>OX387339.1:63477362-64905186 GCA_947562085.1 Eudonia lacustrata | reverse complement strand
TACGGACTGTGAGCGCAAGCTTTTTGCTATAAGTTTGTGTTCATTACTGTAAGTGGGGCTTTTTTTCTAATGTCTCTTGCATTCATAAAATTGAAAAACCAAAATTAAATAAGGATTTTTCACGTAACGCGGCTATTCCTATTTTTAGGGCGCTTGTGTTATGAGATACTTTAAGGGCCTTGAAAGCGTTGTGTTGCTATAAAGAAGGAAGGTTATTGGGGGTGTGGCCGGGCGCGGAGCACGGCCATTCGTATGCATGGGGTGGCCGCCTAATTTGCGAGCTCATTGCGCGGATCGCGGCCAGATTTGGGAAGGCGCCGGATTACCGGCGAAATAAGAAAAATGGCCGCCCGCAGGTGCCGCAGCCGCTTATCTTTCTAATGCAAATCGTCCTGATTGTTACTATCAGTGATCGGGATCTGCTAATTTGCATGTTCGATTTAGGTCTCCGTCGCCGTCGTCGCGGCGCGCGGCACTGGCGGACGGAGCTTAATTCCTTCATGGTGATTTGCGTACTTCACTTGATGTTTATTGCTTTCTGACATTATTGTCTATTGTTAAATTTTAACTCATAATTTTTGCTTTTCGTCTGTGTCGATTAATAATTTTATGCAGTCATCGCAGTTTGCTAGAAAATCTAAAAGAAAGAAAATAGGTCAATATAAGGCTCGTTGCTCTGTGACGTTTTCACAATGCTTTTTACGTGACTGCGTCAGAAGGAGGGTTATTGTTACATTTCTTCTGATTATAATCTATTACCGATGTTAATTCGTGCACAATGTGGCAACTTCGGTGAATACGCAAAATTTTATGTTCGGATAGTGCCGTATGTACATGCTTCAAAGTACGTAAATATTTATAATCATTAGTTTGTAATAAGCGTAGTTACCATCGAAAGTCAACAAACCCGCCGCCTCGCCGCAGCGGGCCACCCGCCGGCAATTACATGTAAATGGGGGGCATTAGCGGATTGTTCCGCGTCATATCTGATGATGCGAGTTTAAGCGGCGCGACACGCGTGCGGCGGCGACACGGCCGACGCGACGCGACGCGACACGCGACGACACGCGACGACGCGCGGCGGCGAGCGGCGGCGAGCGGCGGCGAGCGGCGGGCGGCGCGCGGCCACGCAACCCGCGGCCACAACGTGGTAGGTAATAATTACTAGGCCTCTCTCCTGACCCTGATCTCCCGCCATTAGGTTCCGGTGGCAAGTAAGGCTATGTTATCCCTGATAAAAGGGGGCGTCTGGTGTCGGGCTGACAGGGAGAAGGCTCAGGCCGTTCGCCGAGTGGTCCTAGTGTGAGCGTGTCTGGGACATGGTTGAACGCTGCTATTGCGTTTGCAGTGATTGAGATGGATACCCCCATTGTCTAAAGGCCTTTATCACACTTAAATTAAGTAAAAATAGCATTTCAACTAGGTGTGAAAGAGCATCCTAAAGGACAGTGAGTGAGGTGGTTAACTGTTTGCATAACAACATATCATTTCTGTCAGCTACTAAAGGTGAAAAGCGATCACAATAAATAAAGATTTGGCTACAGACAAAAACTCTTTTGACAATAATAGAGATGTGCGAAAAGCCAAGACAAGTTGTAAAATCTAGACACTTGGTAGCGTGTCAAGCCAAGTTCAAGCTAACGGAACTGGCGAGCAGCACCGTGTGTAATGTTACACGAACCATTTGGAGCCACTTCTGACCCCTTCATAACTCAAAAACTGTTTCATATAAACATGTCAAATTTGGCTCATATATTGAGACTTGCGAGATACATATGTGCTCCAAATATCATAAACACCTCTAACGGTTATTTAAATATAAACGTCCACGTCATTTTTATCACTGACTGATCTATAGATAGATCAAAACTCTAACCCAATTTTCCAGATGACCTAAAAGTTTAAATTTGGCATCCAGATAGGCAATCGGGCGAATACAAAGGAATAAATGAGAAACTAGTAAATTTTTATCAATTTATTATATTTTTCAATTAGTTGATTTTATTAGGAACACTTACTTATACCTAACTATGTAATGAAAGTATGTAATGCCTGTAATGTAAGAATCAGCAATCAAAATTGATGACAGCCGGTCTTTGTGTGGATTGTAAGGTCTTCACGTGAATATATAACGAGTGGAATTAAATACCACCATTTTTTAAAATCTAAACATATTAGTATTAGTACCTACTTAAAGCTACTTTTAACTAATAGTATAGACGACTTTCGTATTTATTACGTTATTATTAACTGGGATTTAGTATTAATTATTATTTCAATAATTAAGACAAATCTTACATCAATATTGTAAGATCATTACTTATAAATAATTAAATAATACCACGGACCACGGCGCACGGTGCGGCGCGGCGGGCGACTGTGGAGCAGCGGGGTGGGGAGCGGTGCGATCATTTTATTATAAATAAGTACCTACTAATAATTTCTGTACAAAAAGTAATGATGTCCCCTCAAAAACATAAATGTGAAATGAAGTTCAATATTATGATATATGCCTTGGTTGTTGACTTCAACGACAAAGAAGTGAGATCTAAATGAGTGCCAAGTTCAATGGTCAGTCCTGAAATTTATTTACAACAACATAAAATATAGTTTCTTCTTATAACTTAGGATAAGTAATATATTGAAGCCTAAGGTCTAACTTGGCTAGTTTTCATATACGAATTATGTTATAGTAAGCTCTTATTTTATTCTTCCGGAAATTCGGCTGGCTGGTAGAAACTAGCCATCGAACATTGGGCTCTTCCATGACTGTTTTAATAGGTACTTAACAATAATTCGTATATGAGAACTAGCCAAGTCAGACCTTAGGCTTTAATATATTATACTAAGTTATAAGAAGAAATGATATATGTTTTAATAAATAAATTTCAGGACTGACCATTAAACTTGGCACCCATTTAGATCTCACTTCTTTTGTCGTTGAAGTGAACAACCAAGGCCTATAACATAATATTGAACTTGGCTTTCATTTCGCATTTATGTTTTTGAGGGGTATCGGTTACCGGCACCGTCTCTCTTCTGCTGGCGACATCCTTTTAGTTTATTAACAAAACATCTTTCTGCAAGCCCTGTGAATTTCCGCTTCGGCACAAATTAGAAAAGTTGCAATTAAGGTTTGTTAAAGTTATTTTTTGTGTTTAATCCATCCAGGGTGCAATAATAGCTCGGTCGCTGGTTTTGTGGCCTGTAATAGTTGAGAGCTGCCGTCTAAAGTATGGAAGGAAGTGTAATGTCTAATGACGCAATGATTGCCATACCTCCCGGCGGCGTCGCTAATGCTCGGAGATGGCGTTTCCATATGTAATGGGTGTAATGATAATTGATCCTGCGATAATTAGCACCTCGAGTCAATTGGCACCAATTACCGTGTGTACCGAGTGTGATGAAGGGATATGCCAATTGAGTGGGACAAACAAGTTAACAATGTAAAACGTAACGTAACACTTTAGGCAATTATTATTACGAAGACGACGCCGACGGCTGAATAAAACACACATATGCCACGGGCTTAGTTAATGATATCATAGCTAAACTATGTATACAATACATGAGTGTCATACGAGTAGATAGGCAAGAATTATGAAAGAAATGTAAGAGCTGTCGGTGTGATCTGGCCGGTGTGCTTCCCAGGAGAGGCGCACGCTTGGCCTGTCAAAGCGAGCGCATGCCGCCGCCGCGACGACGCCACGCTGCCGTTCGTTCTTTTGGGTACCCAAAGCGGTATAGTAGGTTTAATTTCATTTATTACTTAATTTGCTTGTGTATGTAAGGATGCATAGATGGATGGATGGTTAGCGCTTTTTAGGGCAGGCTCACGCTCAGCAGTGGACGGCAATATGCGAAAGAGATATGAGAGTAATAAACAACGTCTGAAATGTTTCTCATCTTATGCAGAATATTGGACATAATAATGAGTTGGCGAACGAACACCCATCTCCCGAGAACTCTAGACCGAGTTGAATTAATCCCTTGCAACAATGAGTGTAAGCAATACACAAAATGCAAATAGTTAGGGAAGCGCTAACGAGAAATCGGAGACTGACGGACTCGGAGTGGCAACTTTAATTAAACCTAACTTTTGAGATGACGCCCGGGAAGATAATCCAGGCCAAGCGATGAGTCTCGGGCGTCGATAATGTAGCCCCTAGTGTATTGTGATAGGGTTGCGGGTGCGGGTGCAGGGGGGGGGGGGGGGAGTGGTAGATAACTGTTGCGTCCGCAACGTCCGTCGCCGGCCAAACCTGAAACTAGATAGTCTGCTCGCAGCCGCGTTATTCAGAAACCTGCGGCGGCCGCAGCTTGCAACAATATGACTGTCTTATCGTCTGTCTTGTCGAAACACGTTGTGCAAAGCACGAATGATATGTTTGATATTTTGTTTTTTTTTAACATTGAGTGACGCTGTAAGTTAAAGTTGTTGTAAATTCCTTTGTGTGGAGATTTCTAAATGGCATTGGTTATGTGGAGATTTCTAAATGGCATTGGTTAACTTCTCCGTGATTCGGAAGGCACGTAAAGCCATTGGTCCTGGCTGCATTATCAGTCGTTAACAACCATCAACCCGCAATGGGCCCGCGTGGTGGTTTATGGCTTGTCTCCCTATCCATCCATAGGGAAGGATCTTGTCCCAGCAGTGGGAACATAAAATAACCTGATGACCATGATGATGATGATTGGTTAACTCACATTGTCTAGTAATAGTTAATATTTGACTGCAAATCTTCCAACAAGCAAGGTCTTCTTATCTTTTTGATTGCTACGCTTTGCTTTCGAGTAGCTTTTTGCTTAGTTTTTGGACCTTATTTTTGAAGGAGTTTGCTGATTGCTATTTGGCTTTTTCAGCGGAATGAAAAAAAACACCGTTCAAGGTTTTCTAGAGGGAACGGCATCACGCCTATCCTAGTGCGTGTTCCCGTACCTTTTTGATGATTTTAATTTGACTGCTCTCCCATTAATAGGTAACAAGAGATGTTTCTCTTCGATTAGCCCTTTAAAAGCACATTTACAATAAGAAAAACATTTGCAATATTTGGAGCCGTGGCCCGCTCGCTTTCGCCATGCAAATGCTCTGGTTAATTATTGTGCTCGTCCTGCGGAAACAATTACGGTGCCAGCGGCGGGCGGTGTGGCGAGGCGTGGCGTGGCGGGCGGACTGGATGGCGTGGCGGCGGCAGCGGGTGCGGGGGCGTGGCGGCGGTCGGCGTGGCGTGGCGGTGCGGGCGGAGTGGATGGCGTGGAAGTTTAAAAAAACATTTTATAGCCGGATGTCTAAACCTTGCGTCACAACGGATTCTTGATAACGATAAGCTTTTTCGAACGACTAGCGTCCCGCATCGAAGTTACGTAGGACATGCCATGTACATAAAAATCAATATAATAAAAATATTAGAAAACATCACTTAAGTACATTGTTCTGATCCCAAGGTAAGAAGCTAAAGCACTCGTTTTATGTAAATCAGAAACAACGACGGTACCACAACCACCCAGACTCGACACAATATAGAAAAATTTCTTTTTTCGACATTGACCCTACCGGGAATTGAACTCGGGACGCCACTCGGCTACGGAGGTCGTCTCTTTGAAGAGGAACTCGGGAAGATAAGATGTCATATTCTTGAGTTAAGTGAAGTCCAAAGAGAGGGGGAGGACACCGTAACCCTTGAATCAGGTCACCTTATGTACTACCGAGAGGGTAAAAAAGCCCTTTGTGACAACGTAGTAGAAATGTCGAGTGTGTCGAACAGGGTTGCGTACCTTGTAATTAAGCTAACCGAGAGGTATAGCCTCAAGGTAGTGCAGGTTTACGCACCGACTTTAACACACTCGGACGATGAAGTGGATATGTATGGAGACATATCTAAGGCCTTACACTTCACCACCAAGTCCCACTACAACGTTGTTATGGGGGAATTCAACGCTAAAGTGGGAGTGCAGAGTCGCCACGAATCGGTAGTAGGATCACATGGTTTCGGCAGCGGAAATCATTGGGGTCAAATGCTTGTCAACTTCCTCGAAAGAGAGAGGCTTTTCTTGATGAATTCTTTCTTGAAGATACAGCCCCAAAGAAAGTGGACATGGCATAGCCCCGACACTATGACTAATAATGAGATCGACTTCATCATGGCGGACAAAAAGCACATATTCAGAGATGTCTCAGTGATCAACAGGTTTAATACCGGCAGTGATCACCGACTTGTCCTGATCACCGACTTGTCCGAGGCTCGTAAAGGCAAGAAGTCGAAGTTTTCGGAAGAAACCCTTAGGCCCATGAGGAAACGACGCGAGGACCCACCTGTCAATTCGTCCGAACAACGGGCTCTTAACAAGAAGATTGGTAAACTAGTGCGCTGCGACTTCTGATGCTCGAATACACGCTCGATTGAACGAGCAATTGAGCAAAACCGGGAGTCGAAAGTGTTTGTTCAATCTCTTGGAAGAAGCCAATTGACGAAGTTAACTACGGCCAGTGGAGTAGTCGTTGCCTCGAGGCCAGAGGTTCTTTCAGAAATCGAAAATTTCTACAGCCAGTTATACGCATTGCATGAATCTCAACCTGAGCCATAAAATGAAGATACCAGAGCCACATTGACCCGCCACTTTATCGAAGACTTGCCAGAAATCACCCTAGGTGAAGTTGAGATGGCTCTTAGGCAGCTTAAGAATGGAAAAGCCCCTGGCGAAGACGGTGTTACAGCTGAGCTCCTCAAAGCAGGCGGTAAACCTGTATTATTGGAGCTCCAAAAAATCTTTAACGCCGTTCTTTTCGATAGGAAAACTCCTGAGACGTGGAGTAGGAGTGTCGTCGTGCTGTTCTTCAAAAAAGGAGACAATAACCTACTGAAGAACTACCACATCTTCACAGTGAGGCAGATTATACAGAAGATCGAAGAGTATAATCGGCCCCTGTGCTTAGCATTTACGGACTATAAGAAGGCATTCGACTCTATCGAAACCTGGGCTGTTCTAGGATCCCTGCAACGATGCCAAGTTGATTGGCGATTAAACCATGTGTTGAGGTGTCTGTACAATGCTGCTACCACGGCCGTCCAATTAAAGAACTAGCAGACTAAGCATATCCCCTTGCATCGAGGTGTGAGACAAGGGGATGTGATGTCCCCCAAATTGTGCACAAACGCATTGGAGGATGTGTTCAAAACGCTGGATTGGAAAGAAAGTGGCAATAACATCAACGGCGAACACATCTCACACTTGCAATTCACGGACGACATCGTCATCGTGGCCGAAACGTTGCAGGATTTACGGTTCATGCTGAACTGCCAAGCTGATTCTTCTCAACGCATCGGTCTTTAGATGAACTTGGACAAAACCAAGGTTATGTTCAACGAACATGCCATTCCGGGACTGATTGCAGTACAAGGCGGTGCCTCTCGAAGTTGTTAAGGAATATGTCTACCTTGGGCAGATTTTGCAATTAGGTAGAAACAACTTCGAGAAAGAGGCTTACAGAAAGATACAGCTTGGCTGGGCAGCATATGAGAAATTCGTCACGTCAGGTCACGTCAGGTCTTTATGTCACCTACTCCACAAAATCTAAAGACGAAACTCTTTAATCAGTGCGTCCTACCGGTCATGACATACAGAGCCGAAACGTGGATACTCTCGGTAGGGCTGGTTCACAAATTTAAAGTCGCTCAGCGAGCTATGGAAAGGGCTATGCTCGGAATTTCTTTGAAGGATCGACTTCGGAATGAGGTAATCCGACAAAGAACGAAAGTAATCGACATAGCCCATCGGATCAGCAAGCTTAATTGGCAGTGGACCAGTCATATAAGCCACAGAACCGACAACGGTAGGGGTAAACGAGTTTTCGAGTGGAGACTGCGTATCGGCAAACGTAGTGTAGGACACCCACAGACTAGGTGGAGCGACAATCTTCGCAAGGTGGCTGTCAAGAGCTGGTTGATCGTGCTCGGTGGTGTGCACTTTGAGAGGCCTATGTCCAGCAGTGGACTAGTATAGGTTGATGATGACATACTGTTAGGTAGGGTATGGCAGTTGGAACTACGGGTCCGGCTGTCTTTTCAAGGGTACCACGGGAGTTCCGGATCCTAGCCCCCCTGCCGGTTATGCCTTCGCGGGCGTGTCCGGCAGGCTCCGGACATGGCTTGGACTCGTGGTGGCATGTGGTTAGCTGTAAAGTGGGAATGTTCATCTGCCTGGTTGAGGTCTGGCCAGGCTTCCATTTTGTGCACAGCGAGCGGGTCCTAGTAGCGGTCCGAAGGGGTCTGAAGCGAAAAGATCTGCGGGGCATGTGAGTTGCCCTTAGTTGGTTGTTCTGCTCGGTGGTTTTCATTGAGCAGTTCTCCAACATCTCCGGTACTAGTCTGGAGAACTAGTAGAGGCGCCCGCTAGATGCAAAAGCATCCGTTTGAATCAGCCGCGTAGGACTTTGGAATTGATCAGGTGCCTGGATGGGTACCTACCGAGAAGTGAATGTGCTTACAACTCCGCCACCAAGAGGACATTTGGTAGTCGACTTTAGAGTCTGTTGACGACCCGAGCAGTGGTATCTGCGAGTTATACTCTTAGTGCAACGAGAAGTGAGCGAGTTTACAGCTTAAAAGTACCGGATGAAGGATGCGTACCGGCGTGTTCTGATCTGGCGTTATGACCTGACGTAGATGGTACCTTGGGCTTGCGTAAGGATATCTGTCACCTAACTTTATAACCGTGAGGTTGGTGGGGGGTGTCAGTATAATCTTTAAAGTAGTGTGTAGCAGGGTGTGTTCTCATTGGATAAAGGCCGAACGCTTGTATCACTGACTCTTCTACGTAGGAGGGCGCCCAGCAGAGGCACGGCTATTGACCGATGACGTTGATAACGATCGACTTTGATGTGAAATAATACGTTAAGAGGTACGTACGTCTATCGCATCGATAGCCCCGCCCGA
This sequence comes from Eudonia lacustrata, assembly GCA_947562085.1. NCBI lineage: Eukaryota > Metazoa > Arthropoda > Insecta > Lepidoptera > Crambidae > Eudonia > Eudonia lacustrata. The sequence goes on along the minus strand of OX387339.1, from coordinate 64,896,253 downwards.
GCGAGCGGCTACAAATCAAGCGCGATTGTAATTAATACAAGCAATTTGCATAATTGACATTTTTCCAGCTCAGATGCCGATTACACAGATATCTCGTCTGCCATTACATTAATTGCTTTTTTACCGAGACTGAACCCTTTGTTCGCTCCGGTTGAGCGGGCCCGTTAAAAGTGCCCATGAATGTTTTATGGGCGGCTCCAGATGCTAATGAAGCGGGCTGTTGCGCGCGCCCGCGTCTTGCTCGCTCCGGCCGCTCCGGCCGCTCACACCACGCGCCCAGCGTCAGCGATGCTACATCACACACTGGTACATGACACTGACTCATGAGAAACAACCTAGTGGTAAAGAGAATTTCAAGTAGGTCAATTATAAGAGCAGCCGCATACACTATTATTGGAGGTGTTACCTCCCACTTGAGGCAGTTGCTTTTTTATCAAGGGCAGGCATACTTATTTATTTATTTAAAAAGGTACACACGTAGAACGCACATTAAACATTATATTTAAAATATTGGGTTCAGTTCTTATAATGAGCTCCATTATGAGTGGCTTATCATTCTTGATTTTACTTAGAAATTAAGTTTATAATAAGTAACTAATTATTTACAATTTTCGTAAGCAATTCGTAAATACTCGTGTAAATAAAAATTGGATAATCCAAAATAGTCGTCGATTCAGTGCATTTGCATTACATGTCAATAAGTGCCGTTCGTCACGGCCGGCCATAATATATCGCACTACCAATACAATACTGGCGAAAGTCAAAATATACTGATATTTGAAATTGAACTGTACTGTTCTTCAATACGACAAAATTTCCAATGTCAGTATGTTTTGCCTTGCACCAGTATTGTATTGATAGTGCGATATGTCGCGGCGCAACATGGCATCGACTCACCACCGCCGCCGCGCTGCCACCGCCCTCCGTCAGCGATTATCTCAAACGTGTGTTGTCGTCATTTATAGTCAGCTGAACGAGCGAGCTGGTTTGATTTGAACAAATACGAGCAATGGTTATTTCAGAATTATGAGAGCTTATGCAGCTTTTATATGGAGACAAATAAACGCTGGCAGTCTATGATTTATTCACTGCGTGTTACCTCAAGCCGTGGGGACTTAACTCCGGAGGTTTTCTAGGGCTCGGCGTCTGCGAACTTACTGGTTTCAGGCGTTCCAGCCGGGTGTTAAACCGGATTGGAGGTGTCGTTAGGGAATTACCTTTGAGGTAAGTTCATAAACGCATGTAGAGAGCGACTTTCTATAAGTGTGCAATTGAAAATAACTTTATTGTTTGACTAGCTTCTGCCCGCGGCCCCGGGTCGTTCCCACCTCCTTGATTTTATTTCCACCACCACCACGAACAAGAAGTGTTCACGTTATGTGACGTTAATTGTGTTGTGCTACTCAGGGTTTATTGAGCTAGATTTTTTAGAATCGGTTTTGTAGTTCGTTCGATTACTAACCGCCACATACAAACACAATTCACATTAGGTCAAACGGTGGTACAACTACCAAACATTTAATTGGCAGATCTGTACTGCCAATTAAATATTTGGTCTGCAAAGGGGCCGTCTATACAAATCAGAAGCAAAGATTTAAATCTTTGTTCTACCTGATCTCACACAGATCAACGCCACAACTGAAAAAGAGATCAAGTACTTCGGAGTTTTTAAATAAATACGACAGCGACAAATGGGTTAGATTATGATATTAATTATACTGGACTAACTAATTGCGATAAAAATTATCAATCAACCAAAAATAATGATCACTACTTACAGTTATTAGTCAACCACGTCGTTTTAATATTATATAGACACTGTAGAATAAAATATATTTTTTTATAATAGTTCACAGACAGATTTTGAATAGTAGACATTTTGTAAAATGTGTTTAAGAATAATTCACAACAAGTCTTCACAAAAAGTAATTAAGTATACCTAGTACAAGTATAGTCGACAATGAAATTGCTTTACCACCTTAGAAGTGAATTTTGTTTGCATCTAATAAAACAACAAGTTCTATTTTCGTTTAAAACACCAAGTGACAGATACGTTGTCATCATTGACAATGAGCCTTAGCGACATTTTATTGTAATGGAAGATTTTGTCAAAAGTGATAAAGCAATTTCATGGTCGACTATACCTACAACAGATCAAGGATATCAAAAACCATCTATGACCTATGACCATATTCCATGTATAAAAAAATATTTGAGACTAATAATAATTACCCGTTGGAAAGAGATATAATAATAATAATAATAATAGATATTTATTAAAATGTGTTTGAATAATTTATAAAGAAGTAAAAAAAATATTATATTTGGTCACGCACGTCCATCCTACATTGATAACGAAGATTGAAGAGAAATTGACGTTGATATGATACAATAAATATGATATGATATGAGTATGATACAAATAAGGCTAAAGCTGCATTATTTTATCTACAGTTACTGATCTTTATTTCAAATGCATGAATTGAACAATAAACGAAGCTAAAGGAGGACACCTGGCACTCGAGCTCCTTTTCCGTTCAACGAATGCTACGATCGTTATACAAAGAAAAAGTCGTTCCTATCAACAAAATTGGCAATCTCAATCAATTACTGTTACCGCTCCCCGCTTTGAATGGTTCAACCTGTAATCGTTATGACACAAACCTTTTAAAGAGAATGGAAATAAAAACGTGTAGTAAGCGCGGGCGTCCTGGCTAATTCCCCGTTTTATCGCCGCCCGAGTGACGGCTGCTGCTGCGGCGCGGAAGAAACACAATAAAGGTTTATGGTATCGTCCAAATTAGCCAACGACCGGCGCGGGCGGCGCGGGCGGCGCGGCGCGAACTTGCTCTATATCAATAACAATTGGAGCTGAGTGCCGCCGCGCCACGGCCCGGCCGGGCAGCGGGGCAGCGGGGCAGCGCGGTGCCTGCACTACTGGCTCGAGGGTGAGCTGCGATATTATTGTGGAGTATACCTGCCGTGACCTGTTGAACTTTACATGGAAAACTAAGGGAAAACTGTGTGTTGTTAAATTTCTACTCGTTTCGGTACTCTATGGCACACGCCGTGGCCAATTCAAATAGGGACAAGAAATCGATAGAAGGAAACAAAAGCAAGAGGAAGAGTCATTGTCAGCCAGCCGACCCGCGCCCGCGCAGGGCTAAATATTGTAATACGATTTGTTAAAATAATATAGAATTCAAGTTATCTTATTGTTTCTATTGACCGCCCATTATTATAGGTAGAGCTCTTAAAGCTCTACAGTACCTAATATTTATTTTATTTTATTTTAAACAAGATATCCATCTGATGTACTTACTGAGTATGCACTGAGACATCGGTTATTTTTTTAGGACAAGTACGTGATTTAAGTTTATTAAACTGCAAAAGGGTGAAAAGGTAACATGAAGTTATAGTATCACATGAGTAAGTGTGGTAGTAAAGCTCAATAGGAAAAAATGAATAGTAGATAATTTAACGAGTTATTAAATATAAACGATATAATGATTTGTTGGAACCACACACTTTGTGATAATGCATGTTTTGATCACGAATGACATGGAATGATAATTTCGTTTTGCAAGCAAACATTTCGTTCGCTCTGGGCATACAGCTGACTATTATAGTACTTGTACTTCGGTAGTCTGGCGCGGTGTACCAGTAGGCTCGTGAATCGTCCCCGTTGTTCAGTCATTGTTGGTTTTTATTAAAAAATTAAAAATAAACTATACCTTAACTATACATAAGCAGACGAGGCGTTCACAGCAAACAAGTACACCTGTGATGTAAAAATTTAGGCTAAAATAGTGTTTTATTTCAGAAACTGAACCTCTAACAGTATTGTCCTAAATTTCAGATCTGTTTGAACCGTATTGGGAGCTAATTACGGACTTTTATGTTTTGCTCTTTCTAGTAACTTGACCCGCTTTTAGTTCGTAAAGCCAACTACTTACATATGAAGTGATTATACTAAAACAAGCTTCTATGGTTTGATTAAGGAGCTTTCAAATTAAAAAAGATATAATACCGTAGCATTTAAAGTTTCCACTACTAAGCAATAAAAACAAAACAATGTGTTATTGATTAAAAAAACAATTCGAACGGAAAAGATATTAAATACATCAAAACAACTATACAATAACAACAACATCAATATCAGTTTGGAAAAGTGTTGAAGAAACAATTGTAATTTGTTCGCAACAAAATTTGCGTAGAAATGTATACATTCATAATAACAATATCAGGTTAAAATAAAAATTATATTATTATATAAGTTAGGTTTATCTTAAAATTCTACGGAAACGCGCAATGCTTTCCTCGATGATTAGTTGATGATCTATTTGCTTGGCCGGCGCGGTGATGGTCTGTCACAAACTGCCTTACGTACTTTAGAGGTAAATCCATCATATATTTTTATGGATTAATAAAATAACATGGCTGTCTCCTGAATCTTTTACATAAAATCTCTTTCTGGTAAAATGAGTCGGTTATCTGTTGGGTTTTTTCTTAATAAAAACGTTATCAATAAGGAAACCTCATTGAACTGAAAAAACATAGTACTTTATCTGTGACCGATCTCACCTGATGATCCGAATTTTATTAATTGCTGATAAGATTGTTAACTCGCGACTGTTTCCTTTGATGTTTGATTTGAAATTGTGCGAAGGAAATCATAGGAATATTTTTGATGTACATCTTTCCGCTCGCCTTCATATACAATAATTTGTGTAACAGTGTGATACTGTCGCACAATTTATGAACGCAGTAAATACAACTTACTGTGTTTGTGATTGTGATATTTGAGGTGTTGACATTACGATCTATTTTCTCAAAACTCGCGCGGCAGGATAGGATAACAGTGTGACATGTATTCTAATGAGTATTTACTGCATTCTCTTTATGATTTGTAAAAAAATATACGGAGTCTGAAGCACACGCAAATTTAAAATCGATAATAAGTACAAGACATATTATTATTTTAAGTGACATATTGTGTCATCATTTTATATGGCAAATGTCTTTTTTATATTTTGAAGAAGCATTTAGGTAATGAAATCATTTTTCTTACAAGTAATACATAAATAGACAATATTTCCTTACTATATGATGGTGATGAATGATAATCCAAAACTCATTACACCGTTGTCATGGGAGATTTTAACGCAAAACTAGGAAAACGAAGCGGCGATAAGATGAGAGTGGGACGATTTGGGGTTGGTAATCGGAACTCCCGGGGCCAACTGCTGGCGGACTTTCTTGAGAGGGAGGGCCTCTTTATGATGAACTCCATTTTCGGGAAGGCTGAACACCACAAGTGGACCTGGATGAGTCCCGATGGTGCAACAAAAAACGAGATTGACTTTATCATGTCGACGAGGAAGCAAATATTCAATAATGTTACTGTGATCAATGCGTTTTAAACTGGCAGCGATCACCGGTTGGTAAGAGGCACATTGAATATCAACGCAAAGCTGGAAAGACGTCGGTTGGTAAGGTCTACGCTCCGTCCTGCACCCATCCAAATCCAAAACCCCGAAAGCTTTCAGCTCAATTTGCAGAATTGCTTCGAGTGCCTAAATGATTGCAAAAATGTGGACGAATACAGCAACAGGTTTGTGGAAACTGTTCAAACGGTTGGGTCCAAGTTCTTTAAAAGCCACCGTGCAAAAGGAACCAAAAAGTTCTCAGACCATACCCTAAAACTAATGGAAAAGCGGCGCGCAATGGAGAACCATTGCGCGCCGGCCATAGGCCCATCTTACTTCTAAGCCACGTCTACAAGCTGTTTTCGAGAGTCATTACGAATCGTCTCGCACGCAGGTTTGATGACTTCCAGCCTATCGAACAAGCCGGTTTCCGAAAAGGCTTCAGCACCATAGACCACATACATACGCTGCGGCAGGTTATACAGAAGACCGAAGAGTATAACCAGCCTCTTTGCTCAGCGTTTGTGGACTATGAAAAAGCCTTCGATTCGATTGAAACATGGGCCGTGCTACAGTCTCTCCAGCGGTGCCAAATTGACTATCGGTACATCGAAGTGTTGAGGTGTTTGTAAAAAGCGTCACTATGTCAGTCCGTCTTTAGGACCAGAGCTCGAAACCTATACAGTTGCAGCGAGGAGTGAGACAGGGAAATGTGATTTCTCCGAAACTGTTCACTGCTGCACTGAAAGATGTTTTCAAGCTTCTGGACTGGAAAGGACTTGGCATCAACATCAACGGCGAGTACATCACTCACCTTCGGTTTGCTGACGATATAGTGGTCATGGCTGAGACCCTGGAAGATCTCGGCACAATGCTCGATGACCTCAACAGAGTCTCTCAACAAGTGGGTCTTAAAATGAACATGGAGAAGACAAAAGTTATGTCGAACTCACGTATCGTACCCACTCCTCTGAAGGTTGGGGACTCTGTCCTTGAAGTTGTGGACGATTATGTTTACCTGGGACAAACGGTCCAGCTAGGTAGGTCCAACTTCAGCAAAGAGGTCAATTGCCGAATCCAATTAGGCTGGGCAGCGTACGGTAAGCTATGAAATATCTTCTCGTCCGATATACCGCAGTGTCTCAAGACGAAAGTCTTTGACCAGTGTATGTTGTCAGTGATGACATTCGGGACTGAGACGTGGTCGCTCACTATGGGCCTCATAAAAAGGCTCAAGGTCACTCAAAGAGCAATGGAGAGGGCTATGCTCGGGGTTTCTCTGCGTGATCAAATCAGAAATGAGGAGATCCGCAGAAGAACAAAGGTAACCGACATAGCCCGAAGAGTTGCTAAGCTCAAGTGGCAGTGGGCAGGGCACATTGCTCGCAGGACTGATGGCCGCTGGGGCGGGATAGTCCTGGAGTGGCGACCGCGTACCGAAAAGCGCAGTGTGGGCAGGCCTCCAACAAGGTGGACCGACGATCTGGTGAAGGTCGCGGGAAGCAGCTGGATGCGAGCAGCACAAAACCGGTCGTTGTGGAGATCCTTGGGGGAGACCTTTGTCCAGCAGTGGACGTCTTTTGGCTGAGATGATGATGATGATGAATGATAATAGAAATGGGAAGTGAGAAATGATTTACCCCCAACCCCTCGAGGATCTCAGTAAAGATGTGGGGCTTTACTAAGTCCTCACGCCGACTACTTGAGAAAATTTGAAAAGTGACGTTGCACTGTTTTGTTTCATTCGCAAACACTCATGCACGCTCACGAACACTTAACGGTTAATAATCCACCATTATTTCACACATAGTTATATTCGACATAACACGACGAATTTTAGAAAATAAAACAAAACCGCAGACATGACTTCACTTTCCCGCCAAGAAGTCCCGTTGACTAATTTCGGCAAATGTCTTCTAATCTGGGCACTGAACACGGGCCTCCGGCGGACCGGAGCGTGTTGCTCTATGCAGTGCCCCCGCCAAGTGAAGAAAAAAGCGGGACGGCCGTACCATTTTTTTCTCGAAGCAGTTAAGGCCATTTTCGACCCCCTACAACTTCGTTGGGGATAAAGCTAGAAGCCTGAATTTTCAGTAACCAAGCAGGCATTGTAAACACGGTATATTTCAAATTTCATTCAATTTGAACCAGTAGTTTATGATGATTCATGAACTTTATGATCAAAGCAATGGTTTTAATTTTGTCACTCACTGACCGATCATCAAAACTCTAAGGCATTTCTAGCACACATAGAAGCTTCAAGAATACAATTTGTGTTTAGTGTATAAATCAAAGAAAAACTAGAATATTTTGCAATTTCGGTTCAGTTTTCTAGATACATGATGGCTCTTTCTTGGGGCAAGGTATACACTACTATAATAAAATACCTAGTACTTACAAGATTTACCATTAGATAAGTTTAAAAATCATGTAGCCTTTATCAGCAGTGTCCTACAGTTTACAAAAAATATTCATGTTGCGTTAAACAATTCATTAAGTTCTTAGATTACCTCTTGCTTGCTTATCTTATTTTTATTATTATTTTACTTGTATACTTTAACTTTATTTTTCTTAGACAATTTCGGACTTAGATTAGTACTGTATGACATTGTGAAAATTGAAATTGGTACCTGATGTAATTTTTGCAAACTTAAACATTTTTTATTTTGTTGTTGTTTTTTTTTTCTTTTTTTTTTGTGAATTTGTGATTGTCTGTTATTTTATTTTTTTTGTCTGTTTATTTGTGACGGAAAGTGTCCTTTTATGATGGGGCACTTTCCAATTTTTTTGACGCTGTAAGGGAGAAAAGAGCTGGACACTTTGCTGAGTTTCTTGCTGGTTCTTCTCAGTACAAGATCTCCTGCCTAGAGTAGATAGACTTAGGAACCGATGGCATAAAATAACGTTCATAAGAGCTGTTTGTAGCCTAAACTGAATAAATGATTTTGAATTTTGAATTTTTTTTTTACACCAAATGATAAATAACTTTGTAATCCCATATTTTTTACAGAAGCCAGGGCAATATTAATTTGTAAATTGGTGTTTGTTGCAATAAAAACATTTACATTTTCATTTCATTTCATATAAATGTATGGGATTACAAAGTTACATTTGAAAATACACCAGCTGCATAAATAACTTTGTAATGCCACATAAATGTATAGGATTACAAAGTTACATTTGCAGTTAATGAATCATTGTCAGTGCAGAACAGATTGCAGAACATTTACTTAAAAGAGGCACAAATCACAGAGCAAGACAAGAAGCACGCTAATAATTTCAATCGGGAATACGGCCATAAACTATCTTCAGCGTGGAATCCAGTATTTTCAAGAAGACATCCTCGTTTTTTTTCGCAGTCGGTAAACAACCAGAATAAGGCTTGTATGCGTAATAGGGACACCGTTAGTGTTGTGTGTGGCGGTAGTAGGCAAAATAATGTGACGGTGGATAAAGACTTTGCCGCGCAAACGGAGGCGCGACATCGCGACAGCAGTCAGCCCGTGACCACGGCCGTAGTAACTCTGTCAAAACGTCGGGTATAAAGAAGGTATGATACCTTTTTACTAATTAGACCATTAAGAAAAACTGGTATTTCTAAATTGGTCCGACCGGGGATCGAACCCGGGACCTCAGAGATGGCCACACCATGAAAACCGTAGTGCAAGCCACTCGACCAAGGAGGAGGAGGAGTACTTTAATAGTCAGCTGTATGCCCAGAGCGAATGAAATGTTTGCTTGCAAAACGAAATTATCATTCCATGTCATTCGTGATCAAATCGTACATTATCACAAAGTGTGTGGTTCCAATAAATCATTTTATCGTTTGTATTTAATAACTCGTTAAATTATCTACTATTCATTTTTTTCCTATTGAGCTTTACTACCACACTTACTCATGTGATACTATAACTTCATGTCTACAGCAAAACCGCCAAAAAAACTTAGCAAGGGTACCTTTTTAACCCTTTTGCAGTTTAATGAACTTAAATCACGTACTCATCCTAAAAAATAACCAATGTCTTAGTGCATACTCAGTAGGTAGATCGGATGGATATCTTGTTTAAAATAAAATAAAATAAATATTAGTTGTTTTTAATTTAACTAGATGTTATTAATGAATGAAAAATGAAAAAAATGAAAATGTTTATTTACCAAAACTTAATAGTAAGCCGTGTTACAGGAGTGTACAATGACTCCCACACTAGGCTAGGCCTGGCTCGTGGGGGTCCATTCTCTAGGGTTAGCACGGTAACAATGTGGCTATTCGTAACAAACAATTATGATTCACAGAATGATTCTGATAATAACAAATAATAAATTAATTAAGTATTGGACGGTGCAATGCGCAAATGTGGAGTGCATGTGTAAGAATGAGTTAAGTGCGTGTGTGGCTCAGGGTAGCCCTGCGATTTGCTCTTGGGATCGGACAGCATTGATAAGCACCAATGCCGTCCACTACCTGATGGAAGGCCAAATTAAGCCGTAACTTTAAAAATTTCTTCGGATTGAGCGTAAGCTTATTACGTAATAACTTAAGACAGAAAGGTCCTGTTCGGATCAGACCGTATGGCCGTGGTTCCTTTGCCTCCAAAAGATCTTTTATCTATGTGCGACTGAAAGACTTCATGTCGTGTCAGATTGAGAAAAATATTGTCGTGAAATTTTGGCGCGATCGATAACCTCTCGCTGGAGAGTGAATTGTAATTTAAACAGAACTTTTGAGTTTGAAATCAAGTCCTAGCGAGGACAAACATCGTGGAGTGTTAATTAGTAAAATCGTTTATTTTCTAAGTGAAAACTTGAAACATCAGTGCTTTGGTTGTTTGGCTCACGAAGAGCATGTGAAAACGTGTGGTTTACGGTGTGCGGAGGCGCACAAAAATCAAATCGGCTTTAGCGTTCCGGTGTTACGTGCCGATTGGAGGCACCGATCGCCTTCCGGGCGCTAGATTGCCACGGATTTACATCAGGCGGACTAACCCTTCTCTCTTCCTGGCCTTCCTTGCCACCACCCCTTCTGTCCCTTCAGCCAGATTCGCACGGAGGTGTACACCCTGCTACACGCTACTTAAAGTTAATACTGACACCCCCACCAACCTTACGGTTATAAAGTTAAGTGTCAGGCGGATGTAAGGACATAATTTTTTTTTATTTTTTTTGGAGAGAGACTGCTGATTGCCGAGGGGCATTTTCAGCTTCACCGGGCTTGTTTTAGGGGCGGCGAGGTACGTAAAGGGTACCTCAAGCCCTGTTGAAACGAATCACCTTCGGAGGGTTTCTAGAGGGTACGGCATCGCACACTTAAAAGTGCGCGTCCCCGTGCCCTCCCAGAGTCTCCGAAGGGTTCGGATCGGATCGGAAAAGGACGCAAGCACAAGGGACCATCTACGTCAGGTCATAACGCTAGATCAGAACACGCCGGTACACATCCTTCATCCGGTACTTTTAAGACTAGTGTCTTGAGCTAGTTGCCCCGTGGACACGTCTAATCCACTACCTAATATCCAGATAGGTTACCGGAGCTGTGAGCTCGCTCACTTCTCGTTGCACTTAGAGTACAACTCGCAGTTACCACTGCTCGGGTCGTCAACTCTAGAGTCGACTACCAAATTTCCTCTTTGGTGGCGGAGTTGTAAGCCAAAAGTTGTAATTCAAAAACCCTACGCGGATGATTCAACCGGAGACTTTTGCATCTAGCGGGCGCCTCTACTAGTTCTCCAGACTAGTGCCGGAGATGTTGGAAGCCTACTCAATGAAAACCACCGAGCAGAACAACCAACTATGGACAACGCACGTGCCCCGCAGATCCTTTCGCTTCAGGACCCCTCTGGACCACAACTCGGACCCGGTCGCTGTGCACGAAATGGAAGCTTGGCCAGAGCTCAACCAGGCATACGAACATTCCCACTTCAAATGCCACCACGAGTCCAACCTATGTCCGAGACCTGCCGGAGACGCCCGCCAAGGTTTAACCGGCAGGGGGCCTAAGTAAGATCCGGAACTCCCGTGGTATCCTTGAAAAGACAACCGGGCCCGTAGTTCCAGCTGCCATACCCTACCTATCAGGGTCAGTAGATCAAGTTGCCTTTTAGCTACTCGGAGGAGCGGCCAGCTGAGGAGCAGGCCAGTAGGAAAAGTCTATCTTGGTGTATCGCCTGAATAGACGGGTACTCCACCTTGTCAGCTGGCGTTTGCGCTTTCGGGCCCCGCAAACCCAATAGCAATGCTGGTGGTCTAATTTAACAGTCCCTTAAGTAGGGACTGAATAAATTAACTGACTTGGTATTACATGTATCTCACAACTTTTTACGGTAGAACAATTGAGTAGCGAGACTTGGTTTTTTTTACAAGTATGTTTTTGATGGCATGAGTATTTACTGCATTCTCTTTAAGATTTGTAAAAAAATATACGTCATTGTTAATTCTATATTATATTTTATATTGTCATATAGATTTCAACCATTTCGTGTGTACCAATAGACTTTTAAACTATATTAACAAATATTTACTGATAATATGTCTCAATAAAGTGCAGATCAATGATAATTTTGAATGAATGAATGAATGAATAACATTTATTGATAAAACACGACACATACACAAAGTCACATTAAATAAAATATTTATATTTATTTATTTATTTATATATTTATTTTTTTATTTTTTTTATTTATATTTTTTATTTTATTTTATTTAATATTTATTTATTTATTTTCAGGATATAATGTTAAAATTGCTTATTACTAAGGTGAGATGTTAAATATGAAACATCTATGCGACTACTGTAAGGCTCGTAAATTTTTTTTCACTGTACATATTTTATAAATATTTAATTCAGTTTCAGTGCAACAATTAGCACTTAAAAATAAAAAGTAAAAAATCGTAGGAAGTATAGCATTTGTGTTTCAAGGCACTTTACATAATACAACCCCAGAGCCGTAATTGTAGCTGGCCGATGCACCTACGAGCATAATACGAGTAATTAAGCGCCAGCCGAACCAAACAGATCTAGATTAGTAATTGTGTGTGAACCGCCGCCGCCAGCAGTCACCGCATAGAGAGACCTCGTATAGTATAGTATAGTGTTAGAAAAGTGACTCATAGATAAAACAACTGCGAAAATAATATTTATTATTATTATTATTTATTTTCAGTTTTCAGTTTATTTGCTCTTCACAATAATAGTCGGCTTAGGTAAAAAATTTATACTGTCAGTTATAAATTTGTGAAAAGACTAGTTCCTAAAAGGGTTCTGAAAAAGCAGATAGCCCGCTGACCTAATATATTAACATATTTGGTCTGTGAGATAACCCATTATGGTAAGTGTGTGTGAGTGAGGTTGCGTGTGTGAGGGTGTGTGTGAGGGTGTGTGTGAGGGTGTGTGTGAGGGTGTGTGTGAGGGTGTGTGTGCGGGTGTGTATGTGTGTGTATGTTTAAAACGTAATCACACCTACATAGCTACGATTTACCCGATTTACAGCAATTAAAACCTTTTAACAATAAGGCAAAAGAGGAGTTAGCTGCTTAGTAGGTCAGCGCTAACCGACCGACGAACGGCAGCAGTTAACTATACGACGATTTACAGTTAAAGAAGCGGATGTGTTTGCTCACTGATTATCTGTGATTTTAAATAGCATTTCTATACAACACTGATTCATTACAGTTTTATCAATGTGAGTGTGATTAAGATAAGCGTTATGCGATAACAAACAATTTTATCGAAATAAACATACGGTCTACAAAAGATAATAACAATGTTGACTAGTCTGGGTAGATTTATGATTGAATGAATGTCGGATAACATGACGAACAGGTGTTACAATTTTTCTGGTGAACATTTTTATCGAAACGATAAAAATATCCTTATTACCACTACTGGACAAAGCCTGCACGAGCGCACGTACTTACACATTTATATTTTGACTAGCTGTACCCCGCGGTTTCACCCGCGTTATATTAGTCATAGCGTGATGTAATAGAGCCTTCCTCAATAAATGGACTATTCAACACAAAAATAATTTTTCAATTCGAACCAGTAGGTAGTTCCTGATCAGCTTTATAATATTAGTATAGATTGTTAAGTTTCGCGTAGTTAAGTTGACCTAGTTGTGTTTGCATACACGTCACTTGTTAGATAGTCCACCAGCTGGCTGTTGGGTTCGCGGGGCCCATAGCGCAGACCACCAAGCTGTCAAGGTGGAGTAACCGTCTATTCAGGCGATACACCGACATAGATTTGCGATTTGCCCTCGCCAGGAAACTAATTTCAAATTCAAAATGGGCTATTTCTTACTATTCCTCTCTCCAAAGGATAATTCAACAAGAAAAAATCAACGCGCCGCAGCCATATACCTATTACACGACTAAATTTTCATCTGTCAGTTGCATATTGAATCATATTTGAAGGCAATGGAACCACGGCCATACGGTCTGTTCCGAACATCACTTTACATTTTTCATTGCACAATCTTTTATAAAATAAATAAGTGTATTAGCAGCACTGTCACGGGTCGGTTTTAGTTAGCACTCCTTTGAGTGACCCTAACCATTTGCCAAGTGTAGGAGTCAAACTCTACAAAGGCATCCCCCAAGGAGCTCCAGCGGCTACCCGCGAGCTTCACCAGATCCTCGTTCCACCATGTTGCACTTTCAATAACTTTAAACTCTTTCCGAACAACAACAACCAGACTGAAGTAACCGTACTAACAACTCGTGCCAATACGTGAATCTAATAGTATTTACAGTTGCTTACAAACTTTTAAACGTTTCTTGGTAGTTAGAGCGCCCCGCGGGCGGCGGGCGGCGGCGGCGGGAGTTTTGCCAGCTCAAAATATTCACTTATGAAAGTATAATAGTTCCCACTGTAATCGCATTCGGCCGCACTTGCGGGCATTAGGCGGCGGAAATAAACCTGTCAGCTCGGCGGACGGGAGCGTCGCGGGCCTCGCCCGGAAACGAACCTGAGCCCTCCGCGGCCGGTGGCTAAGGGTCTAGGCGGATGGACGAGAACATATGATTTCGAATTACTTAAATCTGTGCTGTTGTTTGTTGAAACAAAATTTAAAGATGTCTTTAATGCAATAAACTAAGTATGTAGACTCTCGAAATAGGTACGCTCCTCGTTAGTAACCAAAGATGGCTTCATTGACCCAACAAAACCTTTGTGTATTCGGTCAGGCTTTTCAAAATACTCATTTTACCCCTATTATACCCGTAGTAGCAGACTCATCAAAGTTTCTTCATGCAGCTGCCTCGCTATTCACTAATGCTTCGGCTAGTTTTACACCACCACCTTCGATTCCAAATGTCATATCGGTGCCCTGAGAGGCCGCGCGTGTGCGGGCGCGTCCCAGCACGTAATGTATCTAAGCGCGGGTGCCTCCTCAACTACATCAATAGGCATTACGCACCGTAGTCGGACGAACGCCGAGCGCCGTCGATAGCGCCGCCGCCTTCGCATTATGCAAAGGCCGAGACGCCGCGCACATTGGCCCAGATTAACAGATTAACCAACTTTATGGCAACGGCCCGCATCGGAGAAATGAATTTTTTGCGTCTATATACGCGTTTGGTGCTCAGATTAGAGCTTATCGTTCGCCGAGCGAGGTGAACCCCAAACCTAATAAAGTAGTGCGCTATATTTTGTGTTTGCTAATTTTTTAATACATACTGTTGAGATTTAACTGTACATTAGCTTAAGGTTATGTTTTTATTTTTTATTTATTTATTGGAAATACATTTTATATGTATAATCATGGTTATTTAGAGCCTAAATTATTAAATTTTGTCTAGATACTAGGTTCTCAAAAATATTGTTAAATGTAACATGGTTTTTTATAACATAAAGTTAACAAAGATGCAAATGTTTGGCCGGTAATAGTTTGGAAGCCGATTGCTCGTAACCGGGTGTTCGATGCGGGCGCGGCCGGCGCCGGCGGCGGCGGCGGAGGCGGAGATCGCGACTTGATCCGAGTTTCAATTAAGCGAGTGTGAAAGTTGGCCGCCGGTCGCCGTAATTAATGTTCTTGATTAAAACTTACTGGCCCCGCGCCCCCGCGCCTTGCCCCGCCCGCCCCGCCCGCCCCGCCCCGCACGAATTTCGGACTTAGCTCATAAACTCCAACTAAATACTAGGTGGTGCGACGTGACGTACAAGTTTGAAGGGCCGCCGCTACCCGCCCGGGCTATTATTGTTCTGACAATAACGTTCACCTCGCTCTGTCATTACACATCCTCCCTGAATACAAATCATAATGGCAACTTTTGTATTTGTACGTCAGTGAGCAAAGAGAACTTACACTCTAGCATTAGCTCATATGAACAAAGCACGTTTACGTATGTAGGTATCAATTAAATGACAACGAGCATCTAGGATAAATTCTTTTCACTTTGATGATTTTACTGCCATTTTTAAATAACATGACAAATAAAATGAAATGAAATGAAAATTGTAACACTTTCGCCAATTCAATCTATAAGAACTGCGTAAGTTTTGTAAAATCCTTTTAAACACTTTAATCATAGTCTATAATGAATAACTAAACAAAATAAATATATATAAACAAGGAGTCGTTTCAGTTTTCGTAGATATTCCCAGACCCCATATGACTTTCATTGACTTTGATGACTGTTTTCAAGAGAGTAAGAATTGATTTCTAAGTAAAAACTGAGTTGAGTATAATAAATACATTTAAAAACAAGGCAATACTAGTGTTGGGTAGGGGTAGGGCTGCCATCAGCTAAATTACGGACCCAGGACAAAAACTTCAAAAACCCAGGACATTTGGGTGAAATAAAAAAATTTACATGGACTCCCTCGAAAAAAAATTACAAAAAAATAATAATAATATCTCAATAAATTAACAGCATGATTATGAACTCTACGCCTTAATATAGCTCAATCCTTACTCTTTTGAAAACAGTCATCAAAGACAATTAAAGTCATATGGGGTCTGGGAAAATCTACGAAAACTGAAACTACTCCCTTTGTCACAACTCTCCTAACACCGAGGTAAGTTGTGACAGGTACCAAGGTAAGTTGTGACAACTGTATATCTAGACTATATTTGATAGATAAAAATATTTTTATATGTCTTTTAAACAAAACACACTTATTTTGAATAAAAGTACTGTAATTATCATTTAATGTAAACGCAATACTTCTTGTTTCTTTTGTTGTCAGCTCATAATTGGATGCTGTAGGTACATGTCAACAAATAATCGCATAATATATTTCCATCCTCTTCTGTAAACATCGTTGGACTGGCATAACCCATAGATGGAGCCATTACATTATATTGAAAAGCCTGTTTCTTCTTGATATAGCTATGTAAAGACATGTAGTTGAGATTGTAAGAGGATGCGGCATTTCGAAGACTTTGACCTCTTAATGTAACTTCTTCAAAAGCCAATACATAAATGTCGACACAAGCGATGCCTTTACCAGTTTTTCGTGTATAATTATTAGGCATTCTGAAACAAAAAATAGCAATTCAGCATACAAAACCAAACCACATGCCCAAATAAGTACCTCACAAAAATGTCATTTTTAAGACAGACTTTAATTGTCGAAAACTTTTTATGTCAAAGTTAGGTAGTAAAAATTTACTAAAACAAAGAAACATACATGTAAACAGAGGTAAAACATTGCAAGAAGCATGTACAATAAGTTAGCCAGAAAATAAACTTTACGTAGAAGAGCTGTGACATCGTGTCACAATATCGAAACAACATGCAAACACAGTAAGACAATGCCACGCTTTAAAACTTCAAAAGCACACAATATAAGAAAAAATAGCATAACCACGTTATTTTATATACTTATCACGATATAAATACAATCAAAATTTTGAGAAAAACTTACTTTGCGGTTTTTTTTCATGCAGGCGTCGTACTCATAAAGTATGGGCACGCCTCAGTAATCTCAATAAACCTGCATGCATGCTTCATCCAATACTATTGAATTAAAGATCACTATCGATAATACAAAACTATCAATAGTATCGATAGTATCGAGTACAGAGTAATAGTATCGTGGCCTAACATTGTTCGAGAACGATTCGGATATATGAAGGTTAGCGGCGTGGTGCACGCGGTCTCTTTTATCCATCACCATACTCCTATCGGTCCCATCTGAAGAGATAACGTAACGTCGTTGATCTACTTTTATCTGCTCTGCTATACTCATATTACCCCAAACTTGGGTAAGTGTCTTGATTTTTGCCATAGCTTTGTTAGACCAAGATATTTGTGTTTTATTATTTCAAGTTACAATTTGTGAGCTTGTAGTTTATTAATTGTCTAAATCCTGTTTTAAAGATGTTGTTATACTCATACGAGTTGAATCGTTCTACCGTTATTTTCCAAAAATAGATAATTGTATTAAGGTGAAGCGAGATTACAAAATTTCTCCTATTTGATTTTCAAAACTAAATGTTAAATATTTTTTGTGTTCCAATTGCTTAATCTTTTAGATATCATTATTTAATAAGCCGGGTTCAATTGTAACAACTTGTATCTTAATCCTGGACCGCGTGGCGGCCGGACTTACCGAACATCTGTTCATACCTTTTATTTGGTGCGTTCCAGGGTCCTTCTATCAGGCAGCGACGACTACCTACCACTCTACCTACCTACATTCCGGAGGCAGTATCTTGCGGCGGATCCACCTCCACCCGGGATCAAGATCTCACCGGTGCCGGCGCTGTCGCAGTCGACGGCACGTGTCTAGGCTAACCTAGACGTCGAACTGCGCGCGCGTTCCCGCCCTCGCTCGAAGCTAAGTCCTCCCTAAAAATCGCGCGACATCACTGAGCACTAAAACGACCGACGAACCCACCCTGAGCGTAATAAATTTGGTTATACCAGATTTCATCTTTTATATCTCTTCTCTTTCTGGAACTGGTGGTGCTTGACACTGGGGCGTTTTAACATCCTCTATTCAATATAGGCATATAAATTGCACTTATGAACAAAAGTAGCTACAAAAACACAAATGTTGAAAAAATTTGAAAAAAAAATTAAGAAATCAATAATAAAAATTATTAGAAAATGTAAATAAATAAATTATTAAACAAAAACTGTACTTACAAAAGCGAAGTTCAGGTAGGCGAAGCCACCTAAGCGAAATCGGTGGGAAGCTAATAATCAACAAATTGTTCTTCCGTTAGTGCTCGCTTCAGTCATGCTTCAGTGAAAACAGAACTAGTATGTACAAAACAGGTCTATTTCAGTGTTATCACCCCGTGAATTAAATAGCCGACACGAACAAACCAGAAAACTTTTCTGTCGGAAGTTAGTGCTTATCAAAGGCGCTTGTAGGTATCACGAGTGCTGACGCTGCGAGGTGCAGCAAGCCTGACGCGCTCTAACACTCGAGTCTACATATCGACAAATAAGTTAAATCTGAAATATTTCTGCAAATCTCAAAAGGAAGCAGGTGCCGTCTTGCGCATCGCTCTGTATAAGAGTTATCATAACATACAACAACTTCTTAAAAGAGTTAACAATAAACATAACAAAGAGTTAACAATAAACATAACAAAAGTTTCTTCAAACCACAAGTAAAAATCCTGTATTTAATCTAAAATATCGGCTTCTTCTTAGTTCTGAAAAGATAGAGAGATCAGAGCCCATTTTTCAAAATATACTAAACAGGATTTTACTGAGTTTAAAGTGAATTTTCTTAAAATGTTCCCAGCCAAAGCAATCACCACAAGCGCAGCCTACGGGGCTCCACGGAGCTGTGGTGCTAAAATATCCTCAGGAGTCTTGGTTAACTAACTCTTCACAGAAAATCAGTGCTGCCATAGAACTAGCTTCAAATGTAAATAGGAAGATCTAAGTAAGTAAGTAAGTAAGCAATAATTTATTCAATATCTTTTACAAAATAAAAAGTACATACAAATTCTTACTATCTAGGAAAAATACAAATTGTCATGCCTGAACTAGGAAATCCTGTTTTTCAGGCGAGAAATTAGGGCTAAACATTTTAAAATAAGTATAATTGTAAAAAGTTTATAGGTATTTTACATATGCATTATGTGAACAATAAAATCAAAACATTAATCAATCGCCAACCCGCCTGCCAAGCGTGGCGATTACGGCAAATACCCCTCATATCCTTGGGGGAGGCCTTTGTCCAGCAGTGGACGTCTTTGGCTGTGATGATGATGATGATGATGATTAATCAAATATAAGAAAAAGAAGCGTTAAATTATACATATACTTAGCAACTTTCTTTTGAATTATAAAACAAAATCTACGAAATAAAATAAAATAAAAATTAAATAAGTAGGTATACCAATGTTTACTTATCTACAGTCAACAATTTCTCTGTATCGTCATAGGACATTATTTGCAGGGCATTTTTTTAAACTATCTTACACTTATTTTATTTAAGGGAATATATATTTGCTATCGCATTAAGTCTATTATAGAGAAGTGGTCCTAGGTACATATAAAATTTAGAGGTTTAAGCATGTTTTGTGCCAATTCTATCTGTACAAACTGTGTCTTTTTGTCTTTTATTAGTAACTTCAGAGTTGAAAGGAAGGGCAACGTGCTGCTTTAGTACTATACTCAATATAAATAGCTGACTGACTGTTAGTACTTTACATGATTTATAAAGAAGGTTAGTAGGTAAAAGGAAAGGGCGGAAAGTGGACACCTTGAGAATTGCTCTCTGTGCTCTCTCGATTGTTAACAACAACGATTTCCCCGCTCCACCCCATGAGCTAATACAGTATGTTAGTATGGACTGGCATAGAGCTAGGTACACTTGCCTGATTATTGTAGAGTCTGCAATATAGCGTAATTTTTTGAACGCAAATATCATCTTACGTATCCTATTATTTAAGGCTTCTATGTGAGGTTTAAAAGAAAGAGATTTATTTATTATAACACCCAAATATTTTACTTTATTCGTATTTTTAATACTGAGACACATACAATGGTTGCCATTGGGGACTCTACAACAATGAGCATATAAAGTTAAGTTAGTTTGAATTGGCATTAGTTTGCGCATTGAGAATTTGATATAGTTAGTTTTATCGGCATTATTTTAGTGTTAGTAAATGATGCTGTAGCCAATTATTAACAATATTGAAACCATGTTGCGTATGTTTGTAAACTTCTTCTTCTGAATCAGCTGAAAAAAGAAGCGCAGTGTCGTCAGCGTACGATAAAATTATGCCATGGTCCAGCTTGAGATTACAAAGGTCATTAATGTAAATCAAAAACAGGGAAGGTCCTAGGATACTTCCTTGAGGTACGCCGAAGGATGTATTTCTCTTCTCAGCACTAAGGACGCTGCCAATCCTTACGCATTGGGTACGTTCTTCCAGATAGCTTTTAAATAGTTTTAGCTGAGTTCCTCTTATACCTAAAGTTTCACGTTTACGCAACAGAATAGGGATTAAAATATTTTAGCGGAATACTGCGCTGCGTTACAAAATATATGATGATAAAAACCATGATTTTATCTGAATCTATGTTGCAATATATAACTGTTAAGGTACGTCCTTAGTAAACAAAGTACAACTTTACGCAACTAAAGGAAAGTAAGGCACACAATAGTAAGGAAGTTATCAATTATTTAGATTTTCAGATAAAACTTACATGTAAAAATAATAACAGTCATAAGATTTAAATAAATCAAATCTTTATCAAAAAGATAAATCAATTCGTCATAATTAATTTCAGTAACCTAATGACTCATAAAAAAACGCCTTTATTTAAAGTTGTGATTGTTATAAATAGGAACGTTTCTGATACTGCTGTCAGTACGCTGTCCAGTGAGCGCGTCGTTAACCATACACTGCGCTAAAGACACATTCGACATGATCTTCACGGCGCTTTTCCTTGTCGTTTTTATAGTGTTCTATATCTACGGCACCAAGAACTTTAACTATTGGAAGGACAGAGGAGTGAAACATGACGAACCCATACTGCTCTTCGGCACAAATGCAAGGAACTACTTACTTCAAAAAAGCTACACAGAAATGTTGGTGGAAGCTTATTGGAAATATCCAAAGGAAAAAGTCGTCGGAATCTTCAGATCATCGCGACCCGCTTTGGTGATCAGGGATCCTGCCATAGTGAAGCGAATCTTGACGACAGATTTCGCCTACTTCCATATGCGAGGATTGAGCCAGCACCACGAGGTAATCGAACCATTGTTAAGGAATATATTCTTCGCGGAGGGTGACACATGGCGGCTGCTGCGCCAGCGCATAACGCCAGCGTTCACGAGCGGCAAGCTGCGTGCTATGTTCCCGCTGGTGGTGGAGCGCGCCGAGCGGCTGCAGGCGCGCGCGCTCGCCGTCTCCGCCGCCGGCCGCACCGTCGACGCCCGGGACCTCATGGCACGCTACACCACTGACTTCATTGGAGCTTGTGCTTTTGGACTCGATGCCGACTCGCTCAACGACGAAAATTCAGCTTTCAGAAAACTTGGCGTGAAAATTTTCAACTTCCGCGTTCAAGATGTTCTCGTTATTTATTTAAAGGACATGTTTCCCGAAGTGTTCAAGCACTTCAAAACAATAGGTAAAGTCGAAGGCGATATGATTGGTATTGTAAAGGCAATACTGAAGCAAAGAAACTATCAACATTCTGGGAGAAACGATTTTATAGATCTGTTACTGGAATGCAAGAATAAGGGTTTGATGGTTGGAGAGTCCATGACAAAGCGAAAGGAAGATGGAACACCGGAGATGGTATCACTAGAACTAGATGACGTACTGCTGACCGCGCAAATATTCATCTTCTTCGCCGCTGGCTTTGAGACTTCCTCGTCGGCTACTAGTTACACATTGCATCAGCTCGCATTAAATCCAGAAGTGCAGAAAAAAGTTCAAGATGAAATCGACAGTATTTTGGCTAAGCATGATAATAAACTTAGTTACGATTCTATTAAGGAAATGAAATATTTGGACTGGACGTTTAAAGAAGGCATGAGAATGTTCCCATCGCTCGGGTTCTTGATTAGGAAGTGTGCGCAAAAGTACACGTTCCCGGAGCTGGGCATGAGTATCGACCCGGGCGTGCGCGTCTTCGTGCCGGTGCAGGCGCTGCAAATGGACCCGCTGTACTTCGACCACCCCGAGGAGTTCCGCCCCGAAAGGTTCGACCCCAAGGTGTTCGACAGCTCCCTGAAGTTTGTTTACTTGCCATTTGGCGCTGGACCACGATCATGTACCGGTAAGTTTTAATTAGATCTTAGAGTTTGCTAGATTGAAAGCGGATTCCTTGCCAATTATTCTAAAGCTTTACTTTTAAAGTACAATATTACAGTAAATTTCAAAAATCTCTTGTGTGGCTCTGGATACATTACTAATAAATATATTTTTCCTGCAGGCGAGCGCTTGGGGCAAATGCAGTCGCTGGCGGGGTTGGCGGCGGTGCTGGCGCGGTTCTCGGTGCGGCCGGCGCCGGAGACGCGGCGGCGGCTGAGCGTGGTGCCGGCCTCCGGCATCGTGCAGAGCGTTAAAGGAGGCATCCCGCTGCTATTTGAAGAGAGGAAGATAAATACCAGCTTACAGTGATGCTTGAAATCTAAGACTTTCCATTATAAGTGTAAAGAGATAAGACACTACGCGTTCTAGTTCACACTTAGAACTGCTCGTTTGAGGAATGTTTTAGTTCTTTATAGAATATTGTATTGCTTTGTTGCTTAGTTACATATGACTGATAGAACTACTTAAAGGGGCAAAATTTTCAAACTTGATGAAAGTCACTTTTTGTGGGCACCGATATAGCGGGAAAATACATTGTTTACTTTAAAACTAATTAGTTTATTAGGTTATAGTGATAATAAATAATCGTGATAATATTTAATTAATCATATTGCACAATCTCTGCAACCAATATTTAGATAAGGCTTATCATTTCAAAGTAGGTGTCTAGTTTGGATCCAAGTGATGAATAGGACTTTAATGCACGGTGTACCGGGTAAACACAATTGTAACTCTTGATAACAATTGAATTGACTAAACTTAATGAATGAGTTCATCTGCACAGCACAAATAATAACAAGTATAATAAATTGTATATTTCGAAAATGATTTGTTTTCAACCTATGCAATGGTTGTACCTACTCATAATCATAAAGTGCGTTCTAGCCGCAGCTTTGGAAAGTCATGTTAATATACACAGGTTCCGTATCTTATCTGTTGCAATTAATTAGGTATTTAAAATAGAATGTAATGTAATAAACTAAGTACTACAGGTTTACTTCTTTTATTGAAACACCCATTGCTGATGTCCTGTATGACGTGACGCTGTTGCTCAGAAAATCATTCTAAAAACTGTCATTATCTCTAAAAATTCCCGAAATACTTTTTTTTATAAAATTTCGTTTGGCTCTTGACCAAATAGCTATTTATCTAATCTACCAATTAGGAAAATCGGTCAAATCAAGATAAAATTTTACTAGAAAATATCAACAAGTTCGAGTGGTTCTCGGTCAAATTATTGAAGTTTATGATAAACGCCGTCAGTGGCGGTAGGAACACTCATTGACTTGACTTCTAGTAAGAGTTTTCTAGAAATGTACAATTATATGTATTACTAACACTTTGCCCGCGACTTCGTCAAAACTCAAACTACGTTTTCCAAATCAAAAAATAGAATCATTATGCAACTGTTTGTTTTGCATGCATTCCGCATACCACATAGTTATGGCCTTTAACACCCTGGCCAGCAAGAGATCAGAGCCAATCACCGCCCGCGTTAGGGTGCGACGCTGCTGCTCCCAGGTCGTGCACACTTGCAGGCAATGCTGAGCAGTATCTGTGGCAGTATCTTCCGGTATAATGGTGGCACAATGGGCTTGACCCTCCCTTTAAGTGACCTAAGGCCAGTATTTCAAAAAAACATCCGTGTCCTGAGAGTGCCTGCACCAGACGAAATGCGCTCCATGTTTGCGCTTGGTCCAGGAGTTAAGGAGTGGGCGCACCGCGTCCAATCCTAACATTATTACCTACTTACATATTCCACATTTTAGCTCTCTCTATTAACAATGTTTATTGTTTCTTGTTTTGGTAGAAAAACTATAATGGCACTCGGGTTAAGCCGAAATAGTTGTTCATGGAAAATGCACCCTTTTCTAAATTCGTTACTCAGTAGTGCGATGATGATGCAGATGCAGATGATGAGCAGTGCGATGATGATGTGCGAGATGTTTGCCCCCGAGACTTATAAATTTAAATATGGAAAAAATATCTAATTAAGAGCATGCGTTGGCCAGCTTCTGTTCAGGTTAGAATGATCACTAAGATTAAATTGTTTCGCAAAGCTTTTTGTAATAGTTCATCATCTCAGCCAAACGACGTCCACTGCTGGACAAAGGCCTCCCCCAAGGATATGAGGGGTATTTGCCGTAATCGCCACGCTTAGCAGGCGGGTTGGCGATCGCAGTAGGTTGAGGGTAACCTCAGAGAGATGCTGCTGCCCATCCTTTGGAATGGTCCCTTAGTCGGCTTTTACGACACTTACGGGAAGAGATGGGGGATTTTTGTAATAGTTAGTATCTAATAACTGTGCCATTACCTACACATATTATCAATTGGCAGTTTATGCTGTCCCGCTGCTTGGCATCATTGAAACCAAGGCATCGCTACAACTGATAGGTATTGGCTTCACAAAGCTTCCGAATTACGGATTAGTGACCGCAAACGGAACTGTTTCTGAAAATCAGAAACACATTAGCGTCCTGAAAACTGAACCTAAGACCAACCCAACCCATCTGGACGGTACTCGGCCAGGCTCGGCCTCCGACGATATAGGTATTGAGCTATAATGCGTCTATATGAGTTTCCATACCTACTATGTAGTTTGCGAGCCAATCTAGATTAGATTAGATTAGATTAGCAGTTAGATTTCAATGACACTGCCATTACTGTTGGAGAATGGTTCTTCTTTATCCAAGTCAGAACAGCAATCGCCTGCGCGGTCTACGGGTTAGACAACCAGAGCTAAAGGTCGCAGTTTCGATTTTAGGCAGGGCTTGTTTTAAGTCTGCAAGGCTAGTTACAAATAGCATATCCAAATATAATATATCGTCAAAACATCAAAGTAATAGCAAAAAAAATCTTATCTTATCTTTAAGTAGATGGAAATAATAAAATTTACACGTATTTCTCTGTGACTTATTTTTGATTACGAAATATTTCCAGAACTAAGCGACCAAATTAGACGCTGTGAATAGCAAATTTTATCGACATAAAATTCTTCGGGTGATCAAACCATTTATTTTAGTTAAGATTAATATATTGTGCCTAATAAGAACACTTAAAAATCACCTTTAAAACTCAAATAAACTTTTAACATGAATAACGTTAATAAAGCTAGCTATTTTTTGTCGCTGATTTTTTTTAGATCTTCTGATGACTAATCATTTTGCAGCACATCATTATCATGTATACTCAACCGTTTAGTCAGCGCACGACGTTAAAGCAGCCAAGTTGCGCTTAATTTTTCCGACTTTAATTACAAATTCTAAGATTTGGAAGTGTTACAGAGTGTAATTATAACCGGTGTCCACTCTGAAATTGCATTTTAAATGTTAGTAAAATAATTTTGGAAATTACCTCCTAAATACAAATTTGCAAACATTACCTCTCCACAACATTAGTGTAGACAAATAACATTATTGTGGCTGTACTATAAAAGATGGGTATACAGTGTCGCTGACTTTTTTTTATCATCAAGTAATGATTAACGTTTTTCTAGTACATTATATTCATATATACCCATCCGTTTGGTCAGCATACGCCGATGAAGCAGCTAAGCTGCTTTTTTTACAGACTTGAATTACAAATTAAAAGATTTCAAGCTGAAGACTAATTATTATAAAAATAAAATATAGCCTACGTTGGGTAACATAGGCTATATTTAATTTTATAACAATTAGTCTTCAGCAAGGTAAGGTATGTAGCATTCTATCATTGAAAGATTTTTTGGAATTGGACCAGTAGTTCCAGAGGCTCGCTGTCGTTTCGGACACATTACATTCGAACACAGTGTCACTTTTTAATGTTATTTTTTTTTACTGACGATTCGGACCCCAATAAAATTTGCTGCTTTGTACAGTCAGATAAAAAACTTCTAATGATTTCTTTACATTAATTTTAAGAAAATAAACAATAGTAAAAAACAACAACTAGATTTTTTTTGTATAATTGCCTGTATAATTGATATTGGTAGTATCGATTATATCGAATAGAGATTAGCCCCAACAAACAAACAAACAAACAAATATTATCACAAACGTTACCTCTTTATTATTAGTACTAGCACTTAACCCGCGACTTGGTCCGCGTGGATTTGAGATTTTAAAAAGAAATATTTTTTTATCAAAATGAAATATAGCCGTTGTTACCCACAAGGTATATAGCATCCTATCAGTGTAAGAATTTTTGGAATTGGACCGGTAGTTCCAGAGATCAGCTCCGACATACAAACAAACAAACACAGTCACAAACGTTACGTCTTTATTAATATTATAAATTAAATAAATGATTTTGACATAATTATTTAATCGACAAAATAATTTACCTATCTATCATTCACAATTCACAAGTGGGCAGTTTTTAAGAATAATACTCATAGAAAAGGTTGTATATCGTTCGGTTAAGTTGTGTAGATAGGAACAAACAAGAATAATAATAAATGTTCCTATCGGATCAACTAAATGGTTGTCGTTGGGAACAAAAAATAGTTGATCCGTTTCAGTTTATCGGCTTAGTTGATCGGAGTGGAAAGCCTGACAGTTAGGACTAAGTTTCACGCTCTCGGGCAAATGCGTGCATTTTAGCCAATCCGGTAGCCTACCTACCGGATTAGCGAAAACGCACTGTCCCTAAAAGCAATAGTTTTTGCTAAGTGATTGAGCCGCCCCCAATGGAGTGCCATTTTGATCGGTCGTATGCCGTTTATACCAGACACAATCAAATTCTATTGTTTGGCGGCGTGGATCCACGTTCCAGCATACCAGAAGTTAAGAACTATTACAAGAGCTGAAACATATTTATGCGATTGAAGCAGTCATTATTACTAAATACGAACGAGAAAAGGCGAGAGATTATATTATTGTCTCTCAGTCAAAGTCAAAGTCAATTTTTTTTATTCAAATTAACTTACGGAAAGTGCTTTTGGGTCGTCTATACATTTTTTACATACTACCCATTCAGAACGTCTATTTTTTAGCTGTGGAGAAGAATGGACGCTAGAAACTCCACAGCTTTAATAGAAGTAACGACATTTACAAAACAAAAAAAAGTATGTCGTTGCCAAATCATTCAATATTTACAATTAAACACTTTCAAGAGCCCGCTTATACAAATGATGCTTAGATATGGCAGTTAGTACCTCCATTCAATTTAGATTCACATTCGATTCAGTGACACGGTCAATTTCATTTATAAATCGCTAAAAACAAAATTCGTATTTTCTTAGATAAAATATTAGGTCCTAAAGCTACAATGAAACAAAAGGTCAATTCCGCGAACAAATACAGAAGTCAATTTAAAAAAAATATTGCGCGATAAAGACACAAAATTAATAATCATTGTTATTACTGAAGCCTTAGTAACATAGTCCTAATTAAAAGTGTATAATAATATTAACAACCGGTAGTCAATAGACTTTTAGAAGTAATACACCTTAATAAAGTAAGAAAAAAACGTAAATTTCATAGGTAAGGACCCAATATTTTATCGTAACATTAAACCTTATAATTATTATAAAAAATTGTATACAAATTGATAATGATAAACGCCACCGGACTCATACGATTTGAAATGGAGTATGGGGCAAAGTTTTATTTAAAACCCTTAAATTAAAATGAAACAACATTTAAGGATCTACTCGCGTTTATTTTAGGGAGGGAGGTCCGTGGTCACAGGGAGACTCTCCCTGTGACCACGGACCCTGCAAAGGGTTCCAAACGTCAGGATATACATTAAATAAGTAATGTGTAAAATAAACGCGAGTAGATCCCTAAAAGTTGTTTCATTTCAATGCGTAGTGTTCGCGTAAACTTTAGAAAACAATACCCTTAAATTATTTAAATTTAACCACAGTATTTTTAAAGCATTTTTAAAGAATTATACTTACTAATAATAAATATTAAATTTTTTCGAACTAAAACCATCCATGCGAAAAAGTTTGTACCCCTCTGAGGGGTCTACTTTCAATAAGGGCCTATCACAAAATGCGCGCGCTCGCGCTTTCTCAGTACTACGAGCGGCCGACGCATCGCAAAAGAGGCATTTTGTGCAATTGTAATTACATATATTTAATGTTTAATCATTTTTATCGTGCAAAAAAAGTATATAATTTGAAATCTTATAAACTAACGTTAATTCTGGTGTACATTTAAATTAATAATATTAATGGAGTAAGGAGATATTTACAGCTAATTCTGAACGTTTTATGGCTTTGAATGGGTTTTTTTTTGTAGAAATTCCATTTATATTTCGAAATTCCGAGGCCGCTACGAACTTAACCACTTTATAAGAAATAATATTATATATTTTTCATTTCGTTTGCTTAGTACAGTAGTTCAATCCATGAGCTTGAATGTTGCCGTCAGCGTATTTAATTGAAAATTAGCGGAATTTTCAATTAAATTCGGAATTTTGGCTTTATATAAATAGACTAGCTGACCCGGCGAACTTCGTACCGCCTATTAATAAATGTAAAAAAAAAATATGTCGTGTTACAGTTTAGCTGAACTTTATTTATGATTTTATGAAAGTAATTCAATTAATACAAAATTAATTAAGTTCACTACCTTAGTAATTTAATAAAATAAAAAGAAATAAAAAAGTACAAATATTTAGTATATCAATCGCGTGTCAGCAAGACATGATTGAATTAAACTATTATGATTGTGCAGCATGGGTTGCACTCGTTTTATTTCTCTTCATTGAAGCACCTTGTGATATACTACATTTTTTGTTTTTTGACCACTAAATCCCCGAAGTCACTTTTAGCATTCTATGATAATCGTACAATTTGTCGTTCTTCATCAGTTAATTGGTTCGCAATGTTCCGTACCCTAATTGCATTACGGCTACGTTGGCAAAGATTTGATCTTCTTGATCGCGGCATTATAATAAACACTTTAATTCGCGATGTAAATTTTTCATTGAGACCAATTGATTTGACGTTTTTTTTAATTTAGTAATTTGTTAATTTGTCATTTGGTGTAAAATTTAGGTAGCTTGATATATTTTCCTTAGTCTACTCAAAATAAATTTCTGAACGTACGCATAAATATTTGAAAACTAATATATAAGTCAATCCTTTTTTATTACGGTCAATAATTACCATTTTTAAAATCTAAAATACGCCATTAACCGAATTTTGTGTATATATCTTGTCGATTCGAAACCTTTATTTAAATACGTTCTTTAATTTTAGGGTAGAGTTTATCTTATCGACGGGTGAACATTTAATGTTTGACATTTACGAAACCCATGAATATTTTTTTTTCCTTTTTTTTTTCATCAATTTTCCAATGTTTTTAATAGTTGTTCTGCTATTCAGGACGGAGACAATGAAACGGACCATGAAAATCGGTTTAGCCGTTCTCGAGTTATAAGTGTACGAACAAACCCGACTTTGTTTTATATATTAACTAGTGACCCGCCCCGGCTTCGCACGGGTGCAATGCTGATACTAAATATACTACAGAATGTCTTTATATACAACGTTCACAACTTTTTTTCATTAGACATTACAAACATGTTTTCTTTAGAGGTTACTCTTGAAAGAGCGACATGTGAAAAACACTCAACGCTGAAATCTAAGCCTGCAACGTTGAAAGTTTGACCCTGCGATTTATTAATGGTCATTGCAAATATATCTTTATCGGAAATTATAGGCGTTCAAATTGGAATGGTAAATCCGATGGTATCAGAGGAATTCGGGGAATCAATACATCTTCTCCGGCACCACATCCGGTGAGTATTGTGCACACTATTATGAAAGTTTTTAGTGATTTTACCAGCAAACGCGTGCCATTGCAAAGTTTAGGTGGATTCAAGTTTCTTAATAAAATAACAGGACAACCTACTTATAACACCATTTTATGAGGAGGGAGTCCAGACGGGTTCAAAGAATTAAGAAATTCTGTAGGAAAATGGACAGCTTCTTCCAAATCGAGAACAGTATCGACCGAGTAGTATACTTGCGTCGGCGCATCAATCTTTGAAAAAATCAAGTTACCTTTACCTAATCTACTTGTTCGTTAGTTGGTGACAGAATCGCTCTTTCTTTTTAACCAAGATATAGCCTTACAGCTTATGTTATCAATGTCGGGATAGACATTGTTGACCAACTCTTGGATGTTGTCTGTCAAAACACAAAGGTTTTCTAGGTTAATCCTTCCATCACTTTGTGTTAACTCTCCATTGCCAACTTTTAGCAGCATCTCTGAAAAAAGCCTGTTCTTACGTGAAGACAACGAAACCCTCATGTTAGTTTTAAGCTCTAATTTATTAACATGTAGCCATGTCCCTTTTTAGGGAAGCATTTATTTCGTCAGCACGTGTTCCTCGAGTCACAACTGGTAGGATTTGACGAAAGTCTCCTGAGAACAGAATTGTACATCTACCCATAGGTGAATTTTTGCTGCGCAAATCGCGCATTGTCCTATCCAGTGCCTCCACAGACGTCTTGTTTGACATGGTTGCTTCATCCCAGACTATTAATGAGCAGTCACGCATCAATTTTCCTATATTGCTCTGTTTAGAAACACTACAGACGCTGTTATCATCATTGGTGGCGATTTTCAGCGGGAGCTTGAATGTAGAGTGTGCGGTTCGGCCTCCTTCTAAAAGCGTAGCAGCAATGCCGGATGATGCGACAGCTAATGCAATTTTTCCGGTAGATCTCACTTTTGTTAAAAGCAAATTGATTATAAATGTTTTTCCTGTACCTCCTGGGGCATCGAGGAAAAATATTTTTCCTTCATTATAATCAATTGATGATAGTAATGTAGTGAATACTTTTTCTGATCGACGTTCAATCGTGGCTCATCTTGAGCTACACTATGTGCCTGCATTTTAAATCTGTAATATCTTCGAAAATATTTATTTAAATTACATGCTGTAAAGGGCCACATTGATGTATATTAAATGCACAATGTATTTAAGGTACTTAATTGGATAAGGATTAATGCTGTATTGCTTAAAATCGCTTCGTAAATAGCCCCCCGGCCGGTACCGCCGCAACCGCTATGTCCCTGCATTTTAAATCTGTAATATCTTCGAAAATATTCAATTAAATTACATGCTCTAAAGGGCCATATTGATCTATATTAAATGTACAATTTATTTAAGGTACTTAATTGGATAAAAAATAATGATGTATTGCTTAAAATTGCTTCGTAAATAAGCCGTTATTTCTCGTAAAAAGTAAAGGACAAAAAAAATATTATTGTGGGTTATCTCTAAGAGATAGACGTATACCATCGCGGACTTTTTTTAGACCTTTTTAAGGTGTACAATACTGTAGTACATTATTTTGATCTATCTCGTAGGGTTCAGCCAGCGTTTGCAATGTAAGCGCAAAAGAAATTGAAACCTCTTAAGTTATCAGTGTTTCTCTACTATATTATGCATACAATGCAGTATGTATTTATACACATAAACCTTCCTCTTGAATCACTCTATCTATTAAAAAAAACCGCATCAAAATCCGTAGCGTAGTTTTAAAGATCTAAACATACATACATACATAGAGACAGCGGGAAGCGACTTTGTTTTATACTATGTATTGATAAGGGAAAATTGCAGAAAGCGAGGCCGCTACGAATTAAACTAATGACTATTCTCCACCATACAATAAGTCAAAATTGTCTAAGGGTTTCAGTTTTTCTGAACAAGAACGCCGAAATTGGCCATTTTATGAAAAAATCACGGTCAAAATGTAATAGGAAACTAAAAATTTTAGTTTATGTTTGGCTTTAGGAAAAAAATGTATAAGTTACAATTTACTATTAAGTATTATTCATGTAGCAACAGTTTGACTGTGTTTTTAATTTAAAAATGGCATTATAATGGAAATATAACTAAAAATAAAATCAATTTAGAGGCCTTCGATGTCCACTATTCTTGATGGCGGGCTTTAAAACTGACATGTTTCATTTTGACGGGTTTTGATCGGAACAAATTATTTCGCATGGATGGTTTTATTTAAAATGAACACCATTATTACATGAATGAAATGTAGATATCTGTAGCAAAATAAATAAAAGAGAAAACGCGAAAATTTAAAATAGTAAATATAATAAACGTGGGTTATGTTGTTAATGGACTCGGACACGAGGAAAGGGCTGTGGCAGGTCTTGTCTTGTCTCGTCTAGCTCTGTGAGGGCATGGCATGGCCAGTGTATATGTGTGATTTCATTTTGGTTGTAGACAAAGGTAAGTTTCGAGAATCATCAAAGTGAAAAGCGGAGGAAATGGCCGTGTTGTGGCAGTGCGATTGTTTTGTGATTGATAGCGTGATAAGGGTAATAACCACGCAGCCACAGGTGGCCACAACAACGCAGGCGTTTTACGAACTCTTGTTGTTATATTTGCGTGACGTAGGACACTAATCAGATACGAACGTTAATTAGTGGAATAATCCGTCTGTTGTCTGTCAATAATTTTTGGTTCCATTAACACCAGGTGCACCTATGTGCAGCATTTACGTTCACAAGACGAGCTTTAACCTCTTACATCCAGTGCCAAACCAATGACAGCGCCCGGCCGATGACGTAATTCGCAAAATGGCGAATACCTAACGTCGATGTTCACAAAAATAATGATTACGTTGCAACCAGATCATATTTTATCATTCTGTAAACGGCAATTTATTAATTGATAAATTTTCTTTCCGGCAGGTATCAAGATATATGTGATTATTGAAATAGTTTATTGGTCATACATGATCAAACTTTACGAACCATATTGTGGCCTCAATCACAAGAAATAAACGCGCAGTAGTACATAAAACAAAGAACAAGGACCCATGCTGTCTAATTGTGTAAACAATGTAACAAAAAACCCCGAGATGTTTACAAAAATAACACTTGAAATACGACCTCCGAAAGCAAAAAATGAACTAGGGGTGTTACTTCACTTTTTGTAATGTCATCGATAGTTGTTTTTTATGTTATTTTTGTAAGCTACTAGTTTATATGAATAAATGAAATGTACAATGTCAGTCTCAATTTTATTTTGTTTCATCAACATCATCATCATCATAGGTATAAAATCAAAGTCAAAGTCAAAGTGAAAGTAAAAATTGTATATTGTAAAAATAGTAAATTGTAAAAATAATGAAATAATATTGAAAATCGTCCAATGTTTTTTACCTACTACCCATTCAGGACGTCTATTTTTTAACTCCACAGTTTTTATTATAGAAGTAACGACATTTACAATACTTATGTCGTTACCAAATGATACAATACAAATAAAAATAAAATACAAAAATGTTTAATAAAATCTTCTTCTCCTCCACCACGGCAGCAGCCACGCTGAGAAGTCGAAGTGTTCGGAGAACGGAGCGGTTGTATATATGTATATGTAACTGACCTCCATCCAGTCAACCTCCTCATGGCGTCGTGGAGATGTGAGCGGAGAGTAGGCAGGAGCCAATGGCGAAGGTTCGCCCTAAAACATACAAAAAAGTGAAACAGTTATTACTACAATCATACCAGTAGAAACCAAACACAATAAACAGATTATTTGATGATGATGATGATGATGGTAGTGGTGATGGTGAAATAAATAACCGGCGCCATACGATCGCATAATCCTAGCACAATAAACACATCACCAGTACAAACCAAACACAATAAACAGATTACTTGATGATGATGATGATGATGGTGGTGATGATGGTGGTGATGGTGAAATAAATAACCGGCGCCATATGATCGCATAATCCTAGCACAATCCTTGTAACACAATAAACACAATAAACAGATTATTTGATGATGATGATGATGAAATAAATTCTACTAACCTCGTCATCACTGACTACTTCCTCGCGCTCCTCCTCCGCGTCGGCCTCGTCGTATAAAATATCAAAAGTCGCTTGGAGCCTCCTCATCTCTCCCAATTCTCCAATTAGCCATTCTATAATCAAAATCAAACAAACAACATAAAATAATATGCTATACAACATACTTATACATAATAACACAATATAGCATACTTATATAACAGTCTCAATACAAAAGTAAATTTAGAAACATTACAAGAATATCACCATTACTATCGAAAATAACAAAATGTTATCGTAAAAGCTATCGACACTATCCTCAATACAAATATAGCCCAAAATGGTATGGCAAAAAATTTCGGCCATTTCGAATGTCAGTACATGAAACAGTCGTAATTTTATTTCACAAAAAATGATAATAAATGTCGTTATTTCTTTGTGTAAACTAGTTTCCATTACTCATACACTGTTTTTATTCATTTTACTGTATTTCTAACAAACTGTACATGCATTTACGCACTAAAATCACTCTGGCATCACTCCGAAATCGCAAATTTAAAAATCACTATTAGATACGATATTCGTTGAAAACTTATAGCTAAAAACGTTCACTATAAACTCAGAAAGATGATTTACAACAGTTTCTAATATAAAACACTACTTACATGAGTATTTCCAGTTTTTTCCTCAATGCACTAAGTAACCTTGATGCACAAATGACAAATGTTCGAACTGTCATACAACCCGAAAAACGCGAGTAGAATAACCTTGTCTTGTGTTTTTAATATAGCAAATTTACTCTAGTTTGTCAATGGCCAAACATCTTCATACAAAAGTATACTCTAACCTATCGATAATAATTATTATAGTCGCGTGGTCGGGTGCGGTGACATGACACCGCGCCATTTTTGACCGAATATTGCCGCGGTGTTATGACACCGCGGCCAGGTAGAGAGGTTGACATGCCCACACTGTTTTTTATTTAATGCAAAACAAATATCGGAGCATGATGTTAGCACATAGGAAAATACAAAATTAATTGTGAAGAAGGTTTGGTCTGGTTTGGTGTGCATCAGCATGAATCGCCTGTCAATAAGTACATTGTCTTTGGGCCGCACAGGACGTGTAGCAGAGGCAAGCACTGCACTCTGGCGGCGGCGGCGCGGTGGAGCGGCGTGGCGGAGTGCCGGAATTTATCGGCGCACTTAATTACTGGTGGCACTTCGCCACTCGCCGCGCGTCCTACAGTGCGGCGGCATACAGTAGCTAGTGTTGGTTACTGTTCAAGGCAAACATATTGCTTATTTTAAAATAACGAAATCAACGAGTAGTGGACGATCGTCCATCAACACTTGATGCGGCCAAGGCGTGTACTGTACAGTACTTTTCTCAAGTCATCATCTCGGCCTTTGTCCGCTGCTGGACAAAGGCCTCCCCCAAGGATCTCCACAATGACCGGTTTTGTGCTGCTCGCATCCAGCGGCTTCCCGCGACCTTCACCAGATCGTCGGTCCACCTTGTTGGAGGCCTGCCCACACTGCGCTTTCCGGTACGCAGTCGCCACTCCAGGACTATCCCGCCCCAGCGGCCATCAGTCCTGCGAGCAATGTGCCCTGCCCACTGCCAATTGAGCTTAGCAACTCTTCGGGCTATGTCGGTTACCTTTGTTCTTCTGCGGATCTCCTCATTTCTGATTCGATCACGCAGAGAAACCCCGAGCATAGCCCTCTTCATTGCTCTTTGAGTGACCTTGAGCCTTTTTATGAGGCCCATAGTGAGCGACCACGTCTCAGTCCCGTATGTCATCACTGGCAATACACACTGGTCAAAGACTTTCGTCTTGAGACACTGCGGTATATCGGACGAGAAGATATTTCGTAGCTTACCGAACGCTGCCTGCATAAAGAGCTCCCTCTTAAGAAAGTCCGCCAGCAGTTGGCCCCGGGAGTTCCGATTACCAACCCGAAATCGTCCCACACTCTCATCTCATCACCGCTTCGTCCAGTTTTGCGTTAAAATCTCCCATGACAACGGTGTAATGAGTTTTGGAGGTTTGTATGGCTCTAGAGATACCCTCATACGTAGCTTCCACGTCATCGTCAGGGTGTGTCGTAGTAGGAGCATAAACCTGTATGACCTTCAACGAATACCGTTTGATTATTCTGAGTATAAGGTACGCTACCCTAGGTGATACACTCCCGGTCTCGACAACGTTGTTCACGAGGGACCTGTGGACGATGAACCCAACACCACCTTGGGACAGTTGTTCGCCCTCCCGGAAATAGAGCAAGTTACCGGACTTGAGGATTATCGAGTCGTCCCCCTCCCTTCGGACTTCAGATAATCCAACTGTGTCCCACCGTATCTTACTCAATTCTTCCTCCAGTTCGTAAGTCTTCTCGTCAGTCCGTAATGTGCGCGTGTTAAATGTTGCCAGGGCCAGAGTTCGTTGTTGGCGGTAGCCAGGTCTCTGCCTTTCTTCTTCTGTTTTTTTTCTGTCTTTCTCAAGTAATAGGCGTAAATTTAAACGATCGAACATCGATCAACTACATCAGACGATGGGGTATAAGAACATTTTGCATGCACCAATATTTTACTTATTTTGTTTTTATTTAACTCTAATAAGTTTTCTGTTTGCAAGCCAGTTCGAAAATTTAATAATTTCTTGGATTTTCATACCAATTTTGCCGGCTGCTGCTCACGTACCTTATATTTGACCAGTACAGTACAGTAATTTTTAATCTTGAAGAATGTTGTCAAAGTAATGTTCTCATTTCCAAGCATGTTTGAGAAAAAGAAAATAATTGATATTTGTAGGCACTTCGTGCGAAAATTTTATAATTTTTAAAATGATAAAGCTTACTTACTATTTAGCAGTGATACTGTGGCAGCGTGTCGGCCGCCGCATGCGAATTTCAAATCCAATTTGCTTTACATCACGCGTTTCGTTTTGCTCCCGCGCGGGCTCGGACTACACACACAGAATTGTATTAACTGTCCGTAAATTCGTTCGGCGTGGCACCACGATGTATTGGCAATTGACAGCGGAAAATTATCTGTACCGCTAACCGTAAGGGAAAAGGGAATCGCTTCCCACTGTAGTTTGGGTTCTCGCTATCAGCTTTTTAGCAAGCAGCTACTACACACATTCGGTAACAATAATGGGGATTAGAAAACCACTTACCTAGTAACTTAACTAAGTACTTAACTAAGCACTTTCCTATATAAATTGATTTTTTTAAATAAAATAATTTAAAAAATGGTGTAAGGAAACCACTCAACATCTATAAGAACCACAATTAGTTCTACAACCTGTTCACAGATGGCGGTGTAATTGTTAGTACTCTTTCTGCATGGCGTTATGAAGAAACAATAATAAGAAAAGTCTGACCGTCGCGTCTTTTTGGGAACAGCTACCTGGAACTTACTACGCTCTTATCCAAGAACTAAGCCCTTTTTGTTTTTTTTTGGAACTGTAGGTATCCGCCGCCTCCGCATTGCACATCTTAAAGTTAAATAGTTAAGAAACAATACCTAAGTATAAAAGTAGATCATCATAGAGCTTTACTTAATTCAACTGGCAGCAGTCCATGTCCATTCCGTAGTCTAAGGTGTATTTTAATTTATGTTTATTTTTTATGCTTAACCGAGCACTGGTTAAAACAATATGAACTGTTAGTAAGCATTATAAAGAATGAATGAATTATAAAGTCATTAGTTCGTTCACAAGAGAGCCTTGCAAAAGGTATGCAATTGTAAAAAGAGGATATTTGTATGTGGTGACTTTTTAGATGACTTACAGAACTCGGAAAGGTTTCTTATTCTTAATCTTTTCAAATCGTTTAACTTGCAATATCTTTTTAATGAATCTACAAGAGTTACAGCCACATCATCTACCTGCTTAGATAAAAAAATTTTTCTAATTGTCATGTTATTGAGAAATCATTAATTTTTATAAATTCTGATCACAATGGTCAGATAGTTAGATTTAGAATAGAATAGAATAGAAAAAATCTTTATTTGGTATAACTACACATGCACATTCAAAACACAGGAACATCACTTTTGCATATACCAAATTGGTTTCCGCTCAGCATATGTCCTGGTGTTAACCACGACGCTGGTCTTCCGCGGATGCCATATTGAAATTAAAAATAATATTAAGAAAAACAAAAATTATATACCTATTTGTTTTGTGGTGCCATGACACTGTTTACATATTTTAATAAATACAGCTTTTATAAAAACACATTTGGCAAATTTATTGTTAAATAGAATATAATACATACATTTATGAGTTTAGATAATAAATAAGTATAAATATCAAATATAAATAAAATGTTATTAGTTTAAAACCTAAATAAGAATATTAATTATATATCATGTAATACTGCGAATTCACGATTTCTGAACACTAAGAATATATTTTTTGTATTTAACTTTAAAAGCTTTAATAGTTGTGGAATTCCTAATGGGGGGTGGGATGTTATTCCAACAACTTGTCGCAGCGTATCTAAAACTACCTCGAAAAGCGGCTGTTTTATATTTGGGGCAAACTAAACGGTCAGATACTCGTGCCCGTTCAGTAAACTTTAATTTACCATATAAATACGATGGGCTTTGATTTTTAATAACACAGAAGAGTAGTGAAGCAAAATGCAAGGTACGCCGAGATTCCATATTAAGCAAATCGTTTCTGTTCAGATAGGGTGTTATGTGAGCTCTCCGGGGGATGGAGAAGCAATATCTAGCACAGGAGTTTTGTACGCGTTGGATCAGTTTTTTTGTGTGGGCTAGTAAGCATATTCCTGTAACAACGTCTGCGTAGTTAAGTTTGGATAAAATGAGAGTCTCACAAAGATAGATTCTCATCTCTATGCTTAGGTAATCACGTATCTGATACAATACTTTCAGCCGGTAATAACAGTTTCGGACAATGTCAAGCACATGCTTTTCAAATTTTAGATTGCTGTCCATTATAATACCCAGATTTTTAGCCTCGGTAACCTCTTGAATATTTTTACAGTTTAATTTAATTTCTGGTCTGTGTCTTTTAATGTTCGCTGCTTGTTCTTTAGTGCCTATGACAAGATACTTAGTTTTGTCTGGATTTAAAACTAGACCATTAGCAGATGACCATTCAGCCACTCGTCCCAGATCTTCATTTATTTCATTAACAGCATTAAAAGTGTTGCAATGCTTAAATGTTCTATAAATTTGGAGGTCATCCGCGTAGAGATGATGTTCGCTGTTTTTGATAGATTCAGGCAAGTCTGCTGTGTATAATATGAAAAGTATCGGTCCCAATATTGATCCCTGTGGCACCCCTTTTGTTACAGGCTCATTTTTTGAAATTAATTTAGTGCCATCACTACAAGTAATTTCTACTCTTTGAGAACGACCAGATAGGTAACTAGAAAACCATTTCAGTGTAGGACCATCAAATCCATAATATGTAAGTTTGGCCATAAGCAAGGTGGAGATAATTGTGTCAAAAGCACGCGAGTAA
This sequence comes from Eudonia lacustrata, assembly GCA_947562085.1. NCBI lineage: Eukaryota > Metazoa > Arthropoda > Insecta > Lepidoptera > Crambidae > Eudonia > Eudonia lacustrata. Next base: position 64,856,302 of record OX387339.1, on the reverse strand, counting down.
TCAAGCAACACGAGGATTGAACCTTCACCCACGTCCCTCCCCGCCAAAATATCATCCACCACGTCCAATAGCGCTGTGGCTGTACTTCTGCCAGCCCGAAAGCCTGATTGCTTGGATGGTAAGATATCATTTGTGTGCAAGTATTCCACTAGTTGCTTGCAAATAATTTTTTCCAATATCTTGGACATGAAGGGTAAAATACTAACAGCTCGAAGATCTTTATAATCTTTAGGACTACTGACTTTCGGGAGTGGTTGAACTATGGCATTTTTCCATAGGTCTGGAAAAACACCACTTACAATTGACATGTTCACTAGAGCTGTAATTATGGGTAATGTACGCGGTAGTGTTAGTACAATCATATCCAATGATATGCCATCCACACCCTGCGCATTCGTTGTTATTTGCTTGATGATTTTAAACACCGTTGCTTCATCTACTTGTTTCAAACTAAACACCGATGGACAGAATCTATTGAAACAAAAGAATAATAATTGTTCAATATTTACTGAGGAATTACCAGGGACATCTAAAAAATAACTGTTAATTTGATTAGGATTACAAATATTATAAGGTAAATCTAATTGCTGTTTTTTAAACTCTATGTTACGCTTTATATTTTTCCAGAGAACACGTGGATTTTTGAAATTTCGTTCTAATCTGTACCGAAAGTATGCAGCTCTTTCATTGTGCAAAGCCTCGTTGACTAGCTTTTTTAATTCTTTATATGATGCCTTATCTTGGTTTAACTTTGTTCTGCGAAATTTAGAGTGCGCTTCGTTTCTTAGCTGCATCATGTCTTTAATAGTTTGCGTTATCCAGGGATAACTCTGTTCTTTGACATAAGAAGTTTTTACAGGAGCATGAAGGTCGAACAAAGCAATTAATTGCTTATTAAAAGCGGCAAGCGCGTCATTAACATTGTCACACAATAAATCTTCCCATATTATGAAGTTAACATCTTTATTAAATTCATCAATATCAATATCTTTAATAGGTCTGTAAGTTATCCAACGAGGCCTTGGTTTAGGCTTTTTTATATTTAATTTAAAAGAAATAAATGCGTGATGACTTAAATCTGGTACATAATCCACAACAAGATTTATGACTTTTGCGCTACTACAAACGACGTCTAACAATTTGGCTGAGTGGTCAGTGAAATGTGTCGCTTCTTCAACATATTGGTAGACACTCATGCAATTTATAAAGTCAAGAAGTTTTTTGGAATCACTATCATTAGGAGCCAGTAGGTCAATGTTGAAATCTCCAACCAAGACCACGTGATCAAATGTTGAGAAAGAACTTACGGATTTGAGCACCAATATGAACGTCCTTCAAAGAATATTTTGTACAGGCCAGTGACCACTAATCGATTAGACAGATTAAAGAAGATTGTTAATGATAAAGTGTCACATATACCATTTAACAATGACAATGCGAAAATCTTAAATGATAATCTATGCGAAGTAATCAAAAAAGAGTTTAATAATATCTATACTCAAAAAGTAATCAAAGTATTTACTTTGATTACTTTTTGCCCAATCACTGAATTTAGTTTTATACTTATCTAAGTATAAAACTAAATTCAGCGATTGAGCCACAGCTGGCAACTATAGGGGTAGAAATAGATTGTATCAATTATATAATATAAAGGGCAATTCTAAGGATCCAAGTATAATTGACTAAGTTAAAAATTATAAAAATGTTTAAAAAAGTTTGTTCCACAGTAAAGGCTAACTACATTCGAGCAAAGATTGTGAATTCAAAAAATAAAATAAAAGCCACTTGGAAAGTCATTATTAAAGAAATTTGTAAAGTAAGGTCTCGTGATCGTATACTTAAACTTAAAGTCGATAATGCTAAACATCTTGCCCAGTCTCTTCTTGTGTCGAGTGTAAAAATATGTAACATTCCATTAAATTTTCACTATATTGATTCTGGGATAATAATAAAAGCTTTTATAGAACTTAATATAAAAAAGACTGAGGATCTTTGGGGTTTTTCCACAGATATATTAAAATTCAAAAATTCAAAATTCAAATTCGGTTTTACTAAAGGAAGAAATACAACCGACGAGGGAGTTGCACTCATTAAGCATATTTTCGATGCATGGGAGCAGAAACAGAATGCGATAGGTATCTTTTGTGATTTATCGAAAGCTTTCGATTGTGTCGATCACGAGACTTTAATGTTAAAATTAACTGAACATTATGGTGTCTCAGACAACTCACTTACCTTATTGAAATCATACCCCACTGGCAGAGTTCAAAAATTTTATATTAACGGTACCGATTCTTCTAGCGCTCCGTTGCTTATGTGGGTGCCCCAGGGTTTAATATTAGGACCTCTTTTATTTCTCATTTATTTAAACGATATACCTTAATACACCGAAGATCTTTGTGAGATAGTATTATTTGCTGATGACACCTCATTGATTTTTAAAATTGATAGACATAGAGCAATATTTGACGACGTAAGTAATACTCTCTCTCAAATATTACATTGGTTTACCACTAATAACCTGCTGCTTAATGCAAAAACAACTAAATGTGTGAAATTCACGAAGCCTAATGTGAAACAGGTTAATACCAGTATCACTATGGACGATGAAATAGTTAAGTCGACAGTTTTCCTGGGTATTACCTTGGATCACAAATTACAATAGGGTTCTCATATTGCTGCCTTGACAGGAAGACTTAGCTCAGCTGCCTATGCGGTTAGAAAAATAAGGTCACCTACTGATGTAGAAACGGCAAGATTGGTTTACTTTTGGTACTTTTACAGCGTCAGGTCATATGGTCTTTTATTATGGGGCTCACCGGCTGACATTGCAACCATTTTTGTGTTACAGGAAAGAGCCATCCGAGCTGTTTAAAGCCTTAGACCCGGTGATACGCTGAGAGAGTTATTTAAGCAGATTAATATTTTAACTGTAGCTTCACAGTATATTAATGAACATATCCTATATGTTTATAAAAAAAGTAATACCCATAATTCTAACACAAGAAATAAAAACAAACTTGCCGTTCCAAAACTTAGACTCAATAAGGTCCGTAATTCATTTGTTGGGAAATGTATAAAAATATACAATAAAGTGCCTTTCACTCTAACGGAATTGCCACTACACAAGTTTAAGACAGAAATAAAACAAGGTCTAATGAAAAAAGGTTACAATAAAATTGATGATTATTTTAATGATAAGAATGTGTGGTCATCTTAGTCTGCTCGCCTGCACAGGTTATTTCGCATTGTAAGTAGTTACATTTTTGTATACAGCTCTTAGTTTAAAAGAGTAGCTGCTAAGTTTCTTGCTGGAATCTTCTTAGCAGAATCAACCTTCCGAACCAGCAGTAGAATCGCATTACATATAATAAATAAATAAAAATAAAAATGTTTATTTTTCAGACAACATAATAGTAGTTTATGCAACTGTCATATAATGAAGGGTATTAAAACACGAGTGTGAGTTTATGAAACGAGCGCAGCGAGTTTCATAATAGTAAAGAGTGTTTTAATACCCGTGTTATATGCAGTTGCATACACTACTTTATCTTCACTAATGCAATTAGTCAAACAACAAGAGTAAAAGCTGACAATAGTTTATTTATAATAATTGTTCAAATTTTGGATGGTACAATTTTGAAAGTTAATGTTAATTATTGATCCAGCAGCTGTAGCGGTCGCGGGGCAAGCAGTAGAGCTCGTAGACGGAGTTGGAATATTTATAATTACTTCATTCGTCTTGTTTTCTATACTGTTCAAGATCGTATTTGAGACTTGAATTTTATTCATTAAAGACTCATCAATGTAGCTTTCAGCCACAGTAAAAGACTTCTACCCCCTGTGTCGTTTCAGTGCGGTCAAATCACCACCGCTATCTATGAGAAGGGTCGCCGAGGTGCGCCGGAAGCAATGCCCCGTGTACAACGCTGGGTTAGGCAGATTCAAAAAACTTGCGATAGTTTTTCCCAGAGCACCAAATTTATTAATACCAGTTCTTTGATCGACGCACTTCCCCGATCTATAGCTCAAGAAAAAGGCAGGGTTTCGACAGGGGGTGGGTCGAAGTTTCATGTATTTTTTACATACGGCATAGCAGTTGCCCGTCACAACGAAAGAACGATCTATTTTCGTTTTTGTTTTCGAAACTTTCACCATGATTGTACTGTCGTCTATGTTAGAGACTTCATCGAACTGGATGTTGTATAGCTCTTGCCTTCGGCATGCCCCCATTATGCCGAAGATTAGTGCAACCTGTAACAATAAACGATATAATAAGCTTGAGGTACATAGCCAAGGCAAAAACTATGATTTATGAAGTAGTAAAGTGTAGGTACCTACTACCTAATTTATACACAAAGCGCTTAAACGGAGTGTCTAGATAACTTGCGTGTGTAGTACGTAAGTACTAGGTAGAATAAATAACAGAACTAAAATACACTTACCTTTTCAAAAAGATACAAAATATCTGGTGAATCTTTCAGGAACATCTTTATTTGACCTGATGTAAACGTCAAGGACTTTTTTTCCTTGTGTCCTTCTGAACTGCCTCTTGCCTTCGGCATGCTCCCATTATGCCGAAGATTAGTGCAACCTGTAACAATAAACGATATAATAAGCTTGAGGTACATAGCCAAGGCAAAAACTATGACTTATGAAGTAGTAAAGTGTAGGTACCTACTACCTAATTTATTGGGGGACGCGGGTATCACTCGCTCTGTTCGGACGTATTTGCTATAGATCCTGTGTTTTTATTCATAAGTACGGTTAAAAGTTAATTTTACGCTTAATACCTGCTGTAATCATTTAAAGATAAAGAAGACTAACAAGTTCTATACAAAAATTCTATAAAAAAAACTCACGATCATCAGTGCCTACTGCGCATACGTTGAAGAAACATTATCACAATTTCGGCGCTAAGATTAAAGTCGGCGTAGTGCAGTGGCTTTCGACACTGCTTATAGATGTGCGCTCTCCGTGGTCCGTGGTTCAAACCTCCGACAGAAAAATTGTTTTTGTGACCTTTACAAACATTTTTGGGATTTTATTAAAAGAAGTTCCTTATATTGACTAGTCACGGATAAGTTTTGATCAATAATAAATTGAGGTAGTCAGAATTTAAGTTTACTGGTCTAAGCGACAAAGAGCGCCCAAAAGTAATAAGTATAAACATTTAATTTGAAAATGGATAACGTCTGCGCTGGATGTCTTAAGCTAATTCCAGACAGAAGATTCTTGCAATGTGCCTTTTGCCAAGAAAAATATGATTTGGAATGCGCGAATGTACCTGAGAAACGATTTTATAACACCATGACAGCAGAACACAAAGGCAAATGGAAAAATCCACAATGCAGAGCACAGACTCCTAAGCTAAATATAGATAACACAAATACACCTATTCGAAAGCTGGCGAATATAGCTAACTTAGGATCAAATACTGCTCTCAATGAGTGCATCCCTGTGAATACCAGTGAAACGGACTTCTCAAATATAACCCTAAGAAAAAAGACATCTTACAACAACACTATATATTGTTCTGACGAAGAAGATTCTATGCCACAAGGAAACACAATTATGCAGGATAGCCCTAACTTAGAATACCATAAAACAATTAATATAGATCAATTTGATGCTCTTCTTAAACAAAATTTGAAGGAAAACAATAAAAAAGTTCTAGTTGAAATTAGGTTGATGATACAAAATCAAATCGAAAATTCCCTACACGATTTAAAATCAGATTTTAAACAAACCACTGATAAAATAAAGGAAACCCAAACAGCATTGGAAAAAGAAATAGAAACAATAAACACGAAAATAGAATTACTTCAAGAAAAATTGTCATTGATACAAGAAGAAAATGGAAAAGTAGAAAAGGGAATAAAGAATGATAAACATACACAACGATTAAATGAACCACCGGAAAATCGAGACAAGATATTGGTACAACATGGTTTAACGTATAATTACTGGGAAACAGATTATGATCTAACAGAGAGAATAACTAATATTTTTTATGAACTATTAAATATCAATATATCAGGATATATAGAAGAACTGTCTTTTATAGGAAGAAAAGGAGCCTTAAGACCATTAAAAATTGAACTTATTAGTAAAAGAATGAAAAAATACATACTCGGAAATTCCGAACGGTTCCAAAATACTGGGTTAAGTATATCAGAGTATCTAGATGCAACAGCTCTCCAGAAAAAATGGGAACTTAAACAGGCTCTACAAACCGCAAGAAAAAATGGGAAACACGCAATTATCAGGAACAACAAACTGATCATTAACGGGCGAGAATCGATGGATTTTGATAAAGAAATGAATCTGAAATATGTACAAAATTCCAAATTAGAATTAACAACCAACACAATACGTACAATATCTTCATATACCTCAAGACATATGCATGACAATCCATCACAATACCAGCAAAATACAAAAGAAAATACTTCGAATACTGGGAGTAAAGTTAATTCCTTTCGAAAATAACTTTAGCACTTTGTACCAAAATATGCGCAGTATCAGCAACAAGTCCAGTATTCTAGAAGCCATGCTAGAAGAAAAAGCATATCTACATGCCATATGTATAATGGAGTCGTGGTTAAATAAAGATAAATAAGAATTACTTAATATAAATAATTATCACATCGGTCCTTCATTTTGTAGAGAGATTCAAGAAGGGGGCGGTGTGTGTATTCTAGTTAATAATTCAATTGAATATTGTGAACGGATAGATATTGTCCAATTGTCAGTAGAATCAAATTTTGAAACGTGTGCAATAGAGTTACTAAATATTAACATACTATTAATTAATGTATACTGGCCAAATTGTACCAAAGGGATTGAAACATTCTTTGAATGCATTAATAAACTTTTAAAAATTATTATGATTAAGGATAAAAATAAAAACATTATTATAGGGGGTGACTTCAATGTCAACTTTTTAAAGAATAGTAAGCTAAAAAGATCGCTTCTAAACTTAATGTTAACTTATAATTTTAAGCAAATAGTAAACGAGGCCACTAGAGTCACAGCAAACAGCTCTACGTGTCTGAACCTTATTTTTATCAATTTTAATAGTAAAAGTGTAGTAGTAAATGTTGAAGAACTTAGATTCTCGGACCATAAAGGAGTAGAACTAAATGTGTCATTATCTACTAGTTTTCCGCCTTGTTTTACTTTATACAAACGAATATATAATGATGTAAATATGAATAAGTTCAAAAAAGAAATAGCAGCAACAAATTGGGATAACATAGTCCTTATGAATAAAAACGTAAACGAAAATTATAATAATTTTAATGAAACTCTACAAAAAGCCCTAAATAAATGCATACCAATAAAATCCATAAAAGTAAAAAAATCAAAAAAGATATACCTGACAACTGGAATAAGGCTATTATGTCGCAATAAACGGCTACTAAGAATACTAATAACTCGGTCTAAAAATAAAATCTTACATGACCACTATAACAAATACACTAAAATACTAGCTTGCTATTCAAAATTAAAAAAAGATCAACAACATACGAAGATTCCAAAAATCAGGAAACAGTATTAAAACAATGTGGCAAATAATAAAAGATGAAACGAATAAGAAAGTAGGCCAACAAAAACATAACATGAAATTAAAAATTAATAATAAACTAATCGATAACCCTAAGCAAATAGCAAACACCTTTAACGATTTTTTTTCTTCTATTAGTAATTTACAAATAAACCAGATGCAACAATCTGAAACACAAAATAATAAAATTGAAAATTCTATTTTCTTACGCCCAGTTGAAGCTCGTGAAGTATATACAATAATTAAAAACCTAAAAAATAAAAATAGTTTTGGAATCGACGAAATACCACCAAAATTAATAAAATTATGTGCAATTGAATTAGCCTCCCCTTACTCAGAATTAATAAATCAGTCTTTTACCAGAGGTATTTTCCCAAACGCCCTTAAAATATCATTAATTAAGCCTATATTCAAAAACGGCGAAAAAACTAACCCAAATAACTATCGTCCAATTTCAATATCTCCTACTTCAGCTAAAATATTCGAAACAGCAATGGCTAAAAGAATATACCCCTTTTTTGAAAAATATAAAGTTTTAAATGAAAACCAGTTTGGATTTCGCAAAAATAGATCCACCACCTTAGCAGTTTATAAGTTTGTACAAAAAATCCTTGATACAATTAATACAAAACAGTACTCCGTAGGTTTACTTTTAGATATGAGTAAGGCCTACGACAGAGTAAGATACGATATCTTAATACAAAAACTATTTGACTCAGGAATAAGAGGAAACTCACTGAAATGGTTTAAAACCTATCTCGAAAATCGCTCTCAATATACTGAAATAGAAAATACCAATTTTGAAACAGGGCAAATTCAGAAAACAAGATCCGAACAAGTATTTGTTAACGGTTCTATTCCACAAGGAAGCGTCCTTGGGTGTATTTTGTTCTTAATATATATAAATAATATTGCAACAGCGTTAAATGAGAACTGTATTTTGTTTGCAGATGACATCTCGATTTTGATACCTTGTTCAGATACCAAAGAATTAAATATCAGTCTAAATACCCATCTAGATACAATAATAAACTTCCTGAATTATCATAATTTAATTCTCAATTTTAATAAAACCAAGCTTATCCAATTTAGACCCTTTCAAAAGAGCCCACTTTCAATTAATTATAAATATAAAAACACCACACTAGAAACTGTAGATTCGGCTACGCTACTGGGTATTGATATCGACACCAATCTAAATTGGAAATCACACATTCATAAACTATCCAAAAAACTGTCATCATTTATATATGCCCTCTATAATTTAAAAAAAGTAACAGATTTCAAAACCGCTCTTACAGCTTATTACGCCTACGCTCACTCAAGGCTTACCTACGGAATAGTTCTTTGGGGTAATTGCACTGACGTACAGGATATATTTATATTGCAAAAGCAGTGCATTCGAATACTAGCAAATATTGACCAGATGGAGTCTTGTAGACCATACTTTGTAAAGCACTCTATAATGACACTAACGTGTATATACATTTTTGAATCTTGCAAATTTGTAAAAAAGAATTTTAATATGTATTCCCCAGTAAAAGATTCAAATCTTAAGAGAAACAACCGAGGGGCTAATACACTTAAGCAACCGTTTTCTTAGTTAAAAATATATACATCAGGCCCACACTCCATGACAATAAAAATATATAATAATATTCCAAATTATATAAAAAAATCAGACACTATACCTTCTTTTATAAATCTGTTGAGACAATTCCTAATTAAAAAATGCTACTATGATATTGATGAATTCTTTAATGATAAAATAAAATAATAATAACAATAATGATGATAATACACACATAGTTGTATTACAAAAAAATACATATTTGAATTATAACTAACTTATTTATTTATGAACAACATGTTTTACTCTAAACTAACAATATATGAAGATCCTTGAATTTTAAATTAATGTTTATTATTTCAATTTTTGCATTCAAAATTTTAATGTACCTAGCTACAAGATAATTTCCACTACAGAAAGTCAGCCAGTATCAGGAAAGCTCAAGTGGGGGAGGAAAATTAATGAAAAATATTGAAATTTAACTGTTGTACATAAGTTTACTCCCTCTGTTATTGTTATGCCCTTACGGGGCGCTACATTGTTTATTTTGACACCTTGTACCTATTTATTTAATTACTATGTACACCAATGTGGCATGCAATAAATAATTTTGAATTTGAATTTTATACACAAAGCGCTTAAACGGAGTGTCTAGATAACTTGCGTGTGTAGTACGTAAGTACTAGGTAGATTAAATAACAGAACTAAAATACACTTACCTTTTCAAAAAGATACAAAATATCTGGTGAATCTTTCAGGAACATCTTTATTTGACCTGATGTAAACGTCAAGGACTTTTTTTCCTTGTGTCCTTCTGAACTGCGTTTCAGGAACGCTATGACTTTTGAATACTTCGTGATATCAATATTGTTGTAGATACTCAGTGTGGACTTGAGCATAGAATATTTAGCCCACATAGAAGATGGCTTGAATTTGTCGGAGAGGTCTTTGAGATACACAAGAATGACATTTTCAGAAAATGATGTAGTTTTCTTTTCGATCTTCCATGCCAAAAAGTTATTATATTCTTTTTCATATAATTTTCTAAATTTTTCTGGCAAAAGATTGTGAGTTACTTTTGTTGCCAATTCTAGAATATCCGGAGGCGTACAAATATCATCGTCGCTGTCCATTTTTAACTTTTAATTTGTATTTTAAAAACAAAACACATTGCGAAACATTAAATTCACGCGTACGTGTATTGTCACAGTGAACTTGCCGCCATTAAAATCTAATCAATGAGAGCGCAGCTGCGCGCGCAGGGCCAATCAGGAGCGAGCGCGCGCTGTTCTTTTTTTATTTAATTGGCACAAGATCTTACCAAAGAGTTTTGTGTATGTAAGTTTAGTAGTTTCGACGAAGTTTTCACGTATAACCCAACTGAGGATTTTGACATAAGGCTCGCCAGGTTAATTGGCAAAAAAAAAACAAATAATAACTAAATAGAAAATCCACTGAAAAGGCCGAAACAAGATAAAAATTCAGATAATACATAAAGCCAGCAAAGTAAATCGAAACAATATTAAACATACTACTGTACTGTATACAATTAATTTTATGTAACTACTTGACGTTCATAAGTGTAATTTGTATTATGCCTAAAGGATTTTCATTTCATTTCATTTCATTTCAATCATACTTGAACAAATGGGACATATTTTCAAATTCAAATGGAATGGAAGTAACATCGTAACAAAGGTAAAGAATAGGTACATAAGTAAGCCTTCATCTCACCTGATGTTATGTGATGCTAAGGCTAAAAGTGGAAACGCAGAACCTGGAACCCTCAACTGTTGGGGCACTGGCTATCTTATCTCTATCTGCCGGATCACAACAATGCTACAGCAAAGTTGATGTTATGGCGACATTTGGATAATTGGTGACGGTGTAAAAAAAGCCCGGTGGTCTTAACCACTAGACTACAGAGGCCTTAAACAGCTCATGCTGAAAGTAAAAACAGCTGGTAGCCATCGAGCTTTTGACTGAGAAATCTAGTGCGCAATCCAAACAACTGCCAACATTGCACATAGAAAGTGGCAGGCGCTGACGACGCCGCGCCGCCCTTAGCGCGGCAGCTAGTGCCGATCCCGTGGTACTAATTACGGGATAGGCGATGATGTTGGCGCATCAGTCACGCAAACAATCAGCGGGCAAACAGGCGCGGGCAGGTCTAGCGGCGGCAAGGGCCGGGGCACAGTGCGGGCTGAGATTATATCACCTACTTTGTGACGTGTGCGTTGCAACATGGAATTCCATAATTTTCATTTTCACCGACTAAAAAATCGGTCACCGATTATCGGACGTGGGCGAGGGCTCTTACGACGCTGTCAGCCGAGCAGAGAGCTTTCAAGTGCAAGTTGAAATACCTATTTGGCCTTTAGAGGTTCTTTTTAGTGTTTCGGTAACTGTTTTACCAAATGTGATGTGATTTTATGGAAGGTTATATGAAACAAAATATTAGGGTTTTGTATAGAAATTAAAAACTACGTTAAAACAATGGAAGAATGGACAAGGAAGAATACCTAATGCAAAAAGACGCTGAGTTTCTGCGTCAACCTGATTCGAATTTAGGCAACATACTATGCCAATTAAAAATATAACACAGTTTAGTGAATGAAAGTTAACTAACTAACTACAATTTGTAATACTATACACACTTAGTTTAGTTAAGACCGTCATTGATTTTAGACAAATATATCTAATGAACGCTACATTTGAATAAAAACCTTCAAATCACTTCGAATAAGAATGGCTTAGGTACTATGGTGATCGGGACTGCTTGCTCGGTCGCAGCAAGCAGTCCCGATCACCATATCCGGTCGGATCGGGCAGCTCTATAGCACACGTCATGGCCTGAATTTAAATATAGTAGTTTATGCAACTGTCATATAATGAAGGGTATTAAAACACGAGTGTGAGTTTATGAAACGAGCGCAGCGAGTTTCATAATAGTAACGAGTGTTTTAATACCCGTGTTATATGCAGTTGCATACACTACTTTATCTTCACTAATGCAATTAGTCAAACAACAAGAGTAAAAGCTGACAATAGTTTATTTATAATAATTGTTCAAATTTTGGATGGTACAATTTTGAAAGTTAATGTTAATTATTGATCCAGCAGCTGTAGCGGTCGCGGGGCAAGCAGTAGAGCTCGTAAACGGAGTTGGAATATTTATAATTACTTCATTCGTCTTGTTTTCTATACTGTTCAAGATCGTATTTGAGACTTGAATTTTATTCATTAAAGACTCATCAATGTAGCTTTCAGCCACAGTAGAAAACTTCCACCCCCCGTGTCGTTTCAGTGCGGTCAAATCACCACCGCTATCTATGAGAAGGGTCGCCGAGGTGCGCCGGAAGCAATGCCCCGTGTACAACTCTGGGTTAGGCAGATTCAAAAAACTTGCGATAGTTTTTCCCAGAGCACCAAATTTATTAATACCAGTTCTTTGATCGGGGTTTCGACAGGGGGTGGGTCGAAGTTTCATGTATTTTTTACATACGGCATAGCAGTTGCCCGTCACAACGAAAGAACGATCTATTTTCGTTTTTGTTTTCGAAACTTTCACCATGATTGTACTGTCGTCTATGTTAGAGACTTCATCGAACTGGATGTTGTATAGCTCTTGCCTTCGGCATGCCCCCATTATGCCGAAGATTAGTGCAACCTGTAACAATAAACGATATAATAAGCTTGAGGTACATAGCCAAGGCAAAAACTATGATTTATGAAGTAGTAAAGTGTAGGTACCTACTACCTAATTTATACACAAAGCGCTTAAACGGAGTGTCTAGATAACTTGCGTGTGTAGTACGTAAGTACTAGGTAGATTAAATAACAGAACTAAAATACACTTACCTTTTCAAAAAGATACAAAATATGTGGTGAATCTTTCAGGAACATCTTTATTTGACCTGATGTAAACGTCAAGGACTTTTTTTCCTTGTGTCCTTCTGAACTGCGTTTCAGGAACGCTATGACTTTTGAATACTTCGTGATATCAATATTGTTGTAGATACTCAGTGTGGACTTGAGCATAGAATATTTAGCCCACATAGAAGATGGCTTGAATTTGTCGGAGAGGTCTTTGAGATACACAAGAATGACATTTTCAGAAAATGATGTAGTTTTCTTTTCGATCTTCCATGCCAAAAAGTTATTATATTCTTTTTCATATAATTTTCTAGATTTTTCTGGCAAAAGATTGTGAGTTACTTTTGTTGTCAATTCTAGAATATCCGGAGGCGTACAAATATCATCGTCGCTGTCCATTATAACTTTTAATTTGTATTTTAAAAACAAAACACATTGCGAAACATTAAATTCACGCGTACGTGTATTGTCACAGTGAACTTGCCGCCATTAAAATCTAACCAATGAGAGCGCAGCTGCGCGCGCAGGGCCAATCAGGAGCGAGCGCGCGCTGTTCTTTTTTTATTTAATTGGCACAAGATCTTACCAAAGAGTTTTGTGTATGTAAGTTTAGTAGTTTCGACGAAGTTTTCACGTATAACCCAACTGTTTTCAAAAGCCAGCCTAATATCAAAATTTTATACAACTTGTATGAGGATTTTGACATAAGGCTCGCCAGGTTAATTGGTCGCGTTTTATTGATGTTATAATGAGATTTTACGATATCGATGTGGATATTATACCATCATGTGAAATTGCTTAAATTGAGTGTTTTGTTGTCTGCGCTATAACAGTAGTAATTATAAGTCAAGTATTGGAAACATAAGTAGAATGTTACAACATTAGTGTAGATAAAAGAAGTTAAGGCTTCGAGAACAAAACAAGAGAAGGGGCAGATTGATTTTTACGGTGTCAGCCAGCCGAGACGCGTAGGGCTAAAATATTGTAATTCGTTTAATTTGAAAATAATTTATATAATAATAGTCTTAATTATCCGACTTCTCATTTACCCGAATATTATAAGTAGAGCTCTTAAGCTCTACATTTTGGGGGAGGCGCCGGGTAAAAAGAAAATACCCCGGGGGGGTACGCCAACGTAAGTAGCTAGGGCCAGTTACGGAAAATTTGTTATAACATAGGGGTTGGTGACCAAGTTTCGTGTAAGAAGGCGTTCGAGATTGAAGAAAGAAAAAGGCGTTCAAAATTCGACGGGTTTGGCGGTAGTTTGTGTGTTGAGATATTCGCACACACAGAAGACGAAACGAAGCTGTTCTCGGGATACATGCGATATATAATTTTGTCTATTTAATTGATTTTATTGTTTATCTACGTTGTTAAACGTAGAGTATTTTTCCGGAGTCGATGGTGCTTCCGTTGGAGATTATGCACGCGATTGTAAATACGTCACAGCCATAAATAAATGGCGTGAGAAGGATTTGTCGGTCATTCTCGCCACCTATCTAAAAGGTCCTGCATTAATCTCGCTCGTAGAGTACATGCGAGTGAAGTTCAACGCCACTCTGAGGGTCGTGCTGCTGGAGTCCCGCCACGATGTAAATTTTAATTCATTTGTGGTGAGAGTACCGACCGGCCATCTGCCGGCCTTCATGAAAGAGGACTATTGGCCGAAAGGTGTCATATTCCGGCGGTTCCGAGGCCGGCTACCGGACACCTCACTGCGTCGCACGTCGCCGTCTTTACGTGTAGCATAGTTTTTAATTTATATAAGTATATTATTTCTATGTATATTAGTCTGTAAGGTATCTATTCTATGGGCCTCTTTGTATTTTACCATATCGTGCACTGTTTTGTTGCCTAAAATAAATAAATCTATTCTATTCTATTCTATTAATGTATTATAAGACGATTTATAAACCTGTGTTGGTTCTGAACGACATCTTATCGCTGCTCGAGTTCCCCTCAGCGAGGAATGCTGCGGCAGAGTTCTATATGGCTCTACAGAAGAGTTCCGAAACTTTGTTGGAGTATTTTTATAGACTATCGGAGCTCGCCATGAGAGCCAATGTAGTCGGCGAAAACGACTTTGTCATGACCTTTCTTCGAGGTGTAAATCCGCGAAAAAAGAAGTTACTGGCGGTTCAGAACTTTAGACAAAGCCTTTCTAAGAGCTACTTTGTTCGAATGAGTAACATTCTAGATGATAATGACGGGTGATGTTACGTTCAATTTAACAATCAAGGAACCCACTGGGATTTATTAAATAGGGTTAAGAAGAATATACAGAGGTCGCAGCTTAAACAGAAGATCCGGTATGACAGGAAGGCTTCTAGTCAGGTGTTTAGTCCAGGGCAATTGGTGATGGTCTATACTCCTAGACGGATGACTGGTCGTAGTCACAAGCTTGCCAGATTATTTCGTGGACCATATCGTGTCTTGAAGCGCAACTCTGACGTGAGTTATAGGGTCAGGTTACTTCGTGGTAGGAGTAGATCCATGGTGGTGCACTTCAATCGTTTGAAGCCGTTTTTCCCTCGGTTAGGTTAATTATAATTAATGCAAGGCAAATGTCGATATTGAAAGAGTATAATTATTATTATTACCGTTCCTTTGAGACTTGTAAAAAAGTTTGTCATTGTAAATGTCAGTATGACTATTTTTATTCTGTCATTGTTGATTTTGAATAAGTCTTGAAGAAGTCCCATGTATAGTCGACAATAAAATTGCTTTACCACCTTATGGCGGCACTTCACATGGCTATTTGTATTCGCGTATTTGCCATATTTGGCAAATAATTGCCCTACAACACATGGCAATTATTTGCCAAATATGGCAAATACGCGAATACAAATAGCCATGTGAAGTGCCACCATTAAAAGTGAATTTTGTTTGCATTCAATAAAACAACAAGTTCTATTTTTGTATAAACACCAAGTGACAGATACGTTGTCATCATTGACAATGAGCTTTAGCGAAATTTTATTGTAATGGAAGTTTTTGTCAAAAGTGATAAAGCAATTTCATGGTCGACTATACATGTATTAAAATGTTATTATGAGTTTCAGCAAAAGGAAACCCTTAGAATAGTTACTTGTCGCTGATATAGCCGACAGAAATATAAGCTTTGGTTCGTTTACTGAAACTCACAAACGGACATAGTACGGTGAGGTGATCGTTCCGATCACGCTCAGGAAACTGCTAAACGTTTGTAATTATTGGCGGCTATGTTTACGATTTTAAGTAGTATACGGGGTTAGGAATAGGCGTTTCAGGATTATTACATTGCGTAAAAGCAATACATAATCTTGTTTGACATGTCTAGGTGATAGGTAGGTATAAAAAGGAGTTTAAGCTTAAATTATTTTTAAATATTTATAAAATACAGCAGCAGCCGCCCGGTTTGCGGAAGACCCAGGTTCGATTCCTGGCTGGGCCGGGTAGGCGTTTAATTTTTCACTGTATTTTATAAATATTTAATTTAGCTTCAGTGCAGCTATTAGCACTTGAAAATAAAAAGTAAAAATTTAGATTATTTTTGTTTGAATCTAAAAGCCGGTTGCACCAAAACTTTCATTTTACGAATTCGTAAAACGTAACGTAAAAAGTAAACGTATAATGTTGTTATACCACGCTTTGCGATACGGTTTACGGTTACATTATACGGTTACTTTTTACGTAGCTCAAACCTTGCTCATAACGTAAAAGTATAAGATTTTGACAGTTCGTTCGAGTTTGCATTTCGTGTTGGAGGTTAAAAAACGCTCTATTTATTTAAAGAAACGTGCTCTGAGAGAATTAATCACGATAATATCTTCTACAAGTTCTGACAGCGATAGTGAATTTATTCAATATATTACTCGCCGTCGTCGGAGAACAAATATTAGAGTAGACCAAATGCTCTTTGAAGATAGCGATTTTTTATTGCAGGTTCTCGTGCGACTTTTTGGAGTAGCACGAAAGTCACGTGCTATTTATTACATTTTTCAATCACTATTACTTTCACAGCTATTTGCTAAACATTACACCATCGTCGCTAATGTGTATCGAAATATACAATAAAAGTAAAAAAATAACAAAATAACACGCACGACCTCACTTCAACCTAACGGCCTATCCCTAAAAAGTCCAATAAAGTACCTAACGTTAATTGTAAGTAGGTACTTACTTTTCTTGCAGAATGTCATCTTCCAAAAAAATATTTCCATTATTGAATGCACTTTTAAACAAACCATCAACGTCGCGTACAGTACACAGACTACTGACACTTATGACGCTAATTATCATGGCTTACTACATGTAAAATAAAAACTAAACTGTCCTTCATATAAATAAAAACTACCATGGTAGTAAAAAACTACTGAAAATGGTAATATTAACGCTTCATTTGTGTAGCAAGTAATTTTACTGATACTTTTACTCGTATTTGTTGGTGCAACGTACATTTACGAATTCGTGAAAATAACGGAATAGTATAAGTAAAACGTAAAAATGAATTTGTAAATGTACATCAATTTTGGTGCAACCGGCTGTAAGGGTTTATGGGGTAAATTGAATATTGTTTGAATTGATGAATTAACTTTAAGTAACTTTATTTTTATGTTGCAGTAGTAAGATAGAAAACTGTTTTAGTGAAGTTTTTGGTTTTCTAAGTCCCCACCACGAGGGCAAATCAAACACCTCCTGATAGGGTTGCGTATATTATAAGGAGAGCTCATATAGCTCTACAGTAGGTACTTAGAATACTCTGCTACGAAATAACATAATCTCGTGACAAGTTATCCGTGTACACGTCACAAGATACGCACGTGTTTCGGTGTGGCCGCGGCCTTACGCGGGCTGTACCGGCGCGGCAGCCATTACGGCCGGTATTGGCTAATCTATAGATTGGCCGGCCGGCCGCGTGCTACATACACATACAGGATTATTGCGCGCTCATAAGCTAATTAGAGAACCGGAATTTACGGTAGCAGCTTGGATTGTGAGCTTACGCATGTTATTATATGCATGATACGAAGTGTTACTGTACATGGATTTAAGTCAAATGAATACATATATCTCTCCGGGCTTGCCTCAAGGCTCACAGCTTGGGCCTATTCTATTTTTGGCGTTCATCAATGATTTTTCTGGCTCCATCAACCACAGTAATTTTTCTATTTTCGCCGACGACTTGAAGCTATATAAATCCATATACATCGATGCTATTCATGAGTGGTGTGCCGTGAATAAAATGATACTTCACCCACAAAAATGTACTCACTTTAAATTCACTCGGAAAATTAACTATATTTCCGTCCTGTCACAACATCTCTGGCTGAAATTTAATAGAATCAAGTACAACTCTTGATCTGGTGTGCTGCTTGACAATACATTGGATTTCATTGACCATGTTGGTAAAATTGTTGGTTGCGCTTGGAGAATATTGGGTTTGGTTAAACGCATGGGTAAGCACTTTAAAAATATCAAAACCCTTATAATAATGTTTATCGCTCTCATTCGCTGTCACCTCGAGTACTACAAGCATGGAACCTCATCTATCAGGTGCATCATGATAGAATTTTGGATCTCGTTACACTACACAATTTTATCAGATAGGTTTTGTGTATCAGATAGGTCTCTCTGTCCCATAACACATCCCTAGACATCCCTTGTCAAATAGCTTCAGCTTGTCTCGTTAAAAAATTACTCATCTTGGTCGGTCAATCAAATGCCTCACGATCAGAAGGTCTAAGCAGCAAAACGTCCAACAGCGCGAAAGGTCTAATGAGCAGTAAGCCTAATTACGAAAAGGTTATATGGTTTTCAGTGTAAGTAAATCAGTTATTGTCCTAAAGTAAAACAATTGGTATGTTGTCCCAATATATTATATAAATATGCGGTATGGCATTTTGCTAAATTTTGAATTCTCACAGTAGCTTCCTTGTTTATTTTTGAACTGTACCGGCTTGTAAGGAAAAGTGCTCACTTCCAAAAAATGCCGGCACAGATGACAAGTCGCCATGTATCCCGTTGTCATTGCGGTAACGAAATGTTTCAGTGGCGCCTTATATAATGGACATAAACCAACCACACGACAACATCAAACATAGTAGATTTTAAAGTAGGTAACGAAACTATTTTCACAATGGCCCAAAAAAGTAGAAACTACACGACTGACGACGGACCTCCTCGTCACTTAGCTAGCTACCAAGCTGAATTGGACCCGGCACAAAATTTGTTATTAATTTAAATATTAATAAATCTTAATTTCTTAAATTTTTAATAATAATTACTATTTTAATTAATTAATTGTCAGAGACCAGTGCTCTAACTAGGTACGTACTAGAATACAGATACGGTTTTTCTTTATTCCAACTGCAAAAATGTGAGATCAATCAACGGCAAACGCCTTAATGTATAGTGTTAGCAAAGCCAACGCACAGTAACAACAATACAAAATGTCCAATCGACAACCGAACCAATTAATTAGTTAATACGCTCATATCATTCATTCAGTCAGTCAGTCAGTCAGTCAGTCATTCATAACTGATAATTAGTTTCACTTACTGTACGTCACTTAGCTTATGATCATGTTAGTCGATGGCAAGGGGGCTGCGACATCTTAGGTTCTATGTTACCTATGTAATTAACTGCACTCATAGACGTCAATTGATTGTCCTTAATGACTTAACTTCGCACCTAAAAATGTCTATTGTTAAATAGTCTCTAACAGGACGTTATCGACTGAACAAATTGTAGGTGCAAAGTAATCATTAATGATAATTGACGTCTATGAGTGCGGCGGTTATGTTAGTACCAAACTTGCAACACCCTATAAACAGGGTTCATGTTACCTATTACTAAGATTTGTCAAATGTCTAATGTTTGTAGCTACATGTGCAATAAATACAGAAATAAATATGGGTCCGCAGCAAACCAATATAGTTTCATCATATCCGTCTGTCCATTGCTGACTGCAGACTATCAGTGGTGAAATTCAAATCCCACACGTGTTTACATACTTATAGTACATACCAACTAAACCTATACAGGAATTAGGTAAGAGCCAACAGACTGATGTCCCGGCGTTGTTGGAGCAACATTATTTATATCATCGTCGATTACTGTGATGGGCCGTGCATTTATTTAAGCAAGCCTCGATATGACAGAGGATTGTAGTCATCACGCCGAACGTTAAATTTGTTGGTAAAAGAAAAATAATAATTGGGTATTACTTATTTTGCGAGCACGATTGCGACTCCGGTTTTTTTAATTAGCCACTAACAACATACCTCATCAGCAATGATGTTCAAAATTCAAAATTCAAAATCATTTATTCAGTTTAGGCTACAAATAGCTCTTATGAACGTCATTTTAAGCCATCGGTTCGTAAGTCTATCTACTCTGGGCGGGAGATCTTGTACTGAGAAGAACCGGCAAGAAACTCAGCAAGTGTCCAGCTCTTTTCTCCCTTACAGCGTCATAAATATTGGAAAAAGCCCTATCATAAAGGACACTTTCCATCACAAATAAAAACACAAAATGTAAAGGACAATCACAACATGTAAAAAAAACACAAAAAATAAAAAATAACTAAATAAAATATTTAAGTCAGCAAAAACATAATTTACCAGTTTAATTTTTTACAATATCATACAGTACTAGTAAAAGTCAAAAAAAACTATAGTTAATAATAATAAAAATAAAACTAATTGTAATGTTCAATGCAACGCTATTTTGTTATCTGCAGGACACTATTTATAAGTAGTATTATGTATATGTTTTTTATTATAGCCAGACTGTTTTATCTTCTAAATATTCTTTGACTGTATAATAACCTTTTTTTAATAAAGAAGACTTTACATGTTTTTAAAACTTATCTAAAGGTAAATCTAGTACAGTATTTGGTATTTTATTGTAATAGTGTATACCTTGCCCCGAGAAAGAACCAAGCACCTTCTGTAACCTGAACAGTGGCATTGCAAGTTTTGACTTATTTCTAGTATTAAAATTGTGTACATCACTGTGTTTAGCAAATGAATTGATATTACAACGTACAAGAACTATACAATTATAAATAAATTGAGACGCCACTGTCAAGACATCAATTTCTTTAAAAAGATTTCTTAAAGAAGTTCGTGAACCTAGTCTATAGATTGTTCTTACTGCTCGTTTCTGTAAAATGAATATAGTTTCAATATCAGCCGCTGTTCCCCACAGTAAGAGGCCATACGACATGACACTATGAAAATAACTAAAGTAAACTGTTCTAGCAGTTTCAACGTCTGTTAACTGCCTTATTTTTCTAATGGCATAAGCAGCAGAACTGAGTTTGCCGGCCAATTTCGAAATGTGAGGATTCCATTGAAGTTTTGAGTCAAGGGTTATACCTAAGAAAACTGTTGAGTCTACCAAATCTAATCGATCACCGTTTATTCTTATATCAGTTGGTTCATTTTTGACATTTGGTAATTTAAAATTAATACATTTTGTTTTTTTAGCATTAAGCTGCAAATTATTAATAGTAAACCAACTGAGTACATCAGAGAGTGCTTTGTTTACATCGTCGTAATTATTCTTACACCTACTTACATTAAAAATGAGTGAAGTATACGATTTCACAGAAGTTCTCTACAAAGAATGGCAAGTCATTAATATAAATCAAAAACAGAAAAGGACCAAGAATGGACCCTTGTGGAACTCCAATTTTTACATGAGAGCCAGATGATTTAGTTCCATTAATATCGACAGTTTGTGTTCGAGAGCTAAGATACGACTGAAATAAATTTAGTGCGAAATCTTTGAGACCGTAGTAATTTAGCTTCATCACCAGAGTTTTGTGCTCAACGCAATCGAAAGCCTTGGACAAGTCGCAAAACACTCCAAGGGCGTTTTGAGACTTCTCCCAGGCATCAAATATATGTTTTAATAGAGCAACACCTGCATCAGTAGTAGAACGACCCTTTGTAAATCCATATTGTTTATTATGTAAAAGGTTGTTTATGTTAAAATACGACATCAACTGTTCCAATATAACTTTTTCATAAATTTTGCTTAGAGTTGGTAGTATTGAAATGGGTCGATAGTTACTGGGGTCTTCTTTGTTTCCCGATTTGAACAAAGGTATGACCTTACTAAACTTCATAAGATCGGGAAAGATACCTTTATTCACACAGTTATTAAAAATTTCAGCAAGAATAGAATGTATAATATTCTTAATTACTTTTATAGAGATGCCCCACAAATCACTTGTGTTTTTCATTTTCAGTGATTTAAATGTTTTTATAATATCCATTGAATCAATATATTTAAATTGAAAAGAAACATTACATTTTGGTACATATTTTTGGAGTAATGCTTGTGCAGCTTCTGGTGATGAATCCAAATTTGAGGTTGTCAGCACAGGTATATTTACAAAAAAATCATCAAAAATATTAGCAATATGTGAATCTGAATTGACTAAGTTGTCGTTTACTTTTAAAGTGAAAGTATTATCCCGTGGTTTAAATTTACCTGTTTCACGGTTTATAATGTCCCAAGTGGCTTTAATTTTATTGTTGGACTTTTTAATTTTTTCTTTAATATAATTAGTTTTTGCTACTATACATATTTTCTTAAATATTTTCGAATAATTCTTTACATATTCCGTAAAATTAGAATTTTGGTTATATTGTTTTAGACTATATAAATCATACAATTTATTTCTACTTTTATATATACCAGTCGTGGCCCAGTCACAGAACTTAAGTTTATTAGTTATTTTGATTGTTCTTTGTGTAAACACTTGGTCATATTCAGTCTTTATGAAGTTAAAAAGATTAGTATATAATACATCTGGATCATCTTGTCCAAATGGCAATGCATTAATTTTACTCGATATATTATTTTTAAAACGCTCTACTCGCTCCTTTGTAACTGGTTTACAGTTCACTATTTTTGGCTCATCCTTAACATTAAAATCATAGGTCACCTTTAAACCGCAATGGTCAGACGTAAGCTTACTAATGACTGACTTAGAAACAGGGTCATAGTCTGTAAAAACATTATCAAGACAAGTGGCTGAGTGTGAAGTTATTCTAGTGGGTTCGAGAAATAGATTAATGAGATTAAAACATTTAAGCAAGGCAACAAGACGAACATTCATTGAAGTGCTTTCTAGAATATTTATATTAAAATCGCCACGTACAAAAACAAATTTATTTTTTAATTTTAATTTTCTTAGTACGTCTTCCATTACAGATTCGAAAATACCGAAATTGCCCGATGGGGGTCGGTATACACACACTATTACAAAGCTATTAAACTCCACACATGATAGCTCAATATTACGCTCCACTGATAAGCCTACAATATCGTTGCGATCTTTATATTTTATATTACTTCTTACTAGTATCAAAGAACCACCGTGAATAGCTGAGCTTCGCACGTACGCGCTTGCTAATTGGAAATTATTTACATAGAATGATGTGTCATGACTTCTTAGCCAATGCTCAGTTAAACAAAATATATGAATTGCCTGACTTTTTGCAAATAATTCTAACTCTAAGTCTTTGCCAGCCAAACCTTGAATATTTTGATGTATAATAGTAATTAATGAGGACTTGGCTTTTGTCTTAGACCTCAGTTTAAACATGAGGTTGTTGTTACCTTATTACTAGTTGTAGATGTTGCATTAGTAGAACTACTAATGGTTACGTTGTTATGACGTAAAGACTTAGTTATACCATTTATAACTGTATCCTGTATATTATAAGCTAACAATTTAGCTATTTGGGTCCTACATTTCGTAGAAAGATACATAGTATCTGACGTCAAACTAAAGCTATTAATAAATTTATTTATATCAAAATATAAAATAGTGTCACTATGACGACAAATCAAATTAAACAATAATAAATTTAATTCATAAATGCGCTTATTTTGTTCCCAGGTCAAATTGGTACAATAGGGAAAAGCGCTAATTATTATCCTGCAATTTGTTTCTGATTGCAGTTTTATCAAAATATTAAAACTATTTATGATGTCACGTTTCTTCGTTTGTGAGCTGTCACCACATAACACAATAATATTAGTAGAACTATTCAATGAATCCTGTGATATTTTGTTTACTATAGCATTCAACGACTGACCTGGAGTACAAATATTGGTCATTGAGTGGATAATATTTCTATTTATAGGCAACCCTAAGCCTTGACCCAGTTTATCAGAGTACATAACTGTTTTTTTACTTATTTTGTAACATTAGGTTTAAGTATTTTTTGAGGAGAGGCCGATGAAGGACCGGGAACCAAAACAGACAAGTTTTGTGTGTTCATCTGAATATTTGAGTCAAGTGATAAAGACTGTTTGTGTAGGTTAATTTCATTATTAATTAATGAGTTGTACCGATCAGCATTGTACTTGCACAGATCAACTAACTCTGTGGCTGATTGGATATGTTTTTCAATCTGTTTCTGTGATATTGAGTATTTTTTAGTCATTATATCAAGAGACTCATGTAACCTTTGGATGTCAGTTTGTAATTGCTTAGTGTCCCGGTCATACATTTGCCTACTTTCCATTAACTTACTATTATATATATCTAAGGAATCCATAAGGCTAATACGCTCCTTTCTGAGAGCAATATTTTTATAAAAGCAGTTATTTTTTTTAATCAACTTCTCAGTTTTCTTTATAAACTTATAAATTTTTACATATTTTTTAATTTTAGTTTTGCTGATTTTATTTATTTTGTTGTTGTTTTGAGATTGCTGTAATGAAATTCCACCAGGTGATGCTATAAGTTCTTCAAATAAGGACTGAGTATGATCCACTTCATGCTGCTTCTGCAACTCAACTAATTGGGATATCTGGTGGTTTGCCGCACTGAGGTCCCTTTCCAACTCGGTGATGCGGTTGAGTGCCCTTTCATAGGTGTTATGCTGCTGCTCAAAATTGGAGATGACATCTTGCAGTTGGTCACGCTGGTGGAGCACATCCTGGTGTTGCATGTGCAGTTGGGCTAACTCATTCTTAAACTGTGAATTTCTGTCTATTATGGATTTTATTTCCATTTCACTGTCATCCCTTTCTTTTAGCAGCTGATTGCAGGATTCCTTGGATACTCGTAGCTCCTCAAGTGCCTTTCTGAGCTTTAGTTCCGTACTTTGAGTAGCAGCCTTACGGGTCAGCATTGTGAAGTTGGTTTTATAAACACCTGAAAATTAAAGAAGTATATATTAAGATATATTAAGACTTAGGTGTTGCAAGTTAGGTTTATCTAACTTCTATTTAATTTCTATGTGCAGCAATTAAGATTATTTAAAAATGAGATTTTAATTATAATAAGTAAGTGGGGGGTAGATGTGTCACACAAAAGTTTGTTGTTTAAAATTAGAGTTTTTTATTGTAATTGCAAGTTATTACTAGATAATCTAGAAATGAAATTAATTAAGTTATAAGCTTCAAATAAGCAGTCACGTTCTGGTTGTAATGTGTCGAAGTGTATGAATGTCTGTGGCAAAACAAAGTCACCATCAACTTCACTTCCACATATAGTCAAGTCAAGAGAGGTTAACCAAGCCAAATCGTATTTGAGGTGTGACGATACTCACAATATGTGAGATTTGTAAAGTAATGAATATGAGTAGTATTGTTGTTAAATACAACAAAAACATGTACCTAGTAACAGTATTTAGAAATAAGTTTTTCTCAATGTCAATGGTAATAATTTAAATTCAAAGTGTCTAATAACAATTATTGTTTTATTCTTACCCTATTCTTGGTATAGTGGAATATTAAATTTTAATACTATAATACTGAAATGCCAAAATTACTTTTGCAGTTTAGATGCAAATCCTTTGATTTGATTACAAAGTAGAAAAATAACAATTCATTGGCCTAGTACATTGACACATACAATTTGAATGAAGTGTTCAGTTAAGATTTACACTTATGTTACTAGTATTTATAATAAATGGAATGAAAACAATACTCCCCCGGTTTATGTTGCAGCAGTCCACGGCAAAAGTAGTTATTTTAACAACTTTTTGTAAAATTTGTTATAACAGTCAGCTGGCGATGACAGTTGGAAAATTACATTAGCACATAATTTAAAAACTACACAATATTAATCAGAAAAAACACTAGTAGATGATATTTGTCACTTAATTTAATCACTAATTACAAATTTAATCATAAATAAGCATAAAAGACAATTTTTAACAAATTTTTAATAGGAGCTTTATAATTCGACTACTTAACCGGACAATGTTGCCAGTGTTTTTAATCTGTTGTTGTTGTTGTTGTTGTTGATTCGATAACTATTGTAAACGTAATATAAAGATTAGTGAAAGTGAGCACAACAATCACAATAATAAGGAAGTGATGGTTCCTAATTCGTGTCACCCCTCGCGGTGGTAACGAGCGCGATCGCTGGAGCGGCGCCAGGCATCAGCCGCGCCATTATTTGTGGCTCACACTCCACCCGCCAGGGTATGCAGATTCAGCGCCGACAAACGGAGACCCAGCGCCCGGGGACTTGGAAATATGCACTGACGATTTACATTCTCTAAATACTATCAGTGAGTTGACATACTAACCTATTTTGGGGGTTGTTGAGGCGAAGATGTAGGGCACGTTCAGTTAAGTTAAAGTAAAAAAAAGTTTTAGAAGTTTCAAAATAATTTTTTTTTATTCAATTATACTTACGAAAATTGCTTTTGAATCGTTCAGGATACATTACCTACTACCCATTCAGGATGTCTATCTTTTAGCTGTGGAGAAGAATGGGCGCAAGAAACTCCACAGCTTTAATAGAAGTAACGACAAAAAAGTATGTCGTTACCAAATCATACAATATTTACAATTAAACACTTTCAAGAGCCCGCTTATACAAATGATGCTTATCTCTATACATTCACTTACTTAACATTACACTTTATTCTAAAAAAAAACGTACTTGGGCACTATAAATACATGTACTAGTTCAAAACTATAGAATAACGCTTTATACCTTTATACAGTGTGCGAGAATTGGAGAAATGGCAGTTCCATGAATTATTATCATGAACATAATCATTTACATTGTATTAGCCCTATATAAAAGTGTTTCCTTAGCGTGTGTCTTAAACTTCTCAAAGGGCAAAGTTAAAACATCATTCGGAATTTTATTATAACAATAGTACATTAAATCAATGAACTTAAAAGATATGACCCTATAATTAGTCGACTACAATACGGAGTATTCTTCACAGTAAACTTAATGAGGTACTTACTACCTACTTAAGTACTTATTTCAAATTTCAAAATCATTTATTCAGTTTAGGATACAAATAGCTCTTATGAACGTCATTTTATGCCATCGGTTCGTGAGTCTATCTACTCTGGGCGGGAGATCTTGTACTGAGAAGAACCGGCAAGAAACTCAGCAAGTGTCCAGCTCTTAAAGAGTTGAAGCCCGGTCCGACCCAAACCTCTCGGTAAATCTGGTAGGGCGCGGGGAGTCGCGGACATGAACACTTAGCGCGTGATGCAGTTCGCTCTATAAAACCTCTGACGGTGCTTCGTTTCACACGGCTTGAGGAACCCTTTAAGATTCTCGCCGGCCCCAAAAAAGCCCGGTGAAGTTGAAAATGCCGTGTGGCAATCATCAAACTATCTCAACAAAAAAAAATGTAGAGGCGACTCTTGTACTTTTTAAACCGTGCGGGCGTCACACGCATTTGGCCTGCCTGATGGCAAACGGCATGGACGCTTGGAGCACCAAAGATGTCAGGCGCGCGTCAGATGTGCCAACTCAAAAAGCTTCAAAATATTTTTGTTTTGTTTATATAATTTTTAACGCAAATTTTGTTGCGAACAAATTACAAAAACACAAATGTTGAAAAAATTTCCACGAGCAGGATTTGAACCTGCACCCTTCTGACATACCGG
This sequence comes from Eudonia lacustrata, assembly GCA_947562085.1. Taxonomy (NCBI): domain Eukaryota; kingdom Metazoa; phylum Arthropoda; class Insecta; order Lepidoptera; family Crambidae; genus Eudonia; species Eudonia lacustrata. Next base: position 64,828,400 of record OX387339.1, on the reverse strand, counting down.
GTCAGGTGCTCTCCCCTTTGGCTTTCAAAGTAAAAAAGTAAATAGTGTTGAATAATTTCGGCGGGCTGGTTAGAACCAAGATAGCTCAATTGGGAGAGCACCTGACCCGGTATGTCAGAAGGGTGCAGGTTCAAATCCTGCTCGTGGAAATTTTTAAAACATTTGTGATTTTGTAATTTAAAGCTTCAGTTCTAATTGCTTTATGCCTTTATTGACTGGATCTAGGACTCTTCAAACCGCAAAGCAATGCTGCTTGGAGGGAGACATAGCTCTAGCTCATACATTAAACAATATCCCATCAAAAACATAAATGTGAAATGAGAGGCAAGTTCAATATTATGATATCGACGATGAAGTATCAATAACCCCTATCTTAAAAATTGCAACTTTTCAGGAAACGAAAAAAACGTCTCGATTATTTATTTAAAAAAAAACTGCCTTTGAGTGACGAAATAATATAATGATTGGATTATAAATATAGTTGTAATTACTTTTTACTCTAAAGCTATTACTTACCAAGTTACCTAAAGATAGGTGGTATTGGTTTGAGTTTCATAAAATTTTGGAAAATTGGGAGGATGATAGGAGGTATTAATAATTAACTGTGATAAGGCACTAAAGAAGATTGGCATTTCTTCATACAAAAAAAAACTAAACAAAACTAATAAACTTCTGAAAACTTAAACATAACAACAACAACAACATATTTATGCAGAGTATGGTAGACCATCATAGAAACTGTGGCAATATAATAATAATAATAATGCTCTTGGATATGGCCTTGTTGAATTGGAGGTGCCGTACTATAAGTACGCACCTGCACCAGTACTCGAAAATGGTCATGCAACGCTCTACTGGGATCGTTCTATCATTACGGACAGGACTATTGTCGCCAATAAGCCTGATATTGTGGTGGTCGACCAATCCCAGCGCCAGGCAATACTGGTTGATATCACCATACCTCATGATGAGAACCTCGTGAAAGCCGAGAAGGACAAGCTCAGTAAGTACTTTGACTTGGCTCATGAGGTTACCGCCATGTGGGATGTGGATTCAACCATTATTGTACCGACAATCGTTTCGGCAAACGGTCTTTTAGCCAAGAGCCTCGATCAACACCTAGAGAGGCTCTCGCTGAAAGGTTGGGTCAAGAGTCAGATGTAAAAGGCAGTACTCCTTGACACGGCACGTATTGTCGGGAGGTTCCTCACTCTGCAGCCCTGACCACCGGTAGTTTGGGCCCTGCCTCGCTGCTGGCGGTACTCTAGGATTAGGTTTTTATAATGTTTTATTGCTTTTATATTAAAATATTGTAAAAATCTAGTTTTAAGGAAAAAAATAAATAAAGAGTATAATAATAATAATAATAAACCGAAGGTTTTGTCTGACGAAGAACTACCGGAGATATATCCTGAAGGACGGTACGGTCGACATTTGTCGGGCATGCCGCCGTCCCGGGGAATCACTCAGGCACATTATCTCTGGTTGTTCTCATCTTGCTAACGGCGAGTATTTGCACAGACATAACCTGGTAGCTAGGATTATTCACCAGCAACTTGCTCTTCTATACGGTCTTGTGGACTTCGAAGTGCCGTACTACAGGTACACATCTGCGCCGGTTCTCGAAAACGGCCGTGCCACGCTCTATTGGGATCAAGCTGTCATCACGGACAGGACTATTCTAGCTAATAGGCCTGATATCGTGCTGATAGATCGATCGCAACGCCGGGCAGTGCTTGTCGATGTCACCATCCCACATGACGAGAACCTTGTAAAGGCCGAGAAGGACAAAGTCAGCAAGTACCTTGACTTGGCTCACGAGGTAACCGCCATGTGGAATGTTGGCTCGACAATCATTGTGCCGATAGTCGTGTCTGCGAACGGTCTGGTAGCGAAGAGTCTCGACCAACACCTTAAGAAACTCTCGCTCAATGGTTAGATCAAGGGTCAGATACAGAAGGCGGTACTCTTGGACACGGCGCGGATAGTCCGAAGGTTCCTGTCTCTGCAGCCCTGACCACCGGGAGCTTGAGCCCTGCCCCGTTGCCGGCGGTACCCTAGGCTAGGTTTTTTATAATATTTTTATGTTTTGTATGTGCTTTTGTATTTTACTTTTATATTAATATTATAACAAACCTAGGCTAAGAAAAAAAAAGAAATAAAGAGATAATAATAAAATTACTTAGAAGGTATTTCCACTATAAAGTTAGGATGTATTCGCAGCAAAAATTGGATCTAATATTTTAGCAGCTATTTCCACTAGTGTTTTATTGATTTAATAGTCCATTATTGCGTTAGGTGATTTTGCCAGTATAAGCGAAATTGTATTCTATGTCGATTGGCATTAAAAACTAAAAATCGACAAAAATTAAGTTAGGAGGTATTGGTACTTCATCGTCGATATATGCCTTGGTTGTTGACTTCAACGATAAAAGAAGTGAGATCTAAATGGGTGCCAAGTTCAATGGTCAGTCCTGAAATTTATTTATAACAACATACAATATTTTATAACAACTTAAAATATAATTTCTTCTTATAACTTAGCATATTATATTGATGCCTAAGGTCTGACTTGGCTAGTTCTCATATACTTTTTGTACAGAAATTATTAGTAGGTTACTTATCTATATATGTAAAATCAATTGCTGTTCGTTTGTCTCGCTATAACTCGAGAGTGGCTGGACCGATTTGGCTAATTTTGATTTTGAAATATTTGTGGAAGTATACGGAAGGTTTAATTAAACGGTGAGAAACATAAATAATATGTAACGGAACATACTAAAAGAGACAATTTAATTTTTCAATACAAAATGATTTTGTTTGTTCTGTTGTCTTGGAAACTGTCAAAGCGGTACGAAGTCCGCCGGGTCAGCTAGTTCATAATAAAATTATCGTACCGCTCCCCACCCCGCTGTTCTACGCCCGCCGCCGCACCGTGCGCCGCCGCCGTGGTCCGTAGTATTATTCAATTATTTGAAATAACAATTAATACTAAACCCCAGTTAAAAATAACGTAATAAATACGAAAGTCGTCAATACTCTTAGTTGTAAGGCATCTTAAGTAAGTGTTCTTAATAGAATCAATTAATTTGAATATATTTTTCATATTATCTGGATGCCAAATTTGAACTATCTAGGTCATCTGGAACTGGGTTAGAGTTTTGATCTATCTATAAATCAGTCAGTGATAAAAATGACGATTTTTGGACGTTCATATTTAAATAACCGTTAGAGGTGTGTTTATGAAATTTGGAGTGGACTTATGTATCTCGCAAGTCTCAATATATGAGACAATTTGACATGTTTATGTGAAACAGTTTTTGAGTTATGAGAGGGTCAAAAGTGGCTCCAAATGGTTCGTGTTAATAATTACACACAGTGCTGCTCGCCAGTTCCGTAAGCTTGAACTTGGCTTGACACGCTACCACGTGTCTAGATTTGATAAAAAGTATGTCGATACTTCAACGTGACGTGAAGTGTGAAGTAATGCGACAGTACAACGAGCCTGTAGTCCATCATGGACCGCGGCCAGCGGGGGCCGGTCCTCGCAGCCGCGTGATTAATGGACATTCACGCGATATGTTCATAACTCATTCACGCAGATCTCAAGTATTAGGACAGCGAAGGAAGAATTTATGCCTTTCAATTGAAGCGTGATAGTACTTAGTACTTACCCTGTGTGGTGCCGGGGATAAAGAATTGCACCACCCCATCTTTTCCCGTGGGTGTCGTAAAAGCCGACTAAGGGACCATTCCAGAGGATGGGCAGCAGCATCTCTCTGAGGTTACCCTCAACCTACTGCGATCGCCAACCCGCCTGCCAAGCGTGGCGATTACGGCAAATACCCCTCATACCCTTGGGGGAGGCCTTTGTCCAGCAGTGGACGTCTTTTGGCTGAGATGATGATGATGAGTACTTACGATCGACCATATCGGTACTTGATGGTAAGGCCGAAGGAATATACTCAACTTCAGAGGAACTGAGTGCTTATTCCTACGCCTACTTATATGGAAAATGTTAATTCTCCTCGTAACTCACTACGCGGCGCTTTTTCAGTACCATATCCAACAAAATTGCTGGAAATAGGTGAATAGCTAAATCAACTCAGCTGTTTTACTACTTTCTAGTTCATTTGTTTTAACAAGATAAGCAGATTAACAAACGTTGTTGTACCAAAGAAGATATATTATTAACGTGTATATATATACAGTAGAGTACCTACATTGTAATTTTAAAAATAATACGTAAGTAATACCATTGTACGCAGGGCCGGCCTTAACCATCTAGGTGCTCAGGGCGGATCATTTATTTGGCGCCCTTTTATATTACAATAAAAAAAGAACTTATTTTGAATTTGATATCATATTTTTTAAATATTTATAAAATAGAGTAAAAAAATTAAACGCCCACCCGACCCAGCCAAGAACCGAACCTGGGTCTTCCGCAATCCGGGTGGCTTCCCAGTAGCATAATGGTCAGTGCAGCGGCCCAGATTGCGGAAGACCCAGGTTCAATTCCTTGCTGGGTCGGGTGGGCGTTTAATGTTTTCACTTGAAATCGGCGGTTGAAATCTATATTACAATATAAAATAGAATATAGAATTAACAATGGCGTATATTTTTTTACAAATCTTAAAGAGAATGCAGTAAATACTTATTAGAAGACATTTGCCATATCTAAATGATGACACAATATGTCATTTATAATAATATTATGTCCATGACCAACCCATATCTAAATACTCAAAATAAATGGAGAACTTACGACAGTAGCCATTTTATCAAGTGCCAAAGTGAATATGCTGAATTTGGCTTTTCTTTAGATCGATAGATATCAAATTAGTAAGACAGTGGTTCACCACTGTCTAACTCAGTCTAACTTCAGTTAGGAGCACGCGCTGGCGCGCGCGGCGCCCTCTGGACCCCAGCCCCCCCCCCCCCCCCCCCCCGTTTGTTTTATGTATTTCTGTAGTGTATCACCTTTTATAACATATTACTATTGGTTTTACAATAAACTAAATAAAAAATAACAGTATTTTTAAGCGTTAGGTAAGTACCCACTCGTCATCATCATCACCTTCAGCCGTCACTGTGTCCGCCATAGTCCGGACATAGGCCTCCTACAAACACCTCTATTTTTCCACCACTCTCATCCAGTTGTGGCCGGCTACATGTTTAATATCGTCAACCCATCTAAACGGTGGTGGGCGGGCCCGGCCTCGTGTGTTGCCACGGTCTCCATTCCAGTGTCCTTCTTCCGTAGATTCTCCAAATCTGCCACTGAAGTGTTCTAAAGTTAGATCTCAATATATTATTGTTTAGTTTATTGACAGGCTTGTATGTTGAGCCGCGTCGGCGTCGGCGTGCGAAGGATCGCATCGCGGATGATCGATGGCTGGCGGCGCTGCGCGGCGCTACACGCTAACCGCATTAGGTCTTCGCTTCCGATACTCTATTTTTAGGATATTTACCGCTCTTCGACTTATGATATTTGAGGTAACAACGATGACGTCATCAATAACAACATCAACAAAACCCAGATCTCGGATAGTATTTATTTGTTTAGGTTGCGCATCGTGCGATGCGAGCAAACTCCATGTGATAACAGAACAAAATTATAGATACGGGTTTTGTTTACCTGCCAGTTTTTACTGCCACCATTATCTAATCTAGAAATATGGATTTACTTTCTGAACGTTGGACTCTATTCATAAACGACTATCAACAAACGATTATTAGTATTATATTTTCCCTACTCTCTCTACATTATAATAATATTTTTAAGCTTTTGTAAGTAATGCAGTTTCATTAGTAATTTAAACTAAAATAATTGAAGATTTTAAGATTACAAAGGTTTTACAAGTACGAACGAATAATGCTTTAATTTGCAAACAGGTTTCGCGTTATTTATCAGAGTACACCTACATCTTGACGTGATGCCAGTATTCGTGCGGTGCCGTTGTCATGACAACTAACAGCGTTAGTCAGCGAAGTCTAGACAACGCTCCGTTTTAATGAGAATATTCTAAGGAATTTATAATAGGGAAGCCCGAAAATAAATGCATCCTAATCCCGGTTTCTGCGGCCGCATAATGAAGCAGTTAGTCCGCGCGCGGATTACTGTGCCGCTGCCGGCCGCCGTGGGGGCCCGAGGGTCGCGGGGGCGGCAGTGCGGCGCTGCAGTGCCGTTGTCTCTGGCCGCATTATAATTTTTCAACCTGTCGGGCGATCGCGTAACGGCTTTCAGCATTGTGCAGGGATCAGTTTTATTGCTCACCGGCGGCCGGCACATAGTTCCGTGTAAACTATGACGTTATTTGCATGCCGGCCGGGCTGCGCCGCTCCGCGACTTACTTTACAAACAATCAACATTTTTCGTTTGAGCAAATGGAATTGCAGTGTTTTTCTTTCTGCTGTAAACGTATTAACATTTTTAATTTTAATTTTAATTTCAGGTTTACAGCATTACATTAACTTTGCGGTATGTTCTGGAGGTCGACGTATTCGAGGTTGTGATGATGGAGGGTTCCATAGCGATGGTAAATAACGACTGCGTCTCTTGATGTGATGTTGTATATTTACAGTGACTACGTTGTGACTAACGTATTATCTAAACCTTACAAGTATTAACCTATTCATACAATATAAACTGTGTAGATGTTGGAGGGAGGATGCCGTGTCTTATCTTTATCAGATCTACACGCGATTAGGAATGCGTTTACAAACTCTTTAACCATACGTGAGGATAAGAAATTATGTGGCCACACTATACAATGTTACAGAGAAAGTCTTATGCATATAGCCGCGAAAGGCCTGCCGTTCGTTGGCGCGTCCATTCGATGCGTGCATCATTGAAAGGCCTGCCGTTCGTTGGCGCGTCCATTCGGCGTGTGCATCATTGAAAGGCCTGCCGTTCGTTGGCGCGTCCATTCGACGTGTGCATCATTGAAAGGCCTGCCGTTCGTTGGCGCGTCCATTCGACGTGTGCATCATTGAAAGGCCTGCCGTTCGTTGGCGCGTCCATTCGACGTGTGCATCATTGAAAGGCCTGCCGTTCGTTGGCGCGTCCATTCGACGTGTGCATCATTGAAAGGCCTGCCGTTCGTTGGCGCGTCCATTCGACGTGTGCATCATTGAAATCGTATAGACGGCCGCACATCTAGGGTTGACAACTATAACTATCACTAACTAGTATTAAAAAAAGGATTTGAAGAAAAAATAAAGTATTTTCCAAATTTATTTATTTTTAAGCGTTGCGTTTCGTTTCACTTCACCTGAGTCTGAGTACCATTCAGTAGTTCAGAAATTAAGTCAACAGGAATATTCCGTTCAAACGCACGCATTAGACGGATATAAAGTATTTTCCATACTTTATTTTAATTAAAAAGAATAAAGTATGGAGATGGAAAATAACGTAGTATACGTTATTTTAAAGTATGCCTAAGTAGTATATTAACCCTACGCACATCCTAATACATAACTGTCAAATTTCTACAACAAATGTTTAACCATATGCCATAGCAATAAAGCTCAAACTCTATTGACTGTGATTGGTAGTTTGATGTGAGCCGTGTGCACTACGTTACTTCTCTATCTGAATGGAGTGGCCGCTACGACAGCGGACGACGGCGGCATGTCTAGGCGGAGCTAAACAACGGGAGCGGACGGCGGCGGCGGGCGCGAGTTCTTGCACCACTACGGGAGGAGTTAATCGGCCTCGGATATGCCTGGCGACGTGCCAGCGAGGCCGGGAGGCCGGGCGGCTGTCGCAAGGCCGAGGCCGGCCGGCGCGAGGCCCGTGCCCCAGCGGCCCCGTCTTTGCCCGGGATGCGAACCGGAATTACGTACATTTGCGATGAAGACGGCCGATTTTAATAAGGAGTCTACACAATTTAGACGATTTATTGAAGACAGTCTTTAGACTACGACTGCGCTATTCAAGTTAAGTAGAATTTGAACTGCAGGGAATAAGCATGAAAATTATTGTACTGAGACGTTGAAACTGAATACTATTAAATTAAAATGTGGATGCTATCCAAACTGCTTACTTTTTTATTTAACTTTATAAAGAATTTGCAGAATTACATAAGCGATTATTTATATAATTAAAACGTGAAAAGAAAACTTCGCGCACCTTTTTAAGAACCTGCCCACGGAGGAGAGTAAGATTTGTTATAGTTAAAGTTTATAACATGGAAAAGTTAATGTATATAGGTATGTGCTACATTGCTTTGTATAAACATTGTATATTTTTTTAACTAACTCGACCACTGGCGACAAATAGAATTAGTTAATCGTTAATCTGCTCCTTCACTGCGGCATCCACAAACAAACATGCTTTCTTACTTTTTCTTATATAATTCTTTTCTTTTTTCTTCTATTTACTTTTTACTGATGATCAAACCGTAACATACATTATATACCCGAAAAAAGTTAATTTGATTCTTTTAATTTTAATTTTCATTGCCACGTTCTAAAATAGTTATGATTGAAAATTTAGGGTTGTCACATTTCTGAAAATAGGCACGTCAATGTGCCATGAAGCTCCATAGCCCACAGAGACCTGAGGCCTTACCACGAGCTCATAGAACAATATTATTATTAAAATATTTTTGTTTTGTTTATATAATTTTTTAACGCAAATTTTGTTGCGAACAAATTACAAATTTTTTTTCAACATACATACATACAATAACATACAACATGCAACAAAATTTGCGTTAAATGTTATATAAACAAAACAAAAACATTATATAAATAGCTTGCCTCTGATTTTAGCATTTGTAAAAATATATGATCGGATGTTAATGACGGTAGTTGTTGACATTGAATGGGCGCCTTTGGTTTACAAAGTCAAAAAAAGTAAATAGTGTTGAATAATTTCGTCGGGCTGGTCAGAACCGCGATAGCTCAATTGGGAGAGCACCTGACCCGGTATGTGTTTTTGTAATATTATTATTACTGCAATGGTATTGCGATTGCGCTATGACGCGTTTCGTTTTCACTACTAGAACCACACAGCTACTCGTACAGCTCATGGCAAGTCATCTGTGTGGTCTGGCACTAGACAAAATGAACAGTAAGTGCTTCGATCGTCCGAGTGGGTCCTCTGCCGTCTGTGTCCGTGACGTCACAGCAGGTGCGTCGCAGAGGTCAACATTCGCGGCACAAGCCATGCCATGTTGTTATTGCAGCCGTGCTTAGGGCGGGGGGCGGTGTTTGCGCTGGCGATGGCGGTGTAGTGTGTGCGCGCGCTATCAGCCGCGATGTAATTATGCGGCGGCGCCGGCGGCGGTGCATACGACAACACGTGATTGTTTATGTGTTTGTGTTTCATTAACGCCCGCACGAAAATATGCCGGAACGGGACGCGCCGGGCCTTCACAGCTGCGCCGCTCCGGCCGGCACGGTCCGGTGTTTTTTTTTACTTAGGTACGGCTCGTATAGGTATTAGGTTCTTAACAGCGTGCTGTTATTGTAATATCATCTCGCAACAGTGTGATACTGGGAGCCGGTATTTACACTGACAGGGCTTTTTGAAAGGAATCTATTTACTTTAATTAATGTATAAGTATGTAGTGATCTATAACGAGTTGTAGGAAGAAAATTATGGAAACATAATTAAGAATAACTACTCTTCCTGTCTCTTTTATATAAATAACTCCAATAAAGTAAGATAATGTCACTTTTAAATCACCTACATAAAATACTATTTTTTTTTATTTTTTTATTTACTTACATATTTATTTTGTAATTAGGTAAACAAAAGTTTACTTACAATTTAATCTTCAATTGAGCTTTATTTATACCACAATTAATACACAAGAGACCTAAAATACAAACACAATCATCATGCCTAAAACACTTTTTTTCACAGTAAACATCTTTAATTTATAAGAAACTAGCGACCCGCCCCGGCTTCGCACGGGTGCAATGCTGATACACACAACTGCTATGTCCCTGCATTTTATATCTGTAATATCTTCGAAAATATTCATTTAAATTACATGCTGTAAAGGGTCATATTGATCTATATTAAATGTACAATGTATTTAAGGTACTTAATTGGATAAGGATTAATGCTGTATTGCTTAAAATTGTTTTGTAAATAAGTCATTATTTCTCGTAAAAAGTAAAGGATAAAAATGATTATTGTGGGTTATCCCTAAGAGATAGACATATGCCATCACGGACTTTTTTGTAGAGCTTTTTAAGGTGTACAATACCGTATTACATTATTTTGATCTGTCTTGTAGGGTTCAGCCAGCGTTTGCAAGGTAAGCGCAAAAATATGTGAAACCTTTAAAATTATCAGTGTTTCTCTACTATACTCGTATAAGTATAATACATGTATTTATACTTTAAAACCTTCCTCTTGAATCACTTTCTCTCTTAAAAAAAACCGCATCAAAATCCGTTGCGTAGTTTTAAAGATCTAAGCATACATACATACATAGGGACAGCGGGAAGCGACTTTGTTTTATACTATGTAGTGAAGTAATAATTACTTCACTAAACTTCATGTATATACCGATACGACTTCCCTTTGGTAGCAACACATCTTCCAAAGCGACTTCACCTCGGAAGCTGTTATGAAGCATGTCAACCAAATAAGAATGAAAAAACACTGCACACGAAGCCAGCCACAACCTAGCATCAAACAGACTTTAACATTAGAAAGGAGTTCATAGTGCAAGCGTACGATAGGCGAGGTTAACATGCTAACATCTGAACTTGATTAAAATAAATATGCCTGGCAATCTTTTACTTGCCCTTCGGGATAAGCATTACATTGCAAAGTGCGCGTCAACAATTATGATTTATTAGAAGTAAATAAAACATAGGAACTACGTTAGTTTCATTTGTATTTTTACACCCAACATCTCCATGTATGCGAAATATTTGCTTTATATTTGTACCATCGCAGAAATAGTCGCTCACGTTCTTTAATTTAGTTTGCGTTTTTAAATCCGGTTTTCAAAGAGTATAAAAAAACTATTCTTACTAATTCTAAAACAATGATAATATACTCAGTAGGTACTCACAACACAAAATAAATATAAGTTAAATTCAAAAACACTGTTGTTTTCAACAGTATTTGCTCAAGATTCTTATCCAAAAAATGATGGTTTTAAAACGGGGGCAACGCGGCCGGGTGCATACCGGAATAATAACTTTTTATACCAGCCGGGGGCAAACCGGACTGGGACCATAACGGCCGGACCCGTCACCCGACATACTTACCTAACAGCTAGTGATTTGTGGTGCGCGGGCGCGGCACACTTGGTGAAAACAACTCTTAAATACAACTTTATTTACAGATGTATTTGCATCAAACCTTTTGAAATACAGTTGCTTTAAATAAGCTAGAGTATCAGCTTCTTCGACGGTGGCGAGACCCAAATTGCCACTTTAAGTACCGGTAAGTAACATTATTTCTATAAAGGTAATTTGGTACCGATAATGCAGGTAACGTTATCTAGAAAAGTATCGCTACTTTTTTGTTAAGGCGAGCGTTTCCGACTGTGAGATTTCCAAGGCGTTCTGCTCGGGACTAAACGATGGAGCGAGCGTTGAATTAGGCAATAATATGGATTTTATTGAACGTTTACTTATTATTAAAATTATAATGGCCGACAACTATTACATATTCAAAGACAATTGGTTTGGTACATTGTTCTTTGTCTGAAACGGTATAGGTATAGCCTGAATAAAATGATATTTAGTTTATTAATAAGACGTATGTTTGATATTATATACGATGCAGGAAATTGTAAAATATCGTGAAAATACCAGTCGAAATCTATACTAATATTATAAAGCTGAAGAGTTTGTTTGTTTGTTTGTTTGTTTGTTTGTTTGAACGCGCTAATCTCAGGAACTACTGGTTCGAATTGAATAATTCTTTTTGTGTTGGATAGTCCATTTATCGAGGAAGGCTTTAGGCTATATAACATCACGCTGCAACCAATAGGAGCGAAGCATCAGTGAAAAATGTTGCAAAAACGGGAAAAGAGCCTAAAAAATTAAAAATGCTGCCGTTAGTCACTATTCCACGCGGACGAAGTCGCGAGCACAGCTAGTTACTAGATAAAAGATCAATTAATAACATTTTTTTTTGATTTAAAATCCTTATAAATTTCGAATAAAACTCATTTAAAAACACCGTTTTTTTGGAAACCCTCGCCTTAAATATTGCGCTTTAGCCAATACGCGTAGAGCGGTTACTTAATTTACCGGTAAAAATGCCACCCAGGTACCGAGCATACCGGTACCGGTTTTTTAACGGTATTGTCGATTAACAGAAGTCTATTCTATACCAATTGTTTAACGGTAGTGCAACCAGACGCTGCTGGTTGGTTTTGGGAATTGTCTGTCATACCGCCGCGCCTGGGAGGTAACCAATGGAAGGTCTTGACGAACAAGATGAAAACAGACTATTTTTATTTAGAGTCGATTACACCTACATTAAAAGTACACGTATATACTGTTACATACAGCAGTAAAACTATTAAGTATGTTTACTATTTATCTTATCAATTCATATAAGTTATTGCATACAGAACACACAATCTAATCACAGCCTCAAGAGTGTATTTACACTCCATGATTGTTAGCGACAAAATGATATTGTGTCTGGCTCCATTATTTGTATGGCCTCGAATCATTTTTTTCTATGAATAATGGTTCGGCGGTGTGTGACTCCCACGACAATTTTGTTTTTATGTTCTGTTTACCATAATGCTATTGAAATATACAATACAATGTCGTCTTGTATAAAAACAAAAAAGAAATTCAAACCCTTCAATTATAACATATTATTCTTCTATTTTTTTTATATTTTTTTTGAGGAGCTCGATGGCGCAGTGGCGCACAACCAACCACAAGCATCAGACATTATGAAAAAAATATTTTGATGACTTAAAGATAAAGTTGGTAAAGTAGTGGTTAATGCGCCTGGTCTGTGATTGGTAAGGTTAAGAAACTTTCGCAAAGGCCTGTCATCAGATGGGTGACCAAAACTTTTTCATGAGCTGGTGACGATTCTTCTTTTTATTTTATCAGTTGCTCCTGCGCTTCACATAATTCAGAGTAAAGGCCATCCCCGCTACACACGACTATAAAGTTATACTGACACCCCCCACCAACCGTTAGGTTATAAAGTTAGGTGTCAGACATCCTTGCGCAAGCACAAGGGACCGTCTGCGTCAGGTCATAACGCTAGGTCAGGATGCGCCGAAGCGCATTCTTCATCCGGTACTTTTAAGACTAGTGTAAAGGCCAATAAAACACGTTCAAAAACTAAGAATGATTTATTGTCCTCTCGTCGAAGAGCAGCGGGATGCCGCCTCGGACGCTCTGCACGATGCCGGAGGCGGGCACCACGGCCGGCCGCCGTTGCGTCTCCGGCGCCGGCCGCACCGAGCACCGCGCCAGCACTGCCGCCAGCCCCGCCAGCGACTGCATCAGCCCCAAGCGCTCGCCTGACACAACCAAACACTATTATCAGACATTATAACAACTAAGTTTTAAGATTAAATATAGTAATATTAAATATAGAAAGACTAAATATAGTTCTGTTGATAAAGATGTAGCTAACGCGCCTGGTCTGCGATGGCAAAGGTTAAGTCATTTTTGCAAAGATTGATGACCTAATATGTATCATCTCGAGCTCCAGCGTGCTTCGGAAGGCACGTAAAGCCGTCGGTTGGTCCCGCCTAAATTGGCGGTAGTAGCAGTCGTTTACAAACACCAATCCGCGATGTGGTTTACGGCCCGTTCCCCCTATCCATCCATAGGGAAGCCTCGTGCTCCAGCAGAGGGGACATAAAATGAACTGGTGAGACCGTAGCTGCCACTTTATTGTCAAGCGAGTTAAATACTCCCAGCAACAACCAGCCAGCAAGCCCATAAACTATTGGTTGAACGGGACCCGGAACCCGCCTTTGAGCGGGCGGCTGGGTGAACAATGGACGTCGGTCTATTATACAGCATAATTACTGTTCCATGCAGTGTGAGGTTACGACTCTTGATCAACTAAATCAGAAAGATTTTAGTTTAAAAAAATATATTCAAGTACTCACCAATACAAGCACGAGGGCCAACACCGAATGGTAAGTAGATATGCTTCAAGGAAGCATCAAACACTTCGGGATCGAATCGCTCCGGGCGGAACTCTTCGGGGCTGTCGAAGTATTTGGGGTCCATGTGCAGCGCCTGCACCGGCACGAACACGCGCACGCCCGGGTCGATGCTCATGCCCAGATCCGGGAACGTGTACTTCCGCGCGCACTTTCTACTCAAAAAACCCAGCGATGGGAACATCCTCATGCCTTCCTTGAAAGTCCACTCCAAATAGGTCATTTCTTTAATAGAATCGTAACTAAGTTTATTATCGTGTTTCGCTAAAACTCTGTCGATTTCATCTTGAACTTTTTTCTGTACTTCTGGATTAAAAGCTAGCTGATGTAAAGTATAGCTCGTGGCCGAAGACGAAGTTTCGAAGCCAGCCGCAAAGAAAACGAACACTTGCGCAGTCATAAGCACATCGTCGAGCTCTATGGACGCAACTTCCGGACTGCCGTCTGTTTTTCGATTCTCAATAGATTCTGAAGTTAACACACCTTTGCTCCTACATTCGAGGAGGAGGTCTATGAAATCATTCCTTCCGGAAGGTTGATAATTTCTTTGCTTTAAAATAGCTTTAACTAAATCAGTCATTTCTTTTTCAACCCTTCCCAGTTGCTTGAGATTCTTAAATAAATAAGGAAAGAAATCCTTTAAGTAAACAGTTAACGCTTCTTTGACACCGATGTTGAATATTTTAGCACCAAGTTTTCTGAAAGCAGAATCCTCATCACTGAGCGAGTTAGCGTCGAGACCGAAGCCGCAGGCGCCGATGAAGTCGGTGGTGTAGCGCGCCATCATGTCGCGCGCGTCGACGGTGTGGCCGACGGCGGCGGCGGCGAGCGCGCGCGCCTGCAGTCGCTCGGCGCGCTCCACCACCAGCGGGAACATAGCTCGCAGCTTGCCGCTTGTGAACGCCGGCGTCATGCGCTGGCGCAGTAGCCGCCACAGGTCGCCGTCCGCGAAGAACAGGTTCCGCAACAGCGGCTCCACCGCATCTTCGTGGTGATTCAACCCACGTCCGTAAAAGTATAAAAAGTCTGTCGTCAAGAGTTGCTTTATAATGTTCGGATCTCTCAAAACGAGACCCGTTTGGGAGGACCTAAATATCCCTGCCACTTTTTCTTCCGGGTATTTCCAATAGGTTTCCACTAGCGATTCTGTGAAGCTCTGTTGCAACAAATAGTTTTTTGCGTTTGTGCCGAAGATAAATACTGGTTTGTCATGTTTGACACCTCTGTCTGTCCAATACTTGAATCTTCTGGTACCGTAAAAGTAAAGAGCCACGAGGGCGACCAATAACAGTGCTAAGAATATCATAATGCGCGAATAACAAGATCACTTAATAGAGGACCGGCGCGTCCGCGACGCGAGTGAAGGGTTTGCAGTCAGACGACTCACTAGCGGCGGCGGTCCTTCCGCGCTGTATATATATACAACCTTAATGATCCGGCCCGTCGCTATCAATGACTCATTCAATAATTCTCGCGTGTTGTCTGCAAACGAACGCATCACATAGCAACTCTTGTAATTTACATTCAGTGTTAGTATGTATCCCCTGTGTGGTGCCGGGGATAAAGAATTGCACCACCCCCTCTCTTCCCATGGGTGTCGTAAAAGCCGACTAAGGGACTATTCCAGAGGATGGGCAGCAGCATCTCTCTGAGGTTACCCTCAACCTACTGCGATCGCCAACCCGCCTGCCAAGCGTGGCGATTACGGCAAATACCCCTCATATCCTTGGGGGAGGCCTTTGTCCAGCAGTGGACGTCTTTTGGCTGAGATGTTAGTATGTATATTGTCACAGTTTCATATAGAATTTTAAGATCCTTTTGTAATAAAGATAATTCTAATACTCAAACTCTACAAAAGGTATTATATCCGAAAAATTGCTATAGGTACCTGCTATAAACGTTTTTAGTAAAAAGTTATGTCAAAGTCAATTTTATTTTTATTTTACTAGAAATTTTACTTATTTGATACGCACTTAGAAATAGTCTAAAAATATTTACCACTGATTGTTTTTTTATGTGTGAAGAAGAATGAACGCAAGAAACTGCACAGTTTAAGTGCATTTTTACTGTAATAAAAGTGCATTTTATATAAAAAACACTTAGAAACAGAAACTCTGGATTGATTCGAGCAATTTTGGACCAATGCTGTTGTTTTCTGTATAATCAGACACTCTGTAAAAAGCTTTTTTTAAAGCTTTTCTTTTGCCCCGTAATTTAATTACTAGAACTCTTCAAACTTAAACACAACAACGCAAAGCAATACTGCTGCACTGCCACAAATAGCTAAAAGGGTGGTTGCTATTTTACTATGAGGCAAGATAAAATCAGTAGTCCTAAACGTAGCTGTTAGGTGTAAAATAATATACTACAAAGAATAAGGTAGGTATACCCACTTACCTAATATCTTTTAAATCATAGCTATACTATAAAGGTAAAGACAATTTTCCCTAATTAAAATAAATACTCATCATCAGTCGTCGTACTAGTAATTGACAAGCGCGCTCTGCGTCACCGCTGCCGGCGCCGCGCGAGTGATGCAAAACTCGCGCGAGGTGAGCACAGCGGACTTGTGCCTTCCGAAGAAGCCAAGCCTTCTCGAGATGACACATTTTTGGTCACCTATCCGATGACCGGCCTTTGCGAAAGTTGCTTAACCTCAGCATTCGCAGACCGGGCGCGTTTACCACTGCGCCATCGAGTTCCTCGGTCAGCTTTGAATCACAGTTGATCGAAATCACAGTGACGTAGAAGGTCGCCCCGGCCTGTCAGGGCCTCCCGCTGGCCAGCCCCAGTGTCCGCCGATTGAAGCAGGCACGTTCGTGGCAACTTTATTCATATTGTTTTAGACGCTGAACAAACAAACGAAGAATCTAGACATATAAATAATAAGTGATAAAATGTATTGTTTCCTAATAAAAAGACAAGCAAGCTAAAAAAGTATCAAATTATCGTAAATTACAAACTTAAAAAAAAACAACAGTCACACAACACACCTCTTATCAAGTGTAACAATAAGCAACGCTTACTTTGGCTACACCAACAGAAACACCTGTATAACCTTGAATATGGGATTCGTGTAATACAAATTGAGCAAACCTGTTTCGCGTTTGCATCACATAAATATTTGCCTATTTTGGGTTTTGGTCGGTTTCGTCTGTTTGTAAATGTAGCGAAAAATCTAGAATTTTTTTGTAAGCGTTTAACTAAATCAGTGATTATTTAAACTATCATGGCCAAGTGGCCATGATAGTTGCAAGTGCAATAGAGTAATTATTAACGGGATTCTTACCATGTTTATTATTTATGAGTATCCGATTACCATTACTATTAGTACTACTAGTATTCCGTGCTCATGGCGCATGCAACTGTGCCGAAATATCATATCGGATACTCATAAATAATAAACATGGTAAGAATCCCGTTAATAATTACTCTAAATCAGTGATATTTGTAAAAAAAATAAAATAAGATAGAATAGTTATAATTAGATTCCTTTGCTTTTTTACAAATTTGTACTGTGTCATCTTAATCTATTTATTTATTTATAATTTATGTACACACAAACGAATAGAAGGGAGAACATAGTAAGAATAGACAAGTACAAGGGCGCTGCTTGTTTCACATTGAAATTTCTTCCAGCAGGCCCGTAGGAGGAGAAGATACAAAGAAAAGTAGACAGTGTGCACAAAACAAACAAAACAAGTATTTACGGCTAAACATACAGTAAAATAGTTACGACACAAATCAAACATACATACAATAACGATGACATACTCAAGTGGAAAGATAGTACTCCTTTACGCGCTTCTTAAACGAGTAAATTGACTCCCGAATACTGGGTGGTAGGTCATTCCACAGTCTGACTGCGTGAACGGAAAAGGAATAGGAAAGAAGTCGGTTTTATGGGAAGGCATATTGAGATTGAAGAGGAGGTGTGAGCGACAGGGAACATTAGAAGTATGGGAAAAGGTAAACCGCTCTTTCAGGTAAGAAGGGTAGGACGGGTTAAAAAGGATATTAAAAAGAAGGCATAGTATTCTAGTATTTCTGCGTAAACGGATTGGGAGCCACTTGAGTTGCTGGCGCAAGCTTGAAACGTGGTCATATTTTCTTAAACCGAAAATAATACGAATACACAGGTTTTGCAGACGCTCAAGATTGTTAAGAAGCTCCTCGGTGGCATCTAAGTAGCAGGCATCAGCGTAGTCAATAAGAGGTTGGATAAGGGTTTGAGCGAGCCCCACCACAGCAGGCGCGGGCGCCGCCGGCCGCCGCGGTGCAACCGTCCCCTCCATGTCCCAACATAGACACTTGGAAGCCAATAGCCCTACTTTACTTAATATCGTTGGGCTATCTATCTTGTTACGCATAATGGACAGATAATGCATTATCATCTGCATAGCCCTCCTAAGTTTAAGCGTATTTAATACCACCATACTAGAGACAAATAAGGATGGATATAGGTATAGTGATGTAAAGAATATTCGCAATCACGAATATTCGCATGTTTTTTGACATTCGTATTCGCATTCGCATTCGCATTTTTTTTTGTATTAATGTTTTGGAGATAAATGTGTTTACCATTGCTAAAACTCTATATATATTGATATATTAATATTTTTATTTTATAACAGTTAATTGATAATTAACTACTACTAAGCGCCGTCTCTCGGAGACGTAGTGCAAAATTTCCGATATCATGCTGTGGTAGCTGTTTGCAAAAGCGTGGTGTGATAGCAGTTGGCAAAACATGTGTACAATCATCGATTGATCTTTTTTGGATCAGCTGGGCAATATGCAAACGAGATGACAAGGGCGACTCGTGCCTCGCGCGGCAAGTAAGCTGTCGAAATAGAGCTAGATTTAAAAGTGAATATTCGCATTCGCGAATATCGGCAGCAAATATTCGCATCCGTATTGCTTAAAAATTGATATTCGTTACGTCACTAAGGTAAGGGTAGAAACCGTATTATTGCTCTTATACAGCCAACGCGCAAATTTGCGCTGTATTCTTTCAAGTAAAAGAATATATTTCTCCTCGTAAGGATCCCGGACAATGGCACAGTACTCCAATTTACTTCGAATATATGCATTGTAAAGTATCAAGACAACCCATACTCCCTCAAACAGAGCCGAAGTGCGTATGACAAAGCCTAACATTTTGCTAGCCTTTTTACATACAGTAGTCTTCGATTGTTGATCGAAGCAGTAGTCACATGGTTATGAAAGTCCAATCTAGAGTCTAAAGTTAATCCCAAGTCACGAATTTCGCTTACCCTTTGTAGGGGTGCGTCAGATAGAGTATAGTCAACAATTTGTGTGCAGCGTTTACGCGTGAATGTGATGATTTCACATTTATTATTATTAAATGGAAGACGGTTTGATTCACTCCAATTCTTAACTTCTTTCTCTTCGTCTTTTTGCAATGCTTCACAGTCAGATGGGTCCGATGACCCATCTGAATGTCGATACACCTAAGCTCAATTTGAGGTCATCCGCGAATAACAGGCATTTGGAAGTATTAACGTTTCCCGGCAAGTCATTAATGAAAATTAGGAAAAGCAGTGGCCTCAGCGTTCTTCCCTGACTCACCCCGGATCTTGTATAATAGTATAGTATAGTGGTATACAAACTCACCAACTCTCACAAATTGACACAATTGCGTGACACGCAATTATTTGTTATTAATTTAAATTGATGATTTTTTTAAATTGATGTAATCAGTCGTTATTTGTTTTATTCTTTAATCTACTCAAATGTTTGGCAAATTGATTTTGAATGTATTTGTATTTCAATTAATATTTATGTTTGAATCTAATTATTATTTTAAGATCAATGTACACAACATAGAGCAATAAAAGAATTTGAATTTAAATTTGAATTTGAATCTTTCTTGGTCTCATTCTTCTGTACGTGTTTAATACTTCAATATATTTTTTCTGGCCAGAGAGCTGTACCTGGGCCATTAAGAGACATTCCGATTAGCCATGAGTGCTTAGGATAAGTTGGCAAGACATCTTGAGGGGGGGGGGGGGGGGGGTCGGGGTCGGGGGGAATCAATGCTTCCTCAGAGAAAACCTCGGTGGCCTCGATACCTAATACGTTTCTTATTTTCTTCTATTTTTGCTATTTAGAAATGCCTTATGACTATTTAGACGGTATTTTAACGTTCAATAAGTTTTTTAAATATTGGTTGTGAAAAAAATAATCCAGTTACTATAAACTATTTATTTTTCTCTCCTCAAAAATCAAGGGAATGCCCCCCTGGATGCTCTGCACGATGCCAGACTTGGGGTCGACGCGCGGCCAGCGCAGCGTCTCCGGCGCCGGCCGCACCGTGAACCGCGCCAGCACCGCCGCTAGCCCCGCCAGCGACTGCATCAGCCCCAAGCGCTCGCCTGTAACAAAATACGCATAATTAACCTTACTAACTGAAGGTCTTCTTGTCCTAAACATACAGGCCTCACAAATTCCTTCCTAAAATTCAGGAATAAAGATACTTTTCCTATTTCTACAAGTAATTAACCAAATAGTAGATATTCTATTACATTAACAAGTACAAATGCTGATGTTTATCTCTCAAAAAGGTCAATTTCTTGTAGATTAATTAATTTTCGAAATTGTAAAATCTTAAATGAGTATTTTCTTAAAAATTACCTTATCTTCCTGACCAGAAATACGTAATCTACTAATTTGTATGTACATACGTAACTACTAACTCTAATTCAATTTGCTTACAATGTAAAACATAAGAAGCCATAAGTCAAGTTAGATTAGTGATTGGTGTAATGAAAACATGAGGTTAAATAAAAACTTACCGATACAAGCGCGCGGTCCTACGCCAAACGGCAAGTAGACGTATTTCAACAAGGCACTGTCGTATACCGCGGGGTCGAACCTCTCCGGGCGGAATTCCTTGGGGCTGTCGAAGTACTTGGGGTCCATGTGCAGCGCCTGCAGCGGCACGAACACGCGCACGCCCTTGTCGATCGTCACGTTCAGCTCCGGGAACGTGTACTGCTGCGCACACCCTCGAATCAGGAATCCGAGAGACGGAAACATTCTCATGCCTTCTTTGAATGTCCACTCCAAGTATGTCATTTCTTTGATGGAATCATAGCTAAGCTTATTATTGTGCTTGGCTAGTACAGAATCTATTTGTTGTTGAGCTTTCTTTTGCACCTCTGGATTATGAGCGAGCTGATGTAATGTGTAACTAGTCGCCGACGAAGAGGTTTCGAAGCCAGCAGCGAAGAAGATAAATACTTGTGATGTCATTAGCAAGTCATCCAACTCCAACGTAGCGATTTCTGGAGTACCGTCTGCTTTCTTCTTTTCTATCGACTCTCCAACTAGTAAACCTTTGCTTTTACACTCTAACAACAGATCTATGAAGTCATTTCTGCCAGAAGGTTTATAGTTTCTTTGTCTCAAAATCGCTGTTACTAAATCAGTCATCTCCTTTTCAACTTTACCCAAGATTTTTGCATTTTTAAAAGTTTCTGGGAAAAGGTCTTTCAAGAAAACTGTAAGCACGTCGAGTAACCGAAAGGTAAATATTTTTCGGCCGAGTTTTCTAAAGGCGGAGTTTTCTTCACTGAGCGAGTCGGTATCGAGGCCGAAGCCGCAAGCGCCAATGAAGTCGGTGGTATACCGAGCCATCATGTCGCGCGCATCCATGGTGCGGCCGGCGGCGGCGGCGGCGAGCGCGCGCGTCTGAAGCCGCTCGGCACGCTCCACTATCAGCGGAAACATGGCGCGCAGCTTACCGCTCGTGAATGCCGGTGTTATGCGCTGGCGCAGCAGCCTCCACAGGTCGCCGTCTGCGAAGAATATATTCCGAAACAGTGGCTCAAACACCTCTTTATGTTGATTCACTGAACGCGGGTGAAAATGAGCGAAATCCGTTGCTAAAATATCCTTTATAATCGCTGGATCCCGTATCACCATGTACGGCTGCGTCGACTTGAACATCCCGACGACCCTTTCATTTGGATACTTCCAGTAGGTTTCGACGAGCTGCTCCGTGATACTTTTCTGCAGCAGGAAAACTTTTGCGTTGGTCCCCACAAATGGTAGAGGCTTGTCGTGTGTCACTCCTCTATCTTTCCAATAGTTAAAGTTTTTAGTACCGAAGTAGTAGAACGTCGCTATCGCGACTACAATTAGCGCCAAGGTGATCATGTCGAATGAGCGGTGCGACTACGTCTCAGTCAAACTGCGAACTGCAGGATCTCGCACTAAATCCGGTTTATATACAAACAAGTTTTTTGTTGTTATCAAATTATCATATCATGGCAGATACCATACAGTGTTGTGTGTTATCACCTTTATTATTTTACTTTATACACAGTTTCTGTATGTAATCTCAAAAGCTCTTAAGTTTTCGAAAATCTCAGTTACACGAAAGAGCTAGAAATTAACATAAAGCATTTGATTTAATAACACTAACACCAACAGCTATACACTAACAAATTTAAAATCCATTAACGTCACTGCCGCAAGAAGTCAGGAGTCCACTATGAAGAGAAAGCAAAGACTAAAGTTAATATAAAACTGAGAACACACGACGAGTTGTTTTATAACTTTCGAGATACTTAGATTCTATTTTGGGACTGATACGGTTCATCAGCAGCACTATCTGCGCGCTTGTTTGTTTGTCGGCGCGTAGACTTCGGCCGCGCCCGCGCCGGTGGACTTTGCCCGCGCCCGCGCCGGTGGACTTTGCCCGCGCTTGCGCCGGCCGGGTTCGGCGCCGGATTTGCCAGTCACCGTGCCAGTGCAACTAGATTATTTGCAATCTTATTGGACTTTAGTCACGTTCTATGTGATTTCTATGAACAAGAAAGTGATGATTGAATTTAAATATGTATTATGTTATGGCCTTTGTCCAGCAGTGGACGTCTTTTGGCTGAGATGATGATGATGATGATGATGATGTATTATGTTTTGATGGTTGGCTATTATTGAACTGGTTATCTTTTTTTCTTCTCTTGTAATATATTTTATATGCAAAAATAGTTTTTAATTTACAGTAAAAACAGGTAATTCAGGAGATTTTGTAAGTTTTGACGACCTCCTTGGTCGAGTGGTTTGTACATCGGTTTTTATGGTGTCGCCATCTCTGAGGTGGGTGGGTGGTGGATCCCGGGTTCGATCCCCGTTCGGGTCAATTTAGAAATTAATGTTTTTTTAAATTGTCTCGGATCTGGGTGTTTTCTATGTATAATAAGTATGTATTTACAGTAAGTATTTTAAGTATGTTTATTCAATGTCTAATAACCATTTTAACGAGTTTCATAACGAAGCTTCTCTTGGGCTAGATAACTGGTGTGAGTGTAGGAAAGTTTTTTAAAAGTATAAAACAGTTTTTGAGAATGTAATAACTTTTTTTTAAAAGAAAGAAAGAAAGAAAGAAAAAATGATTTATTGGTCGAGCATTTAAACTTACACTAATACTAATTAAATACAATTAAAATTAACATAATTGCCGACCAAATGGTTGCCACTCAGCATAATATTAATAAAACGTAACTGAATGTTTTAATGTTAAAGTTTTTTTTGATGTACGCCCGTCATTCACCAACCTGCAATTGGCAAGCGTGGTGCCATTACTCATCAAATTGTAGTGATTCTCACTTGCATTTGCCCATTTGCCCAGCAGTGGGACAGAAACGAAGAAACATAGACATATAATATATACTTGGATTCTTAGGGCTCAGTTTAAAATTACATATCTTTATTCTACTTTCTTATAGATAAACTAGTTTCAGACTCCTTACAGCTTACTAGCCATCAAGAGTATAAACTCGTGCCTGTATGGTGTCGCTGCTGATATGAAAAGAAGAAAAAGCCCGTGACCATTTTAAGATGGTTCGCGAGTGTTTAAAAGTGTATTATTATAGCTTATAAGTTATAACTTGTATAACGGGACCAGAACGAGATAAAGACGAAGTGAGTGCTAGAGCCAGCCCCCCTAGACAAGTGGCCAAACACTAATACAATATAAATCAAATAGAATGACTTATTATCCGAATCTAATTCTAATTCTCTTGATAATTATTCTATTTAATTTCTATTCTATTAGCGTTTTGCCTCTCGTCTAGGGGGGCAGTTCATTGAATCGAACAACCGCTGCAGACTAGGTAGATTTGCTGATTATAATAACTAGTGGTCGCCCAGTGGTCGAAATTCGACCGAAATTTTATTAAGGCTGCACGGATTGTATCCTAAGCAATGAAAAATTAAAAAAGATAGAATGTGAGTTTTGATTGGCATTGACAGACTTCGGCCGCTTCTCTTCCATTTATGAAATTTTTGAAAAGAGTTTATTACCTATATACGTATGTGTCAAATACATAAACGTGTGTGTCAAATACATAGTAGTGTGTGTAATGTTTGTTTTATTGATTTAATGTATTTTTATGCATAATTTAAAAAAAAATAACATTCGGATAACCTTCTCTATATAAATTACTAGCTGACCCGGCAAACGTTGTTTTGCCAATTATTGTAGGGTAGAAAAAAAATAACTAACATATTATTGTAAGTGTGTGAGGATGTGTATATGAGTGGAAGAGGCGTGGAGCGCTGTGAACGATGACGGTATATAAAAATAACAAAGCACTGAACATTTATTTTTTTACTTTATTATAATTTAATTATTGTAATTTGAGAAGCTCGGTGGCGCAGTGGTTAACGCGCCAGGTCTGCGAGTGCTGAGGTTAAGCAACTTTCGCAAAGGCTTAACTTAAATTAAAAAATCTTAGTAGACCGGTTACCGGATGGGTGACAAAAAGTGTATCATCTCTCTCGCTCCTCCGTGCTTCGGAAGGCGCGTAAAGCAGTTGGCCTCGGTTGCATTAGCAGTCGTTAACAACCACCAATCCGCACTGGGCCCGCGTGGTGGTTTAAAAGCCCGTTCTCCCTATCCATCCTTAGGGAAGGCTCGTGCCCCAGAAGTGGGGACATAAAATGAGCTGATGATGATTATAATTTATTCCTATAAATATATCATTATTACAACAATAACACTAACAAACAATATCAACCCATTAATGCTACAGTGTGTACAATATTTTTTGTTAGCCCATCTTTAGCTCAGATCTTAGCTAACACAAACAAACTGGGTGGTTTGCCCACTCGACAGCATGCCGTGTATAATTTTCCGTGTGAAAAACATGGTGTGCTCAAATCTAAGTCACAAACAGACATCGTTTGCCCTTGGGACTTATTGGTAGTCATTCTTATTCCGTGCTGTTTACTGGGTGAGAAGTGACACCGGTAGACGCCTGGCAGAGTCAACTGATCAAGTGATTAATATGGCTATAAAAAATAGGGGTTGGTTATAGAAGGGTGAAAATTTAGTGTTGAATGTATTTTTTGATGCCAAATATTTTAAACCAAAAGAATAAAAAAAAATCCAAAAATAAAAAAAAATGTTAGGGTAAGTATATATTACTTTAACGTGCAACCCAAAATGGATAGAAATCACTAATCTGTTATTATCCGGTCAATCATCCAGCGATCGTCATGACATAACAGCACGAGTGTTCAAGCAGAAACTCAAAGCTCTTATGAATTTAATTGTAAAATATCATGCCTTCAGAGACGTACGACGTTGGATGTACTCTGTAGAGTGGCAGAAGAAAGGACTGCCTCATGCGCATATTCTTCTGTGAATGGTAGAAAAAAATGTGAAAATGACTCAATAATTTGCGCAGAAATTCCCGAAGTAAATCTAGAATTGTATGAAATAATGAAGAAGAACATGATTCATGGACAGTGTTGTGAACTCGACTTGCATTACGCGTACGCCGACCGATATTTTGACGCCTCACCACAGGTGGCATTTTCTTTAAATCAATTACATTTTAAAACACAACGATAAACCTTCAAACACACGAAACACCGATATTACTTTTGCAAAAGAAGCGGTAATGACGTATTGTCCGTTTGAAGTTGTCAAATGCTGGCTGAAGAACTGTATGTCATTCTGTCACATTCACTCACTCACTTTTCATAACATGATATTTAAAAAATCATATTTTAGTAAAAATTTTTTTCTTTCTTTTAATTTTCTTCTTTACAAACCTTGTCCTGACAATAACAAACTCAATAAAAAAAAAATTATCCAATTTTGTGCTGTCGATCGGAAGTTATGCGCGTACATACATTTCAGTGATTCATTTTTATATATATAGATAAGTGTGAGAAATTTCATGCTCCTCCGTCCGCGCAATTAAAAAAAGTAAAATAAGTAAAAGTTTTTGTTTCACGTATTAATATAAAGATATGTCTGCGTGTGAGGGTGGGTAAGTATAAACATACATAATAATAATATAGTGACTGCATTTTATTGCGTCGTTTAAAGTACTGTTTTATTTTCAACACCTTGTAAATACCTTCACTGAACATTATATACAACGAGAAGATGTGGGTCAGTGTTATTGTTTGGTCAGGCGCTGGATTAAATGATTTACTGGATGAGATAATTAACCGTCGGTGGTTTCCTGGTGTGGTTACCGTTATTATTAGGCACCATTATTATATTAGCATTGAGTATCAAATACCACAATAATTAGTTTTTTATATGTGTGAATAATTTAACAACATCCTTTTGTTTAAAATGCCACGTATAAATCTTTCTAATAATTTGATCAATTTATAGCCTTATGTTATATCTATTCGTAACAAAATACAAGAAATATTGCTTGTTTGAATTTCGAGTTATGGATTTGAGGCTCGTGATAAGATATACAACACTGCAAATACTTATTTAGCAACCATAATGAAAAAATATGGAACCTCTCAAGCTACGCAATAAAAAGTGAAGAGGCGGTATGTCTCATTTTATTAATTTTATTTTTGTAACAGATATTACAACTAACTGTAAACAACCTTGGTGACGTGGAACGGCGTGCAGGTACTACCAGTCTATCAGCTGTGCTGGCTGAGATCAGCTGACACCGCTCGGCGCTAATCCCCGCGCGGGCGACCGGCGGCGACGACGTCACGCGCCCCGACCTTTGTACCGGCGACGACGTAGCGACACACTCGATACCAACACTTACAAGCAAAACATGACTATGTCAACAAACACAAAGAAAATTTAATCACCCAAGATAATAATAATCTGCTGATTGTTGATGAAGTGCAAAAATGAACTGTATTTTGTATAGCGTAGAGTAACAAGTATTTTAAATATACAACTGTTTATTTTTGTCATAGACATACAAATATGAGTGGAAGATCATGCACGAAAAAAGCCGGTAACTGCGCGTCCGTACATTAACTCGTATCGTTGCCTTGCAATTAGAACGAGTTACTTACGTATATATGATCTCCTAACTAAACATAAGTAAAATTGAACATGCTAGTTTTACTCTAAACAATTTTCACACAGCTATATATTGTACTTGTACACTTCCATCTATTTAACGTCTGACGTTAATAAACAAACAACGTGTGTGTACGTTGTGGCGGCTAGGCAAATGCTTTCTTATCTAGTAGATTAGAATGATAGAGATGAGGTGATTAAATGACTAACCTTGTTACAAATAAACTGAATATATAATCTTAGAAAAGTTTCAAGTGTTTTGTTAATATAAGGTAAAAATATATTTAGATAACCATAGCACTGGACAACTATACCAAGCTTATAGGTAGCTTATGTTTGGCGCACACTCAAAATCCGAATTTCATAATAATCTGATATATCATAGCAAAAACGTTGAAACAATGCACTGTTATAAGGTATGACAGGTTTTTGTCATATTGTTGACGCTTCTGAATGGATCTGGCTCAGAATAATACCTAAGAAGCAACGGGTTACACCTGAGACGTTTTTTTAAATTTTAGAATTGTACTTACGTTGACACTGAAGTAAACAACAAAATTTAGGACAATAGTCTTTTTTTTTTCTTTTTTTTATACGTAGCTCGGCAAATGACTCCACTCCACCTGATGTTAAGTGGAAACGGAGTCCAGACGCAAGGACAACTGGTGCAGCGTGAGCCTCCTATGGGTTGCGCCAAGGCACGAATTATTATTATAACGTAAATATAACGCTCAACCCGACAACCCGACACCCGGGTTCAGTTCCCAGGTCGGGCAAAACGTGTTCCGGATTTTTCGATGCATCATAGCCCGGGTTTATGATCGCCAACCCGCACTTGGCAAGCGTGGTGATTAAGCCATTACCCATCAATTGTAGCGATGACTTGATTGCAATGACGAAGACCTTTGCCCAGCATTGGGTCAGATATAGGATATTTACTATACAATAAAAATAATAAATCTTTGCTGAAGCGCGTTTAACATCGCACAGCCGAAACAGGTGGACTCAGAACGCTGATATTTTGCAAGCAGGTTCCTTTCATGACACAAGCAAGAGATTAGACGGGATTTTCCCAATTTTCCTCGAGCTCACAGCATAAGGGTGCTTACGTAAACGAAGTCGCGGGCGGTCGGTAGTGCAGGATTAAATGTACACTCAATAGGCGAAAAGCTGGACATTTTAGTGCTTGGTCACAGCGACTGCAGAATCACACAAGCGTAAAGTGTTCATCTACATTTCTTGTTAACAGTACATACTATTTTTTATCAGACCCGGTATGGACTTATTTATACTTAAGCTAAAGGAGACCTTTCCTCGCCCCATACAACAAGGGCCCCGAATGTACCTAAGATTCAAAGGTATCAAAATGTAGGGAAAAAATCGTAGAATCTAAAAATATATATAACATATTTTTTATTCAATTTGTACCACCCAAAAACATCATTAGAAAGGTTTGATGACTTGCAACATTGAATTAATTTAACTGGCAAGCACAACTCCCTCGCTGTCTGATGCGTTTCGTTAGCTTACTCTCAGGTACAACTAATTTTATGATAAAAGTCTTTTAATACATTATTTTTACATAAGCCTAACGTTTTCTAGCAAGTACATGATAAATAATAACAAAAATAAGTGTTTTTAACTATTTCGAATTATTTTGTGCGTTTGATTCTTTATCACCCAGAAGAAATTGCTAAAAAATACTATATGCCAGAGCTGTAATGAACGAATTAAAAAGACTGAGTGACTTGTCAGTTGTCAGTCATGCATGACATCTTGAGATTAACCTTTTTTCTTCCGTTTCGGTGGTTACTGGCTCTAGCTGGAGTGTTTTTTTTGTGTGTATCTGTATTGCTTTGATTATTTGACTCGGCTATTCTCCCTGGACTTTCGTTTATCTGAGACTGAAGACTTGGCGATATCTACTGGACCTTGATACCCCCGCCCCGTAACTTGGCTGCTATTGATATATTGACGATTCCCGACAACCTGCGCTACTATTTTGGATTGCGATTCAAAAGATCTTATTTTACTCGTGAAATGAAATGAAATAATGAAATTATTTTAATAATAATGCTGCTACCCATCTAATAACTGATTCTTGTATAGCAGGGGCCATGATAAATGCATTCCATCTACCCATCACAGATAGACCAGATGCCACTTTAATATTAGAGCGTGCCCTAAGTGGCCCTAAGCAGATTAGATCAACCAAATGTTTTGGCAGAGTATATAATAGAAAATAATATTAATAGAAGGAGAGTTCTTTTTGACAGTATAAATGCTGAAGTTTTACTATTGAATGAGTTTCCAGTGATGACAGAATCGGACTATATTATTTGCACTAGGAACTTATCAAATTAAGCAGACACGCTTATACGTTACGCTTACGCTAATATTATGGTAACACATTAGACCAAATGGAACATTTGGAATTGAAGTATGCCGTGATATTGAGCCTCTCCATATACCACATTCTGAAAATGAAATGTATCTGTTGAGAGGTTGATTATTGTCAAGGCACCGTAGTGGTCAAACATATTAGACAAATATATTGTTAAATATGCAGCACAATAGTTAGGAGCAAAGAATTCTCAGTTATTACTGTAATTGTATAATAGGAAAACAAACCGTGGGTTGCTGTGCTCATGTTATGACCATTGTGTGGTATATGGGGTGGGCTTGATACCAACAAAATATAACTGCTCCAGCATCCTTCCTTGATGATATATTAATCAGAGATGTAGAAAATGAAAAAACATAATAAAAGAAATTAAAAAATATACTTATTGTTTTATTCCAACAAACAACCTAAAGTTTTACATTGCCATCTAAGGTGCGCTCAACCATTTCTATGTCATTGTAGAACTGTGTTGCTTTTAAAATCAATGCAATTGGTTATTATGACATGAAATATGTATAGGTTCGATGTAAAAGATAGATTACTACACAACTGCTTGTGCTGTTGGGAAGGACTTTGCAGAAGCATTACTGATGTGTCAGTTGGTTGACAATAAGTCTTGTTTAGAAAGACTGCTCAAGTTGGTCAACTGTAGTAAACATGAATTACATTCTTGTTTCTATTAGCATTTATGGTTCCGTGTAAGTGCGGACCTTTCTAAATAATTATTTCAGTACCTACTAGATTCTATGATATCAACATTCGTTTTCATCACACAAACATGTTTTCTATCCGGATTTGAATCCGGGATCTGTAGAGCAAAATAAACAAGTTTCTATGGCTGCGTAAAAGCGGCTTTGGTACAGCAAAAAATAAGACGGACACGCACGCACGATCTATGTTTATTATTTATGTGAGTTTGTAGATAACCGTACAATATTAACTATGTTTTGGACCTATTTTAATAATATTCTTTGTGAGATTTAAAAAATCCACAATATTTACACAACAAACCGCTTTGACACAGATGTCACTGTCAGTCATATTTTGCACGTTTCGTTTCATGTTTACGATTTCTAGGACCATTTTGACGATTTTTTTATTTTCCAAAAAATCTAGTTTCGGCAAGTTTTATAAAAAAATTATATCACAAGGTGTTTCTGCATAATGTAGAGAATATTTTAAAATAAAGTGTACCTCGGTACAACGGGGGCCCATTTGGAAAGGTCTCCTTTCGTGTAAGGAAAAATATAAGGAAAGTAGGAAAAACTATTATTTAAGATCAGCTGCAACAAAGTTAGACATATAACAGGAAAGTTTTAGTTAATCCTGGCTTATAGTGTTTCGTGTGCGACAGCGAGAAAACCTTTTACAGATTAGAGCGTAATCATACACCGGTGGCTCAATAACCGAATGCGATAAGCATGATAAACATATTTAACGTTAATCAACCTTAAAGCCACAGATTGCAAGGTGCAGGTACAATTTAATGTGTATTTATTAAGGGTGCGCCGTCCGTAAGTGACAAGTGTCATATGTTTTATTTGAAATGTCGTCGTCCATATTTATTTGATGCCGCGCGGCCATACTAATTTTGTATGGGGAATTTAAGGTGCTTAATAAAAAAATATTATTTAAATAACCACTTGATGAATCAAAAATGTAGTCTAGCAATTTGTAGTTTATCCATTGATGATTGTTTAGACAAAATCAGAGGTACAATAATTTAGATAAACTATAAGAAATCTACTAAACGCCGCCACTCGTTTTCATGATCTTTGCCCAACTTTAAATGATATTGTAGAAAAAACTATAGCGTGTTATGAATTTATGGTTCTGACAAATTGTAAACACGTTCCCTATGATACTAAATATATATTTTGTTCATTTAATACGATAGTATTTTCAATTATATTTACTTAACCGTAACTGCATTTTTGGCATTTTTTGGTCGGCCCACTCTTAAGTAGTTTGACATTCACAACAAATCATACACCTCAGAGAAATAAGAAGTCATATATAAATGACAAAGATTGTTACTATTGATACGTTTGATGTTTTATGGATAACATGGATGGAAGTGATTCGCGCACTGTGCTTAAACTATTTATATCTGATTATCTGAAAGAAAATGCGAAGATATTCAAAATTACTCATTCGTCTCACTCGCGAGACTTCACTAAATACTAATGTACCATTTACAGTCGCTATTTGATTGCTTACTGATTATAATAATCAACTTTTACAAACATCAGAAGTGCTCCCGAATGGGCTGCTTTGTACCCTTAAAATCATTGGTAGGTAAACCTATTAAGTCCCAACAAACGAAGTTCCAGTTTCCGAAAGCTCCAATGTAACTTCAAACGAACTTTGTATTTCTTTGTTTTTACCCAACAAACTTACGTTCTATTTAAGGACACTCCACTGGAAAGGGCTTAATAATTAAACAGCGAAGTTATTTATTTGTGCCGCGGAGCTTATAGAAAAACTGTTTTTGGGATCGCGCAACAATCCGCTTTGTGCCGGGCGCGGCTGCTGTGTAAATTGCAGGTAATCCGCGGTGTGTCGCGAGGATATCACCGGGGCCCGCTTCATATAATATGTATTCCAATCCGGAGCACCAAAAACGTCTGCAGGAAGCCGTCTAGGACGGGGCGCCGAGGACGAGGGTTTAAGCAGGAATGGCCGCGACGCTGCGCCACTACTTGTTTATATTTTATGAGCAGCACGCCGCCGTAATCTACTTTACCCGCCATTCTCCTCTTTGTGGTACTGTCAGCATACGAGAATTCAATAATGTGGCTTTGAATTTTCTTTATGTAAGAATTAATGTAGAACATTCGATAATCATTTTGAAAGTTAGACAAGTCAATACCGATTTGGTAAGTTTGTTTGTTTGTTTAAATTAAAAATGTTAACCCTGGAACAACTCATGCAATTAAAAATTTAACTGTCAGTGATATGGGTTATATTTTGTTTTAATAGAAATAAGTTGACTCCTACTTATGGATAAAGTTGCGCAGCCGGTAAGCTAGCGTTAAAGTAAAAAGAGAAAAGATATTATATACGCTTTCTGTACAAGACAGACAAAAGAGAAATACCCACGATTAAAAGCAAACAAAATGGAACATGTTCGGTAACTATAAATGAGCATAGTATAGCATTGTGCCGTGACTTTGTAAGAAGAAAACAAAATTAACCGTAAATAATTTAATGTATTAATTGAGAAGTTTTGAAACTCAAATATCAAACACGCAGCACTAAATCCAAAGTAGCAAGGACTAAACAACAGGTACGATAAAATAAACACGAAGTAATAGGTGCAATATAATACCTAGTCCGGAATAACAATTAAGAAGTAACAGGTATAAAATAGGTACGAAATAACAGATACAAAATAACAAAGTATGAAATACCAAGTACGAAATATGTATGTACAAGTAAATAAGAACATATAACTATATATACCTTTCTGTAATAGATTTAATTAAATTTAGCTATTAAAATAGCGACATGTATTCTGTAAATAGGCTTATTAGTAATAATGTCTGAGGTCGGGACCTCATGCTCTCATGAGAGGCAATCTATTGTCTATTTTAGACACCAGCCTGCCACAAAACAATCCGTGTAATTGTATCTTAAGCTAGCCTAAGTAACTTTTTTTAACTTTATTTTGTGGTGAGAAAATAAACATCGTTCTTATTAGTAAAGGCTGATCTCCCCTTTGCAATACCGAGTCCGAAATAACAAATACGCGATACCGAATCAAAAAAAAGTATTACGTAAACTAGGTACAGCTACCGTATTAATTGAAGTTTCCTTTTAATAAAGTTAAATAATGTTTAATACAATCAAATAATTATAATAATTAAATATTTTAATCTAAATCTTTAATCTAAAACACCACCACGGGCCACCCCCGGCTCAAAGGTTCCCATGATACCGGCAGCGTTACCACGTTGTATTGCCAGGGAGAGTCTCTGAACCAGGTACGACCCGCAGCGGCGAGCGTACCCACGATCCGCTAAACGGTGCCCTAGTTTGGCAATAAAAAATTTCACTTCCGTGCCCCAGAAGTCTCTACAGCGAAAGGGAGAAAGTGGTACTTCAAGGCAGCATACTTCAAATGTTTCAGCCTCGGCACTCTCAGCAGCAGGCAGACCCAGCAGTCCGCTTTGTGCCTTGAATATGCGACGTCACGAAGGTGCTAACGCACGTCGCATCCCACAACAAGCAACGACCCTTCTCCCAGGGAACCAAGGTCAAACCATCCGGCCTCTTGCCGTCTGTTCGGCTCAAGCCCGGGGGCTACCGTATTTAATTTTACTACGATGTAGAGTGAAGGCACAAGCTCACACGTCACAGTTTGTGTGAATAGATATCACAGAATCTCATCATTAGAACGTAGAGGCTTCGTTCAAGTTCAATTATATTCATAACATCACTCGGCCGACATCAACTAAAAGTAACAAAATTGTCAGAAACACAATGGGGTTTCAATAATGGTTAGGCCAATAGTGAAGCATCGGTCCAAAGCACAAATGCCGAACGATAAATCATCAAATTCATCACTCACGAATACAATATATTTTTAGCAGTAACTTTAAAGGTTATCCAATGTAGCGGACGTTTAGTCAGCTGCATAAAGTTATCAATTCCGATATCAGCAGCGTCACAATTTGCATGTTTGTGTCCGCGCACGCTACCCGCGCCATTCACTTTAACTATTCAGTGTACAAACATCGCGCTTGTTAAATTTGTCAATCAGACTTTTAGCGGTATTTGTTTATTTGTTTCAATTTAGTTTCTATTTCAAAAGTAAATAAAATATTATGTTTGTACGAAAAACATTAAGTTAGCATCAGAGCAGGAGTGAGGAGCTCACGAAGTTGTCTTATTATTCTATAACAGTACAAAATATACATCAAGGTCATTAGACAAATACTTACTATGTTTTGCTAATACTGTGCGACGAAACAATAGAAAATAATAAAACCTATTGATGATATCTTTGAATTTATTATAAAGTGCATGACTTGAGTTGATGGTTGAAAGATTACCATCTCCCTAACCAAGTAGATAATTTAACCGTCTCTATTGTTTGGCTGGGGTCTTGCTGGGGTACATAACACTTAGTTTGGTTAGTGTCAGCCTGGCTGGCTAACACCATTTTATCTGAGTGTGTCGCCGTAACAACAATACAACGCATAATGTTCCGCCAGTTAGAGATAAGATAGTCATAGAGGTTAATAATTCCGGGTGAAGTACGCTTCTATCTTCGTCTTATCGTCACATGAAGGCCACGCGTCGCAGAATAGAAATAAAATGTGAATGAACCGCTGCCTCCCATATAATTTGTCATCGTACTGGCAGGTAAAACATAGGCATTTGCGTACAATTATATGTAAATAATCATTTGTCAAACACTAACGATCTCGTTAGTGTTCATAAAAAATATATTTCTCTTCTCTCTTATATTTTCTTAACTCTGAAAAGTATGTAAGAAGAGCTACAAGCTAGCGAGTGATGTATGCGCCGCTCGGCTGTTTGTCGGATCCATCACGCGTATTTGGGCGCGAGACGCGGTGATGGACGACGGCCTTGCTCCTCACTTATTCTTATGTGATATCCATTGATCGAAATAGGCGGATACTGCTCTGGTTACATTAAGACATAACGTTATGAAAAGTATGGATAAGGATGCATCATTCAGATATATCCGCATCTGTGGTATAGCGATTAGACCGCGGGTCATGTATGATTCCTACATTATTGTGACCTGATTCGTTTTGGTAGGGCTAGCTTTATGTCTGCTTGGCTTGCAACCGCCATCATATTCAGTCCGACCAGCCTTTTAATCGAATAACCTTTAGTAGTTTTAAAAAAAAAAATTTAAAACTGGATGGTGGACGGTCTTCAACGACTTAAATTGAGTAAATATTAATGCTGATTTCCAAAACACATTTTGTTATCCCATTCCAACAAAATGTTGAAATTGTAAGTAAGAACAATGTTTGAGGGGAAGGTTAACGTCATTTATTAAGGAGCATACAGGCTCTTACTTCAATTTGTCAAACGAAATTTAATACCCGTTCGGGGTACCGGCGCGCATTAATTTGAGCTTAAATAAAAGCGCGTCAGTAATTAAGCGGCTGCAGCGCGGGCGGCGCTATTTTAAACACAATTTGTGTCGCCCAAATAAATGTACCGATGAGCTCAGAACGGATTGAAAATTAAAAGTTTTCATTAATCTTACTTTATTTTTAAAATAAATTGCGTCTAAATTCTTACTTTTTATTTTCAAGTGCTAATTGCTGCACTGAAGCTAAATTAAAAATTTATAAAATTTACAAAATACAGTGAAAAAATTAAACGCCTACCCGACCCAGCCAGGAATCTAAACTGGGTCTTCCGCAATCCGGTCGGCTGCACTACCGGGAAGGCTGACGTTAGCGCTGAATTTTGTCACTGCTTTTTTAATATTCTTTTTTCAACTTATTGTTATAAATTTGCAAAACAGTTACTTTTGGAACGCAAACTACGCACCTACGTAGGTAAGTTTTTTGTAAGGTGGCTGGCAAGAGATGGGTGAGAGTAGCCGCGGATCGTGCTCATGGCGTGCTCTTATAGAGAGGCCTTTGTCCAGCAGTGAACTAATATGAGCTTATTTATGATGACTATTGGATACTGGCAAGCGTAGGTACACATTCATATTGGCGAGAGTTATTTTC
This sequence comes from Eudonia lacustrata, assembly GCA_947562085.1. Taxonomy (NCBI): domain Eukaryota; kingdom Metazoa; phylum Arthropoda; class Insecta; order Lepidoptera; family Crambidae; genus Eudonia; species Eudonia lacustrata. Next base: position 64,791,788 of record OX387339.1, on the reverse strand, counting down.
AACGATGGACGCCTTAGCCTATCCGTGGGATAGTACCTATAAGGTTAATAGATTGTATGCTAATTTCTTAGTCACCGTATTCTAAATAAAAACCGACTTTTCGACTAGCGGGTCGTGGCACGAGGCGCGGCCGACGCTTCCAAAGCCCTTTATATCCGCGCCGCGCGTCCGTGGCAATTGTGTAGATAGGTAGAAACTGTACGTTACAGGTCGGGTGGGGTCGTACTGGCAGCGGTTTTAGAATTATGTTTCTTTAAACGAAATCGATCAAATTTGTGGATGCGAGCAGCACAAAACCGGCCGTTGTGGAGATCCTTGATGCAAGCTTTTGTCCAGCACGTCCTGGACGTCCTTTGGCTGAAATGATGATAATGATGATAAATTTAAATATGAAGTGTCGCGTCTAACGCATGTTACCACATTTTTGTAAATCAATATAATTTTAATTGTTTGTAGGAAGGGCAGACGAAAGGTTAATGGTACAGGCTTGGTTTTGGTAATCGGTACTAACGAGCAAAGTCATGAACGAAATCATCAGCCCGGATACTCACTGCAGGATAATACAGACCTCCTTGCGCTTTTGCTTTGCGCAAAAAACTATATTATTGTAGTTTTACTCATCAACGTTTGGCGAATGCTAGAATGTTGTTTCATTTGTAGCGTATACACTTAACAGTATGTTTGTACGTTATAATATTTTTTATCACTTTACGGCCTCACGACACGTTCATGAAACGCAAAACCATACTCAACAAAAAATACCACTTATTTGTTCAATTTCAACTTTTTCGTTGTTGATTTTTTGTTTCATGGTTGATCCGTTTTGTAAAATATTTTACACAATCCGACTATACAGGTTGTAGATTTGCATTCCCGCCATAATTTTACAGCTGATCGTAATTGGTACACTTAATGACTAAAAAATACTTTTAACACGAAAAAAGTAATAAGGAACCGATTGATTAATAAAATGATCTCAGTGTAAATTAGAATAGCGACCGTCGACTGATGAGAATAGGGGTGCAGACCGTAGTAGGTACATAAGAGCGCAGCGGGCGGACATTAAGTCGATGAACTTACGTAAACTTGTAGGTACTATTATGTATTCTGTGGTAAAGTGGCTAACTCTTACGCATAAGTATACTTTGTTGCAATAAACTATTATTAGGTACTTACTGATCATGTTTAAGATACTCGCAGGTACTGCTCAAAGTGGGCACCATCACGTTCTATGCACAAATGAGCACGGCGCCTTAAGTTTCTAGGTAACTTTTGCAGCACACTACGATTTCACCTTACACTCTCAAAAGCCATTAAAATATTTTGTTTTAACTGCACAACACTCGTGATTTCGTCTTTATAAACCATTCTTTTTATGTCTCCCCACAAATAAAAGTCACACGGAGTCAAGTCTGGCGACCTCGGAGGCCAGGGCACTGGCCCACCTTGACCAATCCACTGGGTTCCGAACATTTCGTCCAAATAATCGCGCACTTGGCGTCCATAATGCGGAGGCGCCCCGTCCTGGTGGTAAAAGAGATTCCGGTGAAGAGCTAGTGGCACGTCGTCAAGCATTACGTCAACTACGTGCTGCAAAAGTTGCAAATACGAGTTGCTGTTGAGATAACCCTCGATGAAATAGGGCCCGAGTAAATGTCCACCAACAATGCCAGCCCACACATTGATGCTAAACCTATGCTGGAACGAATCTTTTTTGGTCTTATGCGGGTTCTGTTCGCGGTGAGCCCACCAATGTTCATTGTGGACGTTGTAAACACCGATGCGCGTAAACATACACTCGTCCGTCCATAGAATGCTGGCTTCTCGGTGTTCTAGTACCCAGTGACAAAAAGTAACCCGGGCGGCATGATCTCGCTCGTTCAATTCTTGAACTCTTCTGAAGTGGAACGGGTGCTGTTGCTCCGACTTAAGAAGCCGCCAGACTGTTGTGTGGTGGACATTGAAGTGGCGGCCAGCATCATGAGTACTGGCACGTGGTTCCCTCTCGAAGTATTCGAGTATTTGCTCTTGCAAATCGACTGAGAGGCCCACACTGCCGCGACCCATGTCGAGGAACGTTGAACTGGCCATGATCCCTCAGTCGTTGCGTGGCAGCAAGCATTACCTCGCGCGATGGAGTTGGTCTGTTTGGAAACATTTCCACAAACATGACCACGGCTCGACGTAGACTGTTCCCACTAATTGCGTATAATCGCACCATCTCCACAAGTTCTACGTTAGAATAATTTTCCGTCATTTTACTTTTTTTACACACACAAACAACACACCTAAGAACACGTTTCGCTCCAAATTCGCTAGGGCAAAGAAATGTGTCACTCGTTCGGGGTTGCGCGGCACACTGGCTTTGATGCGTGCGGCGTGCGCCCGCCGCCCGCCAGCGCTCGCCGCGCCGACATAGCTGCGGGCGCGCCGCGAAGCTCGAGCTTGTTGCTACCTACGCGTGGTCGGGTGAGCGGGCGTACGCGAACGAGCGTTTATTTTTTAGTGCTACGCAGACGTGCGATTCGTATTTATAGATTTTGAAAATATGATTATTATTTTTTCATATTTTTTTTATAATTTATCTGTAATAAGTATAAGCATTACGACCGCTGCTATGAATATGGCGTGAATGCAAATCAACAAGTTGTATAATAACCGCGGCCCGCCGCCCACCGCCAGCCGGCCGCCGCCCGCCGCCCGCCGTCGGCCCGCCCGCAGTAAGCCCGCGCGGCGGCGGCGGCGGCGGCGGCCGGGCAGGGCTCGCTTTTTAACACTTTTAATGGTGTGAAAGGCCCACTATCGGCGGGTCGTTAATCCTCCATGAATACGGATTTCAGTCCCACCGCTTTTTAGGAATCCATAGCCGAAGGGAAATACACAATTTATATTAATTTATTCCACGTAGGAACGCAAACGTGTAATCGTTGCGGCCGATTTGATTTTATTACATTTTAATAGTAAACTTTACCTACCCGCCAAATTCAGGTCCAATTTAAACCGCTTATTAACATTTTGTGTAGTTAGGCGTAAAGGTAGGGTTTCAATGCTACGTTTTATAAATAAAACAACTATTACGGGTCTACTAGTCTTCTTCTTTTATCCTGACGTTCTTTGAAACGCCACGATAAAATAATATAAATCAATGTATAAAATGAATGTGAGTGGATCCGCAAAAGTTGTTTTATTTAAATGTGTAATGTTCGCGTAAACTTTAGGAAACAAAATAATCATCATCATCATCATCATCATCATCATCATCATTAGCCTACGTCCACATAGGCCTCTCCAAGTACACGCCACTGAGCACGATCCGCAGCTAGTTTCATCCAGCTCTTGAAATAACAAATCTATACTAATATTATAAAGCTGAAGAGTTTGTTTGTTTGTTTGTTTGTTTGTTTGTTTGTTTGTTTGTTTGAACGCGCTAATCTCAGGAACTACTGGTTCGAATTGAATAATTCTTTTTGTGTTGGATAGTCCATTTATCGAGGAAGGCTTTAAGCTATATAACATCACGCTGCGACCAATAGGAGCGAAGCATCAGTGAAAAATGTTGCAAAAACGGGAAAAGAGCCTAAAAAATTAAAAATGCTGCCGAAAGTCACTATTCCACGCGGACGAAGTCGCGAGCACAGCTAGTAATATATATAACCAATACGGACTGGAAATAGCGAAACCTTACATAAAACTTTTTGTTGTTTTGTAAATAATTAAATCTCATAATGACGAACATTTTTAAATGACTCCATGTAACGTTATCAACTCGCATTGGGACAGCCTTGCAATGTCGGTCGGTCCACTCGCCACATAGCCCAGAGCAGCACGAAATTTCGGGATATTTATAGAGTTGCAGTTTAAGGAGACAAAACTAAGTGTAACTTCGTTATTACTGTACGTAGCTGTTATGCATTTATGCAGTTTTGTAAATTTACCATAAACAGCTTAAAGATGTTTTTCCAGCATCGTCGGTAGCTCCCAGATTATGGCTGAAGTTAGCAGCTTAACCGACTTGCCGTGGGGAGTTAGGCACTTACCGCCTGCTCAGCACTCCTACATACTTCATGTTGCGTCTTATAGTTTGCGATATAATCTTCACAAGAAACAAGGCATCGTTTTTCTTTTTTTGGATAGCCCCATCCCATCACTGTGGTCGTCAAATATAAGATTATGAAGCGTGGAGACAGCAAAGTTTCTGGTTTCAACCAACGATCTGTAAAACTAATATACCTTTATGATTTTTTTGATCTCATGTCTTTTCAAATTCAAACTAAAACTCAAAAAAATTATTCGACGTAGCAGGCTTGGGTTCTAACAATAAAACTAATACATAAAGTTAAAATTAAAATGCTGCGACGAACTGGACACTTCTCAGCATGAGTTGCAGCTTCAAGAATCTGCAACGCTGGTTTTCAGAGGAGCCCGTGATTTGAGTGTGTGTGTGAGTATGTGTATGTGATGTTATAAAAATATTGCTATTTAATACTACACAATGTTGTGAATTACACGAATTACACTTTAGACGGATCTACTGACTTTTACTTACGTTTTAGTTTTGACTTGATAGATTTAAATTCTTATTATTTTATTATTATCATACAGTATTTTCGTTATAGTGAGATAAAAACCTAGCACTTTTCTGTATAGTACATTTAAAATGACTTAAGTTAACACAAAATACTCTGTCTAAGAGTTTCACTTTGTATTACATTACTATGCCAACAAACATCGATATTACGAGAAAATTAAGCTCATCATTTAAGCTGCAAAGCCTCTCCAGTTCCATTAGGTGTGAAATAGTAATGAAACTGTCTACGAAGGTAAAAGACTTCCAAATCCCCGGACATCACCATTAGATTAACGAAAGAAGAAAGGCCCAATAAAAATAATTCGGTGGCATTATCACGTGGCGGAGGGTGGGGGCGCCACCATCGCACATAAAAACCAACGACTGATGCAATTACAGCCAGAGGGCGATCCGCCGCTCATGAGGGATAATTAACTTAACCTTAGCCTTTGAACGGCGATGAAGGCCGATCCGCCGCGGACGGGTCGGGGACGCGGCCTTGTGGTCACACCCTAATGAAACTACCAAACTAATGAATTCTGGTAAACTTCTATTTGAAGTACTTAAAATTACTATAAAATATGTATAGGTATCCTTTAGTACCCGACGTTTCGGCTGTGTCGCTCCAACCGTGATCACAAGTTGACTGTGTATTACTTTAAGTCTAAGCAGTTTATGTCAAGCCTTAAAATAGAACGCGAAAGTTTAATAATGTATAACGTTGCGCTGTAAGCAGTCAGTCGCCATCTCAAAGGTCCCGGTTTTAACTACAGGCATGGAATAACATTTATAAAAATAAATCTATTTAATATATGTAGGAATTAGAAGATATTGTGAACTGTTTCTTCACACATTGTGTGGGTAGACGTAAGAATCGTGCAAATGAGAAGACGTTTTACTTTAACACTGTTTGTATATTACAAGAAACCAAAGTTACAACTTAGTACTTGAGGCGAAACTTGGGACAGTTCCGTGACGACTCTTCACTCCGTGGCGACTCGATCGAAAGTGAGCTCGCTCGGGTCCACAGATAACATCACACTCCGTCGAAGCGCGCCAAAACGTCAATTGCTATTCTACTTTTTATTTATAAGTGCTAATTGCTGGACTAAAGCTGAATTAAATAACCGTTGCATAGATGGCACTGTTGCCGCTAAAAGCATTCAAAATCAAAGCAGTAAAAAAAATTCAGTGCTTTCAGTCAGCCTTCTCGGTAGCATAATGGTCAGTGCAGCCGCCCGGACTGCGGAAGACCCATGTTCGATTCCTGGGTGGGTCGGGTAGGCATTAAATTTTTTCACTGTATTTTATAAATATTCAATTGCTGTTCGTTTGTATCGCTAAAACTCGAGAATGGCTGGACCGATTTGGCTTATTTTGATTTTGAAATATTTGTGGAAATTCAGGGAAGGTTTAAACGGTGAGAAACACAAATAATAAGTAATGGAAATAGTAAAAACGACAATTTAATTTGCCAATACAAAATGATTTGTTTGTTTTGTTGTCATGGAAACTGTCAAAGCGGTACGAAGTCCGCCGGGTCAGCAAAGTTGGTTATTTAAACCGGGTCGTTACATAAACATTTAATTTACACGAAGGAATAGAAATATAAATGATTTAAAAGTAGTTTAGTTCCATATAGGATATGCTCCACGTTGTTTTAGTAAATACATAATAGTTCTACTAGTAATTCTTAAATCACTGAACTCCTAACGGCTCGACAGATTTTGATAACTTTTTTGTATTTGTCTGAGTGGGTCTCTGGATGGTTTCGCATTATAGTGCCACCTACCGGGTCCAATAGTGGACCCGGTAGGTGGCACTATAATGCGGGTGTTCACCCGAGCGGATGAAGTCGCGAGCTGTTGCGAACAACAATTCGGAAATGTATTAAACCATTTTCACTAGCGGGATTCGAACCCGCAACCTTTGACATACTAGGTCAGGTGCCCTTTTATTTATTTATTTATTTATTTATTAGGAAAGCTTACATGGCTTAAATACTAGCTTATATTTCTATTGTAGAAATTTAATTACAAGCTCTCACATATAGGTAAACATAGTGATTAGTGTTAACTCATAGTTTTTAACTTAATTAGTGTTAACTCTTAGTTTTTAACTTAATATACATATACAACCTCACTTCTAGACTACAAGAAATCGAAACACGGGTCAAATATTTTCATATAAAGAATCAGTACAAAAAAAAAAAAAAATTTAAATTATATCCTGAAAACTTACAATGAACAAAGTTACAAGCTTTTTGTGCTGTCCCGTTGAGTTTATTAGTAGTGTATACTCCATTTGAGATTTTGATAATATTATAAATGATATTTATAATATTATTTATTATTTATCAATTATTTATTTTAGCAAATTTGGTCAAAACGTAACATGGCACAAAAAATACCGAAATCGATTCCATTACTGATTCCGAACAAACAGTTTTCAGGTCTCATACAAACCAAAAATAACGCTGTACATGTACTAACAAAAGAAAAATAAGATAAACATAACTTATGAAAAATGTGCTTTTGTGATTGTGCGTCTGATGGATGCAATACTTGTAGTAAATAGATCGAAGTCGTGCTCTGTGCTATACTCATTAATTATGACAAAGCAAGAGTAAATTAGTGATGCAAAATTTAATGTGTCCCGTTGTAGAGTGACGTAAGACGCTTTAGAACGTTCTCTTATTTAATATATTACATAAATCCGATAATGTGTGGCGGCCTGCGGTCGCCACATAATTTCTTATCCTCACGTATGGTTAAATAGTTTGTAAACGCATTCCTAATCGCGTGTAGATCTGATTAAGATAAGACACGGCATCCTCCCTCTAACATCTACATAGTTTATATTGTATAAATAGTCTTGTAAGGTTTAAATCACAGGTCTGTGGTTTAGATAATAAGTTAGTCACAACGTAGTCACTGTAAATATACAACTTCACATCAAGAGACGCAGTCGTTATTTACCATCGCCATGGAAGCCTCCATCATCTCAACCACACATACCTCGACCACGGGAATAAATGTATAATTGGCACAAGCTATTTGGGATAAGAACTAGGTGTTACTGTTAGAGATATAACATTTCATTTTAATACTACAGATTTCAGGCCCCACGCTAGTATTATACATCGCTTGTGAGTTAAGCCTCGCTGACTGGAGCTAGGGCCGCGTTGTTTGTGAGTCAAGCCTCGCTAACTGGAGCTAGGGCCACGTTGTTTGTGAGTCAAGCCTCGCAGACTGGAGCTAGGGCCGCGTTGTTTGTGAGTCAAGCCTCGCTGACTGGAGCTAGGGCCGCGTTGTTTGTGAGTCAAGCCTCGCTGACTGGAGCTAGGGCCACGTTGTTTGTGAGTCAAGCCTCGCTGACTGGAGCTAGGGCCGCGTTGTTTGTGAGTCAAGCCTCGCTGACTGGAGCTAGGACCGCGTTGTTTTTGAGTCAAGCCTCGCTGACTGGAGCTAGGGCCACGTTGTTTGTGAGTCAAGCCTCGCAGACTGGAGCTAGCGCCGCGTTGTTTGTGAGTCAAGCCTCGCTGACTGGAGCTAGCGCCGCGTTGTTTGTGAGTCAAGCCTCGCTGACTGGAGCTAGGGCCGCGTTGTTTGTGAGTCAAGCCTCGCTGACTGGAGCTAGGGCCACATTGTATGTGAGTCAAGCCTCGCAGACTGGAGCTAGCGCTGCGTTGTTTGTGATTCAAGCCTCGCAGACTGGAGCTAGGGCCGCGTTGTTTGTGATTCAAGCCTCGCTGACTGGAGCCAGCGCCGCGTTGTTTGTGATTCAAGCCTCGCAGACTGGAGCTAGCGCCACGTTGTTTGTGAGTCAAGCCTCGCTGACTGGAGCTAGGGCCACATTGTATGTGAGTCAAGCCTCGCAGACTGGAGCTAGCGCTGCGTTGTTTGTGATTCAAGCCTCGCAGACTGGAGCTAGGGCCGCGTTGTTTGTGATTCAAGCCTCGTAGACTGGAGCCAGCGCCGCGTTGTTTGTGATTCAAGCCTCGCAGACTGGAGCTAGCGCCACGTTGTTTGTGAGTCAAGCCTCGCAGACTGGAGCTAGCGCCGCGTTGTTTGTGAGTCAAGCCTCGCTGACTGGAGCTAGCGCCGCGTTGTTTGTGAGTCAAGCCTCGCTGACTGGAGCTAGGGCCGCGTTGTTTGTGAGTCAAGCCTCGCTGACTGGAGCTAGGGCCACATTGTATGTGAGTCAAGCCTCGCAGACTGGAGCTAGCGCTGCGTTGTTTGTGATTCAAGCCTCGCAGACTGGAGCTAGGGCCGCGTTGTTTGTGATTCAAGCCTCGCTGACTGGAGCCAGCGCCGCGTTGTTTGTGATTCAAGCCTCGCAGACTGGAGCTAGCGCCACGTTGTTTGTGAGTCAAGCCTCGCTGACTGGAGCTAGGGCCACATTGTATGTGAGTCAAGCCTCGCAGACTGGAGCTAGCGCTGCGTTGTTTGTGATTCAAGCCTCGCAGACTGGAGCTAGGGCCGCGTTGTTTGTGATTCAAGCCTCGCTGACTGGAGCCAGCGCCGCGTTGTTTGTGATTCAAGCCTCGCAGACTGGAGCTAGCGCCACGTTGTTTGTGAGTCAAGCCTCGCAGACTGGAGCTAGCGCTGCGTTGTTTGTGATTCAAGCCTCGCAGACTGGAGCTAGGGCCGCGTTGTTTGTGATTCAAGCCTCGCTGACTGGAGCCAGCGCCGCGTTGTTTGTGATTCAAGCCTCGCAGACTGGAGCTAGCGCCACGTTGTTTGTGAGTCAAGCCTCGCTGACTGGAGCTAGGGCCGCGTTGTTTGTGAGTCAAGCCTCGCTGACTGGAGCTAGGGCCGCAATGTTTGTGAGTCAAGCCTCGCTGACTGGAGCTAGGGCCACGTTGTTTGTGAGTCAAGCCTCGCAGACTGGAGCTAGCGCCGCGTTGTTTGTGAGTCAAGCCTCGCTGACTGGAGCTAGGGCCGCGTTGTTTGTGAGTCAAGTCTCGCTGACTGGAGCTAGGGCCACGTTGTTTGTGAGTCAAGCCTCGCAGACTGGAGCTAGCGCCGCGTTGTTTGTGAGTCAAGCCTCGCTGACTGGAGCTAGCGCCGCGTTGTTTGTGAGTCAAGCCTCGCAGACTGGAACTAGCGCCGCGTTGTTTGTGAGTCAAGCCTCGCAGACTGGAGCCAGCGCCGCGTTGTTTGTGATTCAAGCCTCGCCGAATGGAGCTAGCGCCGCGTTGTTTGTGAGTCAAGCCTCGCAGACTGGAGCTAGCGCCGCGTTCTTTGTGAGTCAAGCCCCGCTGACTGGAGCTAGCGCCGCGTTGTTTGTGAGTCAAGCCTCGCAGACTGGAGCCAGCGCCGCGTTGTTTGTGATTTAAGCCTCGCAGACTGGAGCCAGCGCCGCGTTGTTTGTGATTCAAGCCTCGCAGACTGGAGCTAGCGCCGCGTTGTTTGTGAGTCAAGCCTCGCAGACTGGAGCCAGCGCCGCGTTGTTTGTGAGTCAAGCCTCGCAGACTGGAGCCAGCGCCGCGTTGTTTGCGATTCAAGCCTCGCAGACTGGAGCTAGCGCCGCGTTGTTTGTGAGTCAAGCCTCGCAGACTGGAGCCAGCGCCGCGTTGTTTGTGATTCAAGCCTCGCAGACTGGAGCTAGCGCCGCGTTGTTTGTGAGTCAAGCCTCGCAGACTGGAGCTAGCGCCGCGTTGTTTCTGAGTCAAGCCTCGCAGACTGGAGCCAGCGCCGCGTTGTTTTTGATTCAAGCCTCGCAGACTGGAGCTATCGCCGCTTTGCTTGTGTTGTGAACGCAAAAACACAACAGTTTGAATTTTGCTGGTGAGATATACAATTAATTAGGTAAGCTAACAACCAACACGATCGCTAAAATAAGATTTATATTATCAACATACATTGTATTCCAACATGTATAATTAGATGTTTAATAAAGTATAATCACAAATACTCTTCAGCATAAAATTAACTTATTAATTACATCGTGTTGTGAGAATAATCTCCGCGTTCATTCGAACATTATGAGCTTTCAGTTTGAATTGTGTATTTAATTGATATTTATTAACGCTTAATGAAAGTCTTTTATAATTTAAATTAATTTTAACGTTGGAACCGGAATTTTATACAGTCGGTAAATTAAAGAGCAATTTTTAATATTAAGCCCAAATACAAAAAATGTTCCGTAAAAAAATGTATATTACTGTAATAAAATATTTGGTTAATGATACAAAATTAAATTCTTTTCATTTCACAACTGAACGAGGTCCCTTGGGTGTAGCATCAGATTAAAGATTTTTTTTATTATATCGATACTTAATCAAAATTACTTACCACTTCATATCTAACGAATTCCACGGATAGATAAATTACAAGAAATTGTTATAAGATCGCAAGTTCGCAAATAATTTTATTAAGAACTTACAGAAAAAATCGTCATGAAAATAATTATTAAGGACGCACAAGTAAATAATACATATGTATAAAGAATCGTGACATAAAATAATGTATCTTAATACTTCTTGTTTAGTTTTAATGGTTACCCTTAAGTAATTGTATTTGCGAGGGAATACGAAGGTCGACTGAATTGAAAAATATGTACGTGAAGTAGACAAAATCAACGTTTCGTAGTCCCCTGATCTCTCCTCCAAAACTGGACCGATTTCATTACTATTTTCATTTAAAAAAAAAACAACGGTAAATCTGGCCTATTTTTAAGGGTTTTAAAGGTTCATATCTTTTTTATTAATTAATTTGTGAAAAAAGGAAAACATAGGGACACAGCCAAAGCCTTTCTTTAATTTTTAATGAAAAAAGTACTTAATTAAATCGGTCCAGTTTTGGAGGAGGAATCAGGGGACTACGAAACGTTGATTTTGTCTACTTTTAAAACAGCTTTCTTTTGATAGCGTCCGCATTTTCAGTGAAAAAATATCAAAACTAAAAAGTGTGAATTCGGACAAAGTGTCCGAATATATTGTGTCAGAGTCGTCATCAGGTCAATAAAAAAGGACTAATTCTTGAAACAATGTTTTTTTATTTATTATCAAGAGTTTAATAGATAGTGTGGTGTAAAGGTGGGCACAAAGTATGCCACTTTGTGTCCACCTTTTTAATGTTTTTACAATGCAATACATTGTAGCTTACTGTTAAATATGTTAAAGTTGCAAAAAAGGAATGCAATTTTTTTTATAATTTCATTTTGCACTGTTCAATTATGCCTTATAGAAAAACATTATTAAGAGGAGTGTTAACCAAATAATTTAAGCCTTTTTAATTAAGGTTTTAATTAAAGCCTTTCTCATTTATAGGTGCAAATATTAACGCCGACATTCCGCGATGCATGCCGGCCAGCCCCGGAGCAACGTATTCGCATGTTTCTTTCAGTTTATAGGTTTATAGTAAACATACGGCGCATGCGACCAGCGCTACAGCTCGCCGCGCTGCGCAGGCAAACACCGTTGTAACTCTCATTATTTTCGAGTCGGCCCGCTTGCGTATTTAATTTAATTCAATTAAATTCAGTCAGTTGCATGTTTGTTATGAGCGCTGTGGAGCATCTCAGCCAAAAGACGTTCACTGCTGCACCAAGGCCTCAACAAAGGATTTCCACAACGATCGGTTTTGTGCTGCTTCCATCCAGCGGCTATAAAAAAATTAATATTAATAAATTAAAATGTATTTAAATATTTTCTTATATTATAATTTAAATTTAATTTAATTAATTTACTGAGGTACCTACATTAGCAGGTCACATCCAAAAACACATCACAAAAATTAATATCGAAAATATTGAACTGGGATGCAACCCCAAACAACGTACACAATTTGACCAAATAGGGCAATATAAAGAAGAAAAAAATATGATCCGTGATGATCTTTGCAGTTTCCAACAGATAAGTTTCCAATTTCAAAAATATATTCTGCTATAGAGCACACATGTCTGTAGGTACATTATACTACCACAATTTATCAAATCTCCTCAATCGACTTTGAACTTTGTGTCCATGGCATTTGGTTGACATTGGTTGACTATGTAAATAATCTAACACTGTAAGGCGAAACAAAAGCGTTATATTCTAAAAGTTATATTTTCAAAGTGACACCGTACAGAAAGCCTTTAACAAAACAATCATAAGATAAACCGCGTTCATACCGGAATGTTAACAAACAAAAACGCTTAGGTATTTTTGCGATCTAAATGCTGCTCAGCGAACAAACTGTAAACATTTTTATGATAACTTGTACCAAGTCGGCGCCGCTGAACCGTTTAGAACGTTAAATTGAGATATTAAGGGTCTTTTTCTCCTGAGTAACTCGGAGAGCAAGGGTCCAAATAACACATCAAGTTTAAGCCTTGCCCGCTCTCAGAACGGCGGAATTATGCCGGAGCACGGCTTGTTTCAAAGTAATATCTTAGTGATTTAATTTCCTACGGCTGAACAAAGATGATTCATCTCGGACGCGAGCGATTCTGAGCTCTATCTGTAGCGGGTTAAGGCGTTGGCGCGGGCAGGAGTCAGGTGAGCTGTGTCGGGGCAGCGTGGATTTTGTTATTGACAGCTATGGGTTCGGTGGCCGACAGGCGCAATGCCCCAGCGGAAGTAACACGCAGTTGATTAACGAAAACCCTACGGTACTTCGCAGTAACGTCCTTTGCAACTCATCCAATGCAAAATTCAAGTTTTATACATTTGGAAATATCTTATTTTTTAAAGCTTTGATTATGTACAATCAAAGGTTTACAGTTACGCGTACACTATCTACACATTGAAATGAAACTTCTTTCAGGAATCTACTCAGGGAGACTGTGAACACGGACCGTGAAAAGTGTTCGAAACGTCAGGATAAATACAAATAAGTATAGAAATTAAACGCGAGTAGATTTGGCTGGCCAATTTAAAATGTGTGATTTTGGCCGTCCCTCCAAGTTGAGGCAACTTTCCAATGGCAAGTCCGTCGCAGTGGCTTCAACTTTCGCGATCGTTATTCGTAAGCGCTGAAGTTAACGATATCGGGTAATTCAGTCCCGTTTACAAAGTGCTTACCTGGCTGTTACGGCATCTGTGGTGGACTCAAAGCTGCGGTGGCTGTCGGGCTATACAAATTTGTATATTTTTTCTCAAAATTAAGAATTACTTATTTTTTGTTTAAAAATCTTTACTCTACGAATGACACTATAACTTAGTGGTCGTAGCTCAGCGGTCAGAGCATTGGACCGATTATTCAAAGGGCGTGGGTTAGATTCCCACTCGAGCTGAGACTGCTTGATTGTTTTCTAAAACAAGAATTCATAAAATACATTACATTATACATTAATTTTGTCATTTTCAACTTTAACTTTACCGAATCTGTTCCGCGCATGAATTTTTTCCCTCCCTTATTTCTCACTTATTTGTGTAGTTTTGGTAGGTACTTAAGTTATATACACGTCTAAGTGTAGATAAAAGTGACTGTGAATTACCGCTTCTTACAATACTCGGCATAAAGGCTGCCGACTGACAAATAGGTAATTGTGTGGAGGTGCCAACGTGCTATTATTGGAAAAACTCAATAAGGTCGATGTGGAGTGGCTGGACATCCCGCCGGGGCATCAGGGCGCTGGGGTCGAGGTCGGGTGCCCCGGCCCGTCATCCCTCGTTATGAGCCGGCGAGGGTGTATTACTTCAGCGGTAGTTGGTTAAGTGTGTGCTTAATTGTTATGAAACATTTTTAACAGCTCCGTATACAGCTCCGTCTACTCTATGACTATGTTGAACTACGAAGTTCGCTTATTTATTTATTTAATTATGCTGGAAAAGCTGACAGATACAATAATATGCTTAATGTCAGGGCTAGAAAAACTCTTTATCGTTAAAAAGTAATTGTTTTTTAAATATTTATAAATTTTTATAAAATACAGTGGAAAAATTAAACGCCTACCCGACTCAGCCAGGAATCGAACCTGGGTCTTCCGCAAGCCGGGCGGCTACACTGACCGCTATGCTACCGGGAAGGCTGACGCAATCGCTGAATTTTGTCACTGCTTTTTTAATTTTTTGAGTGCTAATAGCGGCACAGTGCGCCATCTATCTAACGATTATTGCAACTGATGGCTATGCAGATTCATCTTTGCAGATGAAATACCACAAATTTGATAACACAACGCTATAGTAATTTATTTACTGTATTTATAAAATTTTATAAATATTTAATTTAGCTTCAGTGCAGCAATTAACACTTGAAAATAAAAAGTAAAATTGTTTTTAAAAATAAGAATTTAACTTGTTTTAAGGTATATTGCATTCGCAGTGGACAGCACGATCACTTCACTGAAAGCTTGACGAACGTAATGAGGCAGGCCTGCATGGACCTATTTTCCTTTAAGTATACTCTGTTACGTGTAAGAACCATTCGGTTTTTCACGAGTAGTTTTAATATATATGTAATTTAGTCTTTTTTCATACGACTTGCGCCTAGCACGAGGAATTAAATATTGTATTAACAGTATTTGTCTGCCGTACCTACCAACCAACAATCACCCGTTTATTACCTTAGAGGGGTACCCATTTACTCGAAACCTTTATCCACGAAACATAATATGTTATCGAGTGTTAACGTTGTATCGCTTGTGTGAAATTGTGTAAATTCCTTGTGTTACAAGGAGGTGTTTCGGCCGGGTGCGGGCCGGGTGCGGGCCGGTTGCGGGCCGGTTGCGGCGCGGGTGCGGCGCGGGCGCGGGCCGGTGGGCGCACGTAAATCACGGCGGCACGGGGCCATTCATTTTTTGTCCTCGCGTCCGCCGCCGCCCGGGAGCGACGAAACGGCCTGCCACCGAGCACCGCTCGCACATTGAGGTAAGTTGGACCACCGGTGTACCCTAGATGCGAACTGATCGAACTGTTTCACTGACTGTCACTGTAACAACATTTTAATTACATATTTTCACTTTCTACTGTAGCCTGCTGCTATTGAAAGAAATGTAGTTACTGAAGCCTTGCAAAGGAGGACGAAACGTGTAACAAAATGGAAATGTGTTTGATAAATTTCCTCGAGCGAGAAAATTATATATATGTATCCATAAAAATATTAAATGAACCAGGGACTTTTATAGATCCGATCTTCTGTATAAAGTTGTGTTGTGTTATCGCAAACTTTAGTACCTAAATTATGTGAGACCTGTATACATGTACTATAGGTATTTGAAATGTAACGTAATGTAACGTTACGGTTCTACCTTTTTATAAGACAGATGAAATACAGTTGCCACATCTAACGACTCAACGTTCCTAGGCTGAAGGCGCTCAAGTACAATTCCTTTGTCCGGTCCAGACCTGATCTGCGGTGCTCCTTACTGTTTGTTGCTGTCTATTTTAAACTCCGCCCATAAGGGCATGGAAATCTGTATTGTTTACGGAACACTTTTGTTTGCAACACCTTAACCCGTTTTCCCTGCTTATTTTATCACCAATCTACTACATCAAATTTCAAACTGTTTATTAGGGCATTCAAAAGAGATGTATGGTCGTATGCCGCAAATACCAGACACAATAAAATTCAATTGTTTGGCGGCGTGGATCCACGTTCCGGCATACCAGAAGGTGTCAGCTAAAATCATACCGGGGAATACGTATTATCAGTACAAAACGATAAATTGCCAAACAAAATACTTGAGTATTTATGTTAGTACAAAACTTTGTTGAGACTTACGAGTATAATGTTGCTGAACAAGACTGAGTTAAACGCTGGCTGTTTTCGCTTAGAAAACTAATTGCCCAAAACTAAATAAACTCGGAATTTCTCTAGATCAGCGTGCACTGGATTTATAGGACTTAGTGTTCTCACTTTGACATGTCCCGATTCTGTCGGCATTGATGGAAAGTTGCGCGATAAAGCGTTCGCTGCGTTCCAGCCTTTTGTAAACGGCTGATAATTGGTCCGACGACGGCGCGGGCGCCAACTTGCTCAGACTCTTTCCAAAGTCGCCTTTTATCATCCATCGTTCGCTCTCCAATGACATTTGATTCACACAAATTTATTAGCTATTTAATATCATTCCAAAGTCGTTACGAACTTCTGCTGAAAGATTAGTAAGGACATTACTAATTGGCAACCGAAATTCAAAGTTTCATAAACGGCTGTAACATTAGAAAAATAATTATTTGGGATCAATCATTTCTGAAGATGAATAGCTTCTGATTTTATGACGAGGTAATTGCTTTTAATTCATTACTGTTACTATTGAAAAACAGTTTAAAATGTATTTATTAAAACTTTGTAAAAAATAAAACGTAAAGTAGAATGTGGACTTAATGTCTTTTTCATAATAAAAGACGAGATGATTAGAATCTCTATGCAGATGATGCCTTATAGAGACCAGCTGATAATGTCATCATCATCATCATCTCAGCCAAAGACGTCCACTGCTGGACAAAGGCCTCCCCCAAGGATATGAGGGGTATTTGCCGTAATCGCCACGCTTGGCAGGCGGGTTGGCGATCGCAGTAGGTTGAGGGTAACCTCAGAGAGATGCTGCTGCCCATCCTCTGGAATGGTCCCTTAGTCGGCTTTTACGACACCCACAGGAAGAGATGGGGTGGTGCAATTCTTTATCCCCGGCACCACACAGGGAAAATAATGTACTTGTCCCATTTTTTTAAAGCAAATTTTCTTGCAGCTAGTTTTACGTTTAAGGCGCGCCAGAGTCGGAAAATTCGTGCTGCGAGGGTCAAGCCTTTGTTGCGGCAGAGCTCGTCGTATTCTCTATTATAATAAGGTAAGTCTGGTTTCCATTACCGATATTCCTTTAGAAATGCTTGTTTTATAAACACCACAAATAATATCAACAATGAACATTATTGAAAGCACGAATGCTGTCGCGCGCTCCAAACATTCAAAATTCAAATTCAAAATCATTTATTCAGTTTAGGCTACAAATAGCTCTTATGAACGTCATTATGCCATTGGTTTGTAAGTCTACTCTGGATACTTGCTGAGTTTCTTTACTTGAGGGTTCTTCTCAGAAGCGGCAACAAACTCAGCAAGTGTCCAGCTCTTTTTTCACTTACAGCGTCAACAATATTGGAAAGTATTATACCTATCATAAAAGGACACTTTCCATCACAAATAAAAACACAAAAATATAAAGGACAATTACAACATGTAAAAAAACACAAAAAATAAAAAATAATTTGCAAAAACATCTTTTACTCCATCCTCAAAATGCCACAACACATTCACATGACACACTGAGCACGTGCACGCTCGCCTAGGCCAAGGCACCGCACTCGTAGAAAAAGGGTACGAAGACCCGGTCAGACGCGCTCTATACTAGGTACAGACATGTCCCTGGGCGCTTATCCCCACCCCCACGACCCGTTCAACCCGAGCTGAAGTCCTAGCTTTAAGAGGCGACCTCAGAGTGTTCCGCTACCGACCTGATGCAAACCCCTTAGGATAATCTAGTAGAGAACGGGGGACACGCCATTCATTCTAGAAATCTCTGACGGCGCCGGCGTTTCGATCACACGGCTTGAGGAACCCTTTATAAAAAATCGGTGAAGCTAAACAATCAGCAAACTCTTTAAAAAAAATGAGTTCTGTCCATTAGTGCTTAAGTACTAATTTATTTTACAATGTACATTCTGATATTTTCGCTTTAACTATTGATATTAGTAGTAATCTTATGCGTGCGAAGCTGTGTCAAGTGTTATAACAAGTATTAAAAGTACTACAACCTTATCTGTAATTGCTACAAAATGACCGTGTATATTCACGATGGGTGTTGAGTTGGTGTAACGGCCGGCCGGGGGGCCGTTGCGTGGAGCGAGGCGCCGCCGCCCGCGCCGCCCGCGCCGCGCCGAGACGCCGCGATAACACTTTAATATCCGGTGCAACTACACACGGGAGATAGTTCAACACGAGTTGGGGTGGTGTACTTTTTTACGAGAATAAGAGGTCACAAATAAGAATAAGGTAAGCTAAATAAAGGCTGTCTCAGCAAGAACTTGAATTTCGAATTGCACGCCATTTTCGACTGTCAATTGTTGAGTCAGCCATATTTGGTGTTTATTTAATTAAAACATAGACATTTACGAAAATGGTGCGTTATAGCTTGGAAGAACGTTAGTTGATAGTGAAAACCCATTATAAAAATGGGGAAAATTTTACTGTGATGATTCGCAAGTTACGTGATCATTTCGGCGTGCATAATCGACCGTAGCAGCCTACTATTGAGAATTTGATCAAAAAATTTAGGTGGGCGTTTTTATTGAAAGATAGATGATAGAGACCTTACCCGTCATTGGCCGAAAATATCGGCGGAAAACATCACAGCTGTGAGGGACAGTGTGGCAGCACGACCAAGCACCTCCATTCGACAACGTTGCCAGGAACTAAACATTCATCGCAGCACTCTTCAATTGATTTAAAAAAAGATAGATTTATTTATATTTACCTTCATGCTTATAAAATCCAGCTGACTCAACAGTTGCAGCCTAACAGCGCAGAAACTTTACCAGCTGGATCTTGGAACAACTGTAAACTGATGATGAATTTCACAACAAAATCATCTTTAGTGACGAGGCTCATTTCCACCTTCCAACGGCTTCGTTAACAAACAGAATTCTCGGATCTGGGGAGTTGAAAATCCACATGTCATTCAAGAACTTCCGTTACATCCTCAAAAAGTGACAGGTTGGTGTGCCATGTGGGCAGGAGGGATAATTGGACCGTTTTTTTTGAAAATGGTAAAGGTGCCGCCGTGACTGTTGACGGCGATCGTTACCGGGCCATGTTGACAGACTTTTTTGGGCAAGAATTAGATGGAATTGACTTAAATGAGATGTGGTTTCAACAAGATGGCGCTACCTGTCACACCGCAAGGGAAACAATGACTTTATTACAAATCAAGTTTTCAGGTCGTGTAATTTTTTGTAACTTGTTTGGACTATTTTCTCTGGGGTTTATGAAAAAAAAGGTCTATGCGATCTACCCTGAGACAACTGAAGAACTCAAAGAAGAAATTGTACGTCAAATTCGTCAAATCCAGCAGCCTTTGCTGCAAAATGTACTGCAAAATTTCGTCAAAAGAGTGCATACTTGCCAACAGTGAAATGGTGGCCATTTAACCGATATTTTGTTTCATGTGTAAATGTCACTACCTCCATACATATGTAGAAAAAAATTATAATAAAATATTAAATAATTATATTTTTTTTAATTTTTAAGATTGAAGTTCTTTAGACACCCTTTACATACCGTGCCTATGTGTGCAACGCACACATAGGCCCTCTCACGGACGCGGCATCTCGCCACAGCAGCGCTCGGACTGTTCCGAGCTGTGCCGAGATCCGTGTCCGTCCGCGAGAGGTCCGCTCGATGGTGAGCGAACACCGCAGCCTACGGCTTTGCATTCATTAATGTTGTGTCCTGACAGGCTAGACAAGTGGCATAACGATAATAGAAAGAAATATAATGATGATCGTATGGGCCGAGGAGTTCGATGAAGCAGTGGTTAACGCGCCCAGTCTGCGAGTGCTGAGGTTAAGAAACTTTCGCAAAGGCCGGACATCGGATGGGAGACCAAAAACTTGTCGTCTCCAGTTCCTCGGTGCTTCGGAAGGCACGTAAAGCCATTGGTCCCGGTTGTATTAGCAGTTGTTAAGTCGTCGTCGTCGGTCTGGGCAGGGAGGCGAGAGCTGGAGGAGAGAACCCCACATAATCATGGTGGTACTCGGGCGACGAGTTTTCCACTGTCAAAAAAAAAGGTGGGCTGATACCTACATGTTGGACTTTGAGATGAAATACTTAAATTATTAGCGTCGCAACAGACTTAATGCGACTTCTGGAAAGCTCTGGAAAGAAAATATAGTATTACTAGAAAAAAACGATTAAAAAACGTACTTATAAGTACATAAATAAAAACTAGAGAAGGGCCAAAAACGAATATTCGGCCGAATGTTTGGCTTACAATAAAGCGAATCGAATATTCGCCCTAATAATTCGGTTTATTTAAGCGCGCTTTGCCTAGCCAAACACGTTTGTACAGGTTCGCGCCGCACCGTGTCATCACTCGCCGCCCGCCGCAGTTGTTAGTTGCAATTTCACGCACGTCACGCTAGTAGTTACTGCGCACTAGTAGTTATTGTTAAAAGCAGTAAAAAAAAATCAATGCTTCCGTTACGTCAGCTTTTCCAGTAGCATAATGGTCAGTGCAGCAACCCGGATTGCGAAATATCCAGGTTCGATTCCTGGCTGGGTCGGGTAGGTATTTAATTTTTCACTGTATTTTATAAATATTTAATTCAGCTTCAGTGCAGCAATTAGCACTTAAAAATAAAATACAGTAAGATTTTTTATCGATTCATTGATAATAATGAATAAATAAATTATGCTACTTATAATAAATAGTCTTTTTACAAGCCTTAGGTCTTAAAATTGTACAACTTTTATATTCGGTAATTATTCGGCAATTGAGCCGAATATTCGGCTGAATACGAACATGGAAAAATACGCCAAACATACCGAATACCGAATAATTACCGAATATTCGGCGCATCTCTAATAAAAACGTCTCTGCTGAGATTTTCGATTGAGCTCTTCTTGCGCACCGGGCGCCTGGTATGTCTTCGCTGGCAGCAACGTAGCTTTAACTATAACATACTGTATGTAACTGAAATAGTTAATAAAATATAACGAAAGAATTTCACAGCTGCTACGGATTTTCGTAGCAAAATAAGTATATTTCGTAACGGCGCCGGCGTTCAGCTCCTTTTATTAACTAACCTATAACGTATAGTATTGAATTATAATTATCCGCGTACGTTCATACTCTCAGGCCCTTCTCCCAGGAAGGGGTAGACAAAGCATCAAAAATAACCAATTTTGAGTAAACTCGTTGTTGATGATCTCAAGCCACATTTAGCATAGTGGAATCGATAACTTCAGTGAGATAGGTTGCAGCCGACCGCCTGATGTGCGAGCATCTTGGAACCCTTATCCCTTAGCCGGCTCTTACGACTTGCACGGGAAGTTACTCATCCGATACATTCTGTTAAAGCCCCAGACCAGCATGGGATGGGATTTAGTACGTGATGTCGGTAAACGTAAAGCCTGCCGATTAAATGAGCGTCGAATAAAGTGGCACTTACCTTTTCTAATAAATATTGCCTTTGGTGTTGAATAACTCAGCAGAGTTCTTGGTAACCGTTTTAGAGCTGAACATTAATTTCATGAAACGCGATGCAAGCGTAATGGCTCTTCCATTAACGCGAGCAAATATTTTATTGAATGTCTGTACTAAGTTTAATTGAAATCATTTTTAATTAATTTGGCATTCGCACAAAGTTAAATTACAATTTTGCAGTTGCTATAATATCTGTGTGTTAAAAACGTACAGCTATCAGCGATCAGCCTATCTATACATCAGCGTGTAACTGTCTAATTCTGACCTACATACATGCTAGTGTTGGCCAGTTTCTCCAACGCCTTCGTTTTTAGTAACATTAAAAACTGTTATGTAAAAAGTGGCAGCAAGTCTTTTCCGTCTGTGTCAAATAGCAAATAAAATTCAAATTCATAATAAGATCTTAAACACTTGTGAATGCCTCATATTTTACCGTTCTCAAACAGTGTAGAAATTTAAAAAAAATCATACGGTCCATCTTTTTTCTATTGGGGCAAAACTTGTCAGCTGCTGATGTCATTTACAGGAGGGAAATTGTAACTTTTGGCCACCTCAGCATGAAATCCTTTTGTGCAATTGCAAACCTTTATTACGGCGTAATTTTAAGACCTCTTATAACAGAAAAGATTACGCCTAAGTTTCAATATCTGCGTAGTATTCCGTGCTTTGTTGGGCGTTGTGTTTTACACATCTTCGAAATTATTTTTTAAAAGATTTTGGTATTTTGTAAACACACTTTGATATAAAAACTGTGTTGATTTGTGCGTTCATTAGCGAGGAGCTCTTTGCAGCGACACTCGACATTTGGCACGTCCGAGGGCGGCGCCGCGCTGCGAGCCAAACGTGTGCCCGAGCCCGGCACTGATAACACGATGTTTCATGAAAACAGAACTTATGTTCGAACACCACCTTCACGAAGCATTACATTAATTGTATTGAAAACGCTAAACGTAATTATTAATTAATGTCAATTTAAATTGAAATAATATATATGTTTTTGCGTGTTACTGAACCGGCAAATGAGCACACGGCCCATTTTATAATATAGAAAACGACAATTCATTTACATTGGAAAAGTTTTTTTGAAACTGAAGCAGTAGGGCTTGGGTCGCCGCAGCTTCACGCACGAGCGCGCTCAAACTCTTTAAAATAACCTCTTGCGTCGAATCCTCATTCCCCTATCGTAATATGATCATGAAGACTAGTGAAGACTCGACCGAGAATCGCTCACGGTACATTTGGCTGGCAAACTTTAACGACACCAAAACAATCCATTATCGCTCCTATTGCGCACAGAACACGGTCCACGGCGGCTGCACAGGTTTCGCACTTGTGTCGAGTGCCGTTTTTTTTGTCATTTTCATGCAGCATTATCGGCTATATCGTATGTCGCGTCATCCCGATCCCGCGAACTGGGAAATATTATTTTTTTGGTAAATATCCACTCCGCACGGGTGAGCGCGCATGTTCTCACGATTAGGCTGGGAACGGAGAAATGTTTTATTAATATTTTCCACAAAACATACAATGTTTTATGGAAAAACAATAATAATAATAATGTATATTTATGAAGAAAATATTAATAAGCTCAACATCAAAGTAGCCTTCATGTAAATGGTGTACAAAGTATTAGTACGTATCTAATAAATTGTCTAAGGACGTCAGGATCTATGAAATAGACAGTGGATTAAACAATTACTTACAGCTTTATAAGTGAAGCTCTAAAAATTAACAAGTAAGCAAGAATTTTTGTATTGAATTTATAGCTTGAATGAGTTTGTATCTAAGAGACGCACACTTTCATCTAAGTAACCTTGTTCACTTGTGTCAAGTTTCATTATTGTGTAACAAAATTGTAGTATGCTTTAAATTTATATATATATATATATATTCTTTATTGCACAAAAACACACTTAAAGAGAACAGTTTACAAACAATGGTGAGCAAAGGTGGATTTAAGTACCAGACAATATTTAATAAGCTTCAGTCTAGACTAATCTCAAATTAATTTGTTTTTTTATTATTTTTGTGTCAAAAATACAGAATGGATAAATACATCTGGACTGAACTATTTATTTAGTTATGCCAAATATCTGAATAGCAAGTTAGGAAATAGCCAAGTTGCTGAGAGAGTCGCAGCTTCAAAAACTATCCGGTGCTAATGAAAAACATTTCATTTTAGAGTTGGCACAACTGAATGAAATTAAAGAGCTTTTGCAAGAAAGGTATTTTTCCTAAATTCAATATGAACGTTCAACATGAACCACCCTTTATTTACGAAACATTTTAGAATCTCTTTGTTACCCTCTCCATAGACGGCTTATTGCGAAATCTAATTAATACGCTATCAATACTCAAAAAGAAATCAAGTATAATTAACCGTCTTTAAAAAGAGCCTATTGGACAC
This sequence comes from Eudonia lacustrata, assembly GCA_947562085.1. Classification (NCBI taxonomy): domain Eukaryota; kingdom Metazoa; phylum Arthropoda; class Insecta; order Lepidoptera; family Crambidae; genus Eudonia; species Eudonia lacustrata. Next base: position 64,767,684 of record OX387339.1, on the reverse strand, counting down.
TGACGTTTTCTTAAAATAATTTGATGAGATTTCCATTATCATCAAAATTGGTTAAACCAGTCCAATCAGAAACAGCATTATCACAAACCTTTGCTCAACCATTCCGAATTAGAGTAATTAAAACAATAATTTAATGGATTCCCGACCCTTTTAAGGGATTATTCCTGAGAAATCCGCGATCAAACAAAGAAGTGGAATCGTATATACTGAGAGGAATTATCTTATTATGTAGAGCTATGACCAAACATTCGGCCGACAACTTATGTTCGTAGGACCAATTGGAAGAGTGGTCTTGATGAAGCGATTTATTATGTCATCATGCAATTGGTCCAGATTGTTGTAAAGGTGTCTACACACCGTAAGTCCGGCGATGTGGTGCCGGCAGGTGACGACGTTGCCGGCCGGGCCCCGGGTAAGGGAGCCGCGCGTCTGCGGCATGTTCACCAGCCGGTTTTTTATATCCTTGCGGGTCAACATTTCGCCTTCATCTCATCTGATGTCATGTAATGATAAGGACAGGTGGAAGCGCAATTCACCTGCAATCCCCAACTAGTGAGGCACTGGTTATCTTTTAAACGCGTGTATGCGCGTAATAGTCCTGTGCGCAGTTTGTCTATCTAACTAGGTACTTTCATACTGTTCTGCCACCATGGTCTGCTGGAAGAAATCTCTTTTTAGAGATAAGCTTACCTGTACTATTGCGATCTAAAATGTTAACCATTGTAAATGTTTATTTGTGTACGAACTAATAAATAAATAAATAAACCTGTGGTTTAATGGTCGGCTGTGACTGGTGGTCCACGTCGAGTTCAGGCCTATAAGACCACAGGGTCCATTCCTGGAAGTTTAATGTAGTTGTGGTTGGTTTCGTTGGAGGTAGCGTTGGCTGCGCGTCAGCACGTTACTGTTAATAATATTAGGTCCTTACCTATGAAATTGACGTTTTGTATGAAGATTTTTTATAAAATTTTATTTTTCATACTAACGTTTTTTTTAAATTTTCTTAGCATCTATTTATGTTAACACTATAAAAATTGTAGAGTAGTTTGTTTGTTTAACTAGCTAAATATAGCAGACATTAAAAAGAACCAAAATCAAGTCTCTTCAAAGCTACAATAGAAAAAAAGAACAATTCTGCGCACTAATAAAGTAGTCAATTTAAAAAAAAAAATTAGACGATAAAGACACAAAATTAATAATCATTTTTATTACTGAAGCCTAAGTAACATAGCCCTAATTAAAGGTGTATAATAATATTAACAACCGGTATTGACTTTTAGAAGTAATACACCTATTAGTAAGTCAGAAAAAAACGTCAATTTCATAGTTATGGACCCAATAATTGTTGTGCGTGTGCCGCAATAATGTGCGTAGATCTTATTAGCGATAAACAGATTTATGGAAACATGCTGTTTCTGTTCATAATTGCCTTACAATGGAGTGAGTACAATTTGTTGGAGCAATCTTATATTGTCAATGAAATGTAACTATAATGGCAGGTACTGCCAGAGCGGTGGCTTTGGAAGCAAGGCAGCCATTAGGTACCTCTTTATATGTCTCTGGTTAGTTACATCAAAAGAGCTTGATAGAGCAGCGGTTTCCGCGTTCAGGCAGCGATCTTGTATGATAAGCATCATTTACATAACAATTAACGTTGACAACCCAAATAGCGTTAAGTCAAAAAGGGACAGGTATTGAATATCCTTACTAATATCCAGCATTGTAGGTATCTAGGATTACTAGACCCTATTCGAATTAGTTCAATCATGTCAGTAACTAAGTAGTTACGAAAGGTACAGCATAAACTAGATTAAATTTTTCCGTGTACCTGCTTCATACGTGTACTACGCGCATGCTTCGATTCTTAATGCCTTGCAAATATTCAAATACCAACAATATTGAGGTTATTTAAATCCTAATCTACTGGATGGTAGTGCCATGGGTAATTAGGTAAATCACGGGTAATTTTGTTGTATGCGTCCAATGAGCCAATCAGAGAAGTAGCGTCATGGGAAAACAACATTTTCCATGACACTACTGGTAGTGCCAAGCAGCAGTGCCTAAGGTAATAAATGGTATGTATTGGTAAAAATACATTGTCTTTTATTGGTGAAGTGTGAAAGCCTGAAACCAGCAGTATTACGCTCATAACTTAATTATGATGAAGCGTCAGAACTCAAATCAGTCATCTCATCAATCAATCAATCATCACATAAAAGCAATTGGAAATCCATCGATGATAATGAAATGTACTGATGATTGATTCCAAAATTACCTCGTCATACATAATTGGCCGCGCCCCACACCCCACGCCCGACACGTGTGACGGCGCCGGCGCGGTCCATTTGCCCAGGGCTTCCAGACATGTGCCAACTATTGTGGAATTTGGTATTGTACGAGTATCATTACTTTGAACGTAAGAAAACAGTATTTAAAAAACATTGGTAGAGATATATTTTAACCGGTTACAAACAGGAAGTTTTTTTTACAGTTCGCGGAATAATCATGATTCTAAATCCATCTGCCTGGCCCTAGGAGAGCGATAACACATAACATCTTCACTACATAGTATAAAACAAAGTCGCTTCCCGCTGTCTGTCTGACCCTATGTACATACATACATAGGGACAGACAGACGTAGACAGCGTAGTTTTAAAGATTTAAGCATACATATGCTTAAATCTTTAAAACTACGCAACGGATTTTGATGCGGTTTTTTTAATAGATAGAGCGATTCAAGAGGAAGGTTTATATTTATAAAACATGCATACAATTGGCCCTGATAGGCAGCGCGGCGCTGCTGCTGCCATAGGGTTAGGATACGGGTGTTCACTCAAGCTGACGAAGTCGCCAGCGGGCCGCTAGTTATATTAAAATCTTCTATGCGTGTGTATGCTATTTTTTTTTTTTTTTTAATTTAAACCTCAAATACCTGCTACACTTACAGCAACGCCAAGACGTGTAACATGTCATTACAATTAAAAACATAAATATATATATTATACATAGGTACAGATTAACAACTTAATAATAAAGAATTGCACCACCCCATCTCTTCCCGTGGGCGTTCTAAAAGCCGACTAAGGGAGCATTCCAGAGGATGGGCAGCAGCATCTCTCTGAGGTTAAGTCTCAACTTACTGCGATCGCCAACCCGCCTGCCAAGCGTGGCGATTACGGCAAAAACCCCTCATATCCTTGGGGGAGGCCTTTGTCCAGCAGTGGACGTCTTTTGGCTGAGATGATGATGGATGATGAAACTCCTTCTAAACGGCTGGACCGATTTGGATGAAATTGTGTGTGTTCAAATGGATTCGAGAATGGTTTAGATTTACAATCAGACCCGGTAGATGGCGCTGCTATAGGGGTCTATCATGGGATACGGGAGTTCTTAAGCGGAAGAATGATTTGTTTGCTTTGTTGACATGGAAACTGTCACAGCGGTACGAAGTCCGCCGGTCAACTAGTTAAATATCTACTAGCCGTCACCCGCCCGCTTCGCTGTGCGAAAATTTGTGAATATTTTTTTTTATAGCCTATTATTTGCACAATCTCCTACTACATACAAATTTCATCAAGATCGGTCAGGCCGTTCTTGAGTTATAAGAAGACATACAGACAGACAGACAAAAATTTCTAAAATCGTAGAATTGGTGTCAGTGTCATAAAACAAATATATATCCCAAAATTTGTCAGAAAAATTGCATGTACAGACAGCCTACAGATTTATATAGATATACGCAAACACATGTAACATGAAGCCACCTACGTATTTTTTATCTCTATGTGGATAATAGAAAGTGTCCTAGTCCTACGCCCTCAAAGGGTTTATTTGTTATTTTTAGATATCTTTTTTCTGTAATATTGATGAAAAGTGTTCTACTATGAAAGGGATTGGCGTACACTTAAAGACATTAAATGGAGAATCTAAGAGAACCTTTAGGTAGTGTAACTGCCGTACTCAGAGACGTCTATTAAGTTTTAATGACAATTAAATCTCTTGCTGTCACTTTCTTATGTATAGTGCTAAATAGAGAAGGAGAGACATTTAACTGTCATTGAAAATTGAATGATCATACTGAATACACGCTTTTCTGTTCTATTCTATTTTTATAGACTTTCATGAGAGCTCAAATATAGCCCTAAATAAATAAAGAATTTTAATTTTCTCTGCTCTTTACTACACTCTGCAGATTACGTAACAATAAACAAAGAAGTCGTCTTTGTAGTCAGAACATTGATGCGTTCTAAACACAGAGCCTTGAAAGCGTGAGTGTATTTCGTTAGTTTTGCAAGTGCCTAGCCATCTGGTACTATTACCACATGAGTAAATATATAAATAAATCTATTACTACTGGATAGTTGACTGTTTAGTCTATAGATAAATAAAAAAAATAAAAATTTTGGCTGTCAAAATGTTTTTTTTAAGTAGTAATTGTACGGGAATGGCAAACTATGACGTCACGGTTTTGTTCTGTCAATTGAGTGTTTCTTAAAGACTTTTTAAGTTACAGTTAGGTTAATTTTTTTTTAAACCTTTCATCATCAGTCCTATACATGTTCAGCAGTGGACGTGCCCACTGCGGGACATAGGCCTTTTCAAGAATTAACGTTTAATGTTCTGAATTGAATTAGTGTAGTTGTCAACATTCATATTTTACAAACTCCTGCACCACCTCAACTACAAAAGTTACCACGCAAGCCGTACGACATGTACCTGCACTGTTGATCGAACTCGGCACCTCTACGTCTAAGAGAACCACTACACTACAGAGACGAGTGCAAAAGTTTGTCACAGGTGCCAGCCCTACCGGTGATCCCTCCAGGCATAAATCCCGTGGCTGGAGACAGCGGGCCGCGGCCGCACGTCGCGTATAACTCATTTCGTTTGTTGTAGGCGAACGAGGGGCGGGACGGGTCGGCTGCGGTGCAGGTGCGGGGCGGTTGCGGGGCGGTTGCGGAGCGGATGCGGAGCGTTTGCGGTACGGCTGCGGGGCGGGTGCGGGCGGATGCAGGGCTGCGCGGGGCGAGCGCGGTTGCAATTTGTTCACCTTGACGGCTTCATTCGACTTTCGTTCGCGTTAGAGTTTTGGTAAGTGTAAGAATTGATCGCGATGTAGAGTTTGAGCGTTATTCGGAACTTTTAAAATATATAGCGTTTGTTTCGCGTCTAGGAACCTCATAAGCGGGTTGCAAATTGGCTGTTCACAACTTTTGTGTCTATCCGTCAGTAGTAACACTTTATGTATGAGAAAGAAAAACGATCAACGGACCGATGAAACTGGACTAAACTGGTTCAACAGTCTGAACACGCTAAGCTTTGATAGTTGATTATGTGACCATATGAAAAAGTTTTTAAGGGCCGTCTATAGTCACAATCATAAACAAGTGAATTAAGGAAACAAAATTTTCTAGTCAAAATCGTAGCATCCTAGTATAGTGCCTCAGTAATTGAGGATTCCGGGTGCACTTCCACCTTCGGCCCTGTCAGCGCTTAACATCAGGTGAGATGAAACGCAAGTGCTTACACGATAAGATGTAAATAAAACTGAGTTGAGGCTATTGTAGGTATGTCGTGTCAATTGACAACATGTAGGTAGACACAGAAGAGATACTAGTACAGACGAGCTAGTTCCGCGCAGTGTGATGGATGCAGTGTGATCCCCAGGTAGCAGTTTATTGACAATCAGGAGCATACCTAATTAGCAAATTTACAGAAAACTCAAAGCAGGACTTGTAAACATATTTAATAATGCAGCCAGTTTTAAAACGGGATCGTGTTTACCGTGGTTTCAATTGCCACGACACAGTTGCGTTCAAGAATTATTTACTGCGACCCCGCCCCCCTCCCACATGCTCAAAGAAGAGGCTCCTTAATTAATAGGAATGACAAATGCGTGGAGCAGCCCGCGATTAATTAGCAACATTTGCAATTTTAAACAGTGCAGCGACGTGATTGCGTCGACCGTACCGCGCGCATGTGAGCTGGCTTTGATATTATTTATCAAAGGATTGAGATACGCAGACGAGTGGAAGGTTACAACCGTATTGTCGGAAGGTACCTTCCGAAGAATTAGGAATTGCATAGAAATGATTTGCATAAAACATAAAAAATATAAAATTGATATTTTTTTTAAGATCAAACCGAAAGTGGAACCGAACATCACCTGGAATACTTAAATATGAAGGCTACTTAGCAACAAGCTTTAGAACCCCTTGCAGGATCCGTGGCCGCCAACAGTTACCCATTTTTCTAGTAAATTGGTCAACAGATGTTTTGCATAAATTCAATGGATATTTAAATCAATGTCAATAAAATTACAGTTATTGCTTGTAGCGAATCAGACTTTTTAATTTTTTGATTTTTTAATTGTAGGTTCATAAAACTGGTCATTGTATGTACAAGTTAGTGGAAACAATACAAAGTAGCATGGCAATGCACGAATGCCTTCTAGGAGTGAACACTGCATGCAATTTAAATAAATATCCAAATCCAAATACTTATACACTACTTACCTAATACTAATAACGAAAATTACAAATATTTTTTGATACTAGCTGATGTTGTGTTGAAAATATCCAAATCGCCTTTGTAAAGAAGTCATTCTATACAAAGGCGATGTTGGTAATAATTAGTACGACAGGTAGAAAGGCTGAATGTTTTTCTGTTAACCAGACGACTGCTAGAGCGCGGAATAAACAAGCTGAGTTTTGCAAGTAAGTCAGGAGTGTCTATCTTTTCAGTGAATTGAAATATTGTGATATTTTGTGCAAAGCAATATATCGGCAATATTCCGCCTGTGCTCAAGAGGAGCCAATTTAATGTATGCAAGTCTGGAGTCGTAAGATGTTAGATGTCGGCAGAGTTGTTTGCATAAGAGAGATGATAAATAAATTGTTATTGAAGTATCTCTAAACGTTGTATATGTACCGCGTATGAGGGGCACCAGATCGGATGCAGTATTCTAGAGTGGATCTTAGATAGGGATTAAATTATGTTATAATTATTACTATGTTAAACCAATCGAAATATTTTTTTCATTCCAAATTCATAAACTAATAGCCTCTATATAACCCATTTGAAAACCCTAAAATGATGAAAATAATATAAATGAAATAAATCCAAATGATATTAATAAATTACTTTTTATCTTCACCGACGATCTGGTGAAGGTCGCAGGCCGCTGGATGCGAGCAGCACAAAACCGGTCGTTGTGGAGATCCTTGGGGGAGGCCTTTGTCCAGCAGTGGACGTCTTTTGGCCGAGATGATGATGATGATGATGATGATGACATATTTATATTTTAATTTTTTTACCACTTTAAACAATGTTAAAAAACGCTTCATATAATAAAGATCATTTAATTCATTCATTTATTTATTTATTTAGGCAACGTAGACCCACACAAGAAATAATTACAAATTTATCGCAAGTCGTTTTGTACAACAAACAAATTAAAACAGAACAGAAATAGAAAGATAATAACAATTAATAACAATTTCGATGTCAAAACTTTTAGAAAAAAAAATATAATATTAATAATGCACGCACGCATTGTCTGGGGATTTCTTTCTCTTTAATCGCCGGTAGCTTGAGTCCTGCTCCGCTGTGGCGGCGTTCTAGGTTTAGGTTATAAAAGTTGTATTTTTGTATGATATGTTGTTATATTTTACATTTATATAATTTTTATAAAAAACCTTTTAAGATTTAAAATAAATAAAGAGTACAATGATAAATTAATAATTATAATCATTTATAGTGTTTCATCAAAATGTTCACTAGCAGCTTTAAACGACACACACTGGGCTCTCTTACATGCACAATTAGCACATCGGAAAAAGGCCATTACTATGGACTATAATGACCCCTACGCTAGTCCAATGTGATCTTTAACGACTGCCAAGCGACGACTTCGAGCTTTGCCTTCTCTAAGTCCGAAGGAGCTTTGGATATTATTTTAATTTTTGTAACTAGCTTTTCTTTTAAATTAATTTTGCTCTTTTGTATTCTGCTCTCGCCTGTTAGAACTGTATTTTAAACTAGCCTCCGACCGCGGCGTTATCCGCGTGAAATTTGAGCTGCCGCAAAAGTCATTATTACATTACGTACCTATCCTTCGACAAGAACTAAAAAAAGCCAATGGTATGGTAGGTATTTCCATGTGTTCCATCTATATCGATATTTGCTCTTTAATGTCGTGAAAATGAGTGAAACAAACAAACTGTTACATTTGGGATTTTGTCCCTCATGAAAAAAGGAAGAAAATCCCAAATGCCAACTTCAGTGGGTGTGCGAGAAAGAAAACGAGAAAATGATTTTCGGCTAGGCAAATATATTTATTTTCTTCTCTTATTAACAATATTCAATATCACAAATTCATAAATATCGTCCAGGCAAATTTGGGTCGAACGTGACCTGACAGGTTACTGACAATAATATATAAATAAAGTTACATTTAAATTTAAGTTAATTTGACTATATAATTCCTAACCTTATGATTTACCTTTCAGAGATTTAACTACAACAACATGTCAAATATGACGTTTTCAGGACTCGTTCTGAAACTGAAATCCACAGAGACTAATCACATAATAATAACCCTCTGAACTCAACGTTTAGCCACTAGAAAACGGTAACTTTCAGGCACCTACACTATGTTGACGCTAACAAACATAACCACTAACTTATAATAACGCATACATAATTATCTTTATAAACGCAGGACAATAAAAACATTACTCAAATTTAATTCTAGTGGATAATTACCCCAATCAATATTTAGGCTAAATTCTTTTCTCCGCCTGGTCACACCACTCCTGCTCGAAAGTGTTGCCAGAACGATTTAAAGATTTTTAAGTTTCTAGAACTTTCCATATAGGCAACTTCCGTTTCCGTTTTTTACGGGATTTAATTAAATTACTTAACGTAAAAATCTCAAATACTAACTAATATAATAGTTTGTAATCCTAATGGCTTTTGCTACAAAAAAATCAAAGTTTTATCATGAAATTCTTTTATAATTTGTTAAATGTTTCGTTTTGCCACCACTAGGCGTCGCTGCGGTCGCCGGTATGGTATTGTCTCTGGCAACTGTCAAAGTTTACTTGTAAACAAATAGCATCATATCTAATTTTCTGCTTTATTTAATTGTTTATTTTTTAAATGTTTATATAATTTTTAACGCAAATTTTTTTTTTTGGCTTTCAAAGGTAAAAGTAAATAGTGTTGAATAATTTCGGCGGGCTGGTTAGAACCACGATAGCTCAATTGGAAGAGCACCTGACCCGGTATGTCAGAAGGGTGCAGGTTCAAACCCTGCTCGTGAAAATTTTTTCAACATTTGTGTTTTTGTTTATTTTTTTTTTTATTTTATTTTTTTTTTATACATAGCTCAGCAAATGACTCCACTCCACCTGATGTTAAGTGGAAATGGAGTCCAGACGTAATGACAACTGGTGCAGCGAGAAAACAACGCAGCATCAGTCACCCTCACCCTGCCGGCCCACAAGGTGCCTCTTCACGCCTCGTTTGAAGGACCCCATGTCATAGGAAGGAGGGAAAACGTGCGCTGGTAGACTATTCCATCTTTTGGAAGTGCGACAGAAAAACGGGTCACCAAATTTCTTTGTGCGCGATGGAATGTTCGAGACAGTACAGCGGTGACTCCGGAGAGCAGCACGCGTACTCCTATGGAGAAAGGTAGAAGGTGGGATGAGGTCAAAAAGCTCTTCAGAGCACTCGCCGTGGTATAAGCGGTAGAAGACGCTGAGTGACGCTATATCTCTACGCAATTGCAGGGGCTCGAGAGCATTAGTGACCTCTGCACTGCCGATAATGCGTATAGCGCGCCGCTGCAATCTGTCCAAGGCATCGAGAAGGTACTTTGCGGAACCGTCCCAGAGGTGCGAGCAATATTCCACGCAAGATCGCACCTGTGTCTTGTACAAAAGGCACAACTGATCCGGCGTGAAGAATCGCCGCACCCTGTTCAGGACACCGAGTTTACGTGACGCAGTTTTTATCACGGTTTCAATATAGTCCCTCTGGTTCAGATCGCAGCGAATCTCCATACCAAGCATGTTTATACTGCTCTGCAGGCCGAGTGATGTGCCTTGAAGAGAGGGAAGGGGTAGGAATGGCGACTTTTTTGCCGTGAACGCGCAGACCTGTGTTTTCTTGGCATTGAACTCAACAAGGTTATTGGAGCCCCATTTAGATATGAGGTCCAATACCCGATTGAGCTCAATGACAAGATTTACTCGCTTCACTTCAGTCTCGACCTGCCCAGCCGCTGGGTGACCGTTATACCCACCGTGCAAAAGGAACAGCGTGGGGGATAGAACGGACCCCTGAGGGACACCAGCGTTCACTGACATGAACCGCGAAGCACATTCGTCTGTGAGTACTCGGATTCTACGCTCATGTAGGAAGCCAGCGACCCAGTTGCAGAATTGAGCAGGCAGACCGTATGCCGGGAGCTTGGACAGAAGGGCTTTGTGCCAGACCCGATCAAAAGCCTTGGCTATGCCAAGGCCAACAGCCACCGACTCGCCACGCTTATCAATAGCCTCACCCCAGAGATGTGTAACGAGCGCTAGAAGATCACCCGTTGACCGTTTCGGCCGAAACCCGTATTGGCGATCGTGAATTAAGGGGTGTTCTTCTAGGTAGCGGATAAGCTGTTTATTTAGAATCCGCTCCATGACTTTACACAAAACTGAAGTAACGGCTATTGGGCGGTAATTAGTCGGATCTGATCGATCTCCTTTTTTCGGAACCGGTTGCACATTAGCATCTCTCCAAGATTCCGGCACACAACCTGAAGAAAGCGAGAGACGGTATAGACGAGTTAAAACGGGGGACAACTCCGCTGCACACATTTTTAAAACTATTGCTGGGATGCCATCAGGGCCATTAGCTTTCCGAACATCGATTGACTGTAGCTCCGCACGTACATCACACTGTCTGATTTTAATATCAGGCATTGTGTGGCCACAGTGAGGAATTGTTGGTGGCTGTGCATTGCAGTCATCGATTCGGGAGTTAGCCGCAAAAAGTCCGGCTAGGAGATCGGCCTTCTCCTGCGGCTTGTGAGCTAAAGATCCGTCAGGACATCTCAGAGGTGGCAGCGAGGGTTGGCAGAAGTTAGATTGCACGGCTTTGGCAAGACGCCAGTAGCTACGGCTGCCCGTAGGATGCGTCAGTAATTCTTGGCCAACCCGTGCAACGCGCTGGGCATCCGCTCTTATGTAAGCCTTCTTGCAGGACTTGGTGGCATTGTTATAGGCTGCTTTCAGTGTGCTGGTCTCAGGATCTCCTTGGGCTGAACCTCTGATCCAAGCGCGGTATGCCGTCTGCCTCTTAACAACAGCGTTGGCACACTCGCGATTGAACCATCGGTTGCGCCTGCCTTTGCTGATGACATAGGAGTGCGGAATATAGTACTCCATTCCTAAGACTATCTCATCAGCAACTGCAGTCGCACTAGCTGTCGGGTCCTTCCCGCTGAAGCAGCGCTGCCCCCAAGGAACGGATGCGAAATAGTCCCGCATACCATCCCAATCTGCCGACGAGTAATGCCAAATCTGGCGTTTCGATACCGCTGTAGGCGGTAGCGGGTTGAGAGGCACTTTGCTGGATACCAAGCAGTGATCCGAGGATCCTAAAGGAGCTCGAACCTCCACTCGGTAGCCAGCTGGGCGACAAAATTTAACTCAAGAGTGTACTAAAAGTAGCTTTATTAATTGTAAGTGCTCAATCAATTGTGGAGTGATGTGTCAGTTGAAGCTAAGAGTCTAAAATACGGAGATACACCTAAGTTTATTCAATAAACTAAAATGATCCCAATGGATCATCCGATCAAATCAATATCTAGGAAAACTAATGTTTACAGGTAATTCTATTATCTTAATTCCATTATCTAACTACTGCAAACCTATCTGTGATTTAACAAGGGCATTATAGGTTAAAATTTACAACGTAACAAAACACACTGTTCCATTCATAATATTAGTTAAGACCAAATGACTGCCCGTTTCATATAAGTTTCACAAAGATTTCTCAGCTACTAGCCCGCGGTCTCGCCTCCGGGGCGTGAGGCCGGTCGTGACGCGAAGCTCGAGGCCCGAGGCCCGAGCTCGTAAATCAGCCGAGGCCGCCTACGGCCTTTCAATTGCTCACCTGGAGTGTTGATTCCCGCTGAATTAATGCCTTCTCCAAACATTCCTGTATCGGAAGGTTTCCACGAATAAATTAGTACGTGACTTACGCTGAAATAATCTAGGGAATTAAAGGAAAAATATATAATCACTTTCGGTGTGGGTTCTATAAACAATATAAAGTCAAGAAGTTGTCTGTTAGATAAAGCTTTCGAACACTCACTCACAGTGTTTGGCAAGTACTAATGATTCTAATCAAAACATTTTTAAATTGTTAGAATTTGATAAAATCTTACAAAAAGGGATCATGCCTTTTTATTTAAATTGCGCTCGTGAAACTCCCGATTAAACTGGTGGCTGTTATCGTTATATAAACGGAAACGATGTTTAAACCTATGCACGGTTTAGCACTTCATATTATTTTTTACTCTGAAATCGAAAATATTTACATTACACCATACATATCGAAACGAAACGTAAGCAAATATAATAATATGTTAATATGAGGCAAACATCAGTGCGAGCACGTAGTCATCTGGTGATGATCATCATTATCAGCTCATTTTACGTTCCCACTGCTGGGGCACGAGCCTTCCCTATGGATGGATAGGGAGGACGGGCCATAAACCACCACGCGGGCCCAGTGCGGTGCGGGACAGCTTTACGTGCACGACGAAGAACTATAAGTAATATGTAATAATTAGAACCTACATGGTTATCAATATTACAACAGAAAACTAAATTTTTACTTTTTAATTTTGAGTGCTAATTGCTGCACTGAAGCTGAAATTAAATGTGAATAAATTTAATGCTTACCCGACCCATAGCCAGGAATAGACCCAGGTTCGATTCCTGGCTGGCACGGGTAGACATTTAAGTTTTTCACTGTATTTTATAAATATTTAGAAAACTACATTTTAAGAAAACACTTTACTCGTAATTGTGATAACGTAAGCGGTCCCGAGTGATTGTGGAGGTGTTGGTGTCGAGGCTGTAAATCACGGTCGGGCCAATCCGCTCGACGCGACGACTCGTGCTGGCCAGCAGAGTTACGGCCTTCATTCCGATCTGTTTTGTCTTAATGTACTCAAGTGGAAACGGTGGAAATTAAGTCATGAAATACAAATAATTCTGTTTACTGCTCAATATACTAAGAATAATACTAGGTACAATAATCGCTGCATTATGAGCCTATAGGAAATGTGAATTTTTTTGTAATAAAATATTATTTACATTATTTGCTTGCTGACGGGCAAGCACTCGACTTACCTGTGATGATAGCGTCGCAGGTGGAAGCGCACTTCACTAGGGTCCTCAACTACTAAGGCACTGGCTATCTTATCTCTAGCTGTCGGAACACAACAATGCTACAAACATTGATGTTATGGCGACATTAAGATAAGATGGTGGTAGCTAGCCAGACGGACAAACACTGACCAAACCGAATATAAAAACATGTAGCCTTCGCTTGGAATCGAACCCGGGACCTCTGGGTCTGACACCGCTGGTCTTAACCACTACACCAGCGGCGCCATTCATTATTACGTTAAAGAAAATAAACAGATTTATTATTCATAATAGTGCTACTTTAAATCCCCGGTAAGTGTGTTGAGCACCGTCCCAAACAAAGGTATTACAAATAGGTTACAAAAGCTTAAGTTCTAAAACGTGTTCAAACAGGCAGTTAAAAGAAGTGCGTTACACGTGTCCGCCTAATGTCCATTCTATGCCGATTAAAGTCCGCTGCACGATTCAATTTGCTTTAGGAAGTCCAAGCGGCAACTTCCTCGAAAATTCTGCTAATTCCCTTTCACTAATTGACTGGGTTTACCCAGCGCCGGCGCCGTTATGATGAAAATATAATGAGTATCGGCTTAAACCTAGGCTTTGTAAAGGTCTCAAATTTAAATTTTTGTAAAGCAAAGTATAATTAAATTTACTTTAAGGTCACTTGATCTAAATTTAACTAAACTTACCCTTGTTTGAAGACAGGTGTGACTATGTGACTATGCTAAAACTATGTATGTTTGTATGCACATAATGTGTGAACTTAGCTGGGAAAGATTATGAAAACGAAACGAGTCGACATTTCGTCTCTATAACATCAAGGTAAGCTTACTAAAATTATTGATTTTTAGTAGGTATATAAACAAAACTATTTTACCTGTTGACAATCATTAAGAGTAGATAAAGTACTTACACTACCTGTAACTACCATTTCTCAATGTTGGCTGTCAGACTCGCTCTCGTTGTTAGTAAACTAAAACGCAGGCTCGCCGAAGCAGACACCTACCTTTGTCCTTCAGTCAACGTCTCGTGTTCCACGTGTGCAGCTAACTGATTTAACTCAGCAATGGCTGGTTGACAGGTGAACGAGGCGTGCAACATAAACTAGCACCAGACAGAAGTTACGGAGCCCAGCAGCCTAAATAAGCAGACCCAGAAGGTAATCTTGACACGTACCGGCGCGCTAGAGCAACTCACTCGTACTCCTTATATCGGAACAGCTCGGAACAGTCCGAGCGTAGCTCATCTAGCAACTTAACAAACTCGTTGAAGCCCTTCTCTCCAACGTTCCAGGCAAAGCCAATTGATACATGGACTCGTTGAGTGCGCTGAGCAAAATGGCACGCCTTTTGATTTTTGTCTATCTCCGCCGTAATATCGTTAGCAATGAACCACTGACATAATCTGTTCGTGTCTGGCGTATTGTAATCACAACCCGATATTAATCCAAACTGATTTTGGGAACTCATTTTTTTTTTTTTTTGATTTGCGTGGGTAATGGTCGCCCCTGATACGTATGGAGAGGACAACGCCAGCGGAACGGCTGATAGTCAGTTACACACTGCTGCAACTCACCTAAGTTATTCCTAACTACCTACATAACATGTTTTTGTATTTTTTATATCATTTTTAACGCAAATTTTGTTGCATTTGGGAGAGCACCTGACCCAGTATGTCAGGAGGGTGCAGGTTCAAATCCTGCTCGTGGAAATTTTTTCAACATTTGTGTTTTGTTTTACCTACATAACACTTCCGTGCCCGTGAGAGGTGTATGTGCGCGTTATTCGAGCGCGTTTATACGAACATTGCCTTCTGCAGTTTCCTTACTTTGCGCGCGCAGCCTGCCGTCGGCAGACGTTGTTGTGCAATTGTTTTGAGTGATCTTGGTATGCTATCACTATTCGTATTATCTGGTAAGTTTCTGAATAGTTTTGTAATACGAAAAGTAGCCGAAATACAAAAATGTTTATGGTAAGTAAATTAAATGAAAAATGCTTTATTCAATTTTGTAACATAAACATACTCGTTCGTTCACAAAAGTAAATAATAGTTGCAATATTTTATGGATTGATATGTACATAGATAGTCCTTTTAACGTGAGTGACACAATTATATACGCACCTGTTTTTAAAAGTTCATACTTTTCATAGATATATACTATTCATTTGAAACAGCGTTTCATTATGCCGGTTAGAAATCATGTAAGTGCTTAGTTTACAATAAACTATTAAATACTTATCAATATTAAGAAAAAGAGTTAACATTCCTTTAAAAATTCCTTCTAAAACATAACCCGATCTGCAACGGTAATACAAAAAAAATGACAAGTAATACCTGTAACAAAAGCATCACCGGTAAAACAAGAGATGACTAAGAGATGAGTAAGTATTGATGATAATGTTGTTAATTTCATACAGACATTATTAAAGGACTTAGCAATATCCAGACAGGAAGCATACAAAGTACCATTTTCGGGTGTCTTACTAATTTGGTTATCAGAAATTCACCTAAAATCGAAAAACAGTAAATTACACACATTTTGTAAATTTCCCTAAACGTAATACTTCAGACAACTATTGTCAGAGGATTGAACACTGAGTGCCAAGTTGCTGACTGAGATGTTTCAAACATAATTAATTCAAAACGTCCCAGTACTTATAGAAAGTAACTAACCAGTAACTGGGAGGTTTTGAACAAAAATGGCAACAAAAAAACTGACCTCTAAAATATAGACTTTAAGCGTGAGAAACTTGGAGCAGCAAAGTTGAAGCACTTGAAGAATTTGGCATAGACACCAACGCCTTGAAGCTCGGCAGCTCTAAGTCGTACCAACTGACCGGATACCACACAGTAGTTTCGAAGTAGTTTTCTAACTGCAAATAAGGGCTAAATGTAGCCAAGTGAGTACATGAAATCATCGAGTTGAATCGATCCTGACCATTATAGACGTAACTCGGCTCTAGCCGCTTACAGAATTCATCGGCCATTTGAGTTTCAGTTACGCTTTGGAAACTTGAGGGAGGCAAGTTCTATAGGATCGAGGCATCGGAAATTATAGGTGGAACTTATGCAATGCGGAGCGGCGGCGGAATCGGCCATATCTCGGTTTACGACGCCGCCCACCCCGGGGCGCAGAACCTCAACTTTAACCTTCGTTGATTTGAATAAAACCTCCAACGAAAGTAGGCACATATAAAATTCTAAGGTTTTGATTAAAGCATCTCAAGATCACTGTAGAACATCACATAAGAACCTAGCAGTGAAGAAACATACAAGCTGATTTGAAAGGACACCTAAGATGGCGTATTGGCGGTATGCAGACGTCAATTTTCAGGTCTGTGCATTGTTTTTATAGTTCACAGTGGAAGCGTTGAACTCACACTGGTAGTCTGGGTACCTTGGGTAGGGGACCCTACAAATTTCATAAATTCTCAATTTTCCTACACACTCTAGTCCCAGCTGAAGTCAGAAGATTGCTGTCGTGAAAACCAGGTTAACCTTGAGTGCAAGTCAACAGCTCAGGGTTACAAGCCTGACGTACTGTTCTAAGTTTTCCACCGGCGGCGCGGGAGTCCCGGCGGTGCGGCGGGCGGAGGGCTGGGGGCGGGGGCTAAGCCCGGTGTCACGTGACGATCTATTTAGATTTACGACTGGATCGCGCCGAACCTATCTCGGCTGTTTTTATCGGTGCATGTGTTTACCGACGCAAACAATGGCGGCAACTCTCATCTCGCGTTGGGGAGTCGCGCGCGCCTGAACGTCTTACGTAAGTCTGAACTTGAATGTCGATTAAAGCTTTTTTCTATAAACACCCCCCAGCTCAACCATAAAACGGCTAGAATAACTTGCCTTATGCAAGTTATTAGTAGATATTTCTTTTAGCATGAGTTATGTGTACCTGCTGGCCTACTTTATGTAGATGTTGGTGCTGCATTTTTAAACATGTCCTTTATAATTTGTTTATTTGTTATGTGTTTATTTGTAATGGAAAGTGTCCTCCTGTGATAGGGCATTTTCCAATATTTGAAACTGTAAAATAAAGGGAGAGAAGAATTGTCCTCGCTGAGTTTCTTGTCGGTTCTTCTCAGTACAAGGTCCGCCGTATGCAGGCACAGTGACATTTAGAAGTGCTACTTTGTAGCCTAAACTAAATAAATTATTTTGAATTTTACTATAT
The DNA here is from genome assembly GCA_947562085.1 of Eudonia lacustrata. Lineage (NCBI taxonomy): Eukaryota > Metazoa > Arthropoda > Insecta > Lepidoptera > Crambidae > Eudonia > Eudonia lacustrata. The sequence continues at coordinate 64,750,062 of OX387339.1, read as the reverse complement.
TTATAGCTGTTTATACTCGTAGGTCTAACTGGTTGGCATATTTTGCTATTGATCAGGAACTAAATACTCTGTTGGGGATGGTTAGATATCACTTTGAGGTGTAGGTTCAAATTCGGAGTAAATTACTTTGCGAAGTAAGAGGTATCTGCTCAGCCATCCGTTGGTTTATTTATTTATTTTAAACTTTTGCAACAAAATATTACATGGCAGACTTAATGCCTGTGGCATTTTCTACCAGTTAACCATAGGGTGATGCAGAAATTACATGGGAGGTGCAAATTTTGAGAGACAACAAAAATAGAAAACAGTGTAACAAAATGATTCAAAGTTATAGTACATAAATAAACAAATATTCTATAAATTACAAATACATAAAATATTAAAAAAATATATATATAAATATACCTACATAAATAATTTATAAGTAATTTAAAAATCGGTCGTTACTGAGATGATTCTGCCAAAGTTTCAATGCAGACTTTCTTTTTAAAGACATCGCGACTTGTAGCCATCCTGATTGGTTAACTTTAGTAATTACAGTTATAAACACCTCTCCCGTTATAAGGCAATCCGAACCGACAATTTGTATGCAAATTATTTGCTCTAACATACTTCTACTAATAAACAATATATGTAAGTTGTTTGTCGAATTATTTCCCGCAGAGCGCAACATAAATGTTAATTATTACCTGTTTCCGGCAAATGTTCATAGAGTTTCGCTAACTGCTGGATATTGAACTCGTATAATTGCTTCGGCTAATTATTAATAATTTAGTGTTGCAGTGCTGTAAACAATCGTGATTTTCTGTGTTGTACGCAATGTACGGGTTTAGTTGTACGCAATGTACGGGTTTAGTTGAGGCTTTTATGTTGTAGTTCAAATGTAAAACTTACCTCAAATTTGGAATAACACATTTAAAATATATTGCCTGCTAAAGATTTTTCGAATCAAGCTCAAACGGTAACCGTTACTTAATCTGGGCTCAAACTCTGTGTTAATAACACTAGTTTAATTACTAGATCTTTCCCGTGACTTCAAGGGCTTAGGAAGAACCCGTCATCCAATATCAGAGTCTAAAGGTCCGAAGTTTTAAGTTGTACAATTCCTAATTCGGTTCTAACCTGTTATTTTGTTTATTATTGTGTGATCGATTAAGACATCCAAGCTTTTGCATTTATCTAAAGTATTAGCATCCGTTAATCGTTGTCAGTACATCCAGGGTTATTGTGTTCCGCAATTATCTTTTTTATAAAATCTCGCTTATATAATTAGCTAGCACATTTTCTGCTAAGGAAAATGTTCAATCAATCAAGCGCAACCGAACTGCTTTGCCGTTTTACAAACCAACAGAAGTCCTCACAAGTCAGCCTCCCGCCCTCATGTCAACATTATGTCGCTATAAAAGCTGCTCGTAATAAAAACTCTCATACTTCGAAATTATTCAATTCGACCCTTCGTACCGACGAGCACCTTTAAAATTGTTACCGCTCAATCGCTCGCTGCCCCTCCGCGCATCCACAATGAAAGCGAAATCAGAAGGAAAACATGCCTTAAATACATCTCCTGAGTAAACCTACAAGCTTCGCTAGCTAGGCTTAATTAAGGACTCCGCCGTCTGTATTGATGTGTAAGCTGTACTAAAGCCTTAGATCGCAAATACGATATAACGAAGTGCGCAATTAAATTGACCGCAGCGAGGTGCCTTTTGTGTTGCCAAACCAGTAGCGTTCGTTTGAGGGATAAAGCAGTGATGCTCGACGCTTTATAAAAACTTCATAACGCATTTAAATACGCTATTTGTACCAGCAAATAGGGAACTACAAATACCACGCTCTGTAAGCGCTGCTACAAAAAAACCTCAAGTCTAAACCTTCAATAGCTGTGTAGTTAAGAATTTCTATATGAGGGCGAAGATAAATGCAAATAGTTTTTGCATGCCGACGTTTTGGTAGAACATGCATGTTTAAGAACAAGGTATGGTGTGTCTCTTAAGCAAATAAATTAATTTCAATGTATTTCTAACGCAACGTTTGTCGCCCCGCTGTCGCTGCATGCTCTACGGAGAAAATTAATATTTAAATGTTGTAATTAAATGTAGCTGGGTTTAGGCTATTTATTAATTTTATATTTGAACATCAACAATACAATAACATAACAATCAACATCATATTTACACTGTTGCAGGGCTCCGTGGTTAAATAATAACACACTGGTTAATGTATCGGAGTATAATTTCTGACTAGTTTTAATAACTAAAAATACAAGTATATATATTAATCTATAAACAAAGAAATTGGCGGGGGAGATTAGTTGACTGTAGAAAGTCACGAAACAGGAACTAATAAGTTTTGCTTAATTTACATAAAATGTCTCTATATTAAATCACGTTATTAATTATCTCTATTAAATATCACGAACATTACGTGCTATGAATATTGTGCTGACGGCACATACACAAATACAGGCTCATAAGCGGCCCAACATAGGTTACACGAGCGTGGGAAATATCCAATAGTTTTAACATCGTGATTAAATAAACATGACATAATGGACAATCAAAGTATTATAGTAATCTCTGTTGCTTTCCATTTTTGGGACTAAAGTCGACGTAGCAAAACATTTGTTATTTGATACTGTTACCGAAAAATAGGTTATAAAAGGTAAATTAATAAATTTAAAAGAATACAACTTACTTTAAAATTTATCAAATATATACAATACATTGAGATTAGGATGAATAATTTAAAGCATCAGTAGCTGATTTCGGCAGTGTAAAGACGATAACATACACGTCCGTTGTTTGGAGTCATTCTTAAACAGGCACTATCGGACGGGTGTTCGCACATAACTTAACGCGTTTACCCAAAGTTAAGACGACATAAAGTATACGTAGCGCCTGCGACAAAATAGACCGCAAATTAACAGTTAACCCAAAAATATTTATAAAATAATATTGGTTTTAGTTATCAAAATATGCAGCTAGTACTAAATTACGAAAACTATTGTTGTCATCAATATATTTGAGTGGTTTCCAAGTATATAAATTAAGTAATTTTGTTGTAATTTCAACAATAGTACACTTTTTGTGGTGTTTCCGAAAATAATTATGATCGAGTCAAAATTATACAATCGTGTATTTGAGCTAGCAAATTCAAGATAAAGACATGAATTTACTTATATCAACATTTTAGATTTGTAAGTCATATTATAGTCTTAAACTATTCGACAAAATTTGGTGCATTTTTTCAGTGAAGCCTTTTTTGTTTAAACTTCTATCGTATTTGCAACACTGCACAGTCTGCCAGGCAGATTATGTAACTAAAACAATAATGGTCTAATAAGAGATGGCACCGTGTGGTTTGTTCGTGAACTGTATATTCGAAGTGCCTAGTTTTAGTATAATAATATCTGCAAATAACCATTCGTTATCGTGATATAAGCTAATACTTTCATACAAAAAAGGAGCAAAGGGAAAAGAATAAAGTCGCCAGGCAATAACATAGCAACAAATCTATGTTGCCACACTAAAATAGCACTTATGTAATGCCGCTGCCATAAACATTTATCTAATAGTGGTGTACTCGGCGGGTCCATTAGATTACGCGTATGAGGTATTAATGCGTCTAGTTTCACGATGAAAAGCTTACGTGGTCGCTAAATTACCTTACTTTAGTCTGAAATAGCTATAAAAATACTATTTATAAAACTTTGCCTTTCAACTTCGATAAAAATATACAAGCTAAAGTCTTTTTAGGATCCCACTGTAAAAAATAACGATTGTATTTTTACTTATTTTTCAGCGACTCTTATTTGTATACGAGAGTAGTAGATAGGTAGGTACTTAATCAAGGCGTCCCACGTCAGCGTGGGTAAATGAAAACCAGTTGAAATGTTGAAAAGGCACCAGCACGGAGCTACAAGCTAACTTCCAGTTTCCCTACTGTCGGTCCACGCAGCCGCTTTCATTTTTTCTAGTCAAGCCCAGACAACCCTTCCCTCATTCGGATGCAAATTGGCCTTTTTCTAAATTGCTTTATTAAATCGAAACGTGTTCTCCAATAATTGCGGGGCGAGATACTTGGATGCTTAAGCAAAAAAAGCGAAACGCTGAAAATTTACTGATTATATTAAAAGTCCTTTAATCAGCCGGTCGCGGCGTTGCGCGCGACCGCTTTGTGTTCGGACGTTACAATGCAGGTTTTCGTTCATATTTTAGATCGTTTTGGAATTAATGTTATTGTTCCCATTGACAGGCACAAAGCTGCGAATTAGGGCCTTGCCAGTTTTGTGGGAAGATACAGAGTACCAGCGAGAGATTGATAACAAGATAGCCAATGTAATCACGTTTAACATGGCGTTTTTCACTACGAGTTGTTTTGACGATGACATCGATGACGTACCTACCCGTTGACGTCAGATCTTACCATTTATTCTACGGATTGACTTGTAGCTGGTGTGCGCAATACTTTAAAGTATGGCGGTTGCAGGACGCTCAGAGTTGTTGTGCAGTTGTTACTTTTACTCCTTTGGTAATTAAATAAAGAATGTAATTTGTTTTAAGCAAAAGTGCAAAATTAAAAAAAATACTTTAGTGAGGTATTTAGTGCCATAACTGTACAAATCGTCAAACTGAATCTGGGGATATCTGACCTTAATTTGGATTGTGAAACACTGCGCACTGCAAGTAGCGTAACAATCCTATCCGCTACAAGTAAAGTTCGAGAAACCAAACACAGACTGAAATTCTCCGTGTTCATTTAAGTTTTGAGTAACATTGCTTACAAAGCAATAGTTTGATTAGAAGCTGGCCGGAGTCTGGAGCTGATCGGACAAAAGCTCCAATTTATCGGCACAGGCGAGCGCCGCGTTTAAGCTCTCTCTGTTTTAATTAATGATTGGTACGCGGTACAGGGCTGGATATTGGTTATGGACCAATTGAATAGCTGCTCTTGCAGGCTGCTTTGTCGTAAGACGTTTTCGTTGCCAGTAGAATGACAGCGGGTTCATAAATACGCAAAAGAGTGGTCCAATTGTATTTTATTTATTTATTGAGCTATACAAATTTGGGTGTTTGAATAACGTAAACAAAGATGTATTTTGACGTTCACGAAGGAAAATTTATTAAATTAACTTAACAGGGTTCACTGTCCATGTATTGTATAGTTTAATAAACAAATAAAATATATAAATTTACTATTTAATCCATTGTATTGCATATTGTGTGGTTTGAGTGAACCGGTTCAACATAAAGGCAAACTTTTTTAAGGGGCCTACTTCCAGCAGTGGTCACCCTATGTATTTACATATAACGCTTTGCCGTTCGTCCTAATTGTATTCTAATTTTAGTACTCTATCTAGGAGGAAGAGCTCGACGGCACAGTGGTTAACGCGCCTGGTCTTCCGCAAAGGCCTGTCATTGGATGGGTGACCAAAATGTATTATCTCGAACTCGTCCGTGCTTTGGAAGGCACGTAAAGCCGTTGGTCCCGGCTACATTAGCAGTCGTTAACAACCACCGCACCGCACTGGGCCCGTGTGGTGGTTTATGGCCTGTTCTCCCTCATCCATATGGAAGACTCGTGCCCCAGCAACGGGGACATAAAATGAGCAGATGATGACTCTTTCTAAAGCTGAAACAATATTCTGAGGGCATTTTGTCAATTTGTTAAAATGTCTGACATCTTTACTATTCAGAAAAAATACTACTGGACGATACTAATAACAGAGCTGACAGGCCGCTATTTATCCTATTTATTTAAATATTAATGTTAATTGTTATTTTTTTTAATTCTTTTTGTTACATGTTGTATGTTTAATTGTGTGCTTTGTTATGTGGTTTAGTAAATGTTTTTTCTTTTTCTTTCTTCTTTGTAACTAGTTATTTATATATTTGTAATAGTTTAATCTGTTTTTATTTTTGAATCAGTACTTATTGTAGTAACGTTATTAGTTCATAAACTAATAACGTTACTGCAACAGTTACACAAATACAAACAAAGTTAGCACACGGCACGGCGTCTAATAGATTAAAAGAGTTCCTTCACAAAGCAGTTTTAATGACGGGCCTCGTGTAACGGCCCCGGCGACCTCGCTCGGGCGCCGGATCTGTCTACTTTGGTGTCAAATCACTAATTAGTGCGTAGGCAATTAGTTTATACGGAACCGCCTACGGGGCCTATTACCAACTTCGATCTGCGATAAATGAATGAGATATACCCGCTAGTATGTTGTATAATCCTAGTTTTTTTTACTAACTTGCCGCTTTTTGATAAACACTTCTTTTAACTTTTTTGTTTTGTGAGCTGCGAGAAACTTGAAGGGTTCCTCAAGCCGTGTAATCAAAACATCCTGAGGGGGCTACTAGAGGGACGGCATCACGCATACTAGATTCTCCGAGGAGTGTGGATCTCGTGGTCTACAGACGGTACTCATTGGTGTGCCGACTCTCTGGCTTTAGTTTTTATGATTCTACGTCAATCAGTTTTACTGATACTCATTGTATTAAATCCGAACAGTTATACAGAACACCTGCTGCTTGACGGCAGAAATAGGTCTACTTCATTTTAAAATATACTTCACTTTTGTGGTCCAGCTTAGTTAGCCTTATGGTCCACTGGCAGTGGGAAGGAAATTCAATTTAAACTTGTTTTAATGCACTTTCATGTTTAAATGTCAAGTGCCCCTTTACTCTCAACACAACTTCGGAGCCCAGAAAAAGAGTTGAACCTTTTTTTATTAAAATTTGTTCGCAACGAAATTTTAAAACTTAGGTCGGTATGTTAAACTTTTATGTCTCACTACCTAATTTTACACAATGATTTGTAAACAATGCTCTACAACCACAAAAATATCATCATCTTTTATCATCAGGATCAGGTGATATAAGGTTAGCACCAACGCATCGACAATAAATCTTCCATCTTCCAACCGCAGCAGCCAAGACGGTCATCACAAGCACTCGCATCAGACCACAAGTTCAGTGATATCACCTTTACAAGGGAGTACATAATTCTAATCTTACTAATGTGTAAAGAGCAGGGCTTGGAATACCGGTATTTTCAAGAACCGGTACCTTTGACTTTAATAAAGTACCTACCGGTAACGATTTGGTACCGGTATAAATAATACAGGTTAACCGATGAGTACCGGTAAGTAGTATTGTACCGGTGTACCGGTATTATACATCATAATACAGGTACTAATACCGGTACCACACCAGGCAACCAAATTTATAAGTGATCATTAGTAGATGGGACTAGATAAGTGGCGCTTGGATTGGCTAACTGCACGCGTTGCGCTCTCTTCTCGTTCTCGTTGCCTGTTTATATTATTCTCGCGAACATTGAAATGAAACCACTTTTACGGATCTACTCTCGTTTATTTTACACAATATTTTATTTAATGTTTATCCTGACGTTTCGAACCCTTTGCAGGGTCCGTGGTCACAGGGAGACTGAGGTGTTGGTCATCTCATAATTAGATAGTAGCTTGTATACCCTCATTTAAATTTAATCAGATGTGTGCATCTTTTGGTCTGGCAGTAAGTATGGTGTTGGGGCTGGGATTTAATATTATGTATGATGGGATCCCAGGTTGGCGGTAGATTCCAACCATCTTCTGTATTGAAATTAGGATGTTTCTTAATTTCAATAGCCTCGCGTATCATCCTAGGGATGAATCGTTGTTCTCTAGCGAGCATTTGTGGTTTATTATATCTGATGTAATGGTTGGGCCCCTCTAGGGAATGTTCGCATACTGCAGACTTATTTTCGCGCCTATGCTTGACGTCGGCTATATGTTCTTTAACGCGGGTTTCTACACTTTGTTTGCCCGATGTAAGAGAGCCCACAGTCGCAGTCCAGTTTGTACACGCCTGCATCTTGAAGGGGTATGTTGCACTTGACAGGTCGTAAATATTAGTTGATCTTCTTTGGCAGCTTGAAGTAAGTGTTGATTGAAGCTCGCTTTGAGATATGTCCAATCTTGTCAGTGACACCTTTCAGAAGTACAGCAGGTTAGCTCTCGACTGTGGTTGGTTTATTGCGTTTTCTGTGACGTAGCCGTGGTACTTTCAGTTTATTATCCTGTAGTACGTGCTTGACATGCTGAAGCTCATTATGTTTATTTCGCGCGGCCGCAGTGCTCTGCATATCATGTCACAGGTAGGTACCGTTATTTTTGAGGTACAATACCGGTACGCATTGAAGAATCGGTATCCAGGAGCCCAAATGGAAAATACAGGTATCTACCGATATGATACCTGTATTTTGGGTACCGGTTGCAAGTCCTGGTGAAGAGTGATGTGCCTTCATTACGCGAGGTATCATCGAGGCACGAGGCAGGTATCGCGGACCCGACACCGGCGTCGATAAATCGTGCGTCTGCCCGCGGAGAGTTGCGACCCACATCCGCAGCACAGCTTTATTAGTGACGTCATCCTACACGTGGTCTGCTTCGACACTCACTTTTATGATGGCAGCAAATGAGAGCATACGGCTCGCTTGACCGATCCGATCCGAACCACTCTGAGCATTTATTTATTATTTTATAAGATTATAGATATGATATAAGACTTACAACCAAACATCGGGACAGGTGAAACTAAATAAAAGCTTGTAAAAATAAGATAAGTATGCAAGAGCAGAGTTGAACGCTTCCGACTCCAGTATTTCAAGCTCGCATTTTTTGTGTTCGACACTTTTGTGATACTGAGCTGGCAGAAACGGCCCGCCTGGAAAAACTTGCCATCGATGTTGCTGGATGCTTGTGACGCCAAGGGTATCGCGCTTATTGCTAACCCTATATCGTTAGTTATTTTGCTTCCTCGGATCATTCTAGCGGCATGCAGAGAAATTGAGTGGAGAGACTCCTTCACTCTAGAGGGAGTCGGGGAGAGAGCCCCACATTAACTACTTGCATTTACCCCGGGCGCAGTGGTATGCGAATGCATTTTCACCTGTATTAAATATAAGGTACTCTTCAAAACAAAGCTGCTTAGCGAAATAAATAGGTATTGATAGGTATCCAGTCGGATTTTGTGTGGTCTCTTATTAATGATATCAAAGCTATTGAAATCAGTTAATGATAGCCAACTGTAACTCTTCATTCTAGTCTTAGACCGTTAATACGTTACAATTATACCTACAGTTAGATTAACCCCACCAAAGAAGTACAAGCATAGAAACGTTAAGGTATTCCCGATATTAGGATAATATGGAAAGGTTTACACCACTTTGTATGTGTCATTCCGCACACGTAATCTATAGCCGTAACATGACGCAGGTTGACAGTCACTTGCGGATGTCACGCGCCGGCGTCTGCGCCAAATAAGGGACCAATTACAGGGCTGCAGGGCTCCCACTTCATTCATATTCATTCCAGTCAGCCGGCCGATTGTCAGATGACAATGTGCTCAGTTGACGAGGATAATCGACGGCTGCCTGATACACTTGTTGTTGAGTTTGGATTAAGGTTAATATCTGAAGGGATTAAGTGTATGGCCATTGTCTTGGTCACGGGTAATATTAAATGGAAATCGCTTCGCCCTTAGAGCATTAAACCAACTTCACCCGATCGCTGATAGTTCAACTGTTGTTGGCCTTCAACACTCAAATAGTGTACGTATATACATTGGAACCAAATATGATTTAGTTCTAATATGTTTTTAATCAAATATAGACAGAACAAAATATTACGTTTTTATTTTCAAGTGCTAATTGCTGCACTGAAGCTAAATTAAATATTTATAACATTTATAAAATACAGTGAAAAAAGAATACATCACTGTGAAGAAAGGTTGCAGAAGACCCAGGTCCGATTCCTGGCTGGGTCGGGTGGGCGTTTAATTTTTCACTGTATTTTATAAATTTTATAAATATTTAGAACAAAATAGTTTCTTTTGCGTATACAAGCTATGAGTTTATTTACAAATGACTTAAGACGAAAGAATGTTTTTCTTTTGATACAAGCAATAATTATATAATATCTACTTATCATAAATAAGGTGAAACATCTCACTTAACCTTAGCATAACCATTTTTCTCATTGTTTGTTAAACCACATAGGTCAACGACCACGATATAAATTACAATTTTTTTATTAGGACAAAATAAATCAACTGAAGATTTTTTTTTACAAGCTTTTATTTCACTTGCAATGTATGTGTGAGGTATCACTGTACTACTGTGAAAGTACTGCTGTGTTATTGCTCTATAGGTACTGTGATAACTGCACTCGACTATCAGAAGGTTGATAAATTAAAGTCTGACTTTTCACCAAAAATTTTGAAGCAGATATCTTCAACCGATTGAGCTAAATTTTGAAGCAGATATCTTCAACCGATTGAGCTGAAATTTTGCATACACCTTCAGTTTGGATGACAGTGCATGGTTAACTGTCTGACGTCTTTCTAAAACCAACATGGCGTCACACCCAAGCTGGTGGACTAATTATTTTTAATGCATTCCTACATTAAGGGTATCAAACTTGCTGAGAATAACTCGAAAAATATAGTGACGTCATTCCAAGTCCAATATGGCGGACAAAGTTTTTAATGCTTGCCTACAATATAGGTATCAAATGAAAGGACTTACTGAGAATACGAATGTGAGTTTTAATGTTTGAGTCTGTAGCATCGCCATCGGTTGGTAAACTTTGACTTGTGTAATTTGGTGAGATAGGCGTTGAACATATAAAATAGCATTGGTGTAACTAAAAATTAAAAAATAAATTAAAGGTAAAAAACCTTTTTAAAAAACAAGCTTTTATTTAAATGCGCTAAAAAGAAAAAAAATAACTTTAACTTTAAAACTTTTACTATCAATTAAAAATGAAACAACTTTCACGGATCTACTCGCGTTTATTTTACACATTAAATTTATTTCGTTAGCGCATCTAAAAGGTGCGCTTCGAGGAACAGTTTAGTTGCGCTTCAATAGGTGCGCTTGAAAAAGGTGGCGCTTCAGGAATACCTCTACTTTTTAACTAATGTTTGTCCTGACGTTTCGTAGTTTTTTACTATCAACTTATAACGTCATCACACAATTTATATGATATAAAAGCTTGTCGCGAGATTTACTTGTAGATAAACAAGTAAATAAAATAACTTGATGTGATTGATTTTAACTATTTATCTTATTGGTCTACAAAACCAAGCTGGATTATCTGAGGAGAAGTTAATCCAATAGTTTCAAATATAAAGCAACAAATAGTTGAATAGCAACTTTTGTCATTTGTCATGCAAACAAAGTTCAAAGAAAATTATTTTGATGAAGTTATCAAAAAGGAAATAAAAGATCAACCAACTAGTGCAATCCAAAGATCATACTTGTGCGGCCTTGAAAATAAGTAATTTTTTGTCTAATTCACTTTCCATCACAAAACAACATACAAAATCTAAGAGCATAGGTCGGTACTATCACAAATTGACATTTGGCAAATTTACAATCCACGTCCAAATGAGTTTCCGAACCAACGTGTTAGTGTCGGCGGCGGCTCCTACGCGTAACACTTTTGTTAATAAGTGCTTGTTCTGGACGTGGGTCGACAGCGAGCGCCATCCGCGGCGCCGGGCCCTCCGTCGGGGCCAAAACGGGCTCTGGCCAAACTACGCTTGCCTTTCCTCAGTTTAGCTTCGAAAGAAATTAAAGCCAAACGAATGCTGAAAGGTCCGGAACGTCACGCTAAAGTTTAATACACAATTATAGCAAATAATGTCCGCACCATATTTAATTACAAAATCATCAAATTTTTGACAGATATTTTCAGTCATATGTAAGTTAATGTGTATCTAAAGTTCTTTGATAGTTCTGTTATCGCCGCATAATGCCTTCAAACACAAACAGATAGTGTAGCTGCAAGTCACCTTCTAGGTCATTGCGTGTAATAAGTACCAAGGAAGTTTGAATCATCAGTGATATACGCCGAACGCTCAAAGCAAAATTTAGAAAGAATTGTTATTCGATTCCCATCAGATGTGATGGTTGCTCGATAACGCAGTGGTTAATGCCCCGGTCTGCGATTGCTGAGGTTAAGAAACTTTCGCAATGTCCGGTCATCGGATGGATGGCCAAAAATTATTATCTGGAGATCCTCCGTGCTTCAGAAGGCACGTAAAGTCGTTGATCCCGGCATTGACAGTTTTTAACAACCACCACCCCGCACTGGGCCTGCGTGGTGGTTCACGGTGGCCACTCCTACCTAGCGAAGGCTCGAGCCCATGCAGTGGGGACATAAAATGAGCTGATGATAATGACGGCTTCTAGTTCTTGTTGTATGCCAGCTTAATTTAATGTCAAAAAACATAATTCAAAATGGAAAACTAAAAAACCATTACTACATATTCTCTAAACTTTTGTTTACCAATTGTAATAGTTTCATTCAGTGTCTATCGATTTTTAGAAGTAAAGTTTAAAAGAACTTTTGCCTTATGTAAAGATAATAAATTCACATAAAAAGGTGTAAAAACTATCTATTTAAAGCCATAGTGAGCAATGTTAACAATTAAGTCATAGATCTAATGCAAATTGTATGCACCCAATCTATCGCGTTAACGAAAACGAAGCAAGTTGCAACTCACCTCATTTGTTCCAAGCAAAAGGTGCTGCTCCATTTCTATTGACCATAGTATAATTCTAGTTACTCGTTCATACAAGACGACCACATAGTCGCACGCACGGAATTCTATCGTATTTTGTGCATACATTTTATGCATTTTATCCGTGCGGAGACGGGGAAAGAATACTATTCTCCGCCCCTCTCCTCCGGTGGGTGTCGTAAGAGGCGACTAACGGATTTTCGAGCTTCCATATGCTCCACTGCGTGGTAGGGCTTGCCCGTCTGGTTAGTGACCACCGTACGCATGGTGTAAAACCCGTCAAGTGACCGCTTGTCGGTCGCGTTTCGGGATCAGCCAGCGTATAACCAGAGCTCGAGTGGATGTTACTGCGATGCACTTGGTCTGTGGAGGCTTCCGTCAAACCAGTGCCAGGAGGACTTCGTTAACCCGCCGACCAGGGAGACCCGTAGAAACGGCTGTCCCGCTGGTCGCCCGTGGCACAGTACAGGGGCCCAAGCGAGCCTAACCAGCTCGTGAGGCTGCCTCACCATGCCACGCATAATCTCGGGGTGGTCCGTCGTGCCGGTTGGTGACCGGAAGGTGGGGTCCCGGCGGCCATTCCCGGGGGGGTTCGGGGGCCCTTCCGTTCGGCGGGTTAATTATACTCATCTGTAGGCAGATCCCTGGTGAAACAGGCCGCTGCACTTTGACTATTTGCATCGCGGTAGCATTTCCTCGATTCACGCCTCCCTCCTTTTCTCCACCATGACAGCGCCTCACAATAAAACTGGTCCTACAGCGGTGCACACCCCCACTACAACTATACCGTTTGAGGTCGAGTTCGCTAACATCCGCGGACTCCATGCAAACCTCAATGCCGTCCACCACCATCTTGAGACGGCACGGCCAGCAATGTTGTTTTTGACGGAGACGCAAATAATCTGTCCGGCCGACACCAGCTACCTGCACTATCCGGGCTTGAAGAATCCTTCAAAGCCAAAGCCGGAGTTTGCTTGTTCGTTCGGACGGATGTTTGCTGTCGCCGTCTGCGCTGTCTGGAGAACCCTTCCTTTTCCCTCCTTGTGGTACACATCGACTTGGACTCACATAGCCGTGTCTACGTCTGCGTCTACCAATCCCATAATGGCGACATGGAGACAACTCGACTTATGGACCATCTTAGTCGGGTAGCAGATGATGCGCAGGAGCGGTTTCCATCGGCGGAATTGGTGTTTTTGGGGGACTTCAATGCTCACCACGAGTTGTGGTTAAGTTCCTCCAAAACTGACCATGCTGGTAGAACTGCCCATGCTTTCGCTCTCACGCACGACCTGACTCAACTGGTGAACCAGCCCACCAGGATCCCAGATGTCCCAGATTTCAGATGTCTGGACATAGTCGGTCACGCGCCCTCTTTGTTGGACCTTCTGCTGACGAGTCGCCCAGCTGGCTACCGAGTGGAGGTTCGAGCTCCTTTGGGATCTTCGAATCACTGCTTGGTATCCAGTAAAGTGCCTCTGGCCCCGCTACCGCCTTCAGCGGTATCAAAACGCCAGATTTGGCACTACTCGTCGGCAGATTGGGATGGTATGCGGGACTATTTCGCATCCGTTCCTTGGGGGCAGCGCTGCTTCAGTGGGAAGGACCCGACAGCTAGTGCGATTGCAGTTGCTGATGAGATAGTTTTAGGGATGGAATACTATATTCCGCACTCCTATCTTATCAGCAAAGGCAGGCGCAACCGATGGTTCAACCGCGAGTGTGCCAACGCTGCTGATAACAAGCAGGCGGCATACCGCGCTTGGATCAGAGGTAAAGCTCTTGGGGATCCCGAAACCCGCTCGCTGAAAGCAGCCTATAATAATGCCACCAAGTCCTGCAAAAGAGCTTACATTAGAGCGGATGCCCAGCGCGTTGCACGAGTCGGCCAAGAACTACTGACGCATCCTACGGGCAGCCGTAGCTACTGGCGTCTGGCCAAAGCCTTGCAATCGAACTTCTGCCAACCCTTGCTGCCACCATTGAGATGTCCTGACGGAACTTTAGGTCACAAGCCGCAGGAGAAAGTCGATCTCCTGGCCAAACTCTTTGCGGCTAACTCCCGAGTCGATGACTGAAATGCACAGCCACCTACTATTTCTCACTGTGGCCACACAATGCCCGATTTTAAAATCAGGCAGCGTGACGTCCGTGCGGAGCTGCAGTCAATCGATGTCCGGAAAGCTAAAGGTCCTGATGGCATCCCTCCAATAGTCCTAAAAATGTGTGCAGCGGAGTTGTCCCCCGTGTTAACGCGCCTTTACCGTCTCTCGCTCTCTTCAGGTTGTGTGCCGGAATCTTGGAGAGAAGCTAATGTGCAACCGGTCCCCAAAAAAGGAGATCGGTCAGATCCATCGAATTACCGCCCCATAGCCGTAACTTCAGTTTTGTGCAAAGTAATGGAGCGCATTTTAAATAAACAACTTGTCCACTACCTAGAAGAACACTCCATAATTCACGATCGCCAATACGGGTTTCGGCCGAAACGGTCAACGGGTGATCTTCTAGCGTACGTTGCACATCTTTGGGGTGAGGCTATTGACAAGCGTGGTGAGTCGGTGGCTGTTAGCCTTGACATAGCCAAGGCTTTTGATCGGGTCTGGCACAAAGCTCTTCTCTCCAAGCTCCCGGCATACGGTCTGCCTGCTCAGTTCTGCAACTGGGTCGCTGGCTTCCTGCATGAGCGCAGAATCCGTGTTATTAATCTGATGGATGCGCTTCGCGGCTCATGTCAGTGAACGCTGGTGTCCCTCAGGGGTCCGTTCTATCCCCCACGCTGTTCCTTCTGCATATCAATGATATGCTTCCACTTGGAAATATTCATTGCTATGCAGATGATAGTACGGTCCATGGAGGATATAACGGTCACCCAGCGGCAGGGCGGGTCGAAACCGAAGTGAATCGAGCTAATCTTGTCATTGAGCTCAATCGGGTATTGGACCTCATATCTAATTGGGGCACCAATAATCTGGTTGAGTTCAATGCCAAGAAAACACAGGTGTGCGCGTTCACGGCAAAAAAGTCACCATTCCTTCCCCTTCCAACTCTTCAGGGTACATCTCTACGCCTGCAGATCAGTATCAACATGCTCGGTATGACGATACGCTGCGATCTGAACCAAAGGGACTACATCGAAGCCGTGATCAAAACAGCCTCACGAAAACTCGGAATTCTGAACAGAGTGCGGCGATTCTTTACGCCGGACCAGTTGTGCCTTTTGTACAAGACACAGGTACGGTCTTGCGTGGACTATTGCTCGCACATCTGGGACGGTTCCGCTAAGTACCTTCTCGATGCCTTGGACAGATTGCAGCGTCGCGCTGAACGCATTATCGGCAATGCAGAAGTGGTAAATACTCTCGAATCTCTGCAATTGCGTAGAGATGTTGCGTCACTCAGCGTGTTTTACCGCTTATACCATGGCGAGTGCTCTGAAGAGCTCTTTGACCTCATCCCACCTTCTCCCTTTCTTCATAGGAGTACACGTGCTGCTCTTCGGAGTCACCGATTCACTGTCTCAAATATCCCATCGCGCACAAAGAAATTTGGTGACTCGTTTCTTTGTCGCACCTCCAAAAGATGGAATAGTCTACCAGCACACGTTTTCCCTCCTTTCTATGATATGGGGTCCTTCAAGAGAGGCGTGAAGAAGCATCTTGTGGGCCGGCAGATTGAAGTTGACTGATGCTCCGTTTGTTTCCACGCTGCACCAGTTGTCTTCGCGTCTGGACTTCATTTCCACTTAACATCAGGTGGGATGGAGTCATTTGCCGAGCTAAGTATAAAAAAAAAAAAAAAAACATCTACGGTTTGAGTTTGCCACATGTTAGTTCCACAGACGTCAGGTCGTGGCGCTATATCAGTTTTCATACAGATATTCCTTTGTTTCGCATGGTTACGCTAACGAGCTGGTGGAACTGGATCTAACGATTCGAATTCAAGCAAGGCCCAGACATCCTTACATTGTTAACTGCCAACTTTTTTTTGTTTTATCTTCGCTCTTTGTTGTCGTTGAGCTGCAATTAATTCAATATGTGTTCTTATATGTACCTCCTCTCAATCATCATCATCAGCTCATTTTTATGTCCCTACTGCTGGGGCACGAGCCTTCCCTATGGATCGATAGGGAGAACGGGCCCAGTTCGAATTGGTGGTTGTTAATTACTGCTAATGCAGCCGGGACCAACGGCTTTACGTGCGTTCCGAAGCACGGAGCTAAAGATGAAAAAATACAATATTTGTCTACCATCCGACCACCGGGCGCTGTAACCACTGTGCCATCGAGCTCCTCTTAATAACTAAAGCGCCTACTTCCGACTAGACTGTACCACGGCGAGTGCTCCGAAAAACTTACCACTTAACTCTCCTTCTCCCTTCCTTTATAAGACCACGCGTGCTGGTCCTCAATGTCACCGATTGATAGCACGGCAACACCAGCGCGAATGTCTTTACGCATTATAACTTTGTACCCCTTTTTTACGAAAATTGCGCGGACGGAGGAGTATGAAATTTCGCACATTTATAGTTTATATAGAGAAGCTTATCCGAATGTTAATATTTTTTTTAAATTATGCATAAAAATAAATTAAATCAAAAAACAAACATTACACACACTACCATGTATTTGACACACACGAATATTATACTCTTTTCAAAAAAATTTCGACCACTAGTTTATATAAATAGAGTTTGATTTGACATACGATTTGTTGTATCAATAAATGAATGGCAGATTAATTGCGATTGAGCTGTTATTATTTACACATCAGGTTGTATCGATTGAAACTCACTTATTCTGAGAAGGGCCGTCATTGTGGGCTTCGACATTCTTTTTTAGGTTCTTTATGTTCTCTTTCATTTGATCATAATAGACATTACGCTCAAACATACTAAAATAACATTAACTCTGTTTAATTATAAGATCACTAGATCCGCCTGCGACTTCGTCCGAGTGGTATTCGGTATGTGATGAAATCATTGAGAAATGTCATGTTTATCCGGGGTACAGTTTAAAAATATATAATACCAGCTGTCACCCGCCCGCTTCGCTGTGCGAAAATAATGGATCAATGAATGCTAATCAAAATAATTATTATGTTTACCAACATCATAATAAAGCCTATCATTAGCACAATCTCATGTTCTTACTACATACAAATTTTCTTCAAGTCGTTCTTGAGTTATATTAGGACAGAAAAAAATCAAAAAACGTAGAATTGATGTCAGTGAGTCATAAAACGAATACCTATTTATCCCAAAATTTGTCAGAAAAATTGCATGTACAGACAGAGCCTACAGATGTATATAGTTATAATATAGTATAGATATAATAATACCATGCCTCCAAAAGTTTCGCATTTGTTAGAATGCAAAATTATGTTTATTGTCCTTTCTTAACATCAATACGGAGCAACGTACTAAAGATTTTTTACAGCAAACGATAGTAGGAAGTCCCAAGAGTGTAGTATAGGTTTCTTATCCAACCCGGTCAAATACTTGTGTGACATACCGAATTTCAGGAAGGCAAAGCCACAAGCAAAAGTTATTTCATAATAACACTAGTCAGGATGCTAAATAGAAGTTATTTGAATGCAAATTTTTACTTAATAGAGTGTGCTAACGTCGCGAATTTCACGTGAAGCCAAATTTGTATTCGGTACACAACAAAGCATAGGCCGTGATATAGATTATGCGCTCGCTACATTTCAAAGCGGTGTGTGGCGGGTTCACTATCAGTCGTCATGATGAAGAGCTTTGATCATAAGCTGAAACTGCGTGTTGAACCTTCGACACAAAAAGATATAGGTATGATAAGATCTTGAACGCTATGTTTGTCTGTCTGACTTTCTGCCTGGAACATCGAAACTGTCGAATGGATAAACCTATATTCAATGCGTGGATTTAATGGAAAATTTTACTGTTTATCTTGTATTGCTTGTCTCAACGGGAGTACAAGTACATTATGGATTTTTTTATACTATCTATTAAATACATAGTATAAACGAAAGCCTCCGGAACGCGTCTGTTTGTTAAGACGGGCTAATCTCAGGAACCACTGGACGGATTTTGATGCAGGTTTTTCTTATAGATAGAGCGTCTTTCTATCGTGGTTTACGTACACAAAACAATACAACGAAGCCGGACCGTGTCCCTAGTTTAATATATATTTCTTTCTTGTTTAAAGTTGAATAATTTACTTGCTGCTATCTTATTTAAGTGTTTCGCTATGAAACAAATATAATGTGTTTAATATCATCAGATGGATCATGGTAGTAGAACATTATTGAAATATGATTATTTATTGCATAGGATTGTTATATGCGTACAAATGACGTTTGACGTTTGTCGTGGCTCATTGTCAATCCCATTGTTGGCTGGCTTATTATGTCAATTCCATGTTCATTATATTTCATTTCAATTGTATTCAAAATTCAAAATCATTTATTCAGTTTAGGCTACATGTAGCTCTTGTGAATGTCACTATGGCATCGGTTCGTAAGCCTACTCGGGAGATCTTGTACTGAGAAGAACCGGCAAGAAACTCAGCAAGTGTCCAGCTCTTTTCTCCCTTACAGCGTCAAAAATATTGGAAAATGCCCTATCGTAGCAGGATACTTTTCATTACAAATAAACACAAAAAATATAAAATATAACCACAACATATAAAAAAAAAACAAAATAAAAAAATCAAAGTTATTAAATTTACATCAGGTAAAAGTTTTAATTTCCACAATGTCATACAGTACCACTACAGTACTCTAGTAAAAGTCAAAAATGTGCAGACCAGCCTCCACAGGCGTTTATCTTTATGCCACTTGTCCAGACCCTAACGTAAAATAAAAAACTAAGCGCTTTATCGTTGTTGCACAAATATCTACAGCTTTTTACAATGTTTATCGAAAACCACCAAGAGATGGACGTTTAGCTGTTGCGCGGTGCGGCGCTAAGCCTCGCAAGTTCGAGTTCTGGTCACGCAGCGCGCGTAAGCCTTCGCGGCAACTTCACGGCAACTTCGCAGGTCACAGCTAACTTCACCAAATACGGTCAGCAGCCGCAAACCTGCCAGAATATTTGTTAACCACATTATTCATTAAACGTACCTAGAGCTAAATCATTGGAACTTAATTCTTGATAGGAAAAAAGTGACAAAATACAAAAACAGTTGATGAATGGTTTTGAAGTTTTGCCTTTTAAATATTATAATATTATAATTTTTATTTATTGGTAACTTAGTTACTTATTAAGCCCGTGACACAGTCAAAACGTCGGGTAATCAAAAAGGTATGTGCTGGGTATGCGGACGGGACAAGTGCAATATCCGATAGTTCTAAACGCACTGTTTAATTAATAAATGCCAAAGGCGCTGCACATTTAACAGGTGACAGCGGGATGGGGCTGGACTCAGCCACAGACAACAGTATGCCTTGGATATTACTCTAAATACTCGTCATAGCATACAAAGTCGGATCCGGAGCTTTTGTTTTACATTTCATTCAGATAAAATAGGTTTGATAAATTGTTTAACTATAAAAGTTATATATCTTTGCGTTTGCCAAGACGGACGGTCAGTGTCTTGACTTTCATGACAAACATAATCGTGTCGTAGCCCCGGCTTGTAGTGTACGTCGTTACGTCTTACTCGTAGCAGCGAAAAATGCCGTAGCGAGCTTGCCGTCTCGTAGCACGTTGCGTGGGGACTGACTAACCACAGAACAGGCACTTATTATTAATGGTGGTTAAGTCTATTCAGTCTAATTTTCAAGGCAAAGAACAAAGGTTCATAATGAAACCTTTAATTACTTTACCCCGTATTATATTTTCAGGAGTAAAGAACATTAATTATAACGAACATAGCAACGCTGTAGCATTATATAGAACAAGTTCGTCACTGCTTTTTCCCTTTTGCCTTTACCCAACAGTGTAAGACGTTTGAGGCTTTTTCTAATAAGTTTCCTCTGCTGACTGTCAGGTAGCGACGGTTTATTTTAAAGGCCGGCCGTCAAAGTTGGCGCGCTGCAGGTGAGACTTGCCACAAAAAGCCGAGCCTTTGGTGCGGAATAATGCGCACTGAAACTTGAAAACTGCCAGCACTGCTTACTGAATGGAATTAGGTTGTTTAATATCCCTTCGTTGTTATGTATTACAGAAATGCATTTTATTTTTAGAGAATTTTTTTTTGCGAAGCTATATTATGTGTACCTTAGACAACATGACACTTAGAAACTAAGCGACGGCTTCAAGTATGGTTCAAACCCACAATCAATCGCGACCCGGTGATTGATCTTACGTTTGAGGTACTAAAGTACGGATTCACTGTTAATCTTTAAAGTGCTTGTTTGTGCCAGCGTTGTTTCATTGACGTGTTCGGGATAACTATGTCTTGAAAGTTCAACCTCAAGAGCAGTCGCTCAGATCGCGAATGGTAGTGTTTCGAAAACCATTAACTTTTTCAATTGTAAGGTAATAAAACATTTCGTAAGAACATCTTTTTGCACCCTATTTTCTTTCTTGGGCAATTTATTATGAAAGGCTAAGTATACGAAGCCTCTCAAACTCTAACCCACTATGAAAGAAAGTAGATAAGGTCTACCAGACATTCCCGCTTCTACATTATGGGGACGATGTGGGGTCGTGCGGGCACGCCACCCAAACACAGACCACGGACATTTTCGTACCAGGATAATAAATAAAACAGAGTTTCCTCAAACTTAATCTAAAGCACGATCTTGATGTAGCTTACCGAAAATAAAGCAATAAAGACAACAGACGGCCCCAATATTGTTCATATGCCAAGCAAATACGATGCGACAGACGAAACGAAGCGGAAAAACTATTTTGTGACACCTCGATTATCTGCGAGCACTCCGACGCCCCCAATAAAACCAATATCGAATCATAACCGCACAGCCACCGGCGCCTGGACCGCCAGCCGCGAACAGCGTCTTCGCGGCCAGACCAGGTAGAGGGGTCAGGGCGGGCTGGCGGTGGGGACCTCGAGTTGGCTCGAGGGAGTTACCACGACCAATGTGATCGGGAGACGCGGCTGAGAGGTTGCGATTGGATCTTGCTGTAATGATCCCGGGAATAAATACCGCCGGTAATATTCCCGAACAGATTGCCGTGGAAAATTACATTTTGGAGCAACGGACGCAACGGTATAAACATGATTTTGGTTATTTATTTCCAACACCCCAGGGCTCCCTTCCCACTCTCGGAAGACGATTCGATTATGTGCGAAATTACTATTTTTGTTTGTGTATTGTTGCGGTAAAACTGTTTTTATTGCGGTACAACTTTATTTATTTTTAAACGTTTCCTAGAAAATAAAACTTCGGACCGGTAACCGAGGTGAACGGTTCGTGTTACGATTTTTTATTTCATATAAAAGAAAAAATAGCAGCTCTTAATGTTGCCTTCCTTACTAATAATTTTAATCTAGACCGAGATCATAAAAATGTTTTCTTTAGACCTGAATTCTTGATCTTTAACAGCTATCCTTTCAAAACTCCATTTTTTACTTTAACGTATTTATAAAGAAAAAACAGCTCTAAAAAGCAAGAAATAATATTGAAATCATATTATTAATTACCTAAATACGCATAATATCAGTTTAAAAGAAGGTCTATTGAAGTCCGGTGGGTCGGGTCGGCTGGGGGATAATTTTGTTTCATTTAAACTTTTATAGTTGTTCCATTATCTACACTTTTTTATTGTAAAAGCTCCACTCGACTTCAGTAGACATTTTTTAAAACTGACATGCGTATCTAATAAATATAATTTCAAAATTATTTCTTGCTTTTTGGAGCTGTTTTTACTTTTTTAAGTTTCCTGTGTTTTGAAGTCGGTTTTTTTTGTCAAAAAATATTTTATTTTACGATTTTTAATGATCGGTAGACGTAGACCTAACAAGGATACTTCTCGGATGAGGAAACGATGGCCTAGATAGCTATAGTAAATTTTACTTTTTATTTTCAAGTGCTAATTGCTGTACTGAAGCTAAACTAAATATTTATAAACATTTTATAATATAATAGTAGTGCTTTAAAATACTTAATGAAAACATTAACAAACGCACTAGTCGCCACTGCGATTTTCGAAGTTTCCCCTATTCCTTTCCTCTAGGATGCCATCATCAGATCCTAGTATCCTTATCATGGTACCGCCCTAGGAATATCACCTTTCCAACAAAAAAAGAATCATCAAAATCGGTTCATAAGCAAACACACATAAAAAAAAATATTCGAGTCGAATTGAGAAAACTTTTTCTCTTTTGAAGTCGCTTAAAAATGTGTATTTAAAAATAAATAACAATCTCGTGACAGTTTTCACAATTTATATTCCTAGTTGTAACATTAGTGCTAATATAGTTGGAGATATACAAACACACATTGTGTGACACAATCAAGCGACTGCCATTGAGCACATAATATACCTACGTATAACACAACATAAAACCTTATGCATATAATATATATGCAATGCACGTATACCGGCGCTGGCTTCCTTAACATCGCGGGCAGCACTCTACATTAATTAAAATATGCCGATTTGTCCAAAGAATGTCAAAGTATTTATTTTAGGTTCTATAATACTACTTTTTATGCTACGACAAATAGGACTACGCTTAGCATAATGTTGTACAAAATTAAAAACAAACAGTACCCTAGTGGGTCCGTTTACATTAAGATCAGGTGTACACTGAACCAAACAGTAATGCAGCATAATGCGCTGTGCTTATTGCTTGTAGCATTGCATATACCGGCTAAGTATCTTCTCTAAAGGCCACTCCATTCGCGTAGTGGCGCGAATTATACTTTTTAAATGAATAAAGCTCTTTTTAAAAAGAATATTTAATTTTACAGTTTTAAAGTACATGTATTTATATAACTGAAATAATAAAAATGCGACCAAGCTTTGTGAGTGCCTGTTCCTATCTGTCTTGAACTCTTGATGTTTGCATTTCAGTGACGCCGCCGTACAGCTCTATGATAGTGCGGCGTCAGCTTTTCTTCTTCTGACGTCATAGCTTTCTTATACATAACACCTCCCCGCCGAGTGTGAAGACTTTTTTTTCAATTTCTTGTAAAAAATGGCTGATTCGTTGTGGTGGTCATCTCTACATCTTCTGTTGTTGGTGTAGATCTCTGTTTTCTTATTTTCTCTGAAATTTTCTTGTGTCCATAATATATAAGTATTATAAAAGTAACGATGTATAACGGCGTTGTCCAAAAATAATGTTCAGTCGAACTGTTTTCCAATAGTATGGGGGTTTCCTTTTCCAATAAGTTCTTCAATTTGTAGAGTTTACTCATAGGTATTTCTTCTATTTTCAGCGCCTCATTTTTGTTTTTAATAGTGATATTTGACAGTTCAAAAGATAGCAATTTCACAGGGTTTCCTCGTAGTTTATTTTCAGCATTCAACATAGTGTTTGTTTCCGTGTTTACTCGACATCCTTTGGGTATCTCTATCAGGTAAGTACCACGAATTGATTCGTAGCTTTCTTCAGTGCATATAAATTTTATCTTCGTTATCGCTGGGCAGGTAAGTATGTAATGAGCATCATCAATTTTGTCAATAATTTCTGTTGTAATTTTATATTTTATGTAATCACATTTATCTGTTATTTTCTGTTTCAGGATCAAGGAGTAAATGCAGTCATCGTGTTGGTGTAACTTAGTAAAACTCATCTTTCCGCAATAGTAAATATCTTGAAACTTATTGCATTCTTTTTCATGTACCAATAACTTTCTTCGTTCATGGCCAAGTAAGGTAAGGAAGGGATAATTATAGTATTATTATAAGTAGGAGTAGGATAAAGGTGATAATAATCATACATATAGCTATACATAATAGGAAACTTCAAAACAAATACTATCGTGTTATCAGTATAATACGAGCCTGTCTCTATTACTTCATAATAATACCTATAGTCTGAGTTGTCGTCAAATAAAATTAAACAAAGTCAAACTATAATTAATAATACTAAAAATAAGATAAGTATGCAAGAGCAGACCAGCCTCCACAGGCGGCACCCGTTCACGAGCATGACATATGAATCAGCCATCGCTTCGCTCAACCATATTTTAGGGAACGTAACGACCCGACGCACATGCCACCACCGCAGAGACAGTAAAGAGAGCATGACACACTCAAGATACTCTAAATAAAAACTTAATGATGTATTTAACGCAACGCTGTTTGTTATCTGTAGGACAATGCTGTTAAAATAAAATAAAAAATTATCTGTATCTCAATTTATCTGTAATACGTTTTCTTCGTTGGTCTCTAAGTCTATAGTTGCTATCCAATTACAATCACTTCACGATCCCAACTTTACAGTTAAAGTTCAGGCTTTTGTATTGAATAAACTCACAACAATACTCCCTGAAAAGCAGGTTAGAGTAAAACTATGGTCGGAGTTTTCAAATGTCACGTTGGCAGATCCATCATTTCACACACCTAACAAAATCGACATTCTTCTCGGAGCAGATGTTTATGGTAAAATCTTGTTAGATGGTGTGATTAAAGGTCCACCTGGTGCACCTATTGCTCAGCAAACGTCACTTGGTTGGATAATTTCTGGGCCAATTGACATAAATCACGTTAATTTAACACAACGATCACCTGTAAGCATGCATATTACTCATTCAAATGAAGATGAAATGCTCAAAAGATTTTGGGAGCTAGAATCTGATACTGTTGTGTTAGATCAAAAAGAGTGTTGGACTGAAGAAGAAAAGAAATGTGAGGAGATATTTACAACCACTACGAATCGTGACGATACAGGGAGATACATTGTTAATCTACCATTTCGCAGTGATGATCCTAATTGTAAATATGGTAATTCTTATAAAATTGCAACTAGAAGATTTTTGAGTCAAGAAAAAAGATTACTGCAAAATGCCGATTTGAAAAAGGAATATTCTAAAGTCATTTCAGAATATTTAGAAATGGGTCATATGGAGGAGGTGCCTTTTGCTCAACGAGACATTTCTGAAGCAGTTTACTTACCGCATCACGCTGTTGTACGGGAAGACAGAGCGACTACACGAGTAAGAGTGGTTTTCGATGCAAGCTGTCTCGGTGTTAATGGAGTTTCATTAAATCAAGATTTGTTAGTAGGTCCTACACTCCAACCTGACTTGCGACATATTATTATGCGCTGGCGTTACTACCCTATTTGCTTGGTATCGGATATTGTAAAAATGTATAGACAGATAAAGGTTGCAGAGAAACACGCAGATTTTCAACGATTAGTATGGCGTAAGGATCCTCAGATGGAGCTGCAGCATTTAAGACAATTGCGAGTAACATTTGGAACTGCATCAGCACCTTACCTCGCAGTACGTTGCTTACATCAGCTTTCATATGATGATGATAAGGGTTATCCTTTAGCTGCGGAAAAAATTCTGAAAGAGTTCTATATGGATGATTTACTTACGGGTTGCGAAACTGTTGAAGAAGGTACAATAATTTACGAGCAGATGAATCAATTATTACACCGTGGTGGATTTGAGCTTCAAAAATGGAGTAGTAACAGTGAAGAATTATTAAAAGCAATAAGCCAGGATGATATAGCTGTAGAAGGAAGTGTGCAATTAAGAATAGATGCTGTCATAAAGATTCTGGGTCTTACTTGGAATCGAAGAGAAGATTATTTTGAATATGCTGTACAGCTACCTACACTGAAGATTCCACTAACTAAAAGTAATCATACCGCCCACCAAGATTATTATTACATTATTAATTGGGTTTTCTAACCCTGTGTGAATACTCGACAAATCTTCTAAATTAGACAACTCAGGGATTTCAGTTCCGGGATTACCAATCATTGAAATATTCTGGTCACCTATGGCCTCGTCATCAGAGTTAAATAATGGTGACGTATTATTATTTTGTATTTGTATCCGAGATAAGGCGTCTGCGTTTAGATTTGTTTTTCCTTTTTTATAAGTAATATTGTATTCAAATTCCTCTAATTTTAAGCGCCACCGAATAAGTCGTGAGTTGGGTTCTTTCATATTAAACAGATATTGCAGAGGTTTATGGTCAGTGATTATATTAAACCTTCTGCCAAACAAATACGGTCTATAATATTTTGTCGCCCAAACAATGGCTAATAACTCCTTCTCAATCGTACTGTAGTTAGCTTCACTATCGTTCAAGGTACGCGATGCGTAGGCGATGGGCTTATCGGAGCCTATGGGACCTTGAGACAATACTGCTCCTATAGCTACGTTCGATGCGTCTGTCCGGAGATCAAATTCTTTCGAGAAGTCTGGGTACTGTAATATGGGATCGTTTATTAATATCTGTTGACATAATTTAAAACAACTTACGTATTCGGAGTTTAGATCAATTTTAGCGCCTTTTTCAGACATTTCGTTAATGGTTTAGTTAAATGTGCAAGGTTGGGTATAAACTTTCGATAGTCACCGAGTAAACCTAAAAACGATTTAATTTCCCTTTGTGTTTTTGGTAGTGGGAAATTTAATATTGCGTTAACCTTTTTTGGATCTGGTTTGACGCCATCCGGTGTAATTATATGTCCTAAAAACGTGGTTTCTCTTGTTAAAAATTCTGATTTATCAAGTTGCTACTTTAAGTTAGCTTCTCGTAATCGTTGGAATACGGCCTCTAAATTACTCATATGCTCCTGTAGCGAGCTACTATATATTATTATATCATTCATGTACACTAAAACGTTATCTAATCCACGCAATACTGAGTTCATAACGCGTTGGAAAGTAGACGGTGCGTTCTTTAATCCGAAGGGCATGCGCAAAAAGTCATAGTGACCACTAAATGCAGTTTTTGGAATGTCATTTTCATTGAGTTCAATTTGGGAAAATCTGGAAAATAGGTCTAATACACTAAAATATTGACATCGCCCTAGTTTATCTAAAATGTCACTAATGTTTGGAATCGTTTGATCAGTAGTTTTTATATTAAGTTTTATTTTATTTGTAAATGACAAGGGGCTATTTTCCGTATAAAAAACATCACTATAATTTTTACAAAGGCGAATTAAGTTCGCTTTCTCTTCACTGTTTAGGTGGTTAGTTCGCAACAATGTTTCTATGTTGATAACGTTCGAGTCAGAGGTTGTGCACTCAAAGTTACAAACGTCGAAATTATTTAATGCATGTACTGGTTGAAAATGATTATTATTCAATGGTCTCAATGGTACATCTCGCGATCTATAAGAAATACCACTCATCGGCTGAGGTAGAGTACGATTATTATGTGTATTTTGATAATTATTATTATTATTATACGTAGGTCTATTTTGCGTTTGTGACCAAAGTGGTCTTTGTTGCTGAAAATAATTGTTATTATAATTATTTTTAGGAAAACTATTTTGACGATTTTGTCCAAAATTAAATTGGTTATTTTGCGGATAATTGAATGGTCGTGAAAATAATCTATTTTGATGTGAAAAAGAATTATTTTGTTGATAAAAAGGGTTATTTGGTTTAAAACTTGATTTAACAAAAATATTACTTTTGTTTTGAGGTGAAGGCAACTGTGGGTGTTTATTAAAATTAACAAACTGATTGTAGTTTGATCTATTCTTATTTTGCGAATACAAAATATTTTGTTCTTCTTTAATCATTTCAATTGCTGTGGGTAAGTCAGTGGGTCTCATGGCTCTGATTGTAGAACCAAGAGGTTCACGTAATCCTCCCAAAAATGTCTTTAATGATTGTGACGTAAAAAAATCGCGTTTACACCTTTTCACAGTTTCTTCCACTTCGTGTAAATTAACAAAACTAATAATAGTATTTAACATATGCATGCATTTATCATAAAATTCTTGTGGGTTATCATTTTCTTGCCTGATACATATCAAATCCCTAGTCAACGAATTTTCATCTCGCTGATCTGAGAAATGTTGTAATAAAATTCTTTTTACATTGGCCCAAGTAGAAGCGCCGTTGATATTAACAACTTCTTCCGCTTTTCCTTTGAGTTTACCTAGTATACTAAATAATACCATTTGATTTTGAAAGACATCAGCTTGATTTTCATCATAATATTGAGATAAAATAGCCTCTGATGTAGTTATAAATTTAGTTGATTAGGATTTCCCTCGAATTCAGGAACAAAGTTAATAGCAGTTTTAAAAACGTTTAGTTCCATTTTGCAAATATTTTATAAAGCTATAAAGTAAATCATTAACTAAGTATTTAACTAATCTAACACTGATTGAGTAAAGTTAGGAAGAATTAGAAGATTTGGTTCTAGTCTTCAAAACGAAATAAACGTAATTATAATATATATTGAGATAGGAATCATATGAAAGGGAAATGGCACTTACAGAATAATTGTCTTCATTTTCCTTGGTACGCTTACACCATTTACAAGTTCGAAGTTCAAGGTTCTGACGAATTATGCAACTTTAAAGTTTAAAAGTAGTTTTTTCGTCAATCCACAAGACTGCGCCAATTATACTTTTTAAATGAATAAAGCTCTTTTTAAAAAGAATATTTAATTTTACAGTTTTAAAGTACATGTATTTATATAATTGAAATAATAAAAATGCGACCAAGCTTTGTGAGTGCCTGTTCCTATCTGTCTTGAACTCTTGATGTTTGCATTTCAGTGACGCCGCCGTACAGCTCTATGATAGTGCGGCGTCAGCTTTTCTTCTTCTGACGTCATAGCTTTCTTATACATAACACGCGCGAATGGAGTGTAACCCATATCTAATTTGGAGTGTTGGAGTGCCATCATTCCAAATTAGATATGGGTTTTGGAATATTGGGGAATCCAACGCTCGGAGCGAGCGATGCCAAGCAAACCAAGTAGTTATGTGATTTAATTTAGAGTGATGAGTCCTTGAATAGAAGCCATGTGAGTAAATTTGGAGTGACGGAGTGGAGTGTCCGTAAATGGGGGCCATAACATCGGAAACACTGCACACAAATTAAATAACATCCAAGAGCGACGCTCCAAAAAAACTATGCTAATACGGAGGTTAAGTATCGGACTATATCTATCGGAAGATCGGTTATTAATTCATTTATTTCAGACATAATAATATCCATTTTGTTAGTAACAATTTTCTTATTCTAGTGTTAGTATGAGCATACAGAGTTTACAATCACTTATAAAATTACCAAGGCGTAATTCCAGAGATTGCGCAGCAGCGGTTGACGTATACACAATCCAGCCTACTCGCAATCAAGCTCAGAATGCTGTTGGCACTGCCACGCACCCTGCGCACCAGAGACGTGCATCTTTTACGCATTGTAGTATAAAAACAGTTTACGTGGTTCCCTGCGAACATCCCTGACGCACTACAGTATCGCGGCAGCCCCAACAACACTCTAAACGCGTTATTGGAGCCGGAGTCCGCTGAATTTTAAATAGCACTCGATGCCCACTCCGAGTAAGGTTTTTTGACGACCTCCTTGGTCCAGTGGTTTGTACACCGGTTTTCATGGAGTCGCCATCTCTGAGGTCCCGGGTTCGATCCCCGGTCGGGTCAATTAAGAAATTATTGTTTTTCTAAATTGTCTCGGGTCTGGGTGTTTTCTATGTATAATAAGTATGTATTTAAGTATTTTAAGTGTGTTTATCCGTTGTCTAGTAACCATATAACGAGTTTCATAACGAAGCTTCTCTTGGGCTAGATAATTGGTGTAAGTGTAGGAAAGTTTATTATTATATTTGTTGGCGCGGGAGATTCTAACCAGGGTCAGGGATTGGAAGACCTGATGCGTGGTACGGAGAAACGAAGGTTTCTATGCGACCTAGGGTGAAAGAGTGAGGAACAGCCACCAGCGGATAGTGGACTGTATTAAATAGTGGATTTGGTATGCTAGACGATATACGTTGGCAGTCATTGGAAGATTGAAAGCACGCCTACCTTGAGGATCCTCGCACAGCTCGCAGTATCCAAGGTCCAGGGTCCAGGGTCGAAGTGTGGACCGGAACAATCCAGACGGGCGTCGCTCGTCACCCACCACAAAACCAGCAGTAATTGTCTGTATAAAGTCTAAATAGGTGGCCACCTCAGCTTTCTTTCAACAGATTAACACTCGCGACGAATCGAGAGGTAAAAGGACTCAGATTAAAGCCCTTATTTCCAATTTTTATAACAGCAAGCACCTTACACGTGGCTCGCTCCAGTTAGAACTCTTCTTCATCTTGGACGGCGCTCGGCGGGCGATGTTCAAACCATCCAATCAGGTGCGCGCTAATGTCGCGCGCGCGATAGAAGATGTGTAGGCGTGCGGGGTAGAAAGGGATAAAAGGTATAGGGTTGTATTGACTGCCAACTTAACAACCTAAAGAACTTTGCACGTATGCAGTAAGCGCATTAAAGGCGCGCGAATAAAAAGATAACTATTTGGCGTTACCATTTCCTCCCCGCCTTAAAGGGATGCCTTTACAGGACACAATAATATAATTGAGGAGCTAACTCCTAATAATTTATGCTTAGCTAACTAAAATCTAAAGTTACAGCCCTATGTGTAGAGTCAGAAACTTGAATAATGAAATTATTGCTACTTACAACTAAAGTTATTGAGCAGAGTTGACTGCAGACTTATTGACTAGGTAATGGGCATAATCGAACGACGGGACGCGTGAAGCTTCCCTTACTGGTCTTAACAGTGACAACACGCGTGGCACCGTCCTTCGAGGGATGAACAGCCTCCACTATACCCAATGGCCAAGAAAAGGGTGGAATGTTGTCGGTTATGATAACAACAACCGTACCTATTTGAATAGGCGTAGTCGGCGTTGCCCATTTTGCTCGAGATTGCAACTGGTGCAAGTACTCGACACGCCATCGCTGTCAGAAGCTCTTTACAATTTTGTCGAGGAGAGAATATCTCTCTTGTAAGTTTATGTTCTCCACATACGGCGTGGGTAATGAAAGAAGTGGCGCAGTGTGAAGGAAATGTACTGGGGTAAGAGCAGCGGGCTCTGCGGGGTCGCTACTCATAGCCGTGAGCGGGCGCGAGTTTACAAGTGCCTCGACTTGGGCTAGCACAGTCAACAGCTCCTCATAAGATAGGATCTGCTGCCCGACGACCTTGAAAAGATGATTCTTAACAATTCTGACCATATTTTCCCAACTTCCTCCCCAATGGGGCGACGCCGGTGGGTTGAATTTCCAATCAATACGATTTTCCAAAAGCTCATGTTCAAGGTGCGGTTGATACTCGTCGAGGAACTTGTAAAGATCACGCAGATAAGAGCGGCAGCCAACGAAATTAGTACCTTGGTTTGAGAACATACATTGGACTGGGCCGCGACGCGATAAGAATCGTTTTAGAGCTGATAGGAAGTTGACAGTGCTCAACTCTGTCGCTATCTCAGTATGCAGACAACGTGTTGTGAGACAGGTGAAGATACACAGCCATGCTTTACGACTTCTTATTCCTCGTCCACGAACTGGCGTATACTGGAGAGGACCAGCGTAGTCGCACCCTGTGTGCGTGAAGGGCTTGACCACTTGGTTGACGCGACAACTCGGCAAGTCAGCCATGAGTGGTAAAGTCGGTCGCGGCTTAGCTCTAAAACACGTGTTGCAATTATAGATGCGATGACGAATGATTCTTCGAGCGGCTAGTATCCAGTACTGATACCCGAGTAAGGACATCAGTAGTTCGGGGCCGGCATGCAAATGCTTCTTGTGGTAGTAGTCAACTATTATATCCACCACGTGATCGTGATGCGGCAACACACACGGATGCTTTTGCACGTAATCGACGTCAGCATTTGACAGACGGCCACCGACGCGAATTAAGCCGTCCTCGTCTAGAAACGGATGCAGCTTTTGTAAAGCGGGTGAACATGGTTCCCTGTTTTTCAATTTTTGAATGTCATCACCGAAGTGAACATTCTGAAGCGAAGTTAGAATTTTTCTTTTAGCAAATTCAAAATCAGATCGTGAGTCTTTCGCTGCGCGCGGCAACTGTCTTACAAAACGGCATACGTAAACCGTTATCCGCAACAGCCTTGACCACGATGAAATCCGCTGCGAGAGTGCATAAAGAGGAGACTCGGCACTACCCGTAGTGACGGCATGTGCAAGCGGCTTCAGTTCGGGTACTTCACCAACCGAGTCGCGATCGAGCGCCTTTATAGGCCACTCTGATGGATCACTCACGACCCATGGCGGTCCCTGGTACCATAGTGGATGGCTTATAAGCTTTGCGGGCGAAAGATCTCGCGATAAGCAATCAGCCGGGTTCTCAACTCCAGCAACGTGGTGGAAACAGTTGGCAGGAACGTTCTCGCTTACCTTTACTACTCGATTTGCGACAAACGTTTGCCAGCGGTGAGGAGATGAATTGATCCAGCAAAGGACTATTTTAGAGTCGGTGAAAGCATAGACCCGGTCTATTTTATAACGCGGTTCAAAATTATCTAGCACCTTACGCATAAGTTTCGACAGAAGAACTGCCGCGCAAAGCTCCAGTCTTGCTACAGAAGTAGTTTTCAACGGCGCGACCTTCGATTTCGAACACACCAGCTGAACCGTCACGTCAGCTCCGTCAACAACCCTAAGGTAAACGACGCCACCGTAAGCACGCTCGCTAGCGTCCCCGAAACCCAAAAGCATCGCGGTGTAACCTTGCACTGCACCGAGATGGCGCGGTATACGAATCTCGTTAAGCCTCGGAAGCTCAGTGCAAAACTGTTCCCAAAGATCCACAATATGCCGTGGGGGAATTTCATCCCAGTCACATTTTATCAGCCAAAGCTCCTGAATAAGAAGCTTGGCGTACAAAATGGTGGGAGCAATTAAGCCCACGTTGTCCCACAGACGCGCTACAGTGGACAGAATGGTCCTTTTGGTGCACGCTGAATCGGGTTGATTGACCTTGAAATAAAAAAAATCTCCTAATTTATTCCAATGTAAACCGAGGATTTTTTGAGGAACACTTCTATCGATTTCAAGGTCTGTGGACGCTCGGTGCGAAGCAGGGATCTCACGCAACACGCTTTCCGAATTGCACGTCCATTTAACCAGATCAAACTGCCCACGTTTAAATAGATGTATGAGTTCTTTACTCGCGGCTACAGCTACGGTCTCGTCATTGGTCGACGAATCTTTGGCCATAATACTGAAGCAGACGTCATCCATATAGGTCGAGGTGGACGCTATGGACGCCGCGGCGGGGAACTGATCGCCTTTGTCAGCGATTACCTGTTGCACTACGCGTAGCGCGTGGTACGGACTCGAGTTCATGCCGAAGCATACTCGGTTGAACTCGTAAGTGCTTATAGGTTCTTGCGGTCGAAACCTGAAAAAGATCAGCTGAAACCGGCGATCGGCGTCGCGTACTCCTATTTGTAAATACATTTGACGACAGTCCGCGGTAAGTGCAATTTTAAACAACCTAAAGTTTAAAAGTATACAAAAAAGGTCACCCTGTAGATTAGGGCCCGAGTGTAAAATGTCATTAAGTGACATACCCGTGCTCGTTTTGCAGCTCGAATCTAAAACCATGCGAAGTTTCGTTGTGTCCTTGTCGTTACGAATAACCACAAGAGTAGGTATATAATAACCGACACTATCCACGTCAGTCGTTACCTCCGATAAATATCCCTTTTCGACGTATTCACGAATGATATCGTCAAAGGCGGTACGTAACGTGCTTGACGCTTCCAATTTTCTTTCGAGGCATAAAAACCTGCGATGAGCGGCGGTGTTTGAATCCCCTAACTTATACACGTCATCACTAAAAGGTAACGCAACGGTGTACCTACCACTATCGTCACGAGTAGTGGTGGAGCGGAAGTCATTCTCACATTCAAGGTCATCTTGACTTTGGGTGGGCGGAGCGGTGATCTCCTCAAGTTCCCAGAACTTTTTAAGGAGATTGTCCAACGACGAGTCGTGGACAACAGCACAGCAGGCAGTCGTACATTTATATGGGGCCTGCACTTCGGCGGGAACTGAACCCATTATAATGTACCCCAATACTGTCTGTATAGCGGGCGGTATCCTGGGTACACTGCTATGTACCATGTTAGATAGCAGCAGGTGCGGAAATATAGATGCGCCGAGTAGCACATCCACCGAGGCGAGCGACGCGAACGAGTCATCAGCCAGCGGGAGCGAAGACATATACGAGAACATAGACACGTCCACGGGTAGTGTCAGCAGGTTGTCCGTGATGCGGTCTACTACTAGCCCTGACACGTCAAAACTAGTATTTTCGTTTAGACGCGAGAATATTTTAAAGTCGGCTGTGCCCTTAATAGATTTTTCAGAGCCGCCTATACCGCGTACAATCACGCGCGATTTTTTATTGTTATTTAAATCCAACAGCGCGCAACAATCCTGGGTTATAAAACTTATATGCACTAGTGTTAGGCTGCGTATTTTGGTATACCCTATACTGACTTTTGATGAAGTCGGACAGATTACCAAACGTCGGCACTTCGGCGTCACGATATTTCATCTCGAACGCGAGGACCGTTTCATTGTCTAACTTTTTTAAGGCGGTGTGTAATAACATATAATCCGCCAAATCATTGAGATTAAGATGCTTAATTGCATTCGCGGCTGTGACAAACTTGTCCATGAATAATTGTAAGTTAAACGAAGAAGCGGGACCACTCATTTTAAAGTTGTTTATTTGGTCTAAGTACGTAGACGCGAGCGTTCGCGTGTCATGATACTTAACGACAAGACAGCTGATAATCAGCTGATAGTTATCCGCGCATGGAGTTATCCCCGAGAACACGGCCTGGGCTTTTGGCGATAGCTTGCCTATCAAATAATACAGTCTTTCGTCATCTGACAGCGATGGGTTGTCGTGGACTCTCGACTTAAAACTTGCATAGAATAAAGGCCAATTTCGAATGTCGCCATCAAATGACATAAGCTCTAATGGGGGCAAAGACGGCAATTTGGGCATGACCGGTAGACTAAGTTCAGCTCTCGGAGGCGGTTCACATTGTTTTACCACACGCTTAATACGGCAGTACATCTCTTCGAAAGCAATAATTGGTTGATAATTAGGTTTCGCGCCAATTTTGTTTCGAAGCAATGTTCGATTATACTCATCAACTAAGTTTTTGAATTCAGTGCGAACTTCATCGATAGTCGCAACAGAACTGAGAATTTTTTCTTTGAGCTCTGGGCTCGTGTGTGCCGTAAAAGAATTTTCGTATATTTTTTGAACAATTTCAAATAAAACATTACGTTGCGCCTCCAACATAGACAGATCAGATTCATAGTATGTATTAAGGCTTTTGCTATCGCTACTTTCGTTTTTCTTAGACATAGCGACTAGGTACGCGAAATGTCTCTTTTATAAAACAAGTGCGGTATACCTATCTACTGAGCGGAAAGTACGCGTTCAATGCGACCTACTGCGTATCGTATTTATAGGATAAGAAGCGTTGCTTTGTTAGGAGCAAAATTCACCTACCCTACAATAAAAGTACGAAGCGCTTGACGCGCTTCTCAACTAAATTATGTAGTTACCCACACTGTTATGGGTTAAATAGTTATAGAATTAGTTACCTAGCGATTAATATGTTTGAAGCTAATAAAGAACTACGTATTTTAAAACACGAATGCTGTACAAAATTAAACGTTTCTTTACTGCTATCTAAACAAGAAGTTAAAACCTACGACTAGGATTTTTAATTTCGCTTATAGATAATTACCTAAACCGGCGGTTGCGATTAAACTTATTTAAGTGCTATCAGTTTTAGGCAATACCTATAAGGGCGGGGCGGGAGTGAATGGATACGTAGGTCTAGGTACCTATATGTATCCTAAGTGTAGACTAAACGAATTTAGCCAAAGAAAATGGGTTTTAGCGATTAAAGAAATTAAAATAAGTTTGTACGAGTACGTACCTATCTGGGGAATGCTGGTAGGTATAAGTAGGTACCTATCCGGCACGAAGAGACCAAAAATGTTGGCGCGGGAGATTCTAACCAGGGTCAGGGATTGGAAGACCTGATGCGTGGTACGGAGAAACGAAGGTTTCTATGCGACCTAGGGTGAAAGAGTTAGGAACAGCCACCAGCGGATAGTGGACTGTATTAAATAGTGGATTTGGTATGCTAGACGATATACGTTGGCAGTCAGTGGAAGATTGAAAGCACGCCTACCTTGAGGATCCTCGCACAGCTCGCAGTATCCAAGGTCCAGGGTCCAGGGTCGAAGTGTGGACCGGAACAATCCAGACGGGCGGCGCTCGTCACCCACCACAAAACCAGCAGTAATCTATACTAATATATAAAGCTGAAGAGTTTGTTTGTTTGTTTGTTTGTTTGTTTGAACGCGCTAATCTCAGGAACTACTGGTTCGAATTGAATAATTCTTTTTGTGTTGGATAGTCCATTTATCGAGGAA
Organism: Eudonia lacustrata; assembly: GCA_947562085.1. Classification (NCBI taxonomy): domain Eukaryota; kingdom Metazoa; phylum Arthropoda; class Insecta; order Lepidoptera; family Crambidae; genus Eudonia; species Eudonia lacustrata. Next base: position 64,713,117 of record OX387339.1, on the reverse strand, counting down.
GGCTTTAGGCTATATAACATTACGCTGCGACTAATAGGAGCGAAGCATCAGTGAAAAATGTTGCAAAAACGGGAAAAGAGCCTAAAAAATTAAAAATGCTGCCGAAAGTCACTATTCCACGCGGACGAAGTCGCGAGCACAGCTAGTTGTCTGTATAAAGTCTAAATAGGTAGCCACCTCAGCTTTCTTTCAACAGATTAACACTCGCGACGAATCGAGAGGTAAAAGGACTCAGATTAAAGCCCTTATTTCCAATTTTTATAACAGCAAGCACCTTACACGTGGCTCGCTCCAGTTAGAACTCTTCTTCATCTTGGACGGCGCTCGGCGGGCGATGTTCAAACCATCCAATCAGGTGCGCGCTAATATCGCGCGCGCGATAGAAGATGTGTAGGCGTGCGGGGTAGAAAGGGATAAAAGGTATAGGGTTGTATTGACTGCCAACTTAACAACCTAAAGAACTTTGCACGTATGCAGTAGGCGCATTAAAGGCGCGCGAATAAAAAGATAACTATTTGGCGTTACCAATATTATTAAGGTGTAACATTAAGCTGTGTGTGCGATTAGGAAATTTTCTGTTATAATTTGAAAATGCAGAAACATTAACCCCCTTACAAATAAACAGAGAATAAGGCTTTGAATAGTTATTCCGTGTTTTGTCTCTTTTACTCTAATTTGAAATGACATTTACATGACAGGAACAAAACACGGAACAACTATTCGGAATACTTATTACTATATATCATCATCATCTCAGCCAAAAGACGATATGAGGGGTATTTGCCGTAATCGCCACGCTTGACAGGCGGGTTGGCGATCGCAGTAGGTTGAGGGTAACCTCAGAGCGATGCTGCTGCCCATCCTCTGCAATGGTCCCTTAGTCGGCTTTTACGACACCCACGGGAAGAGATGGGGAGATGGGGAGATGGGGAGATGGGGAGATTACTATATGTACTGTATCCCAAATTAAAAATTACTGCGCGGGCGCGTGCGCAGAGTGTTGACCAGCCCGGTGGCCAAATGGTTAGTTCGGGTCGCGGCGTCCGCGGCGTCGGGCCGCCGAAGGCGCGGCGCCGCAGCGCCGCGAGCGCCCGTTCAGCGTTGATGCGTCAACAATCGCGGTTGTAATTAACTTGTGCAAATTTAGTACACACTAATATACTGACCGCTTACTTACGTAAGCCTTTGTCAAATGTCAACAATTAAATCACCGACATCTATGAAGCTGTAGATATAACTGAAGAGCAGTTGGTTGAAGTAAGCAAGTATTATTAGCTATCTTAATCTTCTGGTGAAGGACCTGTCTTTCAACTTAAAATCAGGACTTTAAAGAGAAGTAAAGATGAAAGAGAAATAAAATAAAGGAATATAAAAAACCATTTCAAATCATTTATTAAAGAAAAATAAGGACAGTTGAATTTATTACAATGAGCTTGAGAAAAATAAAAAAATATTGTCCTAGAAAAACTCACAAATTTAAATTTAAATATTATTTTGAATAGAATTATTTCACTATTACTACTTTTATGGATCGTTCAACCATTTGTCAGACGGTAGATTATATTGCTGGTCTGACTCGTCCCAATACTGATCCTTTTCACTTTTTTTCCTGTTACTGAGGATGAAATCAAAAAACCATCCCGGGACATGATGGCGTCAGTCGCCGCATGATTATTTTTATATAAAACCATGTCATTCCTCCGATTTCCCACATAATAAACTTTTCCCTCCACTCAGGCCAATTCCCCTATCAGTGGCGTAAGGCCTATGTGCGACCCTTACCCAAAATTTCCAAACCGTCCCATATCCATTCTTCCGTTTCTATCCAAGGTAATCGAAGCTTGTGTCTATAAGAGGTTTTCGAGGTTCATTTACCAAAATGGTCTCGTTAATCTGCTACAATCCGGTTTTAGGCGTGGGCATGGCACAGTTTCCGCTCTCCTTAAAGTGACTGGCGACATTAAACAGGGCATTAAGGATACCAAAATAACAGTCTTGGTACTCATAGATTTCTCCAACGCCTTTAATGCCGTAGTCATGATATTCTCCTTTCTATCCTTTCTCATTTTATGGTTTCATATCTGAAGTGCAGTAGTGGTTCTCTTCTTATCTTCGTGACCGTCGACAGTCAGTCCACATTGATGAGACAACATCACGTTGGTGCAACCTGGATGCTGGCGTTCCTCAAGGCGGTATTCTTTCTCCATTATTATTTTCAATATTTATTAACTTCATTTCACATCACCTTCAGTGTTCGTATCATCTGTACGCCGATGACCTTCAACTTTATACACAATCACGTGTGGATGACTTTATCTGATGCCATTCGAAATAGAATAGGGACTTGGAGGCGATAAACGACTGGTCTCGTAGGTTTGGTGTGGCCGTAAATCCCACAAAATGTCAATCAGTTCTCATTGGCAGCTTGCGATTGCTGGGTATAGTGGCGATTAATGAATTTGATGAAACAGTCATACCGTTTAGTCAGAGTGTAAAAAATCTTGGTCTGCCTCTGGATTCTACACTCAGCTGGCATTCACAGGTTGCTCATGTCAGTAAAAAGGTTACCTAGACTTTGCGCTCATTGAATCGCCTGAGGAATTTTTTGCTGTTCAAGACGAAGGTAATGCTTGCGCAAACTTTAATATTTCCCATGATCGATTATGGTGACGTGTGCTATTACGATCTCAACGCCGTTCTGCTTGATAAGCTTGACAGAATGCTTAACAATAGTATCAGATTCATTTATAAATTGAAAAAATATGACCAGTATAGGTCCGAGCTGAAATGGTTACCCATTCGTCAGCGAAGAAGTTCACGAGCCCTAACAACTACTGTTGTCGATTCTTAATTCTCCAAATTTTCATTCCTATCTTACCCCCCATTTTCAATTCCTTTGCTTTTCCCACAGTAAGAATCTCCGATCTTCTAATAATCTTCTTCTTCTCTGTCCTTCCCATACTTCCGGATTTGTACATTATTCCTTTTATATCCAGTCCATTCTCATGTAGAACGCGCTGCCTCTCGAAATCAGGATGGTTACAAGTCGCGATTACTTTAAAAAGAAAGTCCGCATGCTTTTTCTTAATGAAACCTTGGCAGAATCATCTCAGTAAAGACCCATTTTTAAATTATTTATACATTATTTATTTATGTAGGTATATTTATATATATTTTTTTAAAGTATTTTATGTAATTGTAATTTATAGAATATTTATTTATGTATTATAAGTTTCAATCTTTTTGTTACACAGTTTTCTACTTTTGTTGTCTCTCAAAATTTGCACCTCCCATGTCATTTCTGCACCACCCTATTGTTGACTGGTAGAAAATGCCTCAGGCATTAAGTCCGCCATGTAATATTTTGTTGCAAAAGTTTAAAATAAATAAATAAATAAATTATCTCATTTCAATATTGCAATACCAATTGTTTTTATGTCACTTCGATGCGATTCATATTTAAAAAGTTATAATACCTACTTATTAATTTTGTGTTGTTCAAAGTCTAGTTTTCACTAACGTGATAAAACTCGCACTAAGCATTCGGGTGACAAACGAGAAGAGCTAAAACTTTGCCATAAAATTTTTCGTTTCATCATCGTGATCAAATTTTGCATAGTAATTTAAACTCGCATTAGGCACTCTGACCAGTGAGCCAAGCAATAATAATTTATTTTTATCGTTGCGTAAAAGAGAAACATTGTATGGAAATAACCTTTTAAACAACTTATGTAATTCGAAATTTATCTTCGCAGCAATGAAGCATGCCTATGTGCTTACATCGAAAAGGATATTTTTAAGTCACATTTAAAATAATATGTTAAGTTGAAACTTATACGTAAAGGTATTTTAAAAACCAAATTAAAAAGTATTCCCAATCCCACCCAAAATGAAGAAACTGAAAAAACTCTGTCAAAGTCACACTACACTACTGACACCTATCTAGATGGACACACAACTATGATAACAAACAAATGAATACAAAAATTATGTGTAGAAAGGGTGCCTCAATACACATGCACGCTATGATAATTGGCTCGAAATAAAAATTGACATCCGTTTAATCGTTACCGTTAATATCACGTTTACCCTGGACAAATAGTTAGTGGTAATTTTATTGTAGTTTACCCATTTATCGGCAGATTTGATTTATTGACTATGAGTACCACTCACCAAACAAGTGAATTACAAGGCTGCTTCAACAACAGGCCTCTCCAGTTACATCTACAGCTTCATGCCGACATCCGATCGCAACATATTCACAAATGTCAAGGATCAGTCAAAATAGAAAGCAATAAATAAATACTTCAGTAGCTTTTATATATACTTCATAATAATACGCTTGTACTTAACTATTATTTCATTACGTCATATCACAGTAATAAACAAAACAGCATCTACCATTGCAGTAAACTTTGGTCACCTGCCGTCACCTTGGCCCACAAGTCAAGCAAGTGAAGTAAGGCGTGTCATATTTACGTAGCCTTATAAAGGTATATTTAGTTTGTGCATCACTTTAATTTATATTGTTTTTATTTGTGAGGACCTGTTACTGACTTTCCGTAGCTATTTAAATGTTTATTTATATATAATAGCTGTTGGTCTTCCTAAAATAAAATAAGTAAATAGGTAAGTGCCGTCATCGCCACGCTTCAACGTGAACACAACAAAACGAAAATAATCCGCCAGGTGGAGGAAATCGCAACTAAAGCAAAGACTTCACGAACTCGCACTGACGGCAACTCTTACCTACAACTATTTATTTATTGCCGCTGGGCCCCGCCGCGCTAACTCACTCCTGCAGCTGAACACACCTTAACCTGACGGCGTAAGTTCCACTTTGGCTTACGACAGCTGTACACAGCTGATGTTAATAGTGTTGGTAAGTTCTTGACTTCAGGCGAGTTGGCGGAAACACAAATAAACATATTCCGTTAACTAAAGGTGGCAGATAACACCTAACTATTGTAAGGTAAGGTTTGTGGTATTCCAATGTAGATTTATTATTTTAATTTTAGCTACAAATTCATTTATAATAAACTGTCTGACCCGGGGGACTTCGTACCGCTTTGACAGTTTCCATGACAACAAAACAAACAAATCATTTTTTATTGGAAAATTAAATCGTTTTTAGTATTTTCCGTTACCTAATTATTATTTATGTTCCTCACCGTCTAAACCTTCTTTGAACTTCCACAAATATTTTAAAATCAAAATTTGCCAAAACGGTTCAGCCGAGTGAGAGAGAGTCTGAGTGTTCGAGAGTTCAAGAGAGACAAACGAACAGTTTTATTGAAGTTCATTCTCATTTGAAGGTTTAGCTTAATCCGTTATAAAACGATTTTTCGAAATTCTATCCTTACCATTTCAAATTTCGAACTCTACGTCTAAGACAGAGTGAACGAGAGTGCGGCAATTTCATACAAGCGCTCCGAAACGCACGCACAAAAGCTCGTAGTGCACGTACATTAGCAAACAGAAAAAAGCACGGGAAAGGAGTACGCGATGACGCGGGCTGCCCCCGCAAACGCGGATCGGGCAGCGTATGTTGCTGTAGTAACGGAGAATAACAAGTATGTCACAGAGCGCTGCCGATCAGTATACACGTATTTTTTTGGTTTGGGTGTCGCGGTTGCGAGTTTTGTTGCATATAGGTGGGTGCATATTGAAAATGTCTGGAAAAAAAACATGTTGTGTATGACGATGTCTCAACACACACAACCATAATCCCAGTTTGCCCTTTTTTACTTTGCCAACAGATATAACAAGGTAAAATTACAATATAAAAGACACCCAAATTCACACAATAATAAATTAACTATGTGGGACTCAACCCTAGCTCGGTACGTCTACGGTAGGTCACGGCTGTTGCTGCACTCTCGTTCACTCTGTCTAAGAGGCCGTGTCCTAAAAGTGCATAACCTCTTTAAGCCTAAAACTTTTAAATGCGGTACTATTACGAGTATATAATACGGTGACTTTCGAGACATTCCAATTTTAAAGAGATTTTGCGTTTTTATGTGAGTTCAACCTTGTTTGAATAAAATCGGATTGAGTTTCAAACATGTCTCAAAATAAACTGTGATTTAAATCAAAAGCACTAAGAATATTGATATCAACTTCAAAGCAAATCACCGCCGAAATAACTTTTTACCTGTTTTTAACCCCGTTACGGGATGAATTTCAATAAAATACAAAACACGTCTTCCATCAATTCTGTTAAAAAAGGTTTATGCAAAATTTGAAGTAGATTGGACCAAGGGATCACGTTGTCCCATACAAACTTTGCTCCCCTTTTTCACCCCCTTAGGGGTAGAATTTCGGAAAATCCATTCTTATCGGATGTCTACGTCATACAAAGAACACACCATCCAAGTTACAGGTCTCTACGATCAGCGGTTTAGGCTGTGCGTTGATCCGTCATTCATTCAGGACAAAGCATTTTATATGTATAGATAAAAATATCTTACTGATTGTTGAGCAAACAGTTTAAAAAAATATTTAAAAGAATATAAAAATATATTATTAATATTAGATTCACGGCATGCTTATGATGCATGCACATATTATTTAAGTACTAAAAGGTATTTTAGTTTCTGTTATTGCTGCTTAATTGTTTCTTAAACATACACCATTATTTAAAAGGTTCAAAACTTATTAAAGAAGATATTATTCTCTCTTTTGCCTTTGAAAAAAGATAGGTATCGGAAAAAAATGTTTATTACTTGTACAATACGATCACCCCCAGAGATTCATGTAAAACAAATGTTGTCGAGCAAAGATACTAAATTAATTATTGTTGTGACAAAATATTATTCGCTAACAACATTATTTTCCTATCTCTTGAGATTATGAAAATGTTTTGTTTATACGTGTATACTGTATCTTTAAAACGGCCTCGTTAAATATTACTGTAACATTTTAAGTTCTATTTGCAAGTAAAAAACAAGCATCCACTAATTTGATGAAACATCCTTCAAAATGACTATTTTAATCTTGGAAGTGAGAAACATTCTCGGTAAGAACTTTGCGAACAGATTTTACTTTTTTCGTATCGTTCTTGATCGCTATAAAATTTCTCATAAAAATTTAATCCCGCCCAAGTCGTTGGCTTCAAAGAAACAAGTCGATGAAGTGTGGAAAAAGAAATCGCGAATAATGAAATATCAGAATGTTCTCGGAGCAACGCGCGCCCACGCTCACGCAGCAGTGCCAGCAGTACCGTGAGCTGTTGCTGGGACATTCACACGTCAGCTTACGATTGGAAGTATAATTGTTCTGAATCAACTGATCATAAATGTGTTGTTTACGCGGATGACATTTCAATTATAGTGACGACTGACAAAAATCATAATTCATTAATTGAGCAAGAGACTGACATTAATATTACAATTGACTCATCAAGTGATTGGCTTACTGAGAATAATTTAAAAATTAACCTTGCCAAATCTGTTCTGTTACAATTTAATAAATCTAAGCATACCAAGTACAATTTTAAATTAAATATAACTAAAGCTACGGAACTAACCAATACGAAATTTCTCGGTGTCACTATTGATAAGAACATAAATTGGAGTTTACATGTTGACGGTCTCTGCAAACGAATCAATAGGTTTTCATACGCAATTAACCAGGTTAAAAAGGTAACGGATAAAAATACTGCCGTTCTCACGTACTATGCGTATGTAGACTCAATTATACGATACGGTCTTGTCATTTGGGGGAACTGTACGGAATGGCGGAGAGTATTTATAGCACAAAAGAAATGCATCAGGGCCATAGGTGTTATTCGACCGGATGAGTCCTGTAGACCACTTTTCGGGAGTTTGGGTCTGCTGCCTCTGCCATCCCTTTACGTTCTGGAAGTGTGCATTTTAGTAAATAAGCATAAGCACCTATTCAAAAAAGCTTCCGATAATCAGTGTAGCAGACTACGGAGAGACCCACATAGACTTGTACTAAATACCATTCCGAATTGAAAGCTATTAATAATATTGGATAATTTAAAAGAAAACTTCATGGATGGCTAACTTTTCACAATGTTTATAGTTTAAAAGATTTTTTTGACAATAAAAACGATACCAATTTTGTGACACTCAGGGATTTGGACATCGCAATTTAATTATTTTTATTTTATTCTCTTTTTAATTTTATTAGTTTTAGACATTTGTGATTGTAATATCTACTTATATCTCTATTGACATATATTATCGACATTTTTGGCAGCTATATTACTATTGTTTTATTATATGAATTGATTGATTAATTTTATTTTATTGTAGGCTGATGATGATGATGATGATGATCATAATTTTATAAATTGTGTTTTCCTTTTTGTGTAACGCCTGTAAAGATGGGAGCCAGTGAAACTGTATTAGCCTTAAGATCTGGATTTCTTTATAATGTACCTGTGTTCCTTGCACAATAAATAAATCTAATCTAAATCTAATCTAATTCTATTTTTTTAAATAATTTTTAAAGTATCAATAATTTAGGTCAACGGGAAATGCTTTATAGGTTGCTAGCTTTGATAAGTAAATTAATTTCAACTTGATACCTCGTTATTTTTATTAACCAATAATGTCCCCCTATTTCCTTCCATTGTTACTCGGTATTATTACTTGGATTATTATCACGTTTCTTTTCATCCTTTCGTGTCAGATATTACAAAACTACGTTTTGCTTCAGAAAAACGGTTAGAACCCCTTTATCAAAATTCTATATATCACTAAACGCACTCGTCAACTTTGCGACACGCCTGCACCACTCGCTCGGTGTATTTGCCAGTGAAGCGGGCGCGCTGAACGTAGCCGTTTTTGTTTTAAGTGAGCTATCGCGGGTCGTTACGCTAACACGTCTCGAAGTGAGCGGTTGCGGCTGCCGCCGGCGGGCGCCAGAGCAGCGCGCCAGCAGAAGGGAAACTCGGCACTTAGGTTATTATATCGGTAAATATACGGTAATAGTAACAAATAATAATAATAAGTTTACACAAGGAAAAAGTAGGTAGGTATTTTGATTCGGGATAGCATGAGTTGTTCTCTCTCGTCCAAGCTGGGTTAACCTGTGCTTTGGAAGTCAGTGGTCCACTTATCGGTGGAAAGGGAAACTGCTTAAGCGCCAATCGTGGGAAATCAATTTTAAGTCACTTACTAGTGCGGTAGGATCACTATTTACAATGATACGAACGATTGAACGAGCTTCTCAGTGCTTCGTCGTGCACGTAAAGCCGTTGGTCCCGGCTGCATTAGCAGTCGTCAACAACCACCAACCCGCACTGGGACGCGTGGTAGAGTATGGCCCGTTCTCCCTACCCATGCTTATGAAAGGCTAACCTATATAATATTGACTTGCGTGAGCATAACATTGTTTTAGTAGATGCCCTTAATTGTCTAGCTTGAGCTTAACATTTTTTAATAGGTGATCAAAATTTAATTAATGGAATCAGGCGTTATTTTGCGGAAATCCATAGTACAAAAAAATGTAATTTAAATAATATGTAGTGTTAATTCGGCTAATTCCGCTAACTCACTCGTTTATACAGCTTGGTGGCGGAATTAACACTACATATTATTTAAATTACATTTTTTTTGATCAAAATTTTCCAGCGTGTGCCTAATTTGTCCCACACAGCGGGGACAATTTAGACGGCTTTCATTAATTGTAAACAAGTCATCGCTAATGACAACTGCTGGGTACTGGCGTGGTGATTGGTATATACATACCATAAACTGTTTCATAAATCCAACTGGAAGGCAACCATTTCAATACTGTAACTGAAAAACAGTTTGGCAAAGGTTATAAATATATTGTTAAGTTATGTGACTTTATAATGAATTTAAAAAAAAACTTTATTATGTTGCAAAGACGCATTGTTTTGCCATGCTGTCACGGTTGAAGTAACTTATGGAAGCCGTTAAGTATATTAATAAATCACGGACAAAACTATTTTTAAATTGGATCAATGTGGTTCAAAAAACTTTCACGTCTAGACAAAGACCAATCTTTAGACCATTAGCAAACCTTAGACAACTTTAGCTTAATACCTTTAATACACAAAAAATCGAAAACAACATATTTTTAAACTATAAAAGTGATAAGAACAAAGAACTATAAAGAGGTTGGTACCTATTTATACGCAGCCTCTTTCGGCTTTTGAGCTGAGTGACACAACAAAGGGTTTGCTAACATAAATCCGTTTAGGCGTTTAGAAGTTTCGGTGGATTTAAGAAACTCCCACACACACACACGCGCACACAATGACCTTGACAACATAAACACTGATTTTGAGCAGTCGTGTTTTAATAGTGTTTCAATGAGACTTCTTAGCAAGATTATTCAAACAAGAATGTAAAAAAATATCTCTTTAATTTTTAAACGTAATATTTATGCTAATGAGTTCGATGGCGCAGGTGGCTAACGCGCCCGGTCGAAGGTCAAAAGCCGGTCATTGGATGGGTGACCATACATTTATCATCTCGAGCTCCTCCGTGCTTCGTCGTGCGCGTAAAGCCGTTGGTCCCGGCTGCATTAGTAGTCGTTAACAACCACCGCACCGCACTGGGTCCGCGTGGTGGTTTACGGCCCGTTCTCCCTATCCATCCATAAGGAAAGCTCGTCCCCCAGCAGTGGGGCATATAATGAGCTGATGATGATGATGATGAATAATAACAATTCTTTATTGCACAAATAAATTACATTAAAATACATTCCGTTTGAATATATGTGTTAACTGCTATAATAATAAAGGTACATTAATTTTAAAATATTGAAACAAAAGATCATTTTCCCGCAGTTACATTTTTTTAACTTACTGTAATTACAGTAACGGGGGCAGAGTTACACAGGACATGTACAAAGATGAGCTTATCACTAATAGAGATCTCTTCCAGCCAACCCTTCTGTGGTGTAGTAAGCAAGCCTGCGGGACTTAAATTTACTGTCTTTTTTTTATTTTTACTAGTGAATATTAACATTACACGACTTTATAGGTAATCAAAAGATTAAATATCTGTACGTACACTAGTGGCCGTGAGATTGTACAAGATTCTTGTAACATAGATACTGGTTGCATGTGTGCGTGCCACATAGTTAGCGCTGAGTTGGTGCCGCAGTAACAGTTCCCGAAGTCCGGGGAATCAAGCGGCGGTGCGCCCTGGGAACTACCAACTTTCACACGCCCGCACGTGTCCGTCGCTCGCGCACGCACTGGGACCGGTAAACGCTGCGGTTTTATTTATTGTCATTTGAAAATAATAGCTAATGACTCTTTTTATGTTTTTGTTGCTTTATTTTATAAGGATTACAGTTGATGTTTATTTTTCTAATCATACCTAGAATTTTATGTCTTAAATAAATAAATAAAAGGAAACGTCGTGTTGACGTGTGACACGTAGGACAGTCGTGGGACACGTGACGAGAACCAGTGATGGCCGGTGGATTAAAACCCTTATGGAAAGGCTGCCGAGGACGGACAAGCGGAGCGATGGCTGACTACCTGCTAGATGGGCCAGAGATATAGAGACAGAACATGGAGGAGGCCTATGCCCAGCAGTGTGTAGATACGGTCTGAAAATGATGAAACGTCATGTTGGGAGTTTCTATTGAAGTCGCTTATTTTTTTCTAGTGTTTATTTTTTAAATTCGGTAGTTTGCAAATTGTCGACAATTGGTTCAAAACATTAACAGCTATTTATCTTAAACTTAAAGTGCTTTTGTAATATTTGAGTGAACTTCAGAAAGCACTTCTAATTATTTTTTCAATCATCCGTATGTGGTGCTATCTACGAAGTTCTTCATCATCACTTACCATCAGGTGAGACGACAGACGGCTGCACGTTTTTTTTTTTTTTGCACTAGCTCATTTTTATATCCCCACTGCTGGGGCACAATCCTTCCCTATGGATGGATAGGGAGAACGGGTCATAAACCACCACGCGGGCCCAGTGCGGTGCGGTGGTTGTTAACAACTGCTAATGCAGCCGGGACCAACGGCTACGTGTATTCCGAAGCACGGAGGAGCTTGAGATGATACATTTTTGATCACCTATCCGATGACCGGCCTTTGCGAGAGTTGCATAACGTCAGCAATAGCAGACCTGGCGCGTTAACCACTGCGCCATCGAGCTCCTCGAGTTTTAACATTGGAAATTCGATAACATAAAACATTGTTTTTCGATCGCGTTGGTAGGGGGCCGTTTTCAACGAAAGTGCGACATCGCTCTGGCGTCATCAATTTTGGGGCTACGCGGGTCAATGGGATTTCAAAAGACGTGTCTTAACGAGATCTACAAGATGGTGTAAAAAAAAAATTTGAAAACGTCAAAAACTTTTTCGAAAAAGTGCAAAAATGTCGAAAAATGACGTGATTTTTTTGCGACTTATCAACTTGAATCGACGATATCTCGAAAAGGAAAAGCGATATCGAAAAAATTAAAAAAGCGCTCGGGCTATTGAGTTGGGCTACAGTTTACAAAAACGGAACTTCGCTATCTGTAATGGAGTTGGAGAAAGCTTTACCTTTATGCGGCGCAGTTTTCGTGTACTAGTAAGTTTATTTTTTTTTATTTAAGTTGTAAACCTTGATGTTTTCAGACTACATTAAAATAATAATAATAAAAAATATCTTAAAATAATATTGATTTATAAATACTATCCTTTTGAGACTTTATTTATAAGTCTACCGCTTCCTGATTTATTCACAGAGAAACTATCGTCTTTACGCCTCTTTCATTGCTCTTAACATTATTTTGACTTGTTTTTGTACAAACACATTTTATTTTTGTAAATCGCAGCTTCACAGAGTAGTTCTTTTTCGTGGCTTGGGTAATGCTGTTGATTCCACATCTGGCAGACGAAAGCGTGTGTGCAAAAGGCGAAAAAAAGGCTGAGATATGTTAAAGGGCGTCGTCCGTTTATAAAAAATAACGGTACTCGCCGGTACCTGCTACTAACCCTTATGTATCTCTTGCGCAAAGAGTTGTTTTCATTATAGTTTGCCCTATCTAAGTGCATGTCCAATGTACCAGAAGGTCGTGAAAGGCACGAGATCTGTGAATTTTTTTGTAAAGTAAATAAAAAATGTAATAAGTAATAGGTAACCGACCGTTTATTAGTCTATGTGCGGGAGGTGGTGCGGAGGTGAGACGGCGCGGCGTGACCGGCATACAGCCTCCCGCGACAATAAACACGCCGGTTAACTGCTCGCCGACTTACACGCCGTGTTTTGGGTTCACTTCCAAGTTGCGGCGGTCTTTGAACTGTGATTACCTATAAGAGTTTGAACAAAGATTAAAGATTTGGTTTACTACGGCTTCAAGTTTGATATATTAGGAATAATTTAAATAAGTATCAACGTGTGCTGTGTGGTGGCCTTAAAACTATACCTACTCTTTGTTTATTTATACGAGTTTGAACAGAGTATTAAAAATTATTACTACGGCTTAAAATATTTACACATTTAAGATTTAAATTATTCGCATATTTAATTAAAATATTCATGTAAAGCAAAATTATTAAAGAAATGAGACGATGGTAGCTATTTAACTCTAGTTGAGTGTGTTTGTTAAGTACCTTATTCAGATATTTATAATTATTTTAAAATGTGTAAAGAACTTGTGTATGAAACGTTTCAATTATACGTTTGCTGTCTGATCTGTTTAATGACTTGATTAATGAAATCTGATAAAAACGAAAAAAGAAGTTATAAAATAACGACAGAGTCGAGTTTGGTTCATTGATTAATGTTTTTGATGTATTTACTCTAGAAAAATTATAAGTAACGAAATCAGTCTGATTATAAATAGTATGGAAACTTTTACAAAAACAAAAAATGATTGCACCTTTTTCGACAGTATTATTATTAGTAAACAGCCTATAATTGTTCCACTGCTGGGCAAAGGCCTCCATCATTGAAATCAAGTCATCGCTACAATTGATGGGTAATGGCTTAATCACCACGCTGGCCAAGTGCGGGTTGGTGATCACAAACCCGGGCTATGCATCGAAAAATCCGAAAATACATTTTGCCCGAGCTGGAAATTGAACCCGGGACCTTCAGGTATAGGGCCGAGCGCTCTGCCACTCAGCCACCGAGGCGTATAAAATTATTAATTTTCACCTCTTGTGTATAAAACAAAGATTTGGTATTACTGTGAGTAGTAAAAGTTTTCATTTTCACACTCCTTTTAACGGGAATGCTCTTACTATAAAGTTTACAAGGCTTCAAATTGTCAACGTGTCTCTAATCGCATCAGGATGTACCTGTCTATTTGTCTGTAAGTCTGTGTAACTGAATGTACGTCGCATTTCCAATATAGCGTCCAAAGTTCGCGCTGTGGGAACGTCACCTTTCCGGGCTCAAACTCCTCGGGAGGAGGCGCAGGGGAGGAAGGGAGGGGGAGAAGGAGGGTGTGACGTGACTGTTTGTGTCGCCGCAATAGTTGCCGACATCTGACTCAGTCACGTGCTCAATTATCGCCGTTAACCGTTAATTTGCAAGCGTGCGAAAAAGTTCAGACCATTTGCAAGTTCCTCAGGTTCAGTATGAACAGAAGTTTCGCTGACGGTTATTTAACCTCTTTAGGTGCGCCAAATAGTAAGTGAGGGGTTGCGACAACACAAATACACTTGATTAAAGTCTCTTTTGTTTAGATTAGAGTTTCTTGTAATGTTTTGTTGCTTGCTTCTTTTATTTCCGTTACTTCAATAACACTGTCAAAAAACTAAAAGAATTATAAAATATCCCTCTTACGGATTTCCCCATGTTCTATTGTCCACGTGGAAAAACCTGAAATCCAGCATTCGGAAGTATGTAAACTATGATGGTCGGAGGGTTTAGGTGCTTTAATGAGGTGAGGAGTGTCCTCGAGGACCACCGCGGTGGGCCATGAAAGACTCTTCTAGTTATCGGCGTCCCGCTTGGCGGTCCACGGGTGTCGAACAAATTAGTGGGTCGGTCACTTGCCATCAGTGATCAGATCAACTCTACACACCTAGCGGGTCCTAGCGATCGAGACGGTTCCAAAACGAATAAATACTCGTTAAAAAGGCTAACGTTGATGATAAAATATAAATAGGTAACATTTTTTTTTAATAAGGACGCGGGACCGCCGGCGTCGGTTTGGTTGAGCATTTGTATTAGAGAGCACTGTGTGCTTTTGTTTATTTGTTTTTTTTAATATTTATTATTTATTATTATTATTTAACGATCTCCTTGGTCGAGTGGTTTGTACACCGGTTTTCATGGTGTCCCCATCTCTGAGGTTCCGGGTTCGATCCCCGGTCGGGTCAATTTAGAAATTATTGTTTTTCTAAATTGTCTCGGGTCTGTGTGTTTTCTATGTATAATAAGTAAGTATTTAAGTATTTTAAGTATGTTTATCCGTTGTCTAGTAACCATTTAACGAGTTTCATAGCGAAGCTTCTCTTGGGCTAGATAATTGGTGTGAGTGTAGGAAAGTTTATTTATTTAATTAATTTATTATTCTTTATTAGCAATAAGTAACCCTCGGCCGTGCCGTTACGCCGTTTTATAAATATATAGAACAAAGAAAAGGACACTAAATTTTTACTTTTTATTTTCAAGTGCTAATTGCTGCACTGAAGCTAAATTAAGTATTTATAAAATTTATAAAATACAGTGAAAAAATTAAACGCCTACCCGAAACAGCCAGGAATTGAACCTGGGTCTTCCGCAATCTGGGCGGCTGCACAGACCGCTATGCTACCGGGAAGGCTAACGTAAGCGCTGAATTTTGTCACTGCTTTTTAATGCTTTTTGAGTGCTAATGGCGCGCTGTGTCGCTATTATGGCTGGGTTGGGTAGGCGTTTAATTTTTTCACTGTATTTTATAAATTTTATAAATATTTAAAAGGACACTAAACAAAATATTTAGTGTTTTTGTTGTAATAATGTTGAAAACTCATGGCAATGCGTCTTGAAGTCCTCTATTATCAGCCAGATGAAGAGCATCGTCATTGCCACTGTACCAAAATGCCAATTAACACTTCTTACACTTTGGCTATAAAAGCCTCCTTAAAACCCAAGTGATGTTTTCGCAAAGCCACATAGTTTGCAAACTGAAAGCGGCAAATCGCACAACAAGACACACAAACGCCCGTATCATGCACAAGAGCGCCACAACAGGCTTACTCAGCGCTAACGAATTGCCATCGCGAACTCAAATCGGACTATAAACTACGACTAATTGGGGCTGGAACAACGGCGGAGCACTGGATTCGACTATAATAAAAACATTTGTGCAGCTTTGCAGTCGACTGTGAAACAAACATACGGAAAAGTAAATGCTTGCAACAAAGGATTGCACTAAACTGGTACCTACATACTGCTATATTTATTCAACATAGTCAATTAACAAGTAATGTACATAAAAACCTATAGCATCTAGCAATACCTAGGACCTTAGGAATGATAACCACTACTGAGGCACTGGCTATCGGTTCTCTAGCTGCCGGAAGATGGTGGTAGCTAGCCAGGTGGACAAACAAAGCCACAAACCAAACCGAATTCACAAACATGTTCCCCCCGCTGGGGCCGGACCTGTGGGTCTGAGACAGGGGTCTTAACTACTAGACCATAGAGGTGGTTCAAACTTATTATGTTACTTTATCTAACTTTAGTCCCAGGTCAAGGATCTGGTTCCAAGGAGCCAGGATGCCAGAGCTGAGTGTCCGTTGTGATGAAGACAGTGCAGTCGCATCGCACCGTCTTCCACGCGACAGGATAATCTAAACAATCTTAACGATTTTCAGCGCTCGGGGAATCACTGCAGCAATGGCGCGTGGTACAAGTGAGTGCGCTTTTTATTAAAAATAGGTGAAAAGATCTTGACATAAACGGCCATCAGAACCTCCAAAACATCCTGACTCTTGCATTTGTTAGCGGAAAAGTTAGTTTGAACCAAGTATTTAGAAAGGTTTAATTTTTAGAAAGTAAGTTTGTTTGTTAATGTTTTTAATTTTTAAATCATGATCTCTTATTAATAATGGTATTATAGACAAGATAAGGAAGTTTGAATAGAATTTAAGTATAATATATTTTTCTTTCTAACTTAGATTACGATTTTTTGCAATGCCCTTGCAGGGCTCATGTTCTAAACTTTATACTCAAGCAAGACCACTGTATGTACAACATGATGCAAATAAATATTATGATGAAACTAATTATTTTCTGTAAAAATGTTATGAACACGTTCTCGTTAAGTTCCCTAAAAAGGTTAGGTCATACATAATAATTGATGGAGGTTAGTTTCATTATTGTGCACTGCGGTCTTTACAATAATCAAGCTACTCATAATGGCCTTCTTCAATCTAACAGCGACAATAGATTTTTATACAATATTAACCTTTCGTCTGCTTAGTGCCAGATCCGTCCTACAAACAATTAAAATTGTATTGTCAGCAGACGACAGGTTAACCATCGGTGGAATCTATTTTAAAATGAGCTTATAATTTATAATTATCTTTTTCATTGATTACATTGAGTATACAAGGAAAACATTTACTCAGTGGTTTCTGACTAATATGTAAAGGTAACTGTAGTTTATGTCCACCAACTTTGAATTTGCTAAACGCTACCGCTTCCACCCTGGGGCACGCGGCACCTGCCCCAGGGCGCACCTGGCCAGTCCGCAACTAGTATCAAACAACTATTACGCGCGCGCTCCGCAAAAATGTTCCGCCGCCTTTATGCTAACTACACGCGGACGGCAGCGTGTGCCCACGACCTGGGGATGTAGTTTTTCATCATTTTCGACTTTACTTGTAATCAGGGTGTAAAGGTTTTTTTTTAACAATTATTTAAGTTTAATTTTCAGGAGGTGTTTGTAGCAAGAAATGCAGTTTTTAGATCACTGATTCATCATCATCAGCCTATACTAGGCCACTGCTGGACATAGGCCTCTCCAAGTGCACGCCACCGAGTACGATCCGCGGCTACTCTCATCCAGCTCTTGCCAGCCACCTCGCGAAGATCGTCGCTCCACCTAGTCCGAGGGCGTCCTACGCTACGTTTGCCGATACGCGGTCTCCACTCGAGAACTCGTTTACCCCAACAGTTGTCGGTTCTGCGGCTAATATTACCGGTCCACTGCCACCTTAGCTTGCTGATCGGATAGGCTATGTCGATTACTTTACGTTCCTTCTCTGTCGGATCACCTCATTCCGAAGTTGATCCTTCAGAGAAACTCCGAGCAAAGCCCTGTCTATAGCTCGCTGAGCGACTTTAAATTTGTGAACCAGTCTTACCGTGAGTGTCCACGTTACGGCATGCGGGTTGGCAATCGCAATACGTAGCTAATCGCACCAGTGTCGCTGCTGCCCGACACCGGTCTGTGCTCTTTGTTAGCTGACGTTCGGGCTGTGATCGGTCGGTCGCCAGAGCCTCGTCTGTTGGCCAGCAGGGTGCACCACGCGCAGGAGAGGTTGGCTTGGGCCCCAAATGGTGTAGGTTGGGACCCTTTACGCCCTATCACTGAATCTGAGCTGAATGGCAATAATGTAATAAACAAAAAATATTTTTGTCTCGGGCTCCTTCGTACTTTTAAAGACACGTAAAGCCATTAGCCCCAGTTATAATCGTATGATGGCAGTTATTTAGCCAAGCAACTTTTCTTTCAAACCAACCTAGCAGGGGTTCGTTTGAGACTTATGATGATAGTGATGATTTATTTACTTTTAACGATGTTTTATTTTTTGAAGCAAAAGGTACCTTAGCTTGAACATACTATCATACTATCTATGCTCATTATTGTATCTATTTAAGACCCAGTACAAGCAATAAGCTTATGAAATGCATTCGAAAGCGTATTTGTATCATCCCTGGTGCTCGAGACGCAGGTGCCGCGACGGGCGCTGTATTGCATTATCCGGGAGGCGTCTAGACGGAAAGCTGTGATTTGGCTGATAAGCAACTACGGAGGAGAGGAGTTTAGTTAAAAACCTACAAATAACAACAGTTTATTGACTTCTAAAAGGGCAACGTAGTTAGGAATAATAATCTATAAGTTTTTTATAAGAATAATAATGAGAGAAAATACATTGTGTGGTGTGGAAGTCCCAAAACATTAGCCACCTCGCCGTCACTAGGGTCTTATCCATCCATCCATCTTGGTCTGAGGGCCTCGAACTGGAAGGTCATAAACACTATCAATCGATCGCAGGACCATCCTTTTGGATGGTGATTTAACAGTATTATAGGTCGTAAGTGGAAAGACACTGACTTAGTATTGGTATCGACAGGAATGCCTTTAAGCTACCAAAAGCCTTCTTGGGCATTCTTGTCAATGTCTAAGACAGCAGGGGTGCAGTGAGCGAAGTGAGAGTGGTTCAGGTTGGAAGCTCTAAAATTATTGTGACCTTTTATCCGCGGATAACTATAATTGGCTTACGAACTTGAAATAGTATTTATAAATTATAAATAAAAAAAAACGTACTTGACAAAGTGGGAGGGGTTTCGTATGTAGAACCGAAGAAAGACGCATCGTTTCCGTCGACATTGTCGAAGAGCATTTGGATGGACGAACACCAACAGAACTGTGTTAAGTTACTCTCTCTAAAAGCGAAGCTAGTAAAGCTTTTCTCAAATTCAGATATTAAGTTTCAGTAAAAAATTTTTTTCCAAAATCTAATAAGCAAAATATTAATTTTATTACAGTATTCAACATAATAAATTATAAATTTTTATGGAAAATTGATTAAAGAATAAAACAAATTCTGTTAAAACAGAAAAATATTTATTTATTTATTAATGTAAATAATAACACAACATTACAGTATGAAACCAAATACGCTATGCTATACAAAAATCAAGAAATGTTGTTTAATGGATAGTGACATTTTCTCAGAATGCTAATAATGTAGAACAAGGAAAACTTGACCTTTCAAGCAAAGAAACTGAGAGGCCATTTTCACCTAAACAAAAACGGTTGTTGTCTGTTGATCCAGAAATATGAGTGACAGTTCAAATATTGTTCTAAATAAGCATTGTCCTTATAAAACAGTGGCAATTAACGAAAGGCCAGAGGTGAAGGAGGCCCGAGGCGCAATTTAAGCACCTCCCCCCACCCCGCCCGCGACGCCCGCGCCCGAATAAATTCAACAAAGTGTCAAACAACCGGCTAACTTGCACCTGGCCGGCAGCGGCGGGCGGTACAGCGGGCGGCGCGAGCTGTGAGTGCTGTGAGCGCCGAGCGATTGTACACTACTAAAAAGTTTGCAATTAAACAATTAAAGTGTTTCGACTAACTTAAGGTTGCGATGCTACGAATACTTAAAAATTAATAATGGAATGCAGTAATAGAATGCGAAGTATTTGTATCCAAATTAATTCTTCTTTTGTTTTATTTAGAATTATTATGAAATATTCTATTTAGGTATACAACCGCATCCGGTACGATTATCAACTAACTAACTGTCTGAGTATCTGAATAGAACTTTATTTTAAACATTTTAAGGACCATATCACTCTAACTTCACTTTCAGACAATTAAGCTAAGACGCAGCACCAGTTAGTATAGTTGCAGTTGTAGTTGCTACATCCAATCTATACAAAAACTTACTGTACAATTTAAATAAATGTAGTGTAGTAGACTGTAGTGTGACACTGTAGTGAGACACTAACGAAATTATGTAAAATAAATCTAAAATAAATATAAACATTTAAGGTCAGACGCAGCACCAGTTAGTATATAGTTGCTACATCCAATCTATACAAAATACTTACTGTCCAATTATTTACACTAACATCATCAGCCTATACTAGTCCACTGCTGGACCACACACTACACTAACATAAATCATGTAAAATAAATCTAAGATAAATATTAACATTTAAGGTCAGACGCACCAAAAGTTAGCATATAATTGCTACATCCAATCTATACAAAAAACTTACTGTCTAATAATTTACACTAACATTAATTATGTAAAATAAATCTAAGATAAATAAATAGGTCTTTACCTATGAAATTGGAGATTTGTATAAAGATTTTTTATAAAAAAATATTTTTCATACTAACGTTTTTTTAATTTTCTTAACATCTATTTATGTTAACACTATAAAAATTGTAGAGTAGTGTATTTGTTTCACTAGCTAAATATAGCAGACATTAAAAAGAATAAAAATCAAGACCCTTCAAAGCTACAATGAAACAAAAGGTCAATTCCGCAAACAAAAGGGAAGTCAATTTAAAAATAAAGTTGGGCGCTAAAGACACAAAATTAATAATCATTGTTATTACTGAAGCCAAAGTAACATAGTCCTAATTAAAAGTGTATAATAATATTAAGAACCGGTATTGACTTTTAGAAGTAATACACCTATTAATAAGTGAGAAAAAAACTCTAATTTCATAGGTAAAGACCTATAAACATTTAAGGTCAGACGCAGCACCAGTCAGTATATAGTTGCTACATTCAATCTATACAAAAAACTTTCTTTACAATTTATTTACACTAACAATAATTATGTAAAATAAATCTAAGATAAACATAAACATTTAAGGTCAGATGCAGCACCAGTCAGTATATAGTTGCTACATTCAATCTATACAAAAAACTTTCTTTACAATTGATTTACACTAACAATAATTATGTAAAATAAATCTAAGATAAACATAAACATTTAAGGTCAGACGCAGCACCAGTCAGTATATAGTTGCTACATTCAATCTATACAAAAAACTTTCTTTACAATTGATTTACACTAACAATAATTATGTAAAATAAATCTAAGATAAACATAAACATTTAAGGTCAGATGCAGCACCAGTCAGTATAGTTGCTACATTCAATCTATACAAAAAACTTTCTTTACAATTTATTTACACTATCAATAAATTATGTAAAATAAATCTAAGATAAATATAAACATTTAAGGTCAGATGCAGCACCAGTCAGTATATAGTTGCTACATTCAATCTATACAAAAAACTTTCTTTACAATTTATTTACACTATCAATAAATTATGTAAAATAAATCTAAGATAAATATAAACTTTTAAGGTCAGATGCAGCACCAGTCTGTATATAGTTGCTACATTCAATCTATACAATAACATACTGTACAATTTGTTAACACTAACAATAAATTATGTAAAATAAATCTAAGATAAATATAAACATGAAACAGTTAAAAAGCCACGTAACAAGCTGCCCGCTTCCCGCCAATCACTTACGTCAGAAGCAAGTCGTTTAAAAACGCCTTAGCTTTGGCAAAGACAAAAAGTGGGGCCCACTGCGACGTTTAAAAATTTCACCCGCACTTTTGAACTGCGAAATTTGCTCTCAAAACTAATTGGTTGCTAAATGACTCTTAAGAGGTCTCTGGATGCATATCGCGCTCGTCTCACCGACTGTCCCGTTGTGGGTCGAGGTAGCTCTTTTGCCTACATTTCAACTGAAATTCATTTGAAAGTTTAAAAGCTTACACAATGATATAGCATGCTCGTAATGGGTATTACTGTCGCCAACCTATTTATTGTATAGTCTTCAGCAAAAATTTACACAGTACCTGCTTTAAATTCTATTTTGTTTTGTATTCAGTTAGAAAAAAGTGGTATCCATTCATCCGATTTAACCTATTTGTGCTGTTTGACCTATTTCATGCAAAATATTACTCGAGTTACATATTTATTTCAACATAAAGATATTGGTATTGGTATCTAAAAAATATTATATTTCCCTTTAAACTAACCTATATAAAACAAGCTTCCAGTCGGTGAATTCATTGTTCTCCATAAAGATACAGTCATTAATTTATCAAACCGGCTCAAGGAGTTGACAAAAGTAATTACAAAGGTACGGGAAGTGAGTCGGCGGCGGCTCGGGGCGCTTCCGCAGGTTTCTGCTGGTGGTTTATGTCTCACTGGCAGACTTTTAATTTGGGTGGGACGTCTGCAATGCTTTTGATTTCATTGTTTGCATTACCACCGAAATAGCAACGCCAATTGAGTGCTGGCGAATGAAAATTTATGTAATTAAAAGTATGGCAATAAGGTATCGTAAAGGCGCCAATGTTTGATATTTTAAAGCGACGCTTTAATTTAACGCGAAATTTACGTGGCGGAGATCTTGATTTTTCCCAACAATTACAAAACATATGAAAGTGATATTTAATGACATGATTTTTCATTTAATTGACTTCATTTTGCTCGTTGCAGAAACACGATTTGTTAACCTTTATAACAGAGAAAAATATAAAGTGACCTCTTTTAAAACATAGATTTGCATTTACAGGCAAACCAGACCGATTCAAGCATCTAAATTTTCTTAGTAGATAGTCTAGATAACACATACTTTAATATGCTAGTTCATTTTTTAAAGCTTATTTGTAGTTTTAATTGGAAAGAAAAAAAACAGTTTTTCTTATGGTACGGGGCGCAAACGCTCCGTATTATGTAGGTTAATCGTTTGGCGATGCGTCGCTTGAACCCTAATGTTCGATACAATTTTCGACGCCGAAAAATAATATAGAATTTAATTGACATTTTATATGGATGGTACATGGTCTGTGGATGGTTCAGTGGGTGACAGGTAGAAAGCAGGTGTTCTGTATTCAATAGTCGATAAACTCACAAACCAGTTACTGACTCTTATTTCTTATGTTTCCTGTTGAACAACCTAAGTGCCAGTAGCCTTATTACACTGGACCGCAAAGAAAAAGGGTCGGTTAGAATATCTTCAATATATTCAAAAGTACCTGACCTATGTTTACGATATAAAAAATAAATTTAAGAAATTTTGAATGTGCTTAAATGAAAAAAAAAATAAAATGAATTCAAACTTTTTATTTTTTATAAATGTAAAACAAACAAAATTGCGTAGTTTTTCCAGTATTTTCGTAAATGTAGATTGGTTACAGATGTGCCGTTTTCACTCATTTTAGTACTTTGTGTTGTCTTCGCGAGCTCGCAACACTGCTGTTACGTGATTTGGCATACTTCAGCTTAGCATTTAGCACAGCTTATTCTGTCATTACTCTATTAGAGCTTCTTAAGTGTACTTTTATGATGAGGCACTTTCCAATATTTTGACGCTGTAAGGGAGAAAAGAGCTGGACACTTGCTGAGTTTCTTGCCGGTTCTTCTCAGTACAAGATCTCCCGCCCAGAGTAGATAGACTTACGAACCGATGGCTTAAAATGACGTTCATAAGAGCTATTTGTAGCCTAAACTGAATAAATGATTTGGGATTTTGATTTTTTTTGATTTTTTTTTTATTTCAGCTCTGACATTAGCCACGATAGCAATTACGTAAACATATCCCAAATCACTCCATAGGCAGTCTTACAGGGAATAAATAAGCTGAAGTCCAATAGCTCTATTGAACCCTGTAGTGTTCCCCCGGTTTTACTTAAGCACGCAAACCAATATCTTTGCATGCCATTGTGCCATATCTTTAATCTCTCTCTGGAAACTGGGAAATATCCGCCTCAGTGGAAGCTGTGTACAGTTAGCCCGATACTTAAAGGCTTGGATAAGTCCAACGTTGAGGAATACAGATCGATCGCCGTTCTTTCATCCCTAACAAAGGTCTGGTGTTTGAAAGCATAATTAATACAAACATATGTATGCTCACAGGTGGATAAATACCTCTGCAACGAGTGCTGCTCGGCTTTAGACGGAACAGGTCTGTTGAGACGAATTCGTTGGCTTTAGTCGAGTATGTCTCTACCAATTTGGGCAGAGGCTCACAGGTAGACGTACTCTATTTTGACATCCGCATTGACATTGACATGCGTATTTGTTAAGGACATCATCATCACCATCATCATCATCAGCCTATACTAGTCCACTGCTGGACATAGGCCTCTCCAAGTGCACGCCGCCGAGCACGATCCGCGGCTACTCTCATCCAGCTCTTGCCAGCCACTTCGCGAAGATCGTCGCTTCACCTAGTCTGAGGGCGTAACGACGTAAACAAAGCTTAAAGTAGGTGCAATAATAAGTATTATTATTTGCGCATCATTTTTTATTCTAAGGACATAAAACACAAAACGCTGTAAATGATAAATGCACCTGCGAATTATAGTGTTGCTGAATTTAAAATCGAGGCTAGGACAAATACTGAAAATATAACAGTTTCCCGGTATTATTTTAGCACGCTTACACTGGTCGACCGCGAGTGCAGTCAGCATGGGATACTAACCGTTTGGTGGTCGTTATTTGCACGTTTCACAGTTTATATTTTATGATACTATTATTTTCGTATGCCAATAAGGCTGATCGCAGTGATACCTTATAATCAATACAATTAGACCTAATGACTTATCTATGAATCACGAATAAGTAATTTGAATTTGAATTTGACTTTAATAGTTAACACTACCGACATAGTTTTCTTTTGCAACTGATATAAGCTTCTCATTAAAGTTTTTTTAAATCAATTAAAAAAAAAACGCTAACGAACTTCTAACAGTTTGTGGGGTTTTAACGCAGCTCAAATTCCGCAATAATTAATTAAATAAATAAATAAATAAATCGTTTATTTGCACAAAACATGGTATAAAATGATATCATTAAACAATAAAAGTTGCTCATGTTTCGCTAATAAAAAATAGCATGCAAATCGTGTACAATGTTAATGATATTAAAAAAATACATTACATGGAATCGAGATTGCAATAATAAATAAATGTCTAGAATCAAAATTTCAATAAATTATATGTCAGTAAAAATCCAGCTAGTTGTCAATAAATTCCTTAACACTATAAAAAATTAATTAAGTGATTATACTGTTTTGTCATCCCGAACAGTAATAACAACTACTCATTACGATCACAAGCTCATATTATGTCACCACTGCTGGGCTACGAGCCTTGGACACTTGGACAGAAAGAGAGAACGTGTCATAAACCACTTGCCATTGGTGGTTGTTAATGACTGCAAATGCAGCCGGGACCAACGGCTTTATGTGTCTGCCGAAGCACAAAGGAGCACAATATAATATCTACATTTTTGTTCACCCATCCGATGACTGACCCTTGCGAAAGTTGCTTAACCTTAGCTATTGCAGACCAGACGCGTTTACCATTGCGCTGTCGAGCTCCTATGAAATTGAGTATATTATCGGTCATAGTCAACAAAATGTAACTTTATAATGATATAAGCTTCTCATTAAAGTTTTTTTAAATCAATTAAAAAAAAACGCTAACGAACTTCTAACAGTTTGTGGGGTTATAACGCAGCTCAAATTCCGCAATAATTAATTAAAAATTATTTTATTTTTTATATGTAAGATGACACTTAGCTTAAGTCCTTTTTTGTACAAAAACAACTTTAATTTAATTTAGTGTTAATTTTGTTGGTTGTCCAATTAAATAAAATAAATAAATAAATAATGCATACGTAGGCACCCAATAACATTATATTTACTAGTGTCTGTACCCGCGTACCCTAACAACAATGTATTCGTTAATTCATTCAGCGGAAACTTGTCTGATATGCCACTTTGACCAAGACATATTCGGTTCACAAATTGTCCACCATAGATAGACCCCAGCCGTTAGCCCGCCTTCCCGTTTGAACCTTCGATCTGGTCACGCGAGGGGGGTGGGGGAGGTCAGCTTGCACAGGTCACGTGTCGTACATAGTTGCAGTTGCGTTTTACAGCCAGTAAGTTATGGCTCGTTCGAGTCGGTACATATTGTTTCTGTGGCGTTGAATAAAACCGACAATTGGCGAAATGCACGACACGGCCGGGCCATAACAACCGTGTCAAAGTCGGCTCTTATCGAATTACTTCAATGTATTGTAATGGCATATTTGTTGTGTATGTTATTTTAAATAGAGGTTGTAAGAATTTTCATTATAAAGCAAGATATTTACTTAAGTAACTACTAGTGTTGGTCAGGACTCGAGTCTTTGGAGGCGTCTTTCAAATTAGGCGTTTTGTGTCGGACCGCTGTCGTGCGTTTGCAATGCGTTCCATACTTTTATTAAAATAAGCGTGCGGCTGTCATGCGACGCATGGCAGCGGTCCGACACGAAACCACAGAATAGATATATGTTATTTACTCATGTGACGAAACGTCTAAAAGTCTATATTGAAAGTGCCCTTAATCTGATAAAGGACTGAACTCATTTCAGAGCTTGCTAGAATCTGACTAAATGAATTCTGAGTTTTGAGTCCTTTCGACGAGCCTCAAAGTAAGAAGATTCTTACTTTAATTCTTATTTCGCCATCTCTGAGGTCCTGGTTTCGATTCCCGGTCGGGTCAATTTTAGAAATTATTGTTTTTCTAAATTGTCTCGGGTCTGGGTGTTTTCTATGTATAACAAGTATGTATTTAAGTATTTTAAGTATGTTTATCCGTTGTCTAGTAACCATTTAACGAGTTTCATAGCGAAGCTTCTCTTGGGCTAGATAATTGGTGTGAGTGTAGGAAAGTTTATTTATTATTACTTATTTATTTTATTATTCTTCTCATCGAACTGAGTTTTTATCATAGATCCCAAGTTCTTAATTAAGACTCGAGTACTTTTGATGAACTCCTGTACGAAATTCAAATCATTTATTCAGTTTAGGCTACAAATAGCTCTTATGAACGTCATTATGCCATCGGTTCGTAAGTCTATCTACTCTGGGCGGGAGATCTTGTACTGAGAAGAACCGGCAACAAACTCAATAACGGCATTTCTTTTCTCCCTTACAGCGTCAACGTATTGGAAAAAGCCCTATCATAAAAGGACACTTTCCGTACGAACGAACGTAGTCATACATTTATTTCTAATTGTATGTGTTCTGCTCGGTGTGTGTCACAGCACCAGTGTACAAAGGTGTTCAGTTTTCGCTCGGACAAGTCTCTCGGCGCGCAATAGAATTAGTGTCTGCATGTCGAAGCGGAGTAATGCGGGATAATGGCGCGAAAGGCTTGTCAACTCATTGTTTTCTACGTTCCACCTAAGCTGGAGTAGTTGCGCAGCGTTATTAAACAATTGCAATTGTCTGACAATTAAATATAGTGGTAACGAGCCCATTTTTTGTCCCATAGCTGGGCAAAGGCCTGTGTGTGTGCCGGTAGTATTGGTATGTTATAAATTCAAGAAAAGAAACGAGTTTTTTTAATTTTTATTCCCAATAAAAAATTAAAAAAAACTCGTCTTTGGTTTTTTTACATAACGTACGGTAAACTTGGCCGTCATCTCACTTGATGTTAAGTGATGGTAAGGCCGAAGGTGAAAGCGCTCTTCACCCGGGATCCTCAACTACTTGTGGCTACTTTACTACGGTTCAATAAATTCACCATGTCAGCTCCATCTTATCTTATACATATAAGGATATATACAACAAAACTGTGAATTAGTTTTGTACATTCCAATGCTGGTTAAGAATTTATTAAGCAAGCCCACATTTCTTATTTAAATTTAAAGTCTTTAATATTACCTCTATGAAGTGACGATTTCGATCACATTCTACTAACAAATAACAACATCCTCTGACACGCGGAAATTAAACTAGTTGCACTTGGTTATATGTCTATTTGCGTATTCATTTAAGGGTGCGCCGCCCAAAAGTGACAAGTGTCATATATTTTATTTGAAATGTCTTGGTCCATTTTTATTTGATGCCGCGCAGCCTCCGGTCCGCCGGAGGCCCGTGTTGCTCTATGCGCGCGGCCAAACTTATTTTGTATGGGGAATTTAACGTGTTAATTTAAAAAAAAAATTTAAAAACCGCTCGATAAATCGAAAATGTGAGACGGACGATTTGTAGTTTAGACATTGGTGATTGTTTATACAAAATCAGAGGTAAAATAATATAGATAAACTATAAGATATCAAATAAACGCCGCCACTCGTTTTCATGATTTTTGCCCAACTTTAAATGATTGTAGAAAAGAACTATAGTAAATATTTATAAAATTTACAAATCACAGTGAAAAAATTAAACGTCTACCCGACCCAGCCAGGAATCGAACCTGGGTCTTCCGCAATCCGGTCGGCTGCACTGACTGCTATGCTACCGGGAAAGCCTTCCCGGTAGCATAGCGGTCGCGATTCCTGGCTGGGTCGGGTAGGCGTTTAATTTTTTCACTGTATTTTGTAAATTTTATAAATATTTAATTTAGCTTCAGTGCAGCAATTAGCACTTAAAAATAAAAAGTAAAAGAACTATAGTGTGTTATGAATCTATGGATCGGACTAATTGTAAACTCGTTTTTATTACCCTTTGTTGCTAAATATATATATTGTTTATTTAATACGACAGTATTTTCAATTATATCAACTTAACCGTAACTGCATACTTGGCGTTTTTTGATCGGCGCACCCTTAAATATATCCGTACAATGGACAAGACCGATACGACTCTGCGACACTACGACTAACCACCGTAGCTACGACAATCGCTACGATGCTACGACTGCGAACTAACTGATGAACGCAATGGCGCTACCTACAGCCTCCATTAAAATTAAGTCATCGGTACTATTGATGGGGTTTGGCTTGTTGGTGATCACAAACCCGTGAGATGTGAAGTACCCATCGTATGTACAAGAAGTCGTGTTAGAGTAGCCGCCGCACTTGTACTTAGAGGTAAGTATTTCGCTTAGATCACCTAATGGAAAGCACTAAGCGTTTCCCGTACTCGAATCATCATCATCATCATAATTCAGCAAAAAGCCGTCCATTGCTAGACGAATATTGTGATAAAAAGTAATAAACATTTTGCAGAAGCCTCATTCATTATTAAACTAAGTAGGTAAGGTACCTAAGAGTACCTATTTTAAGAAGCATTTGTTTGTTTAATTTCAAAGCCTTATACCTTTCAATGTAAGTTTGTAAACAGCCCCCCGAGTGCCCTTACCTGGATTCAAACAGAATGCCATAGCCCGCAGCAAGTTCTAGCTAACATTTTGCACACTGGCGCTTGCGTTATGAATCGGTACAAACTCTTTTTACAGGCACTTCTGTTATTGTGCGAGCACAAGTAGCTTGCGAGTTTGCTAGTCAGCTTAATTTGTAAAGAGCAATGGTTGTTTAAAGGATGGACTGAAAAAATAAAAAATTTAAACAAAGAACATTCTGTTGGAAGAATTATCTTTATTTACTTCTTTACGTAACGCTACAGATGTTGTGTACGAGCCCTATCTATTAAAAATCAATCCAGAAACAGACGACAGGGTTGTTTTATATGCCGGCTTTCTTTTTATTTTAAAGTGCGAATAACTATAAGAACTTGTGGTCACCCAGTGGTCGACATTCGACCGTAATTTTATTAAGGCTGCACGGATTGTATCCTAAGCAATGAAAAATTTAAAAAGATAGGATGTGAGTTTGGATTGGCATTGACAGATTTCGGGCGCTCCTCTTCCATTTTTGAAATTTTTGAAAAGAGTATTAAATGCGTGTGTGTCAAATACATGGTAGTGTGTGTAATGTTTGTTTTATTGATTTAATGTATTTTTTATGCATAATTTTTAAAAAATATTAACATATTATACTCCTTCTCAATATAAACTATATGTGTGCGAAATTTCATACTCCTCCGTCCGCGCAATTTTCGTGAAAAGGGTACAAAGTTTTTGTTTCACGTTTAATATATAAATTATTCAGGGTTATAGAAGAAAACTTCCAAACATACGTTAACGAAAATTTTACGTTGTCGCAGGGTTCTACTTTTTTATGCTTTCACTATGTTTCAAGTATGAAACATAGTGAAAAACATAGATAAACCGCTCAGAATTGTAAATAATGATTGGCAGTTGTGACTCATCTAATACCAGAGAAGCTGCCAGCGTAAATCTTATACGATATAGTTTAGGGTGAGAGTGCCATAAACATAAGCCGTAAAGAACCTTAATCTTCAAAGTTTTGCATTGTCGTTGCCACTTAAACAGATCGCTGAAATCGTAACAAAACAATTAAATCGTCAATTGCCCGCTCCAGAAGCTCAGTGCTCTGCGGCGCGGCGACAACGAACGGCACTTTGCGCCCCTGCAGCGACCCGAAACGAATGCTGAAGCACGAGGCGAGGAATGGGGAGGTGCGTAAAAGATGGTGAAGGAAATCAATTCAGATCATACATTCTAATTTCAAAAACATTTATTCAAAAAAACTTTCTTACACTCACTCCAATTATCTAGCCCTACGAGTTAAATGGTTACAAGACAACGGATAAACATACTTAAAATAAAAAAATAAAAAAAAACACAAATGTTGAAAAAATTTCCACGAGCAGGGTTTGAACCTGCACCTGAAAGTAAATAGTGTTGAATAATTTCGGCGTGCTGGTTAGAACCACGATAGCTCAATTGGAAGAGCACCTGACCCGGTATGTCAGAAGGGTGCAGGTTCAAACCCTGCTCGTGGAAATTTTTTCAACATTTGTGTTTTTGTAATTTGTTCGCAACAAAATTTGCGTTAAAAATTATATAAACATTTATACTTAAAATACTTAAATACATACTTATTATACATATAAAACACCCAGACCCGAGACAATTTAGATAAACAAAAATTTCTAAATTGACCCGACCAGGGATCGAACCTCAGAGATGGCGACACCATGAAAACCGGTGTACTAACCACTCGACTAAGGAGGTCTCGACAACTCTTACGAATACGAGTTAACTCTTACGAATGATGTAAATATATATGTGATATATATGTGATATATATGTGATATATCACCAAATATTATATTATATGTGATATATCACCAAATATTATATATTTCAACTAATCTTATGTCCCATCAGCAGAGGCACGAGCCTTCCTTACGGACGGGAAAACCATGAGTACGGGCCACAACCACCACGCAGGCTCAGTACGATTTGGAGGTTATTAACGACTGCCAATGGAGCCGGGACCAACGGCTTTACGTGCCTTCCGATGTACGGAGGCGCTCCGGCCTTTGCGAAAGTTGTTTTATCTTAGCAATCGCAGACGCGATAGCCACTACGCCATCGCGTTCCTCAAGTTCCGGTTGCTGTCGTATAATGATAGTCTTTCAAATCTACCAATCAGTGTAGGGCCGGCGTGAGCTCAGCCGCGAGGCTTTGATACACTTAGGACGATTACAGGTAGACACGAGAGCCATCTCAATCGTTCGAATACAAAAGCCCTCATCACTTCGCTCAACCATTTAGCTATTGAATCAACAGTGGATCAAAAATCACAGACAACACGCTTGATACTTGATAATGTGATAGTGAGACACGTAACGATGGACGTACGTCACCGCCTCAAACACCAGCCACGACGTACAGCCCTTGGCGACACCAAACCCTTCCAACTAACGGAGCTAGCCGTGCATGCCATCGCAACGCAGCTCCCCCGGCGCAGGCAACCAAACGTAGGTAATGCGCAAAATTGAAATCTCCATCTGAGTGCGCACTCCAGCGCAGTCGGCGCGAGCCAAGCGCCTTGGAAGTCGGTTAAAGGGCCATAAAATTAATTTTATTCGGTTACCACTCGCCGCCGGCTATTTCTGGATTAATGGACCCCTCTTTAGCGAATAACCAGGCATTATTCAAATTTTAGGAGCCATCCGTCCGTGTTTGGGGGAAAAAATGAAGTTGTCGCAAAGCTCGGCTTTAGTTTTGATTGCGGGATTTGATTTATGTACGCGCCTCCGAATAACGCTACGCGATTACCGCGGCTTCGGATGGCTCATTTCTTTGTTATTCCCGTTTTAAAATTAAAAGGTTCGCTTAAATTATAACTGTTAAATATACATGTGTAGAACGTTTGAGTCATATCGGTTACTTAAACTTTATTTACCTTACGAGTTTAAAAAAATCCAAGCTTTTTACTGTTGATCTTACTGTTCACATATTACGAATACGAGTATAAGCCGCATCACTAGAAACAACAATCATGACATGAATTAATGCTGTTTGTATAGCTAAAAAACATACATGGAACACTATAATTGTCACATGAAAATATTCAATTGAAGTTTTAGCTTTTACATTTCGTATATGCTTTCGAATAGATAATCCTTTTGTAGTATCGTTTGTAATGAACATTGTTTATAGTTCGTAGGTAGCCAATTAAGAAATAAAATTAAAAACCTATTTATATAATAATGTCATATAACGGAAAAAGCGTTGTAAAAGGCTCACCGTAGTTTACAAAGTATCTAAGTGAAGGTTGTTGACAAAATGTTAAACTATAACTGCACTGGCTTGCGGAATGGTGCAAATTTGATTCACGTTTGTTCAAAAAGTGAAAAAAACATATGTTGTTAATTTTAATTAGTATTTTAGAAATTTTTAATTTCATAATAACTTCTAGATCGAGTTCTGTGTAAGTTTGATGGGTCGGGTTATCACTCGTCAGTTTCCCTAATTAGCCAGTTTCGTGAACTCGTTAGTTTACCTCATTCGTCAGTATTGCGAAATTCGTCAATAAGTCAGTTTCCTTGTTTGTCACTTTATACAGTCATGTTAATATTGTCATAGTTCAAACACACATGATATAGGTACATTCATATGGCCCATAATAAAATATTTATTATGTAAGGTACAACATCGGTGGCCTAGTGGCAACGTACTCGTCCCGATCTCCGGAAGTTCTGGGTTTTTGTATTTTTCGAGGCATAGCTCTGGATCACCTTCTACAATTTACTAAACTTAGACCCTGGATAGCTCACTAAATTAAATTTCCCCATGTAGGAAAGTCGGGGATGCCTCGGTGGCCGAGTAGCAGAGTGCTCGGTCCGATACCCGAAGGTTCCGGGTTCAATTCCCAGGTTTTTTCTTTTTTTTTTAAATGTTAAAAGGAGGCAAACGAGCAGGCGGGTCACCTGATGGAAAGCAATCACCGCCACCCATGGACACCCGCAAAACCAAAGTAATCGCGGATGCGGTGCCGGCCTTGAGGAAGGAGTTGGATCTTGAGGAGGGAGTAGGAATTGGGAGGGGGGAGGGGTGAGAGATGGGCCTCCGGTACTTTCACTCACCGGACGAAACACAACAGCAACGAGTGCCGTTGTTTCACGCCGATATTCTGTGAGAGGGGCAAAATGTATCATAGCCCGGGTTTGTGATCACCAACCCGCACTTGGCAAGCGTGGTGATTAAGCCATTACCCATCAATTGTAGAGATGACTTGATTTCAATTATGGAGGCCAATGCCCAGCAGTGGGACCGTTATAGGCTATGTGGGAAAGTCTGTGCCGAGCCGCAGTTCTGATCGCCTCTGTGGTCTAGTGGTTAAGACCACCACCGCTCTTAGACCCAAAGATCCTGAGTTCGATTTCCATCTCAAGTTACATGATTTTACTCAGTTTGATTGGCGGTAGGTCTTTTCATAAGTCCACCTGCTCTACTACTGTCTTATCTTAATATGTCGCCATAGCATCAGTTTAATTTAGTTTAAAGTGATTTTATTATTGTGTTCCGAAGTAAGAGATAAAATAGCCAGCCTCAGGACTTGAGGATTGCGGTTAAAGTGCGCTTCCACTTTCACTATATTATCAGAGGAGGTTACATCAAGTGATATAAGGGCAAGAGCTTACCCAAAAGAAATAAAAAAGGCTGAAGGAGAAGATTGAGGATAAGTCGATGAAAAGTAAAATAAAAAGATTCGCTCCAGCGTTCCAGTTAAAACCTTAAAAGCTTGCCATTCGTTCCATAAGTTGCGCACGTGTCATTGGCTGCTGCAGCCCCACAGATCGCCGGGGCCTGGGATTAGCGGCGGGCGGATTAGGGCCCAGATATTAAATAAGTTGCAGCCAAGAGCCGCCTGAAGCCGGGCTTTTGTCTGCCCGCGTGACTTAACGCTTAATTGACTCAAAGTGCGCTAATACTATTAAGAAGTTTTTAAAACGGTCGGTCTGCCTAACTGAATTAAGGTTTCACCGTACTTTTTATTCTTAACTTGTCTTATAGTTAAATGCCAATAACGTGCTCATGATAATGTGGAGTCATATTGTATTTAAATAAGTAGGAATAGAAATAAAAATAATCTTTATTACCTAAATTAATTTACATACTATTTGACAATGATATTAATAAATTACAGGGAGGTTAACGCGCCCGGTCTGCGAGTGCTGAGGTTAAGCAACTTTTGCATAGGCCGGTCATCGGATGGGTAACCAAAAATTTATCATCTCGAGCTCCTCCGTGCTTCGGAAGGCACGTAAAGTCGTTGGTCCCGGCTGCGTTAGCAGTCGTTTATAACTACCAATCCGCACTACCAATCCGCAATTTATGGCCCGTTCTCTCTATCCATCCATAGGGAAGGCTCGTGCCCCAGCAGTGGGGACATAAAAATGAGCTGATGATGATGATGATGATTACAAGAAAAGAAGAGTATAAATACCAAACAATTAAGATGCCAGCGTTTTCTGCACTAGAACGTACTTGTGGTAAACATCGTCGTCGTGTGGTCGTCATGTGGTCGTTACATTCCCTAAAATATGGTTGAGTGAAGCGTTGGCTGATTCATATGTCATACTCGTGAACGGGTGCTGCCTGTGGAGGCTGGTCTGCTCTAGCGTACTTATTTTTATTATTATTAACTATAGTTTTACTTTGTTTTTTTTTCTAAGACAGGTTTTTGACTTTTACTAGTACTGTATGACGTTGTAAAAAATTATACTGGTAAATGATGTTTTTGCAAACTTAAATATTTTTTTTAATTTTTTTGTGTTTTTTTACATGTTGTGAATGTCCTTTATATTTTGTGTTTTTATTTGTGATGGAAAGTGTCCTTTTATGATAGGGTATTTTCCAATATTTATGACGCTGTAAGGGAGAAAAGAGCTGGACACTTACTGAGTTTCTTGCCGGTTCTTCTCAGTACAAGATCTCCCGCCCAGAGTAGATAGACTTACGAACCGATGGCATAATGACGTTCATAAGAGCTATTTGTGATGTGCTAAATGATTTTGAATTTTGAATTTTTTTTTTTAAACATGATGCGACTTTTTTAAGGTAGAATAAAGAGTAAAATAAATATATATATAATATACAACGTGTAACCGAAAGGTTGTAACGTTGCAATTTTTAAACGTTATAGATTTATAGAATAGCAGAAAATACATTTCAAAACAATCATTGAAGTTTTGTTGAGTTTAGTTCCGAAATGCCTCAATAGATGGCGCGAGCAGTCTTGAAAATGTAAGGGATTCGATATGGATCGATATCTGTCGTCTTTGGTATAGATAATTTAAAAAGTAAAAAGTCGAGTGACATGACAACTGTCAGGGAGACAGCGAGCTCCGGATGGCATTTGTTACGATGGTGTGGAAAGGAGACACCGTTGATTGATAAAACGTGAAGCACTAGGGCTTAAGGGAATCCTTACACATCGGCCCTCATTTCCATCAAAATGAGCCGATAAAATATTTATCTACACTAATGTTGTAAAATTCTACTTATGTTTCCAATACTTGACTTATAATTACTACTGTTATAGCGCAGACAACAAAACACTCAATTTAAGCAATTTCACATGATGGTATAATATCCACATCGATATCGTAAAATCTCATTATAACATCAATAAAACGCGACCAATTAACCTGGCGAGCCTTATGTCAAAATCCTCATACAAGTTGTATAAAATTTTGATATTAGGCTGGCTTTTGAAAACAGTTGGGTTATACGTGAAAACTTCGTCGAAACTACTAAACTTACATAGGTACACAAAACTCTTTGGTAAGATCTTGTGCCAATTAAATAAAAAAAGAACAGCGCGCGCTCGCTCCTGATTGGCCCTGCGCGCGCAGCTGCGCTCTCATTGGTTAGATTTTAATGGCGGCAAGTTCACTGTGACAATACACGTACGCGTGAATTTAATGTTTCGCAACATTGGCGGAATTATGTGTGTTGGAAAGACACTCCAGAAGCCATAACACAAGAAAAAAAATGTGTTTTGTTTTTAAAATACAAATTAAAAGTTAAAAATGGACAGCGACGATGATATTTGTACGCCTCCGGATATTCTAGAATTGCCAACAAAAGTAACTCACAATCTTTTGCCAGAAAAATCTAGAAAATTATATGAAAAAGAATATAATAACTTTTTGGCATGGAAGATCGAAAAGAAAACTACATCATTTTCTGAAAATGTCATTCTTGTGTATCTCAAAGACCTCTCCGACAAATTCAAGCCATCTTCTATGTGGCATATGTATGTATTCTTTCAAAATTGTACCATCCAAAATTTGAACAATTATTATAAATAAACTATTGTCAGCTTTTACTCTTGTTGTTTGACTAATTGCATTAGTGAAGATAAAGTAGTGTATGCAACTGCATATAACACGGGTATTAAAACACTCGTTACTATTATGAAACTCGCTGCGCTCGTTTCATAAACTCACACTCGTGTTTTAATACCCTTCATTATATGACAGTTGCATAAACTACTATTAAAAAATTGGTAAGTTCATTTCTGAAAATTTCATTCGTTTATTTTTTTGGTTAGATTTCGTTATCATGGCCATGTGTCTTCCAGGGTCAGGAGAGGGAAATTGCAGGATGTCTTAGGCTGAAATTTGAAATAGCCGCATAAGTTTGAAGGATCAAACGACGCCTGCATGTAAGTTAGCAATTTTCTAAATTTCCAATTTGAAATCTGAAAAGGTATAGTTGTAATTCGTATACTCATCAACATGGTTGTTGTTTCAGAATGGGATCTTTATATTCATCTTTATATTCATCTTTATATTCATCTTTATATTTAACGGCGTGTGATTTATTTGATTTATTATAAATCAGAATATTGTACTTCATTGTACTTGTTCTTAGCTGTTTTGTTATTATGTGGTAATAATTTGATAAGGCTGTATGATTTTAGTTTATTAGTTTTATTTTTAGAGCGGTTAACACCGAATGGAGTTGTGGGCGTGTAAACTGTCATGGCGGGGATCGGCGAATGACATTCTGGTAGCAGCAGCCACACGGTTTACACGTACACAAACCCATTAGCTCTAATCTATCCGTATCCATTTAATCATTAGTTATTTTCAGTTGTTAATTTCGGTTATTAATAAAACAGTGAGTGATTGATAATTTAGTGCTTTAATTTCAACTCCATCAACATATTTACGCCCACAATGGATAAACGAAGCTACGAGGCACCGCTCGGAAATCCCTTATCAGAAGTGGGATTACCGCAACAACAATCAGGTCAGAGTATTGATACTTCTTTAACAAGTGAATCTGAACGCTGGAAAATGTTATTTGAGATGCAGCAACGCCACATGATGGAATTAATTAGTGCAATAAAGGAACCTCATTCAACTGACTCGAAAATAACGTTTCCCGAGTTCAATCCTGAAAATCATGATAGTGATGCACGAGCATGGTGCAACACTGTAAACCTATGCATACAAGAAAAACAATTATCTAGCAGTAGCTTGATTATTGCTATGAGTAAAGCGCTGAAGGGCTCAGCGTCTTCGTGGCTTGCTCAGAATAGTTTCCCTGGCGTAACCTGGCCTCAACTAAAAGATTTATTTCTTGCTCGATACGATTACGTGGAGACTCCAGCAGCAACTTTATGCAGGCTATTTAATGAAAGTCCAAAAGAGGGCGAATGTCTTTCTTCATATGCTAGCCGATTTTTGAGCACTTTAACTAGCCAATGGCGATCTTTATCAAGTGAACAAATAGCTATTGCGGTAACCATGGCACATGCATCCAAAATAGAACCACGGCTACAGAGAATTATTTTTACTACTGAAATTGATACTCGAGTTAGGATGCAACAAGAGTTAATGGCTTTTAATTATCGCAAAAGGGGGCTATCATTTCAAGAAAAATCGAATGGGCCTAGTGATGCTAAGAAACCACGTCATGAACACTTACAGAGAGAGAGAGAGAGACGCTGTTACAAATGTGGCAGAATGGGCCACTTATCTCATGAGTGTACATCAAAGAATGTTGCTGGTAACTCCGCTAATCTTCGATCTCAGCTTTCAGGGTCTAATAAATCGCATCAGCCTCCAGAGGACGTCGCAGCTAAGAAATTACCTCCACCTACCTGCTTTTACTGCGGCGAGCCGGGTCACATCGCTACGCGCTGCCCACATAAAGAAGCTAGTAGCAGCAGCACCCACGTAGAGCGTCGCGTAAATGCCTGCACTATCAAGCCAGCTACGGACCAACTTTCGATTGAAACTGGTGAGAAGTTTTCATTTTGTTTTGACTCCGGTGCTGAATGCTCTTTGATTAGAAAAAGTATAGCAGATAGGTTTCCTGGTAATAGGCAACATAACTTAGTGACTTTGATAGGTATAGGCCAGTCTAGCATACAGTGTAATGTTCAGATATTGACGACTATTTTTATACAGGGGAACTTCTTAGAGTTAGAATTCCACGTGGTACCTGACTATTCTATCGTGGATAATATAATGATTGGGCGAGATTTACTCTCATTAGGATTTTCGGTTGAAATTTTTGAAAGTCAGCTTTTAGTGAAAAAGCTCAAAGTTATCTCGGTTTGCGACGTAGGACAGAAAGTTATCAATTTTGACGTTATTAATACAGACGCACCTTTAGACAGTAAAGCCAAGCTTATCTCTTTGCTTAACGACCATTCTGATTATTTCGTGGAAGGCACTCCAACAGGTAGAGTGACCACAGGGCAATTAGAAATTAGGTTAGCTGACCCAAACCGCACAGTGCAGCGTCGCCCTTATAGGCTGAGTTCGGAAGAAAGACAAGTAGTGCGCACAAAGATCAGAGAGTTGTTAGACGCTCATATCATTCGCGAAAGTTGTTCACCATTTGCTTCTCCAATTCTGTTGGTTAAAAAAAGAGACGGTACGGACCGACTTTGCGTAGATTACCGAGAGTTAAATAGTAACACAGTTCCTGACCGTTACCCACTTCCAATTATCTCCGACCAAATAAGACGCTTAGTAGGAGCAAACTATTTTACTTCCCTTGATATGGCTAGCGGCTACCACCAGATAGCTGTTCAGGAGGAGTCAATTGAGCGAACTGCCTTTGTTACGCCGGATGGGCAGTTTGAATATTTAACGATGCCGTTTGGCCTTCGAAATGCTCCATCGGTGTACCAACGTGCAATCAACAAAGCTTTAGGCGCATTGACTGAGTCTTTTGCAGTAAATTACATTGATGACGTCATTATCCCCTCTCGAACCGTAGAAGAAGGACTTAATCGACTGCGCCAGGTTTTAAAGGCTTTGACTAATGCTGGATTTCTACTAAATATAAAGAAATGCTCCTTTTTGAAATCTGAGGTTGAATTCCTGGGTTATCACGTGTCTGTAGGCGAAATAAGACCAAACCCTCGTAAAATCAAAGCACTTACTGAGCTTCAACCACCTCAAACGGTTACCCAACTACGTCAATTTATAGGTTTGGCCTCTTATTTCAGGCAGTTCATACAAGGGTTTTCTCAAATGACAGCTCCTTTATATAGGCTTACTTCCGGTAAGGGTAAAATTACCTGGACGCCAGCGTTAGAATCAATTAGGAAAAATATTATAAACACTCTGACGAACAAACCTGTTCTCACTATTTTTGACCCAGATCTGCCTATTGAGCTTCACACTGACGCCAGCGCTGAGGGTTATGGCGCCATATTAATGCAAAAAGTTGATGGTAAATCTCATGCTGTTGAATATTATAGCCGTCGAACCTCCAGCGCTGAGTCGAGATATCATTCATATGAATTAGAAACGCTCGCAGTGGTAAATGCTATAAAGCACTTCCGCCATTATCTGCATGGTCGAAAATTTGTAGTTGTTACGGACTGTAATGCAGTAAAAGCATCCAAATCCAAAGTAGACCTTACCCCACGAGTCCATAGATGGTGGTGCTTCCTACAGTCTTTTGAGTTTGATATTGAGTACCGGCAGGGTAAAAATATGGGGCATGTTGATTTCTTATCCAGAAATCCTGTTATAGCATCACCATCCCAAAACCTTAAAGTACAGCAGAAACGCGTCAACTTTACAGAAATATCGGATATTTGGTTGCAGGCAGAGCAGGGAAAGGACGATGAAATAAAATCTATTATGACGAAATATCAGAATCACGATTTAGGTGAAGATGTAGCCAAAACTTACGAAATAAGGCAAGGTATTTTACATCGTAAAATTGAACGCAATAATAGAAGTGTTTGGTTACCAATTATTCCAAGAGCCTTTCAGTGGTCCATTATAAATCATGTACACGAAAGTATAATGCATTTAGGGTGGGAAAAGACTCTAGAAAAGGCTTATTGTCATTATTGGTTCCCAAACATGAACAAATATGTTAGGAAATTTGTAGAAAACTGTATAACGTGTAGGGTATCTAAGTCACACTCTGGTAAGGTTCAAGCTCAACTACATCCAATCCCAAAAGTTACTAAACCTTGGCACACTATACATATGGATGCAACGGGAAAGCTAAGTGGAAAAAGAGATTCCAAAGAGTATGTATTTGTTACAATAGATGCTTTTACAAAGTATGTGCTATTGCATCACTCTAAAAATATCGACTCTGATAGCGCATTGAAGGCCCTAAAGTCAAGTGTAGCTTTATTCGGCAGCCCTACACGTATAATAGCGGACCAAGGAAGGTGTTTTGTAGGAAAAGACTTTAAAGATTTTTGTATCGTACATAATATTAGTTTACACCTTATCGCCACAGGTTCTAGTCGCGCTAACGGACAAGTAGAAAGAGTTATGTCTACATTAAAAAATATGCTAACAGCAGTTGAAACTAGTAATCATAAGTCATGGCAGGCTGCATTACCGGACGTCCAGCTAGCTATTAACTGTACGCATAACCGTACTACTAAAGCTAGTCCCCTTGAACTATTAATAGGAAAAGTGGCTAGACCTTTACAGTTAATGGCTTTAGATACAGATGAAACCGACATAGATTTAGATGCAGTAAGAGAGCAGGCAGCACGCCAAATAGAGGCAAATGCTTTCATAGAAAAAGCTAGATTTGATAAGAATAAGGCAAAAGTAAAGAATTTCAAAGTAGGGGACTATGTTTTGTTAGAAAACCATGAGCGTAATAAAACAAAGTTAGAGGCAAAATTCAAAGGGCCGTATCGAGTGGCCGAGCTGCTTGATGGTGACAGATATTTGCTAAAGGCATTGGACTCCAATCGAACATATAAGTATGCTCATGACCGTATACGACCCATGCCAGAGTGCTATGTTCCAATGGAGCTGAATGCATTTCTTGAGTTGGAAAAGCCAATTAACTGCTCAGAGCCAGGATATACCGTTAACGGCGTTGGTAAGTTGAATATTTCTTAGTTAACGTTAAGTTAGTTGATCAAATATGAAGCCTGTGTGGCATGCGTCTTT
The DNA here is from genome assembly GCA_947562085.1 of Eudonia lacustrata. Lineage (NCBI taxonomy): Eukaryota > Metazoa > Arthropoda > Insecta > Lepidoptera > Crambidae > Eudonia > Eudonia lacustrata. Next base: position 64,670,859 of record OX387339.1, on the reverse strand, counting down.
GTGGGACCACATTGTGACACCAGCCTGAGTGGCGCCAGCCTTTGTGGCGCCAGCCTGTGTGGCGCCAGCCTGTGTGGCACCAGCCTGTGTGGCACTAGCCTGTGTGGCACCAGCCTGTGTGGCGCCAGCCTGTGTGGCACCAGCCTGTGTGGCACCCGCCTCCGCAGCACCAGCCTGTGTGGCATCAGTCTGCGTGGCATCCGTCTATGTGAACCCGCCTGTGTGGCTGCACCGGTCTAGTGTGAAACCTCACTATGGGATATTCAAGCTCAAGATAAACTTGGAATTGTGTTTGAAGTAATGGGTCGTTGATTATGGTCAGAATGACCAAGCGCAAAACTGAGTTACAAGCGTTTCTCATTTGTTCACAGGTAATGGGGACGAAACACACGAGGACGTGTGAGGAATGCAGGACGGCCGTAACGGCGTGTGATTTATTTGATTTATTATAAATCAGAATATTGTACTTCATTGTACTTGTTCTTAGCTGTTTTGTTATTATGTGGTAATAATTTGATAAGGCTGTATGATTTTAGTTTATTAGTTTTATTTTTAGAGCGGTTAACACCGAATGGAGTTGTGGGCGTGTAAACTGTCATGGCGGGGATCGGCGAATGACATTCTGGTAGCAGCAGCCACACGGTTTACACGTACACAAACCCATTAGCTCTAATCTATCCGTATCCATTTAATCATTAGTTATTTTCAGTTGTTAATTTCGGTTATTAATAAAACAGTGAGTGATTGATAATTTAGTGCTTTAATTTCAACTCCATCAACATATTTACGCCCACAATGGATAAACGAAGCTACGAGGCACCGCTCGGAAATCCCTTATATTCATCTTTATATTCATCTTTATATTGTTATTTACATTTATAGTTACATCTACAATGATGTTTGCATTTTAATGAACATCTGCGTTCACTTTTACAACACTTCATTGGATCTCTGATCGTTCAGAGGTTATAAAGTAAGGAGACACTTAGTCATAAACGCTCCCTATCCACATGGGTGAGGAAGGCTGTTCTCCTCTTGGAATGCTGAGAGTCTGAAGATAGCTACCCGTGCCTCATTCGGATCCGGGGACGCTCTGCCCGTTGAGACTGAAAAGTCAGCTCGCAGAGCCGCCACGGTTCGGGATAGTCTGGCCAGGTAACAGGATGGTCTTCGTAGGATTTCACCAGGTCAGTGTTCTTCGCAATGGTCTTATTAAGTTAGTAGATTCACTTTAGATTTTGTTTCACAATTTGGGATTGGTTTAATCACAAACGCGAACTTGGTTAGCGACCCTGAGTTTAATAGTCTTTTGCATAGCATTTTTTTAATAATTTAAATTGGTACTGGTTCTCCGCTAAAGATTACTGTCTTATGACATGCTCATAATGTATTAGGATAAATCTAAATTTTAAGATACATCCAAGATTCAGTGTAAGCTATGTACCATAGAATTTAAGGGAAATAATTCCTTGTTGTACTAAAATTATAAGGTGAGAATATTTTATATTTGAATAAAACTAAACAGGCATTGAGATCACTTCAATCTTTGATTTATTTCCTTATCAGAGAGTATCATGGAGTTTGTAACCAATATCATTTAACACCAGTAAGTATTTTATAACAAAAACACATGTCTCAATCTAAAAATAAATAATGAAAAAAAGACTAGTTTTCAAGGTGTGCTCAAAATTAATAGATCTAAGGTGTATCCGATCTAGATCTTGTATGCTGAGTTACTAAGTTATTTATTTTAATTTGTTATGCAATTTTTAATTAAACAGTTCTGTTGTGATGATGACACATCAAAATAAACAAGTTTCAGTCGTAGTGGTTTAGTAACCTCTTTGTACTTACACTTATGGTCACTGCTGCTTGCTTATGCGCGCCTGACGGGCATGACTTCACTTATATAAATATTTAATTTAAAATTGCATGAAAAATTCATGTTAATTATTGTGTCTCAGTAACAACACATACAGGATCTAGATGGGATACGCTTTGGATCTTTTCATTTGGACCACACCTTTCTGTTACACTTTGTATATATTTGGCTATAGAGACCATACACCTGGGCTATGCATCACATTCTATAACACACTTTGTCCGACCTAGAGATCGAGCCCAGAACCTCCAACCTCCGTCCTCCGACTCCGACAAACACTATTTGCCCGAGGACATTAAACCTAGACATCTTGACATTAACGTGCAAATTAAAGAATGTATTTGGTAAAGAAAGGGGTTTGATTGTAACGAAACTAGGTAACCAAGTACAACGACTAGATCAAGGATATATTTTTTAATGCATAAGTCTATTTTAGTGTAAGATGAGAGATTATTTACTATGATAAGTTTATTTATTTGTTGCCGACAATACCAAAACTGGGATTTTTTTAATGCTTATGCATTTCACACAGTTACACAGTTGTCACAGTTTTGGTATAATCATAGACTTATGTCTATTTTAGTGTAAGATGACAGATTATTTAATATGATTATACCACAACTGTGATTTTTTAACGTGATTTTTTTAGTGTAACATGAGATAATTTACGGTGTTTATTCTAAAAGTGTCCTTTTTATGTCAAGTCCAAAGACAGTCTGACTCAATAAAGACTCCTTGTTCCATCTATCCACTGTTTTTTATTTCATTATAAATATAATGTCTACCCTTTAGTAATATAACCAAAGAACCCGCTGGGAAAAAAATGATTTTTAATTTTAATGTTGTGGACCCGTTGGGAATCAAATATGAACTTAATTTTTTTGAAAACAATAGAGTCATGGACCTTTAGGAATAAGCCATACTTAGAATAGAATAGAATAGAATAGAATATATTTATTTTGCGTATGAACAGGGTACATGGGGAGATGTTATAATAATGTTAGGCTCATCCTATTCAGCTAACTATGATAGCATGCAAAATTAAATTGATAGTATAAGAATTTAAAAACAATAAAATTATAAAATTACAAACAAAGCAAACATGTATTAATATATTTTTTAAACATACCCAAACATTGTGTTATATAATAAAAAAACATAAAATAGCAACCCTTTTTATATTTTTTTTCTTTTTGGAAACAAGGTGAATAGTATTTTACAGACATCAAAAGAAATTAATATGTCGTTAACTTATAAGAAAAATAAAACTAAAATATTTGCTTGCACACATCTAGGTACACATCTTACATTTATTAAGTGTATGTGTAAGAAAATCTTTCACTGAATAAAATAGGTGTGCCATAAGCCATTTATGTAACTCTGCTAGAAATTGTTTTACAATAAGTTTTCTAATTGTTTCAGGCAATTTATTAAAAATACTTATGCACATCCAGAAACAATTCTTTTGCATACGAGTGCTTTTTGGAACAAAGGCCGACATCAACCTTTTTCCATTTCTAGTGTTTCGGGGATACATAACTTGTGCTGTTTCAAAATAATGATGGTTAAGTTTGACAAATTTGGCTATTTCAAAAATTCTTAGGTGGATATATTTATAAAATTAAATAAAATTACTTTTACGGATCTGCTTGAGTTTATTTTACACATTACGGATGCGATCACGATATAAGTTATATGCCCAGGAACCAAGTACTGCAAAAGCTGCACCACGTCTATACTACTGCAGCTGAACGAGGAGATGATTGGATGCATTGCGAGAAATCGCGACTCAAGTCCTGTTATCACGTCAGACTGGCAAGAACGCTCTCCTGGTACAAACGTAATAATAATTAATGGGACCAAACGCGTTGACTACTGCGCCATCGAGCTCCTCGACAATACAAGCCCTACCACCAATTAAACCGAGTATACAAACATGTACCACCCGCTGGGAATCGAACCCGGGACCTCTGGGTCTAAACCGGTGTTCTTAACCACTAGACCATAGAGACGGTTGAAACTTGTTATTATAACTTATTTTTGATTTATTAAGATTCTTACTGTCCTGAGTACTGAGAGTTAACTTATAAAACTTGTCAATGGATGGCGTGCTTTTGTGTCACACGACTTGCACTTTAGCTCCATCGAATAGGGAGCATTCTGCACCATTGATAATAGGTCCTTACCTATGAAATTGACGTATTTTTCTCACTTATAATCAGGTGTATTACTTCTAAAAGTCAATACCGGTTGTTAATATTATTATACACCTTTAATAAGGACTATGTTACTTAGGCTTCAGTTATAACAATGATTATTAATTTTGTGTCTTTATCGCCCAATTTAAAAAAAAAATCGACTAAGTTTTTTGTTTGCGGAATTGACCTTTTGTTTCATTGTAGCTTTGAAGGGTCTTGATTTTTTCTCTTTTTTATGTCTGCTATATTTAGCTAGTGAAACAAACACATTACTCTACAATTTTTATAGTGTTAACATAAACAGATGCTAAGAAAATTAAAAAAACGTTAGTATGAAAAATAAAATTTTAATATTTTTTTTATACAAAACGCCAATTCCATAGGTAAGGACCTAATAGTATACAGTATTTTCATTTTCATTTATCAAGATAACTGGGGGTCGTTTACGGTTTCTTATACCTCTCTCACACTCATAACTCCTATAGTCATGCGTTCATCATCTCGTCCAACATCCAACATTCTACTTCTACATCTACTTTCATCCAATATCCTTTTTAGGGTTCCGTAGCCAAATGGCAAAAAACGTATGATACCTTATGGATTCGTCATGTCTGTCTTTCTGTCTGTCTGTCCATCCGTATGTCACAGCCACTTTTTTCCGAAACTATAAGATCTATACTGTTGAAACTTGGTAAGTAGATGTATTCTGTAAACCGCATTAAGATTGTCTCACAAAAATAGGGAAAAAAACAATAAATTTTTGAGGTTCCCCATACTTAGAACTGAAACTCAATTTTTTTTTAATGAAACCCATACGTGTGGAGTATCTTTGAATAGGTCTTCAAAAATGATATCAAGGTTTTTAATATTTTTTTTTTCTAAACTGAATAATTTGCGCGAGAGACACTTCCAAAGTGGTAAAATTTGTCCCCCACACCCCTGTCACTTCTAAAATAAGATAATGAGAAAAATAAAAAAAATATATGATGTACATTACCATGCAAACTTCCACCGAAAATTGGTTTGAACGAGATCTAGTAAGTAGTTTTTTTTAATACGTCATAAATCGTAAACCGCTATTTACCTTTAATTCAATCAACTCAAATATAAAAAAAAAAACATTTAATTTCATAAACACGAACGAACTACAAGAACTTTTATATTATGTTACTTGCTGCTACGGAACCCTTCATGGGCGAGTCCAACTCGCACTTGGCCGCTTTTGTTCTTTCATCCAATCTTGCGAGTAGTTAGGTACCTGAGTGATTTGTTAAAGATTGTACACAATAGTAGTTATGACAACTGTAGATGCTGAACAAACTATCGGGCGGACGGTGGACGTCGGGCGGTGGACGTCGGGCGCAGCAAACAGCCGCAAAGCAAACGCAAACAATTGATCAGCGCAAGAGTCCCGTGTAAACATGCTTGACCAAAGTGGATTTATCTGGCAGGACTTTTGCTTAACTGGCTGTCGTTACTCAGAATACTTTGAACCTTAATTTTATTATGGGCTTTTCGAGGAAGGTCTGAGCCGCAATAAACCTTTCCGAAAATACGCCGTAGTTCTAAAAATACTAGGTTCGAAAACGATAAAGACAATTTCCTGTAAATTATTATTTTTCTACACACCATTCCGCATTGGGAACGGGTGGTAAATTTTAAAACAAACATTTCATGCATACATATATGTATATGTATTATACCTATGTCTTAATTTTATACTTTATTGACATGTTTACATCTGTAGGTTTTCTAATAAAGTAATTTCTAAAGTCCACCGGGTACCTTTTGTTTGTAATGGCTATTTTAAGATAGTCTCCATTTACACGGTATAAGGTTGTTAATATACAAAGACGACCGCCTCTGTGGTCCAGTAGTCAAAACCACCGGCTTAGAGCCAGAGGTCCCGGGTTCGATTCCTAGCGGTGGTACATGTTTGTGTACACGGTTTGGTTGGTGGTAGGACTTGTTTGTCCGCCTGGCTAGCTACCACCATCTTATCTAAATATGTCGCCATAACATCAATGTTTGTAGCATTGTTGTGTTCCAGCATCTAGAGATAAGATAGCCAGTGCGTCATTAGTTAAGGATCCCGGGTGAAGTGCGCTTCCATCATTGGCCTTATCATCACTTAACATCAGGTAAGATCAAAGCACTGTGCTTACCTGTAAAATATATTTAAAAAAGGTGAGTAAGCGTTTGAGTCGTCTTAAACGCTCTCGTGTCTCGTGTAGACTCGTGTCTAAATCAATTGCTCAGGGTTTCTCGATTAACATTTTCTTGACCTAGCCGGAGATTCCTTTAAAAAAACATACATCCGTCGATGTTCTTATAAATTTTTAAAGCAATTTTGTAAATGAGTTTAGTTTCGAATAAGCGCTCTTGCAAGCAATTCAAAGTTATCACATAATGCGGTTGCTTCGACGTTTTTTTTAAGTGAACTACCTACCTAGTTGAGAAAAGTCTCTATTTTTACTGTATGTGAAAATTTTAGATCGTAAGACGTGGGCATACGAGTATAGTCAAACGCGGAAACATAATATTATGACGCAAATAAAACGCAATCGTAGATCAAACGCCTTAGCCACTAGCGTAGGAGTGGGCTCGTTATAGTAAACCCACTTTTAGGATAAGCGTATTATAGTTTTCTGGAGTGTTAACAGTGATAAGAGGAGTTTCTGTGGCCCTGAAATGGCTCCCACTCAGCATAATATTGAAAATAATACTGAAGGTTTCTAAGGTAAGTTCTTCCCCTCGAATAGCAACTATGTAGACAGGTAGACGTACGCTACCTTCTAGTGATTTTGTATTGGATGTCGTCATTAATTAAAACATATTGTTTTCTAAAGCTTACGCGAACACGACACATTGAAATGAAACAACTTTTACGGAAATACTCGCGTTTATAAACTAAATATACATAAACGTTAAATAATAACATAATATATTTATTCATTTATTTATTGGGCAGTCAACAAAAACATGTACCACCAAACAAACAGTAGTTATAGGGTAAATGTCAAACTTATCCTAAGTACAGTTTTCAATTATAGACAGCCACGGCGTTCGATGTGGACTAATAGTTAAAAAACTAACCTAACAAATTTTACCAAACTTAAAATTACGATAATTCTATTAAATACCTAAAATATGATTTAAAGTTTAAAGGGAGCTTATGTAACTATTTCTAATAATCTGTTTGAACTTGCGGGCACTGTCCTGAAAAATATCTAATACTTCCGAATTATATGGCCGAGACAGGGTGTTATATTGTCTTTGGATCCTATTTAATGTAGAATGGTAACCTAGATTGCTCTTCACTGACTTAGGCACAAAAATGTTAAACCTAGTAATACGAGGTAGTTTTTTTGGTGTATTAAATTTGATTTTTTCAAGGAGATCGTGGCAATCGAGGCTACCCCTCATTAACTTATATAGACACATGACATCAAGAAGTAGTCTTTTTATTCTAGCTTAATATCCAGATAGACCCCATGACTTTAACTTCTTGATGATAAATTATTTGTGTATGGGGACAATGTGAGCTTCCTTCCATAATTCAGGGAAGACACAAAAGTTGTTTCGTTTCAATTAGAACATATTGAATTGTTGATAGGATCACATAATAGGTACAATTATTTTTCATATCAATAGAAATCTATAGTTTGGTTCAGTGTGTTTACTTGTTATGTAGAAGTAAGAGCCACACTTAATATAACTGGAATATTGTATATTTCTATTTTTACAATGTATTTGATTTGAGCCCGTTGAAATAATGTTGCTTGTACGTCAGCACTCCGCGCTTTTTTTAACATGAGCTTAAAAAAGGTTCAGCAAACTTATAACCATGTCGAAGTATATTTTTTTAAAGTACCGTCAGACGAAGTTGGTCGCAATCTGCATACCCGCCGCGGCTGTAACCGCGTTTCATTAGACGACAGGGCGCCGCCGCCGGGGGCCGCGCCTCATTTTACCAAATGCACATATTTGATCGCAGTCCACTCGTGTTATGCTTTCCTACATTTCATCTAAACGCATGAAAGGGTTGACTGATGTCATGCTGAGCAACAGTTTGTAGTCTGGACGTTATTAGAGTAGGTAATGTGTTCTTAGGGTCTCGTGTTCTCAAGCCTTGTTTTTAAAGCGTCATTAGGAAAAAATACATCAACTTTCATCGAAAGTTGTAGGAGTATGCCAAGACCAACGAATCTGAAATTTTGATATAGATAACTTCATGCCTTTGTCTTTAAAACCCTTGCTCAAAAACACGATTGTGCAATTTTGGCTCGATCGTAATTCTTTACGAAAACATCTCTAAAAAATCATTAATGCTATAATTACAATGGAATTACTTAATCTATATGTTTTGAAATAACTTAAATATATTGGTAACATCAATATTCGTAATTTAGTTGCTGCATATTTTGATAACTAAAACCAGTAATTTTATAAAAATATTTTTTAGAATCTGCGGTCTTTGCGGTCGCAATTGTCGCTACGTTTAACAGAATCTAAAAAATATTTTTATTACTGGTTTTAGTTATCCAAATATGCAGCAACAAAATTACGAATATTGATGTTACCAATATATTTGAGTGATTCAAAACATATAGATTAAGTGATTTCAAAGGCATGAAGTTATCTATATCAAAATGTCAGATTCGTTGGCCTTGTCATACTCCTACAACTTTCGATGAAAGTTGATGTATTTTTTTCCAAATGTCGCCTTAAAAGTTTTTTTGTTTTGGTACTATGTAAGGCTCTGTGAATTCAAAAGACTTGCGAGTCCGAAGTCACGTCGAGTGCGAGCTTCTGCGTAAAAACTCAAGCTTTAGACAGAACACGATTCCCAAATGAAACATTAGTCCTACAAAAAAACTGTGCTTTAAAATTAAATTGATCTGCGACAACTCATTGTCGTCGTGTAAATATAAACAATAATGATTTCTGTAACTTGTTATTTGAGAGTATTCAAAATCAATGAAACATAATAGAATATTAAGTTTTCATAAAATAATATATTATATAAACAGTTAAATACAGCATACTCAAGTTATTCGATCGACTGGCTCACAGTTTTTAAAATACAGCGGTTCAGTTATGTTAAATGTCAATTGTATTGCCCTTACAATACATGATGCTCTTCCAATTCAATACAAATAAATAGATGTTCACTATGCATGTTTAAATCTTTTGCATTTACTGACTAACCTTCTATTCGTCAGTTTAAACAGCACTCGTAACAAGTTTGTTTTGGAAGGAGTTTGCTTATTGCTTCATGCAGCATTTTCAGCGCCATCGGGCTTTTTAGGCGGCGTGAGTTACTAAAGCTACTGAAACTTACAGGGAACAAGCCGTGAGACCAAAACACCGTCAGTGGTATTTAACAGGGAACGGCGTCACGCGAAAAAAAATGTAATAAGTCATTAAAGTTTTTTGTGTAGTTTTAAGTTAAACGTATTTTTTTTTTATATGTATAAACGGGTAAGCACAGTGCCTTGATCTCACCTGATGTGATGATAAGGCCAATGGTGCAAGCGCACTTCACTTCACTTCACTTTTTACTATATTTTTCAGAAAACAATGCCGTTTATGCATGTCTCCGATCCCCACCAGATTTTCTGAGGGGTTCGGATCAGATCAGGAGCTGACAAACACGAGGGCGCCGCCTCGAAGGGCTAGCAGCTCGGCTCGGGTCGACCGGATCGAGGGACTGATCACAACTATTATAATATAGACGAGCAGCTTGTTCACAATTAGGGCTTGATAATCCTAAGTATGGATGTGTGTTACTCTTTCACGTAAAAACTACTGAATGGATTTGGATGAAATTCGGCACACAGATAGTTTATAACCGGAAATAACACATAAAATACTTTTTATCCAGATATTCCCACGGGAACGGTTACCACGCGGGTAAAACCGCGAGCGGCCACTAGTCTTATCTATAGTCTTCAGTAATAGTCACTGCCAATTTGACGGCCAACATGTTTTGCGAGTTCTTTTTTAATTATTAGGTCCTTACCTATGAAATTGGCGTTTAGTATGAAGATTATTATAAAATGTTATTTTTCATACTAACATTTGGTTATTTTCAAAGCATCAATTTGTTTTAATGCTATAAAACTTTAGAGTAGTGTGTTTGTTTCACTAGCTAAATATAGCAGACATCAAAAAGAAAAAAAAGACAAGTCCCTTCAAAGCTACAATGAAACAAAAGAACAATTCCGCGAACTAAAAAGTTAGTCATTTAAAAAAAATGGGCAATCAAGACACAAAATTAATAATCATTGTTATTACTGAAGCCTAAGTAACATAGTCCTAATTAAAAGTGTATAATAATATTAACTACCGGTATTGATTTTTAGAAGTAATACACCTAGAAAAATACGTCAATTTCATAGGTAAGGACCTATTATATAAAATTACATATTTTTTCTGATCTGCTTAAAATCGTTATCTGCAAATACCTTGCAGCTTCTGTATGCAGTGTTACCTAAGTTACATACATTTTGTATGTGTTATTATCTACTTATTGTAATTTTATTTCAATCTATTATTATTAATACATTTTTATTGTATTTTTTGGAGGCTTTGTTTCGCCAAGCCAGTTGAGTAAAAAAGTAAATAACAAGTATTGTAATTGCATCACATTAAACGTAACGACACCCATTCAAAACCAATGTGTCATACAGCAGCACGGCACGTCACAAATAAAATTTAATATAGTTACAAAACAAACGGTCGCCGTATAAAACTGCTATAAATAAATTGAAAGTTGCGAAGTCCCGCCCCACTCGCGCGGAACTTTCCCGGAACTTATTTAATAACTCCACTGACCATCGCATTGGGAGTGTGGGAGGAGGAGGGGGGGAGGGGCAATTAAATCCCAAGCGAACATTTGTACCGAGTAATGTACCTGACTCAAAACAACCTGACTCAAAAATGTGCCCGGAAACGTTAAGTAAAAGAGAATAGACACGCTTTTTTAATTGGTATTTTTACAGGTTGGTTGATGAAGATTCATTTCATTCCATATAACTTCAAGTCATCGCTATAGTTGATGGGTGTTGGGCGTTGGGCGTAAGTAATCACTAAGCTTGTCAAATGCAAGTTAGTAATCAAAAAATCTTGGAATTGAAGCTTGGACCTCGGGCTTTCGAGCAGCGCTGCTTACCATTCACGTAGCTTACATCGTAAACAATGTTGTGAGTGCCACGGAAAATTAATTAAAATTATAAATTTTTCAAGATGTTTGTAAAGAAAAGTGTCCTTTGCTACTACAGAGTTATCCAGCTATACCAGGGTGCCTAGTGTGAATTTTGTTAACTATCCGGATTCATTTGATTACGTTTGTTCAAGTAAACTTATTAGATAAGCGCTTTTGAATCTTCACACATCACCACATCACCACATTCAGGACGTTTTGTAGCTGTGCAGAAGAACGGGCGAGAGTCGAGAAACTGCACCGCTTTATATAATAAACTAGCTGACTGTCGGACTTCGTACCGCTTCGACAGTTTCCATGACAACAAAAAAAATAAAACGTTCCCAATTTCCATGACAACAAAACAAACAAATCATTCGTCCGCTTAAGAACACCCGTATTCCATTATGGACCCCTATAGCAGCACCACCTACCGGGTCCAATTGTAAATCTAAACCATTCTCGAATCCACTTGAACACACAGAAAATATCATCCAAATCGCTCCAGCCGTTTAGAAGGAGTTCATTATCATACACACGCACAGAAGATTTATATATAAAGACTAGCTGACCCAGCGTATCGCTTTGACAGTTTCTATCAACAATACAATCAAATCGTGGATCTTATTGTATTGGAAAATTAAATTGTAAAAAAAAATATTTAGGGGTGGACCACCTGGGGGATGAAAAATAGATGTTGTCCGATTCGCAGACCTAACCGATATGCACACAAAATTTCACGAAAATCGGTCGAGCCATTTCAGAGGAGTTTAATTACAAACACCGTTACACGAGAATTTTATATATTAGAAGATAACGATATCTACGAAATTATATCATCACCTCCTTTCTTGGTTGATAGGTTATCCCGTTAGGATGCATAACGGTTAAACAATTGATTGCACTAAAGATACCAATGCAATGCGTCGAAGTGTCCTGTGGGAGCAAACCGCGGCAGGTTCCTCTACCAAAAAAACTGTGTAACTAAACTGAGATTCTCTTCGCATAAACGATTCATGTGTATAGCAAAAGTATAACAACACAACACAAACTTAATTGTTTTTACGTAAAAAGTTTTTTACTGTCATTTACATAAAAATAATTATTATTAACGCGATAATTACCATGTTTCTCGTGTTTGTGAGTATCCTATATTTCGGCACAGTTGCATGCGCCACAGTTATAAATAACATTTTTCATGTAGACACTGTATAATTTATAAAATTTTATTTCTTTTTCACTTCATTACATAACAACATAGGTTTTACTCGATAGGACAAGGTAAACAAAGCTCCCTATATTTAAATGAAACGAGGCGGCTAATCACATCAGACTACCGCCCTTCGAGGAGACTCACGCGGAGTGAAGGAAAACGGCACATGTGAGACCAATGCAATGTACCGAAATGCTATAAAACTTATTGGTACTGTGGTGATCGGAACTCCTTTCATCGGGCAGCCCTGTGGCACCATGTGGCACACGGCCGGCGCAGAAAAAGCCAGGAAAGAAATAGAAGAAAACAAGAGCAGATTATGATAGACAGCGAGCTAAGATAATATTGTGAATTGTCTCTCAATAGTATATAATTCTAGATTTATATGAATTTGAATATGTATTTTTTTAATATTTAGTAAATATTTATTTTAGAAATTTGACGTTATGGGTTAGGTTGATGGGCAGTCGTCTGTACATGGCGATAGACAATTATTGGAAAAGGTGAATATCCCCCTTTATTTTCATTGCTGGTTGCAGGTAAGCGTATGGACTATAGAGCGTTGTCCTAAACATCAGCATGTAAATGCCCATCGCTGGGCTCAGGCCTTCCTGTGAAAAATCAGGCGATAAAACACGATGCTGTCCTCACTTAAAAAAATATTAAAGTGTTATAAACACCGAGCTCGATAGTGCAGTGGTTAACGCATAATCTGCGATTTCTAAGATTAAGCAACTTTCTCACAGGCCGGTCTAAAAAGGTCCAAAAATTTAATATCGCGAGCTCCCCGTGTTTCGAAAGGCACGTATGGCCGTTGGTCCTGGCTGCGTTAGCAGTCGTTAACAACCAGCAATCCGCACTAGGCCTGCGTGGTGGTCTATGGTCAACTATCCATAGGGAAGGATCGTGAAAACGACGTAGCAGCAGTTACCCTCATATTCCTCATCACTAGTTCATTTAATGTCCACACTGCTAGGGCATGAGCCTTCACTATGGATGTCACCATATATTTCCTATGTCACCCACACTTGGATCAAAAACACACCATTTCATATTACTTGTAAGTTTAAACGTTTTCACGTTACTATTTGGATTAATAGTTTCAGTTAGCCTCCAGCGGAAAACAGCGGTTGGTATAAAAAGCTGGCCTTAATTGAATAAGTTCAGAACGCCGAGAAGTGACCGCGTGGCTGGCTGCACCTGCACCGCACAACAGTGACCTTTGCAGGGAACCTTACACGTTTCCGTTTCTTGGTTTGATTAACGTTATTATTATTTATGCGTCCTTCTGTGTAACTCCATAAAAGTACATAAGAAGTTACTGATCGGTAGAAAAAGCTTTAAATAGAAATAGAAAAAATCTTTATTTGGTATAACTACATGAACATTCAAAACACAGGAACATCACTTTTGCATATACCAAATAATAATAAAAATAATAAATAAATAATAATAATATAAATAGGTTTTAATAATACAATCGAAATACAATAAAATACAAACATATTTTTTTTAAATAAAACATCTAGTACCTTACATTAAACATGAAATAAGCTACAAATAGTTATTCCGTGTTTTGTTCCTGTAACGTAAACGTCATCGTCAGTTCAAATTAGAGTGAAAGAGAAAACACGCAATAACTATTCGAAGCTTATTCTGTTTATTTGTAAGATGCCTAGATTTTAAATAAATAGCTTTTTTCGAAATTCCGGACCTTAATCCAGTGGAGTATGCAAATCGACAGGTAGCGCTTATGAAATGGATTTGCTTTTTTATTTCTATTTTATCTTTCTGTGGAGGTTTTATCTTCATGTCACTCACCTATCTGATTACCAGTCCAAGGCAAGCTGATATTATTCCACACGAAACACTCAAGAGGTACAACAAATAAAAACTCCGATATAGTATAGCAGTAAAAGACAAAGCCTAGGTTGCGAGAAGCCGACAGTTTGCTGACACAATGTAAGCCTGCTAGAGCCTGCCTACGACTTGCCTAGGACTTGTTTAGGGCCTGCCTAGGGCCGGTCTAGTGCGTGCTCACGGCCGGACTTACGTTTTGATTGCTCGGAACAAACAGCGTCCCGTCTTGCACTACTCGTAGTTAGTACAACTACTGTAAAATAATTAAAGATGGCTATTGCAGCTTTGCTGTTCTTATTTCTTTTGTTATAATACTCGTATATGAGACGATAGAAAAGTATTTATTTGTCTAGTAATATATTTAATTAATTGAATTTTTCAAGTAACAAAGACTGGTTAGTAACAATGGAACTTAAGGGCTATGTTAGTAGGTACATAATACAATTAAAATCAAACTAAATAAAAATAAAATCAATAAACTTTCAATTCAAATTAAAAATCAATACAATAAAATAACAATTCGATTAAGATCAAGGATGTGACCCAGTGGCGCAAGAAAGGCGAGTCCAAATAGTCCGCGGTGGCGCTCAGGAAGGAGTAGCGCGAGGCACGCAAACGCGCCAGAAGCGCGCGTGGAAACCATCAGCTCGCATCTCCGTGAACATTGCGGATGCTGTGCAATGTCTAGGTTTACGCAGCAATATCCTGAGCGCATCGTTGTATTGTGCCCTGTGTGGTGCCGGGGATAAAGAATTGCACCAACCCATCTCTTCCCATGGGTGTCGTAAAAGGCGACTAAGGGACCATTCCAGAGGATGGGTTCCAGCAGCATCTCTCTGAGGTTACCCTCAACCTACTGCAAATACCCCTCATATCCTTGGGGGAGGCCTTTGTCCAGCAGTGGACGTCTTTTGGCTGAGATGATCGTTGTATTGGACTCGGAGGGCGCTGTATGTCTTCTGCGTATAGTTGACCCACAGACTGCACGTGTAAAAGGACTGGCAGTATGTTTTAAACAGCGTCACCTTAACTTGATTTGAACACTGCGCAAACCTACGGGCTAACATATTGCATCGAACAGCCGCGCCCTTCGCTCTCTCATGATGTCCATGTCGTCTTTGAGGTCCTCGGTGACCCATGGCTTTTAAATACTATACTTAATACCTACTTAAGATACTTAAATGCTGTAACCTTTTTAAGAGGAGTTCCGCGCAATGTCACCTGCGGTACAATGGAGTAGCATTTGGTATTAGCTTTGAAGACCATGATCTCACTGTTCTTAGCATTGTATCTGAGCCCGTGGGCCTCCGCAAATCTCTCGCAGACCGACAGTAAACGCCTCAGCGCTGCAATCGATGGGCTGAGCAATACCATATCGTCTGCGTAACTTATGTTGTTAATACACACTCCGTCTATATGACAACCGATCTGTGATTGCTCAGCTCAACGAGCAGCTGGTTTATGTAGAGGTTGGACAGCCGCGGGATCCCACCAGTCTAACGCCGCACCTGAGCCGGTATTTATCCGAGAGCAATCCAGCCCATCTCACTCTCACTCACTTTCACTCTCCTCAGAATGTCGTGTCGTGTGTTGTAAGATATCAAATCAAATGCCTTGGACAGGTCCAGGAAACATGCATAGACAGGCGTTTTTTTGTCTGTATAATACCGAACAGTATGTTTGAGCGACAGGATTACACTCTCAGTAGATAGGTTTGGCTGAAAGTCAAATTGTGCATCGTATATGTCCAGATAATTACTTAGCTGTCGATCAAGCAAACTGTCCAGTACCTTAGCTATAACTGTAGCCAACGATATAGGCCTATAATCGTTACAATCAGCACTATCTACTGTCCGGTCCTTGACTATAGGCATAACAATAGTCTACATCATGTCACGAGGAAGGTAGGAATGCCCCATACATAAATTAAATAACATGGCCATCACTCTCGGAAGATGGACACCCGCATGCTGAAGATGCTCGATACTGATCCCATCGTGTCCCGGCGACTTTCCACGAACCATTCCTCTGAATGTAGATTTAACGTCCCTAATTGAAAGTGTGATATAGTATAGTAGTTTGATTTTATTATTGTTTTTATTAACGTGTAGTATTGTTTATTGAAATCAACGAGTTGTTTTTAATTTATTTATTTTAGTAACAAACAAGACCGGCGAGAGTCGGTCGCCCTAATACTTTACGAAGTAGTTCCCTTCGGAAACATGAAAAATAAATTAAATTAAATTCCTACAATTTACTTAATAAATTTAATTAATTTAATTTCGTAAAAACGAACGACTATTTTAATAAAAAATGAAATAAAAATAAATTATTTTCAAATCGTAAATAATTGACTGAGCAAGACGCTTTCTATAGTGTAATGACTAAACGATTAAAACACTTCATAAATACGTTTCATTTGACGCAGTAGTCATGTAAACCAAGGCCATTTTTATTTACCTATAAGATACATCGACGAAGGTAGGTATATAACATAATATTAAAAACATATTAATATTTTGATACTTCTAAAATCATTAGAATACGCTAGGTCCGCATTTTAAATGAAGTATAAAACATGAGCTGCTGATGAAATGGATGAAATGCTTTTTTTTTTTTTTTTTTTTTTTTTTACAACTACCTTCAGAGCAAGTAGACGTGTGCTAACGATATTTAAAAAATATTTTAATAATTAAATTAGTCTTCATCGTTAAATATATTATATTGTGTATTAAATACAACATGACCAACTGCAGTGGATGTAAAAAGTCCTTAAAAGCATCTGAAAAAGCAACCTGCTCTCGCGCGCTGTGTGCTAGGCAGTACCATTTTGCTTGTGTAAATCTTTCCTCGGATGGATACAAAAGAGTGCAATCCTGGGTGTGCCCCCTGTGTGTCAGCAAGCAGCCGAAACCTGGCGACAACACAGATACTCCAATCAAGACAGGCACTGGTCTCGTCTCAGACGACCCTGGACGTGCAAACGTAACCATAAGAAGAGGTACTCCAACTTCAACCGCTTCCCAGGAAGGAATGATCATTCCCGAGGCGTCGCTGTTGGGAATTAACCAGGGAGGGCACCCGGATTTAGTAAGCATAATCAAGCGTGAAGTTTCAAATGCTGTTCGGAGTATGGTCATACCTGAGTTCCAAACACTAAGAGAGCAGATGAGCACCTTAGAATCATCCGTTAAGTAACTCAGCTCCCAATACGACGATATGATGAAATTCTACTCATCTACAAAAGCTGACATTGCCACTCTAAAGGAAGAAAATAAGCAGATGCATGGCTATGTGAAGGTATTCTCAACTCCGAATTATGTGACAATAGGTACGATGTGTACCGCCGCGATCGTGGCTCGCTCGGGGGAGGGGTTATGGTAATGAGTGCAGCGCGGCTTAGTGCGCGGGTGCGCCCCGAATGGCAACGCGACGATCTTGAATGCCTGTGGGTGACTGTGCCGCGGCATGCGCTCAAGGCTACATCGCCGGGCCCCACCGCCGGCGGCGCTTCGACCCGTTCAAGTTGCGATCTTCACATCGGTGTCGTCTATTTGCCACCCGACAAACACATACCTATTCGCGTGCGGGCGTTGCTTGACATTTTAGCTAAAATCACTGATATGTATCCCAATGACAGCATACTTTTGGCGGGAGATTTTAATTTGCCTTCTATAAACTGGACATCGGGTGACCCGATTGTTTTACGGAAGGGCTCTGTCGATGCCCAGAACTGTTCATCTTCACTTATAAACGAAACTTCTTATGCAGGCTTTACTCAATACAATAACTTAGTCAATTCAAGTCAAAACACTCTCGATTTAATCTTTGCTAACTTTTCTTTAGGCTTGCAAAAGGCACATAGCCCACTTGTACAGGAAGATAAATACCATCCATCGGTATTATTAGATGCGACCGATATTTTGTTACCCCCTTTAAAATCAGTGCCACGGAAAATTTCCTTATTTCGAAGGGCGGACTACTCAACAATAAACAATTGCTTAAAGGATTTCGACTGGTCCAAGTTGCTTACATCTTGTAGCATTGAGGAAGCTGTACATAACCTTCATTCTATACTTTATGATATCATCGGAAAGTATGTGCCGCAGGTAACTAAATCTAATACTTACGTTTATCCGGCCTGGTACAGTAGGGAGCTTATTAAATTAATAAAAGAAAAAAGTAAAGCGCACAAGAACTGGAAGAAATACAAAAATAAATTGGAATATGAACATTTCTCTTATTTACGGGCTAAAGTTAAATGTTTGCAGGACAGTTGTTTTAAGTCCTATATAAATTTCTCGGAAAAAAATATAAAACCATGCCCTAAATTATTTTGGTCATTTGTAAAAAGTAAGAAAAGTAATAATACCCGATATCCTAAATTTATGACTTTTGAAAATAAAATTTTAAATAATGAAAATGAAACATGTGTAGCTTTTAATGATTTCTTCCTTAAAAACTTTAGTACACCCTCAAACTGTCAGCTGGGTGGTCTGTCGGGTATTGTGGCTAACGGGGACCCCTTATGCTCTATACACGTGGAGGCTGATTTGGTCGAGAAGCTTCTCAAAAACCTAGACCATTACAAGGGGGCCGGCAGTGACAACATTCCACCGATTTTTCTATCAAATTGTGCTGAAACGATTGCGTCCCCAATCACTTGTTTATTTAATCGCTGCTTCCGTGAGGGCTATTTTCCACAAGTATG
Organism: Eudonia lacustrata; assembly: GCA_947562085.1. NCBI lineage: Eukaryota > Metazoa > Arthropoda > Insecta > Lepidoptera > Crambidae > Eudonia > Eudonia lacustrata. The sequence continues at coordinate 64,651,788 of OX387339.1, read as the reverse complement.
GAAAACAGCACACATAGTGCCCATCCACAAAAAAGGCACTAAATCAGCGATTGAGAACTACCGCCCGATCTCAATATTAAACACATTAAGCAAAGCACTGGAAAAGGTGGCGCACTATCATCTGTATCCGATTATCTGCAAAGGTATCCCATCCCAACAGCACGGCTTCATTAAGGGACGATCCACTAACACAAATTTGGCCATATTCACAAATTATGTGCTAAACAGAATGGATGGCGGGTCGCAAGTGGATGTGATCTACACGGATTTCGAAAAAGCCTTCGACCGTGTGGATCACACCATACTTTTACGGAAATTATGTGAGCTTGGGGTCTGTGGGGATCTTTTGAGATGGGTGGACTCATACCTTAGAAATCGCTGCCAGGCTGTAGTCGTAGGTGGACATCGGTCTAACTTTGTGGAGATACCCTCCGGTGTCCCACAGGGTTCTGTGCTGTCGCCTCTGCTTTACGCGGCCTACTTATACGACGTGGGAGAGTGCTTTCACTCTGCTGACTATCTCATGTACGCAGACGACACAAAAATCTATCTTTCTGTTAAAGACGTGAGTGACTGTCATGATCTCCAACAAGACTTAGACCGTCTAAACAGATATTATGCAGACAACAAAATAACAATTAATACAAACAAGTGTGTGTACATGACCTTTACTAGGAAGAGGAAACCCATTATCTTTGACTACCAAATAGACCATATTTCTATAAAGAAAGCACAGTTGGTCAAAGATCTTGGTATCACCCTCGATCATAAGCTCTCTTTTAATGAGCACATCTCTGAAATAGTCGGCAGAGCATATAAGAACTTAGGATTTATCCTACGCGTGAGTAGGCCATTCGCCGATACCAACTGCTTGAAAGTAATATATTTTGCATATGTCAGGAGTATTCTTGAATACTGTAGCAATATCTGGAGCCCACAATATGTTATGTACAAGCAGGATATCGAAAAGATACAAACAAAATTTGTAAAACACCTGAATTACCGGTCGAGGTTCAAATGCTCGGGTGAGTATAGGGAGCTGTGTTCTTCTCAAAAGCTTTTAACATTGGAAGACAGAAGAAAAGTGCTGGACATGCTCTTTCTGCATAATGTCTGCCATAGTGCTATCGATAGCACCGAGCTCACGGAACTGTTCTTAAGGCTGCAAACTCCTAGAGTCCGTACTAGGCATGCTTCTTTGTTTCACGTACCGCTTGCACATACAAATTATTATCAAAACTCTGTCGTCTGTCGAACGCAAAATTTTTATAATAAACACTTTTGCTCAGTGGACCTATTCCATAACAATAAAGGTAAATTAAAAAAAAAAATTGTTGATATACTTAATAACAAGTGAAAAGGTAGTAGTAGTATAAAGTATAATATAGGGTATAATTGAATATTCAGACTCACACACACACACACACACACTCGCACACACACACACACTCGCACACACACACACACACACACACACACACACACACACACTCACACCAAGCACACGGACATAAACTGCTCTCAATTAATTTATACAAAGTAAAACTGTAATTGGCTGTATTATTTAGAATTAAGTTTATCTATGTTATAAAAGAGCTGTGGTTTTTGTTAAATAAATAAAATAAAAAATAAAAAATATAAACATAGATTCTTTTGCTTTTCTTGTTTAGAGACATTTACTGACCAATGAGTGACGTGACTGTCACGTCACGTCATTTGACTTGACACATTTTCAGTTTCTTTCTGTGATAAGTTGTCCGTTGTGTCTAAAGTGGCTTATTTCATTGGATTTTCGCGTGTTAGATGAACTTTAGATTCTTGCCTTATTGCCCCCTGGATTTGGATTTGCAAATTATTTGGTTTCTATTGGTAAAATGACAATTCGGTGTATCCATTGTTCATTACGCCTTAAACGAATATGACGACATCGCTTATCCGAAGAAAGTGACCAAACAATAGAGAGAATAAGGAGATGGGTCTGTCCACGCGATGTACGTAGATATTCAACAACACAATAAACGTTATTCGGGCGTTTAACGTAAATAACTAGTTATAAAATAAATGATTTTTACCCTAAGTTCTATATTTTTTGGTTATTATCTCTGTTGTCACAACTTTAAAAACATAGAAACAATTAACTTTTTTGTTAATCTAGCATAGTTCTTTATGTACCATTCGATTTCATCCATGAACGGGACCTATAAATCGAGGTCTGAAAATACATAGATGTTCGCCAGTCTCCTTTAAGTACACCCTTAATTATTATTCCATATCTTTAGTACCTATATATTATCATACTTTTATGGTATATGTAATTTAAGCCTTAAGGCCTTCGGCAAAGGTACGCTTTTTTCTTCTGTGACATAAAAAACGTTGTTAAGCTGTTTAAATTTGAAAACAAATACAAAAAGAATAACGAAAAAGTTCCGTAGAGTACATTTCGATAACACAAAGGGGAAATTTTGACTGTTATAATGGCGGAATGAACACATCGATCGCGCGGCCCAAACTTTTAATTGGCTCCAACTGTAACGGGCGCTGCAGCGGCCACTTACGTGTTCAATGCTCTTTTAATTCGTTAACTTGCAGGTACTACCGAACGGGGATAAAAAGTAACGGCGCTTTTGTTCAAGTGGCAGTAGAGGGCTAGTCGCTTTGCTTTTATTGTCTGTGATGGTAGACGCATGCGCGCGGGTGTATGATTGTGTGTTACTTTAGAACAGACTGACTATAACAATGACTTTGAAATATGTTATAACATCAACAAAAACTAATTGTAAATTTGTATAATTTTACGCAAATGTTGTTGCTAACTAAGTACAATTTGGAAAATTGTCCAGGATCGGGATTGGAAAATATTAAGAACTAAAACTGTAATTATATAATAGAATGTTGATGACGTAGTTGTAGACTTAAGGCTCCAGGCTCCAGCCCAAGTAGCATTGGGGGTTCTATAGCGGTTGACTTACGGTACACATTTATTCTTTAAGCTGTCTATGTAAGCTGCACAAGAGCTGTATAGCATGCTATACAGCCCTTGTACCACCCATATGGGCACACATTTTTCAGCTTTGAGTGTACAAAAGGCTTACGGTAGCAGTATAGTAGATCTTTAATGGTAGTTTAAAGAGAGAACTGTGGTTTTAAAGCTGATGAACGGCACTATATTAGATTCCGTGTGGATATTCATACAGACAAGTGAGTTATAATAAGTAACAAGTGAACAATTATACAGCCGATTATCCAAAACCCAAACCACAAGTGTACCTAAAACCATCTATTAGGCCGCTTTTTCCTCAAATAATCACTTTGGTACCACATTTTTTAATAAATATTAATTTGTGATAGCTTACGGCCATGGCCATCGTCGAATCGTGTCTAACAGCCATTTTGATGTGATTTATTGTTACTGGTAGTACTCTGTGTTTATATATGATATTGTGTTAATATTACGGGGTAATGTAAATTTATTGTAAAGTACATACATATTTATAGTTAAAATTTTCACGCGCCTCGGCTATATGCCTTTTTATCAAATAAATATATCGAAATAAGCAGATACAAACAAAGCAATATTTCATATTTTTGTTTTATTGGCATTTAAATCGTTGTATGGTTTTGTATTTAAACATCAACCATAAAATTAAAAACGAAAACTCCGTGTTAAGTGACAAAATCATAAATTAATATAGAAATATTATAGGTTATTAAAAGTGAAAATGGTGGTCATTGTCTCCATCTACAGTGAACCATTATAACTCAAAATTAGTGTTGCGACCTCTTTAAAGTTTCACGCGTGAACCATTATAATGACGTCAGCTCTAGAAAGGTTCACATGTGTACCAATAGAGGATAACAGTGTGGTCCTCGTGAACAAATAAACTGCTATCAGTGCTACTAGATATCAATAGTGGTGCGTGTAAATACCTTTCATGTACATGTGAACTCATTAAACGCTTCTTTTACAGAATAATTTATTAGCTGATTAATATATCACAAACTAGACCTGCTAACACTAACAACTGAATAGCGCTTCATAAAAGGTTATATATAACAGCTTTGGGCTGCAATAATGTTCACATGTGTTATATTATAATGCCAGCAATCTAACACCGTATATGTGAACCTCTGAACAGCCTATGCCGAATTTTACTTCTCTTAAACCGCTCTTGTTCAGCTTTGAAAATGAAAGCTGGCTAGAAGAGTAATGTTGTCCTGACAAAACGCCAATAGTTACATAATAGGCTACATTTACACCCCTATACATGCCTTACACAGGTATAGGTGGACATGTTCACTTTATTGCAGCCGATGAACCAAGTGTGACCACTGTAAATGCTAAGAGATTACAAGTGAAATAAATGTGGCCTTTTAAAGAGAATAAAATGCTATTTGGGTGGCTTCAAACTTAAAAAAAACAACGTTTACGTTTTCGTTAATTATTTACAAACAAAGAGAGAAAAAAAACCCAAAAAAAAATTGAAGAAAAAATTAATGTGTCTGCTACTAGTAAAAGAAATAACAGAATCTAACCAGTTTTTTTTATTTTTCATAAATAATTTTAGTTTTTTGTTTGAAATGGTAGCATTTAAATTTTATTAAACTTTTTGGTGAAAGTAATTATTTATTCTTCTTATTTTATATTTTTTTTATAATAAAGTGTAAATTAAAATATATATATATTTAAGGAGTTCGATGGCGCAGTGGTTGACGCGCCCGGTCTGCGATTGCTGAGGTTTGGTGGATTGATCATCATCATCATCATCATCATCATCATCATCATCATCATCATCATCATTGAGTGCCATCTTCATACTGAAGTTTGGAGATCAGTATACAAAATTTTACTGCGATTTTTTGGTAGATTGATGGAAGAGAAAAAATGTATCATCTCTCGCTCCTCCGTGCTTCGTCGTGCACGTAAAGCCGTTGGTCCCGGCTGCATTAGCAGTCGCAACCCGCTTTGGGCGCGCGTGGTGGTTTACGGCCCGTTCTCCCTATCCATCGCTAGGGAAGGCTCGTGCCCCAGCAGTGGGGACATAAGAGCTGGTGATGATGATGGCGAAAGCGTAAATTGAAGTAGTCTTCCCGACAACTTTTAGATAGATCTTCATGTTATCCTTTTTATCTCTTTTCACGTAGTCGTCATTTTTCCTCATAACAACCTTTTATATCATTATTTTATACTCTGAGTGTACGTTTTAACCAAATTGTGGTAACTGTTACTCTCTTAAAAAGCTTATTTACACAAGAATAATATTCTCTTTGGTAAATGTAGGCGCTGGTTATTTTAGTTCAACCTTCCATTGCTTGCCACATGGCTGTCGGCAAAGCAATTACAATAGCGCTGACGGAAACCTAATTTTAGAAGTTTTCAACTTTCATTTGGTATTTACGCGACCTAATTAGAAAAGAAAATGCAAACACAAACATTACGGTTCTAAAATACTACTACACTAGTACTAAATTTAAAGAAATGTGAATAAGCGCGATAAGTTCTTATCTTGACAACTTTCAAATTAAATATATAATATTATAAAAAAGTCGCCCACATCGTTAATAAAAAAATATCATCATCTTTGTTAGACATTTACCTATATATGTTTAAATAATGATATAAACATAAAATAATATATATATTTTTATTGTGAAACGCAGTACGGTTCGCAGAACACATCTCGGTGTGAAACAAATTGCAAAAATAATGTTGTGTTTGACCTGCAATAGTGTGACTGTGCTGATTGCTTGCTTGAGCCAGTATATAGAACGAACATCGCCAAACTGTTGATATCTTTGTGGTTTTTTGGAAAGAAGGGAGGTTTTAAGTTGGCCACTAACAGCGTTGTAATTCCAGCGAGTAAATCTACACAATGTGGTTTATACTACAGACGCATGCGCATCAAACTATCCAAATGTATCCGATCCTTCAATAAATATTCAACCATATGCCATATATATAAAGTTGAAAGACTATTATGGTAATTTAGTAGCTCGTCAGTGTGCAGTCGTGTGTACAACAAGTTTATCCTATTTCTCATTATTATCGAACCATGTAGAGGTCGCATATAATGGCGGGTTGTTCCGAGATCGTCCACTGCACAAATGAAGTCGGGTAAAGACCGCCCTATCGTCACGCGACCTCGGCGCTGCGGTTGATGCCGAACTTGCGTCGGTCGTAGAAAGGCGGGCCACGAAACACGCGTACCCTTTACGGAGTAAAAAAGTTCATCAGCAAATATCTTTAACTTTCTAACTTTGGCCCATGAATCTCTGGAACACTAACCACTCGGGCAGCGAAGAGTGCAATCATAGATTAGATGTTATAAAAAAACCTTTTTTACTGTTGTGTTCTGACAAAAAGAAAATAATAGTATTCTCTGATATTTGAAGATTCCAGGTAATAAAGTGCGCTTCTAAATTCGGTCTTTTCGTCTCTTACCATCAAAAGTGCGTTAAGGGTCGAGTGCTTCATTGTTTTGGAATAAAAACCTACCTAACAGAATGCGTCCTTATTCAGCGCAGTCTAATTACTGCCCAAAATCCGAAAGTATGGTGAAAGTATTGTGTATGGTAGGTGGAAGTGGTACAGCCCTAGTTTGCATTACTATGTTATGGTTTGTAGTGTACAGTATAAGTAATATCCAGTGAAATTGGCATCAGGCGAGCCGTATGATCGTTTGGTTTTGTTTTCGTTTCGGCACCTTCCCATTTCGGCACCCCAATTTCGTACTTCTTAAAGTACAGTCTTTAATATTATATTGTAAGAAAATAAAAAAAAATAGTACAGAGTATAACGTGCTTAAAAATATATTAACACAGAAAACCTGCTCACGTTCTAACCCGTTAGCAGGGAAAAAAACACTGTATTACAAACTGATATAATAATTTAGTAGGTGTATTTCAGAATAACCAAACGGTATTCGTTAAAGGTCATACAGGTTTATGCTCCTACTACGACACACCCTGACAATGAGGTGGAGGCTACGTATGAGGACATCTCTAGAGCCATACTTTGTCACATTATCATTAAAAAATAACCCCCTCTGTAATTTTGTGGTTCAGACCGCTGGTGTCAGACCCCAAGGTAAGTTCAATTCCCAGCGGGGGATAAACTGTTGTACTCGGTTTGGTTGGTGGTAGAGTTGTTTGTCCGGCTGGCTAGCTACCACCATCTTGTATGAGTATGTCACAATAGCTGTTAGTAGTATTGTTGTGTTCTGATAATTAGAGATAAGAGAGCCAGTTACCCAATTGTTGAGAATTCCGAGTGAAGTATGTTTCCATCTTGATGTGTTAGGTGTGTTTACACGTTCCAACGGGTGCAGTACGTTTGTCTGTTAACTTTTACTTTATTTTTTTGTTTTTTTGACTGTCATGGCGCCACAATACAAATATGTTTTTTTTAAATATATTTTTAATTTAAATATGCCATCTACGGAAGACTAGGGTCAGGTTAACAATAGGATATATTATGCTGACAGAAAAAAAAGTTATATTATGCAAAAATGATGTTCCTGTGTTTTGAATAAGTACTCGTGTGATTTTACAAAATAAAGACTTTTTCTATTTCTATTTCTAAGCGAGATGTATGTCAAGTACTTACCCATTAGGAATAAAAAACAAGTCCCCGCTAGTGTCGTGGCCCGAGCAGGTGACATGTATCGGCTCTCGATCGGCCGCCCCGCTTATCTGGCGAGCTGCAGCGCTCGCAGCGGTAATGGGCCGGTGATACTTTGCGGCCGGCCTCTAACTACGGCCGGCTGCGACTACTCTATGCGGTGGAGAGATGAGGGCGTATTCTAAAATGCCGCGTTTTCGACACGGCGGCGGCTTTGTATCAGTGGCTTTTTTAACAGAAGATTATCCAAGTAGAATGATGTTTATCTTAACAAAAACTAACTAATGTGTGAACCATAATAATATATAGTTTATGTATTCACAACCAAGAAATCTAAGACACATAAATAGACTGGCTCTTCCGTTTACTAGACTCCATGTGGTTAGCTCATCCACTCATCACATGTCAATTAAAATATTTAATAAATACCTACTATAATTAAAAATATTTCAAAAGAAAGATAATTTTATGTAGGTAATGTTAAGAAAACATTCAGCAGAAAAGTGTTTTTATAGTTTATTAGAGTTTTTTAATAATCAAGTTAGTTATGTATATTATGTATGGAAATGGAAATGGAAATCTCTGCAAGCCCTACTAAGATAAGATCACATCAATTGAGGTTACAATTACGTAAGAAAATAAGCGATAATTGAAGAAGGAGTAAAATTTACTAAGTTTGCGTTTTTGTTATGCTTTGTCGTATTTGTCTGTTTGTGTATAAATTATTCTATTTTTAACACACTTAAACAAAATTAAGTATAATAATCATGTTCAGTGCTCTCCATTTAATGGATAGCAATATCCTCCCACTATAATTAGGTACAGCCAACGTTAATACCGCTTCACGATAACCATTAATCTGGGAGGAGCAAACACCCTCGTAATTGGCTCGCGTAAACAGCACATCACAAAACGCTGCCTATAACTCGATGGCGACGAGACGTAATGAATGTTTGAATAACATTCATGAATATTTGTGTAAGTAAATCAGTGCGTAAGCACCGTATAAAGTATTCAATGGAGCCACAACACTCATGACGATCGGCACAAATCTGCACAACACAACGCAGTGGAACCCACACAGCGTATATCTAACCTCAATATCAGTAGAGAGAATACGTAATGAACATTAGGAACAAAGGAGTGTGAAAAGAGTCGATACCGAATTGTGTAGGTGAGAATTGATAACATTAACGCTCCACTTGAATAACGTTCCTCCGACGCCGGAGTTAGAGATCAATTTCTGTTGTTATTGTCGCAGCGCGAGCTGGATGTTTGTTGTGGCAAACGAAATTGGGTCTAGCATTTATTGTTGCATGGTCGGTTTTGAGCTGTCAGGTATTCTGTGTAGAAAAAGCAAGAATCGAAGATAAGTATGGTTCCGCAGCGTGGTCCGCGTGGCAGGCTTCTGTAAAGTGTGGCTGTGGCTTTCCGGCATAGCTTTTGAACCTCGCGAAGGTGTCATAATCTCGTCCTGTTAAGCCTTTTAATTTTTATCAGGCAGTAGATGCAGAAAATATGAAATATTTTATCATTTATGCAGTAGTATGTCTAACAAGAACATTATCACACCAGGTATATAACTAAAACATAGCATAGTTATTTATTTCAATACTAAGTAAATAATATAAAAAATATATGATTTTAGTAACCATCTATGGCACACAAATATGTGCCAATGTTGGGAGTCAAACGCATACTTTAAGGTTGGGTGGGGTTATGGGCATGATTACTGGTCATCATCATAATCATCATCTAAGTCGAAAGACGTCAACTGGTGGGCACAGTACTCCCTCAATTATCTCCTTTTCGACCGGTTCTATGCTACCTACATCTAGCGGTTAATTATAATCAATGATCAAACACTGATTTATAACTTTATACCACTTTAATTATTCTGAATTGAATCGTTTTTTTTTTGTAATCAACATAAACGTTTATCCACATTTACATTGCCAACCTATGTCAAACCCAGAGACGTTGATTTTGATTCTTACCGGTATTTATATTGTATTCGCTTTGAAAATACCTACCCCTGCCGAAATGTTAATATCTTATTTAAGTATGCTCTCAGAGGCCTTTACCTCAAGAACGCAAAACACAAAGATGCTACAAGAATTGCTAATAAGGCAGGTGGCAGACTTAGATGAGATGGTATATGATGAAGGTGTTAAAACTTAGAACTCTGAAAACAAAGTTATTGCGCTATCCACAACAAAAACAATACCTTGATGCCACCACTGGGATACAAAACGAAAACTGGTTACTCCTAGAGTTACTTACGGCTGTAAAAAACATGATATGAATCTAATGAATAATGAATCTAAATTTATTTGAATGACAGAGCGATAACATTATTTGAAGTGGGTTGCGGGTTCAAATCCCGCTTAGTGAAAGATTTTCATCAATTCTCTGATCTTAAGAAAATGGTTCCCTAATATGGTGTTATGTTTTCACTTATAAAAGCAGTTAATAGTAATTGTATTTAAAACTATGTATGCTTTTCTAATAATGCAACAATACATCACAGGCGGATATTTTGCATACAAAAAAATACTAGTGATTACGAGTACAGGGGTAAATAAAAGAATACATGGTAATAAGTTAGGTAAACGGCGAGAGAAGGGAAATAATATATGAATTTACGTAAAAAAACGCTTTGAGCTCGACTCTTTTGATGTTCGACTGTATGGGGGAACGCAGAAAAAATTCAGTGTTGCCAGCGCTCAAGCTCCCTCAGTCCTCAACTTTGAACGAAACTGAATTTACATAAGCATTCGATTCAGAAACGTTATAAATTAACCACCTCGCGAACCGTTACGGTACACGATCGGAGCATAACTCAGTGGAACAGCGTCATTAAGAGCCGACAATGGCTCTGATAACTAATAACTGAAAGACTAGCACTCAAGTCTTAAGGGGTGAGAGGACGTCCATTGAAGCTCACTGACAGGGAAAGGTTTCTTTCTGATGTGATTTTTTTTGTGTGCCGAATTGCAGTGGGTTGCGTGGGAGGTGCGCGGGGGTGGGGCTGGCTGGGCTCAGACGTGCGCAGCGGCAGTATCTGCCCGACCAGCGAGCGGGTCCCCTGCGTCGCGCGTGCCTCCGCCCGCTCCCACGTTGGGCGCCATCCTACTCTGCCGCGGTTTTCGCACGTTACGACAACGTGTGACGTTCCATACAGTCGTTCGAGACTGTCACACGGTGATTGCTATGCGAAGGATCTGTTAGTGTTCAGTGTACGTTACGAAGATTATAAAACATAAATTGTTTCGGCACAGTAAAGTCGACATAAACTATAATAACCTCGTTAACGAACGATAAACAAAAAGTGTCGTACGAAAGTAGTGCACCAGTTGTTAACTGTTTGGACAACAATAAGTGAAGTGACACGTGAGGTTGTGCGTTACCGGCGGAACTCAACAGAATTGTAAGTACTTTCTTGTTGTTTGCAACTCCGTAACTTTCTGCCACTTTGCAAATGATTGATAAGGAAACCTTACAGTTCAGTGGATCGGAGAAATGTTTATTGAAGAAACTTTGGCCTGTCTGCTTAATAAACTTGCCTCGCGCCTCGCAAAATATCTCAAGATATATTTCTGTCAATAAAATAATTCTGAGCTGATCAATTGAGGGATCCATTGCCTAACTGAGTGGAAAGTACTTTTAAATAATTATTCAAATAGATTTAGGAGCGGCTAACTAATTCACGCTCCGAATCGGTTAGCAGAGGGAACTTTATTGTTATTTGCGTAACGTTCGCTGTGTTGAATTGAAAAGAGGGTACTTACTTTAATTTTGTTAACAGACAAACTTGAGAACAAATTAGACAGCGAAGAGGAGTCGAGTATCCCTGGAGACAGGAAGGCATTATTTGGTTGCTAACCTACAAACTTTTTATTCCCCACTGAATTCATTAAGTAAGGATTACTGAAGGAACAAAGAAAATTTCGTATTTTCCCAGCTCATTACGAGCCTCGCTTTTTGTTAGAAATGACGTAATACTACACCACTGTCGTCGGTTTCGTGTTTTCGTATACAATTATCTTTAATCGTAGATGCCGTATTCCTGAATTATCTACAAGCACCGAATATCTTGGTATAGATATCCATTAAGTAATCTAACCATTCAAAGGTAGAAACCTTCGGGGAGGAGATCATTTTTAAATGATTGGACGCCTTTTGTATATCTATTTTTGTATTTCTTTGTCAAATGTGGTCTACAATAAAGTATATTTATCTTCAGCTATCTTAGAAGATGTTAAATACATTTTTTATTATAAGCAACGCGCTATATTTGAAATAAACAAGATTATTTTTGTATTCTCCTTCGCGCGACTATTTATACGCAATATCATACAAAATAGATCCACATTAGTTAGCTACCAGCTAATGGATATGAAGGAAACAAAAGGCGAAAACAGGCTGTCAATATTAATGATCCAGCGTGGGCACCTCGGCTCGATGTTGGGGGACGGCCATTAGGCGCGTCCGGTGCTGTTGGCTGCTGCGTAAATTGCTAATAAACAGCTTCTCTCATATTAGATGCATTTGCTTGCTCAACTGTATTATATCAAATATCGACTCTATTGATATTTGCCTGGAAGTATAATTTGGCTTGGAATCCGACAGAATGGCGGTTATACAATCCGTTAAGTCAGCGTTATTTCGTAGTCGTAGCATCGTAGCATCATCGCAGCGATTATTGTAGCTAGGGTGGTTCGTAGCATCCCTACACGCGTTCTTACCAGTCGAGTCTTATCTAATTGAGTCACCCCCTGTAAGATACGCGTGTCACGTTGGGTCATTGCTGTGGGTGATGTTTGTGAGGATACCCTTGACTTTTTCTTGAAGGATTTCGGCCATAGTGATCGTTAGTTAGCATTAGGTAGGTGATTGTTAATAGTGCACTAGCGCGCAGGCACTTTAAATGCCCGCTGGAGCGCCCTCATGTGACTGCAGTATTATTTTTTTGTTTTTAGCAGCCGTGCGCACGTTGGACATGCCTGAATCCCGTTAACATAAATGGAGGATAGCTTTTGGTGGTCTAGCTTATATAATTGTCTTTTTTACTATCAATAGCAATCTTCCTTTGTTCGTCATAGTCGTCTATATTTAGTTATGCCACTTTTTTGACAAAAAGTATGTACAAACACCAAGACTGGTGTATTGTAGTTGGTGAGAGATACGACTAATCACCGTAGCCACAACAATCGCTACATGCTACGCTACTACGACTACGAACTTACTGCTGACTCAATGCAATGTATCTGCCACCTATTGGCAAAAAGCTTAATAGTTGGTTAATACAGAATTGTTTTTATAGCCTTAGTGAATATTTAAATTTTAATAAATAATTGATTAATACTATGTAATAATAATAACATGGATCTAGTAAATGTAATTTTAATATAAGTATAATAATTATCGTAATAAATATATAAACATTGCTGTAATTTCAAAAAACCTACCTATATAACATTTGCACGCCTGCATGCAGGCTGAATACATTGTCTTATTTATCTTTAAGAACTTTAACCTATGTTTTACCTTTAACAATTGATTTGATTTGATTTAATTTGATATTTCTGCCGTCGAGCGGCATTGCTTTACATTGCCTTGTTCCAGTTTGATGGAATAAGATCCAGTGACAGTTACAGAATAATTACAGGGCATAGGGAAATAAAATCTGAAGCTTTATAATACTGTTACTAGAATCCATGATTTGCGGTAATTGCTTGCTATCAGGCAGGCAGCGCTCGTTTGATAAAGAAATTATTATTAAAATATATAGCGTTAAAATAATCCGAAATACGATTGTTGCTCTCTAGTGAGTAACTGAGTCTTTCAAAAGCATCTTCACATACTACCGATTTATATTCGCGTCTACTTTTGATATCGTTTGTATTTCCAGTGTAATGAAGCCTACAACCATAGTAATATGTTAAACATATCGTATATATGAAAGTAGCAATTTAAGCATATTTTTAGACAAAAGCACCTTGTTTCGTTCGGTCAAATTTAAATCTGTATAACAAGGGTCCCTCGTATGACGAGAGAGCGACATTCTGGTTACTCGCGATTAGCTCGCGCAGTCAAATAGTGTTTTGATAAGGGAATGACTTGCGTGTAAGAATATTTGATCCCTGGTTAGACGCAGTATAGGCCAGGACTCAAGTCTAACATACGACCTTTCGGCTGATCACACCTCGCTTGCCCAACTCGCCGTGTGCGACACCAGTCATGATTTTGATTAGTTTTAGTTATGAATCGGATTGAAACGGCTCTGGTTGTAAAATTAGGCTATTACTTATTATAACATTAAATTACAAACTCAAATTACAGTAGCAAGAGACACTAGACCCTGACTACGGAAACAAAATAAACTAACTCAAAAAACGTTCTAGATACTATCTAAGTAAGTAAAAGTAAGTAAACAGCCTATAATTGTCCCACTGCTGGGCAAAGGCCTCCATCATTGAAATCAAGTCATCGCTACAATTGATGGGTAATGGCTTAATCACCACGCTTGCCAAATGCGGGTTGGCGATCACAAACCCGGGCTATACATCGAAAATCCGAAAAACATTTTGCCCGACCTGGGAATTGAACCCGGGACCTTCGGGTATCGGGCCGAGCGCTCTGCCACTCGTTCACCGAGGCGTTCTATCTAAGTATCTAAGTACTATCTAAGTATCTAGAACGTTTTTAATGTATGAAAAGTGCCTTTCAAGCAGATTGCAGAGTGCTGCTAATAGTTACGTTTTGGATTTAACTTTATCGAAAAGAAAGTAGGAACGATACATCAAAATAGTAAAAAATATAAAACAAATTTAAAGTATCAATATTTCGAAAAAAAAATTATAACTAGATTTCATTTTCACTTAAATCATATTTGGACACGGACACCAGCCAATATCGAATAAAAGTGTGAGCGAAAGCTTTTTAATTGTGGCGGTCGGTGTTTTGTGCCCGGTCGCGATGCAAATTCGCCGCTCGCGAACAAACACGCACTTTTGAATTCAAGCCTTTGATCAGAATATTTAAATTAAAGCTACACAAATGGTGCGCCACTTCCGCCACAGTGTATAAGTGCATGTAGTATAGTATCTCTATTGAAATCTAAAACAAAAACATTTTGACATTGGAAATGTCTTTTCGTTCGCTCCAGTATAGGCTCCGATTTCACGAAAAAAGTGCGATCCCCTTATATCTCGGAAAGTTGTGAAGATATGATATTCAAAGACGCGTATTTACGAGAGCTGTAAGGTGCTAAAAGATTTATTCGAGAAAGTCAAAAACGAAATAAGTTATGGCCGAAATAGTGAAAACAAAAATCTATTTTTTCCGAATTTTTGATTTTGGCGCTCGATGTTTTGGAAACGAAAAATGATATTGACAATTTGAGCCTAAAATAAAGATGATCGGGTTAAGGGTTCATCCTGTAGCCTAACCTTTTTGAAAAAAGGTTAGGGTTCATCCTGTAGCCTAACCTTTTTGAAAAAAGGCTATACTAGGGAAATAATATCTGTCAAACAAAAATTTATATTTGGTACTAGACGAGTATAGCACGTATACGCAAAAAGGTTATTCTACGAGTACAAATTAAGTTGCTCAAGCTCTAAGAGCCTCGTTCTTCTTATAATGAATGGAATTTAGGTAATAGTAATAATAAGTATTAAAAGTAATACGTATTATGTTTACTCTTATTTATTGCATGGACAAAGAATGTAAAAAAAAACAGTGTCATGGATTGAGGTATGGATAACTGTATAATCTAAATTGTAATGAAATATAATCAATTTTTTGAGCAGTAACGTAGACTTTCCAACAAATCTATATATTAATACGTGAAGCATAATCTTAGTACCCCTTTTTACGAAAATTGCGCGGACGGAGGAGTATGAAATTTCGCACACTTATGGTTTTTAAAAAGAAGGAATACAGAATGTTAATTTTTTTTAAATGATGCATAAAAAGTACAATAAATCAATGAAACAAACATTTCACATACTACTATGTGTTTGACCCACGCATCAAAACTCTTTTCAAAAATTTCAAAAATGGAAGAGGAGCGGCCGAAATCTGTCAAAGCCAACCCAAACTCACATTCTATCTTTTTTAATTATTCATTGCTTAGGATACAATCCGTGCAGCCAGGTGCAGCCTTAATAAAATTTGTAGCGCGTTTGTGCAGCTTTTACACATAATTAACTAGTGCTTACTAATTATAATTAATTATCTTTATTGACCTATCTATATATGATGATGATGATGATGATGATGATGATGATGATTGTTTTTTGGTGTAATAACTTTATATTTTAGAAGGCATTACATTAAAATATAACGCTTCATTTTTCACTTTATCACTACCTTTTTTTCTCAACGTTCTTTACAACAACGAAGGTACCTTCAAACGTATAGATATTTACATGAAGACATATACTTCACATGTGCATTAACTATGCTTCCGTCTCATTGTTCGTTCAGCGCGTGGAAGTAATTTTTCAAGCTTCATATTGCCCTTAATGGCGGGTTTTCATTCAATGCTTCAAACGAATAGAGTTGCAAATTGGCTGTCGATTAACTCTCATTGTTATACATTTTATTTAAATGATGTCGGTTTAAAAACTCAATTATAAATGAATTTGGCCTAAATAGAACTTTGAATAATTAAACAAAGTTTTAACGGGGCTTAACACCAAACTACATAGTATCAGTTTTTAAAAATAAATGTAAATCCTATTTTGGATGAAATTTTAAAATAACTTTTATGTTTTATACCCAATGTTCCAATCGATTATACATATAGTTATAGGTTTGCCTAGGATACTACTACGTAGTTAGGATTATAATCCTTTATAAAATTTGTTTATAATGGAACGCGAAAGTGTGGATTTTTGTTTATTCGTTCATGCAAAAGTGCATATAATTTAGACTCTTCTTTTAACATTAAATAAATTTACTCACATGCAGCTATTCAGTGAAACGTCTGTTAAAAATACTTTAACCATTAAAGTAGTTCTATTAACTTTTCAAAATACCCTTGTGTCCTTCCAATAAATTTACCAACATATGTGTTGCCGACAGCCTCGTAGCGTAGTCAATATCAATTGTGGTTAGTCGTTAGGTCGCGTAGAATAAGTAATTATATGGTTTTGTTTTGTATGATAAGCTAATTTAAGGATGATTGTTATTGATGGATATAGGTATATGTAACTAGCGTAGGATCAGACTTGTCGAAACAAGTCGTAACTTGACCCAGCCAATCATATTAAAGTCCCCTCGTTAGCTAGAAGAATTAGTATGGAAATTTGTAACGGACGCTAAATCGTATGCGTTAACAAGTCGCTAGTTGCCATACCTACAAATTGCACTTAAAGAGCACCGATTTGTATGAAAATTATGTTTCTTCGATTCAGTACGAGCTCTACTCTTCTCTTGTGAACACGGAATAAAGCAAATACGACCTGAAGCCTTCTTTCTCTGCAAGTACCAGCACCTACTACCTACCTGGAGCCTACCACCTGCTACCTACAATACAGTCCACTGCCAACATCGTGGTCCTTCGGAGACGGATACAAAGAAGAATTTACATCGAAGAAAGAATAAATGGTCGTCACAAGAAGTCAAAGCGGCATGGAGGAAGCACCAGCTCGTCATCACCACGCCTTCGAGCAGCCTCCACAGTCACCGTCCGCTAACACCACCGCGACTGTCGTCCCACCGCGAAGGGGCGACCCGCTCGAACCGACCGCAGGGGAGAGTGAACGCGCCGCGATGGGGTTGAGACTCCGTAGTCTCGCTCCGCACCTCGGATCGGAAGGTGTGGAGGTACGACCTACACCCCAAGCGCATACGAACGTTGCGCCCGCGCACCGCGTCGCTTCTGCTATCGAGCAACCGGTGCTAGCAGAGGTAAGGGCGATGTACCAAACGGGTACGTCCACACAGTATGCCTTAGCGACACCGCCGCCGCGAACCGCTGAGGGACGCTTGATCGAGCGCCGCACCGCTGCAGCGCCAAGCAATACGCGACCGCTGATGACCGTTGAACCGCCGCGTAGCACTGCCGTCGCGAGTGCTTCGAGAGTAGCAACGACCGCTACTAGCGCGATGCCAGCACCCGCGCCCGGTATATCGCGAGTACGTATAGCGCGATCTACGAGATCATCCGCTAGCGCTATCGCGAAGCTTCGGTACGAGGCGGAAGAGCGACTGGCCACCATTAGAAGAAAGGAGCTCGAGATTGAAGCTGAATTGATCAGAAAGAAGCTGGAAGCTGACGTCACGGCAATTGAAGATGGCGATAGCGCCAATGAAGACGTCAATGAACCCAGTGAACAAATGGAACGAGTGCATGCCTGGCTGGACAACAGCATGCCTATGGATGACGCGCCACGGGGGGAGCCGGAACGAGTTGCACCCGCCGTCGCCGCGCCCGCACCGGAGCCGGTACCTATGTACGACGATGCGACTAGAACGCGTACAGTGGCCGAAGCTGTTACGCCCGACGCTCGCCGAACAAGACACTGGGCTACGACTCCGGACGAACGAAGACGATCGCCTACGCCAAGGGAACGACGAGTGGAGCATCTTGCTAAAACGATCGAGAAGGTACTCCGCACCAGACCGGCACCGGCGCCTCGTCAAGCGACTGATCTTCCGATATATTCCGGATCGCCATTGGAATGGTTGCAATTCTCCGCAGCGCTGAGAGAGACAACGAGACTGTACGAGTTTACGCCGTTGGAGAATTTAGCAAGGCTACGGAATTGCCTGCGTGGAGAAGCCCGCGACGTAGTGACACCGCTGCTGAGTACGGCCACGCACCCGGATGAAATCATGAGAACATTGGAGCAGTGTTTCGGACGACCGGAGATCTTAGTGGATATGGCGTTCGAAGATTTGAAGAAACTGCCCAAACTAGGCACTACTGCAATGGAGCTGAACGCGTTCGCAGTGAAGGTGCAGAATGTTGTTGCAGCATTAAGGAACGTGGATGCAGGATACTTGTACAATCCAATGCTGGTGCGAGAAATATTGGACAAGCTGAGCCCTCACCTGAAGACAACATGGTGCGACTATGCAGAGGAACACTACGGATCGGGACCGGAGATCTGCAAGCTTTCGCAGTTCCTGATGAGGCAAGCTGACCGAGCTCTCAAGCACAGCTACAGTACAATGGCGCAGAGCACCGTGGCTCCGAGAAGAGAAGCAACACGTCCCGCCCTGCGGCCGGAATTAAAAGGAAAGAAGATTTATACGGTTACCGAGTCACCCGTTAAGGCAGCGACGACAGAAGCAGCTGGACCGTGCCCGTCGTGTAAGAAAAGCCATCACCTTCCCGACTGCCAGAAGTTTAAACAGTTGCAGCTCGATGAACGCTGGGAAGTAGTGAAGAACGCGGGGCTCTGTTTCAAGTGTATCTCCTGGCGACACAGAAGATTCAACTGCCGTCAGAAGTCGTGCGGAGTACGAGGGTGCAATCGACCGCATCACGCGCTGCTGCACCTCGAAGCCAAGGAAGAAGGTCCCAAGGAGACCGCCACCGTGACAACTGCAGCCACCTGCGGTGATGTGAAGCTGAAAATATGCCCGGTGGTCGTGACTGGTAAGCGAGGATCCAGAGAAACGTTCGCGCTGTTCGACGAGGGCGCTACTATCACAATCATGGATGAGGACCTGGCAAAGGAAGTAGGCGCTGATGGACCGACTACGCGTCTCCAAGTGAAGGGAATCAACGACCAGACACGCGCTTTCAAGAGCCGGGTGGTGAACGTCAACGTGAAGGCCAAGCATGGAGAGAGCAGCGGTTTCGACATTGCAGTACGAACGATGACTAATCTTGACCTTGCCACACAGACGATTCCAGCGGAGACACTGAAGTTAGCACACCTCAAGGATCTGCGCATGGAGGAGACAACATATACGAATGCGAAGCCACGTATCCTGATTGGAACAGACAACTGGCCTTTGATAGTGACCCGAGAGCTGCGAACAGGCAAACCGAACGAGCCAGCCGCTTCGAGGACAGAACTTGGGTGGGTCCTACATGGGACAGTTCCGAGACGAGGGCTTCGACGTGTCAACGAGATACTTCACGTCACGACAGTGAAGACCGACCCACTGGAGGAGATGGTAAGAGAGCATTTCAAAGTCGACGCCTTAGGTGTCTCCCGCAATCTGCAACATGTACGCGAGACCGATAGGCGTGCAATGGAGATCTTCGAGCAAACGGCGAGGAGACAAGAGGGACACTTCGAAGTTGGACTACCATGGCGTGAAGACAACGTGCAGTTGCCGCTGAGCTACAACGCAGCCCTACGACGACTGAAAAACTTAGAACGTAAGTTGGAGCGGAACCCAGCAGAGAAGCAGCAGTACAGCAGTCAGATAGGCGACCTGATGACAAAAGGCTACGCAACGAGGTGCGACGGGACAGAAGATGCCAGCACAGTGGCGTGGTACCTTCCTCACTTTGCTGTCCACAACCCGAACAAGCCGAAGAAATTGCGGGTGGTGTTTGACGCAGCAGCAAAGTCAAATGGAGTCTGCCTCAACGACTATCTACTGGAGGGTCCAGATTTGCTACAATCGCTTCAACGCATAATGTTTCGGTTTCGTGAAGGAGCTTATGCGGTCACAGCAGACATAAAGGAAATGTTCCTGCGCATCAGAATAAGAGAGGAAGATCAACCGGCACAGATGTTCTTGTGGCGTGATCACCCGACTGAAGCAGTACAGAAGTACAAAATGGTATCGATGATCTTCGGGGCATCCAGCTCTCCGTTTCTGGCGCACAGCGTGAGGAATAAGAACGCGCACGACCACGCTGCGACGCACCCGGAAGCCCTCACAGCCATCACAGAAGCTCACTATATGGACGATTTTGTAGAAAGCTTCCACGACATAAACCAGGCGAGTATTACCATCAGTCAGGTCGATGAGGTACACCAGGCAGCAGGATTTCACCTCAGGCAGTGGAACAGCAACTGCACCGAGTTGATGAAGAGCATCAAGCCGGAGGAACGAGCCGATACAAAGACGACGCCCCTTGGAGAAGGTGAGAAGATGCTGGGACTATTGTGGGACTCAGGTGCAGACACTTTGCGCTTCAACACTTCGCTCTATCGAGTTCCGGACGCAGTGAAGAAGAGGGAACGGCCGCCTACGAAACGAGAGGCACTCTCAACCGTCATGAGCATATATGACCCGCTCGGACTGTTGAGCTGTTACACCATCACGGCCAAGATCGCCCTGCAGCAACTGTGGAAGTTGGAAACCGGATGGGACGAAACGGTGCCGGAAGAAATAGCCGGTAAGTTCGACAAATGGCTATGTGGTATGAGCACAATCGACTGTCTCAGCATCCCGCGGTCCTACAACGGGGGGAGAGAGGTGACCAGAAGAGAGCTTCACGTCTTCGTCGACGCCAGTGAAGACGCCTACGCCGCCGTCGCGTACTGGAGGCTTATGGACAGCAGCAAGAAGATCGACACCGTGCTAATAGCAGCGCGAGCGAGAGTGGCACCGTTGAAGACACTCACGATCCCGCGCCTTGAACTACAAGCTGCGCTGATCGGCGTGCGGCTTGCACAGACGATAAGAGAAGATCACCGCATTCCAATTCATGATGTAAGATATTGGAGCGACTCTCAGACCGTGCTTCATTGGATAAGGAACGGGAGCAGGCGCTACACGCCATTCGTAGCGCACCGGCTGGGGGAGATCGTCGAAGCTTCAACACCTGCAGAATGGAGATGGGTACCCACAGCTACTAACGTCGCAGATGTAGCCACGCGCCCCGGGTACTTACCATCGAACATAGAAGACAGATGGTTTACCGGACCAGAGTTCCTGAGAGGCCCGAGGAGCAAATGGCCTCACGAGGAGGAAAAGGAGGACGACACCACGGAACTGGTATGTGTACTGAACACCTCCAACGCCTCGCTACCGGACATCAATCGGTTCTCGTCATACGATAGATTGATTAGAGCAACAGCAACAGTTCTTCTCTTCATTCAGCGGTGTAAGGACAAGAACAAAACCGCTGAGATGGACACCGAGCACACCCGACACGCAACGAACCTATGGCTTCACCAAGTACAGAGTGAGAACTTCGGGAAAGAGCTGCATAACCTAAGAACGGAAGGTAAGCTCTCTAGAGACAGCCCGCTGCGACACCTGGACGTCATGATCGACGACGGCTTGCTGAAACTGCGCGGAAGAATAAAGAAGGCAGACGTGCCGGAAGAAGGGAAGAATCCGATTATTCTAGATGGAAGACACAAGTTCGTCAAGCTACTGATAGAGCGAGAGCACAGAAGAGCAGGTCACGCTAACAACGAACGAGTAGTGAACGATCTGCGACAGAGGTACTGGATCTTACGACTACGACCTACGGTAAAGGCGATAGCGAGATCGTGCCTTACTTGCCGCATACGAAACGCGAAGCCGCAAGCAACACCGATGGGAGACCTGCCTCACGAGCGACTAGAAGCTTTCAAGCGCCCATTCAGCAACTGCGGACTGGACTACTTCGGACCAATAGTAGTCACCATAGGAAGGAGGCACGAAAAGCGGTGGGGGGCACTCTTCACTTGCCTAACCACACGAGCCGTGCATATAGAACTTGTGGAATCATTGTCAACGAACTCAGCAATAATGGCGCTCAGGCGGATGGCAGCACGACGTGGTTGGCCTTCCACTATCTACTCCGATAACGCCACCAACTTCAAGGGAGCTAACGTCGAGCTGAAGAAAGCCTACGCAGAGTGGTTGCCTCATCTACGTGAGTGGGGCCTCAAGTACAACACGACGTGGAAGTACATCGCGCCCGGAGCACCGAACCAGGGAGGAGCATGGGAGCGACTGGTACGCTCGATCAAAAGCGCACTAACCGCCACCCTCCATGAGAAGTCACCGAAGCCAGAAGTACTGAGCACCCTGCTGACGGAAGCTGAATTCTCCGTGAACTCCAGACCGCTGACACACGTCTCTGTTGACCCGGACGATCCAGAGGCGCTGACCCCAAATCATTTCCTGTTGGGGACATCGATGGGCCTTCCCTTCATGGGCCCATGCACCGACTCCGATAAGAAGACATGGAAGTCAGCCCAGGCACTAGCTGACCAGTTCTGGTGCCGCTGGCTTAAGGAGTACCTGCCGAACCTGATACCGCGACCCGGGTCTCCCTCCAAACCGAACATACAACTTGGAGACCTGGTGATCGTCGCGGACCCGACCCTGCCCCGCAACACATGGCCACGTGGAGTGGTCACCTGCGTTCACCCCGGACCTGATGGGGTGGTGCGCAACACCGAGGTGAAGACGAAGGGCGGGATCTTCCGCCGGCCAGCATCGAAGTTGGTTGTCATCGGCTCTACCCTATCAGAGCCGAGGGACGCCGACGCGCCGGTTCCAGATCTGCACTTTCCCCGGACCAGTGGGAGAGGACGCGCTGCACTTCGGTCTGCGAGCCTGACGGATGGAGAGCCTGCGGCAGCACCCTGAGCGACGAGCCTGTCTACCGGAGTGGCTACGGAAGACCTGCGCCGGGGGGAGACTGTTGCCGACAGCCTCGTAGCGTAGTCAATATCAATTGTGGTTAGTCGTTAGGTCGCGTAGAATAAGTAATTATATGGTTTTGTTTTGTATGATAAGCTAATTTAAGGATGATTGTTATTGATGGATATAGGTATATGTAACTAGCGTAGGATCAGACTTGTCGAAACAAGTCGTAACTTGACCCAGCCAATCATATTAAAGTCCCCTCGTTAGCTAGAAGAATTAGTATGGAAATTTGTAACGGACGCTAAATCGTATGCGTTAACAAGTCGCTAGTTGCCATACCTACAAATTGCACTTAAAGAGCACCGATTTGTATGAAAATTATGTTTCTTCGATTCAGTACGAGCTCTACTCTTCTCTTGTGAACACGGAATAAAGCAAATACGACCTGAAGCCTTCTTTCTCTGCAAGTACCAGCACCTACTACCTACCTGGAGCCTACCACCTGCTACCTACAATACAGTCCACTGCCAACAATATGGCTAGAACAACAGTGCGTCGAGGCAAGCTTTCCTAGTGTTCTGCCCCTTCAAATAACGGCGAACAAACAGCAATGCAAACGTATTCTTCGTGTTCGCGGCTTAGACAGATGAATATATATTGAATGAGAAAGGGATAAAGTCCCGCTTTGATGTGGCTCGCGAGAAATTCTCCTCAGAGCATCGCAGATCCATAACTTTTGCCGGAGTTGCACGAGAAAGTAATTTTAAGAAAGGATCCCTTAAGGCGTTTGTATCAAGCCTTATAAAATTTTATTGGCCGATCTGTTGTGCCTAACTTTTTTCTAGTTTGGTTTCGACTTTGTAAAATTGTTATCTGTCTCTGATTTATTGTGATACACATTTGTATTCATTGGCGTGCGTATTGTGGGAATTGGCTTCACAAATTCAATCAATAATTTTCAACTATTAATGTATTGCCTTATAAAGATACTGTATTAGATTAATAATATTGTGTCACTAAGTTTTTTTTAAAGACAAGATTTTAAGACGTGATATTTAAATGGACTAGACTTAGATTTTTGGGGTCAGCACGTTGCGGTCTAGGGGCGCTGTCTGGAATTTGTATGTACTTTACAAAATCATGAACGCTATCTTAACGCCTCGGTGGGGTAGTGGCAGAGCGCTCGGCCCGACACCCGAAGGCCCCGGGTTCCATTCCCAGGTCGCGCAAAGTGTGTTTTGGATTCTTCGATGCATCATAGCCCGGGTTTGTGATCACCAACCCGCACTTGGCAAGCGTGGTGATTAAGCCATTACCCATCAATTGTAGCGATGATTTGATTTCAATTTACATATTCGTTTTTTAGTTTAACTTTAACATTTTTAAGAATATAATATAGCTATTTTAAGGAAGAGCATAGTATCCTGAAACAGGCTGAAATTTAGCTTAAAAGCAGTGGCCATTAGCTTAAGATGCCTCAATTGTTAAAGCCAACAAAAACTTATTTTATTTTTATTTATTTATTAATTATTTATGATGGAGGCCTATGCCCAGCAGCCTCTTTTACAAAATCATAAATAACTAATGGGATGCAATGGAATAAGCGAAAGAAAATGTTAATAGTTGTCTGTGCCAAACTACAGTAACACGATCAAATGTGCTCAGCATATAAAAATATGGTAGATTTAAGTCAAGCTAGGGTTGTAAAGAAAATCTATATATTAATACGCGAAGCAAAAACTTTTTACCCCTTTTTACGACAATTGCGCGGAGCGCTTAGTTCCTTAAAAATGTTTTAGTTTAATAGGTAAATAATTTTATGTTTTTTAGAATTCTCACAAAATAGTTTGTAATTGTAGAATCTGTGTCTTTTAATAAATAAACAATAGAAGTGTAGGTACAAGATGAATCTGGTTGTTATATAAAAGTATTATTATACACTTTATAAAAGAAAGAAAGAAAAACATTTATTGACACACACACACACACACAAAATACAATACAGTCAAAACAAAACAAAAAGTAATAAGAATAAAAGGAAAAAAAACCAATTGAAACATTATACAATTATGCATTAACTAAATTATACATTATTACATACATACCAAGGTGAGCTTAACTCTAGAAGAAATTACTTCCAGCCAACCCTAGCTGTGGTGTATTACTACTACTATTTTAACTTTCGAATTACAATAGTTAAATAATATTCAAAAACTGCGAGCCACTACGCTTTAGGAGTAAGAACTTTACTTGCAAGCTATACATTATCTGATGTTACTTCTAAACTTTACTATCTCCATTAATATTAACTAGAACTTACACGATACATCTTCTTATACTCGTACTACTAAGCTATTCAACTCGATAAGAATAAAGATTAACAGATAGAAGTGCATTTGGCGAAGCTTCAAAGGGTGCACAGAAACATTCCCGTCCAGATGATCTGCCGCGTGAGGAGTCCGCGAAAGAGGGAGGAAATGAAATTTTCATTTGCTTCAGTTGTTATTGCGTCGCTCCTTTTAAAGAGTGCTTTTAGTGCAGTTCTGAATGGCGGGAGCTTTTAAAAATCACTGTTGCGCCATCCGACTGGGCGGATTATCTGCTATTAAAAAATATTCTTTAGTGAATAAATTTAAAAATTATGATTCAAAACGGTTTTTATCAAAGAGTCATATTCCGTGCGATTTTATCCGATCCGTACTCTTAGCATATAAAAAGTATTCTCTTCTATTCTATTCTATTCTATTATTCTAGGAAACCTCTGACGATGTTTCGATCACAAGTTTTGAGAAACCCTTTAAGTTTCTCGCCACCTACAAAAACGTACGTGACGCTAGAGAAAATACTATCATCATCATCGGCCTATCTTAGTCCACAAAAGAGAAAATAAAAATAATAATAATATTCTTAGAGGAAATACTAAGGTCGACTGAATTGAAAAATATGTATGAAAAGTAAACAAAATCAACGTTTCGTAGTCCCCTGATTTCTCCTCCAAAAGTAGACTGATTTAATTACTTTTTTTATTTAAAATGAAAGAAGGCTTTGGTTGTGTCTTTATGTTTTTTTTTTTCATAATTTAATTATTAAAAAAGATATGAACCTTTAAAAACCTAAAAAATTGGCCAGATTTTCCGCTGTGTTTCCCAAATTTGACACTTGGACACAGCCAAAGCCTTTCTTTAATTTTTAATGAAAAAAATAATTAAATCGGTCCAGTTTTGGAGGAGAAATCAGGAGACTACAAAACGTTGATTTGTCTACTTTTCATACATTTTAATTTAGTCGAAATTAGTATTTCCTCTTAAGGTCTTATGCGGCCAATCGCAAACTGTAAAAAAAACCTTACTCTTTGGATACCTACCGACTTCGCAGAGCTTGTGAAGCTCAAAATCCCTCTTACGAAATAATTTGCAAATAAATAAAGCTAGAAATAGCACATATTATATTGAGTGGACCTCCACAAGCTCAATGCTGATTGGCGAGAAACCGCACAAGATCGAGTTTGGTGGCGAGCTTTTGAATCGGAGGCCAACACACCTCGGGTCGCTGAGCCATTGAAGCAAATACTAAAAGGCAATAATCGTAAGAATCATAAATAACAACGTTAGTCTGCATATATAAAAAAAAACCTTTTTTAAATTGAATTGTAGGATTTTAGAATACCAACATTATATTCAAGGCCCATGATTTATAGCAAGTTTTAAATAACAATCAAAACTAGGTGATTCCGGAAACGAAAGGCAATGAACACCAACGCTCAATGGAGTGCATATTCCGCGGTCGACAACAAAGCTTCCGTCTGCGGCAAGGCTGCGTGGCCGCTGCCGGCACTTGCGGCAAGTCTACGGTATTTGCGGCACCTGCACGGCGTTGCGGGCGCACCGTTTAAATGCCGATAGTTATGTTTGCAGAGCTCATATTGACAATCGAAGTAACCAATTTAATGTAATAAATTGAATATAAAATACAATTAATTTAATATCTTGTTGCGACAACAATATTCAATATCATCAATATCATCCTTACAGCTTTACAAAGCACAGGTCAGGCCTCATAAGGAGTATTGTTCCCATCTTTGGGCTGGAGCGCCCCAGTACCAACCCCTCCCATTTGACCGCATTCAACGCAGAGCTGCTCGAGTTGTCGACGACGTGGTAACCTCTGGTCGGCTCGATCCACTGGCCCTTCGGTGAGACGTTGCGTCTCTCTGTATATTTTATCGCCTTTATCATGGGGAGTGTTCTGAGGAATTGTTCGGTTTGATCCCTGCCGCTGATTTTCTTCACCGCACTACACGCAATCGACTGTCTTTCCATCCACACCATCTTCATGGATGGCGATCTACTACTTTGCGTTTCTCACGTAATTTTTTACCACGAACTACAGTGCTGTGGAACCAGCTCTCAGCGGCGGTATTTCCGGACCATTATAACTTAGGGATCTTCAAGAAACGAGCCTATTCCTTCCTTAAAGGCCGGCAACGCATCTGCGATTCCTCTGGTTTTGCGGGTGTCCATGGGCGGCGGTGATTACTTCCCATCAGGTGACCCGCCTGCTCGTTTGCCTCCTTTTAATATAAAAAAAATATATATATAGCATGGGCATAGATTAATGATACTGTAAAAATCAAAGCCAACTCATTTATTCAATAAAGACCTGTACAGGTACTTATTGACGTCAAAACTAAGTATATAATACAAATAATAATGAAATTTAATTTATTTTACCGAATCTACCACCAGTTCGGGTTTAGGGAGAGCCTTCGACCGAAAAGGGCAGGCAAGAATAGCAGGAGGCTTTTTTCTTTATGTCCCGTCTTTTAAACCAATTTACAATCATATATATATTATAAAATAGAAGAATAACTGAAAAGGTATAGTCCACGCTGTAGGTAAACGAGCGCATTGTCCTTATTTCATGACTTATATTATGAAGCTTTATACCTAAAAGCTCTATACCTCACTATTCAGAGATGAAATAAGAGCGAAAGTGTGCCGAAAACAACCAATGATATACATATTGTAACGATAATATATGTTAATGTATTTCTTTAATTTTGAATTTTGCCGCGCTGCTTGCTGTCAATAAGACATTACCGTAGTGTAGGTAAAACAGTGGTAAATTAATGTAAATTCCTTGATTTTGAATTTTGCCGCGTAAAGCCCCCTGACTATGAGCTCTTATAGCAGTATTATTGCAGTTGTGTAAAAGAGACGCGAGTATATTCGACGCTACACGCGTCTCGTTTTCACACCTGCCATAATACTGCTATAAGAGCTCGTGGTTACCCCCCTTGGGGGTAGCCATGTTGTAGCGTAGATAAAACAGTAAAGTTATGATTGAAGGTTAGAAAAATAACAAAGTATGGTGTCGTGTAATATTTTATGAGTATTATTGTAAAAAGTAAAAAGTGTTATAAGAATTTGACATAGTGAACCATAAATCTTTAATGTCGTTTCTTTGTTAGCAGAGCAACACATTGTTTTATTTTACTCCAAGTTCAAACTACAAAATAGAACTTATACATATTTATTTTCTATAATACTGATCTATTGAAAAAAAAACAAAAGGAATCCTAAGTACGAAAATTTTATATAAAACTGGAAGCACCTGATTAAAATAATTTGACGATCTCAAGCCAGATATTCATTTAAAGACATCTCAGTTTGTCCGTGGCCACCACTACCAGCAGACTCGTGGAGATTCCTATTATAAAGTGTTTCATGTCAACGCGTAGCGTCTGCCCAAACGATTTATAACGTTACCTATCTTATACGCCACAACAGTATCTAAAGTGACTCTCCAACCGCTGCTGCGAACAAAAAACACGATCGGCCTTTTGACTTTCGATCATAGCCTGATACAAAACCCGCCTCGCGGAACACGACCATCGACGCCGCGATTTATCTCGCCGAGGACTGGCCGGCGTATGAAATACGAGCACGGATTTATGCGGACGCGGTGAAAAATTGAACGCACCGCGGAATACTAGTACGTAGTACCTGGGCCGCGGCCCGGGCCGGTGATTCATCGCTCGTCTCGCTTGTACCAATTTATTTTAAAAAAGGTTGTGCCGCATGTGTGGCCAGGCGGGGCGCTGACAATGTCGGCCTGAGGTTGCGCGCGCTAGACGATACCTGCGACTTTACTTGCGAAAAAATAGATGTACACATAAAACTGCTTTCTGCATGGTTTCGATAATGAAATCGATACTTATAACAAAAATAACCTTAGAAAATCACAAGGTTCTTTAAGGACCTCTACAATAACGATTAATAGCTGTCTTTGATGTTCTATGGGTTATAGAATAAAATAGAATAGATTTATTTGCTACACAGTCTTAAGTGACAACCTGAGTAATCAAGTTAAGTAAACGATAAGTTCTTATCGCATTGAAATAGACATTTACTTACAATATACATACTTTATTATACTGAAACGTAATTAACTCAAATTGAACATTGAGATTCTTAGAGCCGCAGCGTATTATTAGAGCGTAACATTCGTAGCGGCTTTCCAAAGTAATTTATATAACGAACAACAAAGTAATACGTGTACCGAGCAAAGTATGGTACAAAATGCGGGTTGGCTTCGTAAGCACTGATTCAATATTGGAGCAAACGTACTAATCTGTGTATAATTCGATTAAGTCAGTCATTGACGGTGCGATTACTAATGGTGGCGCAGCGCATTTGCATCTCAATGAAGACTCACTATTTGAGCATCGGAGATGGTAATTACGTGCATAAATCCAATTACGGGCGCGACGCGATCGACGGCGCGACGGGCGGGGCGCAAGCGGCGGCGGAGGCGGAGGCGGCGGCGGGCGCGGGGCCATGCTCGGTGTATAACTGCGCTGAGACAGGCCGCGGCCGCTTTGTCGTGTTATGGTTTTTTTTTACTATCTACTACTCTATAACTGTCTAATCTCTTTATTTTTGAAATTAATTAAGATTTTTTTAAATATATTTCTTAAAGATATAGGTATAGGCATGGCATAGGCATGGGGTAGCTGGGAGTCATTAGAACTATCCTAAAAACTACAATCATAATTGTATTGTAGAAATAATTAAGTGTCACGTAAAGTATATCTTGTAGTCAAAATGTAGGTATGTAAAATATTTTTTTCATAAAATAAAATAAAATTTCCTACACTCACACCAATTATCTAGCCCAAGAGAACACATAGAAAACACCCAGACCCGAGACAATTTAGAAAAACAATAATTTCTAAATTGACCCGACCGGGGATCTAACCCGGGACCTCAGAGATGGCGACACCATGAAAACCGGTGTACAAACCACTCGACCAAGGAGGTCGTCGAAAGTATATGGTTGAGAAACAATAAATTGTCAATCATTATACTGAGTCAGATTTATTTTTATGTATTTTTCATTGTCAAAAGTGTACTATGTATTTTGGCTTAAGATATCGCCTTTTCATATGAAATAAAGCAAAGTCAAAATTTACAAATTTTACAGGGGAGCATTTTTAAAATTCAACAGTACATAAATATGTAATGAATGAAGTTTCGTTGATGCTTCTTTTATTATTTAACAGATTCATCCTTTATCTTTACAAGTAACGTTTAAATGAACACAAATTCACAAACATAGTAATTTAATATATTTTTTTTAAAAGTAGACATTTTGACTTTTATTAGTTTCGTAGATAAAATTTGTTCAAAGTTAGTCTTTTAATTTTTAATTTCAGTTATTCTGAATTATTGTTATTGTTATACTCGAAAAGATTACACTATATTCATTGTAATTTTATCATGAAAACTATACAATTCTTAAATTATACAATTTCAAAGAGAAGAATATTTCGAATGTTTTGTAATTTTTATGAGAAAAACACGATAAAATTGATATTGTATACTATTAATGAAATATAACACCCCCAACAATATATTACCCCTAAGTTAAAATTTCGTATTTTTTACTATTATAGAGAAATGGCGTGTGGACTGCGCCGATGCCTGAAGATTCAAAGATTGTACTGTTTTGTCGCGAAAGAGATGTAAAATCCAGTAAAATCCCACCAATTTATATCAAACTAACCAATGCCGCTCCAAGCGGAGATTTGTGGAACTATCGTTTTTTGTCACTATTCCAGAGCAAATATAGGTGATTCTGAGGATTTATGTATACTTAGTTAAGTTTTGGAAAATTTTCGATATTGTACACTTTGATCCGAAAAGGCGATATATGATAAACCTACTCGTAATATGTTTATTAACTTTCATTGATAAACAAATAACTAAAACAAAACAAATTTATTTGATCATGCAACGTCGCGTCGGTGTTTTGTTCAGTAACCAAACAGATTTCGCCACACAATCTCACTTGGAAGCTGTTTCGGAATCACACAGACGGTCCATGTAAATAAAAGTCATCGTAATGGGAATGCAGCGACGTCAAAACAAGTTGCGAGAGACCGCAGCCCGACGAGCGGCCAAGTTAGATGCGGCACATCGCCACTTGGACTCGACTGGCAGGCGAAAATGGGATTCTCAACCTTATTTTTAATACCTTTGAGACGAACATGACGAGAAAATTCGATTTGATATTAAACTTAAAGTCCATAGTTTGAGAAACTGAGAACACATAGTTAACATCACAGAGTGTCGTAGTTAAAATAATGTCTTAGCGTCGTAAAAATATCCATAGTCCATAGAATTAAAACCTTAACATCTGTAAGTTCATTTTAATTATTTAGTTACTAAGTTTCTTTTGTTTATGGTAGGTAAAAAGTTTCTACGAGAACGCTGCCGGAAAACCGTTTTACAGTTTGGCATAATAACTTTTTAAACTTTTTTTTGAAATTAATTAAAAAAAAAGGTTTTTATTATCTGTAATCTAATTTATTTTATTAGCTAAATACAAAATTGGTAAATCATGCTATCTGGTAGAATTGGATAGGAAATTGTATCATATAGATAAGAAAATAATCAACGTGTAAAGGGTAAATTGCACCAAATCAACTCAAATAAATTAGTTGCAAGTAAAGTCAGCAACGGAACGCGCTGAAAACTAGTATGAAATTCTGTCAATGCAACCAAAAATCCTTACAATCGTTTGTCAATTTAATTAAGGGTGCGCCGACAAAAAAATGCCAAAAATGCAGTTACGGTTAAGTAGATATAATTGAAAATACTATCGTATTAAATGAACAAAATATATATTTAGTGTCATAGGGCACGTGTTTACAATTTGTCAGAACCATAAATTCATAACACGTTATAGTTTTTTCTACAATACCATTTAAAGTTGGGCAAAAATCATGAAAACGAGTGGCGGCGTTTAGTAGATTTCTTATAGTATATCTAAATTATTGTACCTCTGATTTTGTCTAAACAATCATCAATGGATAAACTACAAATTGCTAGACTACATTTTTGACTCATCAAGGGGTTATTTAAATATATTTTTTTTATTAAGCACCTTAAATTCCCCATACAAAATTAGTATGGCCGCTCGGTATCAAATAAATATGGACGACGACATTTCAAATAAAACATATGACACTTGTCACTTACGGACGGCGCACCCTTAAGTTATTATGTCATCACTAAACTCATAGACGAGATAAACCGTTCAGTGATATCCTTGCTGACCGATACCTATCGATAGGGAAATTAGCTGTTCGATTAAGATCAACCACCATTGCGATCACACATTTAGCCGACATACAAGCCGAGTCCATGCGGAATGATCCCTTGACACAGTAATTTCCTGTACGTACATCTACAGCTACTGCGGTCCATCTAATATTCGTAAGGTGTCCTGCCCCTTAAAACAGCCTAGACGTATTTGTATGTAAGTGAGTCAGTTCCCGTCACGTCCTCTGTCGATATTCCACGGCCCTGAGTAATTTAGGGACGCTCCTGAGAGGGTTATGAGTTACGCACCGCCCATCGCAGCCAACCACCACTCTTACCATGAGTCCGCGATCTCACTCGCAAATATGGACCTCCATATTAGGCTCCACTAGTCCGTCCCGGCTTCGCACGGGTGGACATTTTTTTATATATAGCCTATGTTACTCAGTGCTAATGTAGCATTCTAATGGTGAAAGAAATTTTTTTATCGGTCCAGTATTTTTGAATTTTTTAACTACGCCAGGCTACCAATATATTGTCAAAATCTGTAACCGACTTGTTTTGAAAGATTAAAGATACTACTAGCCACTCCCTGAATAACTAAGGATTAGGGATTTAGGGTAAATGCACTTCCATCTTTGGCCTTATCGTTAGGTTTCATATCACAAAAGAAAAACGCTCCACAGTGCAAAAAAACATAAAAGTTGTTACACATAAAGTAAGCTCTCTAATTTGTTGACATACGTTATTTACAATTCTATAATAAAAAATAAAATAAAATAAAATCTAAAATAAAAAAACAACTAGCTTTCTCGAGTAGACAATTTCGCTACGAGGAACTTTAACGCCGTCACTAGCTAGTGTCGAACGAGAACTCGTGGTAGGGCTGTGGCTGATGATGGATCGCGCATCCCCTTCACTGGCCTATCTCACCACTGGAATATCATTCCCGCTACAGATATATAAAGCGTTCGATTTCTTTGGTTAAACTTTAAATCAATAAGATACCTTATATTATAACATTTTTATGATGTTTGGTTTTTTGACATAATAATTTGACTAATGGTATAAAATGCATATAAGTGTTTTAATGTCTATTCTTAGATTAATCTCCTTTTGAATTGGAGTTTAAAGTTTTTCCCAAACCATTGATTCAAAAGTAGGAAGTAGGTAAGTAATTAGTCAATATACTTACTGCCACAGATGGCTTGAAACTAAGTCATTGTTACAAATAATGAGTAATACTAAGAGGCGCTTTATTTACAAATTTTCATATAACAAGCCTGCAGACTCACTCGTTAAAATAGAAGCTTAAATACATAAAACTAAATATTAAAGGAGCTGAAAGCCTTTTCAATTCAAACATTTAGGATTAAATCATGATACACTACTTTGGAAACTTCACCGAAAAAAGGCTGAATTGCCTAAACTCACGGACTTTGGTAAATAGTAAAGACAAATAGATCCCTGTAGGATTATAATTGCGCGCCCTCGGGAGTACAGTGATAGAGAGAAACGAACCGTGCGCTCCGGCTTTAGTGATAAATATCTGCTGAACTAATGAGCGGCCTTAGATCATCATTAAATAGCTAGGTACTGATCCTACACAAAACTTACTAATTATTTTCTTAGCGTACACACGGCGGCAGATCAACCTACCCAAAACTGTCAAATTTCTACAATCAATTTTGAACTTTATCGTTTGGTTATAAGGATCAATGTTCATTGGAGAAATTTGACAGATTTGGGTAGGTTGATCTGCTGCCGACTGTACCTAATCTTGTACACTTTTGTTTATGATACAAACGGTTCCACCGCACTTTCGTGAATATGTACACCTGCATTTGGGATGTTTTTAAATATAAACTCTTAAGGCGACGCATCGCTAAACAATTAATCTAATACGGAGCGTTTGCGTCCCGTACCATAAGAAAAACTGTTTTTTTTCTTTCCAATTAAAACTACAAATAAGTTTAAAAAATTGAACTAACATATTGAAGTGTGTGTTAAGACTAATCTATTAGGAAATTTAGATGCTTAAATCGGTCTGGTTTGCCTGTAAAATGCAAATCTATGTTTTAAAAGAGGTTACTTTGATATTTTTTCTCTGTT
This sequence comes from Eudonia lacustrata, assembly GCA_947562085.1. Classification (NCBI taxonomy): domain Eukaryota; kingdom Metazoa; phylum Arthropoda; class Insecta; order Lepidoptera; family Crambidae; genus Eudonia; species Eudonia lacustrata. Next base: position 64,616,931 of record OX387339.1, on the reverse strand, counting down.
ATAAAAGTTAAATCGTGTTAAATGAAGTCAATTAAATTAATAATCATGTCATCAAATATCACTTTCATATGTTTTGTAATTGTTGGGAAAAATCAAGATCCCCGCCACGTAAATTTTCAATTCGTCGCTTTTAATTGACGTGCTAAATCAGACTTAAAGTGTTTTTAGGGACACGAAAAGTGTAAAGTATTGTGATGTTGCATTTTAAAAACTATACTAATTAAACTAATCAGTTGCTTAATCCCGTTCTTTTGGTATATGGTATGGTATTTATTTGGTATAGAGATCCCTAATTTAGTTTTAATATTTTTTTATAATATAATTTATGAGCATAAGTTTAACCGACAATTATATTTTTATTTCGCAGTGTGTTAACATGTATGGGACTTCCAGAATGAGTGAAGTCTTTTTCATAACTTTTTCAAATTTAAAATACTCTGTTATAATTTAGTTAATACATTCTAAGTTTATATTTTAGTTTATAGTCATAATAAAAAGTAAACCTACAATTTAACTCTTTAATATTTAAAACCCTAAAGAGTTTTTCCAGACACAACACATTCGTCTATGTCTTAGAACAACTTAACTTATTATAATACTGAAGTAAGCTATGCAGCTTTATGTAGTAAGACCTTTTCATCGGTGTCTACTTATATTTAGAGCAACATGTTTCTCAAAAACACTTACCTCTTAATTTAAAAAAGGTGTATGTATAACAGTAATTAGATATTCTCTTTGACTGTGAAACTTATTCTTTGCCACACAACTCAAGTAATGAATATAATTAAAACTAAAATACCTCTTCAAACTATTAGATCTCTCTTACTAATTATCCCTTTTAATAATAGCTGTAACTTCCTAACTGTAACTGTTCCTAGCTGTAACTTCCTTCCTTTTTTATTTTACATGTTGTGGTTGTCTTCTATATATTTTCTGTGTTTATTTGTATAGGAAAGTGTCCTGCTATGATAGGGCATTTTCCAATATTTTTGACCCTGTAAGGGAGAAAAGAGCTGGACACTGACTGAGTTTCTTGCCGGTTTTTCTCAGTACAAGATCTCCCGCCCAGAGTAGACTTACGAACCGATGGCATAGTGACATTTACAAGAGCTACTTGTAGCCTAAGCTGAATAAATTATTTCGAATTTTGAATTTTTGAATTTAAAAATAAAAATATAAAATAAATATAAATATTGGCAATCATAATTATCATCGTGTTGATGATTATATTGTGTGCAGATTGGACAGGTCGAATTCAATGATGAATTTATTAATTTTGTATACAAAGATGGTTTATTTTGCGTATAATAAAAAATGAATTAGTTGACAAACAGAAAGAAAAATGCTTATAAATCGAGTTGGCCGCGCCAATTTTAAGATGGCCGTCTTCACTTTTCTCCGCTGCACCGTCTTCTCGGGTCCCGTCGTCATCCGTCGGTCGGCGTCGTGGTTGATAAGCGCAAACATGCCCCCGGCCTTGGAAGCGTTCGGTTCCAATTAAGACGAAGGTATCGATGAGCCGAAGCTATGCAGCAGGCAGCAGTGGACATAAGCGTGAGAATGCCCGTAGAATTTCGCCAGTCTCCGTCTTGACACTCGCGACTCGTGTGATGCCGTCTTTCCCTGCGTGCGCCCGCAGTACTCGTCCGAGGCGCCATTTCAGAGGCGGCAAGTTGTCGTCTTTTATCAGGACTAAAGTATTTGCAGTGATGGTATCTTTGCGTGTTTGCCATTTAGTCCGTTTCTGCAATTCGGAAATGTATTCTTTGGCCCATCTCGCCCAAAAATGTTGACGCATCTGTTCAACCCTGTCGTAGCGGACGAGGCGTTGCGTGTTTATGTCGATCAGGTCTCGGCAGGCAGGCGCGGTGAGCGGTCGGCCAATTATGAAATGAGCAGGAGTAAGTGGGAGTAGGTCGTTGGGGTCTGTGGATAGTGGGGATATGGGTCTGGAGTTAAGGATGGCCTCTATTTGTGCTAACGTTGTGCTTAACTCCTCGTATGTAAGGTTGGCGTTACCTACAACACGGCGTAAATGGAACTTAGAGGACTTTACTCCTGCCTCCCACAAACCACCAAAGTGAGGCGAATATGGAGGTATAAAAGTGAACCTTATTGAATTATCAGTAGCAAAATCAATGATATCCGATTCATTGTTATTCAAAAATATATGAAATTCTTTCGCGGCCCCTACGAAAGTCCTTCCGTTATCTGAAAATATCTCCGCAGGTTTACCACGTCGAGAGAGAAATCTTTTTAATGCAAGAATGTATGCTTGTGATGTGAGACTTGTAACCAATTCTAAGTGAATTGCACGAGTACTAAAACAAATGAACAAACAGATGTAACATTTTTCTAATTTCGCGCCTTTTCCCTTGCGGTTCAGATAGAACAATGGCCCGGCGTAATCTACCCCGCAACGTATAAAAGGGAAACCTTGCTCGATTCTTTCCGTAGGTAAATTACCCATTAGAACTTGGTATGGTTTAGCATTCAAACGAACGCATCTAACGCAGGTACGAACTGTTAGCCTAGCTAGATCGCGTACTCTAAGAGGCCACCAGCCGGCCGGCCATCCCTGATCGTTGCAAGGAGCGCCTGAGGCCCAGCGTGAAGTAAAGCTTGATGGTGATGACGGAAAAGAAGTTTAGTAAAGCTATGTTTACAGCACAGTAACAATGGATGCATCTTTCCGTACGTAAATGACTCCGAGTTGGATAATCGACCACCTACTCTAATTAAATCGTGTTCATCTAGAAAAATGTTTAAGCTTGAAATATTACGAGGAAAATTAACATTGCGTTTGTTTTTCTTTAAATCATTGTAGACATTAGGAAAAGATTGTCTTTGAGAAATGCGCGTTAACATTTTTGTAGAATCATCCAATTCATCCAGAATAAGCGGCCCAAAGCGTTTTAAATTTTTGTTACGACAATTGTTTACAAAGCGCAAAATATAAGCAGTTGAGCGTACTAAACGATTGTAAGACGAGAATCGATTGAAGGGAAAAGTGTCCGATGAACTTAGAATTGTCATGGACACCCTATTCTGATTTAATTCCGGTAATTCATCGTAACTTAATGTAATATTGCCCGTTTTATTTTCAGTATTGACATTGGGTTCGTGTAAAAATGATGGCCCGCTCCACCATAGGTGGCAAGAGGACAAAACATTGAGATGCATTCCGCGCGATAACAAGTCAGCCGGGTTTTGTTTACCGGCGACGTGCGTCCACGATAATTCACCCGTTTAGTCGTTAATCTCTACAACCCTATTTTGTACGAATGTTTTTAACATTGTAGGTGGCATCCTTAGCCATCCAAGTACAATGGTTGAATCCGACCAAAAAAATATGTTATCAAATGTAAGTCTTAAAGATTTTACGATTTTATCATATAGCTTGGCACCTAATAAGGCGGCGCACAGCTCTAGGCGCGGTATACTTACAGGCTTTAATGGTGCAACCTTGCTTTTCGCGCATAACAGATGAACTGTTATCTCTGAATTTTGTGATACCGTGCGCACATACGCGCAGGCGCCGTAAGCGCCTTGAGACGCGTCTGAGAAGATGTGCAATTCTATACGTTGTGTATTTTTGCCTTTTACATGACGAGGAACGTGTAAATTTTGGAGATAGTTTAATTTATAAATAAAATTCTGAAATTCATCCAAAATGTTGTTAGGGACGGGTTTATCCCAACCGGTTTTGGATAGCCACAATTTTTGTAATAAAAGTTTCGCAATAATCGTAGTCGGTCCTAAAAGTCCTAAAGGGTCAAATATTTGCGATATAACGGATAAAATTGCACGTTTACTGATACACTTATCGTTAAAATCGTACTTCGAAGTAAAGAATAAGTGGTCGCAGTCATGTAACCATCCTAATCATAACGTTTTCGTGTGACAATTATCACCTAATGATAAGTCCTTGGAGGGAAACTTTGAAGTTTGAGTGTTGAAAACCCATTTTCTTAAATTAAAACCACCTGACTTTAGTACTTTGGAGACTTCATCGCATATTTTAACTAATGATTCTTTGTCATCATTCCCGCTGATGACGTCATCAACATACATATCCTCGTTAATGACTTGAGCTATGGCGTTATCCCTGACTTCTGATGCGAGTTGTTTCAAACATCTAATACTGAGGAAAGGCGCCGAAGCTGTGCCATACGTAACTGTATTAAGTCGGAACACCCCTATTGGGTCGCACGGATTCTCCCTCCAAAGAATTAATTGCAAATCGCGTTGGTCTGGATGTACTAATATTTGCCTGTACATTTTTTCCACGTCAGCGCAAACAACGTATTTAAATTGTCGAAATCGCAATAAAATTGAAACTAAATCGTTTTGTAACGCAGGACCTATTAATTGAGTATCGTTAAACGATTTGCCTGACGTGGTTTTGGCACTTGCATCAAACACAACCCGTAATTTTGTTGTAATACTGTTGAGTCTCAATACCACGGGGTAAAAAATAATGTGGCGAATTATAATCACTTACGCGAGTCATGTGACCCAGGCGCAAATATTCGGTCATGAATTCTTTATACATTTGTCTGTATTCATCGGTACATCGATCTAATTTGCGTTCGAGCGCCCGGAACCTGTTTTCGGCTGCAGTGAATGAATCGCCTAGCGCAACAACTGACTCGGACAAAGGAATACGTACGCAAAAACGACCCGTATTATCACGCGTAGTAATTTCTTTAAATAAATTTTCGCATAAACGTTCTGATTTCGTTAACAATTTATCTTTATTATTTAAATTAATTTCCTCTAGTTCCCAAAAGCGTCTAAGGTTCGACTCTAGAGAGAAATTGCAATGAACTTGCTTAATGCGCTTTTGTTGATTGGTATATACTGAACCTGAAATGACCCAACCCAATTTTGTGTTTTGTAGGTACGGACCACTTGGTAAGCGAATTAAACCCTTATTTAAAAGACCCCAGAATATATCTGCGCCTATCAATAGATGTATTTCTTTAGATAAATAAAAGTTCGGATCTGCGAGTTGTATGTTTTCCGGAATTTGAATATTACGAGTATTTTCAAATGTCGGTAACTGAGCCGTAACAGTATCTAAAACAAAACAACTAATGCGCGTGTTGTACGAACTTGTTTTAGACCTAAAATGAATTTCACAGGAATTTGTGCATTGTGTTACGCAATTACCTACACCTGTGATTCGGACAGTGGACTGTATCGTTGGAACGTTTAGTTTTTTACATAGCGATTCGGAAATAAAACAATGCTGACTCCCATTGTCAAGGAGCGCTGTTACTGTGTGATATTCGTTATATCTATCTGCAATGTCGATTAAAGCAGTTGATAGTAGTACATGTTGGGACAAGTTATGCGAATTACAATCAGTACTATTATTTTTAGATGGCGAATTACTAGCTTTATGCGAAGCAGTATGAAGTATGTGCGTATATGAATCTAAACTAGCCTCGCACGGTGACTTCGTCTGCGAGGCCTGTGCAACGGCCGGTAATGATAATGACGATGCACCAGTATCACCACTTTCTTTGTGTAATAACGTATTGTGCTTTTTATCACATTGCTTGCACGCACCAAACCAACAATCTTTAATGGCATGGCCGCCGCGCAAACAGTTACTGCAAAGGTTTTTATCGTTTACATAACTAAATCTATCTCTTATAGATAATTTGAGAAAAGCTTCACACGCATAAAGTGGGTGATTAGCTTGGCACAAAATACACGTATAACGCTTTGATGAATTAGACGAATTGGACGGCTTACTTAAATCTTTTTGCGTAGAAACATTACTGTGTGTGAATTTACTATGACTCACCGCCGACGACGGTTTCCTATAATTACCGTGATCAACGTATTTGCTCTGGGATGCTTGAATTGTCTCCAGTACATCAGCCCTATCTTTAAGAAACTTTAGCAAATCTGATAATGTCAATTTTTCGTTACTATGTATAATTGAACTTTTGTGAAGTTCCCACTCCCGTTCCGTAGAAGAGTCTAATTTTGTGACGATGATATAGACAATTAAAGTGTCCCAAGCATCGGTAGGCTCACCTAACGTTTTGAGAGCGCGCATATTTCTCAAGATAGTGTCGATTAATTTACGAATTTGGGATGCTGATTCCTTGGTGACTGATGGTGCAGTAAACAAAGCTTTACAATGATTGTAAACTAACAAACGTTTATTATTATATCTATTCTCTAAAAGATCCCAGGCTGTGATATAATTATTGGATGAAAATTCTAACGATTTAATTACTTGCAATGCGTTCCCCTTTAACACTGAGCGCAAATAATGGAATTTTTGTATGTTATTAAGGTCTTTGCAATCTATACTAATATTATAAAGCTGAAGAGTTTGTTTGTTTGTTTGTTTGTTTGTTTTTTTGTTTGAACGCGCTAATCTCAGGAACTACTGGTTCGAATTGAATAATTCTTTTTGTGTTGGATAGTCCATTTATCGAGGAAGGCTTTAGGCTATATAACATCACGCTGCGACCAATAGGAGCGAAGCATCAGTGAAAAATGTTGCAAAAACGGGAAAAGAGCCTAAAAAATTAAAAATGCTGCCGAAAGTCACTATTCCACGCGGACGAAGTCGCGAGCACAGCTAGTTATGAATAACGGATAGATACGTTTCGCGAAACTCGAGCCATTGATCGTAAATACCGTCAAAGCTAGGTAAGGAAATGGTTGGCAATTTTACCGTAGATCTCTGATTATTAGACGCGCTTTGAGATGAATCAGAATCTTTCAACATACACTTACATTTGGTTACAAGTGCATAAAAATTATTTTCAAAAGTTTCTCTCTCGGTTAGCTCCCTTTCTACATGACTTTCGGAAACTATCAAATCTAACTCGACTTGAATAATAGAAAACTGATCAAACAAAACTTTAGACCTATCGAAACGTTCTTTTAATTCTATTTTAATCTGCTCGGTTAACTGCAACGCGTTTAAAGAATGTACGTATTTCGTGAATAATGTCAATTTACCTTTAACAACACTTCTCTTTTTAACTAAATCGCGAATCATATCTTCATTAGTTACGAGGTCTACACCCGATTGCACCTTTTTCGCCATTGTGGTGTTGTGGTGTTTGTGTGAGACAAGGCAAGTACTTACAGTTCCAGAGGGTTGTTGAAGTCGAAGTTCGCGGTGCACAATAAAGATAATTTAACACTAAATAATGGTAAGTAAGTATACGCGGGTCGGCGGATACTAGAACTTTAGATTAACGTTAGCACAATATAAACGTTGGGAAAGGGGATGATGAGGCGATTATGAGGGGATGATTTGTCCGACCACTCGATGCTCCTGTTGCATTGACGGCTTTAAGCTGGTGTCTTGTCTTCGAACTGATCCGGCTCGAAGGACCAAATGTTGATGATTATATTGTGTGCAGATTGGACAGGTCGAATTCAATGATGAATTTATTAATTTTGTATACAAAGATGGTTTATTTTGAGTATAATAAAAAATGAATTAGTTGACAAACAGAAAGAAAAATGCTTATAAATCGAGTTGGCCGCGCCAATTTTAAGATGGCCGTCTTCACTTTTCTCCGCTGCACCGTCTTCTCGGGTCCCGTCGTCATCCGTCGGTCGGCGTCGTGGTTAATAAGCGCAAACACATCGTAACCAAAAATCGTCCCGCCCTGATGAAAGAAGTCGCCCAACATACTGTACATACATAGCACAAAGCTCCGAATAACATTCTCCAACTGTCCTATCAAGAAACTACTTCAAGAAGTAACATCCCATTCTCAACGACTATTGTTATCTGCCGGCCATACAGCGGCGGCCGAGCTCCAACTGCCGTGTAGATGCTTCTTGTTCACTGCGGAATGGACTTTGTTGCGGATAACTTTATTAGTGAAGGCTTAGTTTTAATGTATGGGGTAGGGCGGGTCGCCCGTGTCACTATAAACTTGTTTGGGCAGTATCACAGCTTTACGGAACCTGCGGAGGGACGCTGAGCTCGCCTTGCTTTATGATATTGCATAAGTTGTACGTGTACTAAGTTTTATAACTAAATGTCGACTCCATTAAAAAATAGATTTATATATTGTATAAATACTTTATTAATCATTAGGTTTCAGAGGAAATATAAACTCTTTTATAATGTCGCAACCCACGATAGTGAGACTGTTAAAAGGGTATACTGATAGTGGCCACTGGCTGCCTGTCAGCCCGTGACCCGTGACCCGTGACCAGTGCAACTCGTACCTACCTAACAAATTGCCGACTCACAGAGCGCGGCTATGTAGAGGGGTATTAACTCAACCTTAATATCCTACATGTTACAGGTTATGTTGCTGAAGCGTAAGTTATAAAAAAGGTGTTACAAAAAAGTTATAAAAAAGGTGTTGGATTTGTACAAGTGTACAAGTCCAAAAGTAACAATGTTATAGTAAAAGTTCTATATGAATAATATTTTAGTAACAAATAATGTGCCCGTTAAAACATAAAGTTTATAATTAATTTATAGAATAGAATAGAATAGAATAGAATAGAATTTTTTTTATTCAAAACCACTTAAAACATATTTATAATTTCCTAACTTACTCCTTTCCAATACAATAGAGTGACTGTTGATAGACAAACGTAATTTACATGATGTTACACAAGATAAACTTGTACAGATCACAGGTCACCTTAAGATACTGACACCTTAATAACGTCCTTACACCGGCGTAGGAGTCTCCTTAGTAGTAGATTATAGCGCAATTACGAGGGTTCGTGTCCCGGCGTTGCTTACGGCGGGTGCGGACGTTATTGCGAGTCGTGCGCCGCGGAAATAGCCGCCGGCTTCTTTAACTACGGATTGTTGCTAGTGTTGTTACGTTTAGTGCGGCGCTGTTACGGCCCGCGACCTTTAATGAAAACTGTTGTACAACACTGAAGTAACTTAGGGGCGGGGGTGGAAGCAACGAGTTTTCGTATGTTAAATAAAAGTTTGTCTTAAGGATCCGCAAATTACAAGCCATGGCATGATGTCTAAAAATGTGTAAAGTTTTCGTAATGAAAAAAGTATATTAATAATAACAATTATTTAAAACAATATGAGGTAAACTCTATTTATATTACTTTGATTACAGAACCCTTTACTGCGCGAGACCGTGGCTCGGTATCCGGCACTTTGTCGGTATCTTTCCGCACAGTTACCTAAGTAGCTAATAATAAAAATTATAATACAACAGAACCTGTAAGGTTTCATAGAAATACACAGAAACCAGTAGGTATTGTCGCGACGACACGTCGTCTGCTGCTGCTGCGTGGAGTCCGCTACCAACTGGTACCTTTGCCTCAAAATTCCCAACGACAACTGAAACATCAAACGTAAATCAAAACAAACAAAAAAGTAATTATAATCATATTTTTTTTAAATATTATGTATTGCAAATATTTCACGAGCGGGAATCGAACCCGCACCCCATGACATGCCGGGTCAGGTGCACTGCCAACTATGCTATCGTGGCAACATTTTGCTCTAATTTCAAACTAGTGGCCGCTCGCGGTTTCACCCGCGTGGTTCCCGGTTTCACCCGCGTGGTTCCCGGTTTCACCCGCGTGGTTCCCGTTCCCGTGGGAATATCTGGATAAAAAAAAACTTATGTCTTATTTCCGGTTATAAACTATCTTTATGCCAAATTTCATCCAAATCCAATCAGTAGTTTTTACGTGAAAGAGTAACAAACATCCATCCATACTTACAAACTTTCGCGTTTATAATACTCGTATTAGTAGGATTGTAATTTGTTCGCAACAATATTTGCGTAAAATTATATGTAAATAATAATAAACTTTATTTTCAAAGGCAAACTAATGTAAGCTATGCACTTAGCTAATAAGATTGGCTGCCATCATAACACAATTTCGTTTAACGGTTTCAAAAACTGGAAGGAAACAAAATTGGCCGTTCCTCTCGGTGAGGCCGAGGAAATCCAGGGGAAATTCGTTTTACTCTCGGAGGGGAAATCAAATCACTCCGCTGTACAAGGTTGTTTCACAAGAATAGAGGGGAATTAACGGGCTAACGGATACTCGATTGCTGCTGTGTTTTCAGTTATTGTTTTTGAACGTTCCAGTGTCCCTTTTTAAATTGTAAATGGAGGGAGGAATCTGAAGCGTTTATGCGTACGCTAACTGGATGTGTTGGTTTGTGATGTCACAGCTCGGTCTGCGTGTCTTTCATCATTTATTCGTTTGTTTCTTGTTTTCTTTTTCTTGTAAGAGTTCTTTGTTCTTCTCGGAAGCTTGTTTCGCTTTGTTTTTCTATTAATAAGTTCTGTTGTTTTTTTATTTATAATTAGTAGTAGTTATAGTTTATAGTTTTTAAGGTTTAATTTCAAGTAGTTCAATTATATTGTGATTTCCTTTGTTTGTAAATAGTGTCAAAGTAGTTTAAAGGCATGTATCAATCAAATTTAATACAAAAACGGATCTGATGTCAAAATATAGAAACTTGTAGTAGTTTTAATATAATATTCCATATTATCTAAGTAGTAGTAAATTAAATTGGATGAGGCATTCCGAGACCTCTTCTGTAAAGCTTTCTCAGAAAACTTTATAAAAAGCCTTTTCAAAACTCTAATTCGCTGTTATGTTATTAGATACTATAAATAATATTATTCCAGTTTGATTAATTTGTATAATTTAATGTTTGTCATATTCTCAGAATTCTGTTTCCAAATGGTTCGGGAGGGTTTGGAGTATTTCAAGATTCTTTAGGAATCGCCTAAAGTGTTAATAAACAGTGAAAATGTTCGGTTGGCAGAATGTCATCACGAAAAGGGTAATGGAAGCTATTGAATCATTACTAACCATTATTCCCCTGACTCATACAACCGGGTGGGTCCCCACAATATACGACTATATAAGAAACTGAGTACGACAAAGATACTTATTGAGAAGATATAGATCTTACATTAAAGTAATAATAATTTAACATTCATTGCGAACTGTTTTGTTTAATTTTTAACCGACTTCAAAAAAGGGAGGAGGTTATCAATTCGACTGTATTTTTTTTTTTTTTATGTTTGTTACCTCAGAACTTTCGACTGAGTGAACCGATTTTGATGATTCTTTCTTTATTTGAAAGCTGGTGCTTCCCGTGTGATCCCATTTTAATTTGGTCCAGTTCTGATGATGGAATCTTCAAGGAATTGAGGGAACTCCTCGAATATTGTAGGCATACCTATCGCGATTTTGGTATTTTCAGAAATAAGTCAAGCATTTGCATTCAGAAAGTATCATTTGATGAAGTGTAACTGATAAAAACACCACAGATTGCCATCTGAACTCCTCAATGATAAGTATTTCACGGGTGGCGATAAAATATCTCGATTAAGATAGTTAAGCGACTATGACGAAGCAAAAGAAGACAGGCACCGGCGCTCAGTTTTTGATTTCCTACTTTGAGATAGGCGTTTCTCGTTTTCTTCGCTTGTCTCATTTAAACGGCGCTGTCTCATACGAGTAGCGTGTTTAGTAGGTCTACCCATATTCGCTTTTGATAAATAGATAAAAAAAATCACTAAAAAGCGAGAAATAAACAAAAATTTTAACAAAAAAAAACCGACTCCAAAAAATTAGACTGATAAAATTGCACTAAAAAGTAAAAAATAAGCGTTAGACTTATATAGACAATAACTTTATTAAGAAAATATATAGGTACAATTATTGTTACTTTTGGAGTCGGTGCCAGCCAAGGTAACTTTAATATAAACATTGAACGACATACTATATTATAATCATAATAGTACATTCAATCTTATGCATGAAATTTTGACTACAAACGCGGACTGGCACCGGCTTTAAAAACTTCGTTGGCTGGCACCGGCCCCAAAAATAACAATAATTGTACCTATATATTTTCTTAATCAAGTTATTGTCTATATAAGTCTAACGCTTATTTTTTACTTTTTAGTGCAATTTTATCAGTCAAATTTTTTGGAGTTGGTTTTTTTTTTGTTAAATTTTTTTTAGTTTCGTTGTTTAGACACATATCATATTAATAGCATTTGTTGTTAACCTCGTTCGTTTGCCAAAAATGCTTATTACAAGTTCTATTGTAAACATTTTTATATGATAAATAAATAAAAAAGTTAAGATGTCATTATTTATGTAAACAAATATAATCTTAAATGTAAAGTTGTCTTAGTTTTATAGAAACACAATTCTGACATTGTAATAATTACTACACACTGTGAAGTGTGAAACTTCTTTATAGTGATTCAAAATAACGTCTAGATATGTCTAGACGTTATTTTATTTTTTAAAAAAATCCACGACAGCATATGTGCTGTCGTGGATTTTTTTTAAAACTTTTAAAGTGGAACAATTCCTTAATACATGATTTTTGCGTAAATTTCACCGTTTACGCAGCGCTCGCAAGGAAAGCTCTCAAAAAAAATATTTTCCCGTTTTTGCATCATTTTTCGTTGCTGCTCCACTCCTATTAGTCATAGCGTGATGTAATATAGCCTTCCTCAATAAATGAAATGAAATGAAATGAAAATACACTTTATTGTACACCATACAAAATACAAAAAGATATTAATAGTATAGATTCCCTGTCCAGTTTTCCATGTAGCATTCCTGTAAATTTACCATTTGATTATGTAAATGCTTTGTCTTAGAGCTCCAAATAGCGGGTGAGTAGTTTGCGGTTATAAATGTGCAGATTAAGCTTAAATGTAGTACAATAGACTCAAGGAGCGAGCCATCGAAACTCAGGACAATTGGATCTTCCAGATTAAGATTTAGGACACCCTCCTTCCTTACAAACCTGGTGTGTTTAAGATTAAGATTAACTAAGGTTTATTTAAAAGTTTCAGCTGATTTTTATTTATTTTATTTGGAACACATTAAGAACATTTTAAGATAAAATTACCCTAAAGTAGCAGGAGAAAACATGTAGTCCAATACGCTATCCACATCTTACTGAACTAATTAGGTTTATTTTCAATTTTCATCTGAATTCCAATTCCTACTTTACAGAAACAATTTTTTTTAATTCATTAAAAAAAACAAACGCAATTTTTTTACTATCAGTTTAGTAGATATCAATATCACAACGCAATATTATAAATCAAAGTCCTTCCCGCGCCGCCGCCGCTCTGCGTCTGTCTGTCTGTTTGTACGCTTAAACTCAAAAACAAGTGATTCAAGGCGAAGGTTTCGTGTATAATTCATTCATGAATGAACTCCAATTTAATTTTAATTTATTCAAACTTAATTTTTTTTTTATTTGTTATTATCAGAATCAATCTGTGAATCATAATTGTTTGTTACGAATAGCCACATTGTTACCCTGCTAACCCTAGAGAATGAGAGAACCCCACGAGCCAGGCCTAGCCTAGTGTGGGAGTCATTGTACACTCCTGTAACACGGCTTACTATTAAGTTTTGGTAAATAAACATTTTCATTTCATTTCCTTTTCAACTATCTTTCCACTTGCTGTATGTACGAGTATTTTAAACTTGTGTTGTAACTATTCAGTTACTCTTTTAGTTTTGTGATGTTGTCTAGTTTTGTATGTCTTCTTCTCCTACGGGCCTGTTGGAAAAAAATTCACTGTGAAATAAGCAGCACCCTTGTACTTGTATGGTCTTGCTATGTTCTCCCTTCTGTTTGTTTGTGTGTACATAAATGAATAATAAATAAATATAAATAAATAAGGTTTTGATGGGATTTTGATGAGGGTCACTAGGTATATTAAGATTGTCTAAGTTAATAAGTTAATTTGAAAAAGTTGTTGAAAGTTTTTACATTAATTGTCTTATATAGGTATATTATGTTATGTAGCTTTTTTTTAAATATGCAATTGTATTACCTAAACTATGTAGGTATGTGGACACAACTATTCAATTTGAACTTGAGCGTACTCTCTGACGACTGTAAGTATTTTTTTACCAAATAGCTTTGGGCGAAACTAAAGTGTACTGTTGGTATATGGGATTGATAGACTCGTAATTTTGCAATCACTTTCTGTGCCTTTGTTACCTTTGTTAATATATCACAGTAATGTTATTCAGATCACAGGCCTAAAGCGATGAAATTTGATACCGTATTTTTTGGGAAGTGGCTATTAAACTATGCAAACAACCAAATTTTAATTTGGCATTTGTAATGTTGAATTTAAAACGTCTAGACTCTAAAAGGGCTGATTTTAAAGTCCCATTAAATTCTCCTTAGTCTAAAAATACTAATACTCGTAGTATTTCAACACAAGGATTCAGGTTTCAAACCTGTAGCTAAAACAAAGTTAAATTGTTCTTGTTATCCCACTTTGATTTGTCTAAAGATAACATTTGAATCGTAACTCCGAGAGACTTCACCGGATCTTGATAAGAATTCTGCTAATCCTCAGTGACGACTCCATTCTCAGCACATTAAGCGGCCGACGCAACCACGGCCCTCGTATTGTTCCCACCTTAAAAGTTGCTAACAATTTAACAGCTTACACTAACATGGCAGCACTGTAAAACATAATTTAAACTTGGATGTCGGAGCTCTTGGATGTAAAGGCGAATTTCCTCGCACTCCACTCCCTAATATTGTTAAGATCGTAACTTTTAAAACAGCCTGTTGTACTTTTATCTCTCGCTAGCAATGGTAACTTTTTTGTGTTTGGCGTACATCTGATGTTTTTAATTGGTTTACTTGTTTCTTTTTGTCTCGGCAAAATTACGTTTTGATTTTGATGGCAGTTAGCGCGACAGAAAGCTATTAAGTGTGCTAGCTATTAAATAGCTTTTGAATTAGATTGCAGTTTAGAGGTTTTTCATATTTTATTAAATTTCCTGTCAAAACAATTACAGTCATTTGTGTTTTTATTTGTATTGTTTTTACTTATATAAATACACTATAGGCATTTAGAAATTTAGACTTAAGGTTCAAATCTTAATAATAAATACGAACTTTGTCTATAGGTTGTAGCTATAAGTTAGGTAGACATAATATGAAGATATTCAAGATTAGAATAATATTTTTGCACAATATCAAGATATTTTTTTTTACAATAGTTAGATTAAATTATACGTACGATCTTCAAGTAGGTTCTTTACTGTATGAGACAGACCAAATGGTCTCCCGGGACCGTAAGGATAAGGGGCTTCAAATTACAGGCCAATGTGAACTCTATTGACTTTATAACGATTACTGGGCAAAAGATATTGATGATGTCTGTTCTTGTACTTCTCAATAAATAAAATGCGTTTTCTGTAAGGACCAAGGAACCCTTACAACGAGAGCCCTAAAGTCCATATTCCTTTAACTTGACTTGTAAGTCCATATTTGGATCCTACTGTTTTTCTCTTATGCATTATTAATTTCATGTGTAATGCGGCCTATGGCAGTTGTGTTTCTTTCCGGCCGTATATCAAGTGGCCTTAGAGTAAAATTTTATGGTAAAAGTAAATTGATAAATAATTACGTATACTGAGAATGATTTCACCGTTTACGCAGCGCTCGCAAGGAAAGCTCTCAAAAAAAATATTTTTTTGCCGTTTTTGCATCATTTTTCGTTGCTGCTCCACTCCTATTAGTCATAGCGTGATGTAATATAGCCTTCCTCAATAAATGAAATGAAATGAAATGAAAATACACTTTATTGTACACCATACAAAATACAAAAAGATATTAATAGTATAGATTCCCTGTCCAGTTTTCCATGTAGCATTCCTGTAAATTTACCATATAGCGGGTGAGTAGTTTGCGGTTATAAATGTGCAATAAATAATTACGTATACTGAGAACTTTTCCATGTTGAAATATTGCATTCAATTTTTGTAGACTGGGTTCTCTCTCAATTTTCATGAATTTGGTATCCACGGTAATACAATAGTGTTAATAGGTACAATGTTTTTGTATTACCGTATCTACAATCGTAAAAGTGTAAAAAAATGTTAAGTGTACAGTCGATTACGTCATCAAGTCAATTAAATACACAAGTAGGTACATGTAAACTTTCTACGATAACTCTTACATACTCGTACAAACAACATATTATAGCCATTTGTTGCTAACTTAAACCGTGCTACAGCTGGCACTGTAACGGATAATAATTATGCAAGATGCAAGAAGAGTAGGTATCACCAATTAAAATTTAAGAGGTTCATTATAAAATAAAACTAATAATCATAACAATAACGCCTATCTTCTAGCATCTAATTGAACATGACTATAAATATGCATACGTAACTTCTATTAGAATAACACATATACATACATAATTATTATTAGCCTATTTTGTGTCTCACTGCAGGGCAAATGCTTGCCTTCACTCCTCTATCATCGGCCACCTCATACCACTCCGGCAAAAAAGTGGTCAAGTCGTCCCCCATCTCCGCTTTGGCCTGCTTCTTCTCTAATAATTATGTAGATAAATATTACAGACTATGAGAAAATAAGCTATAACTACACCAGATGGACATCGAATAAGAGAACCAAGAATAGAGTAACATTTAGAATAATTATATTTCTATATATTTTCAACTTCGGTCGGTCACTGGTCAAAGCTCAAATCTTACTCCTTACAGATACTATATTAGAAATAAGCTTCCAAATTCAGGTAGCACATTATTCCCCTGCCATAAATCATTCCACGTGGCCTGTTACCTTGGAGCCTGCAGCAGCCGTCGGATACGTTCACAAATCTTCGGATGGACGGCACGCGGCGGGGGGCATGGACAACGAGAAATTTATTAGCATATCATTCGGTGATCGATACAGGAACTGCCCCTTCAAGGAACATGGTATTGGGCTATTGTACATTTGAGGAAAAATATATACATAATGTTTTCGAGATTGAGAATGGAAAAGTAAATATACGTTACGTTCTTGATCCGAAACTTCGTGCGATAATTGATGTACAGATTTGCACGAATATTCATCTCTGTTTTCGAATCATGACGATATTTTACTAAAGTAACTTATGACACTAAAGGTATTGTTATACAATATTTTTTTGTACCAAATTCAATCACTTGCAAAATATGTGGATAACCTACAAATCTCTCAGCGGCACGAACGTCTACGATTTGATATTAATAGTTTTTCTCAAGTGGCTCACTCTTAAAAAGAATCAGTTCAATCAAAGTATTCGACCAAGTATAATTATATTAAATCTTTAATTATTGTATAAATTCCAAGTTTGTATTTTTACCCCGTTTTTATTTCTCTAGCTCGTATGTTAAGTTAAGGAAACGGCTTCCTCGCTCGCAGATACGTCCCCACCCCTTACACTTCACACACAACAGTGTTTTTACGACAAATTTCAAGCAAAGGCGCACCGTATCAACATGTAGTATTCATACAAGAGAGTGCTCTCGCGGAGTTACTCAGCTCAGTGCTCCGTCGCAATCTGATGTCCGCGCGCTGTCGCCGATGACCCGCTGCGATACGACGCTCCCGGCACGCTTGCGTCGCGCGTCTACGTATGAATGGACCTTTACTACAGATTAGATATACTCTATTTTGTTTTTTGTTAATAAACTACGAGAAAACGCTTGGCCTTTATCCCACCTATGTCACTATGTCTATGTATATAATATCCCTTTCTATATGATACTAAGCCGGTACACACATACGGCCCACCTGATAGGAAGCGGTCACCGCAAGCCATGACCGCTGGCAAAAAGTAGAGTATAACGCGTGCTTTGTCAACAGCTTCATTTCTAATAAAAAATTTACTAGGCACGTACCCTTACCCATAGGTACTCTTCAAACTGAAGATTATAATATAAACATATTTTGATCACCCATTGGACATAATGAAAGTTACACGTTAATAGTTTAGCAAGATTATAGTATCGAGGAACTCGATGTCGCAGAGGTTAACGCGTTCGGTCTGCGAGTGCTGAGGTTAAGCAACTTTAGCAAAGGCCGGTCATCGGATGGGTGACCAAAAATTTATCATCTCGAGTTCCTCCGTGCTTCGGAAGGCACGTAAAGCCGTTAGTCCCGGCTTTATTAGCAGTCGTTAACAATCACCAATCCGCACTGGGCCCGCGTGGTGGTTTGCTCCCTATCCATCCATAGGGAAGGCTCGTGCCCCAGCAGTGGGAACATAAAAATGAGCCGATGATGATGAGACAACGTGGTGACACGACGATGTACGCGCATACGAGTAGCTAGCACGTAACAAACGACTGCACGTGCTATTGTTCAAAGTCCGTTATTGTTATACAATATACCTACCGACTTAAGCCTCCCTAGTGCTTAAGGCCACCGGTCCCAAACCAAGAGGTTCCGGGTTCGATTCCCAGCGGGTGGTACATGTTTGTGTGCTCGGTTTGGTTGGTGGTAGGGATTGTTTGTCCGCCAGGCTAGCTGCAACCATCTTATCTAAATATGTTAACGTTATGTTACGTTAACCACTGCGCCATCGAGCTCCTCAATCGCGTTGTCTAATCGCGGCCATTTCTCCCGGGCACATTCTCCGATGCTCTGACGCACATTAGGTGATGCGCACTTTACGACACATTTCACACGCGTAAAATCCGGGGGCGTGTTACTTCCTGTTTCCCTTTTTTTTGGAGCAGCACCATTTCAATATGTCGAACATAATACTTTCTTTTTACTACACCCTCTGCCTTTGTGTTGCCAATGAGGAACGTTACATTTGCCAAGGGAAATTGTGGCAGTATTTCTTTTTCAAGTCTCTTGCATAACGTTTTGAACTATCATATTAATATGTGGAATTCGCTTCCAGTTGCGATCAGGCGTGCAAAATCCATTCACACATTTATAGAGCTTGTGAAAAAGTTCTACCTTTCCGATTAACCCTGTCCTGCTGCAATACTGCCATATCCGCTACTTTCCTACCTGAGACTACTATTATGTATAAGTAGGTTTATTTTTATATTTATTATGGTATTTATATACATATTTATTATTATCATCATTATTATTATTATTATTTTGCTTCATTTATAAAATACACATTATTCTAGTGTGTTTTAATAGTTTCACCTCTGATCTTACAGTTTATTAGCTCTCTCCATCCGACTGGTTGTCTGGAAGAAATCGCTTAAAAGCGATAAGACCGCCAAATTGTAACTTTGTAATTTTTTTTTTTTCTGTTCATGATTATGTTTTATAGTGTTGCAATAAAAGTATTATCTATCTATCTATCTATTTATGTCATATAGGTATCATATTAGTATGTTGACGACCTCCGTAGCCGAGTGGCTTGCACGCCGACTTTGTGCGGCGCTAACTCTGAGGTCCCCGGTGTGATTCCCGGTCGGGTCAATGTCGAAACCGAACTTTTAGATATTGTGTCGGGTCCAGGTGGTTGTGGCACCGTCGTTGTTTCTGATTTCCTCAAAACGAGTGCTTTAGCTACTTACCTTGGGATCAGAACAATGTATGTGATGTTGTCTAATCACACTAATATTATAAATGCGAAAGTTTGTGTGTATATATGTTCTTATATTTTTTGCTTCTTCACGCTGCAACGGATGAATGGATTTGGATAAAATTCGGCATACAGATAGTTTATAACCTGGATTAAAACATAAAATACTTTTTATCCCGATATTCCCACGGGAACGGTAACCACGCGGGTAAAACCGCGAGCGGCCGCTAGTATTTAATATATTTAATATGTCATAACGTCATTGTTGTGTTCCGACAGTTAGAGATAAGATACCCAGTTTTGTAGATACCTAGTTGAGGATTCCGGGTACAGGGCGCACCTGCCTTTGGCTTTGTCATCACTCAGCATCAGGTGAGATGGCGTGTATACCAAATATTGCCGTGGCCACTTATATTTGAGTAGAGAGTCAGGATTAAAGTCGAACATTTTAAGTTTCACGTTAATAATTATTGTCTTTGTTTATTTTCGCTTACACGTTTATTTATTCTGTAGGGTATGAAACTTAACAGCTTTCGTGTATCATCGTAAATGCACTAATTTGCCGGCAGTCGTTTCACGGCGCCTTTACGAGAGGAGTGCACTGAGCCGTCGTGCGTGCATTATGGAAAATTTATGTATTAAATATTTTATATAAAAATGTATTGCTACAGCTACTAGAACTTGGGAAACCTCGTAAAACACGAGATTACAATTTACGTGAAATTCATTTTGAAGAGACTGGAATTGTAGAAATTATTTATAACAATATTTTCAGCGCTTTAAAATAGTTAACGAACTCTGAAAGGTAAACTTTGATTTAATCATGTTTATATTAGCTAACTTTAGTACTTTGATATTAATTAAATATACAGCGGGACTAACAAAACTGCACTTATACGGTTACTTAATTATAAAGTAATGCTTAGTATAGGCATATACGAAAAAAATTAAAAAGTTGCTTCAACTACAGAATTCTAGCGAGTTATATGGCATTTTTTAAATATTTCAACTCCTATTGGCATATACGTACAGAACAGTGTACACATTAAACAAAAAATACAAGATACAAACTAAATTTAATAATGTTGCCAAAATCGGAAACAAATAATGTAGAGTGCAGGCCACCGCAGCACTACAAACATCACTCTCGACTAGCCGTCGACACACAAAGCTGTGAGCTGGGAAATAATGGATATGCCACCTCCACGTGTCGTCAAAGCCCTGTGGCTCGCGTACAAAGTCCCTTACTTTCAATTTCCGTTCTCAATTTTCAAGCTCTTTGACGAGCGTGCAAAGGCTAAGTAATGCTATAACCAAACTCTGTTTTTACGGTATACTATGACTGAGGAGCTTCGGTATAACTTGATTTGGACGTTCGATGCTGTATCGTTGTGGGTTTTAGTTGGTAGCGTATTTTCTAGGCTTTTAGTATTAAGTATATAAAGACAAATATAGTATATATTATAATATAGATTTTACAAATTACGTTCGAGTTTATTGGAGTATTGCTCGCATCTTTGGAACGGTTCCGCAAAGTCTCGATGCTTTGGACAGATTGCAGCGGCACGCTATACGCATTGTCGGCAGTGCAGAGGTCACAAATGCTCTCGATCCCTGCAATTGCGTAGAGATATAGCGTCACTCATCGTCTTCTACTGTTTATACCACGGCGAGTGCTCTGAAGAACTCTTTGACCTTATCCCACCTTCTCCCTTCCTCCATAGGAATAAGCGTGCTGCACTCCGGAGTCACCGCTGTACTGTCTCAAACATTCCATTGCACACAAAGAAATTTGGTGACTCCTTTCTTTGTCGCATTTCCAAAAGATGGAATGTCTACCAGCATACGTTTTCCATCCTTCCTTATGACATATGGGGTTCTTCAAACGAACCGTGAAGAGGCAGCTTGTGGACCGGCAGGGTGAGTGTGACTGATGTTGCGTTGTTTTCGCGCTGCACCAGTTGTCCTTGTGTCTGGACTCCGTTTCCATTTAACCATGTGGAGTGAAGTTACTTGCCGAGCTACGTATAAAAAAGAGAGGTATTGTTTACCTCGTAAATAGGATGGTCGGTATTGGTTTAGATAGATAGATAGATAGATAATACTTTATTGCAATACTATAAAACATAATCATGAACAGAAAAAAAAAATTACAAAGTTACAATTTGGCGGTCTTATTGCTTTTAAGCGATTTCTTCCAGACAACCAGTTGGATGGAGAGAGCTAATAAACTGTAAAATCAGAGGTGAAACTATTAAAACATAAAAGTTTGCTTCCTTAATTCTAATAATTTAAAGAGACTTACCTACATGCTCTTTATAAATATTTATACAATGTATAGTTTAAGCAAATATTGTTGCAAACAAATTAAATACATTTTCACTCTTTTCAGATTATATGCTTTAACAAGATACAATTTTTTTAGATAAAATGCTTTTGAAAAGCAAGCGCCTATAAAATGTTAAATCTTGAAATAAACTAATATATTTTATTACGGTCAGTTTTTGTCAACAGAATATATTAATTTGGAGGAGCCCGCCAACCGCGGCCTCCAGAAAGGCAGTCTTGTTAATAAGATGAGGTATTATTATAATAAGTAATTTAATTTCGTCCAAATAAATTAGGTTACGTATCTTCCTCGTGCCCTGGAGTATCGATAACCCAATGAACCTTAATTATTTGGAAATAGGCTCTATTATTCCTAGTAACAATGGAACCATTTGGCGCAGTAATATATTATGTATAATTTATTAAGAGTTGTTATCAAAATTCTTAAAAGCAATGGGGAGTCCACGACATCATCTAAGTAAACAAACTATTTTCTTTATTGTGTTTTAAAACCTTATTTTAATACTCAAAGTACAATTCATTGTATTAGTAACAGTGACCAAAGACAAAGTCAAATTCGAAGTATTTTTTTCATTCAAACATGCTTCCCATTCAGGACGTTTTTCCTTTAGCTGTGGCACGGGCTGTGGAGAGTTAGCGCTAGTAGAAAAGCTTATTTATGTATTAAGCTGATAATCTTAAAAAAATGCAGTTACTTCATAATTTTTCATCACTATATCGTAAAATAGACAAAGACTGAGAATACTGTTTTAAACCTAAAAATATTGTTTTGTTTTATGATTAATTGAGCTAATGTCGCTTCTTACAAACATTTAATCGATGAAACGATTTTAAAAATAATAATATAATGAGCAAAAATATATAATTATATTTTTACTTAACATCTAACAACAGAATACACAATAAACGCCAAAGCCAAACAAGAACTTGAGCAAAAGATAGATGGTCTCGTTAACAAAAATTCGATTCAAGCAATTGGGAATAAAAAAACCACAGAAATAGCTTATAAAATATATGATGGCTGTTGTCAGATATACGAAATAAAAACAAGTGAAAATTGTAGCGTTTGTGATGAATTAGAATATTTGTAATTGTATTAGTTAATAGTTAGGTGTTGTAAAAACGTTCATAATTCATGTATGGTAAGTTGGCAAAACAAAATCTTAAAAAGCCATGGAGCACAAGAATTTGGTTATTTATTCTTGTAGTTGCAGTACCTTGCACTTCACCAACAATATTATATTTTACCCTCCATGTAGCTACATACATTCCTACAAAGACAATCATCATCATCAGCTCATTTTATGTCCCCACTGCTGGAGCACGAGCCTTCCCTATGGATGGATAGGATAGGATATACAAAGATAAAGTACAAGTTATTACAAAATTATAGGAAAAACTTACCTTGCGTCACGGGGAAATTATATATGAAATTTTAAATTCTTGTTGTTTTGACGTCGATTTACAACCGTATACAGAACAATGTGTATGCACCATTATATTCAATAGGAATCACTGAACGTAAATTCAAAAAGACATTTAAAACACTCAGTACGCGCACGTGGCTGCCCTTCACAGTAGCTCCCACAAACTGCGTTTGTTTGTGGGACACTGGCCGCAGTGCCCACTTCCCCATGGGTTCCCCTCCCTTGCTCTGCAAAACCTTCGTTGCCCAACTGTATGCTTTTAAAACTGTGGCTGGGTTGAGGCACCCGCGTGCGAAGTCAAATTCTATTATTTACCTATTGCATGCACTAATTCCTTTGCGTTGTTTTGATACTAATCTTATTTTGCGTAGCTGCTGTTGAGTTTGCGTGTGACGTCCGGATTGTAAACAGTCTTATGGGCTTTCGAGCGTCATGCGAGAGCCGTTTGAAGGAAACTAGCCGAGCGCTTCTTTATGGGACGGTGGGTTCAATTGACCTGCTTTTGTGATCCTGTTCATAATGCTTTTGCCTTTATAAAAGAAAGCACGTAATTTATTTGCACCTTTACAAACATGTCGGATATATTACAATACAGCTTCGTGGCAGCTCTATCAACACTTAGTTTTTATTGCCAATGCAAATCGTTAACAACTCCTTCACTTCAACTTTCCCAACAAAAAGTTCGACGTTATCAGTTATTGCACAAATCAATGTACCTAACCAACAAAAGTGTTTGCAAAAGTTACACACTCAGTTAACTTTTGAGCGTGTATCTGCCGACTTACAGGCCCATTCATGCGCATCGTAAATAATATCAAAGCGAGGGCTCCGTGTAAACGGGCACAAAACAGTTTTCAAATTAATAATAGGGACGGCCCGCCGGGCGCTGTGTGTGACACCCATTGAACGCTAGGGCTGTCGACGGCGATTAGGCGCGTTGACGTCACACGCCTCGACGTTTCAGCTGTGGGCGAGCCGAGTAAAGCCACCAAAGAGTTCGCAGTGCTTCTATCGCGGAGTAAATACTTCTTTGATTTCATATTGTTTCATAGTCTGTCAACCGTCTTTGTTTTGCTGTGCTTCTTGTCACCGTTCTTCAGCTATTGGCTTGGTAAAAAGTAAAGTAGTTATCAGGTTATGTAGCTATTTTACTGCTGGGTAAAGACCTCCTTCACTAAAATCAAGTCACCTCTAGAACTGATGGGTAATTAAGTAAACACCCATCAATTGTAGCGATGTTTACCAAATACTTTGGGTTGGTAATTACAAACTTTTTACGGCTAGCAACATATTGATTGCCTGTCAGTTGCCTAAAGTGTAGGGTAAGTAGAAGAAGAATTAACTTTGGAAGTTTGTACTTTTTGGTGGCTCATAAACCCCAGTAGGATACTGTTTTTTAAAAAGACGTGACTATGTAGTTTCTTAAATTTTACTGGTTTAAACAAGTCGGTGCTTTAATTAATATTTAATTTAACAGATTGTTAAATATGTCTAAGTAAATTATGTTGCACTTTAATTCAGATACTTTACATATTAGAAATCGCATATTATTAATTAAAATATTTACAATTACAATATTTTATACAACAACGTTGCGACTTTAATAGTTAGCAGCCCTGCGTGGAGGAGGGATTCGAGCGAGCAAATATCAAGACATTGTTATTTTTGCGTTACCAAAGCAGTTGGAGCTGCCGGGTAATTCGGTTGGAGGGAAATGAAATGTAGACGGCATCGGTAGCTCCAATCACAGCCATTCGCTCATGAATAATCTAATTTTCCATTTATGTGTATTAGGTAAATGATGTGAGCCAGCATGGGGTTCGTGTAAAACACTAAATAGGTCTATCATTTGAGAACCTCGATTATAAATTGCAAAACTTGAAGTATGGGACATAAACCTTAAAGCAGCTTAAGACTTGTTTGTTTGTAATTTTAGCCCCGTGTTCATTTCCATATATTGTTTATTGTCGTTGATTAATTTATTTGTTCAGAGTTGTTTATTTTTTGATTTTAATTATATTTGTTGTAATTGATAATAAGGCTGCCTTACAAAAAATTAACGCTATTATTTTCATCATTTTGTAGTGTGTTGTGCGACAACCCTTGTGAATGAAAAACATAAATTATTATCAATATTAATTTAATTAATTAAACTTAACAACTAGTAGGTATATGCTTTCACAAAGCATTTAGTAGCGCGTAAAGAACAAACACAATGGCATATTTGGTCCTCATGAGCCATTAGCTGTGTAATTGAGGCCATCGGATGCGACCCGGGCCTCAATCCAATTGGCCCAGCGGTCATTATGAGGGACGCAAAATCTTTTGTTGAAAATAACTAGTTTCATCTGTGACCATTATGATTAATACTGTGTATAAGGGTTGGAATTTGTATCTTACTCTAAACAGTTGAAGGTTACATTTCAATTGTGAACCTTCGCTTTTAAAATTTTTGTCATGCCAATTAATTTGCATGACACTATAAAAATTCACGTTAGTTGTAGCAAAGATTAGTTTATTTATGAATAGAAAGATAAAGAAAGTTTGGTCATTATACCTAATTGGTAACTTTCAGAAACTATTAGTGGTATTTAGGAGCTTCTTAAAAAAAAATATCGCAAATAATGAAATACTATTTCTCCCGGTAAATTTGCAAAAAGTCTCTAAAAATAATAAATTGAAAACGTATTAAATATAAGAAACAAGTTGGACGTCCAATTCATAATTTCTGTGTCGCGAAGAAAATTCAATATTAGTTTCATAGCTACACTCAATTATTTTTCATCGAGAACTTTTGTTTTGAAAATGGTAGCTAGTTCCCGTCGGGGCGCCAGTGAATATGCTTAAAAATAGCTATAAAAACGCCTTCGTTAGCCGGAAGTTCGAGCGCGAACTCCCGCCTATACTTATGTTTCAAGGAGTTTCCAATAACGTGTTCCAATTACTACTTTTCCAGTTTCACGAAGCCAGCGGTTTGCGAACAGGCGAATAAAATTACTCGAACCGCTGGCCAGCGCAAGCAACTGAGGGAACACCCGGAAATTCTATCTTTGGTGCCGCAAACACGCTTCTGGCCACAATTATGCACCTTGTTGTCTCGTCCTCTATGATGAGGATTAGTACTTGTTAGTATCGATTCTTCGTACTCACTGCCGCCACATAATTAAAAGTTTAATTAATTTTTGCGTTCGGAACGCATCGCCGCTCTTCAAAATTGCGTTTCTGAACGCGTCAATCGAACGTCATCCGTTCCGCGCCTCTTGCTGTCATTCGTTTCTTATGTCACTTTACCGGCGCCACGATTTTCAGGGATTATTCAACTATAAGTGTAAAATAGTGTAATTATAATCCTTAATGACGAAAAAAGGGAAGCTGGAAAAAGAAAAAGCTAAAATAAAAAAGAAATTGAGACGATTAAGCAAAAAATTGCAGAAGTTGGATTCCGACTTCGACAGTAAATGGATACTCAGGCCCACCTGCGGGGATGAGGCGATATCAAAATATTTCAAAACTTACCCATTACAACAAAAGACGACACTCTCTCACCAGTATATACTCAAGCCGTGGATATACGATGTTGCTATGTGTTGTAGACCCTAGATCTACAATAAAACGTTGCCCAAAATTACATACATGTATCAACAGTGTAATTGTTTTCACCCAGATTCAACCACGTCAGGTTCAGTACCGATATTAGACCCTAAAGAGGACTCAATAGAGGTCCCTTTAGTAGGTATCTATGAAACAAGACATTCAGCCTACTGATGATTCTCCTGCTCAGAAGCAGTCTCGAAGTCTCTATTTATAGACACTGAAATACTATCGGCTATGGGGACAGTGGAAGAAATTATTAAAGGGCCCATAGCCAATTGTGAGATAGTTAACGGGTGGAATCTCATTTTGAATAAAGAAACAAAAACAAAAACAAAAGACCTCAAGAATGAGTTATTCAAAGCATATATACCTTTAGAAAATATTAAAATGCTCCCTCCAAAACTCAATCCAGAGTTGTCAGCAGCGGTGTGGAGGCGGTCCGAAAAAGGGACCTTATAATTGCCGAGAGACAAAGGCAGAAGAGCATTGCTTTGGCAGGCCTTGGGAAGTCCCTCGACTTATTCTTGACTTATTATTTCTTATTTATTAAAACAGCAACAAGCTAGAAATTGTGCGTCACGTAAATGACGCCGCCAACATGCTTTGTGACACGATTAACATGAATACAAAAAGCAGAAGATCCTTCATATCTGCTGTGATCAACAAGAGATGAAGGAATGTCTGACGAACCGATAGCTTGCTCTTTGGGACAAACCTATCAGAAAAAATCAAAGCTGCAAAAGCTGTACAAAGGTCTGTAAAATACCATAAGAACACTGAGTATACCTTCACACCCAAGAAAACTCCCAAACAACAGCAACCTTTAAACTGGAGGGGCCCCCGTCCAAGCAGCGGGAAAGGGGCCAAACTCAGCCAAACCAAAACGCAAGGAGGTCAAGAAAAGACAACATTTCCGGAACTCGAACCGGAAAATCCGGAAAATCACCAATGATAAAGCTGTGTTGAATTGGGTAAGTGTCTTACTAATTATCTTAAGCTAACATCAAATATTAGAAAATGTCCTAGCTTATTTATATCTTTTAAAAAACCGCATAAGCTGTAGGTATTAGTATAATTAGTCGATGGATAAAAACTGTACTGACTGCGAGTGGTATAGATAATATATCCATTTTTTCAACTCACAGCACTAGACATGCTTCAACTTCTGCAGCCTTTTTTAAAGGCGTAAATATTGATGAATACGCAGGACGGCTGGTTGGTCTAATACTTCCTCAACATTTGCAAAAATTTATAATCGCCCAGTCATTTAGTAATAAAAATACATTCGTTAAAGCGATTATATCTGAGGCTGATAACTAAATTATTTAATACCTTCAATACTTAAATAAAACACTCATTAAAATAATTGATTAGATTATTAATAATGAAGACTGGTTTAGAACAATTTTATGTTAAATATTAGACTTGATAAGAAAAGTTGGTTGTGATTTTTGAGTTTGACTCATTGTCATTATAATTGCATATGGTCAGCTTTATCAATCAACAGATAACACAGGAACTTATAAGTTCTGAACTTAGAACTTGGAAGTCAAGTCAAGTCAAGTCTTAGAAGCAATTTATCTTTAATAACTTTTTTTATCATCTATGTTTTAAGTTCAGAACATATAAGTTCCTGTGTTATCTGTTGATTGATATGGCTGATTTTTAATGATTTATTAAAATTACTGTGTCAAATTGTTACTGCATTAGATTGTAATTTTTAGAAAATTATTAAAAGATCTGATTCTACAACTGGATTTTAAACATCTAACAAGTAATAATCCTCATCATAGAGGACGAGACAACAAGGTGCATAATTGAACAATCAAACCAACTTACCAAGTGTAGTTCGATTGAAATTATGCATCTTGTTGTCTCGTCCGAAGATGATGAGTCCCTAAATTACCTACACCCTACAGTACAGAACCAGCACACACATCCTGACTTTAAACTTAATGACAGCAAGAGGCGCGGACGGATGACGTTCGATTGACGCGTTCAGAAACGCAATTTTGAAGAGCGGCGATGCGTTCCGAACGCAAAAATTTATTAAACTTTTAACTAGGTATGTGGCGTCAGTGAGTACGAAGAATGGATACCAACAAGTAGTAATCCTCATCATCTTCGGACGAGACAACAAGGTGCATAATTTAAATCGAACTACACTTGGTAAGTTTGTTTGATTGTTCAATTGCTGTGGCGAATTTAAATCTTTCGTGCAATGCTAGATTCTTAGCTCGATACAAGTATGTTATTGCAAAAACTTTAAACATATCGCTATAACTCTGTAATGAATAGCCATTGAAAACTCAAGATAGCAGTCGCGAAACTCCACAAACTCATATTCGTCCAGGGTGGTAGATAATGGTTTGACCTCTCCATGTGGTATTGTTTATAAGCCCAGCGGGATGATGAGGGGCTATAATGATGACAAATTCATGATTCACGAAAACCGTGATTTAGCTAAACGACCTTTGAAAAGTTTTTTTTTTTTTTTTTAGCTCGGCAAATTTTTAGTAGTTCGATGCTGGAGCTACCTTAGCTTTAAGTATTAAAAGTTTAGATGGTAAAAAATATTATTTGGTGTATGGTCTATTTCCATATTATATTTTTTCTTAACTTTTTCTTTTATTTTACGTTGATTGAATGCTTACCTTCATTTTGTAATACGTACTTGAACTTAACCAGCGAACGTAACACTCAATAACAATTTCTTTTTTAAAGTATCTTAACCGTGTAAGGCAAATTTGTCTCCTTCCAAACAGCTTATGTGGTGGTTGTGGATACAGACGGCTGCGAGGAGCCTCGAGCCTCGTCAGCAGTGCGGCCACGTCGCGTCCGTAACAGCGCGCGGCAGTACAGGCGCGCCGATTGTCACCCAGGCAAATGTTTGCACCGAGCACTCAGCCAGCTCTATGGAGTATCAAGAATATATTTGTAGTTCTTGTGATAAGATGATTTACGTTAAAAAGTTTTTTAAATAAAGCCGGAATTAAGAGATTTTGTTGCAAACAAATTACAATTTTGAAAAATGTATAAAAACTCTTACAAATTAAACTTGTGCGAGTTAAACTAACAAAATATTAAAATTTGCGTAAAAAATTTCAGACAGAACTTTTAATCTGCATTACTTAGTTAAATCCAAAACTTGATTCTCATTTGAAGCCTCGTCTAAACAATAGCATCACTCTTAACTCTAAACAAGTAGCGCTTGTAATCGCCAGTGCTTGAGGCGGCATCGGCGTGTGAAATGGTCCCTCGAGACCTATTACAATAACAACTGAATCGGATGACTCCGGCCGGGCCGCTTCCAGTCTTAGCTCGCTGGAGCGTCAACTTCAACAACTATACAACCAATTTAGGGTGACCCTTTCGATGTAGTTGAAGGGCTGTCGCAGATTTCGCTTCCTGAAAAGACATTTGTTGTCAATCCCTACTCGCGAGATGTTCTGGCTGCATTCGGTTTTCATTTCACACAATCTCTTTGTTGAAACCTTCTTGGGGTGTGCGTGAAAAATGTAAATGTGGCAGGAAACAAGTTAGTGGTAATATTTTGTCCATGTCTACTGTCAAGGAAAGAAAGGTGTTTGCACGAGTGCCTATATAACTACTGATTCGAAGTTACTTAAAGCTCATTAGTGTTACATTCATACAAGAACTGAAAAGCTGGTGATCTTGATGTGATTCTCTTGTTACAAAGAGACTATGACACCGGAGATGAAGCGAACTTAGCTAGGAATTCAGGACTCATGGCACTTTGCTTGCTGTCTTATTCCTAGCTGACGACGCAAGCGTAACTATGATGTTATTTTTGTAATTTTATTATACTTAGTAATTACTAAACCTAACTAATTAGTTAGGTTTAATACATGGCATAGAAACAGCTGTTTTATTAAGATGTGTAGGTATAAATGTATAATTATGTTAATAAATTAGTATTAGGTGCACGGTGAGGCCGTCTATATTTAGAGTTATATGTATCTAATAACTTTGTATTAATAGTTTGTATTTTTTCATTAACTCTGTTGATGGTCCATAAATAAATAAATAATTAAAAAAAAATTATGAGTAAAAAAAATAAAAATATTAATATTTTTATGGCGATAGACTTTGATAAGATCGTAGCAGATAGCCAGGCGGGCTTGAGCCAGCCCTGTCACCAACCTTAGTGAGCGCTCAATGTCCGTCCCCGTTAGGAATTGATTCAAGGTCCTCAGGGTCTTCGCTTCACATAGGTCACCGAATCTAATTGTCTTCAGCTCCGACATGCATCTGAAGGCATAAACAGCCATTGCTCTCGGTTGACATCGAAAGATGACAGTGGTGAACTTCCGCAAGCACCTAAAGCACTATGAAGTTCTTACACTAAGAAACAGCCTTCGGAACAAATGTTCCTAATATCTTTTATATTTATTTTATAAGATTTCTTCGTAATATCCCGTAAAATTTCGTATTAATTACAATGGAACGCGGAAGTTTAGAAGGTTTTCAAACTCTTTAACAAACAAATTATCAGGGCTTTCGTTTCGAAAAATACTTTTTTTGTGTTTGTCCCGGTTTTGTATAAATTTATGCCTTCAGTCCAATCACTTAGCAACTTAGTGTAATGGCTCTCTCGGGCGTGACAGGCCACCATCCCATTGTACATTAAGTTTTGGAGCTCCATAATCAATTCAGAGATAATCCTTTTGGTGTACTGATGTTATATTAAGCTGAGATCTTAGACTTAGGGAACAACTTTCCCAGCGCCTATTGTTATTGGATGGATGATCAAGTTTAATTACAATAAGCTGATCCGTGCTTCGGGAGGCACGTTAAGCCGTCGGCAGTTGGTGTCGTTAATCACTACCGACCCAGTGGCTAGTCTCCTTTAAACGCTTTTTCAAATAAATTATGTATGATAGAACCTAAATTATGCTATGTGACGGTTTTGCTCAAAACCTAGTAGCACCTTAAGGCGACGTATTGGAAATTCACGTGGCGGAGATCTTGATTTTTTCCAACAATTACAAAACATATGAAAGAGATATTTGATGACATGATTTTTCATATAATTGACTTCATTTTGCTAGTTGCAGAAACACTATTTGTCAACTTTTATAACAGATAAAAAATATATCAAAGTAACCTCTTTTAAAACATAGATTTGCAATTTACAGGCAAACCAGACCGATTTAAGCATTTAAATTTTCTTAGTAGATTAGTCTTAACACACACTTCAATATGCTAGTTCATTTTTTAAATCATTTGTAGTTTTAATTTGAAGGAAAAAAAACAGTTTTTCTTATGGTACGGGGCGCAAACGCTCCGTATTAGATTAATTCTTTAGCGATGCGTCGCCTTACGAAGCAGTTGATATGCGCCGCATTAAAATCAACTTTTCCACGTATTATGATTTCTCTTAAGCTGAGCTTGTCGCCGCGCTATGATCGCGAAGACGGAGCCGACCGACTGCAGTCGGTCGTTAGCGTGATTAATGGACGGACGAATCGACCTCGGCCTCTCCTGCCTCTCCTACCTCTCCTGCCTCTAAATACGAGAACGATGGCGGCGGCCAGGTGCGGCCATATTGCCGGTGCAATATCGTCGGCGTCGCAGTCCCGCGCGATGCCATTCCAAAACTTTAACTGACTTATCATTAGATAATGGATGTGTCTGGAAAATGTATAGGTCTTAATTGAATTTGTTCGTTGAAGTTTTGTTAGGTGTTTTTATTGTTATTACGACAGCTCTTTATTACTGAGAGAATTTTTCATTCCTTAGGATACAATCCGTGCAGCCATAACTAGTGCAGACTACTAGTAATAATAATAAAGGAATTAATAATAAATTCTTCTTTATTAAATCAATAACACAATAGAAAAGATATAGGTTTAAAGACATTTATTTCCCATAAGAACTTACATACAGTTCACTTAAAATGCGATAACATTATACACTATAAATCCACCTGTGGGCGCAGCGCAGCTAATTTTGTTAATAATGATTTTCACTTTAAATAATTACTTACTTTATAACCATTAACAAGTTGCAAGTAGTTAACTAGGTACTTTCCCGACTCAATGACATGAGAGACTTAACAAAACTGTTCTTAAAAAAAAACAATAATTAAAGAAGTCTTCATGCTCAACATTCATCTCAACAACATTAGAGCACAACAAAACGATTGGCCGGCCATTGTTGTACTGGTACAAACCTTCACAATATCCAGTACTATAATTATTACGCCGCCGCCGGTCCTATAATAAGTTCTTTCATTCCCACGTATCGTACCCCGGTGGCGCCGCAGCGTGGCAGCACCGCCGACATATTCGCAACAATTTCCGCCGTCTAATGTAGTAAATGCCGCGCGTAATTATTCGAAATGAATAGGCCCACGTCCGTCCGCAGAGAAGCAATTATTTCGAGACACCACCCCCCACCGAATACAAATAAATACCAGAGAAAGCTTTTAAGACCATAGTCGTGGAGCAACCGAAAATGAGCATGGAAACTTCTGCTTTGTACGTTCTATAAACAGAACATTATGTAGGTAACTAGTAATAATAGCTACGAATGACGCGGCCGCCGCGAAATTAAAAAACATTATAGTTGAAACGAAGATTACTTTAGTGGAAACAGAAAAAATAGTGTTGCTTACTGTAATGGCTGAATTCAAATGAATTCTAGGTAAAAATAAGTGACTCAAATTACCAGTAAAATTTATAAATGTAAATAAAACAAAATAAATAACAATGAAACATAGTACAAAAGTATATAATGCAAATAGGCCGCATAGCCAACAAATAGAAAAATAGAAAATACATCAAAAGGGTTAGTTAGGAGAACTCGACAATAGGCCAGCACTCGTATCAACTGGGGCTAGGGCTAGACATTCATGTCTGACTGAAGATCTTCTCTTTGTTAGGGCGGAGTCTCCTCGTTATTAAATTCTACAACCTACACTGAGTACGTCCAACATCATTACGTACGTTCTTAAGGTGCTGCCAACCATGAAACAAGCTAAAGGGATCTCTATGTGCTTGGATTCACTTAGAACAAACAAAAAATGATATGTGCCTTACAAATAAACAAAGAATAAGGTCCGAATAGTTATTCCGTGTTTTGTTCCTGTCATGTAAACGTCATTTCAAATTAGAGTAAAAGAGACAAAACACTGAATAACTGTTCGGACCTTATTCTTTGTTTATTTGTTAGGCCCTATTTATTTAAAATCTAAATGTTGTATCAAAAAATTAAAACAATAACGAATTTCTAATAAGTATTACGAAAAAGAACGCTGCTTTAATAAATGAAAAAAGCTTCATGTGAATATGTAGATTCTGTTTAGAGGTGACATTGGATTTTTTCTATAAATGAAATTTCATATTATTTGCAGAATATTATGTAAATATAGTCTTTTATAACAATATCGTCGCTCATACAACTAACTGTCGTATCTCGTTTTTGGCATTTTTCGGTACACAAGTTCTTCTTGTGATAGTCTTCTCAATATCACCGTAACTTATAGTAGTGGACTTTTTAAACATATGTATGTGTACTTTACACACATTAAAGTTAATAGCGAGAGACGTCATTTTTATTGACGTTGTATGTTGTATACTTTTTATTAAAAAACATGCATAAGTGAGCGCATTTCATAATGGTCAGCGCTTTAAGTGATAGTGGACATATCTCACCGCTCCAGTGAGTTCGCTATGCCGTCACCGCAAAATGTAGTGGTTCGCTAAACCTTTCCAAATAACAGGAACCAACGTTATAAACTTTGGGCTCAGATTAACTCTTACGACCTGTGTCCGAACGGTTCGGTGATTTCACCGAAAGGTTAAAATATTACTTGTGTTAAGTAAAGGCTTTACTTTAAAATGAGCGGTTTTGGCCATTTGAAACATAGAAGTATCTATGTGTAAAGACATTTATTCTCATACAAACACATAGTTCATTTACAATGAGATAAAAAACCGATATTACTAAAATATTCTTTTTTGCTGGCGTAACGGTAAAATTACCTACCTACCCACCTACCTACCTACTTAGCAAGGATCTCGATGGCGCAGTGGTTAACGCGCCCGGTCTGCGAGTGTTGAGGTTAAGCAACTTTCGTTAAGGCTTGTCATCGGATCGGTGACCAAAAATGTATCTGGGTGGTTATGACCTAATGAAGATAATTTCTTTTTAATTTATCTTTTTAATGGTAAAATCTAATCTTGGGGTAGACATTTAAATAAAGTCGTTTAACATGAACATTTGAACCTGAATGTCAAGATTATATTACTTACTGATCTATTGTTAGCACTTATTAATATTCCTTTGCTCGTCTGGGACGTAAAAATAATGTAGGTGTCAGCTGCCTTACGTCCCGTGCATGTCGTAAGAGCCGACTGAGAGACAAGGGTTGCAAGGTGCTCGCACACCAGGCGGTCGGCTACCAACCTATCACTGAAATTATCTGTTAAACCTCGGAGCTCTAATTTGATTATGTTAAATGTGGCGTCGAGGTCACTATAAAATGGTGACTTCGGTGCATAGATAGGTATTACAATTTATGATACCATAAAGTACCGTTACGCCATTGAATGTCACACTTAATAGGCCGGGAAGTTATCAACAACTACCATCTTAGTAGACCTTTTTTTTTAGACTAGTACCTAGTATCTTGTTAGTAACAAAGAAACTTAAAATCTATGTTAGTACAATTAATTAAATCTGGAGCTGGCCCGCAGTCTGCAGAGCAACAAGGCAGTTTTCTCGCGCAAGATGGCATTAAAACTATCGATTTCTGCTTGCACAAGCATGCCTGAATTAGAAATTAGAATTGCCCCAACTATTTGTCACTCGCTGTGGAATTTACAATTACTAATGCAGTCAGCTCGTTTTTGTGAAAGCACCTTTATCAAACCTGAGTGAAACAACTCGTTGAATTCACAAACCCGCCAGCCCAACTCGTAAATGTTTTAATTAAATCGCTAGGGAATGGAAAGTTGGCTACATTCTTAGGAATCGAAGTTTCGCGACTGAACTCTTAATAGCAATTAACGATTTGGACGAATTGAAAATGTCTCATCTCGAGCTCCTCCGTGCTTCGGAAGGCACGTCTTGCCGTTGGTCCCGGCTGCTTTAGCAATAGTTACCACCAATCCGCACTGGGTCCGCGTCGTGGTTTATTGCCTGTTCTTCCTATCCATCCATGGGAAGGCTCGTGCCCCAGCAGTGGGGATATAAAATGAGCTGATGATGATTTGGACGAATCACGTGCAGTCGATGCTGTAACCTCGGACTGGTAGTATTGGTGTGTATGGTCTGTTTACATTGAATGGATTCCAAACACATTTCTTAGCAGAAACCAGCCGAGACCCCGGAGTTAGCAGCTACTTGGGCCAGCGTATAAGCCTTGCTATCCAACGTGCCAATACTGCTATACCTTACACTGCTTAGCACTCTGCCTGATGGAGATGAATTGGGACATTTTTTTAATTTATAATTAGTAGTTAAAGTTTATAGTTTTTAATAGTTTAATTTTAAGCAGTTTAATTTACTTGTAAGACAATAGTCTTTGTAAATATTAAAGATACGTGTATTTCATAAAATAAATTATTTTGCCAATTTTAATATTTTTGCCTTGTGGTTTGGGTAGTTAAAGGGTGTTCATCGTAAAAGAAGATTTATGTGTAACACCACCGGACGGTTTTTTGTGGGAAGTGACGTTTATGATACAATGTAATGCAGTGTCTCATGCGACTAACGGTAGCCCGTGATCTGATTATAATTAAGTCAGCCAGTCAGCACGTTAGTGATAAATCATTTAAGTTATGACTTAAATATTTAAATATACTTTGCTTAATTTAAATATACTATTAGGCCCCTGCAGAATACCAGCGCTGCAGCGGCCTCATGTCGTTGTAGCATGTGCTGAGGTTAGGCCTAGTTGGCCACACTTTGTCTCCTCTGTTTTATTGTGAAAGTACTTTGTTTTTCAATATGTATACATATTTTTTATTTTATTTTTTTTGTAAATGTAATTATGTAGTTTTTGTTGTGCAACAGTGTGCCAATAAAATGTATTTCTTTCTTTTCTTTCTTCTTTCTTCTTTACTAATGGCAGTAAAGTAGGCTTAAGTAGGCACCAAGCAGTGTTCGGTAGGAACCAGTCTTAGATTTTTGATGTGTAACATCTTTCTGCTCGCTTTCTAGCATTTGTGGCAGTGATTTCGTAAAATGGGATGGAAGTATGTGTATCAGTGTAACAAGTGTGTAACAGGAAGTTGGGGAAGCGCGCAAGGGCGCGCCATTTTGTAAATTTAAAATCAATATTATGAACATCATCATATTATTATTATTTGTGACATATTGTGTCATTTGACCTCAAAGCATTATAATGCTCTAAGCATTTGACTATCAAGGGCTTAGAGCATTTAATGCTCTAAGATCAAAGGTCATTTTGATATGTCAAATGTCTTTTAATGAGTATTTACTGCATTCTCTTTATGATTTGTAAAAAATATACGTCATTGTGCTTATTTATTTTCAGAATATAATGTTAAAATTGGATCACATATTGTTTTCTAAAATTATGGGCAAACACTACACATTAAAATGAAACAACTTTTACTGATCTACTCGCGTCTATTTTACACATTACTTATTTAATGTTTATCCTGACGTTTCGAACCCTTTGCAGGGTCCGTGGTCACAGGAAGACTGCCTGTGAGACATTAAATAAGTAATGTGTAATATAAACGCGAGTAGATCCGTAAAAGTTGTTTTATTTCAATGTTAAAATTGATTAATACTAAGGTGAAATGTGTGGGCAGGCCTCCAACAAGGTGGACCGACGATCTGGTGAAGGTCGCGGGTGGCCGTTGGATGCGAGCAGCACAAAACCGGTCGTTGTGGAGATCTTTGGGGGAGGCCTTTGTCCAGCAGTGGACGTCTTTTGGCTGAGATGATGATGATGATGATGAAGGTGAGATGTTAAATGTTACACATCATAAACGACTACTGTAAGGCTCGTTCGTTTTTTTTTAATCGTAAAAAATAGGGTAACCCTGTAAAAAACAATTAAATTTTTTGGCGATGAAAACTGTGTCCAACTCTTGGCTAAGTGTCGAACTATGGTGCCACATATGTAAGTAAACGAAACATCGCTCGAAGTAACATACTTGGACCACTTTCCCTAGATCTGCTCCCATAAAGTACCTTAAACTAAATTAACAACTCATCATTGGGGCCATATTATTTCCTTTAGCCACAAATCAATTACGTTATAGAGCGTGACATCTCAAGTGATTCACAAATTGCCGAAACTTTTTCTGAGCAGCAGCGGTTCAAAAAACATCCGCCATATTGCGACGCGCGCGCCGCTCGCGGCGATAAGTCATAACTTTTTGTTGCCGCGCGCCCCGCGTGGAGGATCGACGCATTACTGAAGTGGCGCAAGTTTACCCATATGAAGTCGAGTGTCGAGACCTAACTTTTTATCACCCTCTTGCTTGTTGCCAAATTTGATAACTTCATAGTTATAGTTCGAATACGGATATTAAAAGGCGTTTCAACACAACTTCTTACCGCATAAAGACAAAGGAATGCGGGAAAAGAGCATGAGAAAGAAATCTTTGAAACAGTGTTTTTATTTGGAAACCGGTTGAATTAGATTAATTTAATTCGTTTTTTTTAGACTGATAATAAAGAAGCCTAAGTGCGACAAAAGGCTTTTCGATGTGAAATAACAGGACAATTACTAAGACTCTATTAATATTCAAGGGACAAAATAAACTTTGTAATATCTTTGATTAAAATGTCTTTTAATTATTACTCATACTCTGACGAAGTGGACTTATATGGAAACAGAAGGGTTACTAAAAATTACAGAATGAGGTTGCACTCGCGAACGCATTTACACATATACACACACCCTCACACACTCACACTCACACACTCACACTCACACACTCACACTCACACATAATCTTGTTCCCACTAATTATTTTATTGTAAGTTTCTTTGTTACTGGCAAATTGGATAAGTATAATTTTCTTCCAACACTTTTTTAAACTGTAAATTAGTTAATTTAATTTTAATCTGTTTTCTGTTTGGTCACAAAATCATATGTAAATCGTTTATTTTCCCCCACAGGTCAGGCGATGCCTAGTGTGGGGGCTTGTAAATAGTTTTTGTAAAACTGAAATGGAAATAAATTACTTACTTACTTACTTACTTACTATTAGTTTGCGTTAATCCCCGTTTAAATTATTTGATAAAAAGGTAGATTATTCATCTTTTAATAAAAAAATGTTTTCTTTATTTTTCCAACTTATTTTCTATTTTGTTAAAATGGAAGTTTTTTCACCATTTATCGTATCGTATGTATTGTATTTATTTAATAAAAATGGTTTTTAAAAATAATGCAACAAAACACAAAGAATAATAAGTAAAAAAAAAAAACATTTGTGTTTTTGTAATTTGTTCGCAACAAAATTTGCGTTAAAAATTATATAAACATTTATAAATAGCTTGCCTACTTCTTAACTGATCTTTAGTATTTGTAAAAATATTATCATCGGATGTTAATGACGGTAGTTGTTAACATTGAATGGGCGCCTTTGGCTTTCAAAGTAAAAAGTAAATAGTGTTGAATAATTTCGGCGGGCTGGTTAGAATCACGATAGCTCAATTGGAAGAGCACCTGACCCGGTATGTCAGAAGGGTGCAGGTTCAAACCCTGCTCGTGGAAATTTTTTCAACATTTGTGTTTTTGTAATTTGTTCGCAACAAAATTTGCGTTAAAAATTATATAAACATTTATAAATAGCTTGCCTACTTCTTAACTGATCTTTAGTATTTGTAAAAATATTATCATCGGATGTTAATGACGGTAGTTGTTAACATTGAATGGGCGCCTTTGGCTTTCAAAGTAAAAAGTAAATAGTGTTGAATAATTTCGGCGGGCTGGTTAGAACCACGATAGCTCAATTGGAAGAGCACCTGACCCGGTATGTCAGAAGGGTGCAGGTTCAAACCCTGCTCGTGGAATTTTTTTCAACATTTGTGTTTTTGTAATTTGTTCGCAACAAAATTTGCGTTAAAAATTATATAAACATTTATAAATAGCTTGCCTACTTCTTAACTGATCTTTAGTATTTGTAAAAATATTATGATCGGATGTTAATGACGGTAGTTGTTAACATTGAATGGGCGCCTTTGGCTTTCAAAGTAAAAAGTAAACAGTGTTGAATAATTTCGGCGGGCTGGTTAGAACCACGATAGCTCAATTGGAAGAGCACCTGACCCGGTATGTCAGAAGGGTGCAGGTTCAAACCCTGCTCGTGGAAATTTTTTCAACATTTGTGTTTTTGTAATTTGTTCACAACAAAATTTGCGTTAAAAATTATATAAACATTTAATAATAAGAAGATTGTGACTGTGATTGTATTACGTATAGAGACGCTGATTATCTGCAAATATAAACGGTGAATTAGTCCAGTGGATTTCATTAATTGCGGGTAAGTCTCGACGAATTACTAACCGAAACAGCATAAAGGCTTATCGTTCACAAGCTTTCTAATTAAGACAGATCGAAACACCAATCGTATCTTCATTGTGAATTACGAAATAACTTTGTACGGAGAGTGAGTTCCGAGATTCCTTCCAATTTATGGCCAACAATCAGGGCCGCCAGTTCCCGAAATTTTCCATTTCTAAGTAAAGCTAAAGTGTACCAAAGACAACGCTAATGAAGCTGAAGTTGTTAATTTTGCGTTTAAACTTTGAGTTTACGTGGTTTTTAATCGATGGCCCCGGGAACATCGAATGTTCTTACCACTTCAGGCACTTATCGACTCCAAATTGGATTTATACTCCGCCAGTTTAAGTTAATAAGCCCCTTTGAAGTGTGTGCCCGCCTTTGAGGTTTCATCAAATCTTTATTTACAGTATCTGGTTTGTCGATTCACTCGTGTAACAGATCCACTGCACAATTTTTTAATTTAACTCTACCGAAGATAAATTGTTTTGAACTAAATAAAATTTGATTAAATTTTCAGCTTGTTTGAACCTGATAAAGTAACACAGAATAAAAACGAAAACAACATAAATAGAAATAGAACTTATACAATTTTACGCTTCTGTAAACATAGTCCAGCAAACTGTGAATATTAAATCCTAAAGTATTTTACAAAGCAAGAAATATTCAAAGAAAAGGGTATGTCTAAAAAAGTACTTGTTTGGATTACGATGTATTAAGCTGGCAATCTGATGATATCTCAAATATATAAACGCATCACACATTAAAAGTAATAAAAAGCCTAAAAGCGATGATAGCACAGCAATAAAACGGGAATAATCTTGTCATAAATGCATAAAGCATTTTAAGCGGCGATAGCAATAAATGGGGAGGCCGTCTGAATAACAATCGCTAGAATAGCATCGCGTAAAGTGCTTTGTTGTATTAAATTTTTGGATGAAACAAGAGATTGCGTCGTAATGTCTGTAGGAAATGAGGTGTTGACGTTTTTTGGGGGCCGTGTCTAATGCTTTGTTGTTGTCGGGCCGTGTCCGCCATTGTCGGGGCCAATAAGTCAAAACTTCCCGCGCGCGGCTAACTTTAACAGCGTCTTCAATTATTTGCGCGCCATTTTTTCGTTGTTCCGTGTCGCTCGCGTTTTTGTTTCGCCCTTGACGCGCTTTTTATTTCTGTTTTGTTACACTTCTTATTGTTAGTGGCGTTCTTCTTAATATTAAATTTGGATTGTTACATTTTTATGTAATGAAAGAATTTGCTATTAAAAAAACGGGTAAAAAGGGTTAAGTTGATAGATATATAAGAATATTAGTATAACTAAATTATGGATAAATTTTAGTAATTTTTATATTTACCTACTTCTTTTCACTAAGAAATAGGTACCTAGTTTTGAATTAATTTCTGCTTTCGGAACTCAAATCGGTATCTTCAATCCGGCCCGGTTTAGTGTTGACTAAATTCAAATTAAGTTTATTTACGAACGAATGAACTAAACGTTCGTGTGTGAAATTGGTTACAATCAATTCAATAGGAAAGGGGTTCCTTTGTAGTGGGATTCGGGTAGGGTTTGTTGTGTCTTATAGGGCACTATAGCAAATAATAATTACAATCAGCAATTTAAAATATATTTCACTGTAACTGTGTGTTGAAAAAAGTAAAGTAACTCGAAGTAGCTTTTTTTTCAACTCAGTTAATTTAAATTTACCTAAAAACTTGTCTGGGATAACTTGGGAAATTTTCACTAAAAAAATTTACCACATTTATAATTAATTTAAAAAAAAATACGAATTTAGCGCAGCTCTGTAACTGTAACCACTAGCCTTGTCTCTACCGACCGTTTCAAGACAGGCTTCCCGTACCGTATTCCGTGTTCAATCAATAAAAACCCTTTTTCTGTACAAATTCTGTACATAGTGATTGCGTGGCGGAGCTCATCGACTATTTGCTACGGGTCCGAGATAAGTCCGAGTTCCCTGTTCCTCGTTTAGCTTGCGAGACTTTAGCGATCAAGCTTGGTAGTTGGACTACTTTGTGACGCTCGCCTTTGTAAATAAATAATTTAAGTTAAGTTACCGAGTGGTAGAGCTGATTCGAGTTGATTCAGATTCTTAGACAACGGTAACATTTCTTTCATAATAGAAAGTAGATAGCTACAGACCCTTGCTTGTCTGTAGCTTCATGTGGCATAACAGGACTGTTACTAACGTTAAAGTTTTTAGAAAAGAATATGTTAAAGATTTTTTTTAGGGATTGTTACTGTGTTCATCTTTAAAAAAACTTAAAAAAAAAGTATGCTCCGTTTTGTAAAGAAGTGGTTTTTTCGAGTAGTGGTTGTAAGCTTGATATGACGCTTACCTTAAATTTTCCTTTGACTTGTATCGCCGAGGCCGACCGGCTCAAGGAGTGATATTTCCGATTTCGGTTAGCCTGGGCGGGTGGCGTGTATATACGTCAGTACTTCGTCAGTAAGCTGACTGATCCTGGCTCATTATCTTTTTGACGACGACAGTGAAGTATTGAACTCCTTGGGGATTTAACGAAAGATCTGTTTTGATAAGCAACGTTTGTTTTATTGAAGTCGTTCAATCTATAAGTTTTTTATTTGGAAATGGGGCTTTATTCGTTTGTAACTTCAAATTAAAGACAAAAGAACAAGCTAGAGAAAGTGTTTAGAAAAATCCATATTTTTTTATAACGCGTTGTCTTGCTGAAGTTATCCATAACACATTTTACATCTATGCATTTTACAGCAACAACGAAAGCAGCACTTCCAATAGTTATCGACTAGTTGATTAAGCTATAAATCGTGAAAAAGTACATGCGCACATGAAAACAAGCGATCCACCTGTAAAACGCTTCCATGTAAATTGAGAGTCCACTGACAGGCTCAGCAGGGTGATTCTAAGCGCATGCTTCAGGCGAGCAGCGGCAGCGCCCAAATCCGATTGTCTATAGTGATTGTCCGCAAATGGTCCGGCACAGACTGCCCGATATACGTGTGTACAGTAACGAAATTGACGGTATAGCAACATGATATAGAGATACAGCAACTTTTCCCAATACTTATCGACCACCCTTCCATACACTACTTTTGAGGTTACCCTGGCACCTCCTACCAACCGATTAGACTAAACAAGTGGTGCCAGACGACCTTGCGCTAGTAAATCAACTTGTACAAGGAACCATCTACGTCAAGTCATAACGCCAGGTCAGGACGCGCCGAAGCGATTTCTTCATTCGGAACTCATAAGACTATGTGTCTCAAGAGAGTTACCCCGTGGACATGTAGAGTCCACTCCCTATTTTCCAGATAGGTGACCAGAGCTGTCAAGGGTTGCAAACTGTCAACCAGTCGATTAATCAAATACTTACCTACATCAAAACGAGTAAACCAACTGTAAACGTTCCAAAATTTTAATGGAGGGTTCGCTGTCCAATCCAACCGCATGCTAGCAGCGGCAGCGCCTGAATCCGATTGTTAGTAGCGATTGCTGGCGCAAACGGTCCGGCACTGCTGCCCCTGTGCACGTGTG
The DNA here is from genome assembly GCA_947562085.1 of Eudonia lacustrata. Classification (NCBI taxonomy): domain Eukaryota; kingdom Metazoa; phylum Arthropoda; class Insecta; order Lepidoptera; family Crambidae; genus Eudonia; species Eudonia lacustrata. The sequence continues at coordinate 64,573,142 of OX387339.1, read as the reverse complement.
TATTGTAGAACTCCTAATGAGTTCTACTTAAAATAATAAGGCGGCTTCGAAACAATTATATTTTTATTACTTTATAGTATTACATACTGAGCAAGTAATCACTATTCAGTGCCCTATCGTCGCGGCGCCGGCGGGCTGACGTTCCATCTGATCCTCTTCTGTTTGCTTCTCGAAGCTCTTTTTATTTCTCATTTTACACTCAAAAGCAGATCGCGATGGCTGCCAGTCAGCTCGCTCACCAAATAGGCCCGGTCACTACAGTATGGTAAAGACAATGACGGTAAAGCAACACGAGATAGTACAAAATACGTTAAAGTTAAACAAAACTCGATGACGCGGCCGTCTGCTTGCTCGGGTTGAATTTCAGTAAATTTTTCTATGCTGGTATACCGGTTGGGGTTTAAAGTATCTCTAGCTTCTATGTTCCTCGGAAGCCACATATGGCGGTTGTTCCCAGTTGTCATAGTAAAATGGCAGTCATTAAAACCAACCAACCAACATTAGTCACCAACATTGTAGAGGGCTATGGAACAATTTCCCAATGCTATATTGTTCATGTAGGAACTCCAGAGCGTAGCGCAGGATCGGTTAAAAAAAATTATGAAGTTGAACATTAAAAATAATGTTAATTCATGCCTTCTTAAATATAAAAATGTTTGAGAACTCTATTGTGAAAACTTAGAGAATTTTTAGAGTTCAATTAGATAGTTTCTGTAGTTACTGTAAAATATACCATACCGTTAAAACCAATTACACTGTGCGGAACGAAAACCAGCACCATGTGCTTAATCCACGTACGAACGTAACGACTAGTCGAAAATTGCCTTTCTATGTTTTCTATGTACACAACGGTATTAAGAGAACGGCAATTTTAAAGATAAGATAAATTTTTATTGCCATAAAATTGTCTAAATACGTAGCAGGTGTTCATATAATAATGGGAACAAACAATTACCCTAGTCGGGCATGCAATTTTTAGTAGGTAGGTAAGTACATGTTACATAGAAACAGCCACTATGTGGTTATTGTACCGAAATATTCAGTCATACTGTAGAACACCTTATCTATAAGCCATATTTTTAATTTAATTTTAAAAAAGCTTAAATTTACTGAGGTTTTTTGATCTCTGGGCAGATGATTGAATACTTGGATACCGTTACATAGACACTCTTGTGATACAGCGCATTATTAATATTTGGTAAAGACAAGTCATATGCATATCTCTTCCGCAAATTACAATTATTTGTGCTTTTACGTTTAAAATACTGAATATTGCTTTTTATAAAAACATCCATCTCTAACACATAAATACCCGTCAGTGTCAAATAAACCTTTTCTCTAGAAATATTTCTCAGAGTCTCATCAGAGTGCATACTGTAAATAGTTCTCAAGCATTTCTTTTGTAATATAAAGGTAGATTTTACATTATCAGAGTTTCCCCAGCAAATAACTCCATAAGTGAGAAATAAACTTGGCCAAAGTAGGCGGCCCTGGCTACATTTCTACAGATGATGTTTTCGCAAGTACCTATAGATAGGGCATAGCAGTAGCTCGATGCAACTTCCAATTTAGATGTGAGTCAATATTTACACATAAGAAATTTATTTCATCTACAATTTCGATGATTGACTTGCATTCAGACGTTATATTTAGTTAAATTTGATTTGTTTTATAGTTTCTAAATTGTATTACTTTTGTTTTGGAAAGATTTACTGTCAGATTTAATGATTTTAGAAAACATAATATGGTTTTATTTATTGTTTTAATTATTTCTTTTTCAAATTTAATGTTATCATTTTGATTATTGGGTATGAAAATTGTAGCATCATCAGCAAACATAACACATTGGTTGTTTGTGATATTCGGGAGTTCGTTCACATATATACTAAAAAAAGAAAAGGGCCAAGAATACTTCCCTGTGGTAGACCTAGGAGCATCTCTCTAGGATCAGATTTAACCTCTTTAAATGTTTTTGTTATCTTATCAAAAGTATATATTACTGTGTAAGTAAGTAAGCAGCCTATAACTGTCCCACTGCTGGGCATTGGCCTCCATCATTGAAATCAAGTCATCGTTACAATTGATGGGTAATGGCATAATCACCACGCTTGTGCACCACCAAATGCGGGTTTGCCCGACCTGGGAATTGAACCAGGGACCTTCGGGTATCGGGCCAAGCGCTTTGCCACTCGGCCACCGAGGCGTTATGACTGTGTATTGGTCTCTATTTTTAAGGTAGCTTTTAGTGTTATTTCCCGAATACCTAATTTTTCAAGCTGATATATAATTTCATTTCAGGGTTTCATGGATTACGCAATGAAATGCTTTAGACATGTCTAGAAACAATCCAACACATGATTTATTTTTATTTAAAGCTTCCCATATATCTTTTAGTGTTATAAACATTGACAAAGTAGTTCATTTTTGTTTCTGAAAACCGAATTGATTTGTGTTTACTAAATTATTTTTACAAAAACAAATGTTGAACAAATTTTCACGAGCAGGATTTGCACCTGCACCCTTCTGACGTACCGGGTCAGGTGCTCTCCCAATTGAGCTATCGTGGTTCTAACCAGCCCGCCGAAATGATTCAACACTATTTACTTTTTACTTTGAAAGCCAAAGGCGCCCATTCAACAACAACAACTACCGTCATTAACATCCGATCATAAAATTTATACAAATTCTAAAGATCAGTTAAGAAGTTTTTGTTTTGTTTATATAATTTTTAACGCAAATTTTGTTGAGAACTTTTTTCAACATTTGTATCTAACAGGCGTAAGAAACATGCTATTTGAGACTGCAGTAGAAGTCCGGTAGTTATTATTCAAAAGAGGGGACTAGCAAAATGGCTATTGAAAATCTCGGCCATATCCTTTACGTTGGTCACTGTACGGTTGCCTATGTGATCTTATTTATAGTGGGTTTAAAATTGTTTACTGGAGTAGTTTGATTTTTTTTAAATTCCATGTAGCTTTATTTTGATTTGTACTTTTGTTTATTAATGAAATATTAATAAACAAAAGTATTTTTTTCTTATTACTGAGCAGTAATCAGTAATATCATTTACAGTTATACAGTCAGATAATAATATGTATATTATAAATTATATATAATTATATATTTATACTAGCCGTCACCCGCCCGCTTCGCTGTGCGAAAATAATGGGTCAATGAATGCCTATCATTTGCACAATCTCATGTTCTTACTACATACAAATTTTCATCAAGAGCCGTCACTCGCCCGCTTCTTCTTATTCTTCTTCTTTAGTTCGTCGTCGCCACCCAATGCTGAGCGTAGGCCTCTCTCTTTGCACGCCATCTCTCTCCGTTGGTAGCCATCCCAAACCAGCTCAAACTCGCCCGCTTCGCTGAGCGTAAGCTTGTGAATAAAATTTCATTTTTTTATAGCAATCTTTGCACATTTTCATGTTCTTACTACATACTTTTAAGCGTAAACTTTTTTTTACTTTTTTTATAGCTTATCATTAATTGCACAATCGCATGTTCTTGTTTTGTGACGAAAGCCATTTTTACATCATAGTACAAATAAATATCAGAAAAACTTAACTGTGAAATATAATTTATAATTATTTCTATGTATTTATCTATACCTCGCCTATACGCGTATATACGCGTATATACAATGTTATTTTTAGTTTATACGAAACCTGAAAACTGTTTATTCAGAATCAGTAATAGAATCGATTTCAATATTTTTATACCATGTTACATTTTGACTAAATAATATTTACAAAATCTCAAATAAATTATTCCCTACAAAAACACACAACGGGGCAGCATAAAAAGCTTGTAACTTCGTGAGTTTTAAAGATATTATTTTAAATTTTTTTTAATTTTTTTTACTTTACTACTTTCGAGCTAAAGGTCTTAAAATTAGTTATAATAATCAATACAGATACTTGACTCAGGAGAAATTCTAGTTGGCTCATTTATTGTGAACTTTACATTATATTTAAGCAAAGTTTTTTTTTTATATTTTACATTTTGATGTGTTATTATCAAAAATGTTTACATTAAAGTCCCCAGCAACAATAACTTTTTTCTTAACACAGTGTGAACGGAGAGTAATTTTATGTAATAGTTGTTCTAAAGCTATATTGAATATTATCAAAGTTAGAAGCAGGTGTTCTACAAGCAGATGATAACATATTATTTTAATTCGGGTAACAGTATACCACAATATTCGAAGTTTGTTTCCATACATAGTGACCCAATACATTGCTGTAGTTTGAAGTGTGAATATTTGTAATATATATGCAGACACCTCCCCGAGACTTTGTCCTACAAAAGGATGCAGCCATGGTATATCCAGGCATTTGCAAGGAACTTACATCTTCACACCTCAATAATGTTTCACTGAGACTTAAAATATCAATATTTTGTGATTGTGTGAGTATCTATCTATAATTGACTTAGTTTGGATCAAATACCCTGTATGTTTTGATGGAAAACAGATAAACCTAAGGTAGTTGAGTTTATAGTGTTTATACAATTTTTGAAACTTTGATTAGACACGAAAGGGCGATTTATTCTGATTTCCACCTGAATGTAAAATTGATTTATTCAATGCCGGCAAATGACAAAACTCAGAAATAGCCAATACTAGTTCATCTAAATCTTTTATATTTACTCTGAATCCACTATTTTTTTTAATTCTCCAGAGTACTTTGAGAACATGTTGTAAGAATAATCACCATTCTTGTTTGATTCTAATATATGTATAACAATATTTGTGTTTTTTATTGTCCTTATAAAACAAGTCATTAAATATTTATATTCTCTTGTTAAAAATATTTGCGTTAAAATTAAATTTAGAAATTGGGGCATATAAATATTATGACATTTGTTTGCTGGACAGTTAACAACTTTTGTCTTAATTGTTGCATTATTGTATTATAATTTTTGGATACAGTGAAGTCAGCATCATCTAAAAGTATTATGCAATAGTCATTCAAGTCAAAATTTATTTTGTAATCTACTTGAGAGTTCATTTAATTAATTAATTATCTTAATTAATGGCTTCGCGTTTAGCATTTATTTATTTATTTATTTAATTTATATAAATTGTAATGTTTGTCTATATGACCCTAAGCTGGTCAAAATAAATGATTTTTTTTTTAGCATTTAGCGAATTTCAAGTATTTTTTATTATTGGTGATAAGGGTACATAATGTACGGTAGATAGAAATTAAAATGGAGTCTCACAACACGTGTTATTATGGGAAGAACTCGGGTGAAACTCTGCATCATTATGTTCATTTATACTTCCTCCTGGCATACGATAACGACATAAGTCATAGTCTGCAAAATGACTTCTCAATATAGTTGACGTTTTGTTTTTTCGATACCACATATCAGGCATAGGTTCGTTTTTATGTTGTCTTCAATGTTGTCTTCATGGTGATGTGTACGACGCGACGTGTTGAAAGTTTACTGCTTGTCTCAAGAGGTGGCGTTGTACCAAATACTTTTATCTAATTCAGACTCATTGTCATAAAAATCTTCATATAGTGATAGCGACTTATATTTGGAGTGATTCTTTCTTAAACTTTGTTTTTACTTTTTGTTTGTGCCAATGGCGTAGACATATGTGATATTTTTATACTTGAATTTAAATTTATTTCGCCCAGTGGTCGAAATTCGACCGTAATTTTATTAAGGCTGCACGGATTGTATACTAAGCAATAAAAAAGATAGAATGTGAATTTGGATTTCGGCCGCTCCTCTTCCATTTTTAATTTTTTTGAAAAGAGTATAATATGCGTGTGTGTCAAATATATGGTAGTGTGTGTAATGTTTGTTTTATACATTCTGTATTCCTTCTCTATATAAACTATAAGTAAGTGTGCAAAATTTCATACTCCTACGTCCGCGCAATTTTAGTAAAAAGAATACAAAGTTTTTGCTTCACGTATTATTATATAGATTTATATTTTTTTCTTGATTTTGGGTTTTTATTTCCAAACTTGTATCTTCACGATTTAACTTCTCAATTTCGTTATTTGCTATTTCTAACTCAATCCGTAATCTTTGGATTTCACTTTTTAGTTCATCTGTGTCCTCTAATGATACATAAGATAATGTCAGATCTGGTACTGACGCTGATATTTTGGTCCCCCGAATGGTACATATTCGTTTGTTTGACCTTCATATACCGACATAATATAGTCTTTTTCTTCGGTTAATATATATCAGATGACATCAAGTAGATAATAATATATTTTGTTTTGAGTCTGTATGACTGTATGTATCAGTATACGCATTTTTCTATTTTCTAGCATCATGAGATAGAATATTTTTTCTCCAATGCTCGTGCAATCTAAACGATAAAATTTTTCGCATTTTACACAATTAATGAAATCTTTTTTCTTAATTTCTTTATTGCATTTATCACATAGAAGCTTGGTTTAATGCTCTAAGATAGAAGCACCATATTTACTGCTTTCTTTCTATTTTAAATAAAATTATAATTACTATCAAATTATCCTTAGACGCGCAGCGAGACCAATCATTCATCTAAGCAGATTATCATAAAAAAACATGCATAAAAATATTTTTTTTTAAGTCTGGGAATCGATCCACGGACCTCTCAATGCAATAAAAATTGTACAATTTACTGGTTGTTACATTTTGCGTGTAGTGTACATTTTGCGTGTTGTACATTATGCTGTGGAGGGTAGCGCAGCACCAAACCGCTAGTCCACCCAACGATTAGAACACTTGACGAAAACAATGGTACATTGGTACCATTGTTTTCGCTAAATTGGTAACATTTGAATGCACAAATAGCCTTAGTTATTATTCTGAGGCACAAACGGTCTTTATATACACAACACAATTTACAATAATAATTAAATTGTAAATGCAGTTCGCATTAATTGATGTAAAATAATAAGTAATATAAATTAAACTTTTACGGATTTTTATTGTTTTTACACCTTTATTTAGAGTTTTGTTGTGAATTTATACTGGAACACAATTTATACTGGAACACAATTTTCACTTTTTCTTGACGATGAACAGGCGAAATGCGTAGCAAACGATAGATGAAGTGAGTTGAGTTATAATTTCAGCAATTACAATTGAAAATACACCAAATCTTTTGAATTACTATTTTTAAAGAAATTTTGGTACGGAGCTAATGTTTGAGTGTTTACATAGATAGCAGCGCCATCTGCCAAACAAAAACTTGTTTTTTTTTACTGGTATCACTTTACTTAACAGCTTCTGTGGTCTTCAGTTGTGGTGGTTAAGAGCCAGAGCCACAGATTCTATTTCCAGTGTGGGGAACATGTTTGTGTACTCGGTTTGGTGGGTGGTACGGCTTGTGTGTTCATCAGGCTTTAACCATCTTATCTATATATGTCGCCAAAACATCAATGTTTGTAGCATTGTTGTGTTCCGGCAGCTAGAGATAAGATAGCCAGTGCCTCACCAGTTGAGGATTCCGGGTGAAGTGCGCTTACACGATTGGCCTTATCATCACTTAACATCAGGTGAGAAGGAACTGTCCTTAAGATATAAAAAAATCACTTATAACCTAAAACGTTAACACTATTCGGCTGCAGAAACTACGCTGACAAAATGTTCGCCGCTTTGTCCCCGCACAGAAATGAGACCAGTTAGTTAGGGAGATTTATGACGCATCGTTCACTGTTACAAACAATAATTACTGCGCCAGACGTATCATTACTCAAAGGGCGGCCGGAGTTTGGTGCGGGTAATCGAAACATCGGTATCACGATGATACGTCATATTTCAGATTTCGGTACCGAAACTGATTCATATGCGCTTGGGATTGCAGCGCAACGGCAGCCATCTTTCGACAACAACCACCACCACTGCTAGCTACTACCATCATCTCAGCCAAAAGACGTCCACTGCTGGACAAAGGCCTCCCCCAAAATGGGGGTATTTGCCATAATCGCCACGCTTGGCAGGCGGGTTGGCGATCGCAGTAGGTTAAAAGTAACCTCAGAGAGATGCTGCTGCCCATCCTCTGGAATGGTCCCTTAGTCGCCTTTTACGACACCCACGGGTTGAGATGGGGTGGTGCAATTCTTTATCCCCGGCACCACACAGGGAGCTACTACTACTACTAGCTACTACCATCTTAGCTAAATATGTCATTATTACATTAATGTTTGTGGCATTGTTGTGTTCTGGCACCTAGAGATATGATAGGCAGTGCCTTAGTAGTTTAGGATAGGAAATGCGCTCTCACCATCGGCTTTATCTTTTCTTAACATTAGATGAGATGAAAGCAAATGGCTTACCTAAAATGTCACAACAACTTTAATACATACCTACATATACGCTATTTCTTTATAAAATACTTTTAATTTTAATACGAACTCAACACCTTTCCTAATTATCTACGAAACGTTCCATACCTCGCACGAGTTGATTAGACCTACTTTCCGTCGCGTGTCGTTACACGAGTCATATTTACAGCTTTAGAAATAAGATGAGCGTTTAAATTAATTAATGTAACCCACATTGACGAGATATCCTAATACAAGTACTGTTACAACACATTCTGTGCTGCTTTGCTTCTGACAAATAGTGCTTAAATCGTTGAATTAAGGTTGTCTTTGCTGTGGCGGTGGTCGGGCTGGTATGGCTGCTGTGAGTGCGTGATGTGCTCGAATTAAATGGTGTCACTCGCACGCGTCACTCCGCACGATTAATAGCGGCACCGTCTTGTAATCAACACGACACTTGCACTGGAAATGTAGCTAGTGTCACTAAGTCGCTCAAATTTCAGAGAAACAAATAAACATCTGTTTGGTGGGAAGATTCAGACTAGATAGCGACCACCTGCATACTTGTCGAAGTCGAAATCCTTTGGTCGACTCAGCACCTATACATGGTGTACTAAATATAACTTTTGTTATTTTTAGTTTGTATATTTTTGTTAATTGTAACTTTGTGTATCTGTTGAGTGAATTCTAATAAACGTTAATTAATTTAGTAAATTGTTCAGCAACAGGGAAATGACAGGCCAAAAAAGCATACGAGGATAAGAATTGAAGTTTCAGCTTTCCATCTGCAACGGGCGGGTGCCGGCTCAGATTCATTAAAAACTACAAGTACTGGAAATGCATTGTAATAGGTACCACAACCAATTTTAAAAAAAAACTAGTGGTCGCCAAAGGTCGAAATAAGACTACAAAATTCTAAAAAAAAATACCACCACACTTGTACCTATATACAAAATATAATTTTTTTATACGAAGTAATATAACATAAATTATAGGTACATAAGTTTTATTTCTCGCAACTCTTTCTCCATATAAACTTTAACTGTTAATGTATAGGTACTCTTCAACCTGTATAAGTACTATAGTTAAAAAAAAAGTTTTTTCGAGTGTATTCTCTTTTGAATAGTTTAAATGTTTTCGTAAAATATAATATATTTTTGATATAGTCCCAATGTTATATATTAAGTACGTTTAGGTACTTAGTTTGTTTTGCATTAATTAATATCACTTTCAACGTCTACAATGTAAATTTAAGTTGTGATAATTGATGCTGGTGTTGAAGTTAATACTACATAAATTATCTAATATTCTAAGCAACATTGTATTCAACATTGTTTTTTACCCAAATAAATAAGAAGAAAAAGGCCGTTATTTACTTAGTCGGAATCAGTAGGTCCTGAGCACCAATAAAAAGTCTTCGTATTAAGGTTTAACTTAATAATATCAAGTCTCAATGCTACGCGCTTGCGTTGATTAATAATTAGCAACGCCATTCGAATGCTTTGTTCATTAACCAAACTGATGATAGTGCATCCATTGGAATTCCACTGGATGCACAGCAGCGTGCTTTGTTAGCTAGCCGTTAACTTACCTAATTGTAATTGATACAGTATTCCAATAACATGCTCAGTGATATATTAATCTCATTCCATTGATATGACAAATCGGGCAATGAGAATTAAATATTATTCTATAATCGGATACCTCACTGATCATGGCACACGCCTGCACATCCACCTACCATAAATTGTCAAATTTCCTCAATAGACTTTGAACTTTCATCATCATCATCATCATCATCATCTTCAGCCTATACTAGTCCACTGCAGGACATAGGCCTCTCCAAGTGCAGGCCACCGAGCATACGGATACGTATACGTTAAACATACGAATACGGTTAAACTTTTATTGAAGTGTTTGACAGTCCATTGCCATTATACCATCCATTAATCCATTATTTTTTTTATTTTATTTACTGTTTTAGCAACATTTATAAAAACACTTATCTTATAGCCATTTAAAGCTATAGACTATAAGACTTTTGCCAATATATTAGCAAAAGTGATGGTGATAAAGCTACCTATAATAACCATAGACTGTGGCAGGAAAACGCTGAGAAAAAATCTCAGAATCTATCATGTACCATTTTATCTCAAACTTAGGAAATTATATAGCACTAACAACCTCAAATCAACTAACGAATCGCGGAAACATCACGCTACATTATAATGTAATGTTACCCGCTCCTTATTTGAAGGCGGTAAATAGCAAAAGTCAAGCTTAAAAATGAATTTTCCAAAAGCATCTCTCACATAAAGAGACATTGGTCTAGCTTCCAAAAGTTATTTGGCCACATATTAAGGACGACAAACACCTCAGTCTCTCTCGGACCAAGGACCCTGCAAATGTCCCAAACGCCAACATTCCATGGTGCGATATTAACTCCAACGATGTAAATGGTATGCTACGGATTTTTAACGACAATATTATTCAATCTATACTATTATATAAATCTGTAGGCTCTGTGTGTACTTGCAATTTTTCTGACAAATTTTGGGGATAAATATTCATTTTATGACTCACTGACACCAATTCTACGATTTTTGAAATTTTTGTCTGTCTGTCTGTCTGTCCCTTTCGTATCGGAAGGACATTTGAGTAAAACGTCATATGAGCACAATATGACCACTTTTAACTAGTAAGAACAAGCGATTGTGCAAACGATAGGCTATAAAAAAAAAGTTGGAAAAAAAAAATATAAAAAAGTTTACGCTTAAAACTTGTATGTAGTAAGAACATGCGATTGTGCAAAAGATAGGCTAAAAAAAATGAAATTTGAGTTGAGACTGGTTTGACATGGCTACCAACAGAGAGAGATGGCGTGCAAAGGGAGAGGCCTACACTCAGCATTGGGTGGCGACGGGCTGAAGAAGAAGAAGAAGCGGGCGAGTGACGGCTCTTGATGAAAATTTGTATGTAGTGAAGCGGGCGAGTTTGAACTGGTTTGGGATGGCTACCAACAGAGAGAGAGAGAGAAGGCGTGCAAAGGAAGAGGCCTACACTCAGTATTGGGTGGCGACGGGCTGAATAAGAAGAAGAAGAAGCGGGCAAGTGACGGCTCTTGATAAAAATTTATATGTAGTAAGAACATGAGATTGTGCAAATGATAGGCTATTAAGATGTAGGTAAACCTAATAATTATTTTGATTAGCATTCATTGACCCATTATTTTCGCATAGCGAAGCGGGCGGGTGATGGCTAGTTATTTAATAAGAGGGCTCCCATCAAACGCGTCTATATTAAAAATCACTCACACCCAAAAGATCACTTACACTGTCAAGGAAATGATGAATCTACGAGATAAAGCACACGCGAGATGTAAATCCACAAAACAATCGGTTCACAAAAAGTATTACCAGGAGTTATAAGGTCCGTTGTGAATGCTGCTTTTCACAGTGAAAAAACTGCATACTTTAACAAATATTCATATTAATTCAATGGAACCTCGGACACTGTGGAAACAAATAAAAAGACATGTTGTTGACTTCAAAAACAAAGATTTGATGCCATCGCATTTAAATAATCCTGACGTTTTATTTAAAACTTTTTTGAATATACCCGGAAATAAGAACACCAACATATCTGTCCTCAATGATCTCAAGTCAGATAAATTTAGTAGTGCTGTGTTTGCACTGAAACCTGTGACAGAGACTGTTTGGCAGCATTATTAAAACAATAAAAAGTAATGCTCGGAGAGCTGACGGTATTGCATTTAATATGATTTTGCTCACATTGCCATGTACTTTGCCAACAATTACCGCCATAGTTATCAAGTCAATAAAGACTGGCGTATTTCCGGAACAGTGGAAGACAGCTATCGTGCGACCCATTCCTAAAACTAAATATCCCAACGATTATAAAGACTTGCGGCCCATTAGTATACTCCGATTTCTGTCCAAGATCATACAAAAGGCAATTTGTACACAAATGACAAATTTAAAAAAAAAAAAATATTTTACCAGAAAACCAATCTGGTTTTAAAAAAGGTCGCAGCAAGGCATCCGTACTCTTGGCCGTGGTTGATGACATCTTAGCAGCGCAAGATAAAGGCGAAAGCACTCTGTTGATGTTACTCGATTATTCCCGCGCATTCGACAGAATTAATGTAACAGTATTGCTGGCTAAACTAAAATATTATGGATTTGACACTATAACATTGAAATGGTTCACTAGCTACTTGTCGTATCGAACGCAATATGTAGAAACCCGAAATGACGATGGCTCGACATCACGTTGTACCACTGCTAGCGTGGTCCGTGGTATCCCCCAGGGGTCTATTTTAGGACCGCTGCTGTTTATATTATATACTGCTGATATAACAAAAAATATAATAAATTGCAAGTACCACTTATATGCCAACGACCTTCAGTTGTACATTTCTTTTAGGCCTGAATTTACCTCCTCTGCGACATTGATATTAAATGAAGATTTGAATCGTATTGGTTTGTGGAGTGATCAAAATAACCTCAAATTAAACCCAAACAAATCTAAATACATGATCTTGGGTTCCAGAAGCGGCATCGCCACAGTTTCCTCCAAACATCCCCCGGTGTCCATGATGGGCTCATCTTTAGATAGAGTGTTGGAAACCGCCGTTCTGGGTCTACTTATGGATGGGAGTTTGCATTTTGAAGGACATATACTGGAAATAATGAGCAAGTGTTTTTACAGGCTAAAGGTTTTATAAAGAATCCGCAATTACATCGACGGGGACATGCGAGTTAATTTATGCGATTCACTTGTTCTTTCTAAACTCAATTATTGTGATACTATGATTGGAGGATGTTTGTTGGGACGTAACAGGAAAATAATCCAACGCATTCAAAATGCTGGTGCGTGGTTTTGTTTCCCAGCCCCTCCACGACCACACATCTCTCCGTTTCTAAACAGCAACAATCTTTTAAATATGAGCGCTAGACAAAGATTGCATTTGGCTTCTTTGCTCTTTGGAGTCGTCAAAAGTCATGAGCCGTCTTATTTATTCTCTAAACTGAGATTCACTCAGCGCTAAATAAGAATCGCGTTACGCACGGCTGCTTTTTGTGGCAGTTTTCGATACCCTGCCACGAAATGCTGAAACAACCTACAGCCGCCGATAAGAAACTGCAAATCTATTGCTGCTTTTAAATGTCGTCTCAAAAAAAATATTTTCGATGAACAAGTTTCCGGTAAATGAAAAGTCGTGCTACGCTATAAACAGTTATTATGTGTTACTATTGTTTTCCCGTGTTTTTCTTCGCACACATACACACACACACACACACACACCCACACCTACACACACACCCTAACATACGAGTTGAGTATTTATAAGCTTATGTATTTGAGTAATGCCAATGTTTCTTCCGTCTCGGGTGCCATCTATTTTGTAATTAGTTTTAGTTTATTTTATTTTAGTTACGGCTTCCGCAGAACACCAGCTATGTAGCCTGGGGATCTCCTTAGGTCATGACACATGCTGAGCGGTTGCCTTTTTGGTTCTGGAACCTCTAAATTTGTGTAATATACGTGATATATATTTTTTTATTTAGTTTTATGAACCAAATAAAAGAGTATTTTCTTTTTTTCAATTAGAATAACAATTGTAAATTAAACGCGAGCAGCGAACCCATATAAAGCGTTCCATTTCAATATTAAGTATTTACTAAGAAAATGAATTGGAAAGGCGGTGTATTCAGCTTGCAAGTTAATAAAATAGTAATAGTGTAGCGTGTGAATAACACTTAAATAACCTGAGCCTAAATATTAAACAAAGAATAAGCTTGGAATAAATATTCTGTGTTTTGTTCCAAATTAGAGTAACATATAACATAACTTAGCTTTTGTTTAAGATTAGAGTAAAAAAGACAAAACACTAATAACTATTCAATGTTTTGGTATATTCTGTTTATTTGTAAGAATGTCCAATATGTTTTAAGTCATATGTTGGCCTTCTTCTTCTTCTCATCACCAAAAGCAGCCCCAGAGGTTCTATCTTGATAGCATACGTCCACTGAGCAAGCGCACTGCATTTGCTCTTCAGGACTTTGAGCCCTCAAGCAGGCTGATAATAGATACTTACACATAATAGAAACAATCTTTCGAAATGGACCAACACTAAGTTCTTTGAAAAAAAAACTGCTATTCCACATATTTTGGGTAAGTGGCATAATAGAATGGAACAGCTGATATTATTTTAAGGATTTCAAGGTCGTTCGGTGGTCCGCTATTCATAAGTACTAACGACTTAAGTTCCACGGTGAAGAGTCGGACTAGCTAAGTCTGCGAGCTGTATATTTTCACAGCCGCTCGCGGACCTTTTTATCGAGCCCCACACGCGCGCCGAGGCTGTAACTCAGCCGAGGCGTCGTACATTTAATCATTCCCGCCCAACCTCCCATTTTGTCTGCGGGTATAAATTAAACCTTTTTATAATTCCTAGTGCCAGGTGATTAATTTCACGAAATCCGCCGGAGACACAATCACAGCTGAATGTGCGAGGCGCGGCATGCTATTGTGGGAAAGAGTACACAGTTTTCTATTGTTTGTTATTCTTTAACAATACAGTGAAATGGCAGATGGACTAAACTAGCTATGATATGATAAATACATAACAGGTTACCTTAAAAAATATATATTTTTTTAGTCACATTATTAGCAATTTTTTTTGAATATTGTTATTATTTTATTCTGCACAGAGAAGCGTTTGGTCTATAGATCATGTATGAGTAGTAAGTAGTAGCGACGACAGATGTCCAATAAATCGAATGATAAGAAATAAGAAAATTAATAATGACAGTGAAATGATCAGATTGACATGACACATCCATACATAGAATAACTGGCAAAGATATCTTTTAGTAGGATGTGAAAATCGTTTGAAAAAATTACTAATCCTTTTTAACTGATAAACAATCAGGCGTACGGCTCGTGCAAGGAAGGCGTTCACCAAACCCATAGATAACAGTCACTCGTTGCCGAAACTACAGAAACATTGTAGATATCGTTGAAAAGAAGATAATATATCAAAACAAACTATGTCGTTGATAAAGCAAGTGTGTTTAAAATGGCCGTCGCCCGGCCGTTCCGCCGCAGCTGACGGACGGCTGAGACGTGATCAGCTCCGGGGCGATTTGGCGGCTAAGCTGCTCCGTATGATATGCAAATATCAGCCGTTCCGCTATTAAGCTATTTAAAGCATACCCGTATTTCACATCGGCTAGAAAGGAAGCTGAAAATGTTAAAGAAAAAAGAAACTACCTCGAGCAAGTTTAAGCGAAGCAATATCGCGTTCCTTTGATAGACGCTAGTCGACAAAGTATTCCATTATACATTTTACAGATATTTTTAAAACAGAAGCAAAGAAACTTACGCAAATTTAAATAACAGAATAAAGTGGATAGTACTCAATAGTCGTTACAGAACAATAATGTCCTTTAAATATAAACTTAATAAAATGATTCTTTTATAATAAACTGTCTGACCCGGGGGACTTCGTACCGCTTTGACAGTTTCCATGACAACAAAACAAACAAATCATTTTGTATTGGGAAATTAAATTGTTGTTTTTAGTATTTTGTTACTTATTATTTATGTTTCTCATCGCTTACAACCTTCCCTGAACTTCCACAAATATTTCAAAATCAATATTAGCCAATTCTCGAGTTTTAGCGAGACAAACGAACAGCAATCGGTTTATATATATATTTATTATATATATATATATATAAACCGATATATATATATATATATATAAATATATATTTATTATATGTTTATATATATATATATATATAAAGATATAAGCTTAATAAGTTTCGGCGCGATTATTACAGAGCCACGATAGCGTACGTAATAGCAAGCGCATCTGACCAGATTTGTAAGAAGGTGCGGGTTTAAATCCCGCTTGTGAATTTTTTTTCAACACTTTACCAACTTGTCATCTTTCACATTAATATAAAGATAAATGTTTTGACCATAATAGAACTTCCTACTGCAGGAATGGTACACGGTTTGGGTGGTGCTAGAGCTTATAATATGTGTTAAATCCAATATATAAAATTCTCGTGTCACAATGTTCGTTCCCATACTCCTCCGAAACGGCTTGACCGATTCTTATGAAATTTTTTATGCATATTCAGTGAGTCTGAGAATCGGCTACTATCTATTTTTCAAACCTCTAAGTGATAAGGGGTGTTCACCCCAAAAAATTTATTTTATTTTTCTGATAATTTTTATTTTTTATTTTTTTTATTATGTGGCATTAAAAAATACATACAACCCTAAATTTTCACTTTTCTATCACCAACCCCTATTTTTTTTTATCAGTTGTCTGTCTCCGCCGGGCGTCTACCGGTGTCACTTCTCACCCAGTAAACCGCACGGAGTAGGAATTACTATCAATAAGTCCCAAGGTCAAACGATGTCTGTTTGTGGCTTAGATTTGAGCACACCATATTTTTTACACGGAAAATTGTACGCGGCATGCTCTCGAGTTGGCAAACCATCCAGTTTGTTTGTGTTAGCTAAAGATGGGCTAACAGAAAATATTATACACACTAAAGCATTAATGGATTGATATTGTTTGTTAGTGTTATTGTCGTAATTAATGATATTTAAAGGAATAAATTATAATCATCATCCGCTCATTTTATGTGCCCACTGCTGGGGCACGAGCCTTCCCTATGGATGGATAGGGAGAACGGGCTTTTAAACCACCACGCGGGCCCAGTGCGGATAGGTGGTTGTTAACGACTGCTAATGCAACCGGGACCAACGGCTTTACCTGCTTTCCGAAGTACAGAGGAGCTCGAGATGATACACTTTTGGTCACCCATCCGATGACCGGCCATTGCGAAAGTTGCTTAATCTCAGCACTCGCAGACCGGGCGCGTTATACACTGCGCCACCGAGTTCCTCAAATTATAATAATTAAATTAGAATAAAGTAAAAAGATAAATGTTAAGTGTTATGTTATTTTTATATACCGTCATCGTTCACAGCGCTCCATGCCTCTTTCACTCATATACCACATCCTCACACACTTACACTAAGTAAGAATTTTTTTCTACCCGACAAATTCCCTAGAAATAATTGGCAAAACAACGTTTGCCGGGTCAGCTAGTATTTTATAAAATTAAGTAAAATACAGTGAACAAATTAAACGCCTACCCGACCCAGCCAGGAATCGAACCTGGATCTTCCGCAATCTGGGCGGCTGCACTGACCGCTATGCTACCGGGAAGGCTGACGTAAGCGCTGAAATTTGTCACTGCTTTTTTAATTTTTTTAGTGCTAATAGCGGCACAGTGCGCCATCTATCCAACGGTCATTGCAACCGATGGCTATGCAAATACCACAAATTTGATAACACAACGCTATAGTAAATTTTTACTTTTTATTTTCAAGTGCTAATTGCTGCATTGAAGCTAAATTAAATATTTATAAAATTTATAAAACCTGGCTGGGTTGGGTAGGCGTTTAATTTTTTTCACTGTATTTTATAAATTTCATCAATATTTAATTTAGCTTCAGTGCAGCACTTAGCACTTGAAAATAAAAAGTAAAAATTTATACGAGTATGTCTTGTTAAAAATACTAGTATCATTTGGTCCATAGTTGTGTTCCGAAAGTTAGAGGTAAGATAGTCTGTTACATAATGGTTGTGATTTTAGGGGCAAGTCAAATTGTTTTTTTTTAATAAAAGCCTTCAGCAATAACACACCGAGCGCGTTTACTAAACGCCACTGAGCTTTTAGCTATGGTACTTAAACATGATTACAAAATTTCTGCAATGGTACTTAAACATGATAACAAAATTCCTGTAATAGTACTTAAACATGATAACAAAATTCCTGCAATGGTACTTAAACATGATAACATGAATTCCGGGTGAACTTGGTGAGCTTTTGTATGGTGTCTTGATTGAAGGCGCCTTAGAATTTAGGAAGGAAGACCTTAAGCCATAATGTGACTACTATCAGGTGAGATGATTACAAAGCACTTTCTTCTCCGTAGCACAACAAAACATATCTACATCAGTGGTTATCTACAAAGTTACCAATTGTAATACAAATAACAAGACTTAATAATTTAAAGGAAACATTCCCCCGAAAGCCTTGTAACAAATTCATCAACAATAAATAGGTACAAGTGGTCATTAGCATAAAAGAAGTATGCATTAGAAACGGCGTTCCTCCCACTTCGGTTATCAGCGCCTTGCATTATGTATGAGGCTCAGCGGACTCGAAACAAAATGTTTATCAAATGATTTCTTAAGGCAATGTAAATTCAATGTTCTGCCAAATGTTTGAGCACGGCCGAAGCTTGGTTTTTTTGATAACTTTATTTATTTTGTGAACTTATGTGCGTATTTGTAACTTAATATCTGCATTAGGCCCAATGACCTTAGTCCAGCGTAATCTATAAATTAATACGTGAAGCAAAAACTTTGTACCCCTTTTTACGAAAATTGCGCGGACGGAGGAGTATGAAATTTCGCACACTTATAGTTTATATAGAGAAGGAGTAAGTACATAATATTAATATTATTTTTAAATTATGCATAAAAAATATATTAAATCAATAAAAGAAACATTACACACACTACCATGTATTTGACACACACGCATAATACTCTTTTCAAAAATTTCAAAAATGGAAGAGGAGCGGCCGAAATCTGACAATGCCAATCCAAACTCACATCCTATCTTTTTTTAATTTTTCATTGCTTAGGATACAATCCGTGCAGCCTTAATAAAATTCGGTCGAATTTCGACCACTGGGCGACCACTAGTCATAATATTAATATGTAAACAGATTTGTGAGATTGTTCTTCTGTTGTGTTCTGATTATTGTTCTGTATTCTGTTACCTGTGTAACGAATACATTTATAATTTGTTATTTTATTTTGAACTAGTGCATTTTATCGGTTATTTGGAGTGCAAATTATATATATTTATATATATTTTTAACATATGAAATACTTGTAATGAAATGTGTAATATAATTGATTAAAATTGTACCTTACAACGTAGGAAGGTATCACATGACCAAACAGAAGATAATTTATAATATTTGTTTTGTCAAAAAAATGGTTCAATCTTTTGTGAACCTAATTGGAGTAATTTGGAATGTAATACATAGTAGAGGATTAGGTAACTGGGTGGAAAGAGGCACTGATTTATTATTGTTTTCTAGCCTGTCCGGGGATTGTAACACAATTTGAAATAAGAATACCGTTGTCGTTGTCACAAAAATATCTTTAAGGATTGTGGGTAGCCAAAACCCAAGCAAGAATGAAGCAGAGAAAAATTTGAAAATATAGGTACTTTATTCAAATAGAGGTAATAATTCACCGGGCTGAAGTATGACGGGGTAGGCGGCGAGGCTATGCGTCGCCGGGGATACTCGGGAGTAGGTTCTGTGTTGCCTGGACTCTGCTGGTTTACGCCGCGTCCTAGGCGAGCGACATAAGCGCGGGTGCGACAACGAAGTAGCTTGTTTTTTATAAAGAGTTTTCTGTTGACCGCCTATTGTCTTTACAGCGTTTCCTGACTTCGTTTGGTTTCTATAGATAGATGGTTTCTATAGAAAGGGGATGGCTTCATGCAAACGTGTTGCGTCGCGCCCTCGGTCCACTTCGATCTGATTCAAATATTGATGATAATCTATTGGATGGGGATGGGATACGCTTTCGTGATGCCGTCCCCTCTAGAAACCGGCTAAGGGAACCCTGTAAACTTCTCGCCACCCACGAAACGTTCGGTTACGTTGTAAAGACCACAGATGATGTTGATCCGAATCCCCCGGAGAATCTAGTAGGGAATGAGGGCATGTTGGCGTAAGGCCATTTCCTCTAAAAACTCTCTGACAGTGTTTCAATAACATGGCTCGAGGAACTCTTTAAGTTTCCCGCCGCCCCTAAAATTAGCCCGGTGACACTGAAAAGGCTACCGGAGGCTACTAAGTAAAACCAACGAACTTTCTCCAAAAAAAGAACCATAGACGGCCAGAAGCAAATCTCTTACCAACACAAAACCGCTTCGAGCTTCAGAATATCAGAATATCAGAGTATCAATATATCAAAATATTTGTTTGCCATAGATAGGGTACAATATAGATGGTAAAATAATAATATTGGAACTTAAACCCATACTAATATTATAAAGCTGAAGAGTTTGTTTGTTTGTAACTACTGGTTCGAAATGAATTTTTTTTTTTGTGTTGAATAGTCCATTTATTGAGGAAGGCTATAGGCTATATTACATCACGCTATGACTAATAAGAGTGGAGCAGCAATGAAAAATGTTGCAAAAACGGGAAAATATTTTTTTGAGAGCTTTATTTGCGAGCGCTGCGTAAACGGTGAAAGTTACGCAAAAATCATGTATAACAAAATTGTTCCCCTTTAAAAGTTCTAAATAAAGTCCGTGACAGCATATGTCTAGCTTTTAAGGTTGACTCACTATAACCTTTTTTATGGCAATCAATTAACGCGGGTGAAACCGCGGGGCACGGCTAGTTTAACTATGTAACAAACATTGCAATACAAACATTTTTGTATCAAAAATTAATAAATGAATATCATTAATTAACATCATTTTCATTATCATCATTAGGTAGTAATAAAAAAAAACTTTCCATAACTCACACCAATTACCTAGCCCAAGAGAAGCTTCGTTATTAAACTCATTAAATCTTACATTACATTAATTTTTTGGTATATTCGTGCTTCGTGCTTTGAGTCGCTTTGATGTCGTCGCATCGCCTCGCTATCGCGCTCGTCGACTCGTCTGCGCAGGACCACAGAGTGGTTTAAGTGTTCTGTGGCAGAACCACAGAGTAGTTATGTACTCTGTGGCAGGACGCCGCGTAATGGATGAGCTATCGGCTGTTTATCTTTGGTAATTGTTGCTACTTTGTACTTGTATCGAGTTATGAGTTGCGATTCATTGGAAAATTTGTGTAGAAGTTTTATTGAAGCTTTGATTTGTAAGCTTAATATTTTTGTTTGATTTCAAATTTACCATGTTTTTAAAAGATCGTTGGCGTAGCGAGTACCGCGTTTAAATAATGTACGCTAATCAACTTTTGGAAAACCCGGCCTCAGATGGGTGACCAATTCTAATTATCTTTATATTCATCGTGCTTCAGGAGGAATGTTACAAAAATGGTCTTAAGTTGTTGTCGTAAGAAAATCTTCCTGCAATGCGGAGTGGTAGGTTTGGCTGAATTGTTAGGGTGTGCCGACCAAAAAAAGCCAAAAGTGCAGCCACGGTTAAGTTGATATAATTAAAAATACTAGCGTATTACGTAAAAAAATATAAATATTTAGTATCAAATGTCTCCATAAATTCATAACACACTATATTTTTCTACAATACCATTTAAAGTTGGGCTAAAATCATGAAAACGAGTTTATGTAAATTATTGTACCTCTGACATTATCTAAACAATCACCAATGTCTAAACTACAAATCGTCCGTCTCACATTTTCGATTTATCAAGCGGTTATTTAAATTATTATTTTTCAAATTAACACGTTAAATTCCCCATACAAAATTAGAATGACCGCGCGGCATCAAATAAATATGGACGAAGACGTTTCAAATAAAATATATAACACTTGTCACTTATGGACGGCGGGCGCACCCATAATGTGTCGTATTTGGGAAGGCATGTTCACATTGTAAATAAAATGAAATGTTATTTACAGCGTGCACGGCCGGTCGTCGCGAGGGTCTTAAAGCCTTTTACCAAGCGGACGTGTGTCCGGTGTATATAATATGTCGAGATTTCTAATATTAAAGTTCCTATCTGTACGGCCGTACTGCCCGTAATGTTCTTACGGGCTATTTTTGTACAACTATATTTCTTATTATCCGTCCTGATATTTCCCAGTACTTAGCTTATTCTATAAATATTTTTATAGCTCCGCACGTGTGTGCTCGCGTCTTATTCTGTCTGTCACAAAAGGCTTTGCGTATCCCGAGTATTAAACATAATAGAACATACGTCAATTGTTTCTTTTGTATTGACGTGAATCTTTAATCCTTCGATTAACAAACAAGGTTACGCTTGTTTAGGTAGTATTGGCAGCTACTGGATGAAACTGGTTTTTCTTCCTTTTTTAATGCTAATAAGTGGACTCTAACTTAAATCTAACACTCTAACTGATCTCCTGGTATTATTTACTTGGCTTTTTACTTCTAGCTGGCATTCATTTTCATGTCATTTATTTTCTATTGTGTCAATAATTATCTTGCATTCACTTTTACAATTTCGATGTAAATATAGCATAATAGATATCGAAAAAAAAACGAAATTTTAAATAGCGCTACAAACAAGCTGTCGTGCCTCCACAGTAACCACGGCTTTCCTTAAACTAGGTGACAACTCTTTTATATGTTTATTCTGAAATAAATAAATTAAGTAAAATCGGAGCTTTCGAGACAAATTCTAATTTTAGTGAACAACCGCATTTGTAACTTTTCGGCATGGGCCCTTTTCTTATTATTTCTTCCGGCCGCATCTAGACTGTCTCGTGAACTTTTTCGCGACCTTCCTCTGTGTCGGTCGTGACCCTGTATTCAGCCATAGGTTTTAGTCCACCTTTCACTTACCATTTATTTATTTATTATTATAATAACTACAACTCCTAAACATGGTTACTCATTACATAGCGTAATCAGACTGACCGTCTACCAGAAACCTGTACCTGTCAAACGTATCATTCGCGCTTATTAGCAAAACATAAAAATTACTAAATAAAAAAAAAGAAATATTATGCCATGAACACAAATTTTCATCATTTTATAATATGTATTGTAACTTAAAAACATCAATTAACTTTAAACAAGGGTAAGTATAGATAGATAATACCCTATTTTGCAATAATACAATCTGACCCATCTCGATAAAACAGGACTTTAAGGCGCGCAACTAGAACTCAATTTATCGGAAAAATACTCATCGTATATAACCTTTACTCAAAAAACAAAGACTTGGAGCAATTTAAACTTATTTTTTCCAAAAAAATGTGTGATTGGTTTTACCATGATAACTTTAAAACCATTCACTCAAGAAAAGTAAAAATGACTGTTTTCGATGGAAAATATTGTGTTTTAATAAACATAATAATTAGAATAATAATTAAAAATTGTTACTATAATAAGAAAAAAAACATTTCTGTAAAAAAAATGCGTTTGTTTTCCTTTTATTTTTGGTTATATCACTTTACAACAAAAAGTAACACTTTGACACGTCTCTTTTGAATGTCTTATAATAACCCTACGATATTATCTGTAAAATGACACCCAAATCACACGTCTAAGTCCATTAGTATAGGAGCTATTGTCGATTGAATGCGACCCGTGCTCGAGCGCTACGAAGCAGGTAGCGTCCTTTCAAGTCAAGCGGAGTTCGCCCTTCATCATTTCAGCACTAATTTTCGGTGATTACGTGGGCTGCGATCATTGATGACCAGTTGATTGGCCCCATCGAAATACCATCAACATTGAACGGTCAAAACTTTCTTGAGTTTTTAGAAACCCGGTACCGGAATTACTGCATGATTTACTACTTGTCTATCGCCGCCGGTTAAGGCTACAAATGGATGGCGCACCAGCCTACTTTGCTCGAAGTATTACGGAATACCTGAATGAGCATTATCCTCAATGGATTGGGCGCAACGGACCGGTGGCATGGCCTGCACGTTCACCTGACCTCACCTCTCTCGATTTCATTTTATGGGGGACGATGAAACAGAAGGTGTACTTTGAAAAAGTACGTACCCGTGAGGAACTTCTTCATCGCATAAACGTTGCTGCCGGAGAATTGCGCGCAAACCGTGCTATGATGAAACGGGCGACACGTCAAGTGGCTCTCCGAGCAACTACATGCATAGCAAATGGCGGGGGTTATTTTGAGCATGAACTCTAACCTCCATTATGTTGAATGTGTGTACACACACCCATTCAAAATAAATAAATAAGTAAGTAAGTATAAGTAAATTGTTATTGATATAATCACTAGTTACTACACAGTAACTAGTGATTATATCAATAACAATTTACATTTACCTACGTTTCCATTTACTTACATTTACAAAATAACTAATTATTTATTTTCTGAACTGCTCTCGGCAACCAGTAGTGCTTGAGCACGGGTTGCATTCAATCTTCAATAGCTCCTAAACTAATTGGCTTAGATGTGCAATTTTTATTTAGGGCAAAAACAGGATGGAGGGAGCTAATAAACTGTATTAACGGAGGTATAAACTAATTATTATATAAAGCAATAATAATCATATTCACAAAACATTTATTCACTTCATAGTATTATTTGCTTTAACTTAAATAACAATTAGCTTTAAATAATAAACACAAATACTTATCTGAAAATAGCAATGGTTGGTACTTAGAGCCAGACACACGACAGAAGGCGAAATAGCAACCGATCGCTTCGATTGCCACCGATACAAGTCAGCCTACCCGCGCTGCACTGCTCGTGAAAAACAAAGATTGCGATCGGTTTACTAGCGCCCCACTTCTGACTACCGCGGTAATTGTCAATACACAAAGATTATTACCGAAATATTATTTATATTAATTTACGTATTTAAGAAAATCATTGTTAAATTATAACTTATTTTTAAAATCTGTACAATAATTTTTGAACTGTATATTTTTTACTTATAAAATCCACTTCCCTCCATCAGCCATAAGTCTAAATTTGCTAAAAACCTAACACGCTCATTAATAGCGCGCAGCCAAACGCCGAAACCCCGACATTGGGCACCGCTCGTCAGCGCTAACTGGGTCGCAGCGCGGGCTTGTATCAAACTCCGTAATTCTGTTGCGCGAGCTCTCTGCAGCCGAATTCGACGTGATTAATGAGCCGCACCCGGTTATCAAAGGCAATGCAGAGCTGATAGAACGGCGTCGCGAGCGACGTTCGGCTCGCCTTCCTTTGGTTAAGCAAATAAAGCTCATCAAGTTATGGGGTTACAATCCGTAATGAAGTCCCATAAAAACGTTGGAGTGCTGTTGGAATTAATAATGTCAGATTGGCTGATCCTGTTTGTTGGCCTCTAGGGGACCTTGTGATGAATGGCAGAATTTGATAGGTGTAACGTTGCGTTTAACTGACCAAATACTCGTATAAGATCACCCGGCACCTGTGCGGACGCAAAGCTAGGAGAGGTGGTGCAGCGTGGCCTTGGGGTTCAGGTTGGCGACCTTGGTGGTGGGACGCCAAAAACTCCTAATTCTCAATGCTCAAAATTCAAAAGTCAAAATTTTAAATATATTATTATTTTCCAACGGAAAAGCACGAGGCACATAGCTTAGGTATTAGGTACTGTTGTATTTTTAAGGTGTCAATCAATTAGCTACTGATAAGTGTTAAGCTTGTGGGAGGCCTTCGTCCAGCAGTGGATGTCTTTTGGCTGAGATGATGATGATGAAGTGTTAAATGACAATTGATCAATTTTATTTCATTATTGTAGGTA
The DNA here is from genome assembly GCA_947562085.1 of Eudonia lacustrata. NCBI lineage: Eukaryota > Metazoa > Arthropoda > Insecta > Lepidoptera > Crambidae > Eudonia > Eudonia lacustrata. Next base: position 64,547,303 of record OX387339.1, on the reverse strand, counting down.
TTTAGGTTACAATATCTCCATAATTACTTAATATTCTAATAGCAACAATCATATAAACCTTTAATACCAATAGCGTGTAAAAGGCGACGTGTGTCGCTCTGCCTATCTGTAGCCTATCATATAACTGTAACGACCACAGACCTATGTAATGACCAAGGGGCTAGAACCTAATAGAAAAACAATCAAGAACCATAAACTTCCAAAGTTACACTTACAATATTTTTTGTATGTGTAAGCGAGAGGTTCGTCGTCGCCACCGCTGGAGGTCGATTCATAAAAATTCATGAACTCCCATCGTTTTACATGGCACCGCGCAAACGTTTCCTGCATTCTCCGATGGCGGCCGAATTTCAACATGATTAACGAGCGGCGGCCGACTTATCTCGCCCGCAAAAAAACATCGGAAAAACACTACCTTGTAGTTGAGCAAAAAGTCATTAACGATTCCCACTTGATCTCTCCGCTATGTGCTGCTTTTTTGTGGGTACGCCTTTAAGAAATCGATGTTACGTTATGTAAACATGAGGGCTAAGTTACCATGTATAAGTTCTTATTCGCAACTTATCAAGTTTGTTTTAGTAGGATGTAAGCTTTCACAGAACCCGATTGGATGGTTACCTATTTCTGCAGCCAAACAGCAGTGTCCTGTTTGAGACACATGTATTCCAGTTAATGAGATATTGTATAATCTAGTAAATTTACTAAGTATGGATGCACAGTTGCTCCACCTAGTCTGAGGAAGTCCTGAAGGTGGAGCGACGATCTTCGCAAGGTGGCTGGTAAGAGCTGGATGAGAGTAGCCGCATCTCAGTGGCGTGCACTTAAGACAAAGACCAATACTTTTTATTTTTTTAGAGAGGCCTAAGTCCAGCATTGGACTATTATAGGCTGACGATGATGATGATGAGATGCCTGTACCTAAGGTTAGGGTCGTCAACGTGCACGTTATATCCACGGCATGGTAAGTCAATAGTCCACAGTGAACGCTTACCATTATGTGAACCAAATGATGATTTGTTTGCTAGCGGTGTTCGATTCACAACGACCTCCATAGCCGAGTGGCTTGCACGGTGGCGTTTACACTGAGATCCCGGGTTCGATTCCCTGTCGGGTCGATGTCGAAAACGAACTTTTCGATATTGTGTCGGGTCTGGGTGGTTGTGGTACCGTCGATGTTTCTGATTTCGAGTTTCATAAACGACTGCTTTAGCTACTTACCTTGGGATCAGAACAATGTGTGATGTTGTCCAATATATTTTGTTCATATAAACATTGCTTTAGTTTAATATATGCATTGATTTGATCCCAAGGTAAGTAGCTAAAGCACTCGTTTCATGGAAATCAGAAACAACGACGGGACCGACAAACAAACACACACGTGACTTTGAATGGAAATCAAACTTGTGACCTATGAGAATGCGGCACCGGCAGGCTGTTACCATAAAAACCAACCAGTTGTTAATAGTACGTTTGCAATGCGACTGCTCAAGTTTCGGTTAATTGGTATTACGGACACATCACTTCGCTCAATGATTGCTCGCTTAGTGCATTTGCGATCAAAATGTATGTAATATGTAGTTTACTGAGCGATTTGTGTCCGTTATACCAGTCTATCAACCGCATCTAGAGCAGTCGCGTCGCAATTGTACAGTTAACGACAGCTAATTGCTTTTTTCCGTAATAACCCTACGGGCTTGGCGATATCACCATTTGAACGACATCTATTTAAATCCGAATTAGTTAGAAAAATCACTGAAACCCTAAATAATCTTAGCCAACAAAGGTTGTTTCAAGAGATAGTCCAGCCCTGGAGTGGTCGAGCTAATTCATCAAGTATTAACAAAGCACCCCTTCGCTCTCGCATTACTCGTCGGCACTCCGTGACTACACAGTGTAGAGTGGCCTGGACGCTGGCGGCTGGCGCAAGCCATGAGACCTATCTCTAAAGCTTTAATTAATGGGTTCAGGCGTGTTAAATATAAAATTTAACATAGCCTGAATAATGTTAATAAACTGTTGTCTATTGCAGCTGTTTATAGCAACCCTAGTCGCTAATCGCATGGCGCTGAAGTATCAGTTTTAGTTTGAGAAGGGGAACTTCTTAATAAGGTGTTACTTTACGGAAATCCATGGATTACAAGTAATATAGGTATCGATTTGGGTACCGTTTCCGTTGACCAGCCTTTACGAAAGTTGCTTAACCACAGCACTCGCAGACCGGGTGCGTTAACTACTGCGCCATCGAGCTCCTCGTAACACTTTAATTGCGTTTTTGTATATTATACTGAGTTGAAAATGCTCATGGCGGCGCTATTGTTGTTGTCCTCTGGGTTATCGTTAAAACCCAACAACCATTAAGCCAAGTTGTGGGTTATGGCCCGACCTCGCCATGAGCCGATATGAATGATGAATTTCCTGATCCAAATTTCTGGGTTTTCTATTATATATGATATCCTAATCCCTACTTTTAAGTTGAATTACTACATCTGTGGGTTATACTATTAGTTTGCTTTCGTAACAGCAACTGTCTCATGACTTGCGCCGCCCCACATCCGGAGGCTTAATTGACCTGAAGACGAGATGCGTGCGTCCTCAATTTTCCAACCCTTGCCTCGCGTGACGAGCGGGCTTTTTAACGTGACCCTGGCAGCAAATTGCTCTTGTCTCTGAGTGATTATCTGTGTTCTCCACAGAGTACACATCATAATTTGCAATTCGGGAGGAAACAAATTTGCTTCATTACGCTTGACGGATATGCCGATATGTTGGCGTTCGGTGTACGGTTGGGATGGTTTTGTGTGATGGTGGAAGTCAAATCAGTTGGGCGGTTCAACTTTATAGGTGTTTCTAGGTGTTAAAAAATATTTTCTTTTGGTTCAAACCGCATAAATGAGTCTCAAAAAATTCAAAATTCAATACAAAATTTAAAATGTATTTATTTTTATTCAAAATGACTTTTACAATTGTTTTTCGAACATCAATTTAAAGCCATGACTTCGTAAACCTTACGGTAGAGACCTTGTATCGAGAAGAAGCCGCAAGAAACTCGGCAAGGGCTTGTCAGCTGTTATTAAGAAATAGAAAATTATTGTGTGGCTCTGGCTGCTGTAGTGTTATTTGTAATTCAATTCATTAAAACAATTTCTTTAATATAATAATGTTTGCAGTGCCCTAACAGGGTTGATATTGTTTTTTTAATACCTGTGACCCCTGTACAACAATATAAAAAATAAAACAATAGATTATGAATGAAATACACATAGGTACCTACGGATAAACATAACTTAAACGCTAAGAAAAAAAAATTGATCCTTAGTACAAAATAAATGAAGCGACCGAATTTTTTCGTACGTTGAGTAATCTTATAGATTTTCATTGGGACGTGGTTCGCATGCAAAGTCCAATCTCATCATTCGTCGGCTATTGGGCGATGTGACGTCACCGGGGCGGCTTCTTGTGTTATTCCAACCAATTTATTTAAATGTTACTCTACGTGCTTTACTTTAAGAAAATTTGGTGCCTTTATTTATAACATACTTAGGCATCAAAGTGTCCTGCAAAGAGGGTCCCAAAGGGGTGTCTTTTAACAGAGGATACTTTTACGTCTATCAATTTAGTTGATGTGTTAGTGGGACATGTATAATTTTTGGTGCGAACAAATAGTTTCAAAACGGTGTTAAAAAAAATAAGAGGAGCTCAATGGCGTTAACGCTCCCCGTCTGCGATTGATAAAGTTAAGTAACTTTCGCAAAGGCTGGTAATAGATGGGTGACCAAAAACATATCATCGCAAGCTCTTCCGTGCTTCAGAAGGCACGTAAAGCCGTTGGTCCCAGCTGCATTAGCAGTTGATAATTTTAGAGGTTTCACATATTTTTGCGCTTACATTGCAAACGCTGGCTGAACCCTACGAGATAGATCAAAATAATGTAACACAGTATTATACACCTTAAAAAGGTCTACAAAAAAGTCCGCGATGGTAAATGTCTATCTCTTAGGGATAACCCACAATAATCATTTTTTATCCTTTTCTTTTTACTAGAATTAATATATTTATTATATAAAATATATTATAATAATATATTTTATAATATAATTATACTAGCGACCCGCTAGTATAATTATACAAAAAGTTAGGCCGTAACCGCTTCACAGAATGCATCTATCAACAGATAGCTTATATGTAAGGCATGTGGAGAGGAAACGGAGTCAATGCAGCACCTACTGTGTGACTGCGACTTTCTGGCTAGGAAAAGAATGGGACTCCTGGGGTCGGCCTATCCTAAACCGGAGGACTTCAGGCTCTTTGCTCTTAAGGACGTTGCCAAACTTATGACATCTATCTTTACAGAGGAGGAAGAGTGAGAGGATGGGGTTGCACAAAAGATCCCGATGGGTCGAAGTGTTACTGACAGAGGGAAACCTCAGCAGCCCCCCACTAAGATAAGATAAGATAGGCCCTAACCGACTTAGTGAAGAGTGATCAACATCACATAACCTCAATCGCCCAAACTGCCCAACCTATATCGCAAAATTTTGCAGGTCCTCATGATAAAGGAGACAAACCAAGATTTTCTGAAACAGCTCCAGATTCAGGGAAACGCATGTTAACGCAGTCGCTGTTATAACATTAAAAGTCAGAAGTACAGAAAATTACAATGAATAACGTCAAACAGTTCCTAACTTGAGTCCACGTCGACAAGAACCGGCAAGACACACATCAACACAAAGCCTTGCTCTAGCTAATATACGCGTGCCCCTGCCTTCAGTGGCACAACCCAGAACGTAACACGATAACCATAATCTGATATCCCGCCTCCCGCAGCTCACAGATCATTTGGCAATGGAGCAGTCACAAACCATCCTAATTGCTCGCTCGGATTTAGATATCGCGATGAAATTTGAGATAGGCCACTTGCACGCTCATGAGAGGTCGAGGGCAGCTGAGTAGCGGTATGTGGTCTCGCAACTTAAGCTACCATCGCATCGCAATGTTTGTGTCAGATTTGCAGATTGTTCAATTCCTTGTAACGGCGTTCTGAAATTGCAGCTGCTTCTCATCGTTTTCATTTTTCATTTTCGCGTAGTTATTGCATGTATCGTCGGCATAATTTTACAAACAGCATCTGTTAGAAAAAGCTCGTTGGTTTGTAAACTGTAAAAGCGAATTGAAGATGCTCTTTTTATTAAATTAATTTCGTTTTTAGACTAGCCTTCAGTTAAACCACGATAGCTTTATGTAATCTGTTCAAAAATAGATGATGTCGTTTGTTAAATTTAATGTTTGGACTTACATGAGTTATATAAGAGAAATAAAACTTATAATTTTGTATTTTAATACACCTTAATGCTCGTCATCATAACATCGTATTTTATTGTCCTAAATACAATAAAGAAAAAAAATATAAGTCATCGTGTCATCTGATTTAAGAAAAAATAACCAAACCCGCTCCGCTTATGAGCGCGCCGCGGCCTAAGTTATCGCCTTCACATTTCCAGCACGGCCGCACTTATGCCACTAATGACCGGCGAGATGTGCGGCCACAGATAGCGTGACCTACTCGCCGCGCGTCAGACCGTACGTCAGACCGCACGGAACCACGCCGCACAGTGGGACGAGCCTGTACAAGTCATTAGACAGGACTAATAAAACTAAACGTAGAAACAGCCTAAACTAGCTTGCTTATCAAAAATACTATATCCCAGCCTTCCTGTTGTTAAATGTGTTACGTCTCAAAACTAACTTGACTTGAAATAGCATCAAAGTTGAACAATCGACTTTACGTAAACATTACATGTTGTGGATGGTGTGGATCCCAACTTATCGTTGAATAATCAAACCTGGTAGTCATGTCCAACGGTTTGTCCCACTGTGCGCCGCGCGCACTACTAACGCGATACGAAACATGTTTCCTTTTTCAATGTATCTTGTGGAGATATAACACAACGCACACATTACTCACACAATCCAAAAGATACCTCTTACACAATATATCTGTACAATAATATGTAATAAAACGAACAATGCGTTCGAATGGAACGGTTGAGAAAAAAAACGATGGAGAGAAAAAGAAGTCTCCAGTGTTTCTCGGCCGTTTTTTTATTTTTGCTTGGAGGCTCTCTCAAATTCCGAATTGGTGGTAGCTTTAGTAAACGTGTTTAAATAAAAATAAATTGTTTTGTATTATTTGGATGTTTTTATAGTTTTGACATCAATATTTATTTATTTATTTGATAGGTACAAAAACAGATAACAAACTGTAACATTCAATTGGTCATACATTTACATTTTGAGTTCATTCTAAATTTGTTAACCTAAATATTGTACACGGCATTAAAATAAAAAATAAAGTCCGTTATCAACATACAGCATTATATAAGTGCCTATGAAGGCATACATTTAATAAAACAATTACTTAGACCTTGAATAACCATTGTTGAAGCTACTCGGAATTGAAATTAAGTTTTCGACCTTCTCCGGGCATCGGATGGCTCTATAAGGCATCGGTATCGGTAATGGCCGTACAGTAGCTGTCCTTCACACCCTATAAACAATGTATTTTCTTTTTCATTTAATTTACTTAGGGGTTTTATCTTTATTAGATTCGTCATTGACATCGTACCTTAAAATAAAATTAAGTAAAAAATACATACTTATAGCATACTCATAATTTCTTTAGCTGCAACACTGGAAGGCTGCCCATAAGACGCATTTGACTGCCGAGCTGTATGCTCGTTTGCCGTCTCAGTAAAATAAAAAAACTATAATATAATTTGCGTAAGACAACGTTTCGCTTATTAACATATCCGCCCCATTAGCGGGCCGTGTAGCTCGTTAACGGGCGCCGCGAGCGCGCGTCCGACCTGACCACTGCCTGCTCGTGCTTAGTCCCGCGCCGACGCCGCCGCTGGCCGGGTTTTACGATAGGCCGTAATTTATTGGATGCCGATACTTGGCTAAGATATTACTATTGTTTCTGGTACTATATTATTGGTTATTGGAGGCGGAGGCGATTGGAATACGTTGTTACCTACTTACGTGTATCAAGGTTGTGTTCGAGATGTAGGCTGGGAGCGATATTGTTAATAAACATTTTCGGTGTGTTAGTTGTTGTTGTTATAAGAATAATTTATGATTCAATTGATTTATGATTACTACTTGTTAATATCATAATATATAAAAAGAAGAGCAAAATAATTATTAAGCATGCTTTGGAAGAATTTAGGTACTTCCGTAATACTAAAGTCACATACCTACTTATTTACAAAAAAAATACCTTATCACGTTTAATTGGTAATGTAAAGTATAGGTGTCTTACAAAAACAGAAAGTAAAAACAAAACAACAAGATATTTTGTAAAGTTTGATGTACTATCTCAAAGCCCTGCGAAACATCAACCAAACTTAAGGTAAGTAGTATCTCAGCTGTTTCAATCTTCTAACGCATTTACCTTCCATAATACGCGAGCAGAGCAGCGGAGCCCCCGCGGTTGGAAGTTTCTGCGCTCGTGTATAAGCTTCTAGCAAGTGCTCACTTGGTCGATTTTACGCGCTTTGATTATTTGGTTGATTCTACGCGCTACGCTCGCTTCGTCTACACTAGGCGCTACGCTCACTATACCAGCTCTACGCGCTGCGCTCTCTTGCTCGAGTACGCACTACGGTCACTTACTCAACTCTATGCGCTACCATCACTTGCTCAACTCTACGCGATAAGGTCACTTGCTAAACTCTACGCGTTACGGTCACTTGCTCAACTCTACGCGTTACGGTCACTTGCTTAACTCTACGCGTTACGGTTATTTGCTCAACTCTACGCGTTACGGTTATTTGCTCAACTCTACGCGTTACGGTCACTTGCTCGACTCTACGCGTTACGGTCACTTGCTCAACTCTACGCGTTACGGTTATTTGCTCAACTCTACGCGTTACGGTCACTTGCTCAACTCTACGGGTTACGTCATTGCTCTACTCTGCACGCTACTTAAAGAGTGTTGCACGTTGTAGCTCGTTGTTTAGAAAATTGTTCAATTAGGAGATTAGTGGCGCAGTGGCTTGCGCGTTTTGTTTGCGATATTGCAAGTTAAGCTATTATCACAAGGCGTGTTACCAGATGGGTGAGTGTTCCATCAAAAGAGTATCTAAAACTTTCGTGCTTTGGCCAGTTATTGTCATAAATGTTAATTCGCACTTAAGCATACTAAATTATAATAAAACGCGTTAGTATAAAAAGTTTTAACCAAACTCGTCGACAGCAGTTACAATAAATAATACGAGAAGAGGCATGTTTAACTTTTAACACCGCCACAGATCAAGAATACTCCCCCGCACGGGAGTTCACAAACTCGTATACATCAAACAGCCCCACTAGCGTCGCTCGTTACGCATTACGGCCGCGCGACGTGCTCTCCAAAAGATTTCAACAAGACATACCGCGTACGTAATGGCGATACCTTCACCATAGATACCACTTTGAGCTCGCATACTACGTTGTACTGCGTCGCTTTAGGCACTCTGTAGATAGAGCAACTTAGATCTTCGTGTTACAGGTAACTCGCAACTAGCTGTTTTTATATAACCTAAAGAAACTGCGCAGACGTAAACATAAAAAATAAAAATGTAAATGTGAATGTAACTTTTTAATAACTTATGTTAAGTTTCAATGTTACTAACACCTTATGGATTTATATTCGAAATAAAATTGCATGGTTAGTATTATAAGTATTGTTATTATAGCAACTTTAGTTTCGAGTTTCGTTGATTGACAACAGTTTTTAGTTGCTGCAACTAGCAACTGTTCAATTTGTACTTGTTATGTCAAATTGACAACACTGACTGTTGACTAAGTAAGTTTTTGATTTTTTTTTAGGATTGCGGCAACAGTTAGCTGTTTCTGCAACTGACAACCTTTAACAAAAACTTTTTATTTTTATATATCTTACGGGTCTTCATCTCACCTGGTGGTAAGTGAAGATAAGGCCTATGGTGGAGGCGCACTTCACCCGGAATCCTCAACTACTGAGGCACTGGCTATCTTACCTCTAGATGCCAGAACACAACAATGCTACAAACATTGATGTTATAGCGACATATTTACATAAGATGGTGGTAGCTAGCCAGGCGGGCAAACAACCCCTACCACCAACCAAACAGAGTACACAAACATGTACCCTCCGCTGGGAATTGAACCCGGGACCTCTGGGTCTAAACCGGTGGTCGTAACCACTAGACCACAGAGGCGATTAGTTAGGCGATAGTTTCTTCAGTGTACGGAGCATCTTAGTCATCGTTTACGCAGTACGCTCGTGTTGCCTGAATTATGTAGTGCAATATACACGTGCTCGAGTGACGGCGGTGTCCCGTAATACGGCGTAAAACGAATTTGGGACGCTCATATTGGCCGTCCGTGTACGCGCTAGTGTTGTCTAGAACTATCGATACCATATTGCTTTCAGTTATCCAGTTTCAGAGAGTTCTCAATTGTGAAGCGATCGCGTTGCGAACTTGCAAGTTATGTCGATCGGAAGGCATGTTATGACGTTGGCCACGGATGTCGTTGTTAGATAGCAGTTACTAAAACCCACCTTAAACTCAAGGCAGCGTGGTGTTTAACCGATCTGGCTGTGATATAGTTCAAGTGGGAACGATTTGAGGGTGACGATAATGATCCAGTATAATGGAGATTTTATTGAAACAGTGTTTCTATTTGTCATATTTTTAAATAAGAATTCATAAAAATATGGTATTTTACTTTGGTACGCTCTTTAACTAATATTATCTTAACCTCTTACGGCCCATGGACTCGATTTCGAGTGCAGGTACATTGTTTTTCTCAATACCTATATATGTATTATAGTTTGTGCTTTATGATATCGTTACAATCAAAGTATTGACTGTCAGTACCTAGCAGTACCCTGATTAAACAATTCACAGTATAACAAAATACAAAAAAGCCTTGAAAATTCAAATAAGGATAAACTGTCGCGAAAAACTAGTATACACTTTTCTCAGAGCTATTGAAAACATCACTGATAACAAGCAGAGGCGGGCCGCAGTGCGAATGCCGTAAGTCGTTTACGCTATGGCACACCACTCACGCACGTGACTGCGTGCCGGCAAGCGGGAAAAGTACAGGCCACCGCGCCACTGGCAACGGGGTAACTACGCGGCGGAATAAACATCTCAACGCCCTCACCAGCTCATTATACTCCCCCACTGCTGGGGCACGAGCCTTACGTATGGTTGGATAAAGAGAACGGGCCATAAACCACCACGCTGGCCCAGTGCGGTGCGGTGGTTATTAACGAATGCTAATGCAACCGGGACCAACGGCTTTACGTGCATTCCGAAGCACGCAGGAGCTTAGAATGATAAACTTTTGGTCACCCAGCCGATGACCGGCTTTTGCGAAAGTTGCTTATCTTCATCAATTGCAGACCGGGCGTGATACCCCTGCGCCATCGTTCTTCTCTTTTTTTATTATCTAGACAATATTTACTATATAAAATGATAGGTAGCTTTAAATTGTTTTCTATTGAACGGAAAGAGACCATTAAAGGGTCGCGTCAGCCTCGATATAGAAAGGCCATTATGATAACAGCTGTCATTATGAGGCCGTCTGAGGCACGCTCCTGCTGTTACATTAACCGACGGCTAGCCGCGGCTCGTCCCGTCACCCCGTGGCTCCGGCAGCCATTTACATTAACAGTCGGGGTCTTACAGAAAGTTTTTATTGAAATTAATCACTGTTTACGAATTTACATAGGTAGGTAGGTACCTACCTAATATTATTTTGTCCTGACGCTTACCGGTTCATATTATGTAAATTAAACGCGAATAAAGAATAAAAGTATTAAATTTCAGTGGAAAGCAATACGTGTTTTTATAGTAAACATAATTATTTTAACACTTATGATTGAGGCTAAAATAATACTTTTTATTTTATATATTTAACAATAATGTTGAGATTTAATTTGATTTCGTTTCAATAATATTGTTTCATAGTTTCGTTACTTTACATTAATTTGAAAATGTTCTTGATTACACAGCTAGGACTCACTCGGCCTTCATCCGACTTGATAACAATCATCCGACTTGATAACAATCATCCGACTTGATAACAATCATCCGACTTGATAACAATCATCCGACTTGATAACAATCATCCGACTTGATAACAAGTCATGACAAGGTCACATTATAATATCTGTAAAATTATGGAAGCCCACTTCAAGCAATCCTCATAGACTGAGGAATATGAAATTGTTAAGATATAATGAATATTGGCTAATGTATCATGTATTTAATATCATACCGCTAGTATGATTCTATTAGTTATTATGGCTTATAAAATATATAGAAAAACCAACTGGTTAAATTGAATTACTTATTGGCCTCCAAAAGGCAAGGCTTACTTCAATTAAGCCTATGAATTTATGCTTTAGTAAAACATTGGGAGCCACTGTCAAACGAAAATAAAAGTAAAAGGTTAAGTGCTACGGAGACTTTGCCAAATGTACGTTCTATTTCAAATATGAGCAAAAGCCTGCCTGTATGCCTCTACCAATACTAAGTAGACATTCATACTCCCAAATTAATTTTAAAAAAACATTGCAATATTAATCTCGTAAAGTCTGAAGAGTAGGTATGTATAGAATTCAATACGGAGCAACATTCATCAGCAAATAATTATTGTACGCTGGCGCCGGTTTATTGCCGCTTTGAACTCAACACGATAATGACGGACATTTTTCAAGCAGAAAGTATTCAAAAGCATAACGTCCATTGATTCGAATTGAATGAACATTTTACTGAAATAATATAATTGTTTTCTTTTGTTTCAGGGTTGGTGAATCATATGTTTTCCTGCTATCTTTGTAAGTGACTGAAGTTTCAACAATATTCGTTTGAAACTTGACAGGCGTTCTTAAAGTTAAGTGCTCATAGTAATTGTGTTGACCACCATTGGATAAAATGGTATAGACCCTGCCTACAACCTCAAAGGTGTTGAGGCCGATTTTCAGTAAGAGCCTAAAATGACGAAGTCTCTCTCAGCTCGACTATAATAAGTGAGTAAAGTATTAACTTTATTGTAACTTTCGAGACACTAAATATCGATGTCTATGACTGTGACCACAAACGCGTTTAAAACAGTTTCGGTTAGGTACTTAATATTCAAAAGACTTTACAGTAATGGTTACATCATGTAGCCAATACTTTTACAGGATAGTTAGTAACGCACATACCGGGGTCGAGCGCGTTACACTGGCGGCGGAGTGCGGACGCGGCCGTAAAGCGCGCGTTAGCCACGGCTAGCCAGATGCGACTGCGAGTGTTCGTTAACATTATCGAATGGCAAATACAACTTGCACTAGGTACAGAGGGCCTACACATTGACATAACCTCTCGCCTGTGAGCTGTCTAAACACGATTATGCCAACGATATTATGTTTATATGACGTTTGATTGGTTTATGTCAATCCCATACCTTTATCATTATTTTCCATTTATATTTAACTAGCGACCCGCCCCGGCTTCGCACGGGTGCAATGCTGATACACGCAACCGCTATGTCCCTGCATTTTAAATCTGTAATATCTTCGAAAATATTCATTTAAATTACATGCTATAAAGGGCCATATTGATCTATATTAAATGCATAAAGAATTTAAGGTACTAAATTGGATAAAGATTAATGCGGTATTGCTTAAAATCGCTTCGTAAATAAGCCAATATTTCTCGTAAAAAGTAAAAGATAAAAAAATATTATTGTGGGTTATCCCTAAGAGATAGACGTTTACCATTGCGGACTTTTTTGTAGACCTTTTAGAGGTGTACAATACTGTAGTACATTATTTTGATCTATCTCGTAGGGTTCAGCCAGCGTTTGCAATGTAAGCGAAAAAAAATGTGAAACCTCTAAAATTATCAGTGTTTCTCTACTATATTATGCATCATGCATGTATTTATACATAATTTAAACCTTCCTCTTGAATCACTCTATCTATTAAAAAAAAACCGCATCATAATCCGTTGCGTAGTTTTAAAGATCTAAGCATACATACATAGGGACAGCGGGAAGCGACTTTGTTTTATACTATGTAGTGATTAGCGTAATGCCACTTGTCTAGGCAATCAGGTATCAGTCAGCTGTTCATTAATTAACAATTAGTTAATTGTTTTAAGAAATATTAACTTTGGGGTTTTATATTAAATTATTAATTATGATAGCAAACAATACGAGTATTAAAAAGAAACACTTTATAGATACCTATTTACTCGCGTCTAATAAATAAGTTGTTAATCCCAACTTTTCGGAAGAGCCCCCGTAACAACGGATCCTGTGAAACATATAAAAATGTTACGTAAAATAAGCGCAAGTAAATCCGTACGCTGATGATGATGATGATGATGATTTAGTAACTTCTGTTGTAATGAGCGTGTCAAGCCAAGTTCAAGCTAACAGAACTGGCGAGCAGCAGTGTGTAATATTACACGAACCATTTGAAGCCACTTTTGACCCCCTCATAACTCAAAAACTATTTCACATAAACATGTCAAATTTAGCTCATAAATATTGAGACTTGCGAGATACATTATGTGCTTACGGTTATTTAAATAATTACGTCCAAAAATCGTCATATTTATCACTGACTCACCTATAGATCAAAAACTATAACCCAGTTCCAGATGACCTAGAAAGTTCACAGATAGGTAGTTGGGCGAATACGAAGAAATAAATCAGAAACTAGTAAATTTTTATCAATTTATTATATTTTCCAATTAATTAATTCTATTAAGAACTCTTACTTATAGATGCCTATAATGTAAGAATCAGCAATCAAAATTGATGACAGCCGGTCTTTAAGTGGATTTTAAGGTCTTCACGTGAATATACAACCTTATTTTTAGTGTATACGAAAATCGAAACACGGGTCAAATATTTTCATTCAAAGAATCAGTACAAAAAAAATTAAAATAATATCTTGAAAACTCACGAAGTTACAAGCTTTTTGTGCTGTCCCGTTGTGTTTCTAGTAGGGTATACTTTATTTGAGATTTTGTAAATATTATTTGGTCAAAATGTAACATGGTATATAAAATATTTAAATCGATTCTATTACTGATTCTGAAAAAACAGTTTTCAGGTTTCGTATAAACTAAAAATAACATTGTATAAGGAGTGGAATACCACCCTTAATTTTTATTAAATTCAAGCATATCAGTTTTAGTACATAACATCATCATCAACAGCTTACTTTTTATGTCCCCACTGCTGGGGCACGAGCCTTTCCTATGGATGGACAGGGAGAACGGGCCACAAACCACCACCACGCAGGCCAATTGCGGTGCGGTGGTTGTTAACGACTGCTAATGCAGCCGGGACCAACGGCTTTACGTGTCTTCCGAAGCACGGAGGAGCCCGAGATTATAAATTTTTGGTCACCCATCCGACGACCGGCCTCTGCGAAAGTTGTTTTTAACCGCGCGTTAAACGCTGTGCCATCGAGCTCCTCTTAGTACTTATAACTACTTATAACTAAGAGTATAGATGACTTTTGGATTCATTACGTTATTATTATCGGCTTTACGTGGCTTCCGAAGCACGGAGGAGCTCGAGATGTAATTTCTGGTCACCCGTCCGATGACCGGCCTTTGCGAAAGTTGTATTTAACCGCGCGTTAACCGCTGTGCCATCGACCTCCTCTTACTACTTATAACTAAGAGTATAGACGACTTTCGTATTTATTACGTTATTATTATCTGGGATTTAGTATTAATTATTATTTCAATTATTAGAGCACATCAATAGTGTAAGATCATTACATAAAAATAATGAAATAATACCACGGACCACGGCGCACGGTGCGGCGCGGCGGGTGGCTGTGGAGCAGCGGGGTGGGGAGCGGTGCGATCATTTTATTATAAATAAGTACCTACTAATAATTTCTGTACAAAAAGTAATGTTATCCCCTCAAAAACATAAATGTGAAATGAAGTTCAATATTATGATATATGCCTTGGTTGTTGACTTCAACGACAAAGAAGTGAGATCTAAATGGGTGCCAAGTTCAATGGTCAGTCCTGAAATTTATTTATAACAACATACAATATTTTATAACAACTTAAAATATAATTTCTTTTTATAACTTAGAATAATATATTGAAGCCTATGGTCTGATTTGGCTAGTTTTCAAATACGAATTATATTAAAGCCTTCGCAAGTGCTAAAGCTGTAACTTTTTATTTTATTCTTCCGGAAATTTGGCTGGCTGGTAGAAACTAGCCATTGAACATTGGGCTCTTCCATGACTGTTTTAACCTATGTACCTACGTACTTAATAATAATTCGTATAAGAGAACTAGCCAAGTCAGACATTAGGCTTCAATATACCTACTATCCTAAGTTTTTTTTACAAGGTAAAATTTAATTTAGGCAATATAATTTATCCCATTTTTTATACTGTTATTTCTCTAATTTATTAACTCTGTTACGCAACTATAAAAATCATCAATATATTTAATAAAATCAAATAACTAAAATAATTAAATATTTTAATCTAAAACCTTAATCTAAAACACCACCACGGGCCACCCCCGGCTCAAAGGTTCCCATGATACCGGCAGCGTTACCACGTTGTATTGCCAGGGAGAGTCTCTGAACCAGGTACGACCCGCAGCGGCGAGCGTACCCACGATCCGCTAAACGGTGCCCTAGTTTGGCAATAAAAGATTTCACTTCCGTGCCCCAGAAGTCTCTACAGCGAAAGGGAGAAAGTGGTACTTCAAGGCAGCATACTTTAAATGTTTCTGCTTCGCGGCACTCTCAGCAGCAGGCAGACCCAGCAGTCCGCATTGTGCCTTGAATGTGCGACGTCGCGAAGGTGCTAACGCACGTCGCATCCCACAACAAGCAATGACCCTTCTCCCAGGGAACCAAGGTCAAACCATTCGGCCTCTTGCCGTCTGTTCGGCTCAAGCCCGGGGGCTCCGGAACGCACGGAATATTGGCGGTTATCAATGCCCGCCGGATGATGTTCAGAGCGTCATGTCTCGGGAACCTGCCAGCGCATCTACAGCAGCTCAACCCATGGTGCCCATTGGCCTCAACCTGAGCTCCGCATATACAACGATGTGGTTCACAAATGTTGCAACCAAGCCTCAACGCCTTGGCACCCATTAAGATTTCACTTCTTTTGTCGTTGAAGTCAACAACCAAGGCATATATATATCATAATATTGAACTTGGCTCTCATTTCACATTTATGTTTTTGATGGGATCATTTATTAAATAAGTAATTTCTCATAAAGTAGAGCTAATAAACCCTTGGGTTTTAGTATCCGCAGTGTTCATACAGTTAATGATTTATCTACTGCGAGAAATTCAGGAGTCACGTTTCCCTTTGATGTTGAAGCAATTACTAAAACATCATGAATGGAGAAGCCGTGCAAAGAGACGCGCTAATTAAATATAATGCCGGATACTTCTGGAAGCCCGCGGAGTAATAAGAGTTGCGATACGCATTGCTTTCTAATTACAATTTAATTGGAATTTTAAAACATCGGTTACATAAAAGGATATATGATAATATACGATAAAGGTTTTGGGTTAAGGTTTTGATAACTTTTTGGGTTGTAACCTCATTTGTTAGTTAGTATATTATTTTTCATATTGTAACAAACTCCTTATGAAGTTTGTTTTACTAAATTAAACCAAAAATTAAATAATGGTATGGTTTTTCTCTAAAAGAATTAAACAATTCACTTGCAAGAGAAATACAAAGGAATTCATACAATAGTATAGTATTGTTTTAATAGTAGGTAGCACTTAAGCAAGTATGCAAAAAAAGATTCGATTTTTCTTTTTTTAATTTTTTTTACAAAACCTTTGTGGGTATACTTACAGAAACACTGTTTTAGATGCTAGGGGCGAATGAACTAATGCAAAGTTACAACACATTCACATTCACGTTATCGGCTACACAAGAAATCAAAAAATGTTTAACGCAACATACTACAGGCACTTCTTTGCAGCTTATAATTTTTAGTACTACAAGGTCGGCATGTTCACAGTACTTACACTAATGCAAATTCACTATACAGCATGTTTAGAAATTATATTAAATTAAATTTATTAAGTTATCTTGATTGAAAAAGCTTATTTATAAAAATTCAGTCTTCTTACTTTGATTTTATAAGCTTTAAAAGCTTGTAAGTTGTAAGTTGAGTAAAGTTGTAGGGTTGTAAATAAAATTTTGTTTAAATTTTAATATATATAACCTGAAAAATTATATTTTATTACAATAATTGTTTTTAGTGAGAATCGTAAATTAAATCTTCTACCCCACTCAAACTTTCATAGCTCGAAGAACTTGATGTTTCGCTGTCGGAATTTGCTAGTCTGATAATAAGTGAGTCAGTGAAATCATCTACTTTTGGTTCTAGTTGAACATATTTTTCCTCATGTTCTCGAGTCTTTCTCCAAACGTCACTAAACATCAAGAGAAATAGACTCTGCTTTTTTTCTAAATAATTCTTCCAGATTTGTTAAGTCAAACTTAACATTTACTGATGCAACTTTACCTTTAATAATACCCTACAGTAACTCTTATTGGGTTGAGTTCTGGATGGTAGGGTGGTAGGCGCAGTACATTGTGTCCGTGATCTTCGAGGATTTTATCAAGTACAAATTGTACATGGTATGGCTTAACCTTAAAATAGGTAAACAAAGATGACACGATAATCTTTGTCGATTTAAACGTAATTGATGCTAACGGACGAATGTCAAAAAATACCACTCTGTATTTATAAACAGTAGCATAAGCAAAACAATAACGGCTTCAACAATTCAGCAAGCTCAAAGTTGATATACAAATAAATAACCACCTGACCAGACTTACAACTTATAATAGTTGTGATTTCCAAACACCAGTGTTTTCATAAGTCAAAGTACTCAGTGTCGGCACCTTAGCTCTCCGCAAATATCCGCTTACCCTAGAGAGTGATCCTAACCACTTCTCTTGCCAAAATATTGGAAGGGTGGCTGACATCAAGTATCTGGGGTGATGGTCGACGGGAACCTGTAATCTTAATCACAAATTGAAGCCACCACTGCATACAAACTCCTTCAGCCAACGTGATAACACTACGCATGTTAAAGTTTTTAAATTGAAAATTTCAAGATAAGATAATTTGTAATTGAGTTAAGTATAGTTATTTATTATTATAAACTATGATTGTAGGCACTCAAAGTCTAGTATTTTTAATGTTAAAACTCAAAAGATGTTAAATGTTGATGTGCATGACTGATTGCTGCCAAAATAAAAAATAAATAAATAATACTTTATTATAAGTAAGTACACATCAAAAGTACAAAAAAAATTGACAAAAATATTACTTGAAAGTACACGTACAACGAGCTTCAAGTGCTGGTTTTTACATAATCCAAAATTATTTTACCAATTTACAGTAAATACTTTGAATATCTGAAAAAAAAACTTATCGACGATCTGATATATAGCTTTCGTAGTTTTTGTTGTTGTATAGTCGACAATGAAATTGCTTTACCACCTTAGAAGTGAATTTTGTTTGCATATAGTAAAACAACAAGTTCTATTTTGGTTTAAAACACCAAGTGACAGATACGGTTATTATTGACAATGAGCCTTAGCGAAATTTTATTGTAATGGAAGTTTTTGTCAAAAGTGATATAGCAACTTCATGGTCGACTGTACCTACAGCAATGGCATTTGGCGAAATGTGACTAAGAATACTGAAACCCATAAAATAATAACGCGAATAGTGTCCTAATAGAAAAGCTATCAGAGATCCTACGTAATCTTCGTAATGTTAGTTAATCTGATGAACGAGCTCCAACATTCGGACACCGAGAATCCGTAACCGAAACCGTTACTGACCGTACTTGATGTACAACTCGACGGATGACCCGATCCATCCTATATTATGTGATATATAACAAATAGCGCGGCCAGCGTACGCTGAACTCTGGTAAGTCTGTGATAATACGCAGCCTCCCACAAAGTCAGAAACACGAGAAGCGGGGCAGCTCAAGTTACGTTTGACCGAATTTAATACAATACGACTATGTGCAGGGATCTGCGGGACTTTCCTTTTCGCTTTCCACTCAATAATCTTAACAAAAGGAATCCTTGAACAAGGTACGACTGCGAAATTTGTTCGTGTTGGGGAAAAATTTGGGTATTATTTACAGCGATGGGCAATATTGGGGAATCGCAAACTTGGCGCGACAATGTGCGAATATACGAGTGTGCACGCGGTCACCAATGACCCGATTAATTGGATGGTGCCCAGCGATTACAGGCTTCAGTTCCCTGTTCAATGTTTCTCGTATGTTTTCACGATGTTTCACGAACGCACACAAGCGTTGGTTTAGAACAACGGAAGTCACAATTTAACCAATCTATCCTGGCTGACTGACTAAAGAACGATCAACATAGCTTTTTCAGGTATATTCTTTTCAGAAGCATAAAATTAAGACGATATTTTCCAAAGATTCTCTCGGGGTTATTAGATACGGGTGAATGGGAATTGTGAAATTTATTTACTCGAGTAATTCCTTAATAGGTATGTGTCAATGTAATAAAACAGTGAAAGTTTATAATATTTAAGATTATAATAAGAATACCTACAAACATTCGTTCTTGCAAATACCTACAAGTCAAGTTGTGAATTACCATTTTGAATAGAATAGAATAGAATTTATTTGCATAAAACATACAATACTGTTGAAAGTTGTTGTGAATTACAATTTTGAATACTGTTGAAAGTTGTTGTAATCACAGACAGAAATTTTAATAACTTACTGGCAAGGTAATTCTGGCGACTCACAGAGCGTAAGTGATGCCAATATAACATTCATTAATATTTAACAATCATGTAAGTCTGGAAATAATTTTATAAAACACTAGCTGACCGGCGGACTTCGTACCGCTTTGACAGTTTCCATGACCACAAAATAAACAAATCATTCTCGAATTCACTTAAACAACACAGAAAATTTCATCGGTTCAGCTGTTTAGAGAGAGTTCAATAACATACACACGCACAGAAGATTTATATATATAAAGATATTGCGCAATAATTGGTTCGATTGATGGACTTTACGAGTTGATTCAGAATTAAAATATGAAGAGCTTGATGACGCAGTGGTTAACGCGCCCGGTCTGCTATTGGTAAGGCATTAGGTAAAGCATCTTTCGCAAAGGCCAATCATCGGAAAGGTGACCAAGCTTCTGGGTGTGACACCGGTGCGGTGGTCGTAACCACCATACGACAAAAGCGGTTTATTTCGTACTACCCAATACGTTGCCGGAGACGTTCTGATCTTCGGGTCTCGGTTAGATAGATTTAATTAACTCACATTATCCCAGTTAATTACGAGGGGCATATGACTGGACACCGCGCCGCCTGCCGGGTCCTTACCTTGTAAACTTTAAATTTAACCTTGCAAGCGTAATCACATAAACAGGCTGCCCCTTAGGGATTATGGGGCGCCGCAAATCCCTACAGGGGCTGTTTAAGGCAACCTGCCTCTAAATAGAGCGCACTTTCAAAGGCCCCAATTAAAAGACCTGATTGAAGGTTCCATTTGTAATGTTTGCCGAGTTCCCCCGTTAAGCACTGATTAAATTCTTGCGACATTCTCTGAGGTGTATTAAAGGCTTGTCCCGGGTGCGGCGCCGATCGTTTCTTTAATGAAAATGAGATTATTTGAGTTGCGACATTGTTTCGGTTTTATTGGGTTTGAATTAAACCCGCGGGTAGGCGCGACGGGTTAAAAAAAATTGTTTAGTTTTGCCAACATCATCGTTACTCTATGAACGTCACACAGCAAGGCTTATGGTGACTTATTTATTGTTTATTAGCACTTTACTAGCGACTTCGACTCGTGGATTTGAGATTTAAAAAATTTTTTTTTTATTAAATCAAAATATAGCCTAGATATATATGTTACCCGCAAGGAATGTAGCATTCTATCAGTTATTTTTTTTAGAATTGCACCAGTAGTTCCAGAGATTAGCTCCGAAATACAAATAAACAATGTCACAAACGTTACCTCTTTATTAATAGTATAGATTATCGGCTCCGGCAACCGACTTTGTAGAACCGATAATCGCCAACAGATGATGTAGGTACAAAATTACATTAAAATCCAAACGCATACATTACAATTCAATACGCATAGTGCTCATCCCGTTTATAACATAACTTCTTACATGGATAAGAGTACATAAGGGTATTATTCACCGTTTTCTGGTCCAATACGTGTTGGTGGATTTTAACGTGACTTCCGAAGCACAGAGCTTTCTTTCAAAGAACCTTTCGATATACAATTCAATAATGCTGACCAAGTGCACTTGGTATTTAAAAGACAGGTTTATTTTCAGTAGACGTTTAAATTTACTTTAAGCAATTACCGTCGTAATTTTAGTGTTATGTTATTTTAATCACTTTTTAATAGTTGTTTTGATTAATTCATTTATAGGTTAGCCAGTTGGTGCCATAGTTCAGTTGGTAACTAATATAATTTACATTAGTAAAGCCACGGTCAAAGATTAGGTAATGATAAAAGAAAATTTGCTTTTAACTTAACTTATCAAAAATACCACAAAAAATTACAAAGTCAAGATAAAATGCTTCGCCTGGAACACGCAATCTTATAAATTATTATAACATAGCATACATGAACATTAAGCGACGAATTTATTTCTTTCTTTCAACTGAGTAACGCGTGACGGAGAGGCAATTTCTCTTGTCGGAACATACGAGCACTCTTTACCAAGATATTTAGCTGCGTAAGGCTTTTCAACGCAGACACTCACACACACACAGACACATATTAAGTAGCTGAAGCCAGGTCACAAATACTTATAAAGGTCTTATATGTGGTTAAGTAAAACATCCCATTTTGTAAGTATATCACCGGCATATTTTAAGTCCCCGCTGTTGGGGTACGAGCCTTCCCTATAGATGGATAGAGAGAGTGGGCCAGAAACCACCACGCGGGTCCAGTGGGAAATGGTAGTTGTTAACGACTGCTAATGCAGGCGGGACCAACGGCTACTATCTCCGATGACCGTATCTGACTGTAAGTATACACATAAAAGTTATTTCCGTGAAACATCCTAATACAGCTTTGGTACATTTTTCTATAACTACATAATGTATTATTCTATGAGCTTTAGTAACAGTAATAAAACATTTGTTTTATAAGACGCCTCTGTCCCAAATTCTTTCGTGCTGAGTATTGATAACGAGGGTAATTGATATAGTCAGGTAGGATTTATATCAATACTTAGTAGGAAACCATGTTAACGTCACTCCGCTCAAATTCAATCACCCGTCGCCGGCACGCGAGCAGTCGCCCGAAGTGGTGCAAATAAACGAAAGAACAATATTTTTTATTCGGCAAAACTCGTAAGGAAAGGAAATCCGATACACCAGTACATCAAACTTTATTGTCACAATCAAAAAGTGAACGAACGTCGACTGCAATAAAGTGTGGAATTGAACGGCAAATGTACGGTGCAGGGCACACAAGGCTATAATTTATTGTGACGCTGGAAATGTTTGTAATTGCGATTTTTTTTATTGTCACAGCAGACGTAATGCGAACTGTAAACGTTACGCGCGATTAAAAAATGGTTTCTGTTTTTTCGTACTTTATTTATGTTACAGCAATTTACGGGTGAGCTCTCGCGAGAAATTATGCGATAAGAAAATCAGACTTTTGTATCATAACCAATTTCATAACCAGGTAAAGTTAGGTACATTATGAAGCATTATTTAATTTCGTTTTTACTGTATATACTACGGACATCTCCGAATATGCAGAGAACATCTGCGTAGCACATGTAGCATCCTACATGTGCTACGCAGATGTTCTCTGCTTAGTGCTACGAAATTTCGTAGCTGAATGTTGTTTCGCAGTGCTACGACCGTGCCGCTGCCGTTTGATGTTAAGAGAATAAAATGGATAGGTACGAGTGGAGATGTAGGGGATATAGACTTTTACAAAACAAAACCCTGACGGAATTTATGTATGTTTACATGTGTTTTACATACATCACGAGATACGGGTGATCACGAGCGAAGTCACGGGCGAGCCGCTAGTACAAAATGTACTTTATGAATTAAATACAATACCGTATGAAAATTTTGTGTTCGTTTCAAGGCCACGAAGCGTTTTGTTCTTTACTCTCATTAAATTAATGTTTTAACACTAAAGCTCGCGACGGCTAACATTTCCATCTGAGTGCTTTATAATTGTATTAAATTTACTATACGTTTCTGTTGAAACATTAAACTAGGCAACATAATTGGTACCTGAATTTCATAATTCCGGAGACATGTTAGTAAGAATGTTCAGATCCATTTGCGGCGCTTGTCAGCGTCTCGGTACGACGGGTAACCCCGGGGATACGTGCAACTGGATTTAGTTCTTATTTACGTTATTAAGTTTATCTAGTTGATATAATTATATAGTTATGTTATGTAGGGTTTTCGATAGAATAAATTAATTAAACGATGTAAGTAAAGTAATGATAAAGCATGTGGGTATGTTATGCTTGCAAAATTGTTTTTTGTATAGTTGCAAAATATACACTATTATTTATTTTTATTATAATAAAAATATGTATTTTTATGTATACTTAGGCACATAATATATTAATGTATATTTATGTATGTTATATACCTCCCATTGATTCCCGTAATAAACAAATATTAATAATAATAGTAACAGCTCTAAACTAAGTTTCTCATCTGGTTAATTTAACATGTTTGTTTTGTTTTGTTTTTTATTAAAGCTACATTATTCGAGTTAGTAACTAATAAATTGAATTAAATTTGTTTTTGTTATAGCAATGTTTATTAAAACAAACAAAAATCATGTCTTTGCCTGATTTTTTAAATTTTACAAAATATTAATGTCATTGGCTGCCGACACACAATTGAGACACTATTGAACTGTTTAGCAGACTTGTGTGGTAAGACGCAGGCTAAGCTTTATACTTTTGTAAAAATAAAAATACAGGTAGGTACATAACAAGTCGGAGCTTCAAACCTGCTCGCTGTTTGTCCCGGAGCCATTCTCTGCTACTCACAATTCGTGCGCGGTACACACGTTCACACAAAGGGGTAGGTTTTCTGCTCCCATTTAATTTAAAAGTCTTGTGTGCACGAGTATTTGTTGGTTGTTGCCGGGGAAAACAAAATGGCTCCATTGTATATTTACTTTCGGCAGATGGGGCAAATCAAACATGCACTGTACCGTATTACTTACTGTGATTGTCATGGGAATTTAAAGCAAAGGGATTTACAGCACACGTATTTCCTCCTCCCTATAACATGGGGTCCTTTAAACGAGGTTTGAAGAAGCAACGTGCGGGTCGGCAACGTGAGGACGGCTAATAGAGAGGCACAATCCAGCTCTACTAGATGTGGAGCATCGGGACTCCGTTTCGGCATAACATCAGGCAGAGCCGAGGCATTTGCACGTTCATCCTAAAAATATACAGATTTTGTGAATACACGAATGAAAGAATAAAAGTTTATTTGGCATAAATATACAACATATAACAAAAACTTAAAAAGCCACAACAAAGCCAAATAGGTCCCCGCTCAGCTTAAGCCGAGGCACAGAGTGCCACGACGCTGGTATTCTGCGGATACCTTAACGGGCGGTGTCCGGTTATGCACAAACATCATTAATCATCTTTCCTTGCTGACAATAACAATAACAATTTAGGCACTTAATCTTAACAATAAAATCTCTAAAATACCTAATTTATAAACTTTAAACATAGCAATACAGTACATAATATTTAGTTGAATATTGAATGATCAAAATTCGAAATTAAAATTAAAACACACAAGTACAATAAATTAGTAACGCTTTACGATATTATTCGGCTTTCTGAGTGTTTAGCAAATGCTTTCTGTAATTAATTTTAAAAGAGCTAATATTCTGACTTGTGCATTTCCGATGTTTAAAAACGTTGCCTGTTCATTTATGCTTTGGTTGCTTTTGGTAGGTACACACGGCGGCAGATCAACCTACCAAAAACTGTCAAATTTCTACAATCAATTTTGAACTTTATTATTTGGTTATAAGGATCAGTATTCATTGGAGAAATTTGACAGGTTTGGGTAGGTTGATCTGCCGCCGTGTGTACGCGTTGCATTTACTAATAGGATAAACAACATTATACAACAACAACATTACACCATCAACAACATATACAACAACTAAATACATTAAGATATGCAACACCTATAAAATATAGATAAAAACTAGTTTGTGGCCACTACTGAAAAATAGAAAGTAAAAAGTTGTTGACACAAAACGCAACGTATAGTATAACTGTATATCACAACAAGGGCAAAGAAAAGTGACACAACGCCAGTAGAATAGAAATGGAATGGAAAAAAGTATGGGATTGACATTTAAGTTAATCAACCTCAATTTTATAAATACGTTTTTTTGGCTTATGTCAATCCCGAATGATAATAATCATTCTATTCTATATCTATTCTATTAGCGTTATGCCACTTGTCTCGAAGCCGAGGGCTTCAGAGTGGAATATTAGCGCTTCAGCGCAGCGCTGACATTCCGCGAAAGCCCAAATGATGACGAGTGAACGCTGCGTTATCACTTCCTACTATAACACTAAGCTATCTAGGGTAATGGTGCCAGTGTTCGACATTTTAAGTCTATCCTCTAGCCAAACTCGATAAGGAATAAATGCAAACAAACCAAATTAGGGTCATCACAAACTTGGGCTAATTTTTATTTTGGGTTTTTCGAATTAATATTTGATCACGGCATTGAAATCTCACTTAAATCAGGCGCTCAACGTCGGTAAAAACGTTATGATATGAAGAACGTAAAAAACCCGTTAGGTAACTATTTTCACTTGTTAACCCTATTAAACAAATGTCATTACTAAAAATGAGGTATTCTAAATTCAATTCCGTTATTTTAGACTAGCATTCCAAATGAAGATGACACTAGTACCCATATGGGGTCAATTATCTTAACTACCTCTGAAATCTGCAACGTAAACAGTGCATTTGCAATGCAAAACAAACATTCTTGAACAAATTGAATTGACGTTATAGAACATTGATTGTAACAGCAGTTAATTAATTGTAATAAATAAAATATTGAATCTTCAAGTGCAGTTTTTTAATAAGGTAGGTAGGTATTTACTCACATAGGTGAAAACTAAGCTATGGGTTGTACTATAGTTTTTAAATTTTTAAAATTTTTCATAGAATATCTGTATAAAAACGGGCTAAAACTCGAGAATGGCTGGGCCGATTTGGCTAATTTTGATTTTGAAATATTTGTGGAGGTTCAGGGAAGGTTTAAGCGGTGAGAAACATAAATAATAAGCAACGGAAAATACTAAAAAGGACAATTTAATTTTTCAATAGAAAATTATTTGTTTATTTCGTTGTCATGGAAACTGTCAAAGCGGTACGTACAACA
Source organism: Eudonia lacustrata (assembly GCA_947562085.1). Taxonomy (NCBI): domain Eukaryota; kingdom Metazoa; phylum Arthropoda; class Insecta; order Lepidoptera; family Crambidae; genus Eudonia; species Eudonia lacustrata. The sequence continues at coordinate 64,520,768 of OX387339.1, read as the reverse complement.
AAATGTTCTAGCTAGTAGTTCTAGTCTAGTTCTTAAAGCTGTGAAACATTTGATGTCTTTTGTCACTTGGTTGATTGTCAAATATTTATAGGTGTGTATTGTGTATGTTTCATAGCTGTAGTATGAGGTATGAGTGCTGTAGTCCGATCTCTTTGGTCTGTTTTGTTGGAATACAAGACATTTCTGTTTCAGAGATAAAAATGTGTAAAAGTGTCAGTTGGTGGTCGTAAAAAGAAAATCATCATCATTATCATCATCATCAGCTCATAAAGCCCTCACTGCTGGGGCACGAGCCTTCCCTATGGATGGATAGGGAGAACGGGCCATAAACCACCACGCGGGCCCAGTGCGGATTGGTGGTTGTAAACAACTAATAATGCAGCCGAAAAAAGAAAATAAATAAATAAATTTAAAGAAGATTATCAAAATCTATCATCAGTTTCTCAGTGCGCGAAAACTTTATTTACTGTATTACTGTTATTGTTTTAAAATGCCAAGGAGAAGAGGAGCTGACTTAAGTCGCGATGTCAATCAAATGTGTGACGAGCTAACTCACGTGCAAACCGCACTGACGACTAGCGAGAGACAGATAATGATAACATTCGTTTGTATGGCAGAATTGCGTTCCACAGTAAATAATAATGAACTAGATAGGCTAAGAATGGAATGAGTTCGGGCACACCAAACACAACAACAGCGAGCACGAGTGCACGACACAATGAAATAGAACGATTCCGCAGACGCAGTGTTCCTGTAAACCTGGAACGAGTAGCATTCCACTACGACCCGGAAATAGATTATTGTGCCGTGACAATTGGGGAAATGACAACCATTTGTCAATATTGTAAAGCGTTAAAATACAGCGGTGCATCTATTAGATTATGTTGTGTTGGTGGTAAAGTGAAATTGCCACAATTAATAATTTATCAAAAACAATAATTATAGTATACTACCTTGAAAGTGGGCATGAAATTTTCCTGTAAAATATGAGTTGCGCCAAACGACGTCATTTGAAAGCAATTGTTGTTGGTCAAGAAATGTTCAGAGTAATTTCCCACCCCAGCCGATAATGTTTAAGTTTTGACCATATTTTTCACCAATACATGTAGGTGATACGAAGTTCACCGGGTCATCTAGTTTAATATAAATAAATCTTTTACGTAAAATCTATCCTGTTGACCAACTGGAAAAGGTTGTCAATACATGCCTGTCATTGGTTGCTTGGCAACGCTTTGTTGGTAAACATTCTTTATCGAATTAGGCTATATTATAGTGATCGTCACATTTTTCAAAGCCAAAAAATAACATAAATTTTCATTGAAATATTGCGGGAGCAAGAAAGCTGGTAGTCTAGATTAAATTGTTATAGACTTAAATTAGTTGCTGGCTCCTATTTTTAATGATGACAAGGACAAAAAGGTCGTTCATTGGTTCCGGTGGAACACTGGGGCTAGTGACCGTAGTACCCCCTACGTACTTCTACAAAATATTATACACACTTAATTCTTGTCGCAACCAGGTCGTACCCCGCTAGAATAATATCAGCGCGGTCGCACGAGACAGTCATAATGACGAATAAAATACTTCGGAGCTTAATGATGAATAACCACAAATCCATTTGGCTGGTTGTCTCGCTCGGGAGACTTTGTCAGATGGAATATAATTCAAGAGTTGTACAAAAGCCGTCAAATGAGCTTTCCGTTGACAATGATAAATCATATTTTGTTAAATTCATGCACCATCGGAGTCGTGAAATATTTTAGACTTATTGTTATTTCAGGGTTTGCTCCGAATACAATTCATTAAAACAGCCATCTATCTCAATGAGTTGTATTATTAATCTGTGTTTCCATTGACGCTCTTATTGGTTTGTAAGCCAAAATGTGCCTTATCAATTGCTTTATCGATATTCGGGCTTAATATTTTTACACATAGCAAGGATCAATATGGCATTATTAGGTACAAACTTATTATATTTAAAAAAATAACCTATAGTTGTGGATCTTTGGAGGAAACCTTTGTCTAACAGTAGTTTGGTGATGAGTAGACGATGGTGATGATGATGTTAACAATATATATATTTGCCACAAACATTACTGCAAACTAAATTTTAATTTAAAACTAGCTGACCCGGCGGACTTCGTATCAGTTTGACAGTTTCTATGACAACAAAACAAACAAATCGTATGTTTCACAACTAGAAACATTTTGTATTGGAAAAGTAAACAAAAAATTGGGGGAGGACCACCCTTATGACTTAGGGCTATAAGATTACGACATATTCTCAGACCTACCGAATATACATATAAAATTACATTAAAATTGATCGAGCCGTTTCGGAGGACTAACTAACACGAGAATTTTATATACCATGGCCATCATTTACTTAGTTGGAATCAGTAGGTCCTGATCACCGATAAAAAGTCTTCGTGTATATAAACTAGCTGACCCGGCGGACTTCGTATCGCTTTCACAGTTTCTATGTCAACAATACAATCAAATTGTTTCTATGACAACAGGGAGTTTCACCCGAGTTCTTCCCGTAATAACACGTGTTGTGAGGCTTCATTTTAATTTCTATCTACCGTACAAATTGTACCCTTACTACTAATAATAATAAAAAAATACTTGAAATTGGCTAAATGCTAAACGCGAAGCCGTTAGCTAAGATAAATAATTAATTATGACAACAAAACAAACAAATCGCGTGTTTCACAGCTAGGACTATTTTGTATTGGAAAATTAAACAAAAATTTAGGTGGAAGGGTATAAAAAATTGATTACGACCGATTCTCAGACTTACCGAATATACATATAAAACTTCAAAAAAATCGATCGCTATAAAAAAAGTAATAAACTTCTATATGACCGTCTGGACAATTTGCCAACTTCTGCCGGATGAGCTTTACTGATTTTGATTTTATGCTAAGTGCAATTTCACCTATGATTTCTAAGAAAAATACAGACTTCAGAAAAGCTATACCAGCTGAATATCGTCTGGCAATAACATCAAGAGATTTGGCAACTGGTGACAGCTTCAAAAGTCTACACTATTTATTTAAAGTATCTACCCGCTAATTTCCGATAATAACCTTGGTAGATACTTTAAACAAATAGTGTAGACTTTTGAAACTGTCACGAAGTCTGTATTTTTCCGTTCGCCACCAGTGCACAAACGAGACTGAGTGCGCATCACAAACGTGTGGACGCTTCGCCAGCGCTTGCGGCAAATTCCCTTTTATTTGTGACGAAAAACCGACACTCGAGGGATCGGTTACAAGCGCTTGTAACGCACACGCAAACGCTCTATCTACACGTTTGAACTTGTGACGGCTTGTTGAGGTTTGCCAAGCGTGTGGACGCGGCATTATATAGTCTGGCTGACCCGGCGGACTTCGTATCGCTTTGACAGTTTCTATGCCAACAATACAATCAAATCGTTTCTATGACAACAAAACAAACAAATCGTGGAACATTTTGCATTAAAAAAATGTTTGGGGTGGACTTAGGGTTATGAAAAATAGATTACGACCGATTGTCAGACCTACTGAATATACATATAAAATTTCATAACAAATTCGAATTTCGATCGAGCCGTTTTGGCAACTCACATGTGACACAATAATTTTATATACTGGGTGGAATTTTGTAATGCCACCTAAAGGAAAAGTACGCTTAATACTGTAGATAGAAAATTTTACTCAAAGAAAACATTCCTTTATTTTTGTAAAAAAAGAAAACTGCATTCAAAGATTTTCGAAAATTCGCTTGCCACAGCCAGGAATCGAACCGAATAAAATCTGTAAAAATTACACCCTGTACTTTTATTGCATCTATCGTTAGGGTCAATCATAAGGATGAAATCTCTCTAACAAACTTGATAAATTAAATATTGAGTGCAGTCCACAGTCTGTTGCTTTCCCTCTCTTCAAGGCACATCACTCGGCCTGCAGAGCAGTATTAACATCCTCCGTATAGAGATTCGCTGCGATCTGAACCAGAGGAACTATATCGAAGTCGTGATAAAAACAGCGTCACGTAAACTCGGTGTCTCTGAACAGGGGGCGGTGATTTCTCACGCCAGATCTGTTGTGCCTTTTGTACAAGACACAGGTGCAGTCTTGCGTGGAGTATTGCTCGCAACTCTAGGACGGTTCCACAAAGTACCTTCTCGATGCCTTGAACAGATTGCAGCGGCGCGCTATACACATTATCGGCAATGCAGAGTTCACTAATGCTCTCGAGCCCCTGCAATTTGTAGAGATATAGCGTCACTCAGCGTCTTCTATCGCTTATACCACGGCGAGTGCTCTGAAGAACTCTTTGACCTTATTCCACTTTCTCCCTTCCTCCATAGGAGTACGCGTGCTGCTCTTCGGAGTCACCGCTGTACTGTCTCGAACATTCCATCGCGCACAAAGAAATTTGGTGACTCGCTTCATTGTCGCACTTTCAAAAGATGGAATAGTCTACCAGCACACGTTTCACCTCCTTCCTATGACATAGGGTCCTTCAAACGAAGCGTGAAGAAGCACCTTGTGGGCTGGCAGGGTGAGGGTGGCTGATGCTGCGTTGTTTTCACGATGCACCAGTTGTCTTCACGTCTGGACTCCGTTTCCACTTCACATCAGGTGGAGTGGAGTCATTTGCCGAGCTATGAATAAAAAGAAAAAAAAGGTTGCTGTGTGTTCTGTAACTATTAAAAAGATTAAAATCTGACACGATTATATCACGTTAAGCAAGGAAATCTAAGATCGGATAGGCATTTAATTTTTTCACTGTATTTTATGATAATTAAGAAAATCTAAGTTGGATTTAATAGGCGGGGTGTGCCAACATCGCAAACACGGTCGTTAAAAGTAATCTCGTCCATAACAAATTATTGTGACGCCGCGCCGTACAATAACAAAGATAAATAAAAAGCGATGTAAACTCTCATAAATACGTTACCGGTTGCGTGTATGTGCCCCTACAACATGCATATGCTAAAAAAGGCATTCCCTTACAATATAAGGCTCATGCAAACGACAATGAAAACCGTCGTCAACCCAACATTACAATGTATACGGGCGATATAAACAAAGTGCGCGTTAGTGGAAGGGGGTGTGGGGGGGGATGGTAACAGCCAATATCGGCGCGGGGACATCGCCGATAAAACAGCCCAATACGGCCTTATTACTTGCACTTGTTTTATGGGACATGCAGCTTTTATTTAGAACGACGCGCAAGTGCTCGGCCTTCAGCGCACCTGACAGTAAGCGACGATAAACTCAAAGATAGAACCACTTTTCATCCTTAATAATCAATGTGTAGGTAACTATCGGCGCGCTTCCAACTTCATCCGCTTGACTGATCTCTCATGATGGCTTAAATCTCCTAGAACCTATTGCAGGGCCATCTACTGAGTCCAATTGTGAAACTAACTCAATTCAGAGACTTACTCAAACACACATTAAAAGTTTCATCAAAATCGGTCAAGCCGTTTACGATGAGTTTAGTGACACACGAACGGGATAATTTAACATAGCTTTCTTTTGTCGGAACTGTTGTTTTTTGTCGCATTTGTCGGTGTAAGTCCTGTTATCAATTCTCAGGTCCGACAAAGTATTTTTCGTTTCGTTTCGAAACCCGCATTAGGCAAGCGCAATGAAGCGGAATGAGTCAATCATTAGAGTTACCCATTATTTAGAGCGATGACTTTTTCCTATGGCTGCATTTGCCCAACTGTGCGTCTGTGCGTATACATGTAGACTAATGACTGGCAGAACTGTTTCATTTATGTTTGAATATTACACCTTGAAACTAATTAAACTATCAATAAAAACACCCAGTTTCATAAGTTTGGAAAAAGGTTTTCTATAGAATGTTGAATATTTACCTGACGGCTTCATTATTTGCGCCCTAACAACAAACAAGCTTATTTTAAGATATTATTACAGGTTATGCCAAAAATAAAAAATAATATACTTGATACAAATACAAATACAAAATACAAAATGTTTTATTTTTTCTTCCACAGTAGACACAAAAAGACAATGGTTGTATAAGTAGGCACATATATAGTGGAAGACTGGCGCTCAAACTAGATTACCCTGTACTTTGAGCACCAGGTCTCCCCTTACTCTTAATACAAGGATCAAATTACATATCAAAATAACACTGTGATATACATATAAAAGTTGAAATATAAAAGAATTTAAAATTAAACTAGAAAAATATAACAAAATTAAAACAATGCGTATACGTGAGTTATGTGTGCGTGTGCGTGTGTGTGCGTGTGAGAGGGTGTCTGCGTGTGTGTGAGGGTGTGTGAGTGTGTGTGTGTGTGTGTGAGGGTGTGCGTGTGTGTGAGGGTCGTGAGGGTGTGTGTGCGTGTGTGTGTGTGTGTGTGTGTGTGTGTGTGTGTGTGTGTGTGTGTGTGTGTGTGTGTGTGTGTGTGTGTGTGTGTGTAAGTTTAAATGGTGATTACTGTAAATTGATATTGCGGCTTTACAGACTTAAGTTAGTAATATGATCCAATAATTAATCCAATTTTGTATTTGGGAACATTTCAGAAGTATTTGTACTGTACAATTTATAGAGATTGTTCTTGGTAGCTTCATCTTCAAAGACTTTTCATCATCTTCACTTTTGAACCAAACCCAAAGGTTTGCTTTTCATTTTCATTTGTTAAATACGTATTTTCTTTCAAAATACAACATTGGCAACAGGTTCGCGTCTGTAAAAACAATCATCACGAAGCCTCGTTTGAGGACGATTTGTCACGAAACAAAGGATGGCTCCGTTTGAGGTATCGGCAATCAATTCCAACGTCACCTCAGTGGTTCAACCGTGACAATTTAACGAGTTGGCGAAACAACCGTTCCTACTCAATCGAGGACTTTAATCACAACGTTTTCGATCGTCAGACATCTTTAATAATGGTTGACGAAAATATATTAAAATAATGAGGCGAAACAGATGCAAGAGCTGAGGAAAGCAATATATTCAACGATTTTCTTTGCGAGTTCATACAAAATATGATTTTGACATTGAGTGATCTGACATCATTCCCTAAAAAGGTTATAACAATATTTTTGTAGGGAAGTTAGGCTTAAAGATATTATTATTTAGGAGTATGCTTACATTATAAAAATACATAAGCATATATAAGCATATTACATCAATAAGCTGCAAAACTGAAAGTGGTTCTCAAATATGGAGATTAAACTTTTAGTTTTTACTTTTGCTGCTAACTTTTCAAATGTGCCTAGCTATGATTTAGTCTAATTATTTCCATTTCCATTTCCATTATTTACACATATTTAGTACAGCACAGTTAACAGTAAGTTTAATGAACAGAACAGTATACAAAGTTTGGCAATCGAGCAACGAGTCGCGCAATGAACCGCGACGATTTAACGAGTTCAAAACAACGTCCATTTATACTCATTGTGTGTTTATTTCGTCGCGGTGGTGTAATGTACACCCGGGGATACGCTGTCTCAAACTAATACGAGTGCTAGCTTCTAACCATTCATCGTCATTCAGTGCCATCTTTATACTGAAGTTTGGAGATCAGTAGGTACACAAAATTTTCTGCGATCCCCTATAGCTTGTTTTAACTGGCAGTCACTTTTTAGTCCACTTTTTGATGTTGTCCCGGCTTTTTGCCTTCGAGGATTAGCCGTGGGAACTCGTATAAAAATTCTCTCTGCATGTGTTCGAAAACGGCGACCTTGCGTCTCATGACTGTTGGCATCCTCTTCTGTGTCCTCTCCTGTAAAAGTACTGCCAAATTATCTTTGTGCTGCTAACACTTTTGATTTGGCGACAGATCATAACATCACGTCGCAAATGCAAAAAAAAAACGATTTATTAAAATTCGAATTGCATAAAATATATAGTTTAATCAAAAGGTTTTTTCTTAATTGTCTGGTGAGTCACTAGATCTTTATATTATTAAGGCATAAAAAGTTTACTTAAAAATATTTAACTTTGAAAACGTAGGTATGAGGTGTAAACCTTCTTAATAAAATATGCATCTCTCGTAGTGCCTCGAACTAAAAACCGTGTTGGAAGCGCTCCTTCGGCACAAAGCGCTGTTCCGCTGCAAAACATTAGCAGCACGCGGCTCCGCGACCGTGACATGCTGCAAGAACACGGCGGGCTCAGGGTTGCCAGGCCGTACAATAAAAAAAACCGGACAGTTTGCCTCAAAGCCAGACATGTCTTTTACAAATCCGGCCATGTTTAATAATAATAAAATTATTTATAAATAAACATAAATAGCATTCGCTCGCTATGCATGCGCTAAGTACGTGCAATGTGTTATACTAACATAAACCCGAACATATTAAAAGGCCGGAAACAACTGTAAATGTCCGACTAAATACGGACATCCAGCAACCCTAGGCGGGTTCAAATGGCACTTCAAGCGTGCATGTGGTGGTCTAAAAATAGTTTTTGTCACTTCAAGTCTTTGTTGTATGAAAGTAACGTTCGTTAAGTATTTATTAATAATTGCACTGACACTTAGCGTTATTTAGCGTTAAAGTAGAAACCCAGAATCCGTGAGTTTAGAAAATACCATTACACCTGTTTTTGCCGTCAAGCAGCAGTAGAACTAGATTTAATAAAACAATAAGGCACAGAGCCATAAGAACTGAAGCTTCAACTTCAGCAACGTGAACATAGAAAATCCTTAGGGTCTTACAAATAAACAAGGAATAAGCTTTAAATAGTTCTTCCGTGTTTTGTCTCTTTTACTCTAATTTGAAATGACGTTTAAATGACAGGAACAAAACGCGGAATAACTATTCGGACCTTATTCTTTGTTTATTTGTAAAGGGGTATGTATTTATAGGCTGCCGATAATGAAGTTAAAAGAAATAGAAAAAACATGGTGACAGTCTTCCTACAGTTAACCTTTCATGTTATTCCATTATTGTAGGCTATAATCTCACTCCACCAACGCCTGAGCGTTATAAAAGCGTGTTTTAATTCTGTAAAAACATTTTCCGTACAAAGAGCCCGAACCCGCATTAAAACACGTAAACACGTCCGTACACGCTCGCGCGAGTGTCGCATCCAATTGCATTCTGTATGTAATATTCCACAAAATTCGTATGACACATTAAATAGTTGTACAAATAACAAAATGTTGTTGGGGCAAAGGAAACATTTTGAGTTTTGTTATTGTTATTGGGTAACAATTTGTTGGTTACCATAAAACATTTGATTCCGTACAATGGCTACAACAAGAGTCAAGAGTTTCGATTAAGAAGGAGCGAGTTGAAGAGTTGAAGTTCTAATTTGCTACTGTACGTCTCGACTCCAGAGGACGCTTCATAAAATAGCATGTTTTGAATCAAAGTTCTGTTTTGCCTTAAATGCACTGCCACAATTGGTTAATGTTAGACTGGGTGGTAATCTGACCCTTATATTGTTTAAAATGTATATGGATACTTTATGGAGTACTGAAAACATGGTAGGCATAACAATTTGTGAAAAGAATATCTCTAATCATACATTTTGAACATAACATCATACCGGGGTATGCTAATAATATCAACTAAAGGACAACCGAAGAACTTGAATGCTGTTACATCGAATGAAACAGGTAGGCTTCCAATAATTGGCGAGTGAAATAAATATGCATTGTCATGTGCCTGCCCTGTTTCCGATCTTAAGTCGTTGTCTACCGTAAGTACAGACACAATAGAATTTATAATTCTTGGCGGCGCTGATCCGCGTTCATACATATCAAAGGTTTCTCCTTGATCAGCCTTCATCTCACAATTCACTCCCCCTATTTTACCCAGTTTATCCATACTTTTTCGGGTTTCCATTTCATACATAGCTTTCATTTTGAAGAATTCATATTCACGCTCATTACCAGACATGAGAATTCAATAATTCATGTGGATCGAAGTGGAAATCATGCTTCTGATGCAGTCAAAATTTCAAGCTGCAAAGTTAACCAAAATAACGCTTTCTTTTTAAAAAGAGAAAAAATACAATAAAACCCTTTATCGCTTCTTCCTAGTTATCGTGTTAATGTGTTCCCTGAGTGACCTGAGTTTCCTCGGTTGAGCTAGATATCTCGGTGCACTATAAATCACAACGCTAAGATCGTTCGGGTCCAGCTTGCGAGCGCGTCGCCGCAACAGTGCTTGTGCGGCGAGCGTCACAGCAATGTGTCTTTGTTACTGATACTGTTCACGGATGTAAAGCCTGGTATCCACCAAAGCGAAGACGGATGGGGAGAGGAGAGAATATATTTTTATCCAACAGATTATACACAACAATGTACCTACAGCAAAATTAAAAAAAAAAACAACTACGCATTGTGCATGAGCACAACTAGATGACTAGTTAAAGGCAACCATAGCTAACACAGTATATAAAACATTTAGAAAATATAAAAAAGTTTCATACTTATCAATGTTTATATAATTTTTAACGCAAATTTTGTTGCGAAGTTTGGTTCAAACCCTGCTCGTGGAAATTTTTTCAACATTTGTGTTTTTGTGTTTTTCATACTTATCATTTAGATGAAGCGAAATATTAGTTTTGAACTTTACTTTATTGTGTCGTAAACATCCAATAAGATTGTTTTTTTTAACCGTGAATTCTTCAAGAAGTATGTAAATAGAGCTGTCAAAGTGAACAGTTGTGACCACTTCCTATTTGGTGCCTCGCCTACTCATTTGCCGTTTTAATAAAATAAAAAATTTAAAGCTATATAACAATTGAGTTTATGCGAAGCCGTGTGGGCAGGCCTCCAACAAGGTGGACCGACGATCTGGTGAAGGTCACAGGTAGCCGCTGGATGAGAGCAGCGTTTGTTGTGGAAATCCTTGAGGATGCATTTGTCCAGCAGTGGACATCTTTTAGCTGCGATGATGATGATGGGCAGTTTTATTAAAATCGTTTTATTGGATAGGTATCTAATAAATTTGAAAGAATTAGAGCTTTGGATTTTGTCTGGAATACCGATATGTGAAATGGCTTAACACACAATTACATAATGTATATACAAGGGTTAACATTCCAAACACAGTAGCTGCAAAAAACGTTAGTGCAGTTGTTATTTTAAACAACAGACCAGCATATAGACATGCACATGAATGACATAATTATTTTATAGCATCCTCCGAAAATGCCATTGAAAATTTCATAACGCTCCATGCTGAAGGGTTGTTACTTAGAGCATTAAACCATTTATGCTCTAAGGGTTGTTATAACAAAAATGCCTTGCATACTGCATAGTTCCCCCAGATTGAGTGGCGTCTCGAGCACGGCTGCTCCATCAGTGGACACCGAATGTGCAGCTCCCGGTAGATTGGAGTGCCTCCCGACGGAACCTGGAATTCATTTGAGGCATTAATGAGCGAGCGATAAAACAACTATTGTTTAGAACAGTCGTTCTTAACCTTTAGTTATGAGATACCATTTGACAAAATTTCTGTGTTGCCATGGACCACCCAGTTGGATTAGATATTATCATATACAGTACCTAAATGGGTTCTGTCGATCAATAAATAAAACACGCATAAAATTACTCGAAGCCCACAGTTTTTTTAACGATAAATTCATACATTACATTTACAGATTTAAATGAGATTTTCATTTCTAAGGACGGCTTCGCATACCACTTGGAATGCTTCCAGGGACCACCAGTGGCCCGCGGACCACCGGCTAAGAACCACTGGTTAGAAGTATGGATATGTTTAATGCTTTAGCACTGTGGTTTAGGGCAGCATCTACCGGTGTACTTCATGGAAGTCAATAACTTTAATTAGGTCAGTTTCTTAAGCACATAGGGTGCTTGGTCCCGTTTGTTGTCGTAAGAGGACAGTCGTTAAAACCTTCCAAACCACATAGAGGGCGTGCGTGGGTGGGCTTAGTTTATGTCCCATGTGATGTTCATGTTTCTACAAGACCTTAACCCAGCAGTTGGACGTTTATAGTCTGTTGATAATGAGTCAGTTTAACACCCCTTTATATACTTACTCTATTTATTCTTTGAATTAAGTGTGTCTACACTCCGCAACAGCCCAGCGACCGGCACATGTGGAGTGTAGATAAGATAAGATAAGATAATTATTTAATTTCGCAATGAGATCTAAATTGCTAATCTGCGTGTTCATTAAAAACGTGTCAGTGCTCTTATATGTATCTTTAACATCTTGGTAAATATCTCGTAATAGCGTTTAAAATATAATCACACGAAAATAATTAAATCCATATATAATAAAATTCTCGTGTCACATGTGGGTTGCATACTCCTCCGAAACGGTTCGATCGATTTTTATGAAGTTTTATATGTATATTCGGTAGGTCTGACAATCGGTCGTAATCTATTTTTTATACCCTTGAGTGATAAAGGTGGTTCACCCCAAACATTTTCTTTTCAATACAAAATGTTCCACGATTTTTTTGTTTGTTTTGTTGTCATAGAAACTGTCAAAGTGGTACGAAGTCCACCGGGTTAGCTAGTTACATCACACTAATATTATAAATGCGAAAGTTTGTGTGTATGAGTGTATATTTGTTGCTTCTTCCCGCTGCAACGGGTGGATGGATTTGGATGAAATTCGGCATACAGATACTTTATAACCTTGATTAAAACATAGAATACTTTTTATCCCGATATTCCCACGGGAACGGGAACCACGCGGGTGAAACCGCGAGCGGCCGCTACTAATAATATAAAATAATAAAATAAGAACACGACGTTAAGCTCAATCTCAAGGACACGTCGAACTGTCATCATCATTGTCAAAACCATTCAACAAGAACACGAATCAAGTGAGATCTAGCTGCAAAGCCCTAGCACATTCCAGTAAGTCCAAACAAAGTAAATTGGATGAAACGCCCGCTTCATCTCAACGGGCATAATATTATCAGAGGAGAAAAAGCTGCGCTGCATGTGATAAAGGCCGGTTCTCAACAACGTTAAAAAATTCAATTCGGAATCACCGCGCGGCGAGGACAGCACTAAATTTTATTTAACAGCCGAGCTTAAAGAAATTCCGACTTGTTTATCCAAGATAGAGGGCAATGGGGCGTGAGTTGCGAGCGACAGCGACAATGTACACTTTGCGAAATAAGCAATTTTGATCTAAACTGTATGTTATAAAGGTACCTTTTAAAGATGGTAGACGAGACGGCGAAGCGAAGCGAACTCTAAAAAAGGAAAATATCAAATTGCTAAAGTTTTGTTAAGACGTTTATAACGATACAAGTCATATAACTTACAGAAAAGTAATATAATAGTTGGAATACTTTATTTTGTTATCAAAAAATATTGTTTGACATTGTTAGTTAAAAGTTTTAGACGAGTACCTAGTAAAGATATCACAAATTGCGTGAGACAGAAAAAAAGGAATAAACTTTGTGTGTCTATCATTATTTAAGTCATTTCATAGATAGTATTGTAGCCAAATGTAAAATTGTAACGTGTGTGGCTTTTGGTATAAAAAATTCATACATGCAGATTAGTAGATTAGTAGTATTCACTTTTTATAACATGTAAATAAGATAGAGGATAGAGAAAGGTTTGTGTAAATACGAAAATACTTACGGTTTTTATTGTTGCTAAGCATGTTTTTATATGAATCTCTTGTAGTCACATTATTTTTAGGTCCAGTTGTTTCCTTCTATCTTTCTATCAAAATATTACATGTTGTCTTTATTTTCTTACAATACTTCTTTAGATATTATAAAATAACTTCCATTCAATGAAAATTTATAAACAAAGCCTTGACAACCATGTCAAATGTTTTGATGGCAAAGACAATATTTTCTTTTAAAAATGCAATGTAAACTTTTTATGTTATTCTTAATTTGTATAAATTTAAATTAAATTGTGTTCTACGGGAAGGGTATATAAGCGTCCTGTCCTGCGGTCAAAGGCCAGTCTATCTGGTAATATCTATCAGTCTAATATTCAAACTTTTGCAACGCAAAAAAGAATGTCACATTTCCCTTATACCTACCATGTGTATGGCAAATAAGTTACATCGCCCTTACTCGCTCACTTGCGCCGGCGTCCCAACTTAACAGCTCCCTTGTATTAACCCATAAATTAATTTCCCGTTCAGTCCGGACTCGGTAATGAGGTGCACTGAAGATATTTTCACATATTTCTTACAATCTCGCCGAGAAAAAAGATTCCCGATGAATTTCATGCTGATCTCCTTAATCCTATTTTACAGCGGCCCTAGTTCATTTACAAACGGCGCAGATAAGCTCCGGTTGAGATTTTCGAGCTCCTTTTTCTGTTTTCCTTGGTAATGACGCCTGATATTATCTGTTATTTCATTGATTCCTCAGCATCGGGAGTTTAGGGGACACTTTATAACTCTGCAATGATAATATTGTCTTTCCTTTGAAGCTTTTGGAGATCTGTTTTTGAGATTCTTCGTACAGATACTGATGTCATATTATTGTCTTTTTCGTTTATTTCAATAAAGTTAATGTCTTTGACAATTTTATTTCTTTCGATAATGTGAACGTAAATATATTTTATTAATATGTTTCTGTCAATATCTATGTTTTGTAGAGACAAGGTTTAAAGCAGTTAATGATATCATTAGAAAATTATAATGTTACTTTGGATATTGTAAACCAGTAAATTATTTTGTTATACTAATTATAATTCGTGGAAAAAGTGACTCCATTGAAATATAAAGAATGCTAGATAGACTGGGCGCTGCAAAGAACACCGGTAAAAATTTAACACAGAAAATAATTGTATTCAGGAACTGAACAATGCATTTACAACGACTATTTAGGAAATGTATCCAAGGGTAATAAGCTGCTATCCATTAATCACTTGACCATTTGAGCACTTATATCGTAGAATACATAAAATACCAAAGCTTCAATAGCCACAAAAAGTACATACATTAGAATTCGTCCTTAAACAATGCAGATCCTAAAATCTACATGATAGTTAAGAACATAAACAGTTTTCTTATGTAAAACTGTATTTATCGTCACCGTACTTAACTTAACTAAATTCCCCGACACAATAAATTATTGAACTGAATTAACATTTCAATTGATTGATTCTTATTAAAATTTATAATGCTGATCATTTTAAATTGTATTCGAACATGAAATTGATATACTACGGCAAATACAACGCACACGAGCCTCATTCATACAGACTAATGACACGCAAAATGGAATCACCAAGGACAAAGGGCCAAAATCGCATTAAAATCCAAAGCATCGCCAACAAAAAAGGTTCAGGCTCCAATTATTACCCATTCGCTATCTGTCTTACATAGGGACGGGCGCAAAAAAGGGATAGGGAAACGACAAAAAGGCCCAGCGATAATGGTCCGCACTATGAACAGCCTCCAGCCATTTTAGGGCTTAGTACAATGGCGCGCTTCAGCGGTGATCGACGTTTTATAAGAATCACTACAGGCCCGTTACATCACGCGACCTTTCACGACCCAACCGGCATTATGGGGCCCTCATTAGAACCACTCACTGATCCTCTTAACGCAAATTCCACGGCACCACACGAAATTTATGGCGAATCACTGTTGGCCGATTCCAAACAGACATGCTACGGAAACGGTTCACGCATGACTTCCAATCGTATTGTTTCGTGTAATACAAAAAGAGTTTTATGTGTACTCAAAACTTTACTACCTTACTAACAGTACTATTAAATGGTACTTCCCGAAGTACTTTCACAATTTATATTCATGGAATCGTATAATTAAAAGTCGTTTTGTCCTCATTATTTGCTTGGAGAATGCAAAAATGGATTTTTACGACTTCAAAGTCGAAACATGACGCCTTTTCAAACACACATTTGTCTTGTTGCTGTTGCGGATAAGCAAAGAAATTTGATAAGCGCCATTCGTAAAGGGCCCGATTTAGTTAATGCAAGATAAAATTTAGACATCCTCACGGCGGGCGACTGCGAGTTTGTTCTAGAAAATTCCCTTTAGAAGTGGAAAATTCGAGCTCAGAGGGAAGCACTCAACGGGACGCTAATGGCATCGCTTTAAAAGGAAACGAAAATAATAAATTATTGACATCAGTCTTTTATATCACGCCTTGAAAATTATTTATTTTATCTTTCGCCTCAAAATTCTTGTTTGAGTTTGAAATAAAGCTTTTTGCATCGGTCATTGGAACGGAAACAGATGTTAAATGTATGAAATACTGATGGATTTACGAATAACGAACGTCCGGATTAATTGTTATGATACTGCACAAAGCTATCGGTATCAATGACTCGTCACTATTTTGTAATCGAATCTGAATTTATTGTCTAATTGGAAACACGCATGAAATTGGAATGTTTTTTGTTCCTTTTATTATTCCACAACAGTAAAACGTTTGAACTTCACCTTATCTAATCTGATGGCGTGTAACGATACATGAAAGCTCACTTCATTGGGAATCCTCCAGTTCTGAGAAATTGGTATCTTATCGGTAGACAACAATAGTATACAATCATTGTTTTGACGACATACTTATGTAAGACGCTGGGGAGGTATGCCCAGTTGTATGTTTCCAATATAAGGTAGGTACTCAATAAGTACAGTTTCAAACAGCAACTACAGCCATAATCAGATAGCAAACACATGCATGAGTTCGTTTGATGTAGGTTGCAAACTCTACTTAAAACTATTAAGATAACTAATTGTGCAAACATTGCGGTATTTGTGCGGCTCTAACGATCGCTGCAGGTGGGACTGGAAACTAACAGGACAGCTACACATGTAACTAGTGTATACGGACGCAACAAAGGAGGCATCGTATGAGATAACAAGGGGAGAAGTAGCGGCCCCATTACAGAGCCTTGAGGTACTCCACTCTTTAATGAACACTACGGCAGGTTTAAAGTGTTCTCGTCCTTAACTTAATGCTTTTATTATAGTGCTTGCTTTTGGTGATTTTTTATATTAATCCTAGCCAGTTTTAACACTTTACTTTACAATTATTCTTACATGCGCACGCAACATTTAATAAAACTAACGAACGTTATTGAGATTTGTAAGTTTATTATAATATAATTTATTAAATAAAAAGACAACAATGATCCATAATTGTTAGTAGACTTAAAACTAACTGTTAGTATTAAATTACAAATTACACTTAAATTAATAACATTTCCAAATAAATTACAGTACCAGATAAATTACTAGGTCCTTACCTATGAAATTGACCTATGACGTTTTGTATAAAGATTTTTTCTAAAATTATATTTTTCATACTAACGTTTTTTTTAATTTTCTTAGCATCTATTTATATTAACACTATAAAAATTTTAGAGTAGTGTGTTTGTTTCACTAGCTAAATAAAGCAGACATTAAAAAGAAAAAAAAATCAAGACCCTTCAAAGCTACAATGAAACAAAAGGTCAATTCCGCGAACAATAAAAGAAGTCAATTAAAAAAAATATTGGGTGATAAAGACACAAATTGAATAATCATTGTTCGTCCTGAAGCCTAAGTAACATAGTCCTAATTAAAGGTGTATCATAATATTAACAACCGGTATTGACTTTAAAAGTAACTAGTACACCTAATAATAAGAGAAAAAAAACGTCAATTTCATAGGCCTAATATATAAATCAATTAATCTCAAAAAATTACCATTTTAATTAAATTTTAATATATTAAAATAGAATAGATATTTAAGTATATTTAATTAATAAAATAGAATAAAACTAAATAAATTAACCGAATTCTAAAACACATAATAACAATACAAACAGGGGCAGGGGCTACCGGGTAACATGCAGGCGAATCCAGTGCTGTAAAATAGGTGAGTCCCACCTGTCGGCGATTGTACTCAGTATAGTGGGGCAGATGATGGCTCGAACGTGCGCTAACAAGGAGGCGCAGCGCTTACGAACTATGGCATGAAAACCTTCTTTCCGCGCCTCCGCAAACATCGCCGATGCGCTGCGAAATCGCGGCAGCCGCAACAACATTCTGAGCGCATCGTTGTACTGGACGCGAAGGGCGCTGTATGCCCTTTGCGTATAACTGACCCACAGACTGCACTTGTAGAAGGACTGACAGAATGCTCTAAATAGCGTCGCCTTTACCTCGTCATTACACTGTGCAAATCTACGAGCCCGCATATTACACCGCACAGCCAACGCCCTCCGCTCCCGCTCAACATCAAGATCATCCTTGAGATCAGCAGCGACCCAATTACCCAGATACTTAAATGCTGTAACTTGGTTGAGAGGAGTTCCAGACAATAGGACCGGCGGCACGTTAGAGTTACATTTGTCGCTAGGTCTACCGTAAAATTCCCATATTTAAAATCAAGCCGAGCCGTCCCGTGAGCGCCCATGACATGCGTGTTCCACCCTGCCACGGGTGCCGCATTTCTTTTGGATATTTGTACACTCGGCAGCATTAGTAAGTATAGTTACAATTCTAGTATAAAGGTCATCTATTATTGAATTATGTTCCTTATTATTACAAGTTTTGTCACAGCAATTAATCAGTTCTAACGGAAAATCTAACTCTCTTAGTTTAGAGTGACAAATTTCGTGGTAGGTATCTATTCGACTAGGTTTAACTTAGTTCTAATTAAGTCTAGGTTACATCCAATTAACAATGGCATATGGTCCGACCACACGTCAGTTAACACTTGAGCGCCGCTGACCGCACGGGCCGCCGCAGCTGACACGACACAGTGGTCGAATCAGCGCCGGCTCCCGTGAGCCTCACTCACAAACATGTAAGTGTCTATCGGCAGCATTAATAAATCCATGCATAACCATGACTGCTCAGAGCAAAAGTTCAACAATTCAGAGTGGAATAACTCACCGGGGTGGGCGTTAAAGTCTCCTAGTATAACAACAGATTCAACATTGTTACCTTCAATTATTGCACTAATCTCACTCAGACAACTAGGAAAGACACTGAAAATACTAACATAATTCACGATCGCAGAGACTGACTTTTATTGCGACTTGAACTATGACACAATATGACGCTAATTGACGGGAACAAGTTTTTACGCCACAGCAAGGCCACTCCGCGCGGCCGCCCTCTGACAGCACTAGTGTCTACCGCTGATTTCCTGACGTAGGCGTAGCTGGGATCTATCTCGGCAGGTTTATAGTTAGTTATTTTATGATAAGAAAATTATTGCAATTCGACTTCAGGATACAATGCCTTACAAAACTTGAACCTTATCTTCACCTTTACTTTGTAATGTTACAGGTAATAAGTATAAAGACCTTTATCCGTAGATTTAAGGTAGCAGACTAGGAAATATTAATTTTCATCACCATTGAAGTCATGAAACAATAATACGTACTACTCGTATTTAAAACACACTTGAGCAAAAAGCATTACATTGGCATGAAGCTCTTAATCTGAATATGAACTGAAACGCCGCTTATTACTTGATTTAGAGTGTGATAAATACAAATTATACACTTTCAGAAGTTAATAAATTGCCGTTAAAGAATAATATAAGAACGGGCAGTGAGTTGAGCCGTGCCAAGTGTCGATTTGTGCAGAGACTGGCTGGCGACTGGCTATAATCTGCCGTTGGCAACATTCCGAACGAACGAAGTACAGGAGCGCGGCGCGGGGATATTACGTTTGGTGGTCGTGATTCGAGAAAGCTACGGCCATTCCTTTTGTTGTTCCGTGGTGCTGGATAAATTTGTGCAAAGTATTTTATCTTTGCTTTAACCATTACCGCTTAACACATCAGAATACAACATAAATTGTGATAATTTTATTTGTGACTGTGGATACTACTAGTCATTATTTTAATTTCAATAAATTGTTATAGATAGCTGTCGCCTATGATTTGATTAGGTATGTATTATGTATAAAGTCCATTAAGAATAAAAACATCAATCATCTACTTCATGGTAAAGAATAGTAAACACTAAATTGTTCCATAGACATATCGACAATGAGACAGACGATTCATAGGCAGATTAGTGACAAACTAACTCTCGAACCAATTAAATCACGAAGCTCTTCAAACTAATGGTGGGTTCCACTTAATGTACCTACAAATAGAATGTCGGATTCTAATCTGGACAAGGATTAGGCCGGGATTGAGGGGTCATTGAACTAAAACCTCTCTAAGGACCCTCGACGCTATTGCTCCAGAAAATGATTCAGGATAGCTTAATGTTCTCAATTTGTTTGTAATTAATTTGTGTTTTGATATGACAAAACTTCAAACAAAAGGTTTGTTGAAACTATTCTAATTAATGATTACCTTCGTCAATGTCGTGGACTAATAATATTGTTTTATGTTTTTAAAGTAAACATTTAATTCAACATCATCATTGCCGCCCGTAAGCACCCACCACTGCTGGGTATAATAATAATAATAAATTCATTTATTTTCAGGCAACGAAGTTTTTACAAACAGGCCCGTAGATATATACCTCAAAAACTTACATATACATATCAATATAAACAATTATTGTTAGTAAAATTTAATAAAACATATAAGCCACCCCTATAAACTTTAACACTCCAACTTTATCCGGTCCCGTGCGAGTCTTATCCTCTGTCCTTCGGCCACTTGACGATATCGTCTGACAACCTGACTGGTGGTCTGCCTTGAGACCGCTTCCCATCTCTGTGCCACCACTCCGTCGCCACCTTGGTCCATCGGTCGTCGTCCCGCCAAGCAACGTGTCATTTAACCATTTAATGACTTAAAGAGAAATACAAGTGTAAAAATATTAAAATGGTCCAATAATTCAAAATTTTAACAAATTATATCAATAAATCTTGTCAACTTTGCAAATTCGCGATTCAAACTTTCCTATCCATACAAATCGGCCTAATAATTTTGTGGACAAGGCCAGAAAGTTTAATTAAACATCGCTCTACTAACGAATCTTTATGTAAGACAAGGGCTCTAGTTCCCGGAACTTCTTCCGTTGAAGCGGTCATTTACCAATTAGCTGAAGAACTTGTACAGTTATACAAGCTCAAGGTCTGGTGAAACAAGCTGTTTTACAAAAGATTTGTATTTTTATCCGCTCCTTTTCTTTCTTTGAACCATGAGATTTAAAGCTTCGTTCTTCTCTCGCTAGATTAAATGTAAACTCTAAATTGCTGTTTTTATTAACGATGGCTCTTTAAGACATCCGTGATGAAGATAACTAGCATTTGTTTAAAGCCACGCTAAAGCTTGCCCATAGCTGAGATTCGTAGCATTATTAAAGTAAATAAAAATTATGATTTTGAACAGATTTGGTTTTAGTTCCGTTTGATGGTATTGCACATAATTGTGCGACATTTTATCACCCACGAAGAATACAAAACAACGTTGACCGGGATTCTAAAAAAAATATCATCCAAATCGCTACATAGATGGCGGTGATATGCGCGAAAATACTTAAAAAAGCATATATACAACCGAATTGAAAACCTCCCCTTTTTTGAAGTCGGTTAAAATATAGACAAAATTTATCTCAAAATGTCAAATTAAAAAATCTACGGACCAGTCCAACATGACCCCAATTCCATATGTTTTAATGTAGTGAGCCATTCTTATTTTACAAAATTAAATTCGTGAAAAAGAAGTCAGCAAAATAATGCCAAAACCGTCGTGTAAGCACACTGGCGGCGGCGTGCCAAAGCGGGAATTTGCAAATAAAATTCCCACGTACCGTTTTCCGTCACGTCTAATTCCCATCTGCGCGGTAATCCTTCAAATTAAGCGTAGGTAACGGACGCGAACCACGGAATATCATTCAAATTCATGCTAACGTCACAACATTTTACAGCACTCTCATTCCCATCCGACACAATGGTGACACCCTGTATCCCACCAACGTGCCCCCAGGGGCATGTTTGACAAATAGAGGTCTCGTGCAACGAATTTGGCTCAAAAAAATTGTCGCGGAACGAGGCTCACCATCTACTATGAACCTATATTACCACCAGCCTACAATGATCCGCCTCGCTCCCCGATGTCTGGAGGCTAAGGACCCGAGAAGGGTGGAAGCCAGCCCGTTCGGAGTTCTTGAGGTTTTGGCGTTGATACGACGACTGCAATAAAGTAAATTGCGAGCATTTGCTACACGAATTCGGAGCAACGACGATCTTTATGGTGCCGATAATGTTATAGGCAGGTAATGTTCTGTTTCGATGTACAAATGGCCAGTTCATTGTTTTACGGCATCTCCGCTAAGTGAGTCTGTCTCGGTGGCTGTTTGACTTTCTAAGCTACAGTTTAACGTATTCCCCGTATTAGTTTTTACTAAAAATGTAAACATTATGAATAGTTTAAAGATTGGGGATTGATTTTTAACAATGGTAAATATGCGTTGGGTTTGATTCCCAGATACTGTTTATTTTAGCCTTATAATGTAGATAGTGGTCACATATACTTTATACATCATTAAAGTTGATTAAACTTTCATGTAGCCAATAGCTATGAAGTGCCAGCCATCACAGCTCAAGGGATTAACTGTCGCACAAGATTAATGAAAATTGCGTACGTACGTTTATCGTACTTCATTAAATTATTTTCGGACAACTCTATAGGAGCTAACGACAGCGACATGGGAGCCCTATTCATTATTTCCAAAGACAATGTTGTTACAATATAACGTTGAGCAAGACAATATTTTGCCCAAACACAACACATCCGGGATTCATTGTTTTGACATCTAGAAAAAAGGAGTGACATGACAGTCCTAAATAAATACCCTTTTGTTTCTGGATATAATTCCGTCGGGAACATGTTTTGTTCTACAATTTAGTTGGAGTTGTAAAGCCTGGCCACAGAGTCCATCGTGTTGTTGTTTTTGCTGGGACAACAAAATAAAACCTATGTTTATAATGAACTCGGTTTTATACTAAACCAATTTATTGTTTGCCTTGGAAGTGTTTCTTTTATCGAAACTGCTTACACGAGCTTACATAGCTTTTACACTTTCAAATAAATGTTGATGCTAGTGAACTACCGTTACCCTAGGGTTGCCTACGCCATATCCAATGCCAATTGATCGAAAATCAAATTATTGAAAAGTCAAATAACCGAATTGTTATTATATTTATTGATATTAAACTTTTGCAACAAAATATTACGTGGTGAACTTAATGCCTGAGGCATTTTCTACCAGTCAACCATAGGGTGGTGTCGAAATGACATGGGAGATGCAAATTTTGAGAGACAACAAAAGTAGAAAACAGTGTAACAAAAAGATTCAAACTTATAATACATAAATAAATATTCTATAAATTACAATTACATAAAATACTTTAAAAAAATATAAATATATATATTTATATAAATATACTTACATAAATAAATAATTTATAAATAATTTAAAAATCGGTCGTTCCTGAGATGATTCTGCCAAGGTTCCATTAAGTCAAGTCAAAGTCAAAGTCAAATATTCTTTATTCAAATAAACTTTAGAAAAGTGCTTTTGAATCGTCCATAATTTTTTTACCTACTACCCATTCAGGACGTCTATATTTAAGCTGTGGAGAAGAATGGGCGCAAGAAACTCCACAGCTTTAATTCAATATGTAACGACATTTACAAAATTATATGCCGTTACGTTACCAAGTTATACAAGTTTAAAAAAAAAATCTTAACAATATTTTGGATTAGAAATAGATTGGAGCATTTTAAACCCATGCTGTTTTGTCTTCAATGTAATCAGAAACTTTATAATAAGCTTTTTTATAAAGCTTTTCTTTAATAGCGATTTTAAATTTATTAATATCTAGTTTTTGGATATTACTTGGAACTTTATTGTAAAAACGTACACACAGGCCTCTAAATGAATTATTTACTTTGTGGAGCCTAGTATTAGGTACTGCTAGTTTGTTTGTTTTTATTTCTAGTGAAAGAAAAAGCATGCGGACTTTCATTTTAAAGACATCGCGACTTGTAGCCATCCTGATTTCGAGAGGCAGCGCGTTCCACAGGAGAATGGACTGGATATAAAAGGAAGAATGTACAAATCTGGAAGTATGGGAAGGACAGAGAAGTAGAAGATTATTAGAAGACCGGAGATTCTTACTGTGGGAAGAGCAAAGGAATTGAAAATGGGGGGTAAGATAGGAAGGAGAATTTGGAGAATTAAGAATTGAAAACAGTGTACTTAGGGCTAGTGAACTTCTTCGCTGACGAATGGGTAACCATTTCATTTATATCGAACGTTCAAAACATCGAATTTACAAATGATGGTTAGTTCATGTAGAACGTTAAAAAAAATCAAAAGGTCTAATATGTTATTATGCAAGCCACTTGGAACCGACAACAATTAAATTTATTATAATACTAGCTGTGCTCGCGACTTCGTCCGCGTGGAATAGTGACTTTCGGCAGCATTTTTAATTTTTTAGGCTCTTTTCCCGTTTTTGCAACATTTTTCACTGATGCTTCGCTCCTATTGGTCGCAGCGTGATGTTATATAGCCTAAAGCCTTCCTCGATAAATGGACTATCCAACACAAAAAGAATTATTCAATTCGAACCAGTAGTTCCTGAGATTAGCGCGTTCAAACAAACAAACAAACAAACTTAATTATTAAGTATAGATTGTATACGTAGCCTAGAGTTAAGTTAATACACGAGGGATCATTATACATCCTTCATCATCATCATCATCATCATCATCTCAGCCAAAAGACGTCTACTGCCAGCAGACGTCTTTTGGCGTCTTTTGGCTTTGTCCAGACAAAGCCCTCCCCAAGGATCTCCTCAATGACCAGTTTGGTGCTGCTCGCTCTGCCTTTTTATACATCCTTACTGACAATTAAATAGAGACTTTGATTGTCATAAATAGGGGCAACCACTGTCTTAACTGTAACTGTGCAACTCACAACAACATTTATGGGCGGGCACCGCGGAGTAACGGATGTTTACGAGCTCATCAATCGCGGCCGCACTAATTTACTTTATTTACGATGGTAGATGTCAGTGTAGCGACGCGGTGTTCTTTGCGAACGTTTACGACTCGCCCCGTAATTGTCCCTGATTCCAAAATGGCTGTACACTGAGATTGCTCTTGTCACGCTATTTGTAAACACGCTTTACTCTAATCGATATCAATATAGTTAGAGTTTGTTAACTTGACGGACTGCATTCCCTTTGTTGCACACACAATATTAAATTAACAACTTAAGTCGGTATAAGATTTCACTTGACTTTTATCTATCCTACCGTAGTGCAGTAAAAATATTACTATTAGGGCGGGTACATGACTTAATTCTAGTGGTATTTAATATTATAAAGCTGAAGAGTTTGTTTGTTTGTTTGGTTGAACGCGCTAATCTCAAGAAGTACTGGTTCAAATTGAAAAATTATTTTTGTGTTGAATAGTCCATTTATTAAGGACTGCTATAGGCTATATTACATCACGCTATGACTAATAGGAGTGGATCACTAATGAAAAATGTTGCAAAAACGGGAAAATATTTTTTGAGAGCTAATGAACGTGGTTGAAACCGTGGGGCACAGCTAATAGTTTTATACCATTAGAAATAGTTTTGTACTTGTTAAATAGTTGCTATGGATAAAATAGTTGTAAGAACCATGTGCTTTTTAAGAAATCAATTGATTGATTGATTGTTCATACCTGATGTTAATGTTAGGTGATAATAAGACTTAGAAGGTGGAAGCGCATTTTACCCGGAATCCTCAACTACTGATACACTGGCTATCTTATCTCTGGATGCCGCAACACAACAATGCAACCAACATTGATGTTATGGCGACATAATTAGACCTTGTGGCGATAGCTAGCCAGACGTACGTGTTTTTAAAAGTTGAGATAACATAAATAACAAAACTACTGTAAATTGTAATAAGTACTTCATGGAAATTGACGTTCTAAAGGATAGGCGTCGGAAAGGCTAAGTCTGCACCACTCCGTGCCTAAGAGCAACCCGAACACAAAATTTCTTCTGTTTTCTAGGCCCCTATCTTTGTAATAAAATTAACGGCTCCCTTGCTTTATACTCTCTTACCATAGCAACCAGTAAACATGTTGTCACAAAACATCTAAAATAATTAGACTATGAAGCAACTGAGAAGCTCCTCCATCCCCTAAACTACTTACTCAACCTATTAATTATTAACGTTAAAGATATTTAAACAATAATAAAATTGTAAAATTAATAAAAAAACTACCTAACCACTAATAGATGTCACCCAAACACGCACATTCGTTCACACACATACTCCATATAAACACTCACACTTCACTTAAACACCTACAGATAACACATACACATTAACATGCATACCATAAACACATACTTTGCACATGCTCACTGTTTATCGTTTTATTTTTTCACTTATTGTATTATTAGGCTATAAGTCAGATAAGTTGGTCATATTTAGTGTTTGCTGTCTGAGGGTGGGGCCTGGTGATCTGTAGCAACGAGTTTCACTTCTGAAACCTATTTCAGGCACCAGTCCTTCACATTTAGACTTACTTTGCTTTAGCATTAAGTACCTAATTTATGAAGGAAATAAATAATTTTGAATTGAATTGAATTGAATTGAATTGAAATATTTTAACATAAAACTTTTTAATATTTCTTTATAGTGCTATAATTACTACTAATAATTAGTATGTCTTCAGATTGTCTGAGAAAACAAAGCCAAAAACTTTATAATGGGTGTGTTGTGTTGTTAAATTAAAACACACCTTAATTATCTTGTCGAAATATGGAGCAGTACCAGTAAAACAACATGAAACGACCTACAGATCAAACAAAACAAAATTATAAAACTTCTATGTAACTATGAATTTCTAAAACCGACATAACAACTATTTATAGAGACTAAAATTATGAATATCTATCAAACATACTATATATTACCTGCTTAATAATAAGAAAAATTCTAGATAATAAAACACATACACACACAACATTTAAAACAAATAGACAACAGGGAAAAAGAGTACTTCGTAACGCCGATAATATCTCCATCTCTAGTCTAGGCATCTTCGTCATACGAATTATGGCAAAAGAAGTATATGTTTTAAAGGAGCAATATTATTTAATAATCTCCCAATAAAAATAAAAACATCAAAAAATTTTAATATCTTCAAAATCCAATTAAAAAAAACACATCATAACAAACTTATGTATGACCCTGTATGTTGACCCTGAGCTACTATTCTTTCGACTCGATCGGGCGCCCGGCCGCTTGCTATTGCTCGTAGACGTATCTTTTTTTCCAACTACTCTAATTAACTTTATTATTTAGATGACTCGATATTCGCACGGCTCCCGTTTGCTTTTAGAAAAATTTATCTTTGCCTCATTACAGTTAGCAAGTTATGCACTGGTTTTATTACTTTAGTTTCAAATTCATGCACACTGTTTATATCTTATTTAAGTAATTATGTTACTATGTAATTTCACATAAAGTGAAATGTAAATTTCTTTTGAGAATAAAATGTGTTTAACCTGAAATTAGCACTTACGTCACTATTGATTGTTTTCAATGAGCGATTGTAGGTTAAAAGGCTCGAATGGTAATTACAGAAACGAAAAGTGGGATAACAGAATGCTGACTAATTTCGCCTAACGAGCAACTCCAGTCACCCTCATTAATGATGTCAACTTCTTATTCGAGCGTACCTCAAGGCATAATTTAGATCACATAATATTACGAGTATATACCTAAGGAATGGATTTTCTGATCTTGTAATTAGCAGTTAATGTACCTTTTCATAAATGCCTTTGATAATTTTTTTGTTTTATAAATCCAATTTCTATTCTGTTTTAATATTTCATATAAAATGTATTTGGTATCAGTACTCGTATATCTTTATATAGATACTTCTTCAATATCACTGAGTTCCTCCTAAATGGCTGGACCGATTTTGATAAAATCTTTTGTGTGTGTTGGAGTGGGTCTCTTGATGGTTTTTATTTACAATTTGAACCCGGTAGGTTGCGCTGCGATAGGGGTTCTAGGATTTTTTATAAACCCTATGGTATTCCGGGTTTTACTGAAGTTAACGAAACCGCGAAGGAGCAGGCCTCTAGTTTCATTTATTATATTTGTTACTGTCATGATCATGATTGCAAAAAGCACTTACGCCTACTATTGCTGCAATATCTCTGAGTAGACATCAATTAGGAGACGTTATATAGCCGCACGCTGTACATCTGTATCAATCAGTAACAGCGATGTCCGACTGTTGGTTTGACTACTGGTTGAATTTGCTGTCCTCTAGGGTATTGTGAAAACACCAAGTGATCATATTCCTTTGTGGGACATATATAATGGAGGGTAACAATAAAACTGTTCTCTGTGTAATTGCGATAGGTATAGAATAGACAACATATATTTATATCTATACTAATATATAAAGCTGAAGAGTTTGTTTGTTTGTTTGTTTGTTTGTTTGTTTGTTTGAACGCGCTAATCTCAGGAACTACTGGTTCGAATTGAATAATTCTTTTTGTGTTGGATAGTCCATTTATCGAGGAAGGCTTTAGGCTATATAACATCACGCTGCGACTAATAGGAGCGAAGCATCAGTGAAAAATGTTGCAAAAACGGGAACAAGAGCCTAAAAAATTAAAAATGCTGCCGAAAGTCACTATTCCACGCGGACGAAGTCGCGAGCACAGCTAGTTTCTAGATATGTATTTAATGCAAGTAAAGTCTTATAGCAGTGTAAAAAGAAACTCTGAAAAATGTTTTCTTATCACAAGTTATAGCTAATAACTTTGTAGTGTATGTCTAAAACCTATGAAATTATTTTGTCTTCTGAGGCTTGGGTGTTGCTCTGGTGTTACTGGCTGTCTTATCTCGCGAGGTCAGCGGGTTGACTGACACTCGTAAAAATATTTCTACTCTATTTCTTCTGATTACATTCGTTTCGGATCACTTATATTTTTATTTAATAACTTTCCCGGGAACGCCTGGTGCTGTCTGTGGAGGGAGGTGCGGGGCTTGGCATGGGATACTTGACGTTTGGCTGCTCCATAGCACACTGGTAATCGCGCTCAGCTTGCGATTGCTGAAGTTAAGCAACTTTCATTAAGGCCAATCATCAGATGGGTGAAGAAAAATTTGTCGAACGATCGAGTCTACATGCTGCCCCGCCTACATTAGAAGTCGTTAAAACCACCAATCTGCACTAGGCGCGCGTTGTGGTTTATGACCCCTTCTCATTGTGGTGACGCTGTTAATAAGCTGGTGATGATGAAGTCAAAGTCAAAGTTAAAGTCAAAGTCAAAGTCAAAGTCAAAGTCAAATCAATTATTCAACATAAGCCTTCACAGGCACTTATTGACGTCAAAACCCCAACATCATCCTAAAGATATTATTGTATTGGACGCGAAGGGCGTCCAGCGACGTTCTGGTGTGATTGACCCACACGGGAAGTTTGTGGGTCAATCACACCAGAAGGTCGCTGGACGCCCTTCGCGTCCAATACAATAATATCTTTAGGATGATGTTGGGGCTGCCTCGCTTCTGTAGCGCATCGGGGATATTTGCACACTATTGCACTGATGGCTTTAATGCCATTTTACGCAAAAAGACGGCATCCCTGATCCGGAGGGTGCGGGACAGTCCCAATAGTATCCTGAGGACTATAGCTGAGAGGTTCTCTTCTCATATATGGGAGAGTCTTATAAAGAAAGTTTTAAATTAATTAGTTTACTAACAATCTTTATGTATTGTACTACTAACTGATATGGATTAAGTTATCTGAAATAAATGGTTTTATTTATTTATTTATAAAACTATAAATCAAAAAACTAAAAAGTTAGTTTAGACTAAAATACTGAATCTGCCACCAGTTTGGATTTTGGGAGAGGCTTCGACCGAGGAGAGCTGGCAAAAGACTCAGGAGGCTTATTTCGATGACGATGATGACTGCTCCCCTGTTTTGACTATTCTTGTAGTGATTAAGTTGAAACATTTTTGTTGCAGGTTTTGTGCACCTGCATGAGACACCGGATGTGAGTGAGACACGGTGCGATGGTCCAGCCAGCGTTGGTGTGGTGGAGACGATGTGGTTAGACTTCCTAAGCGCATCCATTACGACCAAGATGCAGTTGTCGCTGCTGTTGCACTGTTTCTGCGTGGCTACCACTGCTTCGATTTCCAGTGGAGGTAAGGAATCATTAAAATACTTACGAGCTTAGCAATAACTATACGGTATGCATACAATCAACAACATCTTTTTGTTAGTAATAAAAGTATTTTTTATCATTTACTAGTTGGAGGGTTCTGAGTGGTTGTTTACCATGTTACATTTAATAATTCATAAAATCCTACCAAATGGATGCTGAATTTAATATCTAGGCAATGATTGTTTGAACGGCGCGCCATCGAGCCGCCACCATTATTACAGATATTAACATGCCCCAACAAGATCAGGACCACATAAACAGTCTGTCCGCTGGCTGCGAAACCCCATACAAGGCAATTAAAACACCTAAACCTCAGCATTATCATTTTATTGCTCCCCAACCGTTCGGAGCCAGTCCGGTCGGCGTGCCCAACGTTTGCGCCAAAACTTTTTTAATTAATTCACTTGTAGTAAGTATATTTTTTGGGGCTTGTTTGCGTTGGTTCTATTTGCTGAACCTGAGGGACTTTCCACTCGACTTTTTGTATGTATTCAAAACAGAGGAATCGCTTAATTGTACGCTGGACCTTGATTTAAGGGAGGATTTCTGAATAAGGGTTCAGATTAAGCCTATTGACTCTTTGACTTCGATGTTGTGACTTCCAATTGTATTGTGCAGAAGTTTCCGTGACTTTGCACAATGCATTGTTGTAATATACTTATTGGAGTCATTTGCATTATTTAAATAAAATGAAATGATACATATTTTGGTATTTGGAGCATATTAAGCAATTGAAGATATTGGACATTTACAATAAATTTCACAATTGTATATAACACTATGCAATTTTACTAATTTACATGCATGTAGGCATGTAGGCATGTAAAAAGTTCTACCTCAGATAGGACCTGATAGCGCACATGTAACGAGTCTCACAAAAGTTCCCTTCCGCTGCGCCGAAAATATTTTGCAAGTAAGTGGATTTCGTATTTAGATTTTTTCAACAGACTACCTATCAATCAAATGATTCAATCACAAAGTCGTTTCTTACTCGTGTGGTTGGGCTCGAACGCTTACTCACCATTCGGAGCCAATCATTCGGAACTAATAGCATATGAGTGATTTCTCGCTAAGTACGTCACAGATAAATCTGTACGTTTTTTGAAAATAAATCTTATTGCCAACATCATAAGGTGCACCATCCAGGCGCCGGAGCGCGAACACCTTGTTGGCTTTATGTGATTATTTCAAGCAAGCGATTTGATGCAGTTATAAAACGATAACGCGGTTTTAGTATCTTCAAAGGGAATTGACAACGTAATAATGGATGTTCCATATACTGAACACATGAAATTACGTGTACGGATTTTCGTGTTGTGTTTAGTCATCCGAAAATAAGGTTTTTGAGAGGTATTTTAGATTCAATTTTCCATTTATGTTAGAGAATAACAAACTCTATGTTAAACTATGATATTGAGCCTCGTGGTAGTACCATGACCTAGTTGGTCAAGGGGCGCGGGTTCGTATCCCGCTTGTGGAAAATTTTCAACACTTTCGTATTGTAATTTGTTCGCAAAAAATTTTGCGTAATGTTATATTTACTCGTATAACCAAAGTCTTAGACATCAATGAATAAAGAACAGAATATATTGTAACAAAAATTCGTGTACCTCAGACAACACAGTAAAATCAATCAAGCACGAACTTAATGTCCGTTTTACTACAAACATCTTCCTCCAACATACAAAATAAATTCATTCTTGAATCACAAAGCTTCTTCCATTCCAATAGTACTAGCTATATGTTGAAAAACAGAATTACCTTTTTATAACAAGAAAGGGTCTTTAGGGGCTTCAACTCAAGATCAGCCCTTTTTGTTCTGGAAATTACCGAAACATCTTTTCGCAGACTTAGCCGTTTCTAAAGTCAAAAGAACCGCAGGGATCAATAAAAAGATTTTATTCTGGTCAAGTCACAAGAACCTGACGACTACTTATGACCTTGTCGACATAAAAGGTTGCTTTTTTGTAACTTCAATGATAATAGTAGTTTATGCAACTGTCATATAATGAAGGGTATTAAAACACGAGTGTGAGTTTATGAAACGAGCGCAGCGAGTTTCATAATAGTAACGAGTGTAATATCCGTGTTATATGCAGTTGCATACACTACTTTATCTTCACTAATGCAATTAGTCAAATAACAAGAGTAAAAGCTGACAATAGTTTATTTATAATAATTGTTCAAATTTTGGATGGTACAATTTTGAAAGTTAATGTTAATTATTGATCCAGCAGCTGTAGCGGTCGCGGGGCAAGCAGTAGAGCTCGTAGACGGAGTTGGAATATTTATAACTACTTCATTCGTCTTGTTTTCTATACTGTTCAAGATCGTATTTGAGACTTGAATTTTATTAATTAAAGACTCATCAATGTAGCTTTCAGCCACAGTAGAAGACTTCCACCCCCCGTGTCGTTTCAGTGCGGTCAAATCACCACCGCTATCTATGAGAAGGGTCGCCGAGGTGCGCCGGAAGCAATGCCCCGTGCACAACGCTGGGATAGGCAGATTCAAAAAACTTGCGATAGTTTTTTCCCAGAGCACCAAATTTATTAATACCAGTTCTTTGATCGACGCACTTCCCCGATCTATAGCTCAAGTAAAAGGCAGGGTTTCGACAGGGGGTGGGTCGAAGTTCCATGTATTTTTTACATACGGCATAGCAGTTGCCCGTCACAACGAAAGAACGATCTATTTTCGTTTTTGTTTTCGAAACTTTCACCATGATTGTACTGTCGTCTATGTTAGAGACTTCATCGAACTGGATGTTGTATAGCTCTTGCCTTCGGCATGCCCCCATTATGCCGAAGATTAGTGCAACCTGTAATAATAAACGATATAATAAGCTTGAGGTACATAGCCAAGGCAAAAACTATGATTTATGAAGTAGTAAAGTGTAGGTACCTACTACCTAATTTATACACAAAGCGCTTAAACGGAGTGTCTAGATAACTTGCGTGTGTAGTACGTAAGTACTAGGTAGATTAAATAACAGAACTAAAATACACTTACCTTTTCAAAAAGATACAAAATATCTGGTGAATCTTTCAGGAACATCTTTATTTGACCTGATGTAAACGTCAAGGACTTTTTTTCCTTGTGTCCTTCTGAACTGCGTTTCAGGAACGCTATGACTTTTGAATACTTCGTGATATCAATATTGTTGTAGATACTCAGTGTGGACTTGAGCATAGAATATTTAGCCCACATAGAAGATGACTTGAATTTGTCGGAGAGGTCTTTGAGATACACAAGAATGACATTTTCAGAAAACGATGTAGTTTTCTTTTCGATCTTCCATGCCAAAAAGTTATTATATTCTTTTTCATATAATTTTCTAGATTTTTCTGGCAAAAGATTGTGAGTTACTTTTGTTGCCAATTCTAGAATATCCGGAGGCGTACAAATATCATCGTCGCTGTCCATTTTTAACTTTTAATTTGTATTTTAAAAACAAAACACATTGCGAAACATTAAATTCACGCGTACGTGTATAGTCACAGTGAACTTGCCGCCATTAAAATCTAACCAATGAGAGCGCAGCTGCGCGCGCAGGGCCAATCAGGAGCGAGTGCGCGCTGTTCTTTTTTTATTTAATTGGCACAAGATCTTACCAAAGAGTTTTGTGTATGTAAGTTTAGTAGTTTCGACGAAGTTTTCACGTATAACCCAACTGTTTTCAAAAGCCAGCCTAATATCAAAATTTTATACAACTTGTATGAGGATTTTGACATAAGGCTCGCCAGGTTAATTGGTCGCGTTTTATTGATGTTATAATGAGATTTACGATATCGATGTGGATATTATACCATCATGTGAAATTGCTTAAATTGAGTGTTTTGTTGTCTGCGCTATAACAGTAGTAATTATAAGTCAAGTATTGGAAACATAAGTAGAATGTTACAACATTAGTGTAGATAAAATGCTTTTATAAATATCTATTCCTTATTGCATAGGTATTTGCTCTGTTATTGCTGTTGAAAAACTTGTTACATCTTTTGCTAAACGGTATTTTCGTGTCTTATACTCGTTGCTCGATATGTTACTATCTGGAGTTTAACTAATTTCACTATTATAATCTACATAGTATATCATAACTAAAATAAGTTACATAATTTCATGTAGCTTACTCAGGTAATGAATACAGATATATTTTTACATTATTGTATAAACCTATTTCAAATGTCAATCATAATTCATTCGTAAATTATATACTTAATTATACACGGTATATAAAAAACTTGTGAAACATAAGTCTGGGACAGCCCTGACATAGAATCCACAGAATTAAAATTACCGACTAAAAATAATTCAAGGTATAAGATTTCTAGTTAACTTGATATTATTTTTCAGTTCCGCTTTCCTCTCTTAACTCGCCCCTTTCCCAAGGATAAAAAACAAAGGGTTGTTCCCAGAAATCAGTTGAGTACCCGGCACGGTTCAAAGGGACCCGAGTTCTTGCTTTCGTGTTTCGATTAGCATTCAAGCTCCTTCAGTAACTCGAATCGGTTTATTTGCCTGTGAAATGCTTTATTCCGTCTGGCTTAGTTTATCACTTTTGAAGAAATTCTTATATGAAACAGAAGTTAAGTTATTGATTTTGTGCCCTTTAGCCGGATCGATTAAAAACATGACTTGGACCATTTTTGACCATCTCTCATTTCATACTAGTTTCATTCTACTAATATTAAAGTCAATTTGTTGTTTTTTGTATTTGAATAAATAATATCACAACATTGTCGAAATAATATAAGAATACATCTCAAAAGAACCCTGATCAACAAACGTTATAAAGTAAAAGATTATGTATATACGAGTAAATGACAAAAACGTATAGGTCTGTATAGCTGTGGCTTTTACACAAAAAGAATTTGCTATGGATTTATAAAATTATTATACTTGTATTCTGTATTGTAACACAAAACAGGAAGAATAAATAACCCTTGCCAAGTTTCTTTCAGCTTATTTTTGGTACAGAGTCTCTACCGTAGGGTTTACGAAGCCATGACGGCGTAGATCTTTGTAGAAAGTTTCTTTTGAATATAAGGAAATCTCTCCATTTTCCATTAGTAATAATTTGTTTGTATGTTTTGCTTTTGTATACTTCATTCGGTAGGTATCCCAGTTGTTCTTACCTGCTTACCAGGCTGTATTTTATTTTTATTTTTAAATTACTTAAAAACAATCATCAGAAAACAATCCCCATAATAGATTCATGTAAGTTCAACTTGATCTAGATACAATCAAAAATTAATCAAGTCTATGATAGCTCAAGTTTTAAGTTCAGAAACACCGATTGGTTCAGAATACTGTCTAAATTGTTGTGTTTTCTTTATAATATGTGTACAAAAATTGTAAAAGCTAAATCGGTTAACTTAATATTTCCATTAGACTTCGTAAAAAAGAGAGCGGCAGGGTCACCGTGTTGGTCCTTATTGACTTCTCCAACGCTTTCAACACGGTTGACCATGACTTGTTACTCGCCATGCTATCCCATCTTAGTATTTCATCGACGGCTCTGGATTGGATTGGACTGTATAAGCCGAGAACCATCTCGGCTTATCTTCGCAATCGTGAGCAAGCCGTTAGAGTTGATCACAAATTTTCGAAATGGTGTACTCTTTTAACTGGTGTACCACAAGGAGGTATCCTGTCCCCGCTTCTTTTTTCCCTTTTTATTAACTCCTTAACTCCTCTTATTCGCTGTTCTCACCATTTGTATGCGGACAAGCTGCAATTGTATCGCGATAGTCATGTTACTGACATTGACGCCGCTTTAGCTGCTTTGACGGACGATCTGCGGAGTGTAAGTGATTGGTCGATCCCGATTTAAATAAGGACCTTCTTAATAAATTAGATTGTCTTCTCAATAAATCAATACGCTTTATTTTTGGTTTACGCAAATACGACCGTATATCTTCCTATCGTCTTCAGCACAAATGACTGACCGTCCTGCAACGTCGTAAGTCCAGAATTATAACAACTCTATTTTCTATTCTAAATGATGCTAATTCGACGACTCTTATTATCGAAGGCCGAGACTCCCTTTGGGTCGCTGCGCCATTCTAGTTAGTTAGTTGGTTTTAAATTATCCTTCTTACTTAAAATGTAGTTTTAGTTTCCTTAGCTCAACTCGTGCCCGCCAACTTCGCTCATCAATTAATCATCCACTCGCCACTCCTTTTCATCATTCAGGATTCGTTGCAAATTCCCTTACGGTTCAGGCCATTCGATTATGAAACGCTTTCCCCGAAAAAGTCAGACAAGCTCCAAGGAAATTGGTCTTTAAAATATTGGTGTGTAAACTGTTTCTACAGGAATCAACACCCACGCAGGAGATTCCCATCATCTTTTCTTCTTTTATGTTTAAGTATGTATATGTAGTCTATTTTGATATTTATAAAATTTATTCAATGCAGCAATTAGTACTTGAAATAAAATATAAAATTTAGTATATTTTGAATTAAGTTTTTTATAGTATGTATATTATATTATTATCATTTAATTTAATAAAATTAATATGTATATTTCAGTTCTTATAAATTTATATACACTGGCCTGCAAAATTAAGTATCACACTTTTAAAATTGCAATAACTTTTTAAGTACACAAGATATACTTTCGAAACAAAAAGGAAAAATGTTACTAATGTATAATTTACTTAAGTTTCAAAGAAAGCTGATAAAAATTGCTGCAAAACGTTTTTTATTTAAAAATCTCTAACTTCTATAGTTTAGAAAATCAATAAATATTAAAAGTGTAGTACTTAATTTTGCAGGCCAGTGTAGTATAAGTTTCATTTACGTTCTTTGTCGCACCGCTTACCAATTTTTCTGCTTAGCCCTTAGGTTGACTGGTAGAGAATGCCATTTGGCATTAAGTCCGCCTTTTGTACTTTATTTTATTTTATTGTGCAATAAAGATTAAACAAATAAATAAATAAAAAGCAAATATCTCGACTGACTTTATTTTAAGACTAGCAACCGCCCGCGACTTATCCTCGTAAATATCTAAAACTCGCAATGATGATACAAAATTTCGAATAATTCCTTTTTTATCTCTTGCCTTCCATAAAAAAGCAAAATTTCTGATTCGCTCTTTACTTATTCAGGAACTCTTCTTTACAAAGATTAAATACCGTCAAAACGTTACATGTTAAATTGGTGCCAATTTTCGTACTCGTAAATTTGAAACCCTA
The DNA here is from genome assembly GCA_947562085.1 of Eudonia lacustrata. Lineage (NCBI taxonomy): Eukaryota > Metazoa > Arthropoda > Insecta > Lepidoptera > Crambidae > Eudonia > Eudonia lacustrata. Next base: position 64,483,455 of record OX387339.1, on the reverse strand, counting down.
CTACCAGTATAGTTTATTTTAAAATGTTGTTATCTCTATCCGTGCCAGCTACACAATGATGACACGGTACCCCAAATACGTGTATGGGGCCTAATCAACGGGCAGCCCTTTCCAGATCATTACTCGAGTGCGGACCATTGTGTGGCACTAGCCCTCTAATCGATATGCCACCTGGCTGTTTGTTTGGGACTGCTGACTCACGCCCATCTTGCAGGCCCAGATAAACCTAACGCTTTGACGCCTCTTAAAGTTTTATTAGTGCTTGGAAAAGGATTAGGGGTTGTGTTATTGACGTCACGTGATATTACCTAAATACCTATGTTATAAAGGTGTTTACCTATGTTTAAGCGGGTATTTAATTACGTTAGTTAAAGTACGAACGAATGGTTACTGGGCTTTTCCTTCCCTAATGAATAGTATGTAGAGAGATCGGGCCATAACCCACCACGCTGGCACATTGCAGGGTTTTGTTTTAATTTTGCTGTCAAAGCTACGAATTGTCAAAACAATTTGGGCTACCTTTTCTTAAATTCGTAATCACGTGAGTGGTTATCTAGATTCAAAATTGGTTAATGGTAATCATATTCCATAATGTGTTGTTAATTTGCTGAACTTACAAGATAGCAACTCAAACGCACAGGCCTGTGTGTCACAGTTATTGAATTGCTTAAATTGTAACGTGTGAATTCAGGTCAAAGCGTATCATTTGCCACAAATTGAGTCCCGACATGCCTCCACCAAACACAACACAATTTGTAGATCAGTCACTGAAAATTGCTAGATACCCAACAACTAATTATAAAATTAGAGAAGCCATTTTTTTATTTGTGCCTGTATAATTCTAGGTTTTTTCAATGTTAAAGCATCGTACAGAAACTACATTATGGAATATGATTACCATTGACATATTTTTTTTTTTTGCTGGAAAAACCTGGATACGATAAGCTCAAGACAAAAAGGAATGGCGTAACATGGAGGCGACTTATGCCCAGCAGTGGGTAGATACGGACTGAAAATAATGATGATGATGATGATGATGACATATTTCTTGACTAAGGACAGAGAAAGTGATAAAAGGAATTAGGTATTTACATTATTTTCCAGAACTTTATAATATTTAGATCTTCTGTCAGGAGAGGAGAGGCATGATAACATCATAAAATACATTGTATTTACGTATAAGATTGTAAGTGCGTGCATTGTAGGTCAACATTACCCGTCCCTGTGAACTGAGCAGACCCAATATAACGTGCAACACATACAAAATGAATTATTAGAATGTCTCTCTCTAGCTACCACTGCCATAACTAGAAATGGATCACAGATATCGCACCGAAAAGCACAGGTGTGATTTACGGCGTCTAATATTTTGTGACGTGACAGATGGCACCGCCCTACAGTGTGATACTTTATTGGCCATTTGTGTTTGCGATTTGGGCCGCCGCTGTAGCGGATTTGTATGTGATTTTGATATCACGTTTGCGGCGATATCTTGGGATGAGCTTCATTGCCGATTATAGATTGTTTGTTAGTTTGCGGGGGATTTAGTTTATTGGCCGTACTGTTTGTAGGCAACCAATGGGTAGCAATTTGATTATTTTATCGCAACGCGTTTTACTACGGGGCACGAAGTCATAAAACATGAATCAGTAATGCCGCGTTGTGTAACCGTTCCACCGTTCCGCTTTGTTATTTCGGCTTTTAAAGTCAAATTTGGTATTGTTTTAGGTATGGATTGGTACTGTTTTGTATTGATGTTTTATACTCGTAATACCTACATTATTCGTTTATATATATTTTAAATGTGTCTATGTATGAAACACCTCATTGTAGTGTAGGAATAACTACTCTAGCACATACTTGCTATTATATGTTTTATAATTTATAGTCTATTTGTAGTTTTTTGAAGTTTATCTCTCAATACAATAATAATTATCCAACATTATTTGTCATTTAATTAATGAACACCAGCTTTAGTTTTTCTGTGCCTATAAAAGTACGGTAACGCTGAAAGATTATTCAGCGGTCTACAGCAAACTCTTTAAAAAAACCTAGCCTACTTTAATGATACGCCTCGGTGGAACCGTAGCAAACTGCTCGGCTTGATACCCGAAGGTCCGGGTTCGATTTCCAGATCAAGCAAAGTGTGTTTCAAATGTTTCTATGCATAGCCCGGGTTTGTGATCACCAACCCGTATCTTGCAAGTGTGGTGATAAAACCAATACCCATAAACTGTAGCGATGACTTGGTTTCATTGATGGATAGGCCTTTGGCTAGCAGTGGGATAGTATACCGGCTATTTACTTTAATTTGAAGCCATAAAGTGCGCATCAGTGTTTGCCTACCATCACACAAAGCGTCTGTATATTGTTAACCAAACAACAGTTTAAGGCGTCGGCGGCGCGTCGCGTCTAATAACAACGATATTAACGCGCTCGTTATCTCGTTAACGGTGGAGACGCCACTTTGTGCGGCGCAACGATGGCCGAAATAGGTGCTGTGCCGGCGTAAACTCTTATTTATACGATGCGCGCCGCTATGCTAAGTAAACCCCAGAAATTAGATTAGCTTATGATTCACATTCAACTTTGAAAATCTGGTGATTCAGATTTTGTGAATATGTCGTACTGAGCGTCGACTTAGCTATTTTACAATATGTTCAACTGAGACTCAGTGGACTGGTTCGGTGTTGAGCTAGGTTGCGACTGCTGAAGTTGCTTAACTTGCGCTAAGGTCATCAGAAGGGTATTATCTCGAGCTCCTCCGTGCTTCGCAAGCCTCGTGAAGCCGTTGGTCCCGGCTCCATTGGCAGTCGTTAACCACCACGGCATTGGCATCGCGCTGGGCCCGCGTGATGGTGTATTGTCCGTTCTCCAATTGGTGTTTCTATCCACGGGAAAGTCTTGTTCGACAACCGTGGGGAAATATAGCAAACTACATCTATATGTGAGTTGATATATCTAACCAAATAAATAAAGTACGTAGCACAGTTTAGATCTAGGTAGCTGTCAAGCTGTCAAAAGTTATTAACGTATTTTCGAATCGGTGCATTAAATTAATACTAAAAAGTGGTTTAAAGTGGCTTGATGACCTAGCGCAGGATGGGTACCTTAGTACCCATCCTGCGCTACCCGTTGCACTTATGCAACGGCTGCAATGCCATAATTTATGATATATTATACATGGAATGTTCGCAAGAAACGTGTAAAAAAATCTATCATCTGAAGTGCCTTGCTTTGACAACGGAAAAATTTGAAGAATTTACTTACGCTGCATCATAATTTCGCTGACGACTTAAAACTATATCTGGAGATTCGAGATGAAAACGACTGTGTAAGACTGCAGAGGGACATAGATAGGGTAGTTGCTTGGAGTAAGGAAAATCATCTGCATTTTAATCCTACTAAATGTGTGACAATAACATTCTCTCGCGCTTACACCACACCCCAATACGAGTATACGGTGGAAAATATTCCAATAACAAGAGTGACCGAAGTCAAGGATCTAGGGACATGTCTTAACAGTGAGCTAACTTTTCGTACACACATTGTCCAGATATGTAAGAAGGCATATAGAAATTTGGGCTTCGTCCTTCGTAGGGTTGGTAATTTGAATAATTTTAACTTCTCAGTAATCAAGACTTTATATAACGCGCTAGTGAGAAGCCAATTAGAATTTAATGCGGTGATATGGTCCCCTTACGAATCTAAGTACAATCTCATGCTGGAACGGATTCAGAATAAATTCATAAGATACCTTTACCTTAAATTATATGGAGTGTACCCCTTTTATTCGCTAATGTATCCAACATTATTTGTATTGGGCATGGTCGGTTACAACGAACTTAGGGTAAGGAGGGACATGTCACTGGTACTTTACATTTTTAAGATAATAAGGGGTAAGTTACAAAACGTTTTTGTACTCAGTCAAATAGGCATGTGTGTTCCGGACCGGTACGTTTGGCGCAGGCGCAGGCCTAACCTGCTGGCCGTGCCGCGAGCGCGGACCAACCTACTTAAGGAAGCGCCGTTGACGCGAGCACTGCGCACTCTCAACCTTATAGCCAATGATACTGACGTGTTCTTTTGTTCGCTGAATGAATTTATGCGAGCGGCTATGTTCACCATTTGTTATAAATTGAATTGTTAAATTGTATTGTTGAAAATTATTTTGAATTATATTATATTATTATTATTTATTAAATTATTTATTGAATTATTTGTTGTATTTATTTATTTATTTATTTATTTATTTATTTATTTATTTACTTGACTAGCACGGTTACAAACACCAATTACACTAATCAAGATACCTATTAATACAATTAATTAATTAAAAGAAAATAATAATCACAAACATAAGAATAAAATTAAAAATTATAAAAATATGAAAAAGCAATTAAAAAATAACAATAATAACAATAAAATAATTATTAAAAAAGTGTTAATAAAAATAATAAAATGGTAAAGTATGCAACTAGGTACGTTCACAAAAAGCAAGAGACACAGATGTGACCACCTTAAAATTTATAATAGATTATTGAAGAATGATTATATTATTATTATTTTTTTTTTATAAATTGGATAGGTACTATAATATCAAACTCAATACCTACTTAATGTAATTAATATTAATTGATTAAATTAATAGTTACTCTATTGTATTGGGTTAATCCTGTAATGATAGATGTAAGTGTGGAAGTAAATAAATAAATAAATTAATAAATCTTGGTAGGATAAACATCATTATGCTTTATATTTTTTCGTTTGCGACCGTCCACTCAGCCGTCCCTCCTGAAGCGGTCTGCAGCCCACCGGTGGTAGTGTAGCCCAGCCCTAGACCTCACTTGAGCTCCGTAATGAGTCAACCTACATCAAACACGTGTGCCGACTTATCTCTACACTAGGTACTTACTTATTTCTTCCGAGTAGTCCTATATTACGCGCTTCGCAGCACGAGGGAGACAAGTATATTACTTATCTGTCGTAAGAGGGTTCTTGACAATTTAGGAATCCTTTGACCTAATAATGGAAATGTCGTTGGATGCGGAAGAACGCGGCCGAGATTCGGCGGCAAGACAGATGTCGTCGGGATACTTGTGTGAGCCATTGTCAGCACACGAACGTTTTAGTTGTTAACTGTGAGGTAATTAATATCGTTTGTATATTGTTCATACTTTTTTGCTTGCTCGTTATGTGTAATGTGTTTGTGTCTTTTGTCAATGTGTTATGGCTGATTTACACGTATTAAGTTGTTAAGTAGGTAACTAAATTTTACATGTGTTTACATGCAATTAATCACTTAAAATTAAGTTAAAATTTAGTTATCTACTTAACAACTTAATATGTGTAAATCAGACATTACATATACTACTGTAAGGACACCCCGTAAGATTGTTGCAACATTAAAGGGCCAGGCTATACAATAACATAACATAATAATATAGTGTCATCACTACTCACTAAATGTTCTTAATAAGTTAAATAAAAGGTATGTTAAAAGTAACAACCTTAAGAATTACGAGTAATGTTTTAAATTGTGTGCCAAAATGTAGATGTAGAGTTTTTAATGTAATTTGGTATGTGAATATAAGTTTCAATTGGCATGTGGTGAGGCTAGATGCAATTACTAAAGTCAAGTTAATATTTTGTTGTTAAAATATATGGTTTATTAAATACCATTCGGCCTATAGTACTCTTACAAATCTATTTTGTGTTTTGAAGAATGCCGTAATCTCCACCAACGTAATTCGTGTGTCAGATTCTTATTATTAATATTAACAGTTTATTATTAAAATTAGGAACGCGAAAGTTTAAAAGTGTATAATATTAACAGTAGTTATAATACAGTTACATTTATAATTATACTAAAACGTTCAATAACGTTAACACTAAACGTTAAAGTAAAACATAGGATCACATATTGTTTTCTAAAGTTTACGCGAACACTACACATTGGAATGAAACAACTTTTACGGATCTACTCGCGTTTATTTTACTTTTAATGTATAACCTGACGTTTCGAACCCTTTGCAGGGTGCGTGGTTACAGGGAGACTGAGGTTTTGGTCGTCTCATAATTAGTTAGTAGCTTGACCCTCATTTAAATTTAATCAAGTGCGTTCCGTTTTACGCATAAAAAGCTTACAGTTAATGATGGAATCCTAGGCTGGTAGTAGATTCCAACCATCTTCTCTATTGAAATTAGGATATTATTTAATTTCAATAGCCTCGCGTATCATTCTAGGGATGAATCATTTTTCTCTAGCGAGTATTTGTGGTTTATCAAATCTTTAGCTTGTATACCTTCATTTAAACAGAACGCACCTGATTAAATTTAAAAGAGGGTATACAAGCTACTAACTAATTACGAGACGACCAACACCTGTCTCCATGTGGCCACGGGCCCTGCAAAGGGTTCGAAACGTCAGGATATACATTAATTAAAAGTAATGTGTAAAATAATCGCAATGTAGATCCGTAAAAGTTGTTTCATTTTAAAACATAAGATTCAACTCTTTACAAATCTTTACAAACCCCCTACATTTTACGTCTTCAAAAGTTCTGTTTTATGTCTACTTCCACGGGCTTGGAAACACATAAACTTATTTAGAAACTGTAATATGAATGGTGGCGTACACATATAAATCTCGTGTATGTCTGTTTGCTCAAATCTTTCCGAACAGGTTAAGTTATGCGCACACACGACGTTGTTTGGCGAGCGCCGCGAGTTTTGTTAGATAGGCCGATCCCAGGAGTCCAAATGTTATCCTAGCCATAGAGTCGCAACCGCACAGTAGGTGCAGCATTGACTCCGTTTCCTCTCCAAACGCTCTACAACAAGCTGTTGCATTCTGTGTAGTATTTGTTTTGTAGCATAGTGCCCGGTCGAGGCACCGATGGTTAATCGGGCCTGCCTTCTACTGCCTCCGCATATGAACTGACTCCGTCCTAGGGCATTTTCGCTTAGGAAAGATACATTAGAGCCTACGCTCCGGAGTGAACTGATACAGGCTGACTATGATGATAATAATAGCTGTTAGGGCTATCGGTTTTAAAGCGAAACGTTCCGAGTTCTTTAAGGTTATCCACCAACCACCGTAGATATAATAATTTTTAAACTTTCATGATCACTAATATTAGATTACATTTAAACGGGATTCTCCTTATTTCAATACTTCATGCAACTGTGCCTAAATATCAGATATTCAAAGACAATAAAAAAATAGATACCAATAAAAATATTTTTTGTAATGGCATGCATAAAATCATTATCTAGGTTTGAAAACTAAAACATTTTGTTATTTATGTTTTGCTACATACGAGTACTCTATAAAGATTAGCAAACCTAAACGTAAAAAATAGTGAATAAATTAATAAAAACTACTAGACCAAAGCAACTGCTACTTAAGAGAGTGTAGTCTCTCACACACTACTGGTTGACTGTAAACAAAACAGAAGTCCCAAAAAACATTTATTGCTAATACAAGCAAATTGACTGGAATAAGTTCAAACAATTTATCGGAATCCCGACCATTACTGTTGTCCGATCTGTCTCCCGGACTACGCCGCTACCCTCTAAACACACAAACGGGTTCATTTCTTTTATTCGGCCTTTGTTTGTGGAAATTATTAGGGCGGAGGTCACGGAAACAATGCTTTTTATTATGTATTAAAATTTTTAATAAATCTCGTAAAATGTTTCCCGGTATTATGTTCCCTTCTTTGTCAATAGCTTGAGTGGATTCTATATATAAAACTGTTTATAAACACATAGAAGCATTTATACAGTACTTTCTTTATAAAATCATACGGGAAATATTAGGTCCTTACCTATGAAATTAGAGTTTTGTATGAAGATTTTTTATATTTTTTTATTTTTCATACTAATTTTTTTGTTTAATTTTTTTAGCATCTATTTATTTTAACACTATAAAAATTGTAAAGTAGTGTGTTCGTTTCACTAGCTAAATATAGCAGACATTAAAAAGAAAAAAATCAAGTCCCTTCAAAACAACAATGAAACAAAAGAGCAATTCCGCGAACTAAAAAGTTAGTCATTTAAAAAAAATGGGCAATCAAGACACAAAATTAATAATCATTGTTATTACTGAAGCCTAAGTAACATAGTCTTAATTAAAGGTGTATAATAATATTAACAACCGGTATTGACTTTTAAAAGTAATAAACCTATTAATAAGTGAGAAAAAAGCTCCAATTTCATAGGTAAGGACCTATTATAATCTTTATAAATCCATATTTAACCCCTCATCTGCGGCGTGCACTGATCAGTATCTGTATTCACAGCTGACGAGAGGTTTATGATAATTACAAATCACATTCAAAAACGTTTCTCTTGGAAAGATTTTACTCTAGAGCCTCTCCTCGTTTGTCGCTAGGAAGCGCTGTTCCAATACCAGACAAATTTACATCTTCGTTAACAAGATCGGATGGCAAATAAAACTTTATAGTCACTCATTTGTATGAGTGATGTATTTTACCAAATAAAGTTTTTCATCTGTTTTACGTATATCCACGAACGCACCATGGATCCTGTTAGTGGTCCGAAACACCAGGATTTCACTATAACACTAGCCTGCTAACGACTTCGTCCGCATGAGAACACCCGTATCCCATGATGGTTAAAAAAAACCCTAATGCCTCTATTGCAACGCTACCTACCGGGTCCAATTGTGAATCGAAACCATCCAAAGACTCACTCAAGCACACACATTAAATATTTATATTTTTTTATAAAATACAGTAAAAAAATTAAACGCCCACCCGACCCAGCCAGGAATCGAACCTGGGTCTTCCACAATCCGGGCGGTTGCAGTACAGCAATTAGCACTTGAAAAAAAAAGTTAAATTAACACACAAAAAATTCATCAAAATCGGTCCAGCCGCTTAGGAGGAGTTCAGTTACATACACACGTGTTGAAGAATGATATAATTAAGATGGAAATTATACTCGTACACGAGTAGATGTACTTGTATATAAAGTGTTTCATTTCATTATATTGATACCCTTAACAGACTATGAGTTTAGTCGAATCTAATAATATCTCAAGTGTGTATAGTATTTCTATTGTATTAATGGTTGCCATGGCTGTGGCATATAAGTTGACAGAAGTGACTTTGATAAGGTACAAAAGAGCTTATTTAATAATAGACTACTACTTTGTCTAATAATCTCGTTAGGCAACAAGACACTAATAGTTCAATGAAATAGTAATGCTTTGATGGAGCTCAATGGCGCAGTGTTTCACGCACCCGGTCTGGAATTGCTAAAGTTAAGCAACTTTTGCAAAGGCCGGTCATCGGATGGGTGACCAAAAATGTTTCATCTCGAGCTCCTCCATGCTTCAGAAGGCACGTCGCAGCAGTTAGTTCCGGTAGCAGTCATTAACAACCACCAATTTCTCACTGTGCCCGCGTGGTGGTTTATGGCCCGTTCTCCATAGCCATCCACAGGGAAGGCTTGTGCCCCAGCAGTGAGGACATAACATGAGCTGGTGAGATACTAGTGAGATACTGGTGAGACTTATGCAAAATAGATACGAATTGAATATGCGTTATATCCCAGTTAGGTATTACAAAAACTTTGCCAGCTCGCTCTTTTCTCATGTCCCGTTAATTTATTCGGCAACTTCGGAACATGAATGGGCCCATGTAAAATATGGCGTTGTACCTTCCATGTAAAAGTGCGAGGTGAAATGTTCCGCCGCACTCAGAGGGGACATAAAAGGGCCCCGCTCAGCCATTACGGGTCAGCGATGTTTCCAGGACATGTCGCTACACGGAACATTTCTAAGTGTTTTGAAATTATATTTTTAGAACGACTGCAGGCTGAGCAAAAAGCGCTGAAAAATGGTTAGGAAAAGTTATGTGAAGTATTAAAGTGAGTCCAGGCTATAATAATATGACAAAACATGTTATATAGCATAGTTATGTAGCATCTGTATTGTTCGTGTGGACGATGAGTGTCAATAAAACATCCTTATACTTACAGTCTAACAATATGTTACTTAATGTGGACTCACTTTGTCATTGAGTCTTTGATCACTATAAGAAATACGAACACCTATTTAATGAACCTTTATTTTAAGAGTGACTTAACTTGCACGATCGCAACTGAACTGAAATATTTATAAATACAGTTTTACATATCTAGTTTAACTGAATTTGCATACTAAATGATGATGATGTATATAACCCAAGGGGTTTAAGGATTACCCCATACTATGAGGATAATATAAATTGTAAGTTTTGTTTCTGATAATAAAAAATAAATTGTAAAAAATAAAAAAATAAAAATTCAAAATCATTTATTCAGTTTAGACTACATGTAGCTCTTGTGAATGTCACTATGCCATCGAATATACTGAGAAGAACCGGCAAGAAACTCAGCAAGTGTTCAGCTCTTTTCTCCCTTACAGCGTCAAAAATATTGAAAAGCATATATCATAGCAGGACACTTTCCATTACAAATAAACACAAAAATATAGAAGACAACCACAACGTAAAAAAAACCAAAACAAAAAATGTAAGTTATCAAATTTCCATCAGGTAAAAGTTTCAATTTCCACAATGTCAAAAATGTTTAAGAAAAACAAAGTCAGACTATTAGTGAATAATACTAAAAATAAGATAAGTATGCAAGAGTAGACCAGCCTCCACAGGCGGCACCCGTTCACGAGTATGATATGTGAATCAGCCATCGCTTCGCTCAACCATATTTTAGAGAACGTAACGACTCGACGCACACGCCACCACCGCAGAGACAATAGAGAGAGAGTACGTACCAATAACTCGCATTATTACGACTAATAATATAACCTAGTTGGCTATGCTCTTCTAATAATCTTTGCTTATGTTAAGTTACGTTTTCATGAAACGCTTCGTGTCAGCGCTGTCGACTTGAGAACTTACATTCAATGAACAATGTGGTTTTATGGTACGACGCAGCAATACAGCGCTGCGTCTGAACTGTTTATAAGATTGCATTCCAGTCGATGGTCGTCTGTGTGAGGCATATTGGATTAAAGTTCCCTTTGCATCCCGGCTTTTCTCAAACCACTTTAAGGAATAAAATCGAGAGAGTTTGAAAATAGAAAATAAAAGTAAAAATGGAACAACTTTTACGGATCTACTCGCGTTTATTTTACACATTATTTATTTAATGTATATCCTGACGTTTCGAACCCTTTGCAAAGTCCGTGGTCACAGGGAGACTGAGGTGTTGGTCGTCTCATAATTAGTTAGTAGCTTGTATACCCTCATTTAAATTTAATCAGGTGCGTTCCGTTTTACGCAGAAAGAGCTTACAGTATCTTTTGGTCTGGCAGTATGGTGTTGGGGCTGGGATTTAATATTTTGTATGATGGGATCCTAGGCTTGTGGTAGATTTCAATAGCCTCGCGTATCATCTTAGGAATGAATCGTTGTTCTCTAGCGAGTATTTGTGGTTTATCAAATCTGATGTAATGGTTGGGCATGTTCCATGACCACGGACCCTGCTAAGGGTTCGAAACGTCAGGATAAACATTAAACGTAAAGTGTAAAGAAACGCGAGTAGATCCGTAAAAGTTGTTTTTTTTCAATGTGTAGTGTTCGTCAAAAGTTAAAAGTTTCATAAACCATACTTTTATCTCAAACGACTTTACATGTCAAAGTCAAACCGTTTATTAAGTAAAAGCCTTTATTGACGTCATAATTAAGTATAAAATGAAAAACTAAAATTTTGTTTTCAGAATTTGTGTTGGATTTCGGAACCTTCGACCTAAAAAAAAACTATGAAATGTCATGAAATTCTATAGTCCAAAGAAATCTTAAGCAGCTACTACCATCCTCCCAAAAAAATGGGTCTTTCATAAATATTCTCTAAAAACAAAACATACTCAAAAATATTTTTCAGTTTTTTTCTATTATACCCGACATTTTGTATTTGTTTTCTTTTGTTACCCGACAACTAACAAGGGCTGAAGTTTAGTTAGAGGCACAGGTTCATGAAAAAAAACTATCTAGACACATAACACAACGCAAGTACTAGCCATTTATTAGTGAACACGAGAGGTTGCACATAAACGTCTATCCTTTTTAGTGAAACGATTCAATGTACACCATAACCGCTCCTGTACGCTGCAAACAAGGAGACATCAGAAGGAAAGCTCCATACATACCGCGCCTGTAGCAACGCACACATACACTCACTCTCACTCACGGAACTTATGATTACTTTCAAGAATTATCTATATCTATACTAATATTATAAAGAGAAAAGCTTTGTAATTTTGTATGTTTGCAACGAATAAACTCAAAACTGAACCGATTTTAAAAATTCTTTCACCATTATAATGCTACATTATCCCATTATAACATATGTTATATTTATTACAAAAAAATTGCTTAATGATATATAAATAGAAATACAATTTGTTTGTTTTGTTGTCATAGAAACTGTCACAGCGGTATGAAGCCCGCCGGGTCAGCTAGTTGTATTTAAAACAAGAATCAAATCACTTACTCATTTTATGTCCCTACTGCTGGAGCATGAGCCTTCCCTATGGATAGTTAGGGAGAACGAGCTATAAATCACCACGCGGATCAGTGCAGATTGGTGGTTATTAATGGCTGCTATACAACCGGGACCAACGGTTTTATAACTTTTTGGTAAGGTATAATGGCCGGCCTTTGCGGAAGCAGGCCAGAGGTTACCAGGCCAGGCGCGGTAACCTCTGCGCCATTGAGCTCCTGTTGCGAGCTGTTGCATGATTCCGTGTTCGAGAAAGGGCCTACGTGCGCGTGACGCGTCATGAAGCCAACCTTCTACAGACTTCTTGTTCTGTGTCAGCGCTCTCTATTAGATTACACGCTCAAACCGCTCCTCGTGTTCGCTAAACACCTGATTCCCCTTTAAAAATTCAAGGCGGTTCAGATTTTTGATCCGATTACGTGGGCCGGCGTGCAGCTCAATTATTACAGAGGCAAGTGTGCCAGCGGACGTGTTAACAGGATTTAGGTTCACCAATCGTATTGTGGGCGTGACTGGAAACTGTTCCGGGTTACACTTGGCAATATAATGCTTTCGGTTGGGTCGGATTGGGCAACTGTGTTGATTGGGGTTGTATTTTTTTTTGTTGGGAAAACTTTAATATATTTTATTTATGTTTACACTATCATGCAATTAACATTAGCCCCTAGTCTGTCCAAACGCCATATTATGGTACGTAACAATTGATTTAACCATTGTTATATTTTATGGACAGTGAACTTGATAATTGATTTTACCCCTTTGTTATACGATATGGACAGTTAACCTGTTAGAATAGGCATGTGCTATTAGGCCGAAATACAGTTTAGATTGAGAGATTATCTATCTCTCAATTTAAACGATATTTCATATATTCGATATTTAATCTGTATTTAAAAAAACGAAGATGTAATATGGCGATATTAAACATACCGGTAATTTTAGTGGGTCACCTGATGGGAAGCAATCACCACCGCCCATGGATACCAGAGGAATCACAGATGAGTTGCCGGCCTTTAAGCAAGGAATAGGCTCGTTTCTTGAATATCCCTAAGTCGTAATGGTCCGGGAATACCGCCGCTGAGAGCTGGTTCCACAGGACTGTAGTTCGCGGTAAAAAATTACGTGAGAAACGCACAGAGTAGACCGCCATCCATCAAGATGGAGTGGATGGAAAGACAGTCGATTGCGTGTAGTGCGGTGAAGGAAATCAGCGGCAGAGATCAAACCAAACAATTCCTCAGAGCACTCCCCATGATAAAGGCGATAAAATATACAGAGAGACGCAACGTCTCTCCGAAGACCCAGTGGATCGAGCCGACCAAAGGTTACCACGTCGTTGACAACTCGTGCAGCTCTGTTTTGAATGCGGTCAAATGGAAGGAGTTGGTACTAGGGCGCCCCAGCCCAAAGATGGGAACAGTATTCCATATAAGGCCTGACCTGTGCTTTGTAAAGCTGTAAGCGATGGGTCGGCGTGAAATACTGTCACTCTAAAATTCAAAATTCAAAATCATTTATTCAGTTTAGGCTACAAATAGCTCTTATGAACGTCATTTTATGCCATCGGTTCGTAAGTCTATCTACTCTGGGCGGGAGACCTTGTACTGAGAAGAACCGGCAAGAAAATCAGCAAGTGTCCAGCTCTTTGCTCCCTTACAGCGTCATAAATATTGGAAAATGCCCTATCATAAAAAGACACTTTCCATCACAAATAAAAACACAAAAATGTAAAGGACAATCACAACATTTAAAAAAACACAAAAAAAATAAAAAATAACTAAATAAAATATTTAAGTCTGCAAAAACATAATTTAACAGTTTAATTTTTTACAATGTAATACAGTACTAGAAAAAGTCAAAACCTATCTAAGAAAAAAAAAAAAAACAAAGTTAAAACTATAGTTAATAATAATAAAAATAAAACTAATTGTTCAACGCAACACTATTTTGTTATCTGCAGGACAATGTTTATAAGTAGTATTATGTATATGTTTTTTATTATAGCCAGGCTGTTTTATCTTCTAAATATTCTTTGACTGTATAATAACCTTTTTTAAGTAAAGAAGACTTTACATGTTTTTTAAACTTATCTAAAGGTAAATCTAGTACAGTATTTGGTATTTTATTGTAATAGTGTATACCTTGCCCCAAGAAAGAACCAAGCACCTTCTGTAACCTGAATAGTGGCATTACAAGTTTTGACTTACTTCTAGTATTAAAATTGTGTACATCACTGTGTTTAGTAAATGAATTGATATTGCAACGTACAAGAACTATACAATTATAAATAAATTGAGACGCCACTGTCAAGACACCAATTTCCTTAAAAAGATTTCTTAAAGAAGTTCGTGTACCTAGTCTATAGATAGTTCTTACTGCTCGTTTCTGTAAAATGAATATAGTTTCAATATCAGCCGCTGTTCCCCACAGTAAGAGGCCATACGACATGACACTATGGAAATAACTAAAGTAAACTGTTCTAGCAGTTTCTACGTCTGTTAACTGCCTTATTTTTCTAATGGCATAAGCAGCAGAATTGAGTTTGCCGGCCAATTTCGAAACTCTATTCAGCACACCCAGCTTTTTCGAAGCTAATTTTGCTTTACCATCCAAATGACCGCGAAACTGAACGTCACTCGAAATATCGACGCCAAGAATTCCAATGGTCGGTTTGGTATCAAGGGGAGCTCCTTCAAAGTTTAGAGATAATGTTGAATGCAACGTGAAATATTTCCTTGTCCCGATACCTATACTTAAATAATAAAATCTATAATAAATTAGTATTTTTAACCGTAGACAAAACCGTAGACAAACTTTCCTACACTCACACCAATTATCTAGCCCAAGAAAAGCTTCGTTATGAAACTCGTTAAATGGTTACTAGACAACGGATAAACATACTTAAAATACTTAAATACACACTTATTACACATAGAAAACACCCAGACCCGAGACAATTTAGAAAAACAATAATTTCTAAATTGACCCGACCGGGGATCGAACCTGGGACCTCAGAGATGGCGACACCATAAAAACCGGTGTACAAATCACTCGACCAAGGAGGTCGTCAAATTAGTACAAAAACATTGAATATTGATAGTTGTCGACGGCGGGGACAATCACCAACCAAAGAGTGCGGATTTGATTGAGCTAGCCACGGCCGCTTGGCAATGCTATCTATGCTATCGTGGCTCACGGCAGTGTACCTGGCCCGGCATTTCATGGGGTGCGGGATGGAATCCCGCCCGAGGACTTTTTTCAACAATTTGTCTTTTTTCAAAGTATATATCAATGTAGACAGCTGATGGTAGACTTATTAATATAAATCTTTAAACTAGGTACTTACCGCTGAGTAAAGGGATTCTTGCAACGTGTTTCGCCGCTTACGGCCTTAACCAACCAGACCCCTAATGGTCTAAATTATTCGAGTCCTTTACCTGAAATCGAATGCCGTTTGACAGATATTATTTGGTGGAATACGTTCACTAGATTGTCTATGAAATCGACCAATCACGAGCGCGACAGATTGTTACCTCGTTGTATCAAATCTTCAAAAAAAAGTGTGATAGATTGACAGTGCAAAACGTTATCCTGAATCATAGTTTCTCAAAGGATCTGTGATCGAATTTTAATATGTAATCGAGTAGTATGTAAAGCTATTTGAGGTTAACATGGTCGTTCGAATCAAGATATCCCTTTACGGTGTCACTATCGCCCGCATGATCTTTCGAGATTTTGATGCAATTAGATTACAAACTATTACATATTGAGCTCGTTATTGGTCGAAGTAAGGTCGAAGTAAACGTTTTCGACCAAACGACATTCGATTTCTAGTAGGGTACCACAATTTTGTTCTCAATAATAATCAAAATGCAATTAACTAGGACAATGCTACAAATTTATTGTTATTAAGACAGATACGATGGTGGTAGCTATCCAGGTGGACTAATAACAAGTACACACTCTAACTGAACGGTGTACAGTAAGCATTTTCACTAGTTTTGACTCTTATGCCATTGTATTAAGAGTTACATTGTTTACATGTTAAGGCTCGTGACAGTACCTCCCGCTGGTAAAAGAACCAGTAGTCTACCATAGAGTTGGTCAAAGAGTTTTAAGTTATGGCAAATATCAAAACGAAATTAAGCCGGAAAAACGTATTTATCATCTTAATCGTCAGACGTCGCCGGGACATCCTCGGTTTAAGATCCTTTGTGCCTCGTGCCTCTTTCATTAGGATGACCGGCGCTCCCGAATTTCCCTTCTGAAGGATTAAGTGGACCCCTGTCAACTGGATGTCGACCTCAGACGAATCCTGGAAGTAGGAACCAGAGCTTCATACTTGTGCTGCGATTGGGATATTCTTTTGAAATATATCATTACCAAAAAAGTTATTTAGTAATTTCAACACAAATTATAATTAATGGTATCGCGAGTAAAATAGCTTATTGTTGTCCCCTGATTCCATCATTGAATGAAGTTACAATACAATTGATGGGTATTGACTTGACATCAAATGAATTTTAAAACAAATGGCATTTAAATGGCACTTACTCAACTTCATGTCGAGGATTGGCACCAAATGTCATCATGGACTCCAAATCATAGTTATATTACCTATAATTTAAAACAGTTAATTATATAATAAAATTTGCTTACCTATTGAATTATTCGTAATCAGGTATAGTTATTAAAGGGAATTCTTTTAGGTTCGCTATTACGTTATAAGTTAGGTATTTCGCAAATAAACTTTCTGTAACAAAATGTAAGCCAGTGTGCCAGTAAGTAGATCTAGTTCAGTTATTAAAAGTAAATTATGACTATTTATGCAGAACATATTTATGGATTCTCAGAGAGTACAATTACTTTAGCATATGTTATGAGCCAAGGGATTTGCGATTCAAATTAGAAAACCAAATTCCAACAATTGTAATTCTCTTTAGAGTTTATAATACCTACGTAAACTAAAGCTCTAACGCGTGTTACATTTTTAATAAGTACATATTCCAGGGCATGCTCAATGGAATTGTAATACAGGTTTAATTGTTTCATTATTTAAATAATGATATGACTTAGTATGGCAAAGCTAACAAAGTACTCCAGTCCACAGACCATTCGCATTGGTCCAAGTCAGAGTAAAAAGTTATTTATTCAAATAAACCTAATTGAATTAAATTTAAATTATAAAAATATGCCAATTTAGAAAGAAGTATAATAGTTAATAAAAATCTTTTTTTTACATATTTTTTTTGAATACATAATGACATTATGTAGTTTAAAATTATGACCTTTATATATTATGATCTTTATTATTTAATATTTGATTTATGGTCGCTAAATTGTCATTTGTTTTAATGTAGTTTTATTGTTGTATTTTAATGTAGCTTAACTGAAACCGTAGGTACATACGAGCAATGATGATTAATACACAGTTTAATTATACGTAATTTTGTTGAAGGTAATTGGTATTAAAATTTAATTTAATTTTCCTTTGACGTTCGTTGGTCATGGATCGCCAATAAGCTTATGAAAATATTGTGCAAATTCCGACTTATTGAACTTGGAATTTCTCATTATATTTTTCCTTCGAAATCTGAAAATACCTCCAAGCAAAGTTTAGTATTGAGATTGTCGGATTATAGAGCTGAAGGTATTATGGGAGCACGTGTAACGATAATCCGGGAAGTTTATGGTTCGATGGCTCCCTATATTTTAAAGGTAAATCGATGAATAAGTAGGTAATCCATATTTAAATAAATGAAAAAAATACTGCCTTAGATGGGACAGGAGAATATAGCATTGTTATTATAATCCTACATAAGGAAAATTTGGAATCTGTTATTCCTATGCATTCCTGTTGTGTCGTAGTTTTTCTTTTACTGGACTAGTGTACTAGTGTACTTACTTGTTACTCTAAAGTGAGGAATTATTTTTATAAAACTATGAGCTAATAAGTATTGAAAAAAATACGTTAAATGGCACCACGTAGGCTCATGGAGGAAGTAAACCATTATTTCCACCAGAAACAATGAAAGCATCGAAAAGGTACTGTTTAAGTCACTCTTTTGACAACCAGCACTTTAAAAAGCTGTTTATTAAAGCAAAATATTTTTTGACTGACTGATTGAATAATGATCAATATCGCACATTGCAAACCACTAGATCTGTAACTCTGCAATCAAGTCAGGTTTTTGACACTGTCGAAAAAAGTTGCAGAGTGAGAGCATACCATAAAGTATAATAATACTAAAGCATACTTTACATAAACAGCTAACATTGCGCACTATAAAGTTTTTATTCTAACAATAAAATATATACAAAGCCGAGTTTGTATCTTCCTTCACGTCAAAACGGAGTAACAAATGAACGTCGCCTAAAGTCGAAAGAGGAAGGCTTAAGAGTGTCGTAGACTACTTTTTCTACGAAAGCGCACCAGACGCACCCGGTCCGTGATTGCTAAAGTCAAGCGATTTTCGCAAAAACCGGTCATCGGATGGATAACCATTTTTTTTTCATCCTGAGCTCCTCCGTGTTTTGGAGGCATGTAAAGGCGTTGGTTGCATGAGCAGTCGTTAACAATCACCAATCCGCACTAGGCCCACGTGGTGGTTTGTGACATTTTCATCCATAGAGAAGGCTCGTGCCCCAGCAGTGGGGGCATTAAATAAACTAGTGATGTAGCTGATGATGAAATAACGTATACCTCCCTTAACCTTTGGTATGCGGGAGCACTGATCAGTGCCGCCATTGTGAATTTATTTGCCGCAGACGACGAATTAATTTCTTCCAAGCAAAGCTGCGCGCGAAAGCTAGTGACGAGCTAAACGTACGCCGTATAACAGATCGCGGCAGGCAATCTCCAGCGGTTCATAAAGCTTCATTCGCGCGGCCAAGCCCAAGAACTCGGAAGATTCTCACAAATACCACTTATACTGAATTTATTTCGTGTGCCACACATAAATAAAGCAGGGAAGGGCGAACGCTACAGGGCTGCGTAGGGTTGCCACTGTATAAGTCTAAATAATAACAACCACTACTACAGTTATTAATAAACAGAATAGGCTTGGAATAGATACTCCTTGTTTTGTTCTCGTCATGTAAACTTCATTTCAACAAAGTGACAAAACACGGAATAACTATTAAAAGCTTGCACTCTGTTTATTTATAGATAAGGGATAGGAGGATATCTTTTAAATATAGTACGTAGATATTTAAAAAATATAAAATTTATTAAAGCCTTACCACCTAGCTAGTTATATCTAACTAATGTCAACTTAGGCAACAACTTATTTTATAATCTAAAGAGAGACTTATTCAATGACAAGCACGACAATCGACATCTAATTAAAAAAACATCAAATCGTTATAATTATAGAAATATTCCTAAAGAACCGTTAGCGTGGTCAAGAAACAGCTGAATGTGGTTATATTGGTTTTCGTTATGATAATCATACGTTTATACAGCGATGAGAGATATGTGTATGTCGGCCATACTGTTTACACCGTACTGTTTACACAAGCAATTTCACTGGACACATATAATTTCGTCAACAGACCCAAAAGCCTTCGAGAGGCAACCCTTTTAAGCGAATCAAAGGCGAAAACGCCCTAAGTCGGATAAGTTTTACATGGAAACGGCTTTCGTCGTGATTTCCGAGTGGTTGCGACGAATGGCGAAGAAAATCGTCTATCCGAATACGCCTGTATTGTGTTACGTCGTATGCTAATTGTTTGGGGATGTTGGAGCGTGTCGTAGCTTAGGAGACGTTTAGTGCCTTTGCTGCTGTTGCTGTTATTAATTGATAGCTCCTTCTTTTTGGGGAAGTGGAAGAAAAGGATTTTTTTTGGGAAAGTGGATTGTTGCCACTTGTTATTTAACCGCTTGTGGTTAGACCACCAATCTCAGATCTAGAGGTCCCGAGTTGTTGAGACACGACCAGGGTATTTTATGGTAACACAATCATTTAAAAAAAATTTAGGCTATGAAAACTAGCTCACTACGACATTCGGTTCATAAGTCTACAAAGTCAAATCATTTTATTCGACATAAACCACTATTATTGACGTCAAAAACCTATAAAAAAAAAAACTATAAATCACAAAACTAAAAAATTAGTTTAGACTAATCTACTGGCCACCAGTTCGGATTTTGAAAGAGCTTTCGACCGAGAAGAGCTGGCATCTTCTTCTTTTCTCCATCTTTTCAACCAAATTACAATAATGTAATAAAATATATATATTAATAATAATATGTGTAATCACACTAAATAATTTATTGTAGGACTCATTTGGTTCATCAATATTGTGATTTAAAAATGAGAGTTTCTGAATTATCTGTAAATATTACAGATTTTTTTCTGTCAAGGATCTAAAAGAAATCGATATTAAAGTCACCACATATAACAATGGACTTATTGCGGGCAAATATCTTGTCTAATAAATCTTTCAATATAGTTTAAAAAGTTTTAAAGTTGCCTGAAGGCGGTCGATAAATACACACTATGAACTCTGCACTAGCAGAGTACAGGGCGGGAAAACTTATATCTACTGAGTAGAATCGGCTAGAAACTCAACAAGGGCATATTTTAACTTTCTTTTTTACTTATCTGTATAAGAGAAAATATATTCACGTCACATATTGTAGAAATGCCCTCCCTGTCATCTCGTAGACACTTTCCGTCCCAAATCAACACAAAAAATAAAGTAAAACAAAATAGTATGAAAAAGAGTATCTATTATACTTAGCAAATCAGGTAATATATCAATGAAAAATGTATACGTTACGTACAGATAAAAATATAAAACTATTTTAAAAAATAATAAATAAACCGGCCAAGTGCGAGTCGGACTCTCGAACGAAGGGTTCCGTACCATTATCTATAAAAACGGCAAAAAATCACGTTTGTTGTATGGTAGCGCCCTTAAATATTTATTTTATTCTGTTTTTAGTATTTGTTGTTATAGCGGCAACAGAAATACATCATCTGTGAAAATTTCAACTGTCTAACTATCACGGTTCATGAGATACAGCATGGTAACAGACGGACAGACAGACAGACGGACCGACTGCGGAGTCTTAGTAATAGGGTCCCGTTTTACCCTTTGGGTACGGAACCCTAAAAATAGTTTGCAAGAGCAACCTACCTCCACAGGCGGCACCAGTTCTCGAGCATGACATATAAATTAGCCATCGCTTCACTGAACCATATTTTTGAGAGCTTAACAATTTAGATTAAGTACCTTTATCATTAATCTTCACAATCAGAATAGATATTAATTATAGACTAATTACACATAACACAACATTTGCCATTTAATAAAACAGGCTAGATTGAATCTAGATTAGTCAATCTAGATTCTGTATCATTAATAATTAAGTGTACGCTATCGGTTACATATTAGGCATTACCTATTGTTTGTGATTTTGATTAATACAATATTTCTATCTATTTATCACTTTTTTTTATTACAATGTGTGATTTCATTTTGTACCATCGCATAAATTGCAAGATATTTTTTTATTTATATGAAGTCATGTCTTAATGACTTTATCAGGTGAGCCAGGTTGTAGTCTATGATAATTTAACATTAGTGTATGACCGCGATTGACATGACTTTAATAAACTACGGATGCTTGCGGCAGTTTTCTAGTTGTTAACAACAACAACAACATTTTTTGTATTTTTTTCAAGTGTGGTTTTAATTTTGGTGACGCGACCACAATGTAAGGTTTTATTATAATTTAACTAGTCTATGTTAAAGTTGATATCACATATTTTTTAATAGATTAAAGAGTTTACAAGATATGGTCCACCATGATCGACGTGGCTTATCTCCCATACATGCATGAAACTAAATGATTCTTATAATTTTAGCAATAAGATCTGAAATTATTGTATTTGACCTGCTTTTACTAATTATGATAGTTGGTTCTAATTAACTTTGAAATGTTAAAAGGTAAATATGTGCATTATAAGGAAAATGTCCTCTTAAAAATAATGACGTACCTATTTCCTCAACATTGTTTTTTAATTACAGGTTCTCGGAATTCCAAAATTGCCCATCTGACTGTGAGCCAATTTCCCAAAAATACTTGGCGCGATTATTTACACACAGCAAGCGGATTCCTTATTCAGAATACAAGAAGCCATATTAATTAATTTGCGGAAATCAAATTTAACGATATCACGTTATTTATTAGCACAATCACAATATTCCGTAGCGAATGATAAGTTGACAGTCGCCATGGCAACGTGGCTTATATAAACTTGAGCCCTCAAAGAGTCCTTGAGTGTGGAGGACCTCAGGCCTTCTTGTTACGACGTACTCATCTAATACTCCTCAATCCTCAAAAATAACGATATCAGCTATACAACACAGAGGAGAATGCTTTAAATGCGGCCGCGTTGTGGAAATATTTATTCTCTTCGCTATATAGTTAGCTGAACAATGGGCGGAATGTTGTCTAGTTTTGAAAGTAAAAAAAAAGTAAATAGCCTATAACGAGCTATACATCAATAAATCAGAAACACACTTTGCCCGATCTGGGAATTGAACTTAGGACCTTCAGGCCGAGTGCTTCGCCATTTGACCACCGAGGCCTTATGATAATATAATAGTTAAAAAATATATAATATACGTATAGCTAGCTACTAGAAGATACATGATAGTAACGTAATTGTAGTTTTTCTTGTAGAATATCGATAGTCGAACAATATTGTACAAAACAATAACTATGAAACTTTGAAAAAAGTTAAGAATTAAGTTCAGTTTACTATCAAAATATATTAACAACTAGCGGCCGCTCGCGGTTTCACCCGCGTGGTTCCCGTTCCCGTGGGAATATCACGATAAAAGTATCCTATGTTTTAATCTAGGTAATAAACTACATGTATGCCGAATTTCATCCAAACCCATCCATCCGTTGCAGCGTGAAGAAGCAACAAATATACACACATACACACAAACTTTTGCTTTTATAATATTAGTGTGATTAAGCTGAGCTAGACTCGACTAGATTAGCTATCGAAGCCAATGCTTTGTTACGAAAGTATGAGCATTGGAGACGTGGCGTCCGGCCCCTCAAAATATATTCATTTAAGAAAATAACAGTTGACTGTCGAACGATTAACTTCGATGTTGTTTCACAGAGAATGCATTTAACTTCGATGTCGCTTCTGACATATTTAAATAAAAAACATTGTCACTACATTGTCACTTGTAGTTCCTTAGAGTCATGTCATTATACTAAGCGTTGATGTAATTATAAGAAATTGACATCGTGCGTATTCACTTATCCGCCAAGAAGTCGTTTCACGACTATTACGAGTATACAACATGTAAAAGAGAGGTGTGGTCAAAATTAAAAGATCCTAAGCGTATCCGATCTAGATCTAGTATGCAGAGTTACTAAGACATAATTATTAGGAAACTTTTATTTGTTAAGCAATTTTTCATTAATTATTTGTATTTTAACGTCACATTAAAATAAACAAGTCACAGCCCTAGTGGTTTAGTAGACTCTGTGTACTTACATTTATGATCACTACTGCTTGTTTATGAGCGCCTGACGTGCATAACTTTACATATTATATATAAATATAAATATAAATTAACAATTACATGAAAAATTAAAGTTAACAATTATGTCTCAACAAGATCATAGATCGGATACACTTTTGATCTTTTAATTTTGACCACACCTCTTTTTTACACGTTGTATATAGGAATTTTTTCAAAATAATTGTGCGCGTTGACCCGTCGACGTCACCCCTAAAGGTTGCATCACCGGTAAATTTGGCGCAAGTTTATAAACTGTTGAACAAATCTGGGGCCGCAGATAATCCGCCTACGTGACCCGCGGCGGCCCGGCCGTCAAAATTCAATTAAAACTTCGCTTATGCTCACAATGTTGCGGTCGGCGGTCGCGACAGTTCCAAACAAACAAACAGAAAGGTATGTTTTTTAATATGTTTATAATATATGAACATAATAATATATTATCGTTAAGGTGACAGGACAATTAGTAGAAGCGATTTGAGCAATAGATAAGAGATATTTTCATAAAATAATGGGTAGAAAGTCACTATTGAAGTTAATAGCTTTTTCCATAAAAAAAATTAAAAAGGAGAAGAAGGAAAATTGCAACTAACCCACGTATAAGAACAGCGTTGGCGCAACGGCAATACTTTGCTCTCTCGACACATGTCCTAACAAAATAAATGTTATACATTATATTCATAATTATGAAACTTAAAAGTAGTAAGGGTCTGGACAATGGTTATTAACTCTAAATTATAAAGACACAGAGGCATTATTAAGTGTTAGGTCGTATTAATGACGGATAAATAATAAAAATGTAAAGGTTGTTATTATTAAATACTTTTATTATTAATTTTGAAATATAACATAAAATATACACATACCCACCATCTCTCTCTCTCACATACACACACACACACATTCACACAAATTGGTTTGAAGAAGTTTTGTATACATTCAATTTAAAATTGCTTAGATATTGTCTATCTAATGCATCTAATGCTAAGAATGAGAGTGTTTTGGAAGAGTGGGGCCTCCTGAAACAGGCATTTTAGAATGCGTACAAGGATGGTACCAATCGCTGTTTAAAGATAAGTAACCTTGATAGACTGCAAAAAAAGATTTTGATTTTTGAGGTAACGTACTACGAACGTCCGTCGTCTTTTGTCTTCACTAGGTATTTGTACTCCCCCCCCCCCATCTGTTTGCTACATCACGCTTATCATAGAATCTCTAATTTCCATCCTCTTCCAATCCCATATACATGGAAGGATAAAATCTTCTCTCTATCTTCTTCTCTATCTTTTTTCTTTTGTCTTATAAGAAAAAAGATCAAAAATTATCTTTAAAAATAAACATGCTATGCCCTAATCATTATTACATGTGTCTCTGCTTATACCATATTGATATTAGACAATTTAGATTTTATATGGGTGGACACTTCTTTTTTAATATAGCCTTTGTGACTTAGCGCTAATGTAGCATTCTAATGGCGAAATAATTTTTTAAATCGGTCCAGAGTTTTTACCCGACTGAGTCAGTAGGAGGGTTATGTTTTTTTAGTTTATTTGTTGCAAACATACAAAAATATAAAAAGCTTTCCTCTTTATAATATCAGTATGATGACTACATTAATGTACAAAGTATTTTCTAATGTTCCATAACTATTCTACTATGATAATGTTTCTACATTTCCAATAAGCTTTAATTAGCATTACCGAAGCTCCGGTTTCATAAACAGCATTGATGTTGTTCAACCTGTCCGTACGTTTGTCTGCGCCGGCCGGGGACCTGTGGCCGTTGTGAAAACATAAATAGCGACCCTCGTTTGCGCCGCTGACTGCACCTTTTACGAACAACCTGCTATATATACTGAGTTCTTATTAATAGTATATAAACACGAATGCTCTTAAATTGTTTTTTTCTGTCTGGAGACTTTCGCGAAGCTTAGCGTTGGTAGTTACCGGAACGCTAGTAATGGCTGCCAGGGGAATTTTGAGATGTTGTTTCGGAATTAAGAAATGTTACGTGGACATTTACATGAAATTGGAATTGAAATTCATTTGTATCTTATTTTTCGTCTGTGTGTACAATTTTATTGTTGTATGTACGGTTTTGTTTTTCGTAAAAAATAATATTGTGTGAATCTAGGAATATTGTTTTTATATATTGCAATAAAGTGCATTATTTTAACACGATAATTAAGCCATCCCAAAGAGTCTTATTCGTGTGGTGACGGAGAAAGAATACTATTCAGTTATTCACCGCCCCTCTCCTCTGGTGGGTGTCGTAAGAGGCGACTAACGGATTTTTGAGCTTCCATATGCTCCACTGCGTAGTAGGGCTTGGCCCGTCTGATTAGTTACCACGGCCCTTCCGTTCGACGGGTTAGTAAAACTCTTTTGTAGGCAGGTCTCTGGTGAAACATGTCGCCACACTTTGACCATTCGCATCGCAGCAACATAGAACTGGTGCTTCAGCGGTGCAGACCCCCACCACAATCTTACCGTTTGAGGTCGAGTTCGCTAACATCCGCGGACTCCATGCAAACCTCAATGCCGTCCACCACCATCTTGACACGGCACGGCCAGCAATGTTATTCTTGACGGAGACGCAAATAATCTGTCCGGCTGACACCACCTACTATCCGGGCTTTGTGCTTGAAGAATCCAAAGCCGGAGTTTGCTTATTCGTTCAGACGGATGTTAACTGTCGCAGTCTGCGCTGTCTGGAGGACCCTTCCTTTTCCCTCCTCGTGGTACACGTCGACTTGCTCTCATAGCCGTATCTACGTCTGCGTCTACCGATCCCATAATGGCGACATGGAGACAACTCGACTTATGGAACATCTTGGTCGGGTAGCAGATAAAGCGCAGGAGCGGTTTTCTTCGGCGGAATTGGTGTTTTTGCTGCTGCGTTGTTTTCGCGCTGCACCAGTTGTCCTTGCGTCTGTACTCCACTTAACATCAGGTGGAATGCAGTCTTTTGCCGAGCCAGGTATAAAAAAAACTTGAGAGGTGTCAAGGGACACCCGGATGGAACGAAGTTCCTTTCGATTAATTAGTGAAGGAATTGTAATAAAATTTTATTTTTTTTAAGTTATAATATTACTTTTTTTTATTATTAACAAATATAATGTTATATAAACTTTATCAGTAGTTTTTTTTTGTTTTTCTTTTTGTTTTTTTTTTGTTTTCTTTTTTTGGTTTTTTTTTTGTTTTTTTTTTTGTTTTTTTTTTGTTTTTTTTTAGGTTATAGTGCGTACTTGCTAAAAATACAAAAGCATTTATTATTATCTGTATATAATCTCTACTTACCTAACTCCATCAGCAATATCCGGAACTTGTGCAGAAACACTGTCAGGATTCATTATTATTATTATTATTTATTATTTAAAAAAACCTGTATACACTCAACAAAAATAATCGTCGAAATAGAAATGAAAATATCTGGCTTGCTTTCTATAAGAGAGAGAGAGAGACAGACAGAGAAACATTTTGACAGACAAAGAAACAGTTTGCACTGAAACCCTTGCAAGCTATTGTACAATAGCTTACTATAGCAAAAATGAAACTCATTTTGAAAATACTGTATATTATTATTACAAAATATTAAATCAACGAAAAAAATATAAATAAATAAATAATTTACAAATAAAATTAACAAAATAATATTTCGACCGTCACAGGACTCGAACCTGCAATCTTCGGATCCGAAGTCCGACGCCTTATCCATTAGGCCACACGGTCTTGTGATAACAATGGCGAAATTAACGTACACTTCTATTGATAAAAAAAGTGTCGTGACCACTTTTTTCGTAAGAATTTTTTCCGTCCAGCCCCCTTCCACAACGCGCGATAAGGAACTTCGTTCCAAAAAAAGTTTAACACAACAAATAGGTTCAAATTCGACGACCTCCTTGGTCGAGTGGTTTGTACACCGGTTTTCATGGTGTCGCCATCTCTGAGGTTCCGGGTTCGATCCCCGGTCGGGTCAATTTAGGAATTATTGTTTTTCTAAATTGTCTCGGGTCTGGGTGTTTTCTATGTATGTGTATAATAAGTAAGTATTTAAGTATTTTAAGTATGCTTATCCGTTGTCTAGTAACCATTTAAAGAGTTTCATAACGAAGCTTCTCTTGGGCTAGATAATTGGTGTGAGTGTAGGAAAGTTTATTTATTTAATTAATTTAAAAATTAGTAAATATAAAATAGGTTAAAAAATGTTTGCGATACATTGAGAAATATGAGATATAAAAATATGAGCCTTTATCGGCGAGACCTTAGTAGTGAGTGATTGAGAAAATTTTCATCAAGTCTCTAAAAAGACGTAACCTTTTCGGTAACTCTGAGTGAGTTCACAAGGGCTGCACTGTTTGTCATTTGTTACAAATGTAAATAGGTTAGGTTAGTAAGTTTGTTAAGTGCTTGTACTATCGCATTGGACTTGTCTGTAATGTTAGTACTAAGTTTGATGAAATAAATAAATAAATAAATAAATAAATATTGAGTTCAACCCTTCCTAAGCCGAACACTCATTTATAATCAGACCAAAGTTTTTATCCATCTAATTATTTTGATGGACCGCCACTAATAACTCGAGGAATCGAGCTGCGTGACCATTGGTGGATCCTCAAGAGATAAAGCTATAAAAGACTAAGACAGCCCAGTCCTTTCCCTTATTTTATTGATGACCATACTAGGTGATAAGGTCAAACGGTAGCTGCTAACATATTTCTTCTATAATTTGTATGTTATTATTGTTTTGTTTTCGTTTTTTGTTTTCGTTTTTTGTTTTGTACTATGTTTATTTTCGGTTTGTTCCTTTAGATTACCTGTTTAAAATGTTGATCATGCTGTGTAAACTTTTCAAGGATTACTGTCTAAACTAAATTCATAAGCAATACCTATTTAAACTGTGCTGTCTGTAATCTGTCCGAAGAACTCAAAATAAATAAATAATTAAATAAATAAGAAATACGCATGTCGCCTTCACTTATAAATCCAAAGAGGATAGGTTGGTGGTAGGGCTTATTTTAATTCCACTTAGCTACCACTACTATGCTACCACTTAAGAGAAAGAAGAAGCATAAAAGCATTTATTGACTTACGTATAAGTTAGGTTTAACTTTGTCGCCATTAGAACAACGTTATTAAGTTTGTCGTCCAATTAGGATGCTTTATTAACTGTGTATCAGTCAATATTCTCTACAAAGGGATAGTGTGCCTAGAGATTGTTGCAAGGAGAAGGCCTTATTATGCATGAGTGGCTATTTAGGTTACCTTAATAAACAGCTTCGTAATTAGTGGTAGTGCACAAACACACAAACACAATATAGGGCTCACTGAATATCAGCATTGCAGGTGATGTTCCTGCTGCATTCTTGCATATTTATCCTGATGTATTCTTGGTCATATTTCTTGTCATATTGTTTTATTATGAGGAACTGAATTATTATTGACATTTAATTTGTTTGAAATCACAAGTCTCAAATCAAAAGGTGTCCCTAAATCATTTGACAGTTTATAAACTGCTCGGTGGAACTTTGTGTACATAGATGATTACATGTAATCAATAAGACCTGCAAACTTCGCTAATTATTTTAAACCAAAACTTTTCCATAACTGGTTCCTTATATTAGCAATTTAGGTTTCGCTGCCAAACAAATAGCAATCTTCCTAGCCGCACCTAGAGTACGTTTTCCTGTGCCAAATAGTTAAGAAAGCGACTCGGCAACTAACATTAATAATAATGCGAAAGCTTTTACCAGACGTCGCATGACAAAGGGCCCCACTATACGGAATTCTTCGCGTCCAAAATATATACGTTCCTCGCGGAGTAAATTATCGTGGGCTGGCGACTTTTGCACCACTTCTGGGCTCACGGAATTCCACAAACAATCATTCGCTAAATTGATTTTGTTAGGATTTCAATTTTCTGAGTCGTTATTACTAATTTTGTGTGCCCACTTTTAGTTTAACCCGTTCAGTTCCAGACGTTTCTTTGTCAAAATGTAGATATGACTGTGCACTGTCATATTCTGTACCACTATGCTTACTACTACTTATTTTTTTTTTACACAATAAAGTACTTACTTAGTTACTTACTTACTAGATTATGGGTAGCACAGAGCTTGTCTGGATGGCATCTACCTTCGTACGGCTTTGCTGGGACACATGGTGGACCAAAGTGAGGCTCCATTAGGCTAAGTGTATGCTGAGAAGCAGGTGACGCACAGCACAGTGCAGATTTTGCGGGGCAGGGCAGTCGGGGCAGACATAGGCCGCGAACGCATGCTGCGTTGCAGATAAGTGACAGCACGGACACATGAGTTGTCAATGTCAATGTCAGAGTCTGATAACGTGAGTTGTTGCTTGGAAAACTGTAAGTGATTATCTGAAAAAACGTTCTACTAATGGATAATTTGTACCATCGAGAGAGTTCTGTTAATTGTTCTGTCAATATTACAAAATTATAATAAAATGGTAAAAAAACATGTGTCGACAAGCACTCGTCGCGCAGAAATCTGTGCCGGCACTACAACGAGGCGCAGGACAGGGCAGGCACATGTCTGCATCGCACATGCCTGCTCCGCAGCGTAGGTACGCAGCTCTTGGCACGACCATGTATTACAAAATCTGCTCTGCTCTGCGCGGAGATGCGCGGAGCTGCGTCGCCTGCGTCTCAGCATACGCTTAGCCTTAATGTTTGTTGACGCTGCATAACAAGATCAAGCCAACATAAAATCCTCAAAAAAAACTGGCCCTACCTTGGTTCATAACCAAGGCAAAAGTTCATTAAACTCAATTATTTCACACGGCTGTAAAACAGGCGACTTGCACAGCCCTGCACAATATGCAAAATCGAAAAAAATATCGCTATCTCTTTCAAATTAAGAATTCAACATGTATAGCTCCCTTCATCAATACATCTCTACATGCATAATTGTGCTTTTATAATTTAGTCAGTCTTCAAGTATGTTGCTAGTATACTTTCCAATAGGTAGGCAGTTCTTTTAAGTCCCAACTATTTTTACCTAACATAATTTTGAGTAACAACGTGGACGTCTCCGGCAGTTGAGATAACGCTCCAAAACCTTTCCGTGCCGGATCAGTCTTAATTGCCAGAACATCTCCAACATCTATTAACCCACTTACTCGATGCTATAATGATGTGTGGGTAGGGTTGCCAAACATATCACTTCATAATTTCCCAATGATTACTAGGGAGTTACATTCATTGTTTTTTTATGAAACTGGTTTGATATAGTCTAAAATAAATAATGGTAATTTATATTAACGAATCTTTTAAGTTATTGTTTGTATTATTTGTCGCTTTACTGCACATTTCACGGGTACAGAAACAACAATAGAAATTACCTTAAATCTATTTACTAACTATCTATTTATATATACAGATAGCTATAATTGATGTTTATAGGACGTATATCAAAGATATATAGGAATATGCTGATTATTTCCGGTAGCTTTATAAATCGCTTACTGAAGCATATGGGATTGACAGTCGAATACTCACATGTCAATCAATTATATAGTGCACTTACTTTATGTTAAAGTTATGAATTTGAGAAAGGTATGTTTAAATAGCAATCACAGTGGAATATGTTTTGTGTATGCAGCCACCAGATATTGTTCCTATTCAATGGAATAGGTGATTTTTGTTAGTAAATAAATGTATTTACTAACAAAAATCACCTATACCTGCTCGGATGTAGTATTCTGTGACAAAATGGTGACCACCTATATTTTTGACACCAAGTAGCATTCCTTAACATTTCCGTGTTCCAGTTTAAAAGGTACACTCGCCTAGACATCACCCTGTCCAAAATTTACAAATTTCTTCAATAAACGAAAGAAGATGTTCCATTTTCGTATGGAGGCTGGGCCCCCTAATTCTTACAGTGATGAAATTATATTTTATGAAAAGAGCAAAAAATAAGGAACCATGTATTAATATATTTTTAAACATACCTAAACATTGTATTATTTAATAAAAAGGTCAGATAATAAAAAATCATAAAATAGCAACCCTAAACTTTTTCTACCTTGGCAACTTCGCTTTTCTAATGTAAATGTATGTATTTAAAAAATATAATTTATTTTTTAAATTAGTAATGCAATGGTACTATCTATTACAGCCAGCAACTGCTTGGTTTCATTTTCAGGAAATTGCATTGAAACCTTAAAATACCTTTTAGAATAAATAAGTTTAGCAATATATAATAAACACTTAAAACTTTCATTTGAACCCAAAAATAATAAGAAAAGCATGATGAAGAAAACATGATTTCAAGTTTTTAAATATTCTTTGAATTATGTTGGGGCCTTTTTATATTTTTTTTCTTTTTGGAAACATCATCTCAGAAGGCAGATCTATAAGAAAAGCTTCACTTCAAAACTGTAATAAATTAAGGGCCCAAAAAAGAACATCTCCTTTGAAAGTTGTAGTAGTCTGATTTGCAGGCCTGTGTAGGTACAATAAAAAAACACTTTTTTACTTAAATTAGATCGGCATCCCTATGGTACCGACGACCGCACCACCCTTAATGAGCTCGCTAATTATTTCCAATGCCATAACGAACAATTTACTGCATCCTGGCTGTACTCAGAGAGGCATAAACAAAGATGGCCACGGAGTATCCCAATCATTAGGCTTGCAAATGAATGTTATTTGTTTTCTATCGTTCTAAGGAAATATTCGAGTCCTCTATAGTCGATGAACACTTATTTTATTTCTTATTAGTAATATCAGTAAATATTGGATTTTATATCCAACTTATCGATAATATTGCACTGGTGGTGACGGACTGACTGCTGTAGCGAAGACGAAACGTCGGATATAAAGAGGCATGCCTGAAATACTTATACCAAACGGGGCTTTCAATTACGTTAAAAAAATTATATTATATTATCATAATGATTATATTTCTAATTAATAATATTATCTAAATTTTAACGTTACCCTGCTTTTTAGACATTAGCTGTGAAGATAACGTTATTTATTAGCAAAGGTTACGTTAATACTGGTAACGTTACCTGGGTGGTTATTTAAGGGTAAACTAACTTACCGCTATGCGCGGACTGACAAAAGCGCAATTGGTAACGTAAAATGCGATACTTGTACTAGGTAACGTTACCTGCATTACCTAGTGGTAGTCCAAACGTTAGTTAACGATACTTATAGTGTGTCTGGTAACGTTATGAAATCCTCTCCAACAATATTCTTATTAACGAGCAGTTTGGGTTCCGGCCCAAACACTCGTGTACCCATCAATTGCACCGCCTCACGGAGCGACGGAGCATATCCTTTCCGGTTTCAATAGAAGCCGTCACATGGCAACCGGAGCTCTTTTCTTCGACGTTGCGAAAGCGTTCGACAGAGTTTGGCACAACGGCTTAATTTATTAGCTTTACAAATTTTTAGTAGTAATAGTAGTAAAAATTTAGTAGTAGTAATTATTAGATAGACTCGTGCACATCATGCGAGACTTTTTGTCGGATCGCTCTTTTTGCTTCCGCGTCGAAGGAACGCTCTTCGCCCCTCATCCTATTCGCGCCAGTGTCCCTCAGGGATCCGTGCTCTCTCCAATCCTGTTTGCACTTTACGCAAACGATATCCCTCAGACCCCTCGCGTAGAGCTAGCTCTATTTGCGGATGACACCGCGCTATATTCGTCCGGTAGAGACAAAGTCGCAGTTTCCAACCGACTCTAAAAAGCCGCTAACACCCTCGGCGTTTGGTTTCGTAAATAGCGGATCGAAGTCAACCCCGAGAAAAGCGCCGCGCGCCGCTGTGTTCTTCTCCCGGGGTGTCGACGATCGTCGCCCTCCTATACGTTGATTTGACCGTGCTATCCCTTGGGTAAAGCAGGTGAAATAACTCGGTGTCACCCTCGATAGAAAAATGACGTTTGCGCCTCATCTTAAAATCGTCCGTAACAGGGCTGCGTTCATATTAGGTCGGTTATTCCACCTTATAGGCAGGCGGAGTAAAATGTCTCTTAGACATAAGACAACAATTTATAAAACTTGCATTCGCCCCGTCATGACTTACGCTAGCGTAGTTTTTGCGCATACCGCGCCCTCCTATTTGTATACATTACAAACTCTCCAAAATCGTTTCACGCGTGGTGCCACGGGTACTATCGCAATGTAGATCTCCACCATAATCTTGATCTTCCCACTATCAAAGACTTTATCAAGGACGTTCCCAGACTTTACTTTAATAACGCCCCCCACCACCCTAATCCGTTTGTTGTGGCGGCCACCAACTATAATGTTGGAGGTCTTCCACCAATAAGACGGTATACATCTAGACGTCCTAAACACGTCCTAGATGACCACTACGATCCCATTACAGTTGCGAACGCCCCCCGCCCGATCCTCTAAATGCCACTTCACATTTACAGAATACACTAAACATGCACACTAGTTTAGGCCCAAGACACCGTACTTGTAGAACAAGGGTACAAAGAACCGGTTTACACGCGCTCTATACCATGTACAGACATGTACCTGGGCGCTTCTCTCCTCCTCCACGGCCCGGTCTACCCGAGCCGAGGTCCGTGCCTTTAGAGGCGCCCTCGGGTGGTTCCGCTCCCCGATCCGATCCGAACCCTTCGGAGAATCTAGTATTAGGGCACGGAGACGCGCACTTTTAAGTGTGCGATGCCGTTCCCTCTAGAAAACCTCCGAAGGTGATTCGTTTCACACGGCTTGAGGTACCCTTTACGTACCTTGCCGCCTCCAAAAAAGCCCGGTAACACTGAAAACGCCGTTTGAAACAATCAGCAATCTCTCTCAAAAGAAAAAGTTATGAAATCCTGATATTAAATAGTTTGCGTTATACTCCAAGTTAAAAGTGTATGAAGAAATATTCATCAAAT
The DNA here is from genome assembly GCA_947562085.1 of Eudonia lacustrata. NCBI lineage: Eukaryota > Metazoa > Arthropoda > Insecta > Lepidoptera > Crambidae > Eudonia > Eudonia lacustrata. The sequence continues at coordinate 64,448,474 of OX387339.1, read as the reverse complement.
ACGTTACATTAAATTTTGTGAGCTATAAAAGTACAATTGTAAATGTTGAAATGTTTTATTTATTTTGTTTATTCTTTTAAAGTCTGCATACTCGTACAATTGTACCGACCAGCCACATTCTGTGTATACGAGTATCATCGTCGAATTTCGTGCGCAAATATTAATTAATTAGCAATATAATAAAGGCGAACTATCAATATTGTATAACGTACAACGAGCGGTTCGTAATCAGTATAGCTGTGGGGGTTGAATAAAACATTTCCATGATAAGGTTTCTGCATTAAATTGAAATGCAACAAAAGTATTTAGTGAAAATGTGTTCGTATGCAAATTATTCAGATTCGGCGGTGTACCGGTAATTATTCTGGTTGATTAGCACGCATAAATATTGAATAAAATTTATGTGGTTTTAGCTATTGTTCTAAAATATATTCCTCTACGTAACGTAGTGTAGGACGCCCTCAGACTAGGTGGAGCGACGATCTTCGCAAGGTGGCTGGCAAGAGCTGGATGAGAGTAGCCGCGGATCGTGCTCGGCGGCGTGCACTTGGAGAGGCCTATGTCCAGCAGTGGACTAGTATAGGCTGATGATGATGATGATGATATTCCTCTCAAAAAAGGGTTCTTTTTTTGAGAGCTTGTTGATTGCCTCACGCGGCTCTTTCAGCGTAACCGTACTCTTTTTGGGGGTGACGAGAAACTTAAAGGGTTCCTCAAGCCGTGTAAAATAAAACACCATCAGAGGTTTTGTGACGGGAACGGCATCATGCACTAGTGCGTGTCCCCGTTTCTCCGAAGGGTTCTAATCGGATCGATCAAAAAAGTGGTGGTTCAAAATCATTTCATTGTTATTTCAAGTAATTATTTAGTAGTAATTTCTAAATTAATGTATAATTAATCTAGATTGACTAATTGCGTTTAGCAAACGCCGTAATTAAGCCTACACCTACTCATCAATTAAAGCGATGACCTAATTTCAATGTTAGACGCTCTTGTCCCGCAATTAATATAGGATAATTAATTCAATGAAAATGCTGATTGAATGCTTGCATTTTTAAATCTTTTCCTTAAATTTGACTTTAATTTTATTTGATAATAAGATATTGTTATTGTTGATTTTTTATAGTTTGAAGTTTAGTTGCTTTAACTGTCATTTGTTGTCATTTGTCACCAAAACACGGTCTGTTAACAATTCACACATCGCAATTACGCCAGTTACCCAGTCATAAATTCAACATTTTACTAACACTTTGGTCTTAAGGTAATTAGATAACCCGTGACCAATTCTTCGGGTACTTACGTGATATTTGTACACGATTTTAATGATGGTATGGCTTTTTCTTATCCTAATATGCTAGCTACTTCCACTTTACCCTAGTTTTTAATAAGTTATATAATATCATAAATTTCATAAGTAGACATAGCAGTATTTTAAAGTTTAAAAAAATGCAAATTCGAATTACCCTTAGCTAACTGTAACTGTTCTTAATATTATGGGTGTTAAAACAAAATTTATATAAAATGTAAAATTCAAACAAAATTAAATAGTAAACAAAATAAAATAAACACAGGCACTGCCACATGTACCATAACATATGCAGAGATGGGGGTTATCAGGAGCTCTTATAACAGTATTATCACAGTTGTGAAAACGAGACGCATTTAGCAGCGTATACACGCGTCTCTTTTCTACAACTGCAATAGTTAAGGCGACGCACCGCTAAACAATAAATCTCATAAGAGCGTTTGCGCCGCGTACCATAAGAAAACTGTTTTTTTTCCCTTCAAATTAAAAACTACAAATTATTTTAAAAAAATGAACTACAATATTGAAGTGTGTGTTAAGATTAATCTACTAAGAAAATTTAGATGCTTAAATCGGTCTAGCTAGCCTGTAAAATGCAAATCTATGTTTTAAACGCTCAACGGTTATTATGCCAACAACACAAAACGGCTGCTTTTCGCGGCAGCTTTCGTTTCGCTGCCACGAAGTGTTGGAACGACTTGCCACCACCGATTCGCAATTGTAAATCAATTGGTTCGTTTAAACAAAAGTGTAAAAAGCGTCTTTTAGAGTTACAAATTATAACATCCAATGCATAGGCAGTCGTGTTGATTATATATTTTATATATATATATATATATATATAGATATATTTATATAAGTATATTATAATTACGTGAGCGTATAAATGTGTGTTCTTAAATTAAATTATATATTTATGGTTAATTATTATTATTATACTTACCCATTATTTTATTGTTCTATGTATATATATATATATATATATATATATGTAGTTTGTTGTTAGTTTTCATAAATAAGTGCATAGATAGGTAGATATTTGATAATACTGTTTTTAATTAAGTTTAAATCAATTTATATTTTGTAATGTTCTCTCTCTCTCTCATAATTTAGTTAATGGTTCCACAGAAAACCACTGCCTTGGCTAACTATGTCATTATGCTGAGTGGCAACCATTTGGTCGGAAATTATGTTAATTTTAATTGTATTTAATTAGTTTTAGTGTAAGTTTAAATGCTCGACCAATAAATCATTTTTTCTTTCTTTCTTTCTTTCTTTCTAAAAGAGGTTACTTTGATATTTTTTTCTGTTATAAAAGTTGACAAATCGTGTTTCTGCAACTAGCAAAATGAAGTCAATTAAATGAAAAATCATGTCATCAAATATCACTTTCATATGTTTTGTAATTGTTGGGAAAAATCAAGATCACCGCCACGTAAATTTCCAATGCGTCGCCTTAGCTAATCTATGTATAAATTATATGTATAACCTTTAAACAAGCAATTCTTGTATATTATTATGTATATATTTAATCTGAATCTCGGAAACGGCTCCAACGATTTTCATGAAATTTGGTATGCAGGGGGTTTCGGGGGCGATAAATAATTAATTGGTCATCCAGGTTTACTAAGAGGTGATAGTCTGGGGGCAGGACATAACAGACCTCGCTGGCTTAATGCGAATTGGTGGGTGTTAACGAATGCCATCTCACGATGACAACAGGTACTAACGCCTTCTGAAGAACAGAGGGTCACAAGGTATTTGATTTGGTTAGCCATCCAGATAATGGCATTGTGTAAGTTATTTAAGATGCACGATCGCAATCAAATAAGTGCCTTAACATCAAAACAGATCTAGCGGGAGTTTCCATTTTCCTAGCTACTTAAACTATATAGATTTTAAAGAAAACTCTTTCCGAAAATAGTACCCAATTCCGCACTGGAAATGGAACGTTCACAATGAATGAAGTTTTTATAACTCCACGTACCGAGTTGGGAAACAATGTAGATATCATAAAAGTGAATGCCGTGCTCCAACTGCTCCCTGAAAAGGGTTCCGTGCGAACTCACTGACATTATTCTCATTTTGTATTCAAAGACACCCTCAACCCCACTTATTACAGAAAATATTAGTAATGTAAAATTAATGAATACAAACCAAAAGGTTCCGGAAATTAAATTGATTTGCATGCAGCTGTGTGCGCTGTGGTTAAGATTATTGTCTTAAATATATTTATTCCAATATCTTTAAACGAGCAATTCTTGTATATATGTATATATATAATCTGAATCTTGGAAACGGCTTCAACGATTTTCATAAAATTTAGTATGCAGGGGGTTTCGGGGACGATCAATCGGTCTAGCTAGGTTTTATTTTTAGAAAATTACCAAAAAAATACTGAGCAAAGCTCGGTCATCCAGGTACTAGGTATATATATATATTAGACAACATCTCATACATTGTTCTAATCCCAAGGTAAGTAGCCAAAGTACCCCAGACCCGACACAATATCGAAAAGTTCGTTTTCGACATCGACCCGACCGGTAATCGAACCCGTGACCTCAGAGTTAGCGCCGCCCTAAGTCCGGCGGGTAAGCCACTCGGCTATGGAGGTCGTCATTATCATTGTCTTATCATGTGGAATATGTTTGTATGCTTTTGTAGTGACTTTAAACTGTCAGTATAATGTTAATTCTACTAATATTATAAATGCAAAAGTTTGTGTGTATGTTCGTATATTTGATGCTTCTTCACGCTGCAACGGATGGATGGATTTGGATGAAATTCGGCATACAGATAGCTTATAACTTGAAATAACACATAGAATACTTTTTATCCAGATATTCCCACGGGAACGGGAACCACGCGGGTGAAACCGCGAGCGGCCGCTAGTAAATAAATAAAAGAGTTTCCATAACTAAGTATAAGGTGTATAAAGGTCAAACACAATCAATAAATGTCAATTCCACAGTATAATTAGTGTAACAGAAACAGAACTTTCAGCAAGCAAAATAGCATTAGTGGTAACAGTGGTACAGTAAAATAGCAACCGATATAATTATATTTTATTGGAGTTGACAGAACGGTTTTTACTACATTTGACAGATTATCTGTATATATGGACACGCTAAAATAACCTAAAAATCTATTTTTAATCTGGCGTACCATAGTTGCTGAACAGTAACATTCCCTGAAGCAGAATATAAACCTATTTGAAAGTATTCTGCGAAGAGCTACCAGGAGCATACCAACCGAGATATTCTTCGTAGAGACATTATCAATATGTTTTGTCACTGGCTCTTCACGGAACAAATGAAAATATAAAATGTTTATTTCTCGAATAGCACTAGCTATTTCACGTTGGAGTACATTCTAGATGTGTGCTGTTCAATAGGACGTTATAACACAAACATATCGATAGGATCACTAGTGTGTATATTTTAAATATTGCATAGCCAGCATTTCCAGTAAGTTTACTGGTTGCATCTATAAATTAATTACTATTGGTATACCAATAATTATGCCAGTAACTGCAATTGCTCTACGGGGATTAAGGCTGACGCTTTTGTCCTGCTTACTTGCTTTTCGATCTGTCGCTCTTTTCATAATACCTCCATTTTCGTTTGACAACTCATGACTGTTTCTATATTCCGAAACGTATTTTAACTTCATGACCTTTCATCATGAAATTGAATAATCATGCTAAAAACTTAGATCCTTTTCCTCTCACAGTAACGAGAACTGAAGTGTATCTACTGCATACTGTACTGTACAGTCCTAGCCCGCAGTTGACATAAGCTTATCTGCATACAAATTATAACCCGACTAACATCTGTTGTACAATTTTATGCCTTAGCTAGCGGTGTCACGTCGGGGAATCCCCTGACCCGCTCCGGGGCAACCCGTGTCGGCTTGTCATACGTAAGTTGACAGATGTTGAGTGCCGAATGCAGAGCGATATTGTTGTATTCCGGAGGTTGGTCACGAGTAAGTCTGACAAGTCCGTGCTCGTCCTGCTGATCTGCTGATAGGCGACAAATGTTGACAGGCACGGGATGACAACGCGTTTGACATTTGTGTTAGCTATTACTGCTTATGTGTGTCCGTCGTGTCTGGAGATAAGTCTACGTATCTCAAGATAAGTCTTGACGATCGGTAGAAATTTAGCTTTATATTATTAGCAGTCATTAACAACTGGTTGTTGTTAATGAATGCTAATGCAGCAGGGATCAACGTCTTTTCGTGCCTTCTGAATATTTTTTTGAATTCTGTTATACGTTGCGCCTGCGACAATTGAGACCGCAAATTAAGCAGAATCTAAAAAAGATTTTTTATAAAACTACTGGTATTAGTTATCAAAATATGCAGCAACTAAATTACGAATATTTATGTTACCAATATATTTGGGCGATTTCAAAACATATAGATTAAGTAATTTCATTGTAACTTTAGTATTAATGATTTTTTAGAGGTGTTTTCGTAAAGAATTACGATTAAGTCAAAATAGCACAATCGTGTTTTTGAGCAAGGGTTTCAAAGACAAAGGCATGAAGTTATTTATATAAAAATTTCAGATACGTTGGTCTTGTCATACTTCGACAATCTTCGATGAAAGTTGATGTATTTTTTCAAAGTGTTGCCTTAACTTGGAACATCCATTTCATATTATGACGCCATAATATCAATATTTGTAGCATTGTTGTGTTCCGGCAGCTAGAGATACGATTGCCAGTGCCTCAGTAGTTGAGGATCTCGGGTGAAGTGCGCTTCCACCATTGGCATTTCCATCAATTAACGTCAGGCACTGTGCTTACCTAAAAGATATTTTGAAAAATGCAGTTAGAGAACTAGAAACGTATGTAAGTCCACGCATCCGCAGGTCGAGTACAAAGTTATCGGAGTATGGTGATTGGGACGTCCCTCTGTCGGCGCGGGCTCGTGGATGATTTATGGAGCAACTCCATTGTTTGAGACCCACCGGGATATCCTCGCGATTTTGTATTGAACATAGTTTCCTTTGGTTGCTTCGGTACAAAAATTCCGATAGACTATATGCCGATATTATTTTATCTGGTAACCTTTTTTGTTTATAAGTAAATAACTTTGATAGAGAAATGAAACCTATTTTCGGTTTACTCTCGAAGGTCTTTCTTTCTTTTCTTAGATATTATATTGACTGTCATCTTCGAATATTAATATCATTGATATAGCGATGCTGATTTATAGTATAAGCATATCGGCATGGAATCCATGTGTCTCGGTAGCTCGATTGTAAGAGCAGTCGCCCAGATTGTCAGGCATTCCATCTAGGCGTACGTAATATTATCAAAGTTATTAATTACATGGTCTTAAATCTCATAAGGAGTCTGGAAATTGTTGGTTCCATTCTATTCTTTCTGGCAATGCACAGTACCTACCTATACAGTGAAAATCTCTGAGCAAAACCAGAATACCAATGCTAATGAAATCAAAAATTAATTACTAGGAATGTCAACTCTGCGGCACTGACAAAAACAGAAAATTTTATCAAAGTATTTACGTGAATTTCACGTGTATCTAGTTAAGTAACTTTTACTTTTTATATATAATTGATGTTTTTTTTATTCCTTTATAACAACAAACAACGGTACATTTACGAGATTAACATGTACCTAAACAATGTAACTTAAAATACAATGGGATCAAGAGTCAAAAGTGTACACATGTTAACGTTCGTGACTGTTCAATACTAAGGAAATAATCTGATAAACAAGGTGTACAGTCAACAAATTAAAATCGGCTGTATTTACTAATTTGTATACAAATCTACTAGATTACGCCAACTATTCTAACAACACGAATTGTGATAATCCCAGTTTTATAAAACAACGCGCTCCCTCTTATTATTGACTGCCAGTGTTACGAGAAAGATAAAAGGCGTAACTTCCGTAACTTTTTGTTTGTCATAAATTTCCAGTTTCAAAGGAGGTTTGCGCATTTTGTGCGATAAATATTTTCGTGCGATATTTCACAAACCCCATGGACCCTTGTGCGGGTTCGAGGGCCGTCGAGTGCCGACGACTGAAGCGACACTCCATCATCTATTGCCAGCGGTGCTTCATCAACGACGCGCTGTTGTGCTATTACATAACAGGATCAACTATACCATGTTTTAGTAAAGAACCTGTAACATTCATATAATTAAATTTATTATTAATAAAAAAATAATAATAATAATACTAATTAATCAATCATTTACTTCTGGTAGATTGATTTTTTAATAAATTAAACGTAAAAAACCTTTTTAAAAAACAAGCTTTTATTTAAATGCGCTGAAAAGAAAAAAATAAAGTTTTACTATCAACTTATAACGTCATTACCTACACAATTTATATGATATAAAAGCTTGTCACGAGATTTAAGTACCTACTCGTATTTACTTATATCTCGTATTATTTATATCAATCACATGAAGTTATTTAATTAACTTGTTTATTTACACAAGTAAATCTCACGACAAGCTTTTATATCATATACATTGTTTGGGTAACTTAAAAACATTTTGCAAGATATTTGATCTCTGGAAATCTAATCATCATCATCATCATCATCATCATCATCATCATCATCATCGTCATCATCGGCCTATCTTAGTCCACTGCTGAACATAGGCCTCCCCTAATCTAATAGGTATATTTAAATATTCTATAACTCATTAAACTTAATGAATAAGTAAATAAATCTAAATAATTAATAAATTTGAATAGCCTTTATAATGCCTAGGTACCTACTTAAGTATTAAAACTATTTTAAAAGTGTAAATTAAAAAAATACAAAAAATTCTGTCAATTGATCGAGGTATAATTTTTCAAACAAAGTTTTATCAAAACTCTGTCTCTCTGTCGTCTGTGTTTAAAAAAACTCAAATAAAACATTTTACCGGGAAAATGCTTTTAATAGAACTTATCTTCATTAAATAATACCTATTGATCTAAATTATTCACAATAAGTAAGTAGTGCTTAATGATTACATTTGTTATTTGCGCCAGCAATCATTTTATCTGAATGTATTTAATGAATGTATTTAATAGATCGGAAAAGCCAATTTTACAATGATATTAGTAAGCTAGTTAATAATTCAGCTGGTGATATTTTCGTTATATTATTAAGGCTTAATAACGCAGACTTTTTAGATTTAAATAAGATAATAACTTATTGGCAAGATACTGTGACGTGTGTCTGATGCAGTGTGTCCATCCATAGCGAAGGTTGGTGCAACATCAGCTCGGACACAAACTGACCTGGTGATGAGGATCAGGATGATACACAGCACTTGTAACCAAATAATTTGAGGGTATCTTTTATAAAACCACATCTGATAAACTTCTGTTTCTAAAATGTATTTGAAATCGACAGCTGACACTTTAATAACATACAGAATCGTCAATATCGAATTTAATTCAAACCCGTTGGTCCAGCCGCGACTCCAACATCATACGTCAGCCGACAGCTCCATGAATATTAATACAGAAATGATACACGCACGCATATTTATCGCGATGTTTTAATATGTATGATGTGCTGAATTTACGGTTATCGTATTCAAAGCTGAGGGTTTCGAAAGAAAAATGGGTGTACCAAAGCTAATTTTACTGAATTCTAAAAGTATTTTTTGATTAAATCAGATCCCAATTATTGTGGGACAAACAAGCATAAGGCTCGCATAATGGAAAGCGGCCAATGCAGCCCATGGCAGTGCTTTAAATACAGATACTTCTGTCTAACGAAGATACCGTTAAAAAGGTAACGGTACGCTTGATATCGTCCCGGGGGTGGATGGTCGGATCGGGTTAATAGGAGTATAAATGGATGCTTGTGAGATTATAATTTGTGCTCATATTTCCGTTAATTTTAATAAATAAATAATCGAAATGAAACAACTTTACGGATCTACTCGCGTTTATTTTACACATTACTAATTAATGTTTATCCTGACGTTTCGAACCCTTTGCAGGGTCCGTGGACTACCTTCATTTCAATGTGTAGTGTTCGCGTAAACTTTAGAAAACAATAAATAAATAATCGCTAATAGATTTTGGAATGGAAATACACATGCGTGGGGAGGTAAATTGTAAATGTGTTTATTTTGTACTCGGTTTGGTTGGTGGTAGGACTTATTTGTCCGCCTGGCTAGCTACCATCATTTTAGATAGCCAGTGCCTCAGTAGTTGAGGATTCCGGGTGAAGTGCGCTACCACCATTGACCTTATCATCACATAACCATCAGACGAGATGAAAGCGCTAGAAAAACATAGGTGAAGTATGATGTTTATGAAAACAGTCAAGTTAATAGCTACAAGCTTTTGGGCGGACAAAGTTGTTCAATGAAAAGTTTAAACTCGCCCACGCTGCTCCGTTCGACAAATTGAGTTCGAAAGCTGCCAGAGCGGGTGGATCTGCATAATGTGCTCCTATTCCAATTAACTGATTCAAATTGCGCTCATGCTAGCATCCACCGTAATAACGGCTGCATTTATTGAAACGGCGGCGGCTGAAGTCTTGCCAACACAAACTGGCCAAAAACACTCGTCAACACCGCCGCCGCGGGAGGCGAGATTAAGCGCGCACTCGCCTCCAGCCGAGGAAACACAGCCTGCATTATTATACTCGTTTGTTATTCCATTACGTGTAAAATTTACAACTGGCTTCATTAAAAGTTGGCTCAATGCCAATTGTATCGCGTGGACGGCGCCTAAGCACGATTTAACTCATTACCGGCTCCTATTATGTTAATGGTTTTGATTTGATAAATTCGCTTTTAGAATGTACTGAGCTATTTGGTGTGTCCACGGAACAAACTGGCTGCTTTTAGCAAGATGGTGATTTAATGCGAGCGTGCTTTGTGATAAGTTCACGGACCGTAGTAATGGATGTTGTAAGAATGTTTTTGAAAGTTTTTTATGTTCTTATTATACAGAAGGGAATTCTGAAACTGTTGGTTATAGGACAGAGAATTTTGTTATAAGGGGACATGACCTTGATTTTACAAATTAGAAAATCTAAATTCAGAGTTTTACGAATAACTCTATATGTAATGTGATGGATGGATTTAAGAGTAAAGAGTTTACAAACTTTCACAGATTCGTCGAAAACGTTTCAATAATAAGGACAACTTTAAATAGCACAAATTGATATGTCGATTGAGACTCAATAGAAGGAAATATCAAGACCTAAGTACGCAAACTAATCAGCACCGGTCACAGTGACGTCGGGCGCAAAGGAACGGCGCACCAACAGGCTCTATTCACCAAACCAGCCGAGACCAGGGCAACCCACTGGGTCGCAAATGCGACGCGACGCGACCGCGATGCGATCCGGGCCGACGCCATGTGGGCTCCGTCAATTAACGCGCCACTCAATTGCCGCCGCCGACAAAACCACTCGTGCCGCCACTGCATAGAGCTGAATTGAGCTTTAAGCACACTTATCGGTAACTGTGTATTTACAAATAATTTTGCTGGTTCTGCCCAGAGTAAAACTGGATGGCGGACACTTACAACTACCTACTTATGCGGCGATACTCCATCCTTGGTCTTGCATTATTGTGGTAACATCATACTTTGCGTGGCCAACTTTATAATATTAGGAATTTATTTACAGACAAAGACAATAACAAGATAATAATTAAACTACTTAAAATTAAACTTATAAAAAACTATACTACTACTAACTATAAATAAAAAGTCCCAAATCATCCCCATCAGGCAGAGTGCCCAGTAAGCTAGCAGCATTTTCTAACTTTATTTTTTATATTTTTTTCTATTTTTTCTTTTTTTAGGCATTTGGCTACCTTACCTAAGAAAGTATCCTTTCCGTAATAAATCAGATCAATGCAGTGTTATTTCTAATATCAATATTAATTTTACGTATTTTTTAATTATTTTGTATTTCATTTAAGGCTCAGAACACACAATTTCGTAAATCCGACATCGATTACTCCGCATTGCAGTAATTAATGGCTGCCCGACCACTTTACGTCACTAAAGTAGATCAGATTCATTACGTCAAGCGCAGAACACACTCCTAAACAAACACTTCTGGACAAAAGCAATCGGGTGCATTCGGAGCGCCGCAAATTTGACGCGACGCGACGCGCGACGCGACGCGACGCTATGCGAGCCGGCGAATGCGGGCTGTCAATTAACGAGACATTCAAATACGTGATCAGACGAGCGAGCGTTCCCAAACAAATTGACTCAATGCCGGAGCTGTAGCTGTTATTTATCAAACTCCTGAGTGTTTAGGTATTGCTTCCTGATTATTTTTTAAATCATTTCTGGTTTTTAAAGGTTTTATGTTTTTATTTAATTTTGGCGGTGAAGTTTCATAAAGCGATATGACACCAGTTTAACTATTAAAACAATCAATTACCACAAAAGTCAGGATATATAATAAATTATGTGGATAATTAATGTAATTGGATAACCCAGATCAAAATACTAGCCTACTCCATATTGAGCGGAATGATTTTATTGAATTATACAGAATGATTTATACAAGTATACCTTTAGATAATAATTATAGGATTCTATTAGAAGGAAATCTTTTTATAATTTTTTATTTATATTTGTCACGTGAATACTATTTATTTTAGACATTTCAACAAGACACCCAATCAAAATTTCGTCTACTACAAAAGTCGTGTGCATAATTTGTTATACTGTTTTAAACATGCCTTGATTTCTAATACTAAACAACAACTACAGCAGTCCATCGCAAACTAGCTTTGCCCACAGCCCGCCCCGTGCTCGACAAAGCCCCTGGCTGCGCCACAAAGAAGGCTCCCGACGGACAAAGGCCCGCGCCCACCGCTCCGCAGCTCCATTGACGAGCGAGCAGAGCACTGCGCTCTCGCTTTGACCGCTAATAACAACTGCGATCATTCCAAAATGATACAACACTTTAAAACGGCAACGGCACGCGAGGACCTGATTACGGCTTTGATATATTAACTATGATGCAAAATTGTTCCTTTTAAATTATTGGGCTGAGATTTCAGTAATTCTTTATCATAAGAAAATAACAATAAATATAATATACAAAATGGCAACAGAACATTAAACACAACAGCATAAAAAGAGTGGCCCGTTTAAATAATTAAATAGGTAATTGCGCATTTACCTAAAAATATAGTTTGTGTTTACTGTGTAGTCTGCTAAAACAGTGTTGAGTTTTAACATTAAATTATACATTTTTTTTTCTAATTTTACAATAAACATTGATAAAAATGAGGAGCTCGATGGCGCAGTGGTTAACGCGCCCGGTCTGCGAGTGCTGAGGTTAAGCAACTTTCGCAAAGGCTGGTCATTGGATGGGTGACCAAAAATTTATCATCTCGAGCTTTTCCGTGCTTCGGAAGGCACGTAAAGCCGTTGGTCCCGGTTGCACTAGCAGTCGTTAACAACCACCAATCCGCGCTGGGCCCGCGTGGTAGTTTAAGGCCTGTTCTCCCTATCCGTCCATAGGGAAGGCTCGTGCTCCAGCAGTGGGGACATTAAAATAAGCTGATGATGATGATGATGACGATTGATAAGAAAACTTAAAGTAGCAATTGTTATACACTTCTAAGCAAGTCGTCTTTTTCAAGTGTATTTTTAAGTTCCAAATTATCCGCATCTGTCATACAATATTATATTGTTTTAACTCGTTGTTGTATTGGACGAAACTCTGTAAGCCAGCATGTGATTGAATAAATAAAAAAATACAAGTAAACAATTAATTGGCATACAATAAAATTTTAATTATCCATCCTTCTGGTCTCTCTAGCTCTCATTAATCACATTACATCAGAAAAATCTTTAAATTGCTATTATAATCACACACCCTTGGCGATATCACAACGGCACAGTAAGTGTGACGTCTATCAGAGCTCCAGATCTTTAATTATTATATAAATTAAAGCTCAAGTCGTGACAAAGGAACAGACGCACACAATTAGCAATAATGAGCGAAGCGGTGGAGAGATAAGATGGATGGATAATTGAGATTCTTTCGCCTTCCTATTAAATGTCTATTTGTTTGAATGATTGAGGATTTCGGGTGAAGTATGTTTTCACCTTGGGCTTTATTACATCACTAAACATTATAGAGGCCAAGTGTCGCCTCATTACCAAAACACATATTCGTATTACGGAACGTAGAACGCTACGATAGCGCGCCACAAGCAAGCCATTGAAGAACTATAAGTGCATGACGGCCAGCGGCGCGGCGGCGGCGCTTTAAAATTAACCAACCGACTGAAGCAACCGCAACTGTAGCAGTTGCAACTGGTTCCTTTTTTTCGGTAATAAGTCTGTGGGTCCTGCGCTCTACCAATTGGGCTATCGGGGATAACGACCCGTGGAAAGGTATCTACACTAATGTTTGTGTAATACTTTAAACGTAATACGAGATAGAGCTTGTGCACAGCAAACCAATGTGGTTGCTGTACTATTAACAACAAATATTTTCTTGCCTAATGATGAAAGTAACAGAAATCACATTACAGTGAAGGTGGATATTTTAAACTTACCATTCGGATACTAACGGGTGCTTGAAAATAGCTGCCAACACCTCGAAAGCTGCAGAAGTGATTTCCGCGTCTTCATTACCATACCTAGTGGCTGGTTCTACATAATGCGCGAGGTGTCTCCAGCAGTGGGTGGGGTCCACCTTTGTTCACCCGGATGCGAGTCCCCGCTTGTCTCTTTCGCATTCAGATTTGACTTTTCTGTGAGTGGCTTCACGGGTGATATTCTTGTCAAAATATATTTACAAATTTATTAATCTTTGCACTGCTTTGGATTTATACATTTAACACAAATGTTGTTGCGAAGAAATATTTTTTTTTTAAGTGTAGGAACTTCTAACAAAAAAATATTTTTTAACAAAAAAAAAACTGACTTTAAAAAACAGGAAACTTAAAAAAAGTAAAAACAGCTCTAAAAAGCAAGAAATAATATTAAAACCATATTATTAATTGATACGCATATCAGTTTTAAAGAAGGTCTATTGAAGTCGGGTTGGTGGTCGGCTGGGGAACAACTTTGTTTCATTTAAACTTTTATAGTTGTCACTTTTTTATTGTAAAAGCCCGACCCGACTTTAATAGACCTTCTTTAAAACTGATATGCGTATCTAGGTATTTAATAATATGATTTCAATATTATTTCTTGCTTTTTAGAGCTGCTTTTACTTTTTTAGTTTCCTGTTATTTGAAGTCGGTTTTTTTATTATTTATAAATATTTTATTTTACCATTTTTAGTGATTGGTAGATCTAACAAGGATGCTTCTTAGATGAGGAAACGACGGCCTAATAGGTAGTGGTATTTTTATGTAAAACTTTAATATTGATTAGTTATTATTTTTATACGAACTGAACACTTTGGCAGCAAGCCCAAAAAATGGTAACTGCTGTAAATCGTTGACGAATTCCCTCGACTGTCTATGGTCTCCATCATCAGACCTGTAATGACAGTCACAACCCATCTAAGTGTAAAGTTCTCATCAATCCAAATAAATCAAGCCCAAACACCATGTAATTGCTCTAAACAGTTGAGGAGTTCCCTCTTCTTTCGGCTTCTTTTGGCTCCATCATCAGACCGACTCCAGACATTCATTAAATAGTAGTGCTTTAAAATATTTAATGAAAAAATTAGCAAGCGCACAAGTCGCCACTACGGTTTCAGAAAGTTCCCTTCGATTTCTCTGGAATGCCATAATCAGATCCTGGTTTCCCTATCATAGTACCGCCCTTGAGATATCTCCTTTTAAACAAAAAAGAATCATCAAAATCGGTTCATACACGACGAAGTTATCCGCGAACACACATAAAAAAATATATATTATATACGGTCGATTTGAGAAACCTCCTTTTTTTTAAGTCGGTTAAAAAGACAAAATGTTGAAAAATCCACGAGCGGGCTTTGAACCCGCACCCCTTGACATGCCGGGTCAGCTGGTGCATTACCAACTATGCTATCGTGGCTCAATCCAACTTGCCGAAATTAATCATCACTATCTACTTTTACTCTTTAAGCCGAAGGAGCCCTATTCTAGCCCTAAGATATTCTTGACAACAGGTCCCATACAGTCACAATAAGTTTAATTGGTGGGCCGCCTCACCCGAAATGTCTGAAGTAACTGGTTCAAATCGCATTCGCAAAATCTTTTTAATATTTTTTTGAATATCAGTTTGAATATTTATAAAATTTATAAAATACAGTAAAAAAATTAAACGCCTACCTGACCCAACCAGGAACTGAACCTGGGTCTCCCGCAATCCGGGCGGCTGCACTGACCGCTATGCTACCGGGAAATGCAGCAAATAGCACTTGAAAATAAAAAGTAAAATTTAATATCAGTTTGTTTTTTTAAAATTTTGTATTAGATCATGACTATTCTTCTGTATGCACTTAATATGCTGTCTACGTGTGATCATAAAAGGCGATAAGCACCCACTAACTTAAAGTTATGTGAAATTAGAGAATGTTTAAACTTTATTAAATTTCACGCAAAGACGTGGAACCATCGCAAATACCTTAAGGTATGCAGTGTTCTCCTTTATGTCATTTAATTAATCTAAGAATCTCATAGAGTCGTGTTCATAGCCATTTCTTGATTCTCCATTAAAAAAGCCAGCCCATTGATCTCCAAGCGGCTTTTTATTCTCAGTTCCTTGGTAATATTTTCATTTGTGTATTTGATAGCTAAGTTCTTTGTAGTGGATTCTCGGATATAATGAGAAATGGGATTCGTTTTATGTGTCGTTGGTTCCTTTGACGAGTTTAATATAACAGTTATTGCCATAACGATCTGCACCTGGCACTGAGCTCGGATAGATGATTACTCTTATAGAAAAGTAATACATTTTAATAATAGATTTGTAAGAGAATAGAACTTATAATAAGGGTTGTAGCACAATACCAGTGCTATGTAGTGTATGTGTCTAGACAAAATTATCGCTGAGCATTTTTTGCTCTGCTATAGCATACACATACTGTTTCAATATGCGTTTTTATTATATATATATTTCTTTGTTTTATTTATACGTATTTACAATTTTTGCGTATGTGTTATGTTATGATAAGAGTGTATGAGTGATGAAGTACCAAATAAACTGTTTATCCATCTATCTACTATTGAAAATAGTTTGGTAGCGGTGTTTTTTTGGAGATTTTGTGGTTTAGACATAGTAATGAGACAACAGATGAACTCATAACTAGTTAGTTAAAATCATAAAATTTTGCTAGTTCTCGGCATGCCGGAAGTTGCAGGTTTAAATCCCGCTTAAGGAAGTTTTTATTTCAACAACTTTCCGAATTAAACCAAAAAGGTTATTCATTTGTGTGGAAACCTTAAAAGCAGCGACCCGTAAAGCCTCACACAACTATGCCGACTGGAAACCTTACAATTCGATCATATATCACAGGAGTCAATTTAGCAAATCCCGATCCCGTTCCACCGCTTCAGGGTCCCAGAAGAGAGAGGGTGGCAACCGAGGGGGTTGGAAGGAGGGGTGTTAGACACTACCGGAAGTAATTACACACTTCCGGTAGCGCGCTGTGTCACTTACGGGGCATTAATTTGGCAAGTTTACAAGAGCCCCCGTTGTTAAATCCGGTTTCTATATGCCTTTGACCCGTTAATGGAAGTATGAAAGGCCAAACAATTGTGAAAAGAAGTTAATATGGCGCTTTAAATGCCCTGAAAATTTACCTATAGCTTTAATAAAAAAGTTGAGTTTAGATTTTGTAGCATGACTATTTGGTTGATGTTTACAAACTAAGGGGCGTTTAAATGAACTTGATGTATTTTAGAGGCGGGATTCAAACCCACCCACCTGTTCAACAACTACTTGCGAATTTCTGCAATAAAACCTCTTTCTCGGTAGCTCAGATGGATGAGCCATCGCTTGGATCGCAAAAGATCATAGATTCGAGTCGTAGTCCCCATCTAGTCGTTCCATTGTGAATACAAAATACCTAACAATTTGAAACAACCGTGTTCAGCCTTATCGTCACTTATCATCAGGTAAAATAATGGCCACGGGCTTGTGAAATAAAAAAGACTATAGGTATACGTCCAACATATTCAATTAATTTAAATTCTGATAAGCTCACAATTCCGTACGCGTGAACACCCGTAGGTATCCCGCTATCCCGAGAGAATTTCGGAAAATCCCGTCTTATCTTAAGGAATATAAGCCATAAAAGGGACCTGCCTGCAAAATTTCGGCGATCCAGCTACAGCGGTTCGGACTGTGCGATGTTGATCGTTCTTCAGCCGGAACTTCTTATGTGTGTGCTTGTGGTCGTACTGTGGTTATACATTTACTGCCATTTACTAAATTATACATTGTTTATTTAGGTGATTATGGTTAACTTAGTTGTAAACAAATTTCATTTAATAAAGTGTTGAAAATAATTCCATTTAAATTTACCTACAATGTAATATATATCACATTATATACGTACACTTTATCTCTCCCTACTAATGTGCTTAAAAAGGGGTACAAAGTTTTTCTTCACGTATTAATATATACTGGAAGGTATGCTAATTGACAAGACCCTTGTACCACATTGTCATTATAAAACATTTTGTAGCGCATTTGTATGTAAGTATATTAAGTAATTATGCTGTTAATTAATGTAATTGGTTTTTTACCGTTTTAAATATATATAATATTAAATAAATAAATAAATAGAATAAATAGAAATTACATTAAAAAGTAAAGTAAAGAATAAGAATAACTAAGTGGGACGATCCCTAGTCCCACTACTTGAACAAAACCTCCATAATCAAAATAGAATAGAATAATCATTTATTCGGAAGTCGCAATACCAAAAACATTTATAAAGAAACGACTTACAAAAAAACGTGAGTGGTTTGATTACACTTTAAAAATATGTTAACCTTCTTTATAAAAGTTAATTTTTAGTAAATGAGAAAAGGCGATAAAAAGTAAAAAGTCTAAAAAAACTATTTACAGTCCATATAAAACATAAGTAAAAGAAATCATCACTATGCGGGTTGCTGATTAGTAAGCCAGGCTAGGCATTGAAAAATCCGAAACACGCTTTGCCCGTTATGTGAATTGAACCCATTAAATACTTCTTGATATCGGGCCGATCACTTTACACACCAACCACCGAGGTGTTAACACAGACTTTAATGCAGAAAAAATGAGGACTGGTCGATCAGGCCCCTCAGTATCGAAATGTACGTTTATGCAAACAACCGATGCAGTATATCTGGAAGTTTTAATCACAAAAAGCGACATCGACGCTGCCGCCGCCGTGGCACCTTTGTCCGCGCGCCATTGTACTCCTCCAGAGAAATGGAGCTGACTTTTTTCCAACTATCGCTGTCAGTCGACAGACACTTCCATTGAAATAGTTTTTGATCGCTCGAGAATCGTAGTGCTTTCATTAGTTGAATTTGTGCAGTTGGTTGTTTGTAGGAGAGATTAGAAGCGATTTGATTGGAGTTGGAGATATGGGATAATTGCAAAAACTGATTAAAATAGAACAGTCTTGAATTGCCGCTGCTGCAGATCATGGAGCAGGCAAGATAGAAAGCGAGTGAAGGAATTGATCACGATAGTGATAACTGTGTATATATATTTCTATATTTTATATCACTTGTTAATATTTCAGAAAAATATTAAATCAATAAATTGTTAATCTATTGTACTAAATCATTCGGTTATGACAAGTGTAATTTTATTGTATTCAGTGTCATACAACAAGAAATACGTTTTGCTAAATAAAACTATCAAACTTTTTTCTATTATAAGTCCATCGGCATAGTTTTAAGTATTCAATATACACGCATCGTTATCTACCAATGTCGCATTCATGCCCAGACAACTGACCCCACATCTAAACCAAAGGGTTTTGATCTGCCGCGTAAGTTGTGGTGCCGTCTCAACCGGTTAAAAACAGGGCACGGTCGTTGCAACGCCTGTCGGCACAAATGGGGATGGTCGGATAGCCCAATCTGCGACTGCGGTGAGGAGGCCCAGACTATGGAACACATTGTGCAGCGATGCCCTATCCGCGCGTACCCAGGACCTAGAAATGATATGAATGAGCTGCCACCCGACTTCATCGATTGGCTCCGGGATCTGGACATTGACTTATAATTAGAATTAGAATTTTATTATATTTAGTATTAAGCAATTTTGACATGTATATTCCTTCTTCGCCTATTTCATGTTATCATACGATTAAATAAATAAATGTCGCATTGCAACCACAGATCCTTGATGACGACGCAACGATTGCACAAACGCCCTGACACCCCTAACAGTAAGCACACACTGCTCCACTAAAAAAAAACATTAATACTGTAAGGGAGCAGGGTCAAAGCGACCTTTGACTCTAGAAAAATAGAGATGTTTAAACTTTATTCTAATTTTGATACAGTGTTGATTTATCGAGTGTACTATGTAAAGGTCAGATTTATTATATTCAAGATAAATTAATATCAATCTGCGAACATTTTGAAAGACGTGTGATCAGGGTAAATATATAATCTATTTTCAGTACTTATGCTTTAATCATATTTATTTTCACAAGTCACAATGTCTAGTATGTTTTGAATGAAACTGTAAGCAATAACTGTTTAATTTGTTACTAAAACGAAAGCAAAACAATTTTGCTGCTCGTCAATATAACAGCATTTCACTTCAAACATAATTAATAATAATTCATAATATCTATAATAGAAACTAATTTCATCGAATGAAACAAAACTAAGTTATTCAGGGCAAAATTCATCAAATTCTGTATGTTTACATTTTTATATCAAGTCGAAGTTTGTAATTGGATTTAATATATGAAATGTATAAAACAAACAGCAATCACTCAAATAACTACGGCTCCTACAATAATTGAACATGAAATTCTTTTTGCCAATATTTTAGGCCCGCTCCGAGCTGTTGCGAAAGTAGTGACCAGAGACAGACCCTTTTCTTATTAACGCATGATTACACATTGATTATTTATCGTGTCTAGACATTGGGAAAATCCATTTGTCATTCCGTCGAGAGACTAATATAGAAATAAAGCGTATTCAAAATCTTCTCTTTGATGTAGTGAAGTACCTTCTGAGAAAATAAAAATAACTTAGTAGCAAATCTAAATGCTGTTGTTTTTCGAAGAAGATTAATTTTGTTCAACATTTTAAATTTACTCTATTCTTGACCTTGATCTTTGGAAATAAATAAGTTAAAGAAAGAAACGGTTCATTTCATACACATAAGCATAATGATAAAAATATAATGTTCGCGCTCAAATCAAATTAATTAAACATGAGAGCGCGAAAAAAAAGCATCTCCCTCAAAGTCGCACCTTTGTTTTTGCAAAATTTAAATGGAATCGGAGTATAATTCTTTAACGAGTTTCACATGGCGCGCTGTCTGTGTCGTTCCGAAATATCATTTTTAACTCGTGCAAATTCGCGATGTTAATTGTCATTCGGGCTATCGGGGCAAACGACAGGGACAATTTGGTGCCGTCAAAAATGCGGCCGCGACCGTGGCAGCTGACAGCTCGGTCGGGACGTTTTATACCGGCTTAGCTGACTCGCACATTCTGGGGTTAACAATTTTTCAGTTATTCGAGCTCGCTCTAGTAATATAAATTGAATATTTTGTAAACACTGGTACTTTTTATTTTTTTTAAATATTTTTTTAAAATTTGCCTATCATAACCGCACCGCTCGCTGGGTGGATGGACAAGGGGCTCATTCTTCCACCTTCTGTAACCGACGAAATCACACACACGTTATTGTTGTGAAATGATCATACGTGCATGTTGTTGAGGATAGTGCACGAGCAATGAGACCACTTTTTCCCGTTATTGCAGTTTATTGTCAACAGTGTTTTATAAATATAAGTACATATTTTTTTATATAAAAGATGTTACTGAAATTTAGAATTTGAAAGGTAGACCAAAGAGAAATCCAAAGAGGCTGTAACGTTGCTGGTCGGTAACACATGTCATTCTTCAAGAGCGAAGTAAAGTGTTTTTTTTCAAAGCGCGAAGCGATACCCCGTGTTGCAAAGCTGCGTGTAGACCGCGAATCCTTTTCTGCATCCTACGATTGAAGATGATCGTCCTTTTTTTCTATTAAAAGAATACATGAGTGAAATTATTAGGTTTACTAAGCAAAGCAAAAATATTATTAAGGATTTATTCGAAATGAATTTAGCATAATATATCTTTATCACAAAGCCTTATTACACAGAATCTCATAAAACAGGACTGAATTCAAATAAAGTTAAACATACATTTACGCAAAAACTCGCACATTTTCTATAGTTAAACCACAATAACTAAATAAGGTTTTATAAAGATCGCTGTCGCACCAGTAAATCCGCGAGCGTTCCAAGCAATATACAACGGAGCTCATATTCATATCTGCCAATCACACGTACAAAAGTAACGCGACCATTTTTCAGAATCGAACGCTCAACCCTGCATGCGTTCGGAAATACGGAGCGACGACGTTACAATTCGCGGGTGTCAGCGGTACGTTGGACCGGTGACGGCCAGATATGAGGCGCGAGGGTTAAGTGTATGCCAACGTTTTTGATACGCTGTGTTCAAGCATCAGATGAGTTTGCTGTTCTTGGCTCGTATTTGGCGAAGAGTTATTATCGTATCTACCTGTTATTAACATGGTTTGTGATTTTGACGTTGGTTCAATATTTATTA
Organism: Eudonia lacustrata; assembly: GCA_947562085.1. Lineage (NCBI taxonomy): Eukaryota > Metazoa > Arthropoda > Insecta > Lepidoptera > Crambidae > Eudonia > Eudonia lacustrata. The sequence goes on along the minus strand of OX387339.1, from coordinate 64,426,426 downwards.
GATATTTTAAAGAATTAACAACGTCAAGTTGAAAACAATTATGAAAATAAACGCGAGTAGACCAAGTGTTAATTTTAAGAATTTGCTTTTTAACACAATGCAGCGATTTTCGTGTTCAAGTTACGTTCTTGTAAGTTAACCAACGTTTTCAACGCCACCTAACAAATTAAAAATATTTGGAGTCTCTACGTGCTACTAAAAAGCACTTTAAGACTTTGGTCCCGATTGTTGTCTTTAAAACGGCAATCGTTGAAGCTTACCACTAGCCTTAGGACCTTGGCCTAGGTCTTAGGAGTGGTGTTTAACCCTTTGCCACAATGCTATGGGAAGGCGTCACGACTGACCGTTAACTTCCTGATCTGGCGTTTTGACCTGATGCAGATTGTCTCTTGTGTCTCTGCTTGCGCAAGGTTGTCTGACACCTACTTTGTGTCCTGGCGGTTGGTGGGGGTGTCAGTATAAACTTTAAAGTCGTGTGTACGGTACGGTACGGTTGACCGTTACCTACTTTAATACGTTGCTCGTCTAATTTCTTTGACAACATTAATTTTCAGTCATACATTGATATTCTCTTCTTCTTCTTCCTGCCCTGGTCCCATGTTACTTGTGGTCGGCGCAAAATGTCAGTTTCTTCTTCTCCTCTGTCAGCCGTCACCTCGTCCGTCACTCCCTCTTCGATCATACCATGTCACACATATTTATTTATCTTTTTTTTGTCTCCCTCTCTCCTCCATCCATCAAACACTGTTTGTGTTCATAACTCTCTTAGTTACATGTGTTTCATCCTTTCTCATCACATGCCCATATTAAGACAAACGATTTCCTCTTAACTTTTCCGTCACTGTTGCCGCTTTCAGACTTTCACCAATTCATAGGTATAATTGTGTCCTGGAATAATTGAGTCTCAATGCTAAAGCAGTTACAGTTGTGAGAGTTCAATTCATGTCCAATTTCCTCAATGGCGTGCGTTATAATAGACTGAGGTAAAAGCCTAAAACACTCTTTATTTAACAAGTCCTATTACGACTGTAAAGTCTCCATTTTTATGAGAGACTGCGAGGAAAGAGAGTAGATTTACAGCGCGACTCCGTTAATTATTGCTACAAATTAAAATGATTTATATGCGGGAGGTATGGCGTCACTCGCCGGGAAGGAAGGGTGGTGAGAAAATAACGTTTTTTGTTGTGCCCTTCGCCGCTTGGGACCGGAAACGAATCTGCATGTGCTCGCTGCGTAAAGAATATTTTAAATGTTTATATGGCATGCTTGTTACGGTCATGACTTTTGCGAGCATGTCTATATTGAAGTTAGCAGCAAAGTAATGGAAATATTTTAGCGAAAAACTGTAAGTGTTGTGTAGTTATTATTAAAATCAAAAATATATCATCATCATTAGCCATTGCGACATACTAAAATTCAATAAAAAAAATTTTTTTGGGGTTTGGATCATTTTGATGGTGACTGTACTAGAGTCCACTTAACATAGCTATTCAAAATAAATAATACTACAAATCTAAATCTTCATTATCTGAAATAAGTTAATATAACTTTACAACTTTGCTAAGTTTTTCTGTGAACCCTTATTTAAATTGAATTGTAAACTTGCGGGCTTTCAGCGACATGTAAATTAGGTTTTGTGGGTTTTTGCCGAATCGGAATCATTCCTTCTGCCGACCTTTGCCTGAGAAAATTGCCTTTTGCGAGAAGAAACTTTTAATAGAAACACTAATAATAATTCAACTTATGGTGAGTTGCTTTGGTGAAGGTCACTAAAAGCTAACCATTTTAGTCTAAATTATCATCATCAGCTCATTTTTATGTCCCCACTGCTGGGGCACGAGCCTTCCCTGTGGATGGAGAGGGAGAACGGGCCATAAACCACCACGCGGGCCCAGTGCGGATTGGTTGTTATTAACGACTGCTAATGCAGCCGGGACCAACGGCTTTACGTGCCTTCCGAATCACGGAGGAGCTCAAGATGATTAATTTTTTGGTCACCTATCCGATGACCAGCCTTCGCAAAAGTTGCTTAACCTCAGCACTCGCAGACCGGGCGCGTTAACCACTGCGCCATCGAGCTCCTCCTTAGTCTGAATAAAATTGATTTATTATCCACTGACAGTTCTACAACTCTTCCTTTGTTATGACAATACGTAGTTCTTAGTATTTTTTATTTTATAATGATTATATTTTGTTTTATTGTAAGGTAAGATAGATAACACACGTGTATCCAAACAAGAATTCCGTAAGTCATCATTATCATCATCAGCCCCTCAAAAAGCATTAAAAAGCAGTGACAAAATTCAGCGCTTACGTTAGCCTTCCCGGTAACATAGCGGTCTGTGCAGCCGCCCGGATTGCGGAAGACCCAGGTTTGATTCCTGGCTGGGTCGGGTAGGCGTTTAATTTTTTCATTGTATTTTATAAATTTTATAAATATATAATTTAGCTTCAGTGCAGCAATTAGCACTTGAAAATAAAAAGTAAAAATTCATTGCTATGATATTATAGGTATTCGTTTAATCAACACTTGCCAAATGCGGGATGGTGATTACAAGCCAAGGAATAATAAGCCAATCTCATAACTCAGAACCTCTAGATTCTGTATTATTTTAATAGGTACGGAATCCATAATTTCTTCGTTCGGCTACAATTTCGCTTTTATCAAAATCACTCGGTCAGTAACATGTCATTTGTTTTCGCCAGAATTGAACAGAATTAAGTAGTATTTTATTAAAATTATCACAATGTCTATCTACTCTATATTTCAAGACTTGCTATAACCGCCGCAGCGTAGCGATGCTACTGGCTTATTCTTTTATCTGACCCATTTTTGATACAGTGTACTAAACACTAAACACATCGCAGTATTCGAGGGACGACACAGCGCCATGACTGCCGTTATTGTCGTGCATGTTGTACTACAACGTCAGCGCCGGCGCCGGCTCGCAGCTCGGGTTGCTTTTTTGTATACAACCTTATCAGACTCCATTTTTCTCGAATGAAAAGTTTTAAGCTTCAAAGTCTCAGCGTAATAATAGTATACTCGTACTATGCTTTGTTTGCAAAATGCTGCTTGTTTTGGAGGGGTTTAGATATTGTGTTAAACACATATTTTGTTATTATGGCTGCCATTACTCATGTTTATATTGTGTTTTTGATGTGTAACATCTTTCCGCTCACTTTCTATATATACAATTTGTAAGAGCGATGTCGTAGAAAAGGGACGGAAGTAGGGTCGTAACAGTGTGATCTGTAACAGTGAGATCAGCTGCCTTCTATATATACAATAATTTGTGGGAGTAATTTCGTAGAAATGTGATGGTAACAGTGTGATACTGCCGCACAATTTATGAACGCATATTTACTGATGATATGTCTCAATAAAGTGCATATCATAGATAATTTTCAGAATATAATGTTAAAATTGCTTATTGCTAAGGTGAGCTGTCAAATGTTACACATCTTATGCGACTTCTGTAAGGTTCGTTCATTTTTTTATAAAACTTATAACATTTGTTTTTCTTATTTACTTTTTAAGGGGCTTTTGTATTATAATTACATGTCAGCCCCTTGTAAATATTACCTATCTTACATTGGTGGATTATTATCTAGCCGAATTTTAATGGTTTGCGCCGAATCTGTAAATCAGCGTACTTCCCTGGACATCGGGTCAAACAATATACTTTGGAACACTCCAATGTCAAGGCTGTTTATATAGCAATAATAATACCTGATTATAATAAATATAAGAGAGCATGGGGGAAAACGGGATACTTAAAACAAAATACCTAATTACTTATTAAATAAATAACAAAAAGGTAGACAATCTGTGTACTATTAACAACTAAAATATAACAGATCTTCTTGTAATAATAATTAATCTTTGGACAAAAGTAACTTTAAAATAATCAGTAAATTAAAACGGGATTTGGTATGGGGCAAAATGAAGAAAGTGTTCAATTTGGCGTACAATGCTCGCAAATATGGGCACATTCCTCGTCGTCTTCATCTATTCCAGCACAAGAATTGTGGGCCCATTCATGATATAAATTGCAAGCAGTCCACCGTACAGTTGGTTGTGAATATACATTATAACAATATGTTGATGCTCGTACGAATCCCATTCTATCATTTAAAATGGCATCTATCTGCTCTCCTCATATTTTCTTCATCCCAGCTTTGTCTATTTGTTTTTCGTTTATAATCACGCACCATGTTTACTGTAACCATACAAAATAAAATACGTAAATAAACTTTCCATTTAGTAAAAACGAAGGGGGCAAAAACACCATTTGTGGAAGTTATTATGAACGAACACAGTAAATCATGTAGCAAAGGTCTTATTAACTGATCACTGTTACTAGCGTTATTAAACTGTCACAGATACTCACCTAGCTACACGCGATTCAAAACCAGCAAGTCACATTTAAAAAATAGCTCATAAACTGTCGTCGATCGTGGCGGAAATTTTGCGCGCGGGAACGCGTCTGTTAGCTATGACCCGCGCGGGGAGACTGAATAGCAAGCGAATTATGACGGTTGCGGCACGTAGGCACATACCTCTCGCACACAGGTACAAATAAAACGGGTTTGTCCCGACCCGAGCCTCATTTTGCCCCAAGTTCCCCTACAGACGACATATACAAACATTTCGAGCAAATTATACACCCATATATTGTACCCATTATTCCTTTTTTGTCTTGTTTTGACGAGTACTTATATACAATACATACTATCAAACAACAATGAAACTAATAAAGTACCAGTTTATCACTTTTTCTCAACTCTTCATTTATCACAAAATAAAATAAAAAAATATTTTTCTTAACACGCACTATAGTTGAATGTACCACTGCTTCCAGTAATCTCCACAAACATAAGTTGACTCCACTTCCCTATTAGGTATGTACAAAGAAGCTTGTGTTTTCCTCCACATATTTTCGCGTACATTTTTATCAGTAAATTCGGTCGCAAATGCAGAAATATGTTCACGACGATTCGTTCCAGTTGTGATCAGATCATTTGTTTTTACAATTGGCCTATAAAGAGATTTGTGAAGGAAAACAAGGCTCATGGAAGCGTAATGCCAGCGCGCGCCGATACATGTGCGGCGGCGGCGGCGCAGACGAGCGACGGGAGCGAGCGGTTATTGGCTGTCTTTTTATATTTTACAAGATATGAGTGAAGTGGAATTTATATAAGTACATAAGGTTAGGTTGGATATGTGACCAAAATAAACAATTGCGTTAGTAACCGCAGTACATGTAACATAATTATTTGATAATAATAATTCGTAAAAGTGTATGTTACGGGAAACGAGCCAACGATCAAGTGCCAGTTGACTTATGAAACAGTTGCAAACAGAGCAGACGAGCGTAAAAAATCGCATAACAAAATTAGAAAACTTGATAAGTTTTGAAATGAAACAACTTTTACGGATCTACTCGCGTTTATTTTACACATTACTTATTTAATGTTTATCCTGACGTTTTGATAAGTTTTGTTTATTCAATAAAATGAAAATTAAGAATCTGCTAAAGGTATTTCGCAATTGTAACTGAAGACCCACTGTTTTAACACTAAGTTGCCGCAGTGTGTATTTGCTTCCGATGATAAGAGCCTCTAACTGGGCTTGTCCTGTAACACCTCCTGCCAGTCATCCGCGTGCAGATCATACTCAAGCTCAAGAACCTACTAATTCACATAATACTATCGTGATCATAACAGTGCTAGGTTGAGTCGCCTTGTTGACTCGCGTCGCCGCGCGCAACGCCGCCTTTGCCACAGCCCGGTCGACCATTATGTGACAACATATTCCCGTCACGGCCACGTCAAGTCATTTGTTTCCATGTCTTGCGGGTTTCAATTCATTCCTCCCCTCGGAACCTTTCCATCATTTTTTATTCCCTGTTCGAAATGTTGATCGAACGTATGTATTCAATCATGAGTGCTCGCGAGAATTGTTATGAACGGTTCTCAAATTGTACGCCAGTATTCCAGCATTTCGGTTTTAACTTTCTTTGGACATAAGATTTTAGTAGTTAATGTTATTGACTATACTTTAGTGCCAGTTTTACACTACAAAAACAAAATTAACCAAAATATTTCGATCACTTCTATGCCAAAATAAAGGCACGTTAAGCCGTTGGTCCCGGCCAGCTGTTATCAAAGATGGTCGTCGAACAAAATACGTTAATGCCTTCTTACCCTCGTAGGTATATATAGTCTTATAAAATTCCAGAATATCCTGAAGCAATCACAAGAAAGCCTTGATCCAAACGTTCGCAGTAATGTTTACAAACTATTAAAACCACAATATCTTCGAGATTAATATATAAAAGTCATAATCAAGTAATGTTAATGTTTGGTAGAAATCGCGTCTTCACTCCATATCCACTTGACACCAGATGGAGTGTAGTATCAATACCGTAACGACTCCATTACGCCACCGACGCATTACAAAAAGCATCTTTCCACCGTCTCCAAGCACTCGGGACGTGAACAAGCAATTCGCAGAACACTGCAGCAGTGGCAATAAGAAATGATTTTGCGCGGATTTGCGAGACAAATGGCCGGTGCAGTGCCTCGCCACTGACAGATTGCACATTTAAAACTTTATATGGCAGTTATAAAGTATGTAGCTCTTTATAGCTGGAATGAAATTATGGTTTTAGTTGAATGACATATTAATTAATTCTATTAAAGTCTTAAAAAGAACACAAAAACACTTATTGTCTATAAAAATAAATCTAAACTAATGTAAGTATAAAACTAGGCATTAGAGTGATATGGCTCTTTGTGTCATGTCTTCATAGTAAGCCTTGTTTACAGAAAATTGTTTTGGTATAAAGTTTTTGTACCAAAAAAGAGTTTTTTTTTATTGTTACTGTATTATTACCGGTAAGTAACATTTCTTTATGGCGTGAAAAATATTATTTCTCTCCTCTCTTTTCCTCATTGGATAGCTCACTCTTGATTTCAGTTTGAGGAGAAAAATTGCCAGCTCTTTGATGAATACATTCAATAAGTAACGAGTATCCTTTATGTTAACTTTTATCGAACCACAAACAAATTTACAATACAGACTTACAATTATTGTTTTGTCTTATTTTAAGTTATTGTAAACTTAACAACGATGGTTACAGAAAACATAAAAAGTAATAATTACACTGAAACCCAGTCAGATTCATCATCTCAGCTCATTTTATGTCCTCACTGCTGGGCACGAGCCTTCCCTATGGGTGGGCAGTAAACCACCACGTGGGCCCAGTGCGGATTGGTGGTTGTTAACGACTGCTAATGCAGCCGGGACCAAAGGCTTTACGTGTCTTCCGAAGCACGGAGGAGTCATGTAAAAGTGAATTAAATATTCAATGTAAATGTGTCTAAATGTATGTATTATGCAATTTTCTAATATATGTATATGTAAGTAGGTGTATACAAATTTTGTTAATAAAAATTATAAATATTATCAATATTTGGCCTATACGTAGAAAAGTGCGTGCAGATACAACAAAATAAATAAATAATAAATTATAATAATATCAGGTAAAACGTGTTCGGGCAAATAAGACTTACCGATGTGTAATATACATTCACAATGAACTAAATTCGAATACTAATGAAGCTCCCAACACATTTCCTTCAGGCTCACATAAGACCGTGTGCCGTCTAGACTTAAGGATCCCTTGAAGGCTGCCTGGTCCATAAACAGCGGGAAGCTGTCTCGACTCTGTAGCAAGCACCAGAAGTTCTACAAGGAATTATTGTTGTTTATGTTATTTTGTTATCCGTCTCTGTAGTCTTGTAGCTAAGAACATCGGTCTTTGACCCAGAAGTCCCTGATTCGATTCTAATCACATCACATCACCAGCATTTTTTATGTGCTGGGGCACGAGTCTTGTCTATGAACGGATAGGGAGAACGGGCCAGGGCTTTACGTGACTCCTGAAGCACGGAGGAGCTTGAGATGATACATTTTTGGTCTCCCATCCGATGATACCGGCCTTTGCGAAAGTTGCTTAACCTTACCAATCGCAGACACTGCGCCATTGAGCGTGTACTTATACTCGTACATAGGTTTAATATTTGTTAAATTCGTATTACCAACACAATTTATACAGTATCCAAAAAATGTAGCCAAGTCGTAGAAAATAAACAAAAAGAAACAGCGGGGCACATTCACTTAAACTCGAAAGCAACAGAATGACGCAATTTGACAGACGTTGTCAAAAATGTCAAATCTGCTTTTAAAATGGCGGATTGGCGTTTCATTTCACGCGTTTACAGTAGGTACATGTGTAAAAATCGGCATCCTGTATTAATTATAATATGTATTTATGTATATTAGTACATATACTCGTAAATTGACATTGCATAAAAACCTTCAATACCATAACATCCCATGAAACGGTTGCGATTAATTCCGAAATAATAAAAGCTCATGCAAATCTCACCAAGGAGGCCATAATGACTTTGATACCCCGCTGAATATTTGAAACACGACTTGGCACAGTTTAGATTTTCATTTTGCATATACTAACTATCTGTTCCGTGGTCCATTGTAATTTGTACGTTGCATTTGCGATGGCTGTTGAGTTTCCCGTTGCTTTATGCGGCATCCACAATTCAGCAGTCGTTATCTTTACAATGTTGGAAACGCGAAAGAATTAGGCGCTGTAACTGTGAACTGTATACATCGACTGAACAATTTAAATTATGGAGTCAACAATTTTGCATTTCTTGGAAAACTGCAGAACTTCCATAACGCTATTCCTTTGTTACATCTGTTTTTTGTTAACAACCACCGCACCGCACTGGGCCCGCGTGTTGGTTTTTGGCCCGTTCTCCCTATCTATGCGTCGGGAAGGCTCGTGCCCCAGCAGTGGGCACGTATAAATGAGCTCGTGATGATTGTGAAGGATCACAACAATGTTGTTTACATTGTTGCTATAGCCACAGTCTTAGTTAAGGTGGTGGCCGCCAGGCCGACTTAAAACAAGTTTATATTCTGAATCTAAATATTCTGCCCCTTGAAATCAAACCTCAAAGCTTTATGAAAAGTATTGTGATGCATGCACATGACGCTACTGTCATTAATAATGAATAAGAATTATAAGTCCAATCATACGAGTAATTAACTAATTAATGGATTAATAAAGTGGTTGTAATTATGCTAATTCAATGAGACGAGGCTATGTCAATTTTGAGTTATTGATTAACTAACATCAGTTAGCTGACTGGCGCCCGTTGCTGATCCAATCATATTCATAACACATAAAGTAATTTATTCTGATTACTGTGAGCACAATAGACCTGTACTATTTGGAATAATCCCCTCAGCGACGGATGAGCTGCTTTCTAGATTATGTTATTCGTTTCAACGGGCGCCCCGCTTCGAAAGTTTGATGTAGTTGTCAACTCATGCGCTCACGTGTTGTGAGAGGTTTTGAATAGCAATTTTTATTATAGGCTTTTATTATAGCACACGCAACAGTCTCATTTTGAAATGCGGTTGTATTCTCAGGACCAATCTCACCACATGCCTTATTCGTGTAGGTTTTTAGGCCAGCATTGGCATAGATTAAGTGGCGATTACGGCAAATACCCCTCATACCCTTGGGGGAGGCCTTTGTCCAGCAGTGGACGTCTTTTGGCTGAGATGATGATGATGATGATGATTGGCATAGATTAAGTAATAATTACGGTTCTACGGGCACAATAATGTTGAGGAATTATTTACAGTCCGGTATCGTCAAAAGGTTATCCCATTCGGTTTGTGTTTGTTGTATTGTGTCAAAGGCTCGATTTTATCCGGCTATTTAAACATCCACAACATTGTCTCAGCTGCCTGATTCTGTCATTGTCCCATAGTGTGTGCCAAATGCTAAAATCAGACCACGGAGATACAATTGTAGACGTTATAAAATAGGCTGTTGGTGTCGTAATAATTATATATATTGTAGTCGAGAAGAGCCCAGATAAGAAAACAGCGTTTTTATCCATTAGTAGAGTAGGATTGTGGGTCACTAGACGTCGTCACCTCGCCGACTCGCGAGTTGTTTCTTCTCGCCTTGAATAAATAGTTTTTTTTTGTTAGGGTCAAAGAACGAAATCGCTCAATCACATCACAGAATCGCAATATCCGCGTTATGGCTCTTATAAAAACAGCCATGACGCGTTATGGCGTACACAGAATATGACTATGAGGTTATAAATTGTCGGCAAGGGTACAATAATGCATTAAACACTTCGATATATGTGTTTGATTTGATTTACAACGTGGTGTAAGCTGGTTTTTCGCTCAATGAGCGATTTCGATCTTTGAGCTTAACATAATATATAAACCAAATCCACGGATCACTTGACCTTCATTTGAATAAGTGTCTGAACATTGAACTGCCGCTTATCCGAGTTGATAGGTTGAAAGCAATTACCGATGCTCAGAAAAAGTATCCTGGAGAGTGCGTCGGCGTGACAAACAGATGGTGATGAACCCTCGCGGGGAGCTGAGCGTCGCTCCGACATTCTTTAATGTCGCAAAAACCCTCCCTCAGCGCCCACCAGTAATTACGTCATCTTATTTTTCGCCTTCCGCTTACTAAGCGATACTTGATACTCAAAAGACCCCTTCGTGTTTGAGTTGAGGTTTCGCCCCACAATTTATATAACGCGAATTTTCGCTAATTTCATGCAAAACTTGAGAAGCCCAACTTTACCAATTAAACTCGATTCGATTTATTTTAAATAAATGCCTCTCAAAAGGTCCGGGTGTGCTCTGGTTCGGTTTACAAAAATCACTCGGATTTACGGAGACTTTTCGATTTATCGATTGCTCCTACGGCTGACTTCGTGAATGGGGAGATTTACGACTTAAGGTTGACGACGTTCTACGGGAATAAATTTGGGTGCTGTAAAGATTTCATTTAATAGCAGAAAGTGATATATAAGAACCGTACCGATTCCAAGAATGTAATGGTGTTGCTGTTATTCAAAATGTATGTTGCAATTTTATCAAATGTGCCTTTGAACTCACTTTAGAGCATTGAAAGACTGATGTATTACCTATCCGTTGAATCACAAACTCACTGGAAATTAAATATTTCTATATTAATATTGCTACGACTGTGGTTGATATTACAATTGAGGCACAAACGTATTTGGATACGTTTAGTCTTGGGACAGTAAAGCAAAGTCAAACAATACTATTTTATCTCAAAAGTTAAGGAAATTCTTTATTAATAAAATATTTGTGACGCTAAAGCGTGCTTCTTATAAATTAATCTATATAATATTTGTTTTGTTCAATCACATTGTACAATGATTTATTAATTTACTATAGTAAACTAAGTCGGTAAGTTCAGTGTCGATATCTAATAAATGCTACGTTATGTCGTTGCCTCTCTATTGTGTGATACCAAACTTGTCGAAATAGTTTTCGTTTCCTAACTAGCTCGCCGAACATAACCCTCACTACATAAATCAAAGCTCCGACTAATTCCTCATGCACTACATAAAGATTATGAACATAAATTACCGCGAGCTTTAAGGTTTCCTATAAATAAATCCAACTTACAAGGGGCTTACATGCGAGTGATTCCTCCCGCAAATTGCGCCTTTCTCCGGCGATAGCGTTGAATTTATTCTCAGATGCAAATGCACTGCGGTTGCGAATGCGGGGAAAATATTGCTTGAGTCTTGTAACCTTTTTAGTTTTCTTGTTGCTGTTTTTGCGTTTTGAATTTCCTGCTCTTGATGAACGGTTCAAAATTCAAAATTCAAAATCATTTATTCAGTTTAGGCTACAAGTAGCTCTTATGAATGTCAAACACAAAAATATAGAAGACAACCACAACATGTAAAAAAAAAAACAAAATAAAAAATCTAAGTTAACAAATTTATATCAGGTAAAAGTTTCAATTTCCACACAATTTTCATATAGTAAAAGTACTACTAGTAAAAGTCAAAATTGTTTAATAAAAATAAAGTCAAACTATAGTGAATAATACTAAAAATAAGATGCAAGAGCAGACCAGCCACCAGAGTGAGTTGTCGTTTTGTTTTGTCAGTTACGTGTTCAACGCTACGAGAAAGCACTTGGCCTCCATCTCCCATCACGGTAGTACATGAAATCAAATTGAAAGCGACAGCAATCTTCACTCGGCTCTAGCTACTAATTAAGAACCAGTTACCTCATCCCTGAACATAACAATGCCACTGACATTATTGTGTTACCTGATAGCCTTAATTAGGGAAAACAACATGTTTTCCACATTTTTCGGTTCCTGGAACATAGTAATCTGATGTGAAATAATTAGCACTCGTTGCTTACTACACACAGAATATCGTTAACATTAACACACACTCAAGCTTTGATAATAATTTTAACTTCATTATTATAATCCAGTCTGCGGCATTACCTGCCCGCAATGAGTTCCAAGAACGCCATTCGGCGGTTGAATACCAGAATAAGGCCGTCAATTATGCTCGGCCACAGGACGGGGCAGTCGGTTTCTAATTACTCCCTATTGCTCGACACATAACCGTACAGTGTAAACAGTGCGAACACAGCGTTCTGGCGAGTGTCGGACAACTATAATAAGCCATAGGGTATAACCACCTCCTTTCTCAAAATTACCAGGTTCTACTCCAAGTCATCATCATAATTTATTGCCATCTTCACACTGTAGTCTGTATTCTAAATATTATTGCATTCGATCTAAATAGAAGTTGGGTTTCTTTAAACCTATCCACTTGGTTATCTACAAAAGGCTTCAGTGATAGATTCCTTACAAGCTAGTTGTTTGTGGATGAAACAAGCTTCTTGCAAATTATAACTGAAATAAATAAATATGTAGCGTCATAAGCGACATCATATTTACTACTCATGAACTACACAAGTTTCTAGTAAATGCTTATGCTTTTATGTACAATTTAAATGCTACGCCCCCGTCAGTCACAAGTTTCAAACGCACCATAAACTAGATCCCGACAAGATTACGGCTGTCAATTATTCAAGTCGTCCAGCCGGGCAGATTGCTTCCAATCCTAATTACTCTCCATTGCAAACCGTTCTATTAAGAGAGCCGTCAATAAAACACAGATTGTTGGATACAAATATACGTCGTGTATTGAAGTAGTTTCTTTACCTACTCCTCAATAACTGAGTAGATTGATGGTGCTGCGACTTGCGCGATCTTGCATGTTATGCTACTTTCGCAATACCAGGATGAGGGACCAAAATGTCTTGAGCTCCTCCATGCTTCAAAGGTGTGCTAAATCGTTAGTTCCGGTTTTTGCCGTAAGCTGGAAGTCTTTAAACTCATCAGCAGAGCTATTGATCGATCGGGAAGACTTGGTTCCAGCAGTGAGACTGAGAAAGACGATGACCCAAAAGTAAATATAACCAAGAGTGAGATGGATTCATAATGAACAAGAATTTCTGGGTGTTCTTGAACCAATTATGTAGACATATTGAATACCGGTGGTACCAGCTATATTAAACTTGGTTTATTATTTCAGACGTATGGTAAATTACCCGCGCTGAACCCAACAGCAGGGCCTCGTTACCTTTGAATCAGCATAATGCAAAATATACCTATAAAACAATGTGAAATCTAGTCAGAAAACATAAAAGCGAACGAAACGTCTACTTGCCAATGCAAAGTTCAAGCGGCTTAACTGCTCTCATTAACTGGAGGGCCATTCACAAAGACAACATACCTACCTGAAAGAAATCAAACAATAAAGAAGCACTTGCGTCGAGCACACCTCGTTAAATGTACAGGCTTGGGCACAATTAGTTAGGACCCTCGGCCGCTTGTCGCAGATCCCTCAACAACGGCTCAAGGTAGGGAGCCTGGCAGAAAGTAGGCTTTATACAATCGCGCTCGACCAACGCACGCATACACAACATAATACTAGCACCATTTAGCCCGAACATGAAATATCTTGGCCTGCATCTCGAATCTACGCTCAGTTGGCGCTCTCAGGTCGCTAGTGTTAGCCGGAAAGTTATTTATTTTATTTTATTTTAAAACTTTTGCAACATATATTACATGGCGTATTTAATGCCTGAGGCATTCTCTACCAGTTAACCATGGGGTGGTGCAGAAATAACAAGGTAGGTGCAATTGGGATGTTAAGTTACCTGGACCTTGCGCTCCTCGAATCGCCCGAGGAACGCATGGGATCGCAACAGCTGCGCGCGGACTGGTTCGAGATGGTCCGAGTATGCTGAGCTTACTTCCTGGGGTTTCCTTATCTTGCGACAACAGGCTAGGAGAAACTGAATACTGATTTAAGTAAAATTTAACGAAAGTATTTTGATAAATCTTATTGCGAGTCGACCTTAAACAAAATATCTGCACAGATATTTTGGTTTAAGGTCGACTCGCCAATTAGATGAGGTAGGAAGCACGAGATGATGTAACTTTGTTAACTTAGATTTTTTTTTGTTTTTTTTTTACTTGTTGTCGTTGTCTTCTATTTATTTTTTTGTGTTTATTTGTAATGGAAAGTGTCCTGCTATGATAGGGCATTTTCCAATATTTTTGACGCTATAAGGGAAAAAAGAGCTGGATGCTTGCCGATTTCTTTAATTGAGACGAAGCTTTGAATTTAGCATCATAACTGACACCTTGACATTTTATGGGAAAGTATTTATTAAACGTTCTACTGAATATTCCGGCAGAACTTACCGCCCGCGCCGTATGCGGCGTCCCGTAACTATACTTAGTACTAGTAGCAATTAAGATTGCTGTTCTTTTCATAGGAGTGCGTTGTCGTACTCGTTTGTTTCATAATCGTCTTCAATAAAGTAATAATAATTTACTGGAATCAAGCCACTTCAAACAATAGCACAAAGAGTAAGAGATTGAGCGATGCATAACACCGTTTGCTTTAAGTGAATTAACGAATGTCATCTCACGACAACCGTGGTCACAACCTTTTTTTATATTTTACGGGTAAGCACAGTGCCTTGATCTTACCTGATGTAAAGTGATGATAAAGCCAATGATGGAAGTACACTTCACCCGGGATCCTCAACTACTGAGGTACTGGCTATCTTATCTCTAGCTGCCGGAACACAACAATGCTACAAACATTGATGTTATGGCGACATATTTAGAAAAAATGGTGGTAGCTAACCAGGCGGACAAACAAGCCTGTACACACAAACATGTACCCCCCGCTGGGAATCGAACCGGTGGGTCTAAACCGGTGGTCTTAACCGCTAGTCCACAGAGGCGGTATTTAACCTGCCGGTCGGTGGTATTATAAATAAAGTCATTGTCAAAATATAACTGTTCTTTGTACCTACACATTAAAAGTGGGCAAAGACACTTGGAATTTTTAACATTGCGTTGTATTTTAGTAAAAAAACAATTTTTCATTGATATATATTTATGTTAGTTATTTGTCATTTTATGATTAAAATGTTTTTTTTTAACTTACTTTTAATTTTTTACAAAAGACAAAAACTTATTTATATTTGAGAGAGATTGATAGTTATTGTGAAACAAACATTTGGCGCCCTTTATGTAGAAATATTCTAACTTTGTCTTCCCTGTCGCCTAGTTCCACGTTCAGTTCAGTCCCTAAAGAACAATTAATTATTATGTAGCCTATTATATACTGAGTTATGAGAGTGGTTGCCTAGCTACCAGCCAGGCTTAGAAACTGGATCACAATATTTTGAATGGCCCGGCATTTTATTGGGAACCTTTGAGCTCCTTTGAGAATTTCAAGGGTATATTGTGACCATAGAGTTGTACATGCAGAATAAAGATTTTTTATATATATATAACTCGGCAAATGACTCCATCCCACCTGGTGATATGTGGAAATGGAGTCCAGACACTAAGACAAGTGGTGCAGCGTGGAAACAAACGTAGCATCAGATATCCTCACTCTGCCGGCCCGCAAAGTGCTTCTTCACGCCTCTTTTGATTGATGTTAGGTTACGTTAAGAAACATAACTACTAACTATTGATTTAGAACAAAAGGCTATAAACGTCACGGTTGAACTTAGACCTTCCAAGTGAACATCTATTTATTACGTTTAGCACGTGTATTGGTTTATGTTATTAAGAGTTAGCACGGCAGATAACTCCACTCCACCTGATGATGGTTGGTGGAAATAGTGTCCAAACGAAGACAACTGGTGCAGCGTGAAAACAACGCCGCATCAGTCAACCTCACCCTGCCGGCCCACAAGGTGCCTCTTGAAGCCTCGTTTGAAGGACCCCATCTCATAGCAATGCGGGAAAACGCATGCTGGTAGACTATTCCATCTTTTGGATTGCAAAACGATTCAACAATTTTTCATGTGCTTGATGGAATGTTTGACATAAGGTAGATCGAGCTAGAACTATTAGTTACTGTGGCCGCCCGGTGTTCGAAATTCGACCGTAATTTTTATAAAAAGCTGTTTACTAAACTATATTTTATTAAGGCTGCACGGATTGTATCCTAAGCAATGAAAAATTAAAAAATATAGAATGTGAGTTTGGATTGGCATTGACAGATTTCGGCCGCTCCTCTTCCATTATTGTTTTTTTTTTAAATATATGTTTATTTAATTTATTGTATTTTAATGCATAATTTAAAAAAAAATGCATTTTGCACTCTTTCTCTATATAAACTACAAGTGTGCGAAATTTCTTACTCCTCCGTCCGCGCAATTTTCGTAAAAAGGGGTACAAAGTTTTTGCTTCACGTGTTAATCTAAAGATTCTATGTGATAGTCCAATAGGCTACCTCAATACTGACATCAAACGACGATAACCAGAACCAGCAGCTTTCAGCCCCATACACCTATTTACCTCACTTCAAAGTTCACCCATACATAAACGAATACATAACGTATCAATACCATGGTACGCACTGATTTTGCACCACATCTATTCATTCCTGACTGAGGCACGCCGCGCCGCGCGCCCGGCTTGCGTGTACACGTTTATTATTCAAATATTCCCCATTCAGTTTTGTTCCCGAGCTATTTCATAACTTTTCAATGAGTTTTGAATGGAATTTATGTTTAAAATACGTTTCACCGTCATTTTATTATGGCTGACCTGATTCTTAATGCTCATATCAACATTATAAGTCTGATATCGTGGTATCGGGCTCTTTTGAAAATGCGTTAATGTATTTTGTCTTTTCTTGCATGACCGTAAGCTTTTTTTGTGTAGTTAATATTTTTTAGGACATGGCAATCTGTCTAGCTGCCACCATCTTGTCTTTCTATTGCCATAACAAAGATGTTGGCGGCATTGTTGTTTTGTAGCCAGTTTCTCAATAGAGAATTCTGGGTGAATAGTAGATAAAAAATAATAAATAGACTTATTTCTTTTTAGTATAAATATAATTAATATTGTAACAACTAATGATAGGTACTTATGGAGCACTATAAAATGATTGATTAGAATTTATGTTTTTCAAAACTCACATAATTAATTCTAACATTTTACGTCAGTAAAAAACAAACATACTTACTGCACTTTTCAATAAGACACTACTAACATCAAAATGTTTTATTTCAAATAGAGATGTTGACATGTTGATTGAACTTAATCATATTGCAACACTAACGTGCGACGCGCCATACTATGAACGCGAATATGTAATGTGCACATGTAATTTCCATAACAAGTGATTTGTAAACAGCCCGTGGCTCCATGTTCGAAACAAAGTTGGCCATAAACCGCGGGAGTTTTCCCTCGCCCGCGCCGCGTCCTCGGCATCGCTCAATTTACGTCAATTACCACAGGCAACCGGCAAAAATGAAAATATTAAAATCAAGACTACTAAACTTCGATTCATGATGCGAGCGTTATTTGACTTTCGACTTTGTACCTTCAACTTTCGGTATTGGGTTTAACTTCGAACGAAATCTTACGTACGTGTTCGCGTAGGGGTATCGGGAATAGTGTTGTGACTTCAAATATTACATTCGAAAATACGATATTGAAATATCGACACTGATTACGACGAGAAAAGTCTTATAAAAGCAAAAGACTCCTCGCATTTAATCAAAGCACACAAATTAGATTATCTAACTTCTACTTGTTCACGTAATTTGAAAGCCACAAGCGGAAGCATGTCTAAAATTTTCGTTAAAATTTTGCATTATTAAAAGTTACCAGTTTGAAAGATATGCTCATTAAACACCATGTAAAGGTCGTAATATCATATTCTATCAGAGTAGCAACATATTCGCCTAACGAACTGCAATGTGTATGTTTTAGTTCAAGTAATTGTTGTGTACTTATTTCAACACTTTTTCTAAATCATAATTTCACAGAACGTAACTTGCAGTTATTCGTATACATAACTTTATAATTATGTATGTCAAAATTTATAAACGACGAAAAGGGCCACACTTTGCTTTGTGTTACTAACGGTATCAGCAACATCGATAATATTGTAGACTCATCCCTATGAAATGAACCGTACCATTGAAATATTCATCTTTCGCCTTTACACGTCTCTTTGTATTCGCGTTCTATACCGCGCGTCAATTCCTGTCCGTGAAGATTCTCTTTTGTTTCTTTATCGTAAAAATTCATACTTTTCGATATTAAAAGCACCGATTCGTTTGTTTACATACCACATTTCAAATTTAGAATCTAAATCTTAGTCATAGAGTACATAATAAAATGTAACTAACGTAATAATTCTTTCTTTTCAGGTACGTGCATCGCCAACTCGGTACAAACTCAGACGGTAAAACGTTCAACCAACATTCGTATAATTCGTGAGCACACGAGTTTTAAATGAAAAGTTGCGAGTATTAGTTGGCACAGTGCGCCGCGGGAGCGTGATGATAAACTTTAAATTGGTCTTCACTCGAGACAACCCAAGTTTCAATCGTCAAACAAGAAGATAATCCGCGCCAGGGGCGCAGTTAGGGCACTTAGGTGTGCAAAGTTTTCAGTTGGATATTATCAATTAATGTTTGCTTTGTTGAAAGCATAATACTTGCTGAAAAATTCATTTTAGAACAGCAACATTTTTATGCCACAGAGTAAAAGGTAGGTACGTATGTACTAGCTGTAATATTCAGGGATGCTTAATAGTACCTACATTTTGTCCTACCATAGTTACGCAACTTTTTGTTTCGTATTTTTTGTACATTAACTCAAAGATGCCTACTATCTACCGATCCTCGTTTTCCTTAATGGAAAACTTTTAATTTTCTTATACAACTCTACCGCTAACTAAGTTAGTATGTTAACCGTGTTTAAGCAAGACCAACTTATAAATATGTTAGGAATATAATGAAAGATAACAACAAACTTACTCTACGTGTCTGAATTTTTTTATGCTCAGTTATTAAAGCTTAACTAAATCTGGTTGTGACGGCATTACCGTATAGTGGTATTATCTAAGCGGTTTTGTAAGTATTAAAACATGAAACATAGCAACATTTTCCTTCTGTCTTTGACTTGTTACAACTTCGTTACGCAAACTAATGCTATTAATAAAAACTTTCCATTTGAATATCCCTCAGTAGGCCCCTGGAGGGACACACAGCAGAACTCCGTTCGTCACATTATACCAGTACGCAGCTCACGTATCTTTGTTGGGTTTTCTTTCACTTTGTAAAGTATTATTGTTCGAGAATTTGTATACGTGATGAGAAACAGAATGGCGCACAGGACGTATCATTCTTTCGCGTATCGATGTCATTGGACCGAAAAAGAAAATATTGTGTTAGGTAAACAGCCTAACGAATCCTAATTTTGTTATTTGTTTTTTTTCATTCTCTATGTTTGATTTTTCGATTGCTGGGAAGGCTTCACATAACAATACCAACGCAGTTATACTGACACGTGTCAGATGTGTATGAAACATCTCCGGTAGAGAAACAAACGTTGCAATATTTTATTTAAACAAGTAAGTCAAGGTGTACAGTACAATTTGTTCTCTAAAAATAAGAAGATATTAAGTATCATATAGTTTAAGCAAGAGATCTGTTCGAATGGAGTTAAAACAAGAAGACATGTTATTTATGCAGTCCAGCTACAACAGCATCACGCATTGCTGTTTAATTTCAGATTTAAAGCGAATGTGATCCAGTTTATCGCAAGGCATAGCACAAACAATGACGTTATTATTTTGTCAATAGGGTCAATAGAGTGCGGTGGTCGCTCACGATGAGGCAGACCTTAGGCCTGGTTTCCATCAAAGCGAAGATGTGCATGGAAAATTGTGTTGAAAACAACCAATTACATTTCCTTTCAACGCATTACCTCTTCACTGATTGGTTGCTCCCGACACTGTCACCCCTTCTGTCCGCCTGTATGCAGTACAGTAAAATATTATATTAGCCAAAGTAAATTCCGAATTCTGCGTCATATTCTAAAGTTTACTTCCAGACAAAGTGTACGCGCGAGTGCTGCCCGAACTACACCATCGACATGTCTCTTTACGACTAGTCTTTACCCGGGTAGTGCCATAAAACAAAGTTGCCTGACTCATAATGCGAGTGATGCCTCGCCCGGGTACAGGCCCCCGGGGCGCCCGGATTGTGTTATGTTGAATGTCATCTTTCAAAGCATATAATAGTGGAGGACTTAGGTACCTATTTAGTACCGTTTATCTTTCTAAACAGTCATGACGTAGTTACTAACTGCCTCCCTGGACAGTGGCATAACGCTAATAGAATAGAAATGAAATAGAATGATTTTTGTACGGGTATAAATTATAAGTCAACTATACCTACGTATGAAAGACGTTTATGTGACGTTTCTATTTCATTTCTTTTATATTAGCGTTATGCTACTTATCTAGGGGGGCTGGTAACTAACATTACAGATTTTATACGATGTTTTTAAGCATTTCATACATATTTCGGTACAGCTGCATGCGCCATGATATGACATTATTAAAGCGGGAGAACTTTAATGTGGACAAAACTGTCTACCTTCCGCCTAAGCTGATTTTTCGCGGACACTCTAAGTTAAAATTCACTAAAGCTTGCTCACGACGGCGATATCTGTACTACGAACTCAAAACGACACTTTTATTATTTTGCTGTTTTTTGAAAGACTAATAATCACTACTTATGTACATAACTAAGTAAAAAAAAACGATTGAAATTATCACAAAATGTTGCAGCGAAAACTATTCAAAATATCTCGTGTCTGGAATCGAGTGACCGGTGTCATCTCTCTAATCATCTTATTTAGGTATTCAATTCTTCGACAGGATTGGTCTTCATCTGACCTGACCTGACCTGACCCGATAAAACGCTTGCCTATAAATTTGTCTGATGTAGTATATAATATCAAAGCAACCATAAAAAGATCATGAAAACAAAAGTTATGGAATGGAAAAAGATAACTGATGTGTATTGACAATGTGGCGATTTGGTTACATTTTACGTGACTTGATTCTCTTGCGTCACATGTGAGTTGACGTTGAAATCTCCGGTCGTTGTGGAGATCCTTGGGGGAGGCCTTTGTCCAGCAGTGGACGTCTTTTGGCTGAGATGATGATGATGATGATGATGATGATGATGATGATGATGACATGTGAGTTTGGTTTTAGGGCACCTTGTTTTTAGTTAGCTTACCAAATTACTCCATTCCACCTGATGTTAAGTGAAAATGGAGTCCAGACGCGAATATATTTGGCTAGCGTCCCGCCCCGGCTTCGCACGGGTGCAAAGCTGATACTAAATATACTACAGAATGTCTATAAGTATGTACAACGTTCACAACTTTTTTCTCATTTGACAATACAAACGTGTTTTCTTTAGAGGTTACTCTTGAAAGAGCGACATATAATTGGCCATGTGAAAAACACTCAACGCTCAAATCTAAGCCTGCAACGTTGAAAGTTTGACCTTGCGATTTATTAATGGTCTTTGCAAAAGATATCTTTACCGGAAATTGTAGGCGTTTAAATTGGAACGGTAAATCCGATGGTATCAATTGTCCCTGCATTATAAATCTGTAATATCTTCGAAAATATTCATTTAAATTACATGCTGTACAGGGCCATTTTAATCTATATTAAATGCAGAATATATTTAAGGTACATAACTGGTACTTAATTGGATAAGGATTAATGCTGTATTGCTTAAAATCGCTTCGTAACTAAGTAATTATTTCTCGTAAAAAGTAAAAGACAAAAAATGATTATTGTGGGTTATCCCTAAGAGATAGACATATACCATCACGGACTTTTTTGTAGACCTTTTTAAGGTGTACAATACTGTAGTACATTATTTTGATCTATCTCGTAGGGTTCCGCCAGCGTTTGCAATGTAAGCGTAAAAAAATGTGAAACCTCTAAAATTTCAGTGCTTCTCTGCTATATTATGCATATATTTATACATATAAACCTTCCTCTTGATTCACTATATCTATTAAAATAAACCGCATCAAAATCCGTTGCGTAGTTTTAAAGATCTAAGCATTCATACATAAGGGGCAGACAGACAGCGGGAAGCGACACTGTTTTATACTATGTAGTGATATATATTTATCGCTTCGCTATAGATTTTCTTATTGTATTGCAAAACTAAAGTTTATTATATCTATCCTCATTGGTTAGATAATGAATTATTTATTATCCATCCGCAAAGAGCGTGTGTTAAGAGTTTGATTTCATGAGTTGAGTTGAGAGGGACGTGAACCTTGATTGATTGGTCCAAATCGGTATGAAACATTATTATATTTTTTTACAAAGAAGCTATCATCAGCCTACAAAAGTCCCACTTCTTACATAAACATCAGCACATAGGGAGTGTAGCGATCAGAATGAGGAGCGCTGGTTGTAAAAATAGATTACAATAATAATAAATTACAAAGTCAAAGGCAGCTTAGCAACAGACACACTCATACACTAACGTTTGTCATCAAGTCAGACCTAGTCGTTCTATATACTATAGTTAAGTAGGGTGATACCTAGTTGCCCATAGGAAGATCGGGCTATAGCCTACCCTCAAATTCATCACCGATACAAAAATGTAATCTACCCCACGCCCCACGCCGCATTGTGCCGAAGCAGGAATTCAATCACTGTGCAAATTACGGACTGTTGCGGGTCGATTTAAATTATTGCAGGTTTAAACGATACGCGCTTCAGCGTGAAGTGTTGGTACCTACTGATGCGAAAGAGACCGCTTTGTGTGGTCTAGTGGGTAAACTACCGGTGCCAGACTTATAGGTTTTGATTCCCAGCAAACGTACCCCCCATTTTGTTACTTGTTTAGTAAAAGGGCTTGATTTAAATACAGCTCTCAATATCTTATCTATATTAAAGAAATTTAAACAGGGATTAACGCGACCTAATTAGATATTGGAGTAAAAATATATAAGTATGATGCCTAAGTAGCAATGGTAATAGAGATAAGATAAGATAATACAAAAGTATTGTTTGTCATGCATTCACAAAGCAATTTTATTACGATTTTTTTAAAAATCGTAGCACAAATGTATGTCTTTGGCAGAATATCAGTGTACGTGGGTCTCTTGCAATCACTGAGCCATATACCGTTTTGTCCCTAATTTGTTCTCTGCAGGGGTGTAACTTACCCTTCTGTATACTATGCTTTTATGTTAAAGGCAAATAAAGTTATTTTTATTATCTATATTAATCTATTTTTTTATCTATACTAATCTATACTGATATTATAAAGCTGAAGAGTGTGTTTGATTGATTCTTTATTTGGTTGAACGCGCTAATCTCAGGAACTACTGGTTCGAATTGAAATAATATTTTTGTGTTGAATAGTCCATTTATTGAGAAAGGCTATAGGCTATATTACATCATGCTATGACTAATAGAACGCGGGTGAAACCGCGGGGCACAGCTAGTTATAACATAATTATAAAAAGGGGCTGCCTCAGGTAGGACTCGATCTCACAACGTCTATTATTTGGTATAACGTTTGATATAATCCAATTGCTCTTCTATCTCCGGCTTTATTTTCAATTACCATCAATTTAGGAGGAAGCTAAGCGTTAACTTGTTATTAAATATAATCTATCTTTTTATTTATATATATAAAATTCTCGTGTCACAAGTTAGTTGCCATACTCCTCCGAAACGGCTCAATCGATTTTTATGAAATTTTATATGCATGTTCGGTAGGGCTCACAATCGGTCGTAGTCTATTTTTTATACCCATACGTGATTAGGGTGGTCCACCGCAAACATATTTTTTCATCACATCATCAGCTCATTTTATGTCCTCACTGATGACTGATGTGATTATGATTGGAATATGGCAGAACAGGCTTTTAAAAGACCATGAGGGCCCAGTGCGGATTGGTGGTTGTTAACGACTGC
This sequence comes from Eudonia lacustrata, assembly GCA_947562085.1. Classification (NCBI taxonomy): domain Eukaryota; kingdom Metazoa; phylum Arthropoda; class Insecta; order Lepidoptera; family Crambidae; genus Eudonia; species Eudonia lacustrata. Next base: position 64,402,114 of record OX387339.1, on the reverse strand, counting down.
TAATGCAACCGGGACCAACGGCTTTACGTGCACGACGAAGCACGGAGGACGACTTTTGGTCACCCGTCCGATGACCGGCCTTTGCGAAAGTTGCTTAAACTCAGCACTCGCAGACCGGGCGCGTCAACCACTTCGCCACCAAGCTCCTTAAATTATAATAATTAAATTATAATAAAATAAATAAATTAATGTTTAGTGTTTTGTTATTTTTATATTCCGTCATCGTTCACAGCGCTCCATGCCTATTTCACTCATATACGAGTATACCACATCCTCACACACTTACAATGAGTTAGTTATTTTTTTTCTACCCTACAAATTCCCTAGAAATAATTGGCAAAACAACGTTTGCCGGGTCAGCTAGTAATATATAATACTGTTCTAATACACCGTAACGCTAAGAAATAAAATTATAATTAACAATCTCGTTACAATTTTATTACTTCAAAATAACAATTGTAGCATTCTGAGTTTGGTGCACAATATTTTATTCGTTTCTCCATCAGAAGATGATTTTGCGAAACCTGCCCCCTGACTATGAGCTCTTATAGCAGTATTATTGCAGTTGTGGAAAAGAGACGCGAGTATATTCGCCGCTACACGCAGACGCGTCGCGACGACGACGCGCGAAAACGAGACCGTTTTCACAACTGCAATAATACTGCTATAAGAGCTCGTGGTTACCCCCCTGAATCTAATTGAATTCAAATTTTATTTCGTTAGAACAGAACAACAAACAACATTAAATTTGCGAACGAATTTTGTTTCTTTTCTCGGAGGACAGACATTATTATTCGTAACTTAATTTTATTTGTTCGTCTAACAGGCTCGTAGTCAAGTTCAATGATCTGGTTATGAGAGCGTCAGGGAAGAGATAGGTGGGTGTTCATTTGAAAGTTTTATCTAATATTATAATTATAATTAGTAACGTGATTATATAACTATTCTTATTTATATTTATACATTGCTGTGCTGTTAGTCATTGTATAGTTTCCATGGTGCACCAAAGCAAGGAAAAGCCCATTTTAAACTTAAATGTTTCTTGTTCATCTAAAGGTGGTCTGGAAGAGATCACTCTTAGTGATAAGGCCGCCATTTGTACGTGTTCTTTTTTGTAGTTTATTGTCAGATTTTTTTTTGGTATACAATAAAGTGTATTTATCTTATTTATTAAACTTTTACTTTACATTATTTTTGTTACTTTTGATTATCCGATATTTCGGCACAGTGGCATGCTGTACCTACTCTCATGTAACGTCAGCTCGGGCTATGTATTTATTTTTATTATTAGCCCTCACTGTCCCACTGCTGGGCCAAGGCCTCCCTCCCTTTGTTCCACCCATTGCGGTTCTTAGCTATTTGATTCCAATTTTGGTTAAATTCATCCAGTTAACTGACAACTGGATGAATTTAACCAAAATTCCATCCAAAATGCCATCGCCACTCCTTCTCAATCTACCGCGGCGCCTCCGTGTTGTTTGGCTTCTAATATATTGCAAACTTGGCTCATGACACTTCTGGCATGCGGCGGACGTGACCAGCCCAATTTCATTTCAGCTGAGCTACTTTCAGAGGATTTGTGGTTTAGGAGCGCAGCTCGGTGTTTTGGATTCAATCCGTTCTCTTAACATGCTACGTTCCATAGCACGTTGGCAAACCCTGAGCCTAGACTTTTGGATGTTGGTTAAGGACCAAGTTATCACATGTCACGATGGGAAGGATACATATGTTTATCAATTTTCACTTGTGTGATATGGGGAAGTGCTCTTTTATCAGCCCAGCAGCATCAGGACTATGTACTAGCACTACTCATTGTAATAGGTGGTAGGTTTTATGGGACCAAGAATAAACCCGGTCATGCATAGCACAGCACAGCTTTAGTAGATGCGATGGAGAGAGCTGATTAGAATGAGGAATCAAGTGTTAAACTAATGAGGTGAAAACTCAAAAGAAGTCTGTCCGTCCAACGTTACGTCTGCCTTGGCATTACGCCAAAAATCTAAAACAAGACTATGCGCATGTCATTGCCAATGGCTCACAGAACAAAAGAAAAAAGAAAAATAGCGTCGAAATTGCAACACGCTCGCTCACAACAAAGTGAATGGATGGAGCGGGAGACGGCGCACGATACATTTCGTCACGTCGGGAAATAGCAACTACAGGACAGCGGGATACGGCTATCTACATTATGTTTCACCAAAAAGTGACTGTTCGACACAGCAACCAGTGTACAACACAGGAACCAGTGTTCGACACAGGAACCAGTGCTCGACACAGCAACCAGCGATCGACACTGGAACCAGCGACCAACACTTGCTTATCGTCGCCAAAAATCTACATAGAATTGAAAAGCAGGTGGTTTGTTACCATCGGGTGCAATCGCGCTCAAATACGCCTATAAAGAATTAAAAAAAAAAAACAAGTGAGCCTTACAGTAGGCGCACATGAATTGTGTAACATTTGACATCTCACCTTAGTAATGAGCAATTTTAACATTATATTCTGAAAAAAGTGGGTCAGGTATTACATCATTTTATAACTATAAAATAAATTTGACAGACAAATTAGACATTTGACATATCAAAATGACCTTTGATAGTCAAATGACACAATATGTCAAATATAATAATAATATGTCATGTTCTTAGTATCGATTTTAAATTTACAAAATGGCGCTTGCGCGCTTCCCCGACTTCCTGTCACACTGTTACACCTATTTCCGTCACATTTCACAAAATCACTTCTACAAATTGTATATATAGAAAGCGAGCGGACAGATGTTACACATCAAAAATATTGTTGCTAAAGTCAAAAATCAGTTGCTAATCGCTATTTTTAATAAGTAAAGGAAGAAAGTGACGAACACGGATGCCATTCCCACTACTGTGTATTATGAAGTGTTAAGAGTTAACTTTTTAGTGTATTTTAAATGCAAATGCACACAATGATTATTAAAAATGTTCAGTGCTGCTAGTTTTTCAAAATTTAAAAAACAATGTAGGGTTGGTGTTGTTTGAAACTATACATTGAAAATAAGTACTTACATACCCTATATTTTGTCACACTGCTGGGCATAGGACCCCGTCATTTAAATCAAGTCATTGCTACAAATGAAAAGTATTGGCTTAATCACCACTCTTCCCAAATGCGGGTTAGTAATCACAAACCCGGGCAATGCCTCCGATAATCCGAAATACGCTTTGCACTGGACTTCCGGTTATCGGGCCGTATGCAGCTATTCGGCCACCAAAGAGATTTTAATTGGAAACATAACTGTTTAATTGTCTTGAAAATATTAGATTGGTCACAGTGGCAGCGAACTTAACGACATTAGAGTTAGTAATTCGGCGCACAATGCCTCTAGACAGCGTCGCCGATAATACCCGGCCGGAGTGGAGGCGTCATGGCGTCCGCCGGTGCCAACTGGGTCAACCGGTGCGCTAAGGAATGCGGTGTTTGCGCTCATTGACGTTTTTAACTAATTCAAATCTAACTTGTATGTAGAACTTGCGACGAGGGAATTGTCTGGGTGCTTTGAAAATCGGAAGGTAGTCTGCACAATTTAAAATTCGTATGCGATTACAACCTTAAAAACTTACGTTCAATATAACTAGGTACTCGTATTAGTGTACTGAGTGTTTATTGCTAGTTTTAGTATACACTAGCGGCCGCTCGCGATTTCACCCGCGTGGTTCCCGTTCCCGTGGGAATATCGGGATAAAAAGTATCCTATGTTTAAATACAGGTTATAAACTATCTGTTTGCCGAATTTCATCCAAATCCATTCATCCGTTGCAGCGTGAAGAAGCAACAAATATACACACTTACACACAAACTTTCGCATTTATATTAGTGTGATTCTATCACGAATATAATGGTGACACACGGTGACAGTAAACTTTTTTCATAATATGCAAAATAGCGTAAAACTTAACAGTGTTTTGGTCCAACCGATGTTGACTAGACTTTTTCACACTAAAAGTAATTATACCAAAATCAAACATCACCAGTACACAACAATTAAAACGCAACACCAAATGTGGCATCAAATCTCTATTGCCGGCCGTAAATAGCCTATAACTGTCCCACAGCTGGGCAAAAGCTTTCATCATTGAAACCAGTTATCACAACGATTGATGGGCAATGGCTTAATCACTACGCTTGCAGGAGCAGGCTCTGCCAAATGCGGGTTGGTGATCACAACCCGGACAATGCACCGAATACTTAAATCCGAAACACACTTTGACCTGGGAGTTGAACCCGGGACCTTCGGGTATCGGGCCGAGCGCTCTGCCACTCGGCCATCGAGGCGTTATTTCAAAAGTAAATCAAAAAAAAGTAATTCGTATCAACGTTTTGGTCCAACTGGATGTTAAAGTTTATTGTCGGCTTGATTCTCTTACAATAAAAGTAAGTATACCAATATCCTACATTGCCACAGCTATTATAACGTTAATAACAACAAACGCGGCATCAAATCTACGTTGCCGGCCGGACGGTCATGGACATGACCGGCACTCTGCGGCGCGCGCGACACCGCCGACCCTCGCGGCCGCCCGTCAAATTTATCGCTCTCATATTGTCATTATCTCCACAACTATCACCACTTTTCGCATAATTTCCAACTAATCTGTTCAGCGTGTATAATGAAAGTTTAAATTTTGTTATGTGTATGTTAATTTGTGTAGCGGAGGTCACTGCTTTGGATCATGGCTAATTCATTAATGGAAAGAAACAATGAAAAGTGACAACATTGTGAGGGCGCTATTTATGTCAGAGTGAAAATTCTATATTAATAATCGGCTACTGAATTAATTTGAACCATTTTCAAAAACAAGTAAATCACTGTGACTCCTTTGTTGAATATTCAAAAAAAACGAAACTAAAAGAAAATAAAAGCAAAAGCTTTTTTAAAATAATAGACAAAGACCCTTAAACTTACGTTTTTTTTTATTTATTTGTTCGGAAGACTATTGTAAATAAATGGCTACAAAGCTATAATAGGTAACAGAAAAGGCATTATAACAAGTCTCCACTGATAGAACTTACGTTTAATTAAGTTGGTTTCGACTGTCTAACGAAAGAGTGACTGTGATTTGCCTACTTAATTTTATTTTATGTATGAATAAATATAGTAGGAATATTAATGAAATTGGTTTAGTAGCTGATCTTTCAGTGAGTGCGTTTATTTTGTTAATTTAGTTGTAAATAGAGCACTAGAACTGTAGCTGGACTGTGGCATATTACCATACTTTAAATAGTAAAACGTTAATGTTTTGCGTGCAAGAATGAAGAATGTAATATGTTACGTGAAATTCAGTATTATGCAATCACAATTTATTGACATAGGACATCTAATAGAAATTTAAATTAGATTTTCATCATGTAAGATGGATTCCCGATTCATACTAACTATGTAGTTACGTCGGTTTGTGTTTTTCTTAATATTTTATATACCTTTGACTAATTTTGAGTCGTATTCCATTGTATTAAGAGTAACATTGTTTACATTTAAATGCTCGTGGCCGTACCAACTCATATATGCTTTGAAAGTACATCATCTGCATATCTGAAGCGGCATGTAACATTGTTTCAGCAACACGCTTCCGACCTGATGAGCTAACCCGAACGTTACCATGTTATTTTCGCAAGCGAACGAATATTGTTTCACTTTGTAAGCATTCCTAAAAAGATTTACGTGCAGCATCCACAAAGGTTACATTTCACTGAATATCCTTTGGCCAGTTTACGGCTTTTGTTTATTCACTTTGGTCGCACATGAATATTTAGGTGCCTACAAATCGTGATCACTATTCTACGCGAAGTTCACTGCATTGTGACGGGCATCCAATAGGATGGCGCAGTTTAATATCGGTCTAAAACAATAGTTTTAGGCCGATATTAAACTGCGCCACATTGATACACTTCAATATTAAACCCCATACATGGATACTTATTGTAAAGGGAATACATATAAAACTAAAAATGTTAACTTTAACGTGTATTATAATATGACGTTGCAGGGACCGGATAATACGGAAAAGTGTTGGGAGGACTTTGCGTCGGAGATTAAAACGTTGTTCGGAAAACAATTATCTTTTAATTTAGGTTTAATTAAGCTTAGGTGTTTAATATTACCTCTTTTTTTTCATTTAAAAGTTTGCTCTTGTTGACGTGGGAAGGCTTATACTGGGGCATTTATAGGTCGATAATGAAGGTTGTTCAAAAAATACCGTGTTATTTCATTCATATTCCTTACACAAATATCTGACTTGAACATGCTTTTACAATATTATGGTTATATATAATTTTACGCAAATGTCGTTGCTAACAAATTACAAATTGAAAAAAAGGGGTTGAAAAAATGACCATTAGCGGGATTCGAACCACACACCGGGTCAGGTGAACTACGCTACCGTGGCTCTGTCTAACCCGCTGAAGTTAATCAATACTCTCTTACGTTGTATGTCAAAGGAGCCTTATTCAATGTTGATGCCTTTACAGTTCGTGCACTTCAATAAGATCATATTAAACAAGGAAATGTCAGTGGAACATCAACTATAGGCCTTCCGTTATACGGGCTATTTCATAGCGGCGTAAACGATCTGCCCTTTGCAACATCAGCCTCTTCAGAAAGCGCACTTTATTTTTCATTGAGCAAACTTTGCTTATTTTTATATGGGTCATTGACATTTAAAAAATACCCATACACGTAAATAACTGTAAGCTAGATAGAACACAGTGGAGTACCTACTAGTGTCCATGGTGTATGGATGAGCAGGAGGCGAGAAAACTGTACCAGTACGAAAAGCAGGTCTTGAGTTATAAGAGAACATACAGACAGGCAAAAATTTCAAAAATCGTAGAATTAGTGTCAGTCAGTCATAAAACGAATATTTATACCAAAATTTGTCAAAAAAATTGTATGTACTGACAGAGCCTACAGATGTAAGTATATAGTAGTATAGGTATATTTGAACAATATCTAGATGTTATTATACCTATAATGGATATATTTTTATCAGGATCTGGCTATTTTAATATGACAATGTAGACCTTGTTTTATAGTTTATAGGTAGTAACAGCTTAGATCGTTTTATGGTAATGCTAGTTAATAATGTTTGGAACGTCGTCGGTTTAAACACATGTGTCTTTTCGAAGAGACATTAAGCCGTATAGGTCCTGATATTTATAATAAAAACAATCTTTGACAATACCGATATTGATATCGTTTGCTGGTAATAAGTACCCTGCTTTGAACCAGGAACATCAATGAAAAACACCTCTTACTTCAAGAAGTTACACTAATAAGAAATAACGCTATTATATTTTGAACTGTCCATATATTCCCGGAGTCATCTCTTTTAATCTCAGTAAGAACCGGGATGGCCGCTCTGAACTAACGGCGCCACCCACTCCTGCGCGATGACGCGCGAAATTGATTCCAGTCTGAATTAGGTACAACACGGGACTTTTTAATTTGGCCAGGGTAGGGGAGGAACTGCGACACGGCCGGGGCGCCGCGCCGCGCCTTAATGAGTAAGACTTCATAAAATCCTGAATGTCTGCTGTGAAACGTTTAGTAATTATTTTTTAACTATTAAGCACTTGAAAAGTTATCTTGTTAAGTTATTCAAGTATACACGTATACAAATAAACTAAAATATTGTGTCAAGCAAATAGTGTCACACGGTACGGTACTTAATTTTTTTAAAGCTAGTTATGTTTATATACCTACGTCATTACAAAAATGATATAACGGTAAATACATTTTAAGTTCCTATTGGAACAAAGTTTCTGCAATTCATGATGTGAAATGTTACAATATTATTATATGTTGACGACCTCCTTGGTCGTGTGGTTTGAACACTGGTTTTCATGGTGTCGCCATCTCTGAGGTCCTGTTCGATCCCCGGTCAGGTCAATTTAGAAATTATTGTTTTTCTAATTTGTCTCGGGTCTGGGTGTTTTTTATGTATACTAAGTAAGTATAGTATAGTAAGTAAGTAAGTATGTATTTACGTATTTTAAGTATGTTTATACGTTCTAGTAACCATTTAACGAGTTTCATAACGAAGCTTCTCTTGGGCTAGATAATTGGTGTGAGTGTTGGAAAGTTTATAATAATATGTGGGTAGATAAATTAATCTAATACCTATAAATGGTTCATTTTAGTAGCTGGTATGGCTGGTTTTAAATAGTGAAATAGTTTAAAAACAAATTTATAAAGTAATGTTTGGTTACCCATCAGAGATCCGCCCGTACCCTCGATAGATTAACTTTGACGATCGTTGCAAAGAATGCTATCAAAAGAAAATCAGAGATGCCCTGCCTCTTTGTATAAGCTCTCAGTTCTTTCTTCAAGTGTATTCTTCAAGTAACATAACGTCCTCTCGAGCTGACACGATTTGCGATTGCCCAGGGGACCGGGGTCGGAGTGCGCGGAAAATTGGCTGGACACAGGAGCTTTAGAAAGATTCTGCCGTGATAGAAAGTGCTGTTTGATCCCGAATCAATTTCTAAATTTTAGTAAAAAATTAAGCGACAAATAGAAACTATACATTAAAATGTGCTCAACTTCTACACAAACCGATAACGTTCGATTCCAGGTTTACTTTTTTAAGTCTGTAATATTAAAAATGTTATCGTATTTTAGTTCAAAAGTCTCTAGTCCAACTAATGGTGGATTATTGAAACAGTAAGTTATTATCAATACACATAACCAGTAGATTATCAATGTTACAATTTTGCATGCACAATGTCACGTCGATAGCTCAGGTTACGGTTCCATCAGTAGCAAGATTGTACTCTCGGTAGTTTGGGTTAAAGTTCCACCTGAAAACATCTTTTATTTTCAGTGCTATATCATTATCATACCATTCTGAACAATTAAATAATAGGTCCTTACCTATAAAATTGACGTTTTTTTCTCACTAATTAATAGGTGTATTACTTCTAAAAGTCAATACCGGTTGTTAATATTATGACACACCTTTAATTAGGACTACGTTACTTAGGCTTCAGGACGAACAATGATTATTAATTTTGTGCTTTATCGCCCAATTTTTTTTTAAATTGACTACTTTTTTTGTTCGCGGAATTGACTTTTTGTTTTATTGTAGCTTTGAAGGGTCTTGATGTTTTTTCTTTTTAATGTCTGCTTTAATTAGCTAGTGAATCAAAGACACTGCTCTACAATTTTAATAGTGTTATCATAAATAAATGCTAAGAAAATTAAAAAAAAAGTTAGTATGAAAAATATAATTCTAGAAAAAATCTTTTATACAAAACGTCAATTTTATAGGTAAGGACCATTTATATATTTATATATATTTATATATTCACATTTAAAATAATTATATTTGTAAAATATTATTTATGGAAACGCACGTATTCACTTCACTGTAAACCATAAGGAAACCTAAATTCCTTACTTATATTTATAATACTAATTTAAAAAAATCTAAAACGTCAAATTAAATTTTAATTCCTTTAGTTTCCAGTTTTTGTTGTCTCACCTATCGCATAGCTCGTTCTCACTATTCATTCACTCTGTCCTCAGTCCGATATGTGTGCAACCGCTTAATGACGATGCGTATGACTTGTATAGAGCACAAATTGTAACGTAAAATATAAAGCTACCTACTCGTAATTTATTTGTTAATTGAATTTGTGTTTTAAGTAATGTATTAATGTTTTTCCCTTATTGTTGACGTGACTTTTCTAATTATTTAATTATGTAATGCGTGTGTTACCTACAAAAAGAAAAATGCCATAGGAAGTAACTAGCATCTCTGACACAGGCTCGGCCTAGTTTTGATGCTAGTAGCTATTTAGTCCTATAAAAATTGTTATCATTGTTTTATATCTTATATAATGTATTTTCTTAGTCAAAAAAGTTTTATTATTATTATCATTATCATCATCAGCCTATACTAGTCTACTGCTGGACATAGGCCTCTCCAAGTGCACGCCACCGAGCACGATCCGCGGCTACTCTCATCCAGCTCTTGCCAGCCACCTTGCGAAGATCGATCTTAAGAGGAAACACTAAGGTCGACTGAATTGAAAAATATCTATGAAAAGTAGACAAAATCAACGTTTCGTAGTCCCCTGACTCCTCCTCCAAAACTAGACCGATTTAATTACTTTTTCATAAAAAATTAAAGAAAGACTGGCTGTGTCCCTATGTTTTCCTTTTTTTCATAAATTAATTATTAAAAAGATATGAACCTTTGACAACCTTAAAAATTGGTCAGATTTTCCGCTGTGTTTCCAAATTTGACGACGTTATATAAAGCAAAACATAGGGACACAGCCAAAGCCTTTTTTTAGTTTTTAATGAAAAAAGTCATTAAATCGGTGCAGTTTTGGAGGAAAAATCAGGGGACAACGAAACGATGATTTTGTCTACTTTTCATACATATTTTTTAATGCAGTCGACCTTAGACTTATTTCCTCATTATGCTACAATCAGTTACAAATTTTCCATTTTTTTAAATATGCTTAACAATAAATGAAGAATGTTCATGCAACATTCATCAGATATGAATGTAGCTATTATATTGCTCAATTCCCCTTTCAAAGCGAAATATTCCCCACAATTTCTACTTGTAGCTGTTGGTCGCCAATGCAGCTGATTAATTGGCGAGCAGCGTCACGATTGCAGAAGCCTCGAGGTACAATTTGAAATTGCCAATTGCTTTACACAATAAGAAAAGGTATTGAAAGTTACGCAGTTTGTTTCTTGTTATTGTGGCGTTTGATATGGGTAGGGATGCCGTGAGTTGATTGGTTTTTATTATTAACTTATTAACTTTATTTTTACAAGTAGTAACTAGTTGGAAGGTATTTATTTGTAGCAGTGTCGTCATTCAGCATGCTGCTACTGTATATACATAAATGGCGTTGCGTAATGGTAGAAAAAATATTCAACGTTTATATAAGGTCTAACAATATCAATAAGCGAACGTTTAAGCGGAGCATCTATACATCACAATGAGCATGCTCACCAAATTAGGTATAAAACTACAGGCTCGTTACCGAGATAATCAACAAAAAATTATCATAACTCACCAAAAAATACACCCTTTCCAAACCCGAACAGCTGTACTACACGCACACAAAGATAGCCGTGTGTATATATACACATACTATGGTTTTTCAAAAGTGTGCGTGTATCTGTGCACTGTCTTTTTAGTGACGCTTGCGTGCATGTTAGCAAAGATACAGCATGTTTCATTATGTGCATTATTTTAATTGATTTAGTTTGTTAGAAAACATAACTTTGAAAAATCACTATAATACTGGAGCCCATTTTTTGTCATTGTATTCAGTAAGATGTATAGATACCGCCCTTAAACGTTCGCTTATTGATTTTGTTAGACCATGTATAATGACAATGTCACACAATCATACAAACATTTTATTATATTACGGAACTCCTTCTCCACATAACTACCTATGTCAAATTTCACACTCCTCCGTACCTACGCAATGTGCTTAAAAAGGGTACTAAGTTTTCTCTTGGCGTATTAATGTCATAGTTATTACATGATATGATACGATATGAGAAGACCAAGGACTCTGCTCCACCTAATTTTGTGCAGATGCGAATTTCAGATGCGAAGTCAGCTGTGCTATTATATAAATATGTTACATTCCGAGTCTGTTGAGCTACCACGCTTACCATAGCAATATTAAGGCGACGCATTGGAAATTTACGTGGCGGGGACTTGATTTTTCCCAACAATTACAAAACATACAAAAGTGATATTTGATGACATAATTTTTCATTTAATTGACTTCATTTTGCTAGTTGCAGAAACACGATTTGTCAACTTTTATAACAGAGAAAAAAATATCAAAGTAACCTCTTTTAAAACATAGATTTGCATTTTACAGGCAAACCAGACTGATTTAAGCATTTAAATTTTCTTAGTAGAATTAGTCTTAACACACACTTCAATATGCTAATTTATTTTTTTAAATAATTTGTAGTTTTGATTTGAAGGAAAAAAAACAGTTTTTCTTATGGTACGGGGCGCAAACGCTCCGTATTAGATTAATTGTTAAGCGGTGTGTCGCCTTAATAGGATTTATCCATTTATTAATAATTTATGTACTTACAAGATTATTTACATATCATCATCATCATCATCAACTCATTTTTAGGCCCCCACCTGGGGGGGCACGAGCCTTCCCTATGGATGGCTATCCATCCATAGGGAAGGCTCGTGCCCCAGCAGTATATACTCCCTATACTCCCTATAATACTCCCTATAATACTCCCTATGGACTATTGGGTAAAATAATATTTACATATAATTTTACGCAAATATTTTTGCGAACATATTACAATTTCAAAAACGCGTAAAGGTGCAGTATCTTTCCATTTGAGTATTTCATCGTCATTGTGTGTATGTTTAACTTGTGCCGTAACTATTTTTTATGTTCGGGTCAGGTGCACTACCAAGTATGCTACAGTGGCTCAATCCAACTCACCGAAATTAATCAACACTATCTAGTCTTACTTCTGTAAGCCAGAGGAGCCCTATTCAAAGTCGACAACCACGTCAATAACATCCAATAAAATAAATATAGCTTGCCTAATTCTTAACGGATCCCTCAATTTGTAAAAATATGAAGATCGGATGTTGATGACGTAGTTGTGGCCATTGAAAAGGGCTCCTTTGGCTTACAGAGTAAGACTAGATAGTGTTGATTAATTTCGGCGAGTTGGATTGAGCCACGATATCATAGTTGGCAGTGCACCTGACTCGGACATAAAAAATAGTTAGGACACAATTGACGATGAAAACTCAAATGGGAACATACTGCTCGACGTGGACTCCCGAATACTGGGTGGTAAGCCATCCCACAGTCTGACAGCATGAACATTGTTGTATTCCGTAACACAAAGATAAGATAACTAATTCCCCAAAGGTTAAGAGTTCGGATTTCCCTTCCATTTCGGCCGTATCGTATCTCAACAACGGATAAGGTAAAGACGAAGCACTTCCTCTTTCAGAAGTATACCCAAATAACCTGCACGTGTATCGTTTAATAGAAGTTTCTCAACAAAAGTAAAAGTATCTTGTTAAACATTAATTCGACGAATTGGAAGCCTTTGTATATTTTGGTTTTCTATAAAAATCTTGAAGTTTAATGTTATTTCCACAGTTAACCATTTCTAATGAAACTCTCTATCATCAACGTCATAATTCCAGACAAAACACGTTAACTACTGGACAAAGGCCTCCCAAGGATTTCAACAACGACTAGTTTTGTTTTGTCAACTATTTAAGGAAAATACAAAAATCTAAAGAGAAAGTAAAAAAAACGTTTATAGCCAATTGAATTCATGCGATTTGAAACTTTTCTTTATTTGACTCTAATATCTTGCCATAACATCAGTTGTATCATTTTTATGTTCCGTAAGCTTATGATAAGATAACCAATACCTCAGTGATTGAGGATTTTGAGTGAAGTGCGCTTCCACCGTCGACCTTATCATCACCTGACGTCAGGTAGGGCGAAGGCCAAGGGCTTGCCTGTGAAAATGCTTTTTTTAATATTAGGTGGGTATATTGTGTACTATCTTTAAAAGTCTCTGTATTTTCTGTAAGCCTTGAAATTTTAATTAAAATTGGTTTATAATTTTTTAAAATACTAAACTTTAAAGTTTGTATCAAAAACCAAAATATTTAAAGGCTCTCTAAGAAATGTACTTAAAACTAATTCTTCTTCGAATGCATTTAATTAAAATCAAAAATGTTTATTTCTTTAAAATTAGTTGAGACTGTCTTATAGGTATTACAAAATACCTGTATAATGCAGCCCCCCTTTTTTTTTGACAGTGGAAATCTCGTCGGCCGAGTGCCACCGCGCTCGGGGAGGCGCGGATGGTTATGTAGGGTTCTCACCTCCAGCTCCCGCCTCCCTGCCCAGACCCGAGGGTCTCGATAGGGATTCGGGAGAAGGAAGGGCCTACCTACTAAAAACCACTGTACGTGCCGCTAGGATGACTGGGATCGCCAGTTTGGCAGTCACCAGTGTTCACCCTAGCGGCGGCCCGCCATAGGGATCACGCCTGAGGATGTTTGAGCGTGCTCCAGATGTCCTGAGGCTAGTGGACGGCCAGGGATTCCCCGTCCCTGATCGTCAGCTCAATGCGGGGGTATGCGGGATTAGGAGGCGGGCATATTGCCGCCTCTTTCTCCCTTTTCGAATAGGTCCGCATGGATAGATTCCTCGCGGACCCTCTCCTGTCCGCGGCCTCTTTGTGTGAAATTACCGCTTCACAGAAGGAGGCCATGGCCGTCCAGGACCTCTCACTGTCCAGCATGGATTTTATTACGCTGGACATGGATAGGTCACCCCCGATAGTGCCCAATAGAGTATGTCGCACCGTAGCCCACGCCCCACACACCGCAAGGGTGTGATCAGCTGTGTTGTAAAAGGCAGCCCTGCTCTTTCTTAGCACTTACATAATTACTAATTAAATAAAGAAATAGCCTAAACAATTACCAACTTAGCTAAACCAGGTCCAATGTCTAATGACTCATCATAACATAAGTTTGGAAGCCTCAATACGGCTATTCAAATTGGCACGCAAGTAACTTACGAAAAAGTGGAGACAATTCCGGTGAAATAAAGTTTCACAGATGGCGGAGCACCCCCGGAGTATATTTCCTGAATAACGGCCGTCAAATTCTGGCCTGGCCCTATTAAAAGTTGCCAAGATTATGGGCATTAGCTCCAAGGGAGGAATCCAAGTTTCCTATAATACCTTCGGGGACTTTTTTTACATTTACAGGATTGTTAGGGTTCTGTATGTTGAATCCTTGATCTATTTCTGAGATTTTTTTCTGAATGTGGTTGATTTTTAATTGTATTCTGTCTAAACTGTGTTATTTACAAAGTCACATCGAATACTTCTTCAGATACTTAGGATAAAATTATGAAATTTGGCGAAGACTTTCACTTACATTTTAAATAAGGAAATTTACTACAGAACAAACTAAGCCTAGTTCTTTTTTTATTATTTTGGTATACTAATAGCCATATTGTTTTATTAATTTGCTAGGTACAATGCATTGTATAAAATTTAAACGATAAAAAATATCGACTTAGGAAATAGTTTTCTCAAAATTCAGAATTCAAAATCATTTGTTCAGTTTATGTTACAAATACATAGCTCTTATGAACGTATGATACCAAAAACATCTTTGACAAATACATAACTTGCATAAAGTGTAACTTATACCTATGGCCAAAATATTTCTTCTATTTCTAAGAACGAATTACATATCCACAATCATACGTAAACAAGCAAATTCACATTCTTCGTTCTGCTCACTCAACGGTTTAACAAAATCACTTCTAAACGATGTTTCATATAAGAGGACATTAGCACCACCCTATACACACTACATCCCAATCGCAAACCATAACTTACAAAGGATCACATGTCGAAGACCCGAAAAAACTCCGCGGAAGCATAAACTACAATCTATAAAGCGGCCGGCCTCGGGCGAGTATAAATCTCCACGTAAATAACACTGTTAACAATATTTGTTCCCTAAACGCTGGCAATGGCAGTTATGCTGGCAACACTTAAGGGTGCATCGGTAATACGCCGATGGAAGCGATGACCATAACTCATGAACTTCGGAGATACATGTGAGTAAACTCGTGAACTGTTTTATTTATTGGGTCGTTTTGAAACTATGATATCCATTGAGGCTTGAGTTGAATCTTAAATAATATCTGCCGATAGATAATATATTTCTTAAAAGTAATATACGATATAGACATTCTTTGTTCTAAGTTCGCTAATGTTTTGACTTGTGCATTTCAAATTACAACTTCTCTTAACTATACAAAATTTGATTATGAATAATAAAGGATTTTAAGTTTACCTAATAAGGTTATTCATATTTAAGGAAGTGATAAGTCAAGACATTAAATTGCTCTACAAAAGAACTTCAGAATACAACGAAAGCTGTTAAGAACCATAAAATCCAACCAATAAATATAATTATGCGAGTAAACAAAATGATGGCTTCCCAACAAATAAAACGGCGATCGGACTCATGCAACCGACAACAATAATTTTCACTAAACGCGCCTATAGAACGGCGGACAATAAAATAATACCATCGAAACTTTCACGATAAGCCCTTAATGTTCCAGGAGAGAGGTTCGAGAGTGGTCATTGGCCCCCCACTTCCCCTCCCTGAAGAAATTATGGCCTTCCGTCGGCATGGACTTTTTTGTTTGTTCCCCGTTTGTCCTGATTAATGCGTCGTTTTGGACAACCTAGTATTGTCGTTTGGAGACCTACATGAGAATACGTTAACATACTTTTAGTAGATTATTATTATTTGTGACAAATAATTAATGTTAATTAAAATTTAATATAACATTATAGAGAGGCACAAATAAATGTATTTAAGTACCTAACAAAAGTCTCTAGCACAAAACAAAATAATTTTCCTTAATTTTAACAATTAGTGACCGACCCGTTTTGAGGTGACTGTAAATTCAGAAAATATAAAAACAGTCCAAATGTGGTAATTTCGCACTTTTATTTAGTAGCTGTAGTGACTGTCGTTGTTTGCTGAAATGTGTTTTTTATGTTTATTTTATTATGTTTTCGGGAGTAAAATTGGGCCCGGCATAAATATAGACTAAGAAATTAATTATTCCTGAGATAGAAACAACAAAAAGTTAAAGAAAGTAAAGCTTAATTTCCTTGTTTACTTGTTTAACGACTTCGTTGAATAAAATTTTGAAACAATATCTTATTGAATATTTTAGCCACTTTAGAACCAAACGAAAGAAAAAAGGAGTATGTTGCTTCTGTCATCATCTTCATCATAATAAGCCCATAAACACTCCGTTTCGGGGCTCGGGCTTCTGCGTGCGGGTTCCAATCTAGCTAGTTAAGCAACTTTAGTAATACCGGGTCACCAAACATCCGCTTCATCGCCTATTATTAAAATAACGCAAGCTGTTCGTGCTTCGGAGTGCACGTTTAGCCGTTGCACTGGTCCCAGTCGATGTCGTAAGTTGGCATTCGACCTGTATGTGTTATGGCCCGTTCTCCCATGTTCTATTTAAGAAAGCTTTTGTTTTTAATTTGATTCGATTTTATTTGATTTCTCTGCCACAAAGATGGTTTGGAACCACTAACAGCAAGCACCGAGTTTAATCATGAGGGAAAGCTTTAGCCCAGCTTATTAATAATAATTACAGACTGTCGATGATGACAATGTAAGATTTAAAAGTTCAATTTTGTTACACTAACTAGCCAGTTGTTCAAAGTTCAACTCGACTCAAGAAAACATGACAAATTACACCACCACTGGCACTGGTTATATTAAGGAAACAAACTGCATTTTCAGTTGATGAACAAAAAGGCCGAATCATCCGACTCGATTAACTCCTAACTGAAGTGCCAACAAAAAGTTGTCAAGAAAGTTGCTAACGACGCGCCGACTAATGGCGGTTTGATCGCATTAAACACGGCAACTGTGTTGTCGGCCGTCTGGGGCACTTTTAATGCCGCGTGTGCTGTTTTAAATGCAGCCTGTCGTGAGGAAATCTCTTTTTGAGAAAACATCAATGTTAATAGCATTAGAATGTTGTGTTGTGTACCGTCAGAGTGGTGGAGGATTCCGGGTTAAATGCGCTTCTACCTTCGACCGTGTCATCACTTAACATCAGGGTCTCACTCTAAACGCCAGGTGCTTACCTACACATAAGGAGTATAATAATTATAAGATACAGTAAAAAACAGTAAAAAATGCCTTAGCCAGGAATCAAACCTGGGTTTTCCGCAGTCTGGGCGGCTGCACTGACCATTATGCTACCGGGAAGGCTGACGTAAGCACTGAATATTCACTGCTTTGATTTTGACTGCTTTTTAGCGGCAGTAGTGACATCTATCCGACGGTTGTTGCAACCGATAGGCTATGCAGATTCATATTTACAGATGAAGTACGACAAATTTGATAACACGGCGCTATAGTAATATAATATAATAGTAACACTTAAGGATTTTATATTCGAAATATTGTTTTTATTATAATTAAGACTAAATTTTATTTTTGACTAGCTGTGCTCGCGACTTCGTCCGCGTGGAATAGTGACTTTCGGCAGCATTTTTAATTTTTTAGGCTCTTTTCCCGTTTTTGCAACATTTTTCACTGATGCTTCGCTCCTATTAGTCGCAGCGTGATGTTATATAGCCTAAAGCCTTCCTCGATAAATGGACTATCCAACACAAAAAGAATTATTCAAGTCGAACCAGTAGTTCCTGAGATTAGCGCGTTCAAACAAACAAACAAACAAACAAACAAACAAACAAACAAACAAACTCTTCAGCTTTATAATATTAGTATAGATTTTTAAGTGCTAATTGGCTGGGTCGTGTAGGCATTTAATGTTTTACTATATTTTATGAATATTTAATTCAGCTTAAGTGCAGCGATTAGCACTTATGAATAAAAAATAAAATCGAGTATAATAATGTTTGCCTGTTTGTCTGTCTATCTGTCTGTGTGCTCTTAATCACAAAAAAAGGTAATATATAAGAGCAATTTAGAGTATTTTTCATTGCGGTAAGTAAAACAAAGTAAGATAAGTGGTTAAGACTAGAAAGTAGGAAGACATTTAAAGTTAATGTGACGATTCATTTAAAAGTACATAATTGCGAAGTTAGCATAAAATAAGATTCACTTTGGAGTACAAAGTAAGTGGGTAGTGATGACAATTTTTTTGCAAGACGGATTTAAGCATGATAACTAGCACCTAGAATGCTAGCAGATGCCAGTAAAGTAATATAGTAGTTGTGATGTTTGAAACAGATAAGCTTTTCCGCTACAATGCCCTATCTAGACGTCTCAAGAGCTGAAGATCTTTTCTTTTCTAAACATACTAAGGCGAGTGAGTAAGAGTTTAGGGAGTGGGTTATATGCATCTGTAATTGTAATAGCTCCAGTACCCTTCACCTCATCCACAGACATGCAAAACAGTGCTGTTTGACGGCAGAAATGGGTGTTACGGCATGGTTGCTATCCTGTCAGGTTCTAGGCAGTATCCTACCACCAGGTGAATTCTCGTTGAGCTCCTTTCTAAGCCTAGAAAAATTCGCATCTCAATCATCCCGCGCGGTTCCAACTTTGCGAGGCTAATATTATGGCCAGCCCTTACACACCTAGGGCACCCGTCTACCGCTTGTGCGGGGTCCCAAGAACTCTGAGGAGTCGTTCACGACTCGCCACGGTGGTTCGATTGGCCTCCTGATTAGCATCACTGAAGGCGAGCAAACACAAGTCGGACCGTACGGATCCGCATTCGCACGCCCTCGACATTAGCGAGTAGACGGTTATTTAGATATAAAATCGTGAGCTAATCGCCACTCAGATGCCCCGATAAGTGCCGTCCCATTTACGCCTAATGGCCCTGAATTAAGTTATACTTAAATGGGAGGGTGCGACGCAGTGTTGTTCGACGGAATTAATTTGACGTTAAGGCAGTCGTTGTTAATAATATTACCGTTGCTCTGGCGGCTGTGAATTATACATTCAGATTTTTTGGGCCTACCGAACCTGGAAGGTGAGTGTGAGCCATAAATCACTCTTGACTGCCAGTTTCGCAGTCAAATTTTTCAAGTAGAAATTAGAGATAGATGTTGGTTAAAGCAATGGAAGAGTACGCACGACCAAAGAGTACCTTAGGTTTTGGATTGGTAGACATGCTCGTGGAGTTAATACGTATTACTCTTGTTAGTGTGTAGCATTTCCTAACAAGACTTCCAAATTTCTAGATAATTGAGTTCTTTTGAAAGTCACTACGCCGTTGCCAACTTGAAGCGAATAATAACACTTACAAACCAACTATTTAATTAAATTACTTTTAAAACAATTGATCTCTAATTAGAATATTATTACCTTTTGTTTATGCTATTATATATTATGTAGTATGTATTTGTATTATAAATATAGGCCCTGTCATAATGTCATCGTCGTTGTGGTGGTGTTTGTTTTCTGCACCGCAACGGCACAAGCTAGGGCAGGGTCCAGTTGGCTTTCACACACAAATTTCATGTTTCCTGTTTGTTTTTTTTGTTATTATTGTTGTCATGTTCCACATTTTATTGTTTATCCTTCTGTAATGCTTGTGTGATCGTCAATAAACATGTTCTTATTTTAAGTACCGGAGGAGCTCATTAATTCTCTCACTGTTTGTAACGTTAATACGGCCTACTTTAAGATATTTCAGACTGAAATAAGCTGCGCCTTTGTACTCTATTTACCTGTAAAACTTTATTTTTGTAACCCTTGTATGTGTACTTGTAAAATAGTAAAAGTAGTAAATAGCCTATAACTGTCCCACTGGTGGGCGAAGGCCTCCATCATTGTAATCAAGTCAACACTAAAATTGATGGGTAATAGCTTAATCACCACGCTTGCCAAATGCGGAGATCACAAACCCGGGCTCTGCATCGAAAAACCCGAAACACACTTTGTCCCTTACCACTCAGCCATCGAGGCGTCTTGTAAATTAATAAATAAATAAAAATAGTTTATTAATCTGACATAGGTTCACTCAGGTCTGGCTAAGTACATTGTACAACGTTGAACCAGCTCTGTATGTGAATTATAGATCACGGTCGGCTCACGGCAAATGTATCGGCATGGATTGCATATAATCCCGGCGTTCGATCGTGGTGTGTAATTCATTTGCAGATACCGGACATTAACGCCGTGATTACAGCGCGGGCTGTTTGGCCAAACACGGCCTGCTGGGCTGTACGCTACCCGTGTTTGTTGATCGTAGCTCATGGCAGTGCACATTATGTGGGTATACGGCAGCTGTGTTTCTCCGTATAGTCTATTCTAATTAGTAAATACTTAACAAAATACTTTTTTAATCGTCTCTTTGGTGAGACTACCGGTCACAGACCTACTAAAATATAATTTATTGAAGTGTTTGCGAACATAAACACATAAAACGAATTTCAGACAAATTACATTAATATAGATGAAGAACCAAATAAAGTATGTAATATCATAATCATCATAATAATAATCATAATATTTATTTGCATGATGCATCTCAAGCAATACCACTGTATAAAGTTCAGAAGAGTTAAGTTGAGCCCTGCAAGGGCAACGCTAAAAAACTTTTAAAATATTATAAAATCCAATTCAATTAAAAACTTTTTATCTTCTCTATTATATTATTATTAATAAGAGATCCAAATTTAAAAGGCTAACAAAATATAAACAAAAATAAAAAGATGAAGTTTATGACGTTTCCCAAACACAACTTTAATCATTTCATAGAAATGCTATCTCGAACGGCCATGTTATATAGTGACGTCACGCAGCCCTGCAATTTCGTATCTGCAACTTATTACGTCATCATTTTCCATCACGAATTTTGCGCGTCACTGAACAAGCGAAATCAACTCAGTTAGGGAGAATAGCAAGTATTGTGCTGGCAACACTAACGTTTTGTACCCAGATACACCATTAATCGTGGCGCAAGGGCGTCGAGCCGCGTGACAAATGACGTCACAGCTTTCCACGATCGTCGATAAAAAACTATTTAGCTATTTTATTGCCTATAAAGACAGTGGTCTGCTTCTGGTTCATGAATTAAGGACTTGATTAAATCGTTGTTTGTTTTTAAGAATAAGCTATGGTCCCTCGAAATGGGGTAATTTGAGTAATTATATTGCTTTCTAGGAAGTTACTTTTGTCCGTGTTATTTTGTGCAACAACAAGCTCGTTAACATGCAAGCTTAATTAAAATGAGGCTTTCCTATGACTTAATTGCATATTATTAACTAGTGTATAATTTTTCAAACTTTTAGAATAAGCGATATTACCCAATTTTCGTCAAACATGGTGAGTTATTACTCGATGTGTTGTATTTTATCTTAGTGAGACCTGTTTAAGTTTTCCTCTCATAGCACAATGTCAAGAACGGGCTGTCCTATTCTCAGCCATACCTTTGAGGGTGAGAAGTCTCTTCTGGTTACGAATAGGATATTTCCTGGAGTTCCATTATTTTCCTATTGAGTTGGAGTTACTTAATAATTGTTGTTTACCTATTCATATATTGAAAAGTCTATTTAAACTCTGACAGTCCGGAATAATAAAAACTTAAACTAATAGTTATTTGCACTGTGCTTGAGTGATATTCGGATTGCTAAATCACAAGTAGAGAGCCATTCAGCTTACTAATAATATTATTCATGGAAATGGCCTAAATAATTAAGTAGATACCTACTTAGTTACTGGCATGATTGAAGTAGGTAATTCGAGGTCTAGTAATTCTAGATACAATGCTGGATATTAGTAAGGACATTCAATACCTGTCTCTTTTTGACTTAACGCTATTTGGGTTGTCGACGCTAATTGTTATGTACTAATGAAATTAAATTTATTTACTATGCTGCTATACCTTTTAGCTATTGAATTATAAAAATATGCCTTTACTTGTCTGTTTGTCAGTTTGTAGTTAGGTAAAATTATTTAGTTTTTATTATTATTTTAAGCATTATGCACGAAACACAATATTTCACCCAAATCCTTTCAAAAGTGTGCTTGTTTGTTGCGTTCACAATAAAAATAAAGCACTAAACCTAATTTACAGTTACATTGGACCGGGTTTAATTGCCAGTTATGTATGCACAATTTTTCGTAGAGTTACATTAAATTTAAAAGTAAATTACATTTTAGAGGGGTCCCTTATAGTTCATCAGAAGGAAATAATAACAAGACGTTCAGTTCATTCACTTGTGTAATTCTAGTTTGCACATAGATATAACACAGAATGTATAATGACGTTACAATATTTCAGTACACAATAGCTAATTAAAATGACCTAGCGAGGCGGTGCTCTGTAGACGACTGCCGGGCCCCATGCTACGCCGGCCGAGGTGCAGATTGCTGATCCGACATATTGCAACATTGTATGCCGCTACATCACACCCCTTCTTTTTCAAAAATTTTGTACAAAAAAAAAATTTTTAACATAAAAAAAAATGTATAATAAAAACAATAAAAACATAAAACTATTCTAAGTGTTTGATTTAACTCATTCTATGACAACTTTATATAAATGTTGTTATCTTATAATTGAAATAATTTTAACAATATCAAAATAGAACTTGTCTTAACACCGTGCGCCCGCCGTCAGTCGACACCGATTCGCAGGAATTTGCTAACTCGACGTTGTCGACTAATTGCGTCACCCTACCGAGCGCGATACATATGACTTATCGCTTGCCCGCACAAAGGTACAATCATGCACATGTCATTGATGACAACTTAACTATTATTTTAATTATGGATCGTTTTCACAAAACAAAAAAACAAAAATTACTAACTCCGTGCATTTACTTACATACAACACTTAGAATACATTAGCTTCTTAGCTTACTTGAGAAAACAAAACCTCACGCGGGAATCGAACTTCCGCTTTACTATTAGTACAACAAACATATTTGGTTTCTTACACTATCTGAAATATTCCTGTATGAGGAACGACACAAAAAAAAATACATAAATCATTTAATGGTATGTTGCCCGAGAGGCCGGCCTGCTAAACATAAAAAAACAACACCCCTTAGGGCCCATCTTACCTCCTCTCGCGACAACAGCCTGCTAACTCCTTCACTTCACTACCCATAAACCATACCCATATGACATTGAAAAAAAATGTTACCACTAAGCGTAAACTACTTGCTGCGGTGGTTGCGACTGTGGCGTTGGGCCGTTTGTATATCCGGTTACTTGCCAGATGGCCCTAATTCTTTTATCAACCCATTTCTGAGTATTCTGACGACATTTTCCAACGCAAAAGTACATGACGATGCCCACCATCATTATAAACATTATTAACAACACTATTCCGTAGATCTGGAATTGCACCACCATATCACTCGAGCTGGCGTTGTTTGCGCCGTTTTGGGCTATGATTATTTCTTCATCTTTACTATAACTTTTACCCATTATGGAGATAAAAATATTTTTCAAGAACAATCTTACTGTGTCCAATATTCTGTACGAAATGAATTCTAAATCTAAATCATTGCAATAATTAAGGTTAACACAAAAAAAAAACTAGTTCAATATAATTACGGAAGCAAAAATCTTACTGGCTGTTTAATTGCGCGGCCGCTGCGCGTGACGAGCTTAAGCGGTAGCGGTTTCTGAACAGCTGGAGACGTTTTAACTTGTTTCTGATTATTTGCATTTATATTACTATTACCATTTACATTTTCCTTAGCACTGTAATCCTTACTACTGGAGCCATAATCGGTATCTGACTCACTTACACAATATGATGGCTTTACTCTGTCCATAGAGACGGTTGATTGGCGGTCACCCATTTTAATAACCATTGTTTTTGCTGACCTTTTGACTACTGGATACGGTCCACTGTATGCAGGCATTAACGGCTTCTGCACTAAATCATTACGTAAGAAAACATGACTACACGACTCTAAATCTTTATGAACGAAAATTTTCCTACAATCGCTACTCTCTCGTGTCTGAGGCCGTAGGCTTTGAATTATCTGTTGCAATTTAGTCACGTATGTTTCATCTGACATATTTGCCTTTTCGCAATCGGTATAAAAATCGCCCGGTAAGCGTAACGTTTGCCCTAAAACTAATTCTGCTAAGCTGACGCCGCTGTCGCCTCGGCACGCCGCACGCAGCCCCAGCATGACTGTAGGTAACTCTTCAAACCACGATCCACTTACCTTTTGCAACAAACGAGCTTTTAACGCAGCCTTCAGAGAACGATGAAATCTTTCTACTTTGCCGTTGCTTTGCGGGTGATACGCTGTCGTCCGAATCTTATGAACACCTAATATTTTCATAAGGCTACTAAATAACTCACTCTCGAACTGTCGCCCCTGATCGCTTGTTAATCTAATTGGACACCCAAAACGGCAAACCCAATTTTCGTAAATAATTTTAGCGATGGTCACGGCTGTTATATCTGCCACCGGAACTGCTTCCGGCCAGCTTGTATACCTGTCTATCATTGTTACCAGATATCTGAACCCTTCCTGAGTGGTTGGCAGGGGACCCACGATATCTACATGCAGGTGTTCGAAACGCTCTGAGAGCGGAAACGTGCCTAACTCTGTAACTGTATGCCTATGCGTTTTTACCTTTTGACAGTGTATACACGCTTTAGCCCATACACCTACATCCTTGTTCATTCCAGGCCAGAAATACCGTTTCGCTACCATCTTGCGGGTGGTTCTGACTCCTGGATGGTTGCCATTGTGCACTGACTCAAATGCCAACTTCCTAAACTGCTGTGGAAGATAGGGTCTTACATTGTTCTCTGAAGTCTCGCAATAAACAGCATTGTTGCACAATGGAGAATACAATTTTTTAATCGCCAACTTACCTTGTGAGTCTGTCAGCATACCCGCGAGCTTATCGTCCGTTTCCTGTGCTCGGGCGACTTCGGCGAAATCTATAACCGCTGGGCAAACAACAGTCTCCACTACCCGGGATAACGCGTCAGCAACCGCGTTATCGTTACCTTTGACATACTGTATATCGCTCGTGAACTCGCTTATATACAATAAATGTCGTGTTCGTCTAGGAGTTTCTTTGTTGTCTGAACCTATTTTAGAAAAAGCATGGACCAACGGTTTATGATCGGTCATTATTGTAAGCTGTCGACCTTCAACCATATTACGAAAATGAACTATGGCTAAGTATACAGCTAATAGCTCCCTATCGTAGGTGCTGTACTTTCTCTGAGCGTCCGAAAGCCTCTTGGAGAAGTACCCCAACGGCTTCCAAGCCCCTTCTACCTTGTGTTGGAGTACTGCCCCAACGCAAGCGTTTGACGCGTCACACATCAGGTATAACGTACCTTCCTCACCCGGGTGCGATAAAGTTACTGCATTCTCTAGGGACGACTTACAGTGTTCAAAGGCGGCTATAGCCTTTTCTGTCCAACTTACCTTGGATTTATCTTTTTTCTTTGCACCATGTAGAAACTTATTTAACTCGGCTTGATGTTCTGCCGCGTGCTCTAAATGGCTCCTATAGAAGTTAACCATTCCCAAGAATCGGCGAAGCTGCTCAATTGTCTCGGGCCTGGGAAACTCCTGAATAGTCTCTACTTTGGATCTCATGGGCTTGATACCTTCCGTGCTGACCTCATAGCCTAAAAATTCAACACCGGCCTTACCAAAACTACACTTCGCCAAGTTTATAGTTATACCAAACTCTTCGAACCTAGCGAAAATCTGCTTCAGATGCTCCCTATGCGTAACGTGATCCGTGCTGGCAATAATTACGTCATCAATGTAACAGAAAAGATTAGAACTTTCCTTTCCGTTCTCGTTCCTTTTGCCCCGGGATTCGATTCCTTGCAACACACTGTTATTCATGAACCTTTGGAACGTTTGCGCTGCATTACGTAAGCCAAAGGTCATCCTCGGGAACTCAAAAAGCCCGAATGGCGTTATAATCGCTGTCTTCTCCACGTCCTCCGGTGCAATGCATATATTGTGAAAAGCTCTATTAATATCTAAACGGGAAAAAACACACTTACCTGCTAGTCCATAGGTGAAGTCTTGCAGCCTTGGGATCGGGTACCTGTCGGGCTTCGTGATCGCGTTGAGTGCACGATAGTCCCCACAGGGCCGGATCTGACCATCCTTCTTAGGCACCACATGCAGTGGACTGGCCCAAGGACTCTTTGAAGGCCTGCAAATGCCTAACTCTTGCATTAGCCTAAACTCATCCCGAGCGATTTTATACCTTTGCGGCGGCAAAGGTCTAACCTTAGCAAAAACCGGAGGAACCGACGTCTCTATGTGATGCACTATACCATGTTTACTCGGCTCCTTAAAACAAATAGGTTTTGTTATCTCCGAATATTGTTCTAATAGCTCGCGATACATACATACATACATATCATCCTGAATACTAGTTATCGCAGGCTCAGTATACACCACTACGATACCTTCTGTGTCTAACTGGGTGCGACCGTCAAGCAACCGTCTATTAAATAAATCAACTATCAATTTATGCTCTTTTAAAAAATCCGCACCGATTATAGGCTGCTTAACATCGGATATAATAAAATTCCACCTAAAACTACGGCGTAAACCAAGGTCTAGTTCTAACGATATTACACCAAAAGTCTTTATTTCTGTATTGTTCGCAGCAAAAAGTTTATAAGGACACTCAACTACCTTTTTCTTGTCGAACACTTTACTCACCGGGATTACTGACACATTAGCCCCAGTGTCCACTAGGTACACTAAACCCGTTTTTTGGTCTCTGACACATAACCGGTGATTACCTGCGGCACAATCGCTCACCGACGCTGACTGTACCGCCACTAGTTTCCCGAATCCGACCGTGTTGGTTGCGCCTTAGACCAACCGCAGGGTTGCTCGCACTCAGTTGCATTTTCTCTCAACCGGAAATGATGACGACATAGCCACGCTCGCCCCGTTGATTCGCGTTGACGTGGCGCAGACCTGCTCCTGGGCCGGAACCTCCGACGGCTCCAATTCTGCTCCCTCTCACGTGGACGTCCAAAACTCTGCCCTCGTGACCTGATTTCTTCCACTTCCCCGCGGAGCTCCTTCAATTCTAGGGACATGCTGCGCATGTACTTAATCAACTCGGTATCCACGTCGGCAGCTGCAGGCGCGTTGCTACATGATGCTACCGCTGCTACCCGTCCGATTCCCAAGTTCTCCAAAATCTTATCCGCCATGGGTGCCAGGCTCTCTAAGCCCACGTCCCCACTGACTGTGAGCACTGCTCTAACACTAGGCGGCAGGTGACTTAACCACAACTTTCTTAAGGGCTCGTCTGTGACTCCGCAGTTCCTTGCCAGTTCCGTCATCTTTCTTAACAGCTGTGACGGCTTCTGTGTGCCAAGGTCCATCTCATTAACCAGCCGCTGGAACTGCGTTTCGGCACTCTCCTCGTATACGGCCAACAAACGCTCTTTCAGCGCCCCGTACTTGGCGGTATCAGGCGGGGATTGTACTATATCGCTCACTTGCCGCAACGCTTCTTTATTCAGCTTTGCCAACACCAGGTCAAATTTCACGCTGTCACTTTGTTTTTGTGGCGCCATAATCGACTCAAATCGGCTGAACCACATTCTTGGCATATCTGGCCAAAACTCAGGTGTCCGCATTTGGATTGTCACCATTGACACGTCGGCAAAGCCCTCCGACGAAAATCCGGCACTGTTGTGCGATAAGTCCGCTATTGCTACTTTACTTGTCGCCGGCGGCGGCGGCGCGAGGCCTGATGCGGTTCCGTGGCTGCCCGGATACATATTTATTTTAGCTACTATACTATTTCACTATTACTTAACGTTCAGTCCCTTATAGTTCATCAGAAGGAAATAATAACAAGACGTTCAGTTCATTCACTTGTGTAATTCTAGTTTGCACATAGATATAACACAGAATGTATAATGACGTTACAATATTTCAGTACACAATAGCTAATTAAAATGACCTAGCGAGGCGGTGCTCTGTAGACGACTGCCGAGCCCCATGCTACGCCGGCCGAGGTGCAGATTGCTGATCCGACATATTGCAACATTGTATGCCGCTACAACATCAACACCGATAAAAATAAACTAACAACTGAACTGATACAATTGCTACCCCTAAAGTAGATGCTAAGTTTGTAGGCGTGACTTATATAAACTACAATGGCGTAGCATTTAAAATTGACAAGTTAAGTTTTACTGCTAAAAGCCTTTAACGGTAACCAAGAGAAGAATGGGAGGTAAGATTAGAAAAAAGGTTTCCGCACCGATATAGAACCTTTTCAGAGCCTTGACGCTCTTTATGGTGCCACCGCTCTGTCTATATTGGTTTGTTTATTTGGCTTGGTGTTGTTTTTTCTCATAAACACGAATTTATCACACAAAGTTTTAAACGTTCGGGTCACGGGCTCATCAGTAAATGTGTAAGCCCGTGACCACGGCCGGTGCACTGCTGTCGTAACGTCAGATGTAAAAAGGTATGCCAGAGATACCTATACTGAGTAGCTTGCGTTAAAACTCGCTTATATATTTTTTTACTGGTTACACAGTTTTATGTTATTATGTTTTAGCAAACTTTATTTGGGAGAAATAATACTATTGATAATCCTTATCAAATACGTTTAAATCTATGGTCAAATAGAGTTCTTAACTACCTACGTCCAGCAGTGGACTGCGGTAGGGTGATGCTGATGCTGCTGCTGCTGATGAAACTTTATTTAAATCTACTTGAAAAAGTCGTTGAGTACCTACTGTAGTTTTATTTATAATCTACTACAACGTAGTGCTTCAAGTTATTTATGGACCTACCCCAGCGGTACTACAGTTACACAATAAAATTGTACAATTAAACAGATTTAATTAAGCCTAAAGTATTCTAGCAAGATATGTTTATCACAGAATGTTTCATTTTGGTAGAATAAATTCTTTATTTACAACAAGGGTGGCTAAACAAATATTCAGCTAGTAATGACCTCTTTAATCTATTTTAAGTGACATAAGAAAGTTATAAAATACATCGTACTCCGGAAGGCACATAAAGTCACTGGTCTTATCGTCGTAAGATAGTAGTCATTAAAGTCCACTTGTGTGGACAGTGGAACCTTTCGAGGCTTATGATGAACAAATAACAACAACATCATCATCATCATCATCATCAGCTCATTTTTATGTTCCCACTGCTGGGGCACGAGCCTTCCCCAAAGATGGATAGGGAGAACGAGTCTTAAACCACCACGCGGGCCCAGTGCGGATTAGTGGTGGTTAACGACTGCTGATGCAGCCGGAACCTACGGCTTTACGTGCCCTCCTTAGCACGGAGGAGGTCGAGATGATACATTTTTGGTCTACCAACCGACGACCGGCCATTGCGAAAGTTCCTTAACCACTCAGACCGGGCGCGTTAACCACTGCGCCATCGTGCTCCTCCAACACGAACAAACAACAACACACATTTAGATTTCCAGTAACCTCCATTTTTATAGCAATTAAAACGCCAAACTCCATGCTTTTGTAAAAATAACGATCACATTACCCCTACGCTAGCCTCTTACGTCGCTTAATTGTGCCTAAACTCACTCATAAAAAGCGACAGGGACATTCAGCTCCTTTGTTTTCGACCTCATTATTTCTACGCTCCTGAGCGAGGAAGCTGCGTGCTCGGTGTAGTGACCCCGCCCCGCCGCCGCTCTGATTAATGATATAACGTCTTTTCGACTGACATGCGCTAATGTTATTTTACTCCTGTCTCACTTCGGTACAGTCACCATGGAATTCGGAGTGATCACAAAATGTAGAAATGTTTCATTTTTAATATGCTACCATAATATTTTACTAGATAATAATTGTCTATATTCGCATAGTTTTTTTTTTTTTTTAATTACTCGGGCAGATAGCTCAATGACATAGTTAATCAGTTTACATATAACAATAAAGACTTAAATTCCAAGTACCTTAATTAGCACAGAATCATTGACATTTTTCAAATTCTATGTATTATATTATGTTCAATTCTAAAGCGTGCACGAAAATAGATATCATTAGATTCTAAATAATAAGAAGAATAAGAATAAATTAATTTTCTGTATAAAACTTAGTCTAACATCAAACTCGTAAAATATCGTTTATTTACATTATAATGTAAAGAAATTACAGATATTGTAAAGTTTAAATATTAAGGTTAGTAGTGCAAAATAATCTAAAAAATACCTTAAATAAGTAAAGGACATCATTTTATATGGGCCTTTGCTGAAAGTGCCGGCCAACAAAAAAAAACGGTACGTTTTGTTAGAACTAGTCATCCGAAGCAATTGTCATTGTGAAGCGTCAAGCGATCGTTTTGAAGTTGATACGAAAAAAAAATAAAAAAAAAATATTAAAAAGGTGAATTATCGAACTTGTATAACTTGGTTCAGAGCAATCCTACAACTTTTGTGCCATATCAACTATTACTCCAAATGGCTATTTCTAAGAATACGTACTATTTTTTTTTTGTTGGCCGGCACTTTCTGAAAAGGCTCAAAAATGTATGGAGCCCGAATGATCTCCTTTGCTTAAAAATTTAATGACAGCAGGTTAATTTGTAAATAAATTTAATGATAACAGGTTATCTTTGAGAGAAACTTGAGGATACGGTGCAGCAATATTGAAAGCAAAGCATTTATCGTAATGCGAGGTCACTAAATGGGTAGGAAATATCTTGTGCAGGTAGGCTCGTGAAACTGTCGGTCTCGGCTGCTGTTATCGTGAGATGGTAGTAATTAAAAACCAGCAAATTGCATTGGGCCAGCGTAGTGGGCATGCCCCGATATCTGCATGTGCTGATTGATTTTCAAGTGGACAGGCAAATTAAGACCATTATTGACTGATGGTGAAGTTGATGGTTGTGAAACGTCTGTTTTTCCTGTAATTAAAAAGTTTGGAAATGTCTGTAGAAAACAGAATATTTGACTGGACAAAAATAACTTAAAGGTATTTTGACCGCGATGGTGTTTTGATAATTTTGAGGTTGACTGTACGTTATTATTTATTCACCCAGCAACTGAGGAGGTCAGTGACGCCGCCAGTCACGCGCTTTTTGTAACAATCATTACAGTTAATCCACCTTATTCGCGGTAGTCGGATGGGTGGTCAAAAACGTGACCCTAATTATACTTAATGCATCAAAATACGGTCAACCTCAATTTTTCATTGCCATCAAAATCACATACAGCTTAAGATAGTTCGAATTTAAAAAAAATTACAAAAATTCCACGAGCAAGGTTCGAACCCCACTTTTTAACACTGATATTTTTCAAATTTAATTTTTGTTCGCAACAAAGTTTGCTTAAAATTTTATATGTAATATAATATTTTGGTATGAAAAATATAATTTTATAAAAAATCTTCATACAAAACGTCAATTTCATAGGTAAGGGCCTACCTACTTAACCATAATTTTAACTGTTTTAAAAAACATAATCACTAGCTCATATTTGATGTCCCACTTGCTGCGCACGAGCCTTCCATAAGGATGCAAACACCACATGGAGAACGGGAACCATCTCCACAGCTAAAATATAGACGTCCTGAATGGGTAGTAGGTAAAAAATTATGGACGATTCAAAAGCACTTTTCTAAAGTTTATTTGAATAAAGAATATTTGACTTTGACTTTGACTTTGGGCCGTGGACATGGAGAACGGGCTGTGGACATGGAGAACGGGCCACATGGAAACACCACATGCGGGCTTTGTGCGGATTGGTGGTTGTTAACGACTCCTAAAATACCAACGGCTTTACTTTTAAAACACAGTAATGTAAAATGCTTAAAGTATTTTCAAGTCCCTTTTAAGTTAAGTTTTCCATTGAACCAAGGAAGTATTTACCAGGCCATCACTTACAGAGTCGAAGTCGTGCAATAAAACATTGAAAATACAAAGTATCGACTGTTGGGAATCGACGCCCATCGTGGGGCTATTCAATTGATTTATGGACGCTCCGAGCTCACAGTCGAGCTGCGTTCACTCTGATCTAGTACTGACGGTAAGTTGTATGTAGGGCTTGATACCGTTACCAAAATAACCCTATATGTAACGTCAAGTAACGTTATTACTATAAACTTTAATTGGTGATGCAGGTAAAGTTATTTAGTAAACTGGTTACCTGTTGCGTTTTAGCCAATCTGCGTTTAGCGGTTAGCTAATTTACTGGTCAAAATACCACCCAGATAACGATATCAAGCATAACGTTACCTTTGCTTTTAACGGTATCTTCGTTTGACAGAAATATCGTTACCTAGTTTTACGGTATCAAAGCCCTGGTTGTATGTTTGTTCATTTTTAATCACATATTTATTAGTGAATAAATAAAATAAGGCTAGCCTTTTTTTACTATCAGTTTATATAGCATGCTTACAGGCATCCTACAAGAACGATAACACATAGTGAGATCAGGTCACAACTCACTTTACTGCCCTTATGCAGACTGGCAGGTTTTAAGGCGACGTATTTACGTGGCGGGGATCTTGATTTTTCCAAACAAATACAAAACATAATATGAAAGTGATATTTGATGACATGATTTTTCTTAATTGACTTTATTTTTATAGTTGCAGAAACACGATTTGTTGACTTTTATAACAGATAAAGGCAGGCGTGCAGGTCTGAGAAGCCACCCTCATACCGTGCTGACCATCAAGACACGTACCAAAAAGTTTGGACAATCGTTCCTTTGCCGAACTGCCCGTATGTGGAATGCGCTTCCCGCACACGTGTTTCCCTCCTCTTTCTCTCCCGGGTTATTTAAGTGGGGCGTGAAAAAGCATTTATGCAGGCCGCCATAGTGTGAGCGTTCGGCATAGCGTGGTAGCGCTGTGATGAACGCTTTCACTTCTTGGGCTTCACTGGCTGCTTTTCATCAGGCAGGGTGAAGCCATTATGGCGTGTCACAATAAAAAAAAAAAAAAAAAAAGATTAAAAAAAATCAATGTAACCTCTTTTAAAACATATATTTGCATTTTACAGACAAACCAGACCGATTTAAGCATCTAAATTTTCTTAGTAGATTAGTCTTAACACACACTTCAATATGCTAGTTCAATTTTTTTTAAATAATTTGTAGTTTTAATTGGAAGGAAAAAACAGTTTTTCTGATGGTACGGGGCGCAAACGCTCCGTATTAGATTAATTGTTTAGCGGTGCATCGCCTTTACGGCAAAGTAGAGGCCGGCTTGCATTTGGCGCGCCTTTTTTTAACGTGTCGAATCTGCTATCAGACCGTCTCGACCGCGTTGTTGCTAGGATCCGTGGGGTGTGAGGTTGGACGATGGTCTGCCTTACCCACTAAACCACACGGTACCCGTCTGCCGCAATTGCGGAAACCCAAGAACTCATCGAGTCATTCGCGAATATTTCAATGATTTTGTAGCTGTCCCCCGACAAATAATATAAAAGAGGGCCGAGCACACTAAGTTTACTAAGCAATTGCTTGAAATGTCAGTAACCTCCGGTATTTTATCAAGAAATGCGATTCACAGCATACACTTATAATTAATTATCTTAATTAATGGCTTCGCGTTTAGCACTTAGCCAATTTCAAGTATTTTTTATTGTTATTAGTAGTAAGGATACAATTGTACGGTAGATAGAAATTAAAATGGATTCTCACAACACGTGTTATTACGGAAAGAACTCGGGTGAAACATCAGCATACACAATAATTGTATTCGGTTTAGTGTGCGCCTTTTTGAATACGCCATCTTATCTGTGTCTGTCACCGAAACAACAATGTAACATGATACATTCCTACAGTTAAAGATGGTGTAAGATTCTAGACAAAATTCTATACCATTTTCAGCCTTCTCAACAGTTTCCATCAAGTAACTTAAAAGCCAAAGGTTTCCTAGTAGTTCTGTACAAAAAAAACACTTGCCCATCGGCCGGCAAGTCCGTACAAACGCGCCCCCAACTCCACAGCACTGGAGATCCCATTGTAGACGTCTTACGTAGGCGCAGTCGTTGCGTAACGCGGCCTAAGCTCCGCCATCGGCCCGAATAGTTCCCAACAGCCGGATTATTGACGCTATTGAGAGTGAAACGACAGTTCCGAGTTCACTTACTATAAGCAGTAAACATAATAATGTATTTTATTGTTGTATTTGAGATGGCGCAACCGCTTTCATCGGACCATTTCTATACTCAATCACTTAATGTAACTTTTTTCGTAATGTATTGTGTGTAAATGTGAAAACATGTTTTTTTTGTTAATTCATTGTAATCACTTAAAGTCATGCTAAGGTCGTTTTAAGCTAAGTTGTTTCTATTGATTTGTATTTGCCTTTTTTATTATTTTTACAACAAACAAATTAATTTGACCAGTAAAGGGTATTACGTGAAAAATAACTGTCGTTTTAATTTTTAAAAGAAACGCATAGCGAACAATATTTATAAACATAACTTAAATACTACTTACTGCTCTGCCTATTTAAGTTAACTTATTTTATTTTTTATTGAATCATTTATTTAAAGGACAACCACCAAGACAAACACGTGATGACAGACAATGACATGAACCAAATGCCCACAAACGTGGTTAGAGATATACCGATGCCACCATCATTTTAATGTACTATTAACAAATTTTCTGGATATCCACAATTAGAGCGATTTTTCTGTGCAGGGGTCAGTGGCTATACCCGCCCCTTTTGTTTTTGACAAATTTTCTGGATAACATTAGGAATTTTAAGAAAGAAATTAATTTTTACTTAAGCTTTAACAATGAACTAAAACAATAGGCTTTGACAAATAAAAGGTCGGAAGGTTTACTATTGGTCATTCTATGGTCATCTTCATGGTATGGCATCACAAGCAATAACTAAATAGAACATATTGTAGACTTAAAGCTAGGTGTAGTCTCAATTAAAGGCTGCCATGGCATGCAAAGTGGATTAGTGGATTTTATGAATAAATAATATAATATTTTGCTTTAAACTATAAAAACTGCCATATTCGATTATTTAATAATTATATATAAAATTTAAAAAGTTACTAGAAATCAACCAGGTTCAAATGCGAATGACTGCAATATTTTGCGCTTAAATCTCTGCGGTTCGTCTGCGAGAACTTTGCTAATTTTATTATACTCTCTTTGCACCCTGTTCATAGTTGCGTGGTGACCCAGATTTGTCTTACTGCCTTTTACTGAAAAGGGGACATACCTTCCAGCACGAGCTGAATTGTGTGGAATATTAAAATTGATTAAAAAAATGTAATTTTTGTATGTAAGTTAAATAACGCCTGATTCCATTAATTAAAATTTATTAAACTTAAAGGTGATGGGCAATCCACATATACATTGACTATTTTGTATAATGCCATAAGATCCAACGATCCAACAAATACCTTCTTTCCTGCAAACTGTTAAGTTTAAAATAAGTCAGCCGTTCCTTATAAGAAGGTATATAATTATATTATATGTTCGGTACGAAATATGGCACAAATATACGCTCTAGTGTATTTCTATGATTTGGTGCAAATCGGGCAGATTTAAGAGAAAGTTTTAAATATTTTTTTTCAACTTTCACAAGAATCTGTTTCAAGATTATAAACTATTTATGTAATTTATACAACATTATACGCATTAGATAAGTAGATATCGACTGATGAAATTCTATACTTCTGATGGTAATGAAAACTGTGGAGTTGGTAATGAAAATTTGGGACTAAGGTAATGAAAAATATTTACTGGTAATGATGATGTAAATAAAATCTCGTAAGTTTTACATAATCATAGTTTATTTTAAAAAAAACATAACAAAACATACAAATTTTCCAAGTAAAATAAAACAAGAGTTACTTCACAAAATTCTAAATTTCTAAGAAATCTTAAATCTTCTTTAATCTTTCAATTAATAAAAACCTAAAAGTATTAAATAATCTTAGAATCTTTTTACATAAATTAGTAAACAACTAAAAATAGGAACTTAACAAAAAATACTCCAAAATTTGTATTTTTGTACCAATAAAAAATATAATATTCACTTTAAAAAAATCAGTTTCCTATCGCAAATCAAATAATTTGGTTATCTTATCAGTCATGTTTTACTTAAGAAGCTACGAGTTGAATTAAATATTAAATTTTAATTACTTAATGTTAAGTAATTACAATAGTAATGAAACATAACTGCCCTGCTTAGTGATATCATTTGGCGGTTTTGAGTAACATACTGATCCGAAATCACTAGAGTTGTAGCTAGCTCTTGTTTCTTGTCTAAGCATATTAAAAGCTGTTATATCGCGCCTGTACACCACATACCGGTCATTAAAAAGTTCGCCATCGAATATGGTACCGTTTAGCCAAGTTTAACATAAGAATATAACGTCGATAGATTTCAGCACAAGTAGATAATTATTCTGACGTGTCAGTCTTACGCATATAAACGCGGCTGCCGCGAACCCATACGTGCATATATTGCAGCTCCTTTGCTAGAGCGCGCGCCGATTCATGTGGATGTTTATTTTCCGGCGATAGATTTTGGGTAACAAAAACGGCGGTCCCCTTGTCGTTTCCAAAGCCTAGATGCCCTGCGTTCAGTCTATCCTGCGGGTGACTTGACATCCTAAGGGCTTCGTTCTCCTTCGTGATGGACTCTATTTTAGTTTTGCAGGTTGAAATGTCTGTGTTCATGATGGTTCGTAGCTCCGAACGGATGACGCATGATCCAGAGCAACCTGTCAGTTTGGGCGCGGGCGCAAGCGAAGACGGGGGCGCGGCCGCGGCCAGCTTTTTAGACGGGCCCTGTTTTCCACGGCGCAATGTTACATTTGACTCAGCGTTTGTATGGGCAGGTGTTGACGGTCGAACTGGCGTATTGGTGTTATCGCTTCGCAGTTTTCTGTTGCGACATTGTGGGCAGAGCCAACTCGCCATTGTGTCAGATGACAGCTTCTTTTACTCGGAAGGTCATAAATGGCAGTGGAAAGCGCACGGCAGGCACAAGCGGTGCGTAAGTAGGACAGCAAATTATGTCGATTGACTTTCAATATAGCGATGGTGCAGAGGGTGCTAAAGGCACGAGCGATAATCGGGACGATAAATTTGAAAAATAATTTAAAGTGCTCAACATGGACTTACTCGGGCACAAACTTCGGTAGTTATGCTGAAAATAAATTAAATTAGAATACAAAACAAAAAAAAACAATAATAAAAATAAAAAAATAAAAAAAATGAGCAAGCCTCATGCTGCGTCCGCACGCTTAGCACTTGCCGTTGCCGCAAACTTCAAACCTCTACAAATGTTTGGAATGATTTGGGAAATTAAACGTCGCCATCCACACGCTTGCGAGTGCTTTAGTTTGTTTTGAAGAGGCAAGCATGGCATTTGGAAAAAGAGGTAATACTAATCTGAAGAGCATTTTCATGTGTTACTGCTTTCAGTGTCACAATGAATTACTAACAACTAGCTGACCGGGCGGCTGACTTCGTACCGCTTTGACAGTTTCCATGACAATAAAACAAACAAATCATTTGTCCGCTTAAGAACACCCGTATCACATGATGGACCCCTATAGCAGCGCCACCTACTGGGTCCAATTGTAAATCTAAACCATTCTAGAATCCAATTGAACACACACAGAAAATTTCATCCAAATCGGTCCAGCCGATTAAAAGGAGTTCAATAACATACATACTCACAGAAGATTTATATATTTAACTCTTTCAGGGTCAGAGGGATGTATATTCCCACCACATTTTGAACTTTATGGGATTGAGATAAGATTAAAAACCAAATGAAATATGTGGTCAAAAAATCAACCACCATGCCTCAAAGAGTTAAAGATAAACGCAGTAACTCCCAATTACTAGTTAAGAGCGCAGCAAGTCCGTCCTTACTGCTTTTAAAGTTCGCTTTATTCACCGAAACCATGCTAAGAAAGAATGTTTTTTTAAAATTAAAATTGCTGTGTTAGTGTAAGAAATATTTCAGATATTTTTTTATAAAACAATGCATATCAAGCTATACAATAACAGTAAAACATATTTTTTAAACTTTAAAACAAAGCTACAATATTTAAAAAATTAAAAAATATTTTACCGCCATTTACTCAAAAGTGGTCTAATCTTTCTTACTGCGTTTTAAATTAACACGGCATATTTTATTCGAATAATTATTCATTATTACTAACTTGAATATTTTATCAATGATCTGCACTTTATTGAGACTTATTATCATCAGTAAATATTTATTAATATAGTTTAAAAGTCAATATTACAATAGAAAATAGAATAAAGAATTAACAAATAAGTAAGTATATTTTTTTACAAATCATAAAGAGAATGCAGTATATACTCATTAGAAGACATTTGACAAATGACACAATATGTCAGATAATAATAATATGTATTGTTCTTAATATCGATTTTATATTTACGAAATGGCGCGCGCTTGCGCGCTCACCCGACTTCTTGTCATACTGTTACGTCCAACTTCCGTCACATTTCATGAAATCGCTTTCACAAATTGTATATTTAGAAGGCGAGCAGAAAGATGTTACACATCAAAAACAACGCAAAAAGTTTAGTGGCCATAACTTGATTCTGAGGTACCTGAAGGATTTGCTTGATGCGCCATTCCGTCACCCAACGCGCGTCGCCACACAGCAACTTATAAGCTTGGCGAAATGTAGCTAAGGATAGCAGTCAGCTGCTTCGTGTGTTCGTAGGTGATTAGTCGAAGGCCAACTTCTTTTGTTCGCAGATTTAGAAGTAACTTACGAATACCGCCGAAATGTCACTGTATTACTGATGTTTTGCCTCTTTCGCCTTGTGATTTCCTTTTAATATTAGCAAATTAGATGTAATTTAGGCCAAGCTATATATTAAATAGAAGGTCGCTTTACAAAACTGACACTTTGCTACGTTTAGAATTTTAAATGAAACTTCTTATTACGAGTGTTTTTTAAAAGTACCATTAATTAATTGCCGCCTCATTCGTCGTCGTCGTCGAGACAGGAACGAAGCGCAAACAAAGAGTTAACTCTGCTTTATCAACCAAAGTGCATATTGTTACCATGCAAGTTAAGATAAATTGTTCTTTTTCTTTGCATTTGCCACCCAAAGAATGTTTATATACATTACCATAAGAAAAGTTTTGAGCGACATGAGAATGAATGAACAGGAGTTCTGTGTACATAGCAAATTATTTTTACTATAAGCTACTGTATATTTAAATTTGTCGGGACTAAATTGAACATAATGCTTGCCAGGTAAAGTACTTCTCGTTTATACACATTAAAATTGCGTCTTGTTGGGTTGTAATAGAGTCTCTAATAGAATAACAAGTTGTTCTCGTAGCAGGAGATGCGATGCTACGATGCTACGACGTAGACTCTAAGTTACAGTGCTACGTGATAAAGGAACTTATTACTCTGGCCGCTTTATGACTGTGAATCTATATGTTGAAGATATGACAATATGGCTTACATACATATTCAGTGTGGAAACTGTCCGTAGCTGCACTGAAACTAAATGGAGGTTAAGGAGTATGATATTGCTCGGGTTGGGTTCAATTTTGCTTGAGGAGTTATGGCTGGGTATTAGCAGTAAAAATGTCGAGTAAAGTTGACGGCGGCGCATAAAACTAGTCATTTTGTTCGCCGAAGCTCCACCACTCAAGTTATGCAATTGCAAATGAAAAGCGCGCGTTCGCCCCGAATACGGTCTTCAGCGCCTTTAAAGTTATAAGCCTAGGTATTACGTCATTGAACGACAGAGCATCCAATCCAAATTGGGGTCTATTTGAAATTCGATTCCTATATTTGAGTCTTAGGTCTATCTTTCTGCCTAATTTACGCTCTTGCAAGTAAAGCCGTTGGTCACCGTTAGTCCCAGTTGTTGTGGTGAGATCACACGCGACAACCACTCAACCCGCATTGGCCTGCGTGGCGGTAAATGGCTCGCACTCTCTGTGTGCTAATTGTTCATGCATGAGATAGCCCACTCTCAGCAACAAATATAAATATCAATATCCATATTCAAGCTAATATTTTAAATGTGAGTGTGTTTGCTTGTTTATTTAAATTTTATTTAGGATCATCGTGATTACTTGCACAGATATGGTTTAAGATAATTACGAGATAAAAAATAATAATGTTTCCGAGTCCATGCGACGACGAAATTCTTCGAAATTTGATGAAATTCTTATTTGCAGAAAGTTAACATCTCATTCTCACGATGTTAAGGCTGGTGGTGGAAGCGTACTTTACCCAATATCCTCAACCACTGAAGGACTTGCTACCTTACCCCCAACTGTTGAGATACAACAAAGCCAATTTGTTGTTGCGACGACAGACTTAGATGGTAGCAGTGGTGATGTAAAACATTGCATACTAAGCTAGTTAGCTATAAACAACATAACACCGGTATCGCGTGACCAATCGCAACGTATATTTATGTTTGTGTGTATCAAACTCGCTGCGATGTTCTCGCTAACTGCTTGAGGCAGCTGGGAATAGCGGGCGATGTTGTTGGTGTTAATGGCTTGCGACACGCATTCTCTTGTGTTAGCTTAACCTACGCTTTTAAATCGTCGCCAGCATAACGGATGTTTCTGGCGTATCAGTATACCTACTTCAGCAGCTTGGACCCTCTAAAAGCCATTACACGTTTACAGAATAAACTGAACATGCACAGAGAAAAAAAATTCTTACTAGTTCGACAATCGAACTAATGAATCAAACTAATGAGAACAAACGACTCGCTTAGGCCTAATTCTACTCGTATAACAAGGGTAAGACGACCCGGACGACACGCGCTCTACACCAGGTACAAACATTATAACATATACCTTCACGAGCTCCTAGACATTAGAGGTGCCCTCGGGTTGTTCCGCTCCCGATTTGACTGAACCCCTTGGAGAATCTAGTGAGGAACCGGGACACGCACTAGTCCGTGATGCAATTTCCTCTAGAAAATCTCTGAGGGTGTTTCGTTTCATACGGTTTAAGGAACCGTTTAAGTTTCTAGCCGCCCTCGAAAAAGTCCGGTGACGCTGAAAATGTCGTTTGACCAATCAGCAAACTCTTTTCAAAAAACCGCTTGGTGAGTCCTTGCTCTTGTCTGTTTCTCTTGTTACTTCCATAGCAGACAAGTTCCAACCTTGAACGACGACGCAATGCTCTCTTTTTACTTACGCATGCTTAGGATAATAATCTAAGGCATGATGTAAATTTGCAAACTTAGGTGGGTATTTAATAATTTTTTCTCTTTTGTATTTTTTGACATGTTGAGATTGTCCTTTAGATTTTGTGTTTTTATTTGTGATGGAAAGTGTCTTCTTTGTTTGTTTGTAAGGCACAAATGTTTTATTCTTCAACAGGAATTGTTGATAATTATCTTAATATCTTTTACTAACACAGCAACACTAATATAATAACATTGTGTGATGAAGACGTTCAAATAAGATAGGGCCCCTTCTACCAACCTCAGCTGCCACAGTTTCCCGCCCAGAGTAGACTTACTAACCAATGGCATCATGGCATAATGGCGTAGCTATTTGTAGCCTAAACTAAATAAATTATTTTGAATTTTGATTTTTTTTTAATTTTGAATGTTTGCATATTTTTCTTAAGTCCTAGGTAGAACGCATACCACGCGGGTGGTACATGTGCAACGTGTTTCAGTCTCTACAGCTCCGTAGACTGACGACGTGAACCCATTGCTATTATAATCGTTAGTTCTCTCGATGTTAACTTGACTATTATTAATGTGTGCACATTCATCAGCATATTTTGAAAAAAAATTAAAGAGAAATTGCATTGCACCACCATCTTGAATACATTTAGATCTATATAACCACAGATATTCTGTACCCTGTGGATCTAACCTACTTCTAAGATGCGTCGTTATGTTTGTTTAATTTTTTTATAATTGATGTTGAAATCGACTAGATTTAGATCTGAACATTGCTATTGGTGAAGACGTTGTTGAGGTAGCTCATATCAACTTTTTGGGTGTTACTCATCATCATCATCATCTCAGCCAAAATACGTCCACTGCTGCGCGAAGGTCTCCCCCAAGGATATGAGGGGTATTTGCTGTAATCGCCACGCTTGGCAGGCGGGTTGACGATCGCAGTAAGTTGAGGGTAACCTCAGAGAGATGCTGCTGCCCATCCTCTGAAATAGTCCCTTAGTCGGCTTTTACGACACCCACGGGAAGAGAGGGGGTGGTGCAATTCTTTATCCCCGGCACCACTAGCAGGTAGGTAGCGGCAGGTGTTACTATGGACACTCATCTTAAATGGAAATATCATGTTAAAAAGGTGAAAAAAAGATTTTCTAGCTATTGCTATGCAGTCTCAATACTAAAGAATGTAATGTCGGAGGATGTGGCAAGGAGCGCTTATTTTGGCTATGTGTATCCCTTTCTGGCTTATGGCATTATATTCTGTATCTGAGGTAATTCTGTACAATCTCAGTCTTCTTTTATTTAACAAAAAAAATGCACGTGGTATACCGTAGGTATACGAGTATACGAGTATAATACTGATACGCTGAGAAATACGATTACTATTGACTTTTATTTTTATTTATATTCTAGAAATTTTCAATTCAGTAAATGAACTTAAAGAACTTTTTGAATGTAAAACAGAATTTAAAAATAACCTACGCTCTCAATATAAATAGGATATCTTTTTAAAAAAACCAAAGTAAAGAGCTATTTTATGAAAAAAGACACTTATGCAATGAGTGTTAAAATATAATATATAATCACTTGCCAAATTCCTTTTTAGATGTTAAAGGGAAATGTTTTTAAGAAAAAAATAAAATAATGGCTATTCATTAAGGGGTTTTATAATTTAAATGAATATTTCATGAATTTAAATTGATATTGGTGGACATTGTTATAATTAAATTGTAATAGGTATATTGTAAATTAATTAATTATTTATTAATGAAATTGTAAGTTAAGATTACTTATTTTTTAATAATTCATGATATACATTTATAATATATGCACTGTATTTCTATAATATTAATTCATGTCTATCTAGTAAATGTTATATAAAACAAATATTGTATGTCCGAAATGGGCACACTGTTGTTTCCAAAAATACTGTTAAGACCTTGTATGTACACAGTGAACAATAAACAATTATTCTATTATATTCTATTCTATTCTATGATAAATACAATGCTTCATATTTATATTTTTGCAATGTTATTGCAAAGTATATTTTTATATCGCTCGGTGAGAAAAAAAAAACAAC
The DNA here is from genome assembly GCA_947562085.1 of Eudonia lacustrata. Taxonomy (NCBI): domain Eukaryota; kingdom Metazoa; phylum Arthropoda; class Insecta; order Lepidoptera; family Crambidae; genus Eudonia; species Eudonia lacustrata. The sequence goes on along the minus strand of OX387339.1, from coordinate 64,358,275 downwards.
ACTTCTTCTGCGTTTTTTATATTTTTCTTCAACAGTTTCGTATGGTACATAGGTAGGTGTTATATAAACTAAAACTATATTACATTTACATCAATTACATCAATAACATTTATCACACAGGTACAATTCGAAATTAAATTAATTTTTATAAAATTATATTAGAATCTATACATTTATAAAAAAATATTTATTATACACTAGCGGCCGCTGGCGGTTTCACCCGCGTGGTTCCCGTTCCCGTGGAAATATCGGGATAAAAAGTATCCTATGTTTTAATCCAGGTTATAAAATATCTGTATGCCGAATTTCATCCAAACCCATCCATCCGTTGCAGCGTGAAGAAGCAACAAATATACACACATACACACAAACTTTCGCATTTATAATATTAGTGTGATTAATTAATATATATACATACAATTATACTTATCAATAAATACATCATGCACTATCTTCATCGTCAGAGTTACATACATCACTCCATAGGTCCCACAAGCTTTCATAGTAACTCAGTAATGCATGTTTAATATGTGCATTGAAATACGCGATACGGTATACGCGATACCTTGACAGACTTGAAAAAGATTTTGCCGAGGAGTCTTCTAGGCAATATAATCTTTTTGAAGTCAGTGCCGGCGGGCGTGCCGGAGGAGGCTCACAAACACTTTTTAAAGTGCAAAGTTTTCATTATTGAAATCGCTTTCAGGGAATGTCTTAGAGCTCCCAGCCACATATTACCGTTCTAGACATATGAGAACTCTCTCACTCAAAAGAAAACCTCCAGGCAAAGTTAGCGCGGAGTAACAAAATTGCCTTTTTCCTTTCACAGAGGGTTCAAATGAATGCAGTAATATTCTCCTTGGCAACCTTTGACCGACCACCTAAGGGAACGTCACTCCAATATAATATATCATGATCATTTTCTCCCATGTATGGTTTTCTTTCAAGTTTTATGTTTTGATGTTGTATGTAACAAGTATGTATGTACAGGTATGTAAATCATTGAGAGTATAGATAGAGTATTCACTCTAACTTATATTTAGCAACTCGTTGTGCCTTTAGAGCTCCCAGCTTTAGATATAAAGGGTTTTGAATTTATTAGTTAATTGTTGTAGACAATGTAACTTTGAGCCACAATAAAACGTTTGAAAAGCAGTCGGAACAAAAGCGAACCTAGTACCGTGCTTTGACAATTAATCTCTTTATTGTGTGAAAGAAGCCCTTACAAACTGCTTAAATCTCCCATATGTAAGGATAAATCGCTGCGTTCGTTACAGCTTATCAGCGTTTGACAAAATCCTACACAGTAAAATAAAGAAGAGCTAAAAGCAAATAAAATCAAAACATCCCCAGCATGCGGGCCATCTGCGACCATTCATGGCATTTATTTTCAATACCGCTGACTTTTCTTGATCTCTATCTCATTCCGTTAAGGTGCAAGTTGGTGCGACTTAAACCGTTGTTACGGAGTCTCCTCACGTGCGGCGCGTTCCGAAACCGCCCGTCAGCGGGCGTAGCGTTTTTTATGTGTTCATTTGGCAACAGATAAGGTTCGGTTTTATGGGATAGATTACTGGGCACCAAAGCGGCTAATAGACGTATAATGTGTAGGGAAAGTACAGTTGCTGATGGTTCACTATGCTGCATTTTTGGCTCCCAACCAACGGCCGTTAACGATTGGATGTGTATTCAGCAATTCTGTTTTATTGCATATTAAAGATCTTTGTCTGTCGTTACTATCGAATTATGTTTTGATCATGCGATCTAATACTTACAAGTGTATCTTAGTATGTTTTATGTACGTGTATTCCCTTTTTGTAAGAAATAGCTAGATTAAATTTCTTAAAACCAAATAAAGATTTGTACGCTCACCGTGTTTGCCTTTGTTCCCGGATGTTGTCGTGAGGTGACAGTGATTAAAACTTATCAACCTGCATTTGGTCAGCGTGGAGACTTTTGGCAAGATCTCCCCCTTTGTTGTTCATTTGGTTAGGCTACTACAACCAGTGGTATCTTTATAGGCTGACGAATGTGACCCGTTAAATATTAATAATAAGTTTTTAAAAGTCCCGTAGAAGCCTTCAGACAAAAATGTAGTATTCCTTAACTCTTCGTTACGAAGTGTTATTAAAATTGAAAGTAATTGCACCTACAAAATAGTACATATGGGTCTAAGCAACATTTTATTTTAAAACACAATAAATTGGAACCTCCCGTGACCGCCACGTTGCAGATCCCGTTCAGCCCAGACAGAAGGCGAAGCTTCCGAATTACAATATTTATGAAGCGGCCGATATGAATATTTTTAAAGGAATTAAACCGACATTCAGCGATATTAAACCGGCGTTTAGACCTTTAATTAGTTGCTAATTAGAATTTTATCAAATACGGTTGAGGCCATTGTGTGACCGTTGTTAACTCATTACTTATTCATGCATTAAGTGACATTTTTATAACATTTCAGTATGGCAGAAAAATAAAATATACATAATTTATTTTAGATTTGATATATTTTACTTGAGCTCGATGGCGCAGCGGTTAACGCATCCGGTCGGCAATTGCTAAGGTTAAGCAACTTTCGCAAAGGCCAGTCATAGGATAGGTGACTAAAAATGTGGTTGGTGGTCTGTTCTTTATCCACCCATAAGGAAGGCTCGTGCCCCAGCAGTGGGGACATCAAATGAGCTGATGATGATGGTGATGATGATGATGAATAGGCCTTCATCGCACCTGATCTTAAGTGATGATAAGGCCTGAATCCTCAATTACTAAGGGACTGGCTTTTTTAACTCTAGCTGTCGGAACTACTCGGAAAACAACAATGCTAATAACATGTTATGGCGACATATTTAGATAAGATGGTGGTAGCTAGCCAGGCGGACCTGAAACAAGCTCTACCACCAACCAAAATCCAAGCCATCGAATTTTCAATTTCGGCTTTGAAGGCAATCAAGCAAATAGTCCGCCTGATTGAAAGCGTTCGCCGTAGTCTATAGAATCAACAATGTCATGCCGTAGCCTCTTGGGAAGACCGGAAACTCAATGTACAACCTACCTAGGCGTTTGCAAACGTTTGGAAATACCTTTGAAACAGCTCTCTGTCTGCGGCCATTCAGCTCTATGTATATTCAAGCTTGTAGACGTAGTATTATTGGTCATTCTGTGCTTGTAGGCATAAAGCAATATTTTTGAGCAAATACTGTGTACTAAATAATAAATAATAATGTACATGTACAGTCACGAGAACGAACATGTAAACAATGTGACTCTTAATACAATGGAATAAGAGTCAAAACTAATCACAAGTGTAATACTCGTGACTGTACTGTAGTACATTACCCGTTGTAGGTACAAGCGGTAGACCAATACATACGACGACAAATTCACTCTTCAGACTTCATAAGCTGAAATTTATCGATTCGATAAGATTGTGGTAGCTGGACCAACAAGCCTTACTACCAACAAACCGATTATATACACAAACACTTACCCCTCGCTAGGAATCGAACCCACTAGACCACAGAGGCGGCAAGCATCGATGTATGACCTACACTTTCCGTCTAAACGTTATTTGCTACAGTAGTATTGTGATTTTATTATCATCATAATGCTAATTACTGCGGCACAGTATATACCGATGCAGTTATAATTATTAACATAACATCAGTACTCTGTTATTTGATTCAATACATATTTTTATTATTTAGCTTTTTTACCTCATTATTAATCACTGCTGGGTTCAGTATTTTCCGCTTATAACTCAGCACTTGGAGAGATCAGACATCCTACTAATATTATAAACGCGAAAGTTTGTAAGTACGGATGGATGTTTGTTACTCTTTCACGTAAAAACTACTGAATGGATTTGGATGAAATTTGGCATAAAGATAGTTTATAACCTGGATTAACACATAGGTTTTTCCCACTTTTTATCTCGATATTTCCACGGGAACGGGAACCACGCGGATGAAACCGCGAGCGGCCGCTAGTTGACTTAATACAGTGTTGACCCAATGCAGATTTTGATAGGTGTTAACGACTGCCAACTACCAGTAACAACTGGGTACAACGGCTTCACTTGCCTTGCGATACAAAGAGGAGCTCGGTATAAATTTAAACTGGTCATCCTTATTAATCTATATAAAAACATAAGTTAACGTATGCTTGTGGCTCAACTTTAAACTATGTATTTATTACTGTTTTCGTATAAGAAATGTAATTCCTAATAGGTTAGAGAAGCTTCTATAATGCAAACTGAAACTGTTTTAAAGATACCTTTTCTTACCAATTTGGACAGGCCCTCAATCTTTTAGTTTCAGCAGTGGCTTACAGAAAACCTATTTAAAGATTTTGACTGAATTTATCTACCACAATGCACTTTACAAAAGCGCTGAATCTTTGGGCAATTCCTCGCTGAAGCCTTTGATTGTTATTGCACTGTCTGCAGCACTCTTCAGTGCAGCCGGCTAGACTCTACCTCTTACCGAATAGGTAGGTAATAATCTTGATGTTCATATACGTTTTATCAAGAATCCATGCTGGTCTGGGACGTGATAATTATTTATCGTATGTCATTACATATTAAATTAACGCTGTGGAGTTTCTTGCGCTCATTCTTCTCCACAGCTAAAAAATAGACGTCCTGAATGAGTAGTAGGTAAAAAATTTTTTATGGACGATTCAAAAGTACTTCTCTAAAGTTTATTTGAATAAAGAATATTTGACTTTTACTTTGACTTATCAGTTGCATGTCGTAACAGCCGTTTATAGGCAAAGGTTGTAAGATCGCCGATCGCTTGATATGCAAGCATCCAGCATCAAGCGATCGGCTTACAACCCATCACTGATGTAATTGATTCTACATTGGAACCCTCCTTTGTTTATGTTGAGTGTGGCGACGGGTCGACGATTAATGATAGGTATACTTAAAATTAGTGATTTCAATGTTTTGTCTACCCCTTCTATCTGTAAGTAAACATGAAAAGTTTAATTGAATTTTATAAACTTCATAACTTCGGTCACATTTTTCTCAAGAGCAAGAGAGACTTACATAACTGTTATAACTGTCGTATTTATTTAATTTAAAGTGTAATTTGATTCAATTAATTTATAATGTATTTATTGATTTTATTGCTTTGTGTTTGTATTTGTTTGGTAAATAATTAAAATGTAATTTAATTTATTATTTATTTATTTGTTTTATTGAATTTGTTAATTTTACTAAAATAGGCTAAGGTAATTATTGTACCTAACCCAAATGAGCCTTGATGCTTGAATAAATACAGATATAATTATATACATATATATTATAACTTGGACCAATGGCGTATGTAGATAACTTTTTGTGTGGTATTATCTTCGAAAAAGATATGACTCAAGAAAATATCTATCTGACACTTCCATTAAGTGTCTACGTAAAAGGTATAAAACAAAAATAGTCACATCTTCCGTAAAATTTCTGGAACTCCCTCCATCAGCTATTTTCGAGAATTTTCAAATCGAGCTAGCAAAATTCAAAAGTATGACAGTTTACCGTTATGGGCTGACGTTGGAACCTCGGGGAATGAATATAATGCATGTCGGAAGTAAAAATCTTTTATACTTTTAGCGAGAGGCGCAGTCCATAAATGTCGAACGCGAGACGGCCGCTTTTAACACGTTCCAATGAAAGTTCACAGCCGCCTTTTACACTAGCGTTGTCGGCGGCTGTAACAATTTTGATATTGCGTTTTTGTGAAGTGTTCGTGAAGTAAAATAGGTATGTATTTGAATATTAACGTAAATCAGATGGGACTTGAACTCACGACCTTTTTAAAATCGTTACGGTTAAACGTTTGGCCTTTATCTTGGATTATTGATGACAATGGCGAAAAAGGAAACGCACTTCAACCGAAATCCTCAGCTACTGAGGCGCTGGCAATCTTATCTGCAGCTGCCGGAACACAACAATGCTACATAACATTGATGTTATGGCGACATACTTAGTTAAGATGGTGGTAGCTAGCCAGGTGGACAAACAAGTCCTAAGAGGCGATTAAAACTGAAATTAACTTACCCATATTAATGATAACGAAAAAACTTATTGAACAAAGGCGACTAGCCTCAGGTAAGACTTGAACCCACGACTTTTCGGAATCCAACCGACGGCTGTTCCATCTAAGTTCGAAGCGTCTTATTTTAAAAGCTACATCATATTAATTTAATTTATGCTAATTAGGTCTTGGGCCCACGTGGTGGTTTATGGCCCGTTCTCCCTGTCCATCTATAGAGAAGGCTCGTGCCCCAGCAGTGGGGACATCATATCTGATGATGATGAGGTCTTTGTTTCATGAGAAGCTGATATATTACCGCGCTTCATTCGATTTCACTGAACTAGGACAACACTTCGAGTACTATATTGGTTGATACGTACTTGTGTGCTTTGGATGTTATTAAGTTGTTGAATAAAAATAACCTGATACTTCAGAAATATATCGAAGAACGAATAATCAAATCATTATGGCTTCAAAGCACGTAATATGAGCTGGTTAATATAACTAGCGACCTATATAACATTTGATATGCGCGAGCGCTGATCAGCGCCGCCAAACTATTAAAATTCTATTGACTGTATTCACGGCAGACGACGGATTAATTTTACAATGAGATTAATGTTTATTTGCGTTTTAAACTTACAATAAACGAAACAAACATTGCGCCAAAAATCATCAAACATTTTACTAAGTCAAATGTCCACCTCAATGCCAGCGTCGTCGTATAAAAAAAGCTACTTTTGTGTATAATCTGTGGCATCAATAAGACACGTCGCGAAACAACAGGCACGCTCGCGCCCACAAAAGAACTTCATCGCTGTCATTTCCATTTGCCCGCTGCACTCGAGTATTGCCCTGTGGGGCCAGGAAAACAGCGATTGGAGACTTGTCTTTTGACAAATAAACCTACAAAAATTGTAAATGTAATGGCGTAATTCTTTAGCATGTTGTGAAAAGAAAGAAGGGTTTTATTTGTAATGGCAAATGTTTGTTGATAGGAAGAGCTTTTGTCCAATATTTGACACTATAAAAGAAATGCCTTTATACACTTTTAAACTTTCACGTTCCATAATTAAACAAATTTAAACGGGGATTAACGTAAACTACTTAGTAAAAAGGTATCATACCTTCTTTATACCCAACGTTTCGACCGAGTTACAACGGCCGTGGTCACGGGCTGACTGACGTTGTAACTCGGCTGTTGTAACTCGGTCGAAACGTCCGGTATAAAGAAGGTACGATACCTTTTTACTAATTAGTTTGCGTTAATCCCCGTTTAAATTTGTTTAAGAAATGTCCTTGCTGAGTTCTTGCCAGTTCTTCTTAGTACAAGAAGTCCCGCCCTGTAGATTTCCCTATAAACTACGAATGGCGTAGTGACATTCATAAGAGCTTGCTCAATTACTTAGATTCGACATTCATGAGAGAGATATATTATTGTGCTGTCTGAGTATAAGGTACTGTAAGGAGTTTATATGTAGCTCATAGTGAAAGCTAGTTTACATTATTTGAATGTAAACCTCTTTAGTTTGGATGAGTATTGGAATAATCGATAAGTAATTAAAAAGGTTTGCAATAGTTTGACACAGTCGCAGACAGGAGTAGTCAGGAGCTAGACAGCCCGGCTAAGAGCCAAGGTGCTCGGAGATCAGTAATGTTGTAATACAGTTTAATTATGAATTCACAAAGTTAAAGTGAAAGTCGTGTCATCAATTCACACACGACCCTACAGTACCTAACATATAAATATAATCACTGTCAGGTATTTACGTGGTTTTAAGTAAGATGGGTGATTGATCAGCATTGTGCAACCAAAAGCTTTTAGAGATGGACCTAATGTTATGTTAGAACCAGAGGGCAGTTAAAGCTTTTATAATTTCGTTCATGCTGCCTGCCCATGCTGGTTGCCAATGCCTCAAATTCAAAATTCAAAATTCAAAATCATTTATTCAGTTTAGGCTACAAGTAGCTCTTGTGAATGTCACTATGCCATCGGTTCGTAAGTCTACTCTGGGCAGGAGATCTTGTACTGAGAAGAACCGGTAAGAAACTCAGCAAGTGCCCAGCTCTTTTCTCCCATACAGCGTCAAAAATATTGGAAAATGCCTATGAAGTATATTGTAATTTTATGTTTCTTCTTGGGGAATGGTGTAACCTTTTGAAATATTAGATCCAATTTACCAATTATATATTTATTTCTCCCCATATAAAAACAAAATCTTGTAGGCAGCTTGTCGCTCGCCTCGTGGCCCCACCGCATTTTTATATGCTGTCCCGTGTTTCCTTTATAAGAGGGCGGGCAAGGCTCCGTCCCTATTTCCGGCTCGGCGCGTGACGTCAGCCGCCGCCAGCAAGCGCGGGACATTCCAATAATGACACCGTGTTTTGTTTTGTTCCATTTACATTTCGACTGTGTTTTGTTTCATCACCGGCGCCGCTCATAGATTTTTCTCTACACTTCTAGCATTTTCTCCGTATAAATTGGAAAATTATAATAATAATTAGTATTTAGTAGTATGCTGTCTGAACTTGATATTTCCCAGAGTCCTTCAAAGTTTAAACGGCTTGCTGTAGATATTCTGCTCGCCTAAGATAAGTTAACATATATGCATGTTTTTGTCTTTGTTTTTTCTCTTTTCTATTTTGTTTTTTACAATGTCGGAGTTGAATAATACTTGCGTCTTTATAGTTGACCTAATCATAGCATTTATATTATATTATAAAGTATCTACGTATTTTACCTCGCATCTAAATTCATTTTAGTCTGTACACGTGGATTACGTGGTGGGATCTGTTACCATTTATTTATATAGTACATAAGTCTATTTGATTAGCCAATTTAAATAAAACAATTTTGTTTGTAATCCCTAAAAAAAAATATTTTTTGTACATTACGTTATGTGGTGACATTTAATTTCACAGCTGATATTTGTGTAAAGTATTATACTTAATTGACAGTGTAACTAACTGCATTTATAATAATGCCTAAATTTAAAAAAAAATATATTTTTATTTACTCTAATAAAATACACTATGGAATATATTTTTTTACTATCTAATATAATTGGTCTGTACATAATACCTTCCTAACGCTTTTCAATGTCAATTATCATAACGTTGAATACAAATATTTATAGAAGAGGCACACGTAATTTGATGTCATAGTATGAGAATTCTGTCACCTGTTCAAAATCGCACCTCTGATCCCGAGCTAAGTAGCTAAAACATTAATTTAGTTCTAGGAATCAGAAATACCGACTCTGCTACTACCACCCAGTCTAGTTAAGACAAGTTTGTAAACTAACCTCTGAGACCTTTAAACTCTGGGAACCTTTAGAGCCGTAGTAAACGCTCAGCTGTGTACCCAAATGCAGAGGTACTTTGTTTACTGTTTTGTCACGAATTAGGAAAATCGTATCGTAAATCGGGGTATAAAAGAAATCATGGGTAATTTTGATAACAGCTCCAGGATTCGTCACCGGCATTTTATGGCCATACTGCTGGAACACAAGTCTTTCCTATGGGTAGAAATTTCTTTTGGGTTTGTATACCATTGAGGAAGTTCCATCGAACTCTTGTGTTTGCACATTCACTACATCTGCCGGGGCCCACACTATCACAAGCCACCGCTAAATTCTATATAAGGTCACATTTTATCAACTGCAAATATTTTGAAGATAAATTCAACAACATATTATAAACTATTTTTATGAAAAAACCTTAAATTTTTATACGCTAGTTTTCAAGAAAAACGCCAAAAGTATTTCGATTAAAAAGTAAAATAAAGCACTTTCGGTAGTTTCAAATCATAAGAGTCGAAACAGAGAGGCCGCAATGCCATTACCGCTCACACGTGCCCGTAGTTTCATTCAAAGGAACCGGCAGACAGAGAGGCTGCTCTTAAAAATATTAAAATTTTTGTGTCAGGAAAAGTAAAAAAACTAAACTAGCCTGATTTTTTTTGAAATGCTAGGGCTTTATTTCTCTGTATAATTAGATGTTTTGTCAACATAATATTTGCAGTTGATAAAAAGTGACCTTATATTTATGAAGTAATTTAATAGTGTTAAGCATCACAAGTGACAGAAGCAATGCCCAATGTCAGTACGGATACTATTGTACATGTTAGAGGGTAAGCATGAGCTTTTTAAGCAGTATTGTAGCAGTGTTTTTGCGGTTGGGAAAACGAAAAGCGTGTGGCGGGGCATATACACGCGTCGCGTTTTTACAACTGCAATAACATTGCAGTTACACGGATCCAAAAGCTCATGGTAACGCCTTTATATATGCCTATTTGAAGCAAGCTTAAACACGTTACACTTTAACCTTTTCGGTTCAGCGTGGGGGTGCAGTGCCAGGACTGAAACTAATTTTAAAATATGGATTAAATTTAATTTTAGAAAGATAATGGGAATGATGGTAGGTAATTAATTTTACAGCTCAGAACCGTTTGAGACGATAGGTCCCAATTGCTAAGCAAAAACTAATCTTCAGTCTTGAATCAAAGTGTGACGGGATGTATATTCCCATCGGTCTTACGTGGAACGGGACATATACATACCATCAGGCTTGAAAGGGTTAAAGTATTTAAAAAGAGATTTATCGTGACATAGTAATTCTCTTTTTATTTTATTTAAAAAGTAAGTACTTAAAGCAAATGTTCTTGTCTTCATATACATAAGCTATCTGAAAGTCTTGAAATAATTCCCACTGAATAAATCCTTGTACAAGATTTGTCACTTTGCCAAAGTAAAAATTCACTTACCAACTAAATTATTATCGCATAAAATCTTGCGAGTTGGGTTACCATGCATTCCTATGAGAATCCTGCACATCTTTGGGAAAGATAAAACTTTGAATGACTCAATTTATCATCACTTTATTTGCATTTGTATAATATTTATTAAAATTACAAGCTTATCTTAGCATTGTTCTGCACTGTCATAAAAACACGTAAAGTATTCAAAGCATATGATTTTAAACATTTAATGAAATTTTTTACAGATTAATAAGTTCATGAAAGAGGTTATCTGAAAAAAAAAACCCATTTTCAAATATTTCATTTTCCGTTTTCCAATAACTGCCTCTCTATTCGCCACAAAACAGTTTACCAACTACTACTAAACTACAAGCACCGGAGTAATTGGTTTTCACTTGTTCCAAAACTAAAAGTCCTGACCGAGTCCGGACAAATTGGAACGCATGCGGGCACTATACTGCGACGCTCGGAAATCTGGCGTTAAGTTTTAAGTCCAGGATTAGAGAGAAAAATTAAGAGGTTTAAGTAGTGAATTATGTTGTGCTCGCGTCACACCAGACGCAGCGGTGGGGGGCTAAGTCTGCGGCTAACGAATGGATAGGGAATGAGGAAAGCTTTATAAATATTTTCATAAATTTCTTTTTTGACAAACGTTTTTATCGGAAGAGTCGTCGAGCGATTGCTGGCCATAAAGTTAATATACCAACGGAATAGAGCAACAAAGGGCTAAGCGAGCGAGATGTTACCAGCAGCAACACTGTGTAATAAAAAGAGATGCGTAATGCGACGTAACAGAACTAATTTTGGCCTTCATAATCATAACTCCTAACTTGCAAAACGCCTTTGTATACTAATTGCCTAGGAAGCATAATGTCAACACAGTAATCCTAAAGAGCAAAATAGCTAGACCTAAATATGCCTAAAATTAAAAAAGCCTAAGACAAAAATTGCCTAACTTTTATAAAGATTAAGCTGGAAATCACCTAAAGGGGCTTAAGTCTAACTCATAATGCCTAAGTTGTAAAAAGACTAAAGCACATTCTATCCGTATGATCTGCAATAATTGACAGTTCGTCAGTACTTATCCGTCAGCACGCTGATAATTGAGGCTCTGTGAATTTTTCTAATTACCTGAAATCGTGTATATTTTTAAGAAATAGTGCTTTAGAAACATGGTGACTTGTTCAGTTATTGATTGTTGTACGACACAGCGAAATAACCCCGAAAAATATTCATTTCACAGGTAAATTATTCCAAATCGACACCTCCTGATCTAGGATTTATTTTTGCCAATGCGCTTCGAAATTAAAGCACTAAGTGTGATAATCCTCTTTTAAAAACATTTATTTATTCTGGAAGCAAAGATCGAATACACATAATGCAGAATTTACGAATATTTTTTGTAAAGAAATAATTTTCGTTTTACACTAGGGCTGCATCAAGCTATCGATATTTCGTGTCCACTGTCGATCACGCGGGAAACGAAATGTATTACTGTTGATACCTAAATGACGTTTAGTTAAGAATCACCTGGGAATGTAATCCCATTTAAGATACTTAGCCGATCAGTTGGTATCAGTTTTTGACTGTTAGAATAGGTACTATCATTAGTAATTAAAGAAGTTTGATAGGACGGTTCTTGATAGCATTCGTCATATTGATTAGGGAAATCAAATTTTGTTTCTTTAGTGGTCCATGTTGGAATATAAATTTGGGAGAATTTTATGTCTATGGTTTATTACTGGCTGGCATTTGATTGAGTTAAAAATAATAGATGTCTGGACATATTTAAATATTGTGAAGTGGTTGTCATGTTGAGAAAATTATTATTGCTTACTGTTTTTTGGTCGTGAAAAATGATTAATTAATATTGTTTTGTGTCACACAGTCGATTACATTAAAATTTGATTTGCAATGTGATTTTATAAGTTTTGTATCTATTGAAAGTTTTTGGAATGTCGTGGAAGAGTAATAAAGTAAAATTATGGTACCTTAAATGTTGTGTTAGTTATTATACAAATGGATCCCAATCTAGTAGAAGCATAGAATCATTTAATATGCAAGAGTAAGAGATTTACTTAGATAACAGTCCATTCATTCGATAAAGATCCACTTAATAGTTACAGATATCTTATTATCATATGTATCATTGAAACATATTCGTACGAAACGAAATTGAAAAAAGTATCAAAGCTAACTTTGAGAAATTACTTAAACAAAATAATACTTTTCCGAGGGCAATGAATGAGAAATGTTAAATAAATTATTTAAAATGTCTTCTGTTTTTCTTAAAGAATCGTAGTTTCAGTCATGCGAAATCCCATCCCATCCTATTGTAGTTCTATTAAAACTGTTACTTACTAATATTATCGATATCGAAAAAGCGACATGAGATACATCACTGACACGCATTCATATACTGTTTTACACACACAAATGTCATCCTATTTCGGTTTCTTTAGACAGCTTGTGTTTGTTGCTCTATTCCATTGGTATAATCTCAAAACAATAATAGTTATTAACTAAGTTGCTGGCGCTAGATTGCGCGCTGTCACCTGGATGTTTCCGTGTATTGACAGTTCGCTTCGTTGACGGTTGATTGGTTATCTCACCTGACGGTGACCATACAGCTGCAGGCGGAAACTCACTTCGCCTGAAATCCTCAACTAACTAACTACTATTGACGTGAACCAATTTTCAACACAAACAGTGCTATATGTGTTACAAGTTAATTCATATTAGTAATCTTTAAAAAACGTATTGCTGTGTTATGGCGTAAGTTCCATGTTGGTGTTTGTGCATCAGTATATTGTCTATAAAATTGTTAGTATGAAAGAACAAATAAAATCACGAAGACACCAACAACTTTATCTAAGCTATTATTTTAAAAGACTGTTTTCTTTCAACATTTTACAAAACAAAATGGAGTTGATAAATCATAACATCCGAAAGAGGCTTCATATCCCCAAACGTTACACACTCCGCTACAACGGGTTGTTTACACAACGTGTTTTCGCAAACTTAAATAGTTTCGACATGTTTGCTTAAGAATATATTATGTATCTTGGCGTCTTAGCTGTGCAAATACGGGGCCTTAACGAGATTGCCTTTAGACGCGGGGTGAAATAAAGTGTCCCTGTTTGACTTATGAAATATTGGATATGTCTATCGCGCTTGGCGAAAGTAAATCGATGATTGAGAATGAAATTGGGACGTACGAGTGTAAGGCTTTGAAGGAGCGCACGAAGCTTCATAAATCATTACGGCTTGTGCTAATGTGTGTATCAACGTGTCGCTTGGGCGAGCACGTATCAGTCTGCGCATATAACTTTTTATTTGAATCAATATCCATTGAACTTTGTAAACACAACGTTAATACTTAATTTCGCTTGTGCTTAAGTCACTTAAAAATAATGGTTAATTACCAACTGACATGCGTCTAGCTAATTAATAATATCATTTCAATATTATTTCTTGCTTTTTAGAGCTGTTTTTACTTTTTTAAGTTTCCTGTTTTTGAAATCGGTTTTTTTTTGTTAAAAAATATTTTATTTTTAATGATGGGTAGACGTAGACCTAACAAGGATGCTTCTCGGATGAGGAAACGACGGCCTAGTAGGTAGTGGTATTCCTATGTTAAACTTCAATCTTAATTAGTTATTTTTGTACGAACTAAACATTTTGGCATATTGAACCGTATGAAGTAAGCCCAACAAAATGTAACTGCTGTCAATCGTTAAGGAATTCCCTCGACTGTCTATGGTCTCCATCATCAGACCTGTAATGGCACTTATAACCCTTATGGGTGCAAAGTTTTTATCAATAGAAATGAATTAAGACCAAACACAAAGTAGCTACTGTAAAACGTTGAGAAGTTCCCTTGACTGTTCTTCGTCTTCATCATCAGACCTCTAATGACAGTCACAACCCATCTAGGTGTAAAGTTCTCATCAATACAAATTAATTAAGCCCAAACACCTTGTAATTGCTGTAAATCGTTGAGGAGTTCCCTCGACTGTCTTTCGGCTCTATCATCAGATCGACTCCAGACCTTTATTAAATGGTAGTGCTTTGAAATACTTAATGAAAACATAAACAAACGCACTAGTCGCCACTACGATTTCTCTGGGATGCCATCATCAGATCCTGGTTTCCTTATCATGGTACCACCCTTGGAATATCTCCTTTTCAACTAAAAAATAATCATCAAAATCGGTTCATAAACGACAAAGTTATCCGCAAACACACAAAAAAAATACTTGTAACTGTCCCACTGCTGAGCAAAGGCCTCCATCATTGAAATCAAGTCATCACTACAATGGATGAGTAATGGCTTGATCACAACGCTTGCCAAATGCGGGTTGGTGATCAGAAATCCGGAAAATCCGAAACACCCGACCTCGGAATTGAACCTGGGACCTTTAGGTATCGGGCTGAGCGCTTTGCTACTAGGCCAGGGGGGTACACACAGTAATAATAATCATCCTTCGGGAGCCATGAGAAAGGTTTTGAGTTACTATAATCGACATCTTGCCCGAAAGCTTCATATATGATTCAAAATGAGTAAAGTTTCGCACTGATGCAAGGCGCTGGCTTAGAGCGGCTGAAGCAGTACAGAAGGATCATGATCTCTTAATCCGATCCAAAGTTGGTCCAGCATTGTCCTATATTCAAAGTAAGTGTCCAATGTTAAATCAACTCTAAATCAGAGTAGTAGGGTCATAGTCATGAGGCAAGTTATAGTGAAATGTTCAAATTCTATTGCAGTTAAATTGAAGACAAGAGTTAATCTATTCTGTGCTAAAATAATAGTCAATAATGTTAAATAAAAAAATAAATAAACTTTCCTACACTCACACCAATTATCTAGCCCAAGAGAAGCTTCGTTATGAAACTCGTTAAATGGTTACTAGACAACGGATAAACATACTTAAAATACTTTAATACTTACTTATTATACATAGAAAACACACAGACCCGAGACAATTTAGAAAAACAATAATTTCTTAATTGACCCGACCGGGGATCGAACCCGGGACCTCAGAGATGGCGACACCATGAAAACCGGTGTACAAACCGCTCGACCAAGGAGGTCGTCGTCGTAATGATAAGTTTTATTTACCAAACTATCTGGTAACTTTAAAAATCATCGAAGGTACATCTTGTACATACTACAAACTGTCTACTACTACGGAATATGGTTGAACATTTCGATACCAGAAGTATCAATTAACGTAAGGGACATTTTGGCCAAAATGAGTTTTATATATATTAAGATTCAGAATTTTCCACTCTATCGATTGGAATTGTATGTACTCAGAATTGCGCTATCGTTCAAAAAGTGTCCCTTACGTTAACCATGTTCAGGCAATCTAGAACGATTTTCGCAAAAATATTTGATTATTATTCACTTACATTAAATTTCACCACTAGAAAATTATATTATTATTTTTATTATCCTTTACAGTAAATTAACGTATATTTTTCGAAAGCTTCTAGCAGCTTACATAATTTTTTATAATTTATTTTTTATTTACTCCTTAAATTTCAGTAACGTAAGAAGCATGCTAACATTTATTTTTAATGTAAGGGACATGCTATCTTTGAAACTACTAAGTCTTATGAAACTTAACAACAATGATAAGAAAGAGAAGATAAAAATAAGAAACTTTGTCCTGTACGTCAATAAAATCGGATAAAACGCTAAAGAGTTACAGACAGATGTCGAAAAAAAAAACGTTTTTTGGCTCTCCTGTAAAATTTTGGTTTGTCCCTTACATTAATTGATACTTCCGGTATCGATTTATTGAAGAAATTTGCCATATGCCTTGTTGGAGGCCTACCTTAGATCATATGCCTCAAACTCTTACATAAATCTCAAAGTCTATTAATAGTTTGTAGTAGTCGGATGTTAAGGCGTGTGTACTTCAAGAGCATATAAAAGCAGACATTAGTCCCGTAACTATAGAACTAGAAAGTAAACCTAGTAATTATTTGGTTGCAGCTCCCGGCGGCTTGCCAGGCGTGAGCGGGGTTGAAGGCATCCGCTCCGAGCGGCCGTACTTCGACGATGTGTCAGCGAGGAACGTGTCGGCGGTGGTCGGCCAGGCCGCGGTGCTGCGGTGCCGGGCGAAGCACATAGGGAACAGAACGGTAAGCCCACACACATACATTGCACACCGCTTGATAGCCTTAAACAGCTTTACTGAAACCACGTGTCACCTAGAAATATGGTAGGCCAGGCTGCAGTGCTATGCTGTCAAGAGAAGCAAATAGGAAACAGAACGATGACACCACAAACTACCATCACAAGCTCGCTGGCCGAGAGCAGCTATACTTTGACGATGTTTCACCTTATAAATGTATCAGCGGTGGTCGGCCAGGCTGCGGTGCTGCGGTGCCGGGCGGAGCTTATAGGGAACGGAATAGTGAGGACAAACACATACACTGTACACCGCTGATAGGCGTGAAAGGCTATACTGTGACAATGTGTCACCTTTTTCCAGGGAAAACACTTTAGCCTTTGACAAGCTCCACCAGAAGGGTGCCACACGTATAGGACTCGCACTGGGCCACTCGACGCTACAGCGCCGGGTGAGAGGGGCGATGGTGATCCAGGAATACCCACCAACAACCCCAAGGCTGCAGTCTGATCGGAACGTGAGCCTTGCGGATTCTTGCACTTGATTGCACTTGATTCACGCAGCCTAAGACCACGTGTCACCTAGAAATATGGGAGGCCAGACTGCAGTGCTATGCTGCCAAGAGAAGCAAATGGGGAACAGAACGGTAAGACAAAATGCAACAACGTGACACCTAGCAATGTGTATTGTGTTGTAGGCCAGGAAGCAGGTCTGTGCTGCCAAGCGAAGCACATACGGAACAGAATGGTGAGACCAAACACTAGTATCATACCTAGTTTGCTGGCATAGAGCAGCTATAAGGCGATAGGGCGATTACGTGGTACATTGAAATGTGGTACGCCAAGCAGCTGTGTTGCGCTGCCGGGCAAAGCTTAGAAAACAGAACGGTGATTCTAAACACTAACACTGCATACAGCATGCTAGACGTAAGCGAAGTAGGTACTTCGTTTATCTACGAAATGTGTCAGCGGTGACCGGCCAGTACGCGCAGTGTAAGACTACTGGTCCTTAATTTAGAGGTCCCGGTTTCGATTACCAAAAGGGAAAACTTTTTAGATTGTAGCATCGCTGTCTACCTAAGTCCGCTACAACAACAATATCACTAACTACAGTTTGGTGTAAGACAGCTCGAGCCTCTGTCGTACAGATTTGTTATGTGCGATCACCGTCTCTTCGCTTAGCTGATTCACATCGCTTATTAAGGATAAAACGACGTCTATTTATAAAAAACTAGGTGTTAGAGCCCAGTCTGACGACATATTTAAAATAAAATACGATCGAACACTAGGCTGAAAATAAAAGATAATAAATTAAAGCACAGTAAGGTCTCTTTGCTATATAAAAAAAACTCCTTTAAAAATTCTTCCGATGTAGTACGTCTAACTGAGCTTGGTCGTTAATTACTTAAAGCCATCCGATTACGCTGTTATCGCCATCTATGGACAACAGCATTACAAACGAACATTCACTGGTACCTAACTAAGCTAAGATCATTTAAAAAAGAACATTTACTGGTACCTAACTAAGCTAAGATCATTTAAAAAAGAACATTCACTGGTACCTAACAAAGCTAAGATCATTTAAAAAGGAACATTCACTGGTACCTTACCTTTATCGTTTTCAAAAAGCTAACCGCCAACACGTGTCAATCCCATATCGCGAAGCCTCATCAAGGCGTTCTAATTAAACACCTATCAACACACGTACAGTCAACACCCGCACTATAAACGCCTTATAGCTTATTTCTTATTCTGATTCTGGTAATTACCGCCCCAGTCAGCGTCTTCAATCAACGTTATCCCGACATAAATTACAGTTATTAAGGCAACAATGGCCTCAGTAGCCACAAGCTGGTATTAACCCTAATTCACGATAGAGATACGCAGTAGGGTAACAACGTATTATAGGACTGAATACGGATATATTATCAACTAATATATTATTAGTTGATTGACCTGGCAAGTTATCTTTGTGATTTTTGAACCGTCGTGCTATCGTCTATCTAAGTATACTATACTATACTATAGAACTCTCATATTGCAGGACAAATGCAAGGCCTGGGGGGCGATTTTTGAACCGGTGACTTATTCTCACGCTATGATAATTATCAATACAAGTGCTCTTTTTCTCTTATTCAAGGTCACTGTGACGTATTTTTCTCACTGAAAATTTTTCAAACGGGATTATCTTAATTATACATTAAAATACAATATTTTAATACAATATTTTATGTCACCTTGGATTCTAAATCACCGGTGAGATTAAAAAAAACGAGCGAGCCTTACAGTAGTAGAATATGATGTGTAACATTTGACATCTCACCTTAGTAATAAGCAATTTCAACATTATATTTTGAAAAAAATTGGGTCAGGTATAAATAAATGGAGTAAATACTCATTAGAAGACATTTGATATATCTGTAAGGAATCCCCTTACTTACCCTATAATATTATCATTAATGTATAATATATTAATATATTAGCACAATAAAACTCACATTCTCTTTAAAAGGTGTATTTCTTCCAACAACCAGTACCTACAACTCAAAATCAACCGTCCACCACCAATGCTCCAGCCAAAGTGACCGTCATCTAGTGCCTCGATTCGCCATGCTGTTTTACCGCTATTTTTTCCCGCCAACACTCAGTGTTGCCAGTGTAATAAAAACATGGAGTTCGTTCGGATACGAGTATCAATTGAAATATAAATTACTAAATTATTAATCAACCTAACACTCGTCCATCCTGACAAGGTGCATGTTCTCATGCACTAGTTAACCTAACACTTGGCCAATCGAGTCACTTTACAATATCATAATTATCTTATACTCGTATTACAGTCAAATTATTAAAACTTGACTATTAATAATCTCTCCACTCGTAATATTGACAAATATCACAATACATCGCATCTCGTACTTAGTTTAAGTTAAACTATAGTTTTATTTATTAATATTACACAAAACTTAAATTTGTTTTTACTTAAAACACAAAATAACTCTAGTCAACACTTTCATTGTAGGTATTTAAAAATAGTTAATGATTAGTTAACAAAACTTAATTAAAACATACTACGTTTCTGATAAATCAATATTATAATAATATAACAATACTCAATCATTGTGGTTTGATTAAATATTTTAATAAAAGAGTGCATCAACTGGAAATAATATCCAAATCTTACAATCTTAGAAAGAAAATTGTCACAGTTCTCAAATTTACCCATTAAAATAAGTAATGTTTTTCTATTAAACCGAACTAGTTCTAAAATAGTACTATAACAACAAAACAAAACAACCACTTGCAAACCCTCCTTCTTGCAAGTGATTATCACAAAACTTCCTTCATAGCCAACACAACCACCCGCAAACCCTTTCTTCTTGAAAGTGATCGCATTGGGTAACGATCTATGAACCCTTCCTTCTCATAGATCGTCTCAAATTTCTATTCCTGACATTGTGCATGTCCTCATGCACCACAAATGAACAAACGTTTCATCATATTAGTTACAAATTAGTATCAATTATCTTTTAACATTTATTTGCGAACTCATAAATTCTCGCAAAATAATTTAAATGAATATAAATATCCGTGTGTAAGCCCATCAATTCTTACACAACTAGTTAGCGTGTGTAAACCCATCAATTCTTACACAACTAGTTAGCGTGTGTAAACCCATCCATTCTTACACCGCTACACTAGAACCTATTCTTATGTGAGTTCAATTTGTAAGCCCATCCATTCTTACAAATCGAACGCACCTTATACCGGCCTCTCGCTAGCATACCTATATCCCGCTAGCATACCTATATCCCGCTAGCAAACTAAAATCCCGCCAGCAAGGTTACGAACCCATCCATTCTCGTAACCAAGATAGCTATAGGATAGCCCATTAATTCTTACAAAACTAGTTAGCGTGTGTAAACCCATCAATTCTTACACAACTAGTTAGCGCGTGTAAACCCATCAATTCTTACACAACTAGTTAGCGTGTGTAAACCCATCAATTCTTACACAACTAGTTAGCGTGTGTAAACCCATTCATTCTTACACCGCTACACTAGAACCTATTCTTATGTGAGTTCAATTTGTAAACCCATTTATTCTTACAAATCGAACGCACCTCATACCGGCCTCTCGCTAGCATACCTATATCCCGCTAGCATACCTGTCTTCCGCTAGCATACCTGTCTTCCGCTAGTATACCTATCTCCCGCTAGCATACCTATCTCCCGCTAGCATACCTATCTCCCGCTAGCATACCTGTCTTCCGCTAGCATACCTGTCTTCCGCTAGCATACCAAAACAATAAAATAAAAATAACAATAAAAAGGAAGTTACTAGGAATAGCTGCACTAGAACCTATTCTTATCTGAGTTCAATTTGTAAACCCATCCATTCTTACAAATCGAACGCACCTCATACCGGCCTCTCGCTAGCATACCTATATCCCGCTATCATACCTATATCCCGCTAGCATACCTGTCTTCCGCTAGCATACCTGTCTTCCGCTAGTATACCTATCTCCCGCTAGCATACCTATCTCCCGCTAGCATACCTGTCTTCCGCTAGCATACCTGTCTTCCACTAGCATACCAAAACAATAAAATAAAAATAACAATAAAAAGGAAGTTACTAGGAATAGCAGAAGACTCCACTAATAATCGCTTTCTGTGTCGCTTAAATTGAAATCATTATCCATATCATTATCAACATTCTCCCTTAACTCGACAAAATTAACCCAGGGCAACAACCTATTTAAGAATTGCAAAAGCTGATCGGGATGCGAACAACGAACGCAGTGACAGAGCCTCAGACCTCAAGGTCCTATCATTAATACCGTGGATTTTGCAATCCACTGCACGTTTTCCAACTATAATATATCACATTGATCGAGAACTAATTTTTCGTTTAAAATTTTTTTCTTACAGGCTCGTTAAATTTAGTCTTCCTTATAAGCATATCCTCTAATGCCTGATCATAATTTTGTGGAGGAATAGGAAATGAGTTAGTAAACTCAAATTAGTAAATTTTTTTCCTGCCATTCTTGCATAGTAAAAAAAAAGGATTGAATTTAACCCTTTGTACCACGCCTTAGCAAAGGTAGTCACTTTTTCTCCGAATATCGATCGTCCGAAAATCAAAATCCCCAACGCGCTTGCTAAATCATCTCTCAAATATCTCAAACATCAAATATCTAATGCTTTTGTGTCATAATATCGGGTGCTATCAGAATTAGATATCCAAATTTCGACTCCGGGCACTTGCTATTATATCACATGTCCTAAGTGTTATATTTATTATATAATGTATGTAAGTCCGAATGGTGGTTTATAATAATATTGTTACAAAATTACAATTTTATTTATTTTTATTTATTAAACAACAGAAATCTAGCTCCATAATTTCGATTTTAGGGCATGTTATATTATGAGTCATTAAGTTAGGGCTACTTACCATTCGGACACATGATGATTATGTCACAAAACGTGACACGTTAGATTTTATGGATAAAAAATGTATGAGACAAAATAGAGAACCCTTAGCAAGGCCTTGGAGTTTCTGCATACCGCAATTAGTTGTAGTCCTGTCATCCCAACCATACACCGAGGTACACTCATTAACCTTCTCTAACCAAACATCAATGCGCTGATTGTTCGTAGAGGGAGCGAAATTAGGGAGTATATTCTCATGATCTAGCTATTGATACGACTATGCACCTGACGTGGAAGGGCGAGACGCAAAACTATCTATATCACACTTTAACATATTCATTAAATCTCTCTTAGAAGAGGAAGGGCTATGTAACCTTTCAGACTGTCTCGCGTGGTCAAGTTGCTCAGCACGACGCTCTGCATTGCTCCGCTGCTCGTTCAGCGGTGAGCCACGATGACCACAGTCGTCCTCGCTCCGCACGCTGGGTAGCCGCTTCGATGTGCAGTGTCGTCGTTCCGCTGCCCGAACCCGCTCGCGTTCCCGTTGCAGCTCGCTCCCCAACATGTTGATCCTCTCACGATCCTGCTTCTGTTCTCCTTGGATATGGCTAGGGCTTCGGGTCCAGCTCCGACGCCGACTCTGAGACCGCCTTTGGCGACTTCAAGTTCGAGAGGCTGCACAAGATCTCCTGCAGCCAGGTGTCTCAAGTCTACGACGGACTATGTCTCAACTTCGAAGTTCCATCAAGTCTCACATGAAAACAGAAAATAGAACAGTTACTTTAAAATAATCAAATATTTTGTTTTGCTTAAAGTGCAAATATCTCCTATACGGTTAATCGTAGCGTAAAAATAAGCAAATTTTCGTCCCCCTTTATTGAATCCTATTATCACATCTACCTTTAAGAATCTGGTATCATTGAAGCTATAAACCTTAAAGCTACACACCTCACCGAGTAACATAGCTAGCGTTTGGGCTGTACTCGACACACTTACGAATAAATTTATTGGCTATTTATTAACCTCAATTACAGATAATTTAAACGTATTAAACAGAATATCAGTAAAAAGGTGGACTTTACCGGTTATCTAAGAGTCTAAGTCTAAGAGTCACTTTTGTTATAATAACTTTTTATGCCTTAGTGTTATAGACTGGAACCACCGAAAACTGCTCACACGGTTAACTACCTGAACTTTTGAAGCTCTACCAATAACACTTCCTGCGTGAAGAATAAAACTTCTTGACATTTGAGTAACGTACACATACAACTGCCCACCCTTAACCTTATAAATACCCCCAAACAATATTAGATTGTTGGTTTGGTTTATCTACAACCTTCCCTTCTTTGTTTCATTTCATCTCAAAATCAAAGTCAAAATCTTCCATCAGTCATATTTTCAAACTTTAATACTTCAGTCTTTATAAACGACAATGTAAGTAAGTAAGTAAGTAATCATTTATTCAGTGCTTCCAATACATAAACATTACAATGTGTAACTGTTCAGTATATAATTGTCCTACCAGTAATAAAATAGAAAATGTTTATTTATTAAATTGACCAAGACTCGTGTAACGTAATGGAAACCTTAATATCTTTTCTTTCATTTCTTTTTCTTTTTGCATTTGTAATTACTTCTATTAAAGCTGTGAAGTTTCTTGCGCCCATCCTTCTCCACAGCTAAAATAGACGTCCTGAATGGTTAGTAGGTGAAAAATGTATGGACTATTATTATATTCAAAAGCACTTTTCGTAAGTTTATTTGAATATTTCTTTTTTTTGACTTTGACTTCGACTCTGAAGAGAAATCTAGAAACTTATCGTTAACTACCAGACATGAAACCCTCGCACACACACCTTCAATCTTATTCATTTAAACACCACCCATAGACTGGATTACATAATAACCAAATCCCTTGATGGGCATAGGACGATTATGACACAATAAACCTGAAGAGGTTGCGGCAGATCAAGAAAGTAAAGTCACCTCACAACGAAAATCCATAAAAATTTTTAAGGGAAAATCGTTTACCTTAACTTCCCTAATAATCTCAAAAGTTAGGACTCTTATGTCGAATTACGCAATGTTCTATGTGTAGGATCAGTACTATTGTTAACGCCTATAGTTTCGGATCGAACCATGTAACTATTAGCTTTGTGCCCAAATCTAGGTCAGAGTGTCCTGCGACCTGCCTTCTTTGCTTACTGAATTAAATACTTTATTTTTGTTACCTGACATGAACGAGCGAGAAATAGAATTATTTACAGAATCTTTAGATGTAATCTTAAAATTACTTCTATCAAATGGTACCGGAACCTCATTAATAGTCTTAGGGAACTGTAACAACCGTTCAGGTTGGTTGGTTGTACAGGGTAACGCGTTAGCGCTAGATCGCATAGTTTCATCGTTCAACCCCTGAATACATGACACACCGCACGCTTGCCATGAACGTCACACTGGTTCAATAACAGTTGTAAACAAATTGTAAACAAATACAACGCACTATTTAATACCACTGATATAGATATTTTCTCGGAAACACGTAAAAGTTTTAAGAACAAAATTTTGTTACAACCTATTATTTAATTTATTTAACTTATTTTTTTATTGTAGTAAATTTTTATATTATTTCGTCTCTAAGGGATGTCTGTTACTTGAGATTGAATTTATATTAATTATGTTATTTGCATGTAGTGGTACCTATAAGTAAAGCATTACTCATTTTTTGTAATATGCAATGTATGTTATAGTAAGTTTTTGTGTAATTGCTTTGTTGGTGACCCAAATAAATAAATAAATAAATAAATAAATCAAATTTCTCATAGTAGTACGTTTCTACAGGTTCGTTATACCTGCTCCTCCTTTTAGCATATCCTCCAAGGAAGGGATTGACCATAATTTTGCTCGAAAGGAAAAACGTTTAACAGTTTTTGTTGCCATTCGAGCCAAAGTGAACAATATCGAATTCAAACTTTCATATCAAGTAATAAAGTCAATACTGTCTTCTCATCCCAGCCATACACAGCGGCACACTCGTTCACCTTTTAAAGCCACACGTCTATACGTTGACTCTTTGAAGACGAATCAAAATCTGTCAAAGATTTTTTTTTTTTTAATTCATGCTATCACTACTATGTGACCGAGTGGCCGACACATATGCCCGGGACTGAGCCTTAGCCTTAGCACTTAATGAATTTATCATATTATGAACGTCCCTAGCGGTAACAGTTAGACTATCTGACCGTTTAGATTGTTGTGCTGGGGCGTTATCCTCGATGTCCCGGTCCACACGTGCTTGTCGAACTGCCACGCCCTTGATGTCGCTCTGCACTCCGCAGTCTGCTACCCGCTTTGTGTCCATCGGGTGTCGTCAAACGGCGTTGCGGAGTGATTCGTTCTCATGAGGCATGATTCTGAAACTCAAAACACAAGCTGTGTACTTTGTCCGAAAATTTCGCCATCTTAGGAGTAAAATAGTAGCAGCTACATATTAAGTTAAACTCAAATATCTCGAAAACAGTGCGACGTAGCGCAAAAATAATGAAATTTTGGCCCCCCGGACACCGCCAGCCCATCACCGACACTACCAATTGACACCCTTTAAGGGACCTTTAAACAACCTTCAACCTGAGGGTGGAGAAAAACGCCAAGCAGAAAATACAACAATATCAAAACGGGACTTCGTTGCTTAAAATTATCGTTATTTTCACCACTGGTACTCACTTTAACTAACACCAGACGTCCACAACAGTCACATTTAAAATATACAACTACCCTTTCCAATTGAAAATAAAGAAAAACCTTTAAATCACTTTGAAGCTAACACTTTCACGTTATTTTTAATATAATTTGTTTAGTTTACTTATTGCTTTTAAAATTAAGTAGCAATCAAAGCTAGTAGGCTGGCATTATCCCACTTCTGAAATGTAAGGAATCCCCTTACTTACCCTATAATATTATCATTAATGTATAATATATTAATATATTAGCACAATAAAACTCACATTCTTTTTAAAGGGTGTATATCTTCCAACAACCAGTACGTACAACTCAAAATCAACCGTCCACCACCAATGCTCCAGCCAAAGTGACCGTCATCTAGTGCCTCGATTCGCCATGCTGTTTTACCGCTATTTTTCCTGTCAACACTCAGTGTTGCCAGTGAAATAAAAACATGGAGTTCGTTCGGATACGAGTATCAATTGAAATATAAATTACTAAATTATTAATCAACCTAACATATCAAAATTACTTTTGATAGTCAAATGACACAATATTATGCCACATATAATAATAATAGGTCATGTTCCTAATATCGATTTTGAATTTACAAAACGGCGCGCACTTGCGCTCTTCCCCGACTTCCTGTCAAACTGTTACACCTACTTCCGTCACATATCACGAAATCACTCCCACAAATTGTATATATAGAAGGCGAGCGGAAAGATGTTACACACATCGATTTCCAGATCAAAAATCGTTTTTCAGAAGAGACCAATGACTATAGAACTTCGCCGAATGGTACAATCGAAGCAATACAAAACTTTTCCGAACCGCAATATCACTGGCCTATTGATAGCCGACCTCCGATAGGAAATGGCGAAGAAGAAATGGGTAGTAGTGAAATTTTAACACTTTTGAGGTCATTGGAACTCAATAACCAAAATAGTAGGCATCTCTTATCCAAAAACATTGCAGTAATAATACTGATCATTGCTTTAAAAAAAATTATAAGTCAAAAAAGTAGTTCTAATATTTTCTAAAGTTTTTAGAGTCGTTTAAAAAAGTGACCACGACATAACAAACCTATTTATTGTAAAAAGAATTGCCATATTTAATTGAACCATATTTATTTTATATGTATCACCATCATCATCATCTCAGCCAAAAGACGTCCACTGCTGGACAAAGACCTCCCCAAAGGATCTCCACAACGACCGGTTTTGTGCTGCTCGCATCCAGCGGTTTACCGCGACCTTCACCAGATCGTCGGTCCACCTTGTTGGAGGCCTGCCCACACTGTTATGTATACATTTTGTAAATTAACACATACGGCCATAGAAAAAAAGGTTTTTATTACGACTAAAAGCTGAATAAGAATTCACCACTATCGTTACAATTTGAAATTCATTTGAAAAGTTAGCAGACGACTTGTGAGATTTATGGTGTTAGTTCTATTTTTATTACTGCCATTTTAAGACACTTGAAATTCGTGAGATTTATGTGGCTACGTGTTTAATGTGCATTACATTCCTAGTACACACGCCTGCACATCAACCTACCACAGACTGTCAAATTTCTTCAATAGACTTTGAACTTTATGCCTTATTAATATGATTAAAAATGTATTGAAGAAATTTGACAGTTTTGGATAGGTTGATGTGCAGGCGTCTGTACCAAACTATCCTTTATGTAAGTAGATTGTGTATTGTACCAAAAAGGTTTTTTATATTAGTACTGCGAGCACGAATCTTAGTTATTTTGAACAGTGTTAAGGAGGCGTAAGGAAATTTAAGGGGACATCTTACTAATATTATAAATGCGAAAGTTTGTGTATGTTTGTATATTTGTTGCTTCTTCACGCTGCAACGGACCGATGGATTTGGATTAAATTCGGCATACAGATAGTTTATTACCTGGAATAACACATAGGTTCTTTTTTATACAAATATTCCCACGAGAACGGGAACCACGTGGGTGAGAAGTTTAGTAAATTTCTTATAGTTTATCTAAATTATTGTACCTCTGATTTTGTCTAAACAATCATCAATAGATAAACTACAAATTGCTAGACTACATTTTCGATTCATCAAGTGGTTATTTAAATAATTATTTTTTATTAAGCACCTTAAATTCCCCATACAAAATTAGTATGGCCGCGCGGCATCAAGTAAATATGGACGACGACATTTCAAATAAAACATATGACACTTGTCGCTTACGGACGGACCCTTTATAATAAATAAATACTTAAAGTAGTTTTAATCATATACAAATTCGTATTGTTTATATACAATTCTTTACACAAAGCACAATTTTAATGTCACCAATATAAAATAGTATTGTGAATTTATTTTATATTTTATAAGCAAGTCTTTTCATGTTGCATTTTAATATTACTGTCTTAATTGTAGGTTTTTTTTTACCTCTGTTGTGGACAATTTCGCTGGTTGCACAATGATTCCATTTGGTTATAACTATGCATGACATATATGTTATTGTGTAATTTTTTATTTTCCTGAATAAAATAAATAAATGAATAAACGAATATGCATTGACGCAGTGTAGGCAGGCCTCTAACAAGGTGGACCGACGATCTGGTAAAGTTCGCGGGTAGCCACTGGATGCGAGCAGCACAAACTGGTCGTTGTGGTGACCCTTGGCCTGTGTCCAGCAGTGGTCTTCTTTTGGCTAAGATAATGATGATGTTGATGTTGATAAAATGTTCAGTTTATTATGTCTGCAATTACCAGATGCTAGGGTCTATAAATGTTTTACTTAATATAACTTTAAATTAAGTACAGTTTAAAAAATAAGAGAATTCACTGATAGATTTGCCTAGTTGTACGGTACTGCAAGCATGCAGTGCACTGTGGCCATATCGCAGCGATTATACTTAAGTCGTTTTGGAGATAAACAAACAGCGCTATCTCGGTCCGGTGGCGTGTATTATGCGCGGGATTAGCGGCGGCGGCGATAAGAGATGGCGGGATGTCATTGGGAGCCGACGGGAACGCGTCCCTCTGTATAACTTCAACGAAGCTGCAAGAAAAACATCGCCACAGTAAAGACTCAGACAGACAGATAGTTGTAGTAGTTTAATGTTATATATTTATAAAATATAAGTAGTGAAAAAACGACCCAGCCAGGAATCGAACCTGGGTCTTCCGCAATCCGAGCGGCTGCACTGGCCATTATGCTACCGGGAAGGCTGACGTAAGCACTGAATTTTTTCACTGCTTTGATTTTGACTGCTTTTTAGTGGCAGTCGTAATGAATACATATATCTACTCATGTGGCAGTAGTGCCATCTATCCAACGGTTATTGCAACCGATGGCTATGCAGATTCATCTTTACAGGTGACATACCACAAATCTGAAAACACAACGCTTTAGTAAATTTTGTTTTATATTTTTAAGTGCTAATTTTATAAGCAAATTAGCAATAAAAAAAATTAATATTATATTTGTTTGTTTGGTGTCTGCGTGTTTAAATAAACTTTAATTAATTTTGATTGGTTTGTAAAATAAATTAAATTAAAGATTTTATTAACACACCAATTACTGGTAGTGCTGTACCTAGTTATGACTATTTTATTTTATATAACTATTTAAACTATCATGGCGACTTGCATTAGAGTAATTATTAACGGGATTGTTATACCATGTTTATTATATAGGAGTATCCGATATTTGGGCACAGTTGCATGCGCCATGATCACGGAATCACTGGAGTTAATGCGGGTGGGTTTTTATGAGCAGACAAAACGTTCTACTCTCTTCCTAAGTCGTTGCGCTTGATGCCCATCTGTTATTTTATACTACTAATGTGTTGGATTCCAAGCGACGATATATAGGTAGGTATATAAAATATTATAGGTAGTGATCACTTTTGTCGAGCGTCAGTTTCCTAGCACACTTACCCGGATAACAGTTATATAGCTTAGCGGAGACAAACATTTCCGGATGAAGAGCGCTTCCATCTTTGGTAGTACGCCACAAATCTTCACGTGAGATGAAAGCCAAATCAATATCCGCCATGAAATAAAAAACAAATTACTTCATATACCTAAGAGTATTAAATTGGATAATGGTCTGGTGTAGATGCTGCTTACATTGCTCCTTCATGTTATGTCTTGATAGCTTGAAAGCTTGATATACGAATCAGCTAGCAAAATAAACTCAACATGATAAAATTTCACAAAGGAAAAAAACCTTGTGACTACAGCATATAAAAAAATTAAAGGAATTACTTCTTTAACGATTGTTAAATACATGCAAAAGTATTCTTTCGATTGTAAGGGTAACTTCACAGTGACGTAATACCGCTGCCTTGCAGCGTACCTAAACCACGAGCTACTAGAAAAATTCAACGAGTCTTCTGGGGTGTCGGTAGCGCAGCGGTCAAAGCATACCGGTAATCTAAGGGTCGCGGGTTCGACTCCCACTCGAACTTTCTGACGCTGGTTGATTTTTTCTATTAAAATCATATATCATTGAATGGCAAATTTTAAATAATAAAAATATTTAACTTACGTATTAATTGGATTTTTGTGTGCCACCTATTAAGTCACTTCAAGTTCGCTGCTGAAACCTCCATAAATCACCACCACTAAGTGTTTTATTAGCGTAGTACACAAACAATTCCGTTCGGCTGTATTGTCCCATCAGTTCATATTTCTTATCTGTCGCACCGCACCTGCTTGCATCATTTTTCAACGTCGAACCACTCATTGGACCCTCGATATCCCTCCTCAGACACGGTCGGCTGACCGCCATATTAATGGTAGAGGGCTCTACAACCCATTCCTGGAAATAAATAGCCCTCTGACGTGTCCCGCGACGCATTATAATATATTGTTCGGTGGGAATTATCTTACGTCATTTCCTTGTAAAAAAACGTGCTTGTGGGAATCCGGGATGATTTCGCGGCGGCCATAAATTGTTGAACGGTTCGCTCGGTGTTAGTGTTGTCACACTATTTTTTTGTTCGATGTGAGTTACGCATTCGGAATCGGTGGTGTGTGTATATAGCGTTTGTTTTATTCTAGTAACGACAGTGTCAGTTGTTTTTTAATCAAAAATAGTTTTGCTAGAGATGTGAGTGATTTCTATTCCTTCCTTCCTGCTTCTTAATATCTAAATAAAATAAACTATTTGTAGTCGATTAATAACAAATTCTATTAAAAGAAACAATAAAAAGTAAAATGTTATAAGGATTGATTTCCTAAACTTACGCATGAAATACTATTAACGCTGGTAATCGCGTTTATTTCACTTATTAAGTGATTATTGTCCCAATAATAATAATTTCTAAGGTTGATACAAACACTTCACACCTTCCGTAGTAACCACAGATACCTGTATACTCATAAAATGTTTCATTACGTTGCTGTAATAGAAAAAAGAGATAAGATAAACTCCCCCGCAGAACGTTAAAAACACCACTTATAGCACAATGCGGCATTCAAGTCCGCTAAAAACGTTAACGCGCCCGTAAGCGTTCGAGATTCAGAAAAAGCGGTGCTTAGCCCTTACATAATTGGTTTATTTTAATGCTGTAAAGAGGCTGCACGCTCCATCTTGTTTAATTACAGGCCGGCTTAGAGCGACTCACTCTGGCCTTCCTAATTACATGCACAAAACAAAAAAAACTCTACAATGGAGGGGGAATTTATTCTCTAATTTCTCAGGCCGGGGGTCTCTCGAATTAAAAATATAATTTAAACGCTTATTGTTGGTGTAATTTTAATTAAAGGCAGTGCCCACTTTTGCCCAGTCGGAGAGGATGTTGTGAAAACATTTATTTTTTCATTCGCTTTGTTATGTCAACGAAATGCCATTTAAATGTCATCATATTCCGTGAACGCTAAATAAAATATGTTATTTTCATCCTGAACTAAATTTCGTTTCAATAAACTGATATTTCAAACCAATTCAAGAATCTAATCTTTATAAATCTGTACATAATTCAAAAAAAAATATATTTATTCAATTTAGGCTACAAATAGCTTCATGAATGTCACTATGCCATCATCAGTTCGTCGTCTATAATCACCATACTCACCAACCTATAGAAACTTAACGCAAATGCCGTTGCTAACCAATTATAATTCAGATTAAGTATTGAAATAAATGAAATAGCGGGATTTGAACCGGCACTTTTGTACAATCTGGGTCAGGCGCTCAATTATTGGGCTATCCGACCTGCTTGACACTGAATCTTTTTTAAGACATTTTTTTAATTAAATTTTTAAATTAGTTGAGAGTCTACATGCTGACAAGGCTGACAGTGCTCATCGATTTTTCTGATGATTTTATAAGAAGCTTCACAAACGTACTGATTCTCTGCCCAATGCGATGGCCACCAGATAAAAGTCACCAAGAATTAGATTTCATTTGAGAAACTCCATCTGTTTATTGATTGAAATGCCTTATTACAATCAGAATTCAATGAGTGTAAATATGATAAGATATTAATAATTATTTTCAAACGCAAATAAAACTGTTCATTTCTACGAATTGTGGTTTAGAAAAAAAATGTACTCTTTTAATTGTAAGTTATCGGACTTCCAATCCAATTTCAAAAAGTCGTGTACACACGCCTGTGCTTCAGTAGACTTTGAACTTTATTCATTGTCATATTTTTGATTATTTATTGAAAAACGAGCGAGCCTTACTGGTTAGTCGCATATGATGTGTAACATTTGACATCTCACCTTAGTAATGAGCAATTTTAACATTATATTCTAATAAAATGGGTCAGGTATTACATAATTTTATAATTATTAAATAAATGCAGATAATACTCATTAGAAGACATTTGACATATCAAAATGACCTTTGATAGTCAAACGACACAATATGTCACATATAATAATAATATGTCATGTTTGTAATATCGATTTTAAATTTACAAAATGGCGCGCGCTTGCCGCTTCCCCGACTTCCTGTTACACTGTTACACATACTTCCGTCCCATTTCACGAAATCACTCCCACATATTGCTTATATAGAAAGCGAGCGGAAAGATGTTACACATCAAAAAATTTACAGTTTTGGTTATGTTGATGTGCAAGCGTCTGTACATTATATGTATATAGTGTTTTATGTACTTACCGACATCAGTTTTGTTTTTAGATAATTTTAATTGATAAGGTCCCCCGCCCTGTGTAGACTTACGATCCGATGGCATAGTGACATTCATAAAAGCTAGTCGTAGCCTAAATTGAATAAATGATTTTTAATTTGGCCTTTTGCTGCATTAGCAGTCGTTAACAACCACCAATTCGCACTTGTATTTCCATTCACATACAAGGCTCGTGCCCTAGCAGTGGAGACATAAAATGAGCTGTTGATGATGATCTTAGCTTATCTTATCTTAGTGGGGCCTGCTAAGGTTTCCCTCTCGCAGCAACACTTCAACCCATCGGGATCTTTTGTGCAACCCCATCCTTTCATCTTCTTCCTCTGTAAAGATAGATGCCATGAGTTTGGCAACGTCTTTAAGTTGATGATGATAACCGCTTCTAACTGAATTACTTCTTCCTTAGGTGTCCTGGATGAGGAAGCGAGACCTCCACATCCTCACGTCGCACATCTTCACGTACACCGGAGACGCAAGATTCAGCGTCCTCCATCCGGAGCCGTCCGACGACTGGGACCTGAAGATCGACTACGTGCAGCCCCGGGACGCGGGCGTGTACGAGTGCCAGATTAACACCGAGCCCAAACTTAACATGGCGGTCATGTTGAACGTTGAAGGTTGGCCTTTTTTTATCACTACATTATTTATTGTACATGTGGACTTAGTAGAAAGGTTTTTGTTGGATGATACTGCATCTATTTGAGAGACGTGGATCTACGAGTGTGAGATCAACACAAAGCCTAAAATCAACATGGCGGTCATTCTGAACTCTAAAGGTTGGTCCTTTATTACAATTACCTATTTGTACAGATGGACTCAGTAAAAAGGTTTATTGATCCCTTGAATTATTGTCATTTGTTGATTCTGCGCCCATTTGAAAGACGTGGCTACGAGGGCTAGATCAACACCGAGCCCAAAATAAACATGGCGATCATTTTGAACTCTGAAGGTTGGTCTTTTTTCACAATTACTTTATTTACTGTACATAAGGAATCAATAAAAAGCTTTATTATGTCTTTTGAAGACTAATTCGGTGATTATGCGTTTATATGTATAAAGCTAATCTACAAGATCACAACTAAGACCGAAATCATCTAAGAAGCCATGTTGAACGTTGAAGGTTAGTCTTTTATATCCTTTTACTGAGTCGTTTGACGAACGACTGTTATTCCATGATATTGCGGCCAGCTGATATCTATCAGCTGGCTTGAACAACGAGATTTGGATCAGCAATGAACACGTCAACAACATGGGAGTCACATTGAAGGTTGGTACATATTATTTATATATTATTTGGTTTTTACCTTAAGGTGAATGGCACTTAAAGAACATCCACGTTCATTTGTAGAAAGTACCCGTGTACAAGTACCATAGGTCAATCCGGACCCCAAAATCTACGTGATAGTAATATTAAGAGTTGGCAATTTAAATAGGACATTATGGTGATTATGTTTAAAAAGCTAATGTTAAAGTTGTATAATTATGTGGGCGTGGGCGTGGGCATCCACGAGAGTGCCAAATATATGCTGTACCACATACACACGTACAACTTGAGGGTCACTTTTAAAGTTGCAGGTGACCTTTTTTATATTTTAATTTAATTGTGTGTGTGTAGGGTGGATCATACTGAATTATCGGAGTAGTACACGTAGGTACAGTAATAAAGTAACGCACAATCCATGTCTATTTTTTAACAAGTTGTAATTGTTCTAATTTTACTGATCTTGCTTCTATTGTCACCTTTATTACTAATAGCTCGTTTGATTCTACGAAAATTAAACACCGTAGTGCTCAAAAACGTCTTAGTATTTAGATAATATAAGTCTCTCTAATAAGTGGGTAGATAAGGGCTGAAACTTATGATGATGAAGATGAAGTCTCACATTACATACTGAGGCTGTTTCGCTTAAATCTTAAGTACAGGCACTATATCATTTTAACATGATAAATAATTTAGTTATTGTGATCCTACATCTTTCTTAGATAATACAGATAATGGTCTAGATAATGATTCACCAAAATGTTTTTTTATAAAATCGTCATTCGACATGGCACCAAAACCAATAAACTTCTTCTTCAGTTTTTATTTCTTGTTTCAAACACATTTGTTGAAGGAAGCATCCGCTATTTATGTTAAAAACATTAATTTGAATATTAATTGAAAAACTGAATCCGTTGGTACAAAAAAATAACTTAATTACCCAGAGCCGCTACCAATTTAAGTTCTTAATAGACTTTAAGAAGAATCAAGCGATATAAAGTTGGACGAAGTATCAGTACCAAACTGGCGGTTTTATTTTTAATATTGTTTACCCACTCCACGTCTGATACAGCTAGTAATCTGTTTTCAGTTAAAGAACCTCATTAACTAATACTTTTTATAAAAAAATTAGTTATTTGCAGATATGTAATGAATGTTTAATATTCTGATTTAGTGCCCTCGCCCAAGACCAATATTTTCGGCGAAAAAATCGGTCCGATTGTCGGTCCTATAAAAAGTTGTTCGTGGGCGGGCGCGCTTAAACATCATTGACATTGTTATATTGATTTAGCAAAAAACCGCCAAACATGGAAGACAATTACAATAATAATAACTCTGTATCCATAGTTGTTTATTTTTTATCTTATACTAAGTATCATAGTGGGACCTGCTGATTTTGCCCTCTCTCAATAGCACTTTAACCCATCGGGGTATTGTGCAACAACAATGTAAAACAATTAAAGTTAAAGAAATGTTTGCCTTTACAATAAAGAAATATATAATGAAAGTAAGAATTTATTATCAGTTAAAAATTAAGCCTCTCAAGTTAACTAATCATAATAATTAGCACTGGATCCAGCCACTACGTGCCTGTGTTTCGGACGCGATAACCTTTCTCTGCATCCGCGGGTCAGCGGCGAAAGCTATTCCTCCTTCATAAAATATGCACACACAATTTCAATGTTCCATTATGAATTCCGTTTCGACAAAAATATGTTTTGTGCTTTCGTATAATGCTGAAGGTGGTGCTGCCGACATACTGTATTCATTAAAAAAATAATTGCTGTTTTAAATTACTGTTATGAATATGCTTACTAATTGGAAGTAGCCTTTTAAGCGTGTGGAATTATATATATACTGGGAAACTCTTTGGCATAATGGAAAAGTTAAAACAAATACAGTAAATACACAGAATTAACACATTTAATAGTAATTGGAGGTTTATTTAAAGTATTACAACCACTAGAAAAGTATTATATGACTACTGAAGCAAAAGACAAAACACACCACGCAATACTCAAGCTTCATTATCACTTACATATTAATTAATTGGAGTTTTATTATAAATAAATGTTTACAATAAAACTCCAATTACAAGACCAAGATTAGAAGAATAGAAGATTAGAAGAAGGAGAAGAAGAAGAAGAACAAGAAGAAGAAGAATAGGAAGAAGAATAGGAAGAATAATAGGAAGAAGAATAAGAAGAAGATTAGAAGACCAAGAAGAACAAGACCGATGATTGCCTTGCCTATACTGCAAAAGATCATCAAAATCGACCTTGGACGATGGGGTAAAACTCGCCACCAACCATACCGCATTGCGCTAGTTCTATGCCAAACATTCAGTTCCTGCAAAGGTCAGTTCGTAAGGCACTTTTTTCCCTTGACATCCATAAGTCAAGTGGGCTCGATGCAGTCCCTCCCATTGTGCTTCGGACGTGTGCTCCTGAGTTGGCGCCGGTCCTAACGCGCCTCTTCCGGCTCTCTTACACTACTAGCGTTGTCCCGAGTTCTTGGAAGATAGCCCTTATCCACCCGATTCCCGAAAAAGGCGATCGCTCGGATCCGTCCAACTACAGGCCTATAGCCATTTCTACAGGCCTTTAGCTCTTTGCTCTCCAAAGTAATGTAGGCCATTACAAACCGCCAGCTCTAGAGATACCTAGAAGAGAAGCAGCTATTAAGCGATCGCCAGTATGGTTTTCGCCGCGGTCGTTCGGCTGATGATCATTTTGTGTACCTCATTCACCGATGGGTGGAGGCAGTGGAGAGGAAAGGGGAGGCGCTGGTAGTTAGCGAAAGCCTTCGACAGGGTATGGCACAGGGCTCTTCTCTCTAAACTTCCATCATACAGCTTCCTTAGAAGTTGTGTGCGTTCTAGGCGTAGCATCAAAGTCGTAGTTGACGGATCATGCTCTGACCTGAAGCCCGTGAATGCTGGAGTCCCGCAGGGGTGTGTGCAGTCGCCTATTCTATTTCTTCTGCATATCAATGACATGTTGCCTATTAACAGCATTCATTGCTATGCGGTCGACAACGTACTGGGGATACGCTTTACACCGGACGTACTAATATTTCTCTGGAAAGCGTCATCGAGAACCAGAATAAACTTGTGACTGACACTGAGAGCATGTTAAGTCATGTCTCAAATTGGGGCCGACTTAACCTAGTCCATTTTTATTTATTTATTTATTTATTTTATTAAGGACTTTTAACAAAACTTGTAACAATAAATTAAATAAGAAAAAAAAACACAAATCTTACCTAAAGGAAGCCACAGCATACCAATCTAAAGCTGATAAAAGCTTATAAAGCTAATAACCTAATATATGAAAACAAATTAAATTTAAATACAATTGAAAAATAAATAAATTATCATTGAAAATAAATTAAAAATTAAATTAAAAGAACATTGAAAATAGAATTTAAAAACATTAAAAACTTAATTAAAAAACAAATTGAAATTAAATTTAAAATTGAAATACAATAAAACATATTATAAATATATTATTAAACATTACTATATAAAGACATTACTGTGTAAATAATAATAATAATAATTGATTTAATTAAATTCAAAATCACTGTAAACACTCAGTCGCTAGTCGTAGTAAGAGCTTCAAGCACAAATTTCGTAAAATTTCTTTCATTATTAGAAAAAATACATATTTTATCATCATCATCATCATCATCATCATCTCAGCCAAAAGACGTCCACTGCTGGACAAAGGCCTCCCCCAAGGATCTCCACAACGACCGGTTTTGTGCTGTTCGCATCCAGCGCCTTCCCGCGACCTTCACCAGATCGTCGGTCCACCTTGTTGGAGGCCTGCCCACACTGCCCATATTTTATATCACATTATGCATCAAAGTAGTATTATATGTATAATCTACATAGTCTGCTTAGAGGAGCATAGTATGCGCAGTTGGAACACACTGTATCTATTGGAACAAGCCAATCTAGAGGGTACATTGTATTTTTTCAATAAGTCAACAATCCAGGCCCAGGACAATCCAGGCCCCCGTTAACGAGTCTATAAAGATACAGACAATCGAGATGTTGTCTGCGACAGGCTAGTGAATTCATATTGAAATGCTTAAGTCTGTCGCCATAATGAGCAAGTTTTCCAACCAAGCCAGTTCTGTAGGCAACATGCCATAGAAATCTCCTTTGAACACTTTCGATACGCTTCTCATAAACAGCGTAGTGAGGGTTCCACACAGGGCTGCAGTACCCGAGGCCGCTGCAAACTAGTGCATTAAAAATTAAAATTTTTGTGTACGGGTTCTTAAAATCTTTTAACCCTTCAAAACAAAAGTTTGCGTGTTTACCGCTAAAAAAACATCCCTTCGTCGTATCTCTAAACTTTGAAGGAGCTCCCCTTGATACCAAACCGACCATTGGAATTCTTAGCGTCGATATTTCGAATGACGTTTAGTTTAGCAGCAATTTGGAAGGTAAAGCTAAATAAATTAGCTTTGAAAAGCTGGGTGTGCTCAATAGAGCGGGACAGTATTTCAAGCCGACTCATCGCTTACAGCTTTACAAAGCACAGGTGAGGTCTCATATGGAATACTGTTCCCACCTTTAGGCTGGAGCGCCCCAGTACCAACTCCTCCTATTTGACCACATTCAATGCAGAGCTGCTCGAGTTGTCAGCGACGTGGTAACCTTTGGTCGGCTCGATTCACTGGCCCTTCGGAGAGATGTTACGTCTCTCTGTATATTTTATCACCTTTATCGTGGGGAGTGCTCTGAAGAATTGTTCGGTTTGATCCCTGCCGCTGATTTCCTTCACCGCACTACACGCAATCGACTGTCTTTCCATCCACACCATCTTGATGGTCTACTACTGTGCGTTTCTCACGTATTTTTTTTACCACCAACTACAGTGCTGTGGAACCAGCTCTCAGCGGTGGTATCTCCGGACATTTCTTGAAGATCCCTAAGTCGTAATGACTGTGTCTAGAAATGAGCCTATTCCTTCCTTAAAGGCCGACAACGCATCTGCGATTCTTCTGATTTTGCGGTGTCCATGGGCGGCGGTGATTCCTTCCCATCAGGTGACCCGCCTGCTTGTTTGCCTCCTTCTAATAAAAAAAAAATTAGGTCAAAACAATACAGCGGATTTGCTTAGAAACTTGTTTTATTCCGAGTTGGCCGAGTTAAAGGATTTAACTGTATCACTCTATTTTTATTTATTGAGAACGGAGAATTGTGGGAATGAATGGGCTGAGTGGTAGTGTGATCTCATTCGCTCTGTTCCTGAGCTGCAGCGAATATAGTAGGTAATCGGAATAAAACCAGTTTCTTTAAAGTAAATTCGGTTTATGTTTTAGACCTACTCCTACATAAATGGCAACTGAGGCATGCTGCATTGAAAGGAGACAAAATTACCACTCAATACTCAACCATTGTTTCAAGTCGTATCCATAGCAATTTGCACATCGACGTGAAAACATAAGACCGAACAAATATGACCGAACACGGTTTTTGTAACAAATTAGCTCGCACGGAGCCGGCACCGGCAGCCGCGTGAAAAGTGACGAAGCCGTAATCTCGCATTCATCTCTCGTCATATTAGAAGAGGGCTAATGCCGCGATACAAAGTGGAACGCATCGCTCTAAGTCACCGTAGGGCTGCCATTCTTAACTTTGAGTTTGCTTTGGGACTTGACATCTGTAATTATTTGTTGGAGCAAGTAATTAGTGTGTGAGTTGACATAGATTTCAAATGGTACGCTAAGCTAGTTAGGAATTAACGTTGTAACTTTAGTTTGATAACGCTAAGTTGAAGCGGATAACGTGGCCATTTAATAATCATGGACATTAATCAACTTAGCAACTACGTATGTTGCATAGGTAATTTAGTATTTGGACCTCTGATGTCGTAAGCCTTTAATGTCCACCGTGCGTATTTGGTATATGGGAGGGTTTCTATCCAGCAGTATGCCACAGTGTAAGCTGAAAGATAAAAGATAAAAAGATAATTTATTTGTAAAAGGTGAAGGTGATGATTATAAAAATGTGTTGAGTTGTTTTTTTAGCGGTTGCAATTTTCTCAAGTGCAACGTTTTCAATGAAATGAACTCTCGCGTTGATTTTAACATTTAACTATGACTTAACATTTGAGAAACCCCAAATACTTGCTAGGATGATACGCGAGGTTATTACAGTTATTTAACTTCCCACATTCCTGGGACATACAAACTATTATATCGTAGTCACATCACCACTCTGCAAGCTCATTTTGCGTGAACAGGAACGTACCCAATTTAAAACAGTAGTCGACAGCATATTACAAAATTATTTTTACTTATTCTTTCCCTCTGTCTCACTGTCACCAACACACCTTGTCTGAAATTTCAAAATATAATTAAATAAGATCGAGTTAATCCGTACATTTGTTTCAATCCAATGCAAAATGTTTGCGTAAGCTTTAGAAAACAACATTAGATTACTTGGTTCCTTAATGTTATTTACAACACAAACAATACACAATAAAATGTTATACCCAAAAATAACGAACTCAAGGGTTCAAAGCGCTCTCACTGTCTTATTTGTACGTATTATTTTCCACTTTCTAAACGTAAAGTTTGACGAACCTCACATTTGCAAGTCGAACCGCTCGCTGTCTCCAATTTACGGTCTCGTGTACATATAATATCAAAACTTTTTGTTAATTATCAGAATTTACATCACAATGATGTTGGATGAACGCGTGATTGTAACCTTCGCGAACTTTTGTCAAAGTCTACTTGTTATGAGTTTTGAAGTTCATTAGGGGTACAATTTCAACATAATTTTTACCTATTATGCTCGCACTTATCATAAAATGAGTTGAAAACACTTTTTGAATTTGCATTATTTGAATTTAATTTCTTATGCTATTTTCTAACGTTACACAATGCATTTTATTTCATTATTGTATTGTGTTTCTTGACAAAGGGAATACAAATGAAGCTTTACATACAAGCCATTACATTTTGTTGATAATAATGAATGAATAACAACTAAACTAAATGAATTTTAAATAATTGAATTTGTTTGTAAAATTTGCATGCCTGCATCGCTAAGTATAAATTTTGGCTATTTTTACTCAGTAGATTCTTGTTAAGCAGCTTCTGTGAAACGTATTTTTTAACAATAAAACTTTTTTTAAGTTTCCTTTTTTTGACGTCCGTTCCGTTTCGCAAAGTTGGCAACCCTACGAACACGCGTGCACTGGGCGCAAGCCAAGTTCGTTGGCTGTTTGTATTCTGTTTTGCAGAAATATGTTCATTTCGCATTGAGCATTTCGTGTTTACTCTTATTGTAAACCACGAGGAACTTCTTCTAAATAGTTTAAAGTACTTCTTATTTACTCATATGAGGTTCATTAAAAGTATTGTATACTAATAGTACATCCCAAAACAGAGTCTACTTAGTTTAAAGACGACTCTAGACGAATCATCAAAAATAATTACCCCAAACTCCTCCCAACTTTGAAAGACACTTAAGAGCGATTCACCACAGAATGGCAAATGCTTCAGCAGTAAGATTTAATAATTTATAAATTAATTTTAAGAGCCTGCGACACGTTTGTAATTGTCTCGTAATCAAAGTTGAGTCTTGTGAATTGTTGATGAACCCACTGCTGTCCATCAAATTCGATGGTTTAATTGGTAAGTGAATGGCCGATCAAAGGTACGGACAGGGCACTCAAAGGTCCGGCCTGTTAGCTGAATTATTAAGTGATCTCTTGGAGAATATTATTGGTACCTGAAGGCGTAATAACACCCGTTGATCCGTTTGAAATAAGGCTATGTTCATATGGTCGCGATGCAAACCATATTAACATAGACAGAGCATGTCACCGCATTCATAGTATTAAACTTAAATGATTTCAATATATAACTCTGTTCAATATATCTAGCGTTTTCAAATTGTACTAAAATATTTTTTGCATACGTTACACATATATTTCAGAATATTAGTATAAGGAATTATTATGCGTTCCAGAAATATGTTGGACCAATACCTGTTATGATCGTAGACATAACGTCTTCCGTCCGACTATAGTATTATTGAATCATTTAGAAGATCCAGTTTATATTTAACAAAACATTCGCGAAAGTTGTCAGGCGCTCGAAATTCGTTACCCAGAAGGGATAAATAACCACTGGAGCTTCTAATGTAATTCAAAGAAAAATTGGAAGTGCCCATAATAAATGTTTGCAAATCAGCCCACGATTTCATTAAACAGATTGAAGTTCATTAATCCAAACTCGACAGAGATATTCAGATTGCGTGCTTTGAAAACTGAAAGTGAATTAAAACTATTTTGGGGTTCAACCCCAGACCCTTCACTTGGAACTTCAATCAAATTAATTAAGCGAATGTATTATTATTACATTCAATAGTTCATACAAATGTGTGATTACAATGATTTTATTTGGAGAACATTGACACTACCTGCCTTTCTGTACTGTGGCATGACGGAACATATTTTATGTACAATAAAGTTAACTATTAAAACTTTAAAGCTTTCGCAACGGTTAATGTAAAAAAAAACATAAGAATAGATTAGAATTGAATTGAATTAGAATAGTGTGAATAATGTGAAAAATAATAGTGAAATATTGTTTCATAGTCCTTTTCCTTCTTATGTTAAGCACTTAAGAGTTGAACAAAATTGTTGTGAACCCACTAATTGTGGTTTCAAATAATGCCGATATTTACTTGATTCGAATACATATAAAATTATATACCGGAATTTACAAGTGTATTTTTGTAGGTAAATATATGAATTATAAATAAATAAACCTTTTATCTCCCGAAAACTTGTGTTAAAAATAATTTCAA
The DNA here is from genome assembly GCA_947562085.1 of Eudonia lacustrata. Classification (NCBI taxonomy): domain Eukaryota; kingdom Metazoa; phylum Arthropoda; class Insecta; order Lepidoptera; family Crambidae; genus Eudonia; species Eudonia lacustrata. The sequence continues at coordinate 64,314,934 of OX387339.1, read as the reverse complement.
ATCTAATACAAATCTATATATAAGATTTGTTAAGTTTCCTATCTGTTCTAAAAGCACATACCAGTATCTAAACCAAAAAATATTGTAATAGTTAGACTGAAAACAAAATTTTACAATCAATCTTTTCAGAATTTATGTATAAATTCAGAAAAAAAGATATGCTCCAACATTTGTTTATAATTATTATGACATACACGGAACTCATCCATCACCGCTGACTGGCGCTTGGCACATTCCCCGTTTATTTGTAGTAGCTCATTTATCAGAGCACGCTCCACTAAAAGATATATTATGCGAACCTCTCAAATTCACCAGCCAATTACATGGCTTGTTATTGTTGAAAAATGTCTGACGTTGATGCGCCGCATATTTTCTATATAAATTGTGGGATTTTTGCTTTATCTCCTTATAAATTCGCGTGTGCTCGCATGGATTCGGCGGGGATTTCCAAAATGGAGGGGAATTTGTCAATGTGAGTAGTTTGAATAGTTTATAAAGCCCGTTGGATGGATGCGTTTTGTTTCGACGCTATGAAGGATGCAACAGATTTGTTTTGTGATCGGATTATTCTGTAAGCCTATTTTTCGCAGAATCTAAATGTTCTATTTTTTGACGAGTTTTAATTAATTTGCAAACAGCTTATTTTGTTACGGCCTTTAAGAGCGTTTACGCCGCACACTAGCGCCACTAATGAAAAAAAAAACATATCTAGTAATTACAGATAGAAAATCAAATTATGCTCAACAAACTATTTGAATGAAGTAATTTAGCATTTTTACGTCACCTAATGAACACCTCACATGTTATGGTTTAGTTAAATTAGACGTTACGGCCACTTTTAACTATAACGCCATATTTAACTAAACCATAACATGTCAGGTGTTCATTAGGGGACGTAAAAATGCTAAATTACTTCATTCAGATAGTTTGTTGAGCATAATTTGATTTTCTATCTCTAATTACTAGATATGTTTCTTTTTTCATTGGCGGCGCTAGTGTGCGGCGTAAACGCTCTTAACAGTAGCTTAAGTTACAGGCAGCCACGTGCTTCGGAAGCTACATTAAACTTTTGGTCTCAGCTATGGTAATATATAAGTAGCCAGTAGCCATCAAGCCGCAATAGGCCAGTTACATACTGAGTCTACAGTAATATCTAAATATTCTTATAGTAAAAAAATAAAACAAATTTCTAACCATTTTTCAATATTTTTTATTAACACTTTTCACTGCTAGTAGTATTATCAAAGATTGATTTTTCAATGTTTGCACAGCCCGAAACCATGTTAGAACTTATCTAAACCTCTAAACACTCGTTAAGAGTCCAAAACTCAGAATATAGTTTCAACTTTGTCTGTGGATCAGGCCTGTGTCTTAGATGTCACTATTTATTCTTCATAGTCTCCTCTCTCTCACCCTCTCCTAAGCTTTTGTCTTGTGAATTCCAGATGACTCCCTCACTCCCGCGACCCCGGCCCCGCCCCGCTCCTCAGGTACTCGATTCCTTCAATACTTCATTTTGTGACATACTCCATTATTTAAAAAAACTTCATTTTTCTGGTAGATTTCATTATCTCATCGCATGAGACTGTCTTTTGTTTTGGATGAATTTTGTGTTTCTTCTTTGTGTTAACAACTGGCAATATTTAGTTTTGTGTACCGCATGAACTGTTTTTATTTAGTTTGGACTTTAACGTTAGCACATAATATTACTGCGGCATTTAACAAACACTGATAACAGTAGAGCTAGGTGAAACTTGTAGAAGGCAACGCAAAACATTATTTTGGTAAACATGTTTGGGTGTATTCCAAAACAAATGCCGCTCGTACCACCTCGATTCAACTCTGTAATTTTCAACTCTAGAGCTGTCACTTTAAAATTGAATTTCGTTTGTTGCAGCGGCCGCGGCAACGATCTGGGGCTCGCAAGACGTCTACGTGAAGAAGGGGAGCACGATATCGCTGACGTGCTCGGTGAATGTGCACTCGTCCCCGCCATCCAGTGCATCTGTGTTATGGTAAATCTCGCAACCGGCTTTTGGAATCCGGAATTTTGTAACGTATGTTCAGCGGTAATGTTTCGAAGGAAATGCGAATGTCGCAGCGAACAAGTTTGCTTTGGAGAAGTGATTTAGTTTAACGAAACTGTGTCGAACATTTTGATTCCGAATTTGTATTAATGTAGTACCTTTATTGCTGAATAATGGCGATATTTTTTTTAATACAGTGATTAGATAGATAGATAGATAGTATACATTTTCTCTCAGTTATTAGAGCAAATGCCTCAATGCTTAGGCATGTCCTACAACTGATATTCAAAAGACTGATTTGTTATAAAGTTTATACTAATGTAATTAACTAAAAATCAGCATTGCCTTCCATTAACAGGTATCACGGCAGCGCCGTAGTGGATTTCGACTCTCCCCGTGGCGGTATCAGCCTTGAGACAGAGAAGACTGAGGGTGGGACCACCAGCAAACTCCTGGTGACCAAGGCAGCCCTCACCGACTCCGGGAACTATACTTGCGTGCCAAATAACGCGCATCCTGCGTCAGTATCGGTGCACGTTTTGAACGGTAAGAGCGATAGATGGAGCTGTTTTGTTTTGGCGGCGTCAGACTAGAGATGGAGAAGACTGTGGAACTATCAGCAACTGCTTGTGGTTGAGGTTAGCTTCACTGGTTCTGGCAAAAGTACTAAACTAGCTTTGGTGTTCTGTATGCGTGTTGTACGGTAAGCTCGTTTTGCTGTAAGATGGAGAAGACTGAGGATGAGTAAACGGGGAAGAAGAAAACCGCAGGTGAGAACTAAAGGTGTCGATGCATGTATAATTAGTCAAGATTAGTCAGGTGATATAATCAGAAGTAATTCAGCAGTTGGGGAAGTTGTAATGGTATCACTGGTACACTGCCAGCATTCAGTGGAATCACCACCAATAAGTAGCTGGTGTTTGACGGCAAAATCCTTCTAATTATTGTAGTTCAGAAACAGCTAACTTGTAAGTTCACTTTGTCATTCAACTCCACGAATAGAACAAGTCAAAACTTGTTCCGTGTTTGCTAGTTTCCAGTTGAAGGAATCCTCACAAACTCTCGAGTTTATAGAAGTTTAATGACTGCATAAGAACCGACTATTAATGAGGTAACAGGTAAGCTTTTTAAAATGTTCCAACAATGAAAACTAGCGTCTTCCGATCGATTAGCTCGGAACTAGAGTTTCGCGCGGCTTAATCCGTTTGACTGGTTCAGACTATCTCGAAGCTGGATCCTTAACTACGTCTTAACTTAACTTTTTGCTTTAGTGGTTTCTGCTGTAACGTTCTCGTTCTCTCACTTTAAATTCATTTCGAATATTAGAATATGTATCTGCATCTTTCTTGAAATCGAAGACAAGTAATTTGAAAAAGCAGAACAAAGTCTTACTTCGTTTAAATGATCCCAATACTTTAATCAAATTATTTTGAATTGTATTCCCTGGTTAAATTTAGATTGTTTTTTGTTGCTTTACAAATTAAACTCTTATTCACTTGTTTTTCAAATTTCATTCAAATTTTTGTAACGTGAAAATAGCCCCATGAGCTAAATTTTTATTAAGTCTTTTGCTACAGTGTATTTTATTATTTTGTTACTGTTATTATCAAATGAATTTAAATGCAATTGCAGTTGTAGAGGAGTTTTGAGAGTGTGAACTTATTTCCGCCTGATTTTGTATATGTACCATCTCGGGACAAGACAGTCGAGCTAATAACATATTTCAGTGTCCTACGTTTGTACAGCGCCAATAAATGTTTGATCTCATTATAAGTTGGAGCTGTTTACTTGCGTTACGTTAGTGTTGTTGCGGGCTCCGAGTATAAGTAGTTTCGCAGATCGATGAATATTCATGTAGCTGTTTGCCGTATTGACAGGAGCTACGGGAAACTCCAATTTACTTACAATTGACCTAATGATTTATTTTTAATTCGGGTTCAAGTTTGGCGTATCTCATTAATTATAGTGATTGGCCTTTAGGTCTTCGCGCTAAGTAATAACCTCAATAGCATAAAGGTTTCGACAAATGAGGATCGTTTTACGTTATCTAAATAAATACATGTTATATCATTTTTGCGTCGGGGTAATGAAGGCTTTTAGTATTACCACATAAATAATAGAAAAGTGAAGCTCAATGATATAAAATTTAGCAGCACTAAAATTATGACGCAACGCTGGTCTTCTAGGAACAAACAGTGTCTTGAAATGTCTGTTCAATTGTGCATAGACTTTTTTAAACTAACGGGCCATTTTTTTTACTCGCGTTAACAAGCTTCCATGATTGTTTGTAATCAAGCGTAGCTGTTCTACAAGTAACTTTCGTTCGTAGAACTGATGGCCGCTGAGGCCGAACAGTTCTCGACTGTTGCCTCCAACAAAGTACATCTAGTAAAGGTCGCCGCTAGCCGCTGGATGCGAGCAGCACAAAACCGTTCCGTTGTTAAGACCCTTGGTGTTTATTACTGTCTTGTCGGCAGGCGAACATCCCGCGGCCATGCAGACGAGCAACAGAGCGTCATCATACCTCACCTCACAGCTGGGATGTGCGGCCATCACCTACCTTCTGTCCACTATGGTCTGCAGATGATTAGCTTAAGCCCGCCCCCGAGAAAGCTTACACTAGTAACAATGTTTTAAACTCTTTGCTAAGTTTTCATGTTCGCTTAGAAAATAACGTTGTTAGCAATTTGGTTACGGATTCTTTTTCTGGTAAAAGTTTTGATTCAACCTGTATTGTGTACGGCTATTATATGTGAAATAGCAGCGCAGTGTTACTGTTGGAATGCAAAATAAAAACATAATGTCTTTATTTTTACATGAACAAATTACAGATTTATCTTTAAAATTTTTCTAAATTATTTTTTTTTGCAAAGGCAATAGTGATGTTTAGTATCAAAGTTTTTATAACAGACTCCAGTGAATCGTTCACCATCGTAACATCAATCAAAACAGTAAACTATATAAAACATTACGGCGTTAAAGGACATGGCTAAGCTGACTAACTGCCCTCAAAATTAATATGAACTTCTCACTAGCTTGAATCATTCAAATATTAATAAAATAATAATATATAATAATTTATAATAACGTGTTTATTATTTTCATAGAACTTTCGTACACAAATCAATAATTTAAAAGATGTTAACATGTTTTTATGGTTTTGTTTTATAAGGAAACCATAAATATGATTAAGACGTTCCATTTTACAAAAAAATATGGAAAATATAAAGGTGCGCGTCCACTAAGTCGTAATCAGAGCGGACGGATTAGTTGATTTGAATTGATTTCTGTAAGTGCATATTTTTTATACATTACTGCTTAAATACAGAGAACGTTTTATAAGTTCTGGGGGTCAGCGGCAATGTATGAACAGAGCAATCGAAGCTTAATACTTATCCTATAAAGAGTTTTAAAATGCAGTCATGCTATTTTAATCTTTACGGGTAAGCTGATTCAATTTACTATTGCTATAATAGACTGCTATCAAAATGCCGATGCATAATCTGAAAGAAATCTTCTATTTATTATTTAAATATAATTCAGGCAGGCAGCTGAAATAATAATTTGTGTACCTAGTTTTTAAAGTCTGTATTTACGAAGTGGGAGTTTCTGTGACTTTATTTTCAGAATTGCAAAGATTTGAAAAGTTCGTGAATAATTTTACATATAAAATAACAATATTTATAAACTAGATACGATGTTTATACATTGCACTTCATTTCAGGGCAGTCGTCCATCTGTATTTAGCCATGTCCTTTACTTTCATTTATTAATAATTAATTTTATATTCAAACAAAGTACTTACTCATTTCCATTTGCACGCTACGTATTAAAGGTGAAAATAGGTTGTGATAAAATTAAATACAGAAACGTGTTTGACACGGCTACACTCAACCAGACTTTGGTTTTAATTTGTTTTTGAACATTGAAGTAAGCAAGAAATGAGAAAGATTTTCCACTTTGGCAAATTATTAGAATAGAAACTTTGATGTTAATGAAAGCTATTGATGATTGATTATACCAACAATGCAATGGAGAGATTTGAAATTGAAACAGTGCGCTGCATTCATCACAGGTTTTGATCTTTAAATTGTATAGTTTAAACTAACACAGTATAGAAAATAAAAGTGTACCTATGTTTTTGTTCTGAAAGAGAAATTGATGTGATTTTTTTATTCCTCAACAATTGCTCATTCTATTTTTATTGTGATATTTAGTTAATTCTTGATATAAAATAATGAATAAGTAATTTAATTTAACCAAACGAAATGGGCGTGTTAGATATTTCCACGCAACATAGTAGGTATATGAGTAAGATAATTTTGTACATAGTAAAATTATACGTACCTAAATGTAGTCTAAAAGGTTTATATCAGAATACATTGTAAAAATTTCGAATTGTTGTAAATAATAAAACGAGTTTATTGTAATAAGAATAAAAAAATATGTCTAGTAGTTGTTCCACCACTCGAGTGGTGACTAAAATTGTTTTTTCTTTTTATGTTCTTAGAACAATTTTATGAATAAGTTGTAATACAACCTCCTTTCATCTGTACATACCCGGTTATAATTAAAAGGCCAACAGAAGATTCGTTGCAATAAACCTGCTTCAAAATTGGTAACTTGTAAAGTCATATAATTTAGCAATATTTTTTTAGACACCGACATCAGGCAAACAGGCTTGTTACTTCAGATCTGCTAATACTTAGTTCAAATTATCAGCCTAAAATAGTAAGGTAAGTTAAATTCGAGTAGGTAAATTTCATGATGTCTTAGCAAAAAAAAGAAAACAATGCTATAAAATAACTACAAAATTTAATCACGTCACCGTCTGATGTAATGATTCAGTTATTTGAGACCGTTTTCCGTTTTAATTTGGAAAGTAAAGCTGTGTGCACACAGAGTGGGCGGCTAATTTCCGGGGAGCACACGCCGTGACAGCGGGCACAGACGCGGCGGCAACGCGCCACTCTCTCGCTTACGTGACGCCACAACGGAAACACGCCGCATGTCTAATGAAACATGGACCGTATATAATTTATTTATATAGCATTTATTTTGTTTACACCAAATGCGTCTATCTATATGAAATAAGTAATATTGTTCCGTTCCGTTCCGTACCGTAATGTTCTAGTGTTTCCGTTTTCATCAGATGACTCTTAACGCGTCAGAGAATCTAGTAACGGCGTCAGAGACACGTTTGCAACTGTTCTTCATGGTATAACACCATAAATTTCTCACTCCTTGGACCCAGTAATGTCGTTATAGCTATAATAGGCCATTTGCAAATTATTTCATTGATCGTTCTAATTTTTTCACAGGTACTTTCACTAAGAATTATGGCAATTTAAATTAATCAAAATAAAACCTTTAGTGTTTTTAATACTTTATACCATTGTTATCATGAAAGGAGGTTATATTAAATAATAATTATTAGGTAATATTGACAAATAAGTGTATTAATGAAATCTCTATCGACTGTTCTCCGCTGACTGTAACGCATGAAACGAATGCGTCGCAATTATTAGAGTTTAATTTGACTGTTGATCAAGTCTAGTTGTATGGACAGTTATCTTCTACACTCCATTTCTAGACGATTGGTTCCACACTAAAGTGAGAAATATAAGAAAAAGTTTATTTAATTTATCTTATTTCACTTTCCAACTTTCATAGAGTAAAAATGTTAACTCGTTAAAAAAGTCAATTTGTTCAAAATAGTTTCTATAACGTTCTTCAGTTTCTGCAATATTACTAACAGTGACAACAGTTTGCAAAGACACAACACTAACGCATGGCAGATGCAATACTCTCCTGCCACTAGAAGAAGTCAATTTATATAAAATGGCCGGTTCAACAAGGCAGAGTGTATGTGTGCAACTAGCTTTATGCCCCCAACCTGTTGACTTCTCATCTCTTGTATACTTGTAACGTAGTTATCTGATGTAACGATAGTGCAGTAGCTGAACTATAACTAGCTATGTTCCTTAAAATAATGCGTAGAACGATGTTATGAGTGTATTTTCAAATAATATGTACGTACAACGTGTTGCGTCTCAATACGAAATGTTTAAGATACGGACGGTTCATTTTGTTTTGTATTTTGTAAATAAATTGTAACGAGAGAGAAAGGAGTATTAATAAACATTATTAAAAAATATTTTTATGGTGTTTTTATTTTCAATATCCGTTATTTTTAATACTAGACTTTAAAAAAAAACAAAATTATTTATAAAATCCACCATTCTCGCATCAGACTAGTGTGGTAAGTTAGAGCCCAATCTGTTTATAGTGGAAAGTCCCCAGCAGTGGGAAGTTTAAAGCCAGAATATGGTGAATTATGAGTTATTTTACAGAATTTGAAACCCTTTGATTCACAGCAAGGTCCTGTTTCTTAACGAAAGTAGTAGATATATATTATGTCAGTGTTGCTAGATATAAAATCGTGGAAATCACAGGGTTTCTATGTAAAAGACCATCTACCCTCAATATTAGCATAGTTATAAATATTAACAAGATAAATTTAATTCATAATTTTTTCATGTACAATGAAAAAAATATGAATTAAATTTATTTTATAATTTTTAAATCTTATTAGCTTTACTTAAATTTATCTTTATCGATATAATTTTTTATTCAATTGTTACGATTACAATTTGATAAAAAAATCTTCAAATCTAAAGACTTTACTGACCATACCAGACCATACTGATATCAAAGTTGTAAAATATTGCTACTAAGTACTACATAACGAAGATGAAGTCCCATTTTCTCTTTATCTTCTTTTAGATTACGTACGAAAAGTAATTGAAAAGCTTGTTGGTTAACTGCCCTTCTCGTGTGGCAACTGGCAACACATCGTGGCACCTCGAGCACCACTAGATTCGTTTTAAGATTTTACTTCGTGAAAAGGGAACGTCTTTAGGATAATATAATTCCTGGGATGTCGTATCAAAAGATCCACACATTTTTTTTATATTGCTAAACCACTCTCGCCGCGAGATATAATCCTTGTGATATTAAAAAGTTGAAATAATTTCTCTCGGGTACGATGTTTCCCTTAAATCTATTTATTTGTATACAAAAGCCACTTGAAATGTGCTTTTTCGTCTATGTCTGAGATTTTGAGATGTGACTTTTTGAGTATCTACTTAGAGAGAGGTTTTGTGTAAGATTTTTATTATGCTGATAATAAAAACCAGTTTAAAAAGTTTAAAGGATTGGTTATTTAAATAACAATTTGCCATATAGGATATTGTTCAAAGTTAGACTGAAAGGCGACCACTGTAACTTATTTCTACTGCTAAGCAGGACTTACCTATATAGGATATCGAAACATGTAAAAACTAACCTTTAAACTTGTATAAAAACATGTTGGTTAAAATCGCAAGTTTAAAAAGAGGCTTTGCAGTTAAAAACCCTAGCAGTAGAGAACTCTACACACTTGTCGGAGTTGGTTGCGATCACGTTACTGTGACCAGTGGTGTCATGGGTGATAATTATAACTACTGATTAGTTTTAGTAGGAAATGTTATTGGTTCAATTAGGTTTTGAGTTAAATCCCGTGGCAGAAACGGGTTGGTATCAGGGTTTGTGGCAGAGAAGGGTTGCTACAGGTTTTTTTTATAGACGTGTTGACAAATGACTACCTGAAGAACAGAATCCAAATGCAGCAGGCAGCTAGTGTTTGAATACTGAAAAGTCTTTTTTTTAATGGCGAATTTAACTAACATGTTTTAATACAAGTTTAAAGCTTTAAAAAAGGCTTTGCAGTAAAAATCCGTAGTAGTAGTTAATTCTAAACACGTAATGGCGTTGGTCGCGGTCACGTCTCTCGGCGGCGCGGGCGGCGCGGGCGGCGGGCTGCGGGCGGCGAGTGGTGCCCGGATGACATTGATTGCCGTAATTATAGCGGCGTTCGTCGTGTTACTGCCTTACAGTGGAAAAAGTTTGAATCACGCCATTATGGACTACAGTTATAATTACTGATTAGTATTTGGTAGACAATGTGATTGGTTAATTAAGGTTTTTTGTTATTTGTTGCGCGTAAGCGCTTGGCGTTCTTTTCAACTGATTAATACAGCGTTTTCTGTATTCAAAAACTAGGTCTAAGAGCCTTTATACGAATTTCAAAGTTATAGTTTTATTTATGCGATTTAAAGCGTTTCCAATCGCAATAAACTTAACTAACTGTACGTTTTTTTTAAATCTATTTAAATCTCTGTATATTTCTGACACATAACTATCATTAATTCGTCAAGAATATCTATACTCAAAATTATTGTTTCCTAATTTTAGCAAAAAAAATTAATTGGACTCCTAGGTCTGTACGTCCACTGCTTGCGATCCATGACATAGAACAACGGCCTTTACTGACAGCTTCCGCTACCATGCTACTAAGTGCTGAAACAATTTCCCACCACCAAAACGACAGCTGGCGTCAAGAAAGGTTTTAATTACTTCTCTTATAACAGAAACTTTAAACACTACTTCGATATTGAAAAATATTTTATTTATTTATTTAATATCTTAGGAAGACTATCAACCTAAGCAATAAATGAATAGCTACAAACTTATAGGTAAAACAGGAAAGTCATTAAAAAGTCTCCACGTTAGAAACAACTTAAATAACAAAGGAGCAATACTCGAACCAAAACACAGTTATAAAAAAAATGCTTAACCTCTCAAGCGGCAGTGCAAAAAAATGGCGAAATTAAAAAAAAACAAACTACAATCACAACAGTAAATTTCGGGTATTTACCCATGTGCTCTGTATTTAATTATATTTTTATACTAAATCTTATACAAAAAAATAAGCATCGATTTTTTTAAATCCTTATTTACATACTAAATAAATTAACTTAAGAAGAAGCCTTTACTAAGTTGCCTTCTCAATGAAGGTAAGCTGGTATTGAAAAGATCAATATTGAAATTGCTGTCTTTACACTTGTCATTAAAGGTTTTAGTTGCTCTGTTGTGTATGTTTTGCTTATATCTATTGTATCGTTGTTTTATGTGTGTGTGTGTTTGTGGTTTTTGTAAAAAAGTTTTTACTTTTTTGTTTTTATAATTAGTTTGAAAAACGTAAAGCTTCAATATATGTATGGGATATAGGTATCCCATACAAATTTGATTCTCGTTTTAATACAATATGATAGGTCATATTGTATTAAAACGAGAATCAAATTTGTTTGGTAGACAGACATTGATTAATATGCAATATTACCACGGCCGATTAAATATTTGCCTTTGAACCTGCATAATTGCTTTCAATGTTTATATTATGTGGAACAACATCCATTTAATCTCCAGTTTAACATTTACATGAGGTTTTGAATGATAGTTCTAAATATAACTGTATTACACCCACTTATATTTATAGCGGAGGCGCTTGATGGCGGGAAGTTAAGCAATTGTCGCAACGTCGGATCACTGGAAGACTGATTAAATTAAAATATCTGGAGTTCCAGAAGGTTAGTTAAGACATTGGTCCAGGTCGTTGTTGTAAAAATGAACTGGCTTGACTGGTCCGATACGAAATCTTCGGAGGCTCTAGTAGGGAACGGGACACCATTCCATGGGTAATGCCATTCTCTATATAGAACCTTTGACGGTGCTTTGTTTCACTCAGCTTGAGGAACCCTTTAAGTTTCTCAACGCCCTCAAAAAAGTCCGATGACGCTAAAAATGCAACCTGAGGCGATCAGCAAGCTCTCTTCAAACACAAAAGACTAGCGTGATGGGTTATGGACTGATCATGCTGTGCTTCATATAGGAAGGCCTGAGCCCCAACAGTGGGACATTTTAAAACGGGATATGATGTGCCACTATTTACTAGCAGAAACTGTTTGTCTCAGGTACTATTCTATCTGGTACTATTGGAGTCAATCATTCGAATACTGTTAAACGGGTTAGCTTTGACACAAATGGAACAGTTGGACATATAATAGTTAATTTTACATGTAACTAGTGGGCCTGCTCGTGACTTCGTCGGCTTGAAATCACCCGTACCCCATGATGGACCCCTATTGCAGCGCCACCTACCGAGTCCAATTGTAAATCTAAACCATTCTCGAATCCACCTGAACACACACAAAAAATTTCATCAAAATCGGTTCAGCCGTGTTTAGAAGGAGTTCAATTACAAACACACGCACAGAAGATATTTATCTATATACTAGCTGTCCCGGCAGACCTTGTTCTGCCCTATTTATCTAAAACAAAGTTACATTGATTTTTTTATGTTAATAGCTGCCCTGACAGATTTCGTCCTGTCAAAAATTATTGGCCTGTCGCAGTCTTACAGAAATAAAATAACATTGAAAGACTTCAGTAATATCTTATATACTACAATTATTATATTCGATTGCCATCTTGCAACCCTATTGCGGATCTGTAGATAGAATAAAAAAAATCGCAATGGAAAAATAGCGGTTAATCGTATAAGGGTTAAAATTAAGAGTAATATGATTTTTTTTATTCTAAGTCTTGACAAAATAAAAAAAAATCTTGCCGAAATAATTTAAGTTTTTAATTAACAAATAAAAAATAGAGGTGGATCGTAGAGGACGGGTTGAATGTATTTTTGTATGCTGTATAATAAAAAAATAAAAACAAAAAAATTGTCTAAAAAATAAAAATTTTGGGGAGGACCACCCTTAACATTTAGGGGGTTGAAAAATAGATGTTGTCCGATTCGCAGACCTAACCGATAGGCACATTAAATTTTGGTTGAGCTATTTCGGAGGAGTTTAATTACAAACACCGTGACACGAGAATTTTATATATTAAAATAATAATATATATAAAAAGATTAATACGTGAAACAAAAACTTTGTACGCTTTTTTACGAAAATTGCGCGGACGGAGTAGTATGAAATTTCGCACACTTAAAGTTTATATAGAGAAGGAGTACAGAACATTGATATTTTTTTTAATTATGCATAAAAAATACATTAAGGCGACACATTGGAAATTTACGTTTTCCCAACAATTACAAAACATATGAAAGTGATATTTGATGACACATGATTTTTCATATAATTGAATTCATTTTGCTAGTTGCAGAAACACGATTTGTCAACTTTTATAACAGAAAAAAATATCAAAGTAACCGCTTTTAAAACATAGATTTGCATTTTACAGGCAAATCAGACCGATTTAAGCATCTAAATTTTCTTAGTAGATTAGTCTTAACACACACTTCAATATTGTAGTTCATTTTTTTAAATAATTTGTAATTTTTATTTAAATGAAAAAAAAAACAGTTTTTCTTATGGTACGGGGCGCAAACGCTCCGTATGAGATTTATTGTTTAGCAGTGCGTCGCCTTAAATGAATAAAACAAACATTACACACACTACAACCGTGTAATTGACACACACGCATATTATATACTCTTTTCAAAATTTCAAAAATGGAAGAGGAGCGGCTGAAATCTGTCAATGGCAATCCAAACTCACATGCTATTTTTTTTTATTTTTCATTGCTTAGGATACAATCCGTGCAGCCTTACCCAAATATCGGTCGAATTTCGACCACTGGGCGACCATTAGTATATATAAAGATCAGTACATTGTAATTTTATATAATTTAAATTTAGTGAGATATAATAATATGAAATATTAACATCAATTTATATATTTTGTAATAGATTACCTACATTTCACGATAAAGTATAGGTAAAATGTTTAAAATAATTTTTAACGCAAATTTTGTTGCAAACAAATTACAAAAACACAAATGTTGAAAAAAACAACTTTGGCTTTCAAAGTAAAAAGTAAATAGTGTTGAATAATTACGGCGAGCTGGTTAGAACCACGATAGCTCAATTGGAAGAGCACCTGACCCGGTATGTCAGAAGGGTGCAGGTTCAATGAGGACCTCGATGGCGCAGTGGTTAACCCACGTTAAGCAACTTCCGCAAAGACCGGTCATCGGATGGGTGACCAAAAAATTATTATCTCGAGCTCCTCCGTGCTTCGGAAGGCACATAAAGTCGTTGGTCCCGGTTGCATTAACAGTCGTTAACGATTACCAATCCGCACTGGTCCCGCGTGGTGGCTTACGGCCCGTTCTTCCTATCCATCCATAGGGAAGGCGCGTGCTCGTGCAGTAGAGACATAAAAAATGAGCTGATGATGATGATTGGCTTATATCAATTCCATATGATAAACATTATATACCATTTCTATTCTATATTAGTGTTTTGGTGGTTTTGCCGCTCGTCTAGGCTTTTAGCTATTTACTCTTTTGGGAAGCTATTAATAAGATACATGTAGCGTAGCGTAGCGTGGCGCTGGTGTGACAGCCTTCGGGATAATAACGTGGGAGTAAACCAATATACAATCTAATTTCAAAGATCTGGAGCTGTTACCAACGGGACTCCTTTAAAGTAACAAAACAAAACTACTTAAACAACTATTATAATAACTAAAATATGGTTGAGCGAAGCGATGGCTGATTCATATGTCATACTCGTGAACGGGTGCCGCCTGTGGAGGCTGGTCTGCTCTTGCATACTTATCTTATTGTTAATATTAATTACTATAGTTTGACTTTGTTTTTATTAAACAATTTTTGACTTTTATTAGAGTACTGTAGTGGTACTGTATGACATCGTGGAAATTGAAACTTATACCGGACGTAAATTTGATATATTAGATTTGTTTATTTTTTTGTTTTTTTACATGTTGTAGTTGTCTTCTATATTTTTTGTGTTTATTTGTAATGGAAAGTGTCCTGCTATGATAGGGCATTTTCCAATTTTTATTTTTTTTGACGCTGTAAGGGAGAAAAGAGCTGGACACTTGCTGAGTTTCTTGCCGGTTCTTCTCAGTGCAAGATCTCCCGCCCAGAGTAGACTTACGAACCGACGGCATAGCGACATTCATAAGAGCTACTTGTAGCCTAAGCTGAATAAATGATTTTTGAATTTGAATTTTGAATTTGAATTATGTTGATTAGAAAACCAGAAATCTTCTATATCTTCTTAGTCGTTTCACTGTTGCCAGTGGTCGTGGTTATCACGTTCCGGTAGGTTGGGCAGCAGACAGTACCCGCCGCACGACATCCCGCCACCTCTGGCTGCTGGTCGTTAATCGGGCTCATTCGTGCACGGGAGCGCCCACCGCAGCCTTCACTTGGTCCGTCCATCTCATTGGGGATCTCCCTCGCGTGGTAAACTAAAAATAGTAATAGAAAAAAAAATTATTTTGCCCGTTATATTTAACACTTTTAATTATATACTTATATTTTATAAAAGCCGTATAAGCATTATATCTTTATGACATAACTAGATGTCGCTCGCGGTTTCGTTCGCGAAGACTACACTATCCCACAGGAACCTGTTACCGAGATAAGAAGTATCCTATATTCTAGTCCGGGTCATGGTCTGTCTAAGTGCAAAGTGTCACTCAAATCCGTTCAGCCGTTCTCGAGTTTTGCGCTTAGCAACATTCATTTTTGTTATATACCTAGATAGTAACAATGTGAATACTATGATAGTTCTCTTTATTTTGTAAAGATATTTTTATTTTTTTTATTCTAAATACTTTGCAGTACTTCAATTACTCTAATTACGTGTATGGTAATTATTGCAATCCTGAATGAGTTTCGCCTCACTGTTACCAACGACCAAACAAAAATACAAAATAAACATCATCAGATCCATATAAAGTGTTTTACATCGAAAAACAATGTAGGGTAGGAGCACCAGTCGTCGGCATATTAATACCAGTGTCCGACACAATCTTCGTTGCCTAAAACAATACATACATTTTCATTGAAAATTTACGGGATGACAGGCCAGGAAGCAAGTAATCTGTATTCCATTGTTGCTAAATTAACTAAGGAATTAGACATTTATTCCAAACATTATAAAGAATGTAAAAAGCTGGTACTTGCATGGTTACGATCGCTTGATTATTATATGAGCGAGCTGTTTCAAAGTCAAAGTCAAAGTCAAATATTCTTTGTGCAAATAAACTTTAGGAAAGTTTTTTTGAATCGTCCATAATTTTTTTACCTACTACCCATTCAGGGTTTCGGGGTTTTACAACAAATAAAATAATTCCTTACAATAATATATATTTTTCCTAATAAATAACATATATTCTTTTCTTGATATGTAAATATACACAAACACATACACATCCTCACACACGCACACACACCAACTCACACGCACAATTTACTATAAAAATCTCTTTTCAAGTTTGTAACAAATTATTTTAAGTACATATAAGTTGTTAATCATAAATTATTAGTTACCTAACTTTAATTATAAGCAAAATAATGTAAGTAATGGAAGAGCGGAGTCCCCTGAAACAGGTAATCTTTTGCTTAAAATGAGACTCCGGCCACTAACTACTGTAATGCAATTTTTTTTTTATCGAAATAAATTATTTAAAATTTTTTTTTTTTTTTAGACTTCTATTTTTAATGATTAAAGGGAAAAAAATGTCAATCACCAGTTCCTGTTGAACGCTGGCGCAACTACCCGGTTAGTTCTCTTTATTGGAACCGTGAACAAAATGAACCGCCTTTTATCTTCAACAAACCCACAAGGAATAGCGAGTGTCGGTAAGGTTTCCGAGTGAGTGGGCGCCGCCGCCGCCGGCACCGCACAGCTTTACACGGAGAATTGGAGTGTTCACAAAATGTGCATCCAACTTAGAGTAAAGTAGTCGTATCATCACATTTTATGTCCCCACTGCTGGGGCACGAGCCTTCACTATCGATTGGTTGGGAGACCGGGCTATAAACCACCACGCGGGTCCAGTGCGGATTGGTGGTTGTTAACGACTGGTAATGCAGCCGGACCAACGCGGCTTTACGTGCCTTCTGAGGCACGGACTACTGACGGAAATACTGACTTATATTATCTTATCTTAGTAGGGCCTGCCGAGGTTTCCACCTCCCAGTAACACTTCGACCCATTGGGATCTTTTGTGCAACCCCATCCTTTCACTCTTCCTCCTTTGTAAATATCATGGATATGATAGATGCCATAAGTCTGGCAACGTCCTTAAGAGCGAAGAGCCTGAAGTCCTCCGGTTTCGGATAGGCCGACCCCAGGAGTCCCATTCTTTTCCTAGCCAGAGAGTCGCAGTAACACAGTAGGTGCTGCATTGACTCGGTTTGCTCTCCACATGCCCTACACAAACTGTTTTTTTTTAATAAATACTGACTTAATGCAGGTCAAATGCCGCCATCATTGATATATCAAATCATTACTACAACTGATGCGGGTTGGTTGTCACAAATAAGGCTATGCAACGGTAAGTTTGGGAGCCGTAATGAGATAAGATTGTGCTAGCCAGCTTGACCGGTTTAATATAAGCCCTACAACTTACAAATTAAGTACAATAAAATAAAAATAAAATAAAATTTCCTACACTCACACCAATTATCTAGCCCAAGAGAAGCTTCGTTATGAAACTCGTTAAATGGTTGCTAGACAACGGATAAACATACTTAAAATACTTAAATACATACTTATTATACATAGAAAACACTGACCCGAGACAATTTAGAAAAACAATAATTTTTAAAATTGACCCGACCGGGGATCGAACCCGGGACCTCAGAGATGGCGACACCATGAAAACCGGTGTACAAACCACTCGACCAAGGAGGTCGTCAATCAAAAATAATAAATAACAATGAGAATTTAGCCTTGGGTAACTGAATGGGATCTTTGGATCTAATTGATGTAATCATGATGATATTTCTTTCATTAACTTTTTAATATTGATATTCTAGTTTTATTTTAAAGTTAATTTGTATGTAACTACATAATATTCTTTAAAAAGTATCTCTTTTAAAAGGTACATTTGTAGCATACGTCATAAAGCAACGTATTGTTTAAAAGCTGCTTGTGCCGGTGTATTTTGTTTTATGATATCACTAAATTTGGAATCATAAAAATGCATTGTAATTTAGTTTGTCACGGTAGGTATACCAGCTGCGCAAACTCCGCATCTAACATTTTCAGTGGCCCGTACGTAAAAGCTCGCCACTTTGTACCAGATTTCCGATCGAGTGCGCTCAGTGAAACACAAACCCGAACATCCGCGAGACGCTACCAGTTTGAACTAGCATTTACAGTTTGTCTTCAATCTACTTTGTTGCGATACATTGAACGTATGTAATGAACGAAGTAGAAAACGACGAGCATAAATAGAGGTACTGGTTGGCGCTGTGGCTTGCACGTAGTTGAGAAATTACTTACCTAATAGGTGGACAAATAAAAATGACACGAGCTCCTTCGAGTACAAATTTTGAATCGAGCTAACATAATACCGACAAAATGATCTCCGATAGCGCTAAATGAGATAGGCAGAAAGGTGGAGAGATCAAACGAGGATACACGTTTCTAAATCCAGCCCCATTTTCGTGCTTTAAAAGGCACGTTTTAATTTCCATTCATAGGTGAAGGTAATGTAACTAGTTCCTAAAAGGCTAAGGATTCTGAGTGTAATACACTTTTATATTCGACCTTAACATGACTCACTTATTTATTTGGTCTAATGAAAATAAAGCTCATCTCCGTTGTAAAATATACAAGACTAAAGATTTATTTAGACTTAGTGGGTGCAAAAAGGTGATTGCCAAGTGATTTAAAAAAGAGACAATGTAACTACCAAAATACGAAAACAAAAGAAGTATATTGAAAAGTATCGGGAAGGTTTTCAAACCTTTTTACGCGGCAGGGAGTTTAAAGTCGTAAATTTGTATTTGTGCTAAGACCTAACATTTAAGCGCGGTTTAAAACACTTGGTGGCCGACGTGCTTGTAGCTTATCCGAAATTTCCAATCGCGTGCACAGTTGCACAGCCGTGCACAGGACGTGCTCAGCTGAGAACGCGGCGCCTTGCTTGTGGGTATTGTTTGGACTATCAATATGCAGGTTTCGTGCTGCTGTAGACAAGATAACTTGTATATATCGTATTTTTTTATCAACCCAGTTATTATACTACAGCAGTGGACATAAAGCAGGGCAGGCAGGGCCTTAGATTTAATTTACAAAAATTGATGCACTTAATCTAAATAATCTGAAGTTTATTTTAAAGTAATTATCAACTATAGCACTTATTCTTAAGGAATAGCAGTTTGAAAAAGAATATAAAGTCATTAAAAGTTATGTCCTCAAAATTACTGCACTTTTCTTATCTCTGCTTTCTATTTCTGAAGCTGCAAAAGAAACGAAGAAACGAAACGCCGTTACTGTGTTTGTTACCAGTTCTTCTTAGCACTATGTCTCCACCCGTGGACATACCAACCGTAAGAACTGAATTGTAGCTAATACGATTAAAGAATTTTATACAACGCTTTTTCCCTTTTCAAGTTAAATGTCAAGTCAAGTAGTTAAGCGGATTATAGCAAAACCTAGATTTCCGATTGCGTGAGTCCCCGGCACGCGAGCGTTGGGTGAACACTACACAGCGCTATACACATGTATACTTACCTTTACAGCTTAGGACGGAGTTATCTGCCTTTGAGATGAATGCACGTTTAAAGAATTCCATAACGTTTATGTCACAAAGTGAGGCAACTGTCTTTTATTTTGTTGAGTCAGCTGACCAACAATAACAACTGCATTGTTGACAACATCGTTGTTGTGTTCCGACAGCTAGAGATAAGATAATCAACGCCTCAGTAGTCGAGGATTCTGGGTGAAGTGCGCTTCAACCCTCGGCCTTATCGCTTACATCAGGTGATGATCTTAACACTGAGATTAAGGTCAAACCTTACCCGTAATAAAAACAAAATAAGTCCCACTGCCATGCTCAGGCCTTCAAACGTGAACAATATGTAATACAGAGATTGGGCTATAACCCACCACGTTTGCCAAATTGGCGGTTAACGAGTTCTAACGACAACAACCGAGACCATAGCTTAAAATGCCTTCACAATTAAAGTTATTTGAATTTCATCACCCATCACTTGAGCCGGCATTGCAATAGTTGCTTTACTTGCAAGATCGCAACCAGCACGCAAGCCTCTGAGCCAAAGACCGTCTTCTATTATTCTTCAGTAACAACTCATTAATTGTCGGTATGTAGGTACTGTGCAAACATTTCAATACATTCAAGGAACAGGAATGGCGCGTGAAATATCAAGGGGCAATAAGCGAAAATGCTTGGAGCTAACACAATGCGGAGTCGCACAAAACATTCATGAGAATAGCCAGAGCGGGGCTGCACGAGCGATCCTTTTACAATACATGTTTAGGCTGTCATTGATAACATTGCCGATGTTTACTGGTCTGGCTTTGAACAGAGAACACCAGAATGTGTTCTGTGGTCTGTGCTTTGAACTCATTCAATGCTTTCAAGTTAGTTAGAACCCTTTGTAGAGGCCGTGGTCACATGGATCTCATAGTTAGTTGTTAGCTTGTATACCCTTATTTAAGTTTAATCACGTGCTTTCCTGCTGATTATAATGGTTGGGTCCTTCTAGGGCATGTTCGCATACTGCAACAACCTGTAAAGAGTTCGAAACGTCAGGATAAACATTAATTAAAATTAATGGTTAAAATTAACGCGAGTAGATCCGTAAAAGTTTCATTTCAATGTGTAGTGTTCGCGTTATTTTTAAAATACAATAATAAAAAAGTTAATGTTTTATTTTTAATTTGACTATGTTATGGTAAATAATATAAATATAAATAAATATGACACAACATCACATACATTCTTCTGATTCCAAGGTAACAACAACGACGGTACCACAACCACCCAGACCCGACACAATAACGACAAGTTCGTTGACCCGACCGGGAATCGAACCCGGGACCTCAGAGTTAGCGCCGTCCAACCCAAAGTCCGACGTGCATGCCACTCGGCTACGGAGGTCGTCAAATAAGATAGTTAAGATTTAAAATATATATATTAATAGGTACGTGAACCGAAAACTTAGTGCTCGTTTTTAAGTACATTGCGCGTACGGTGGGGTGTTGATATTTGGTAAAGTTAAAACTTATAGGGAAAAAGAGGCCCGAACGATAACGTTAAGTTGGTGGTAGGGCTTGTTTGTCGCCTGGCGAGCTTATTCAAATGTCACCATATCAGCCGTGTTATGCACGACTATAATGTTGCAGCATTGTTGTGTTCCGGCAGCTAGAGATAAGATAACCAATGCCTCAGTAGTTAAGGACTCCGGGTAAAGTGCGCTTCCACCATTACCACATTACATCAGGTAAGTTAAAGCCCAAGTGCTTACCTGTAATATATTTAAAAAAAAAAGTTTTAAATTCGTCATACACTTAAAAATATTCAAATATACAAGAATCGAGCTAGAGAGAGGAGAGCTCGATGGCGCAGTGGTTAACGCGCCCGGTCTGCGAGTGCTGACGTTAAGCAAATTTTGCAAAGGCCGGTCATCGGATGGGTGACCGAAAATATATCATCTCGAGCTCCACCATGCTTCGGAAGGCACTTGGGATGGTTGGTCTGCAATAGCAGTCGTTAACAACCACCAATACTGGACCCGGGTGGTGATTTATGGCCCGTTCTCCCTATCTATCTATAGGAAAGGGTCGTGCCCCAGCAATGGAGACAAAGTGAGCTGATGATGATGAAACAAGAAAGCCTTCTTTGTTATTAGCTTAAAAGCTTTATTAGTAGGCGACAATGTAATCATAATTCACCAATAACTTGCCGGTATACAATCTGACTGGCTTTTAAGTTAAATCGGTTGTTATTGTCTATTAAGAAAGCCACTAAAATTTTCATTACAAATAAGCGACCGCTTAAAGCCTACTTACCACTTTGCCTTCCCAGTTCGCTGCCTCGCCTCCTGCTGAAGGTTACATTAAAACGACAAGTACTAAAGTGCTCTTCAAAATGTTCGACTCAAAGCATTCGTATACAAAAAGAAGGAAAGGCTAAAAGGGGCAAATACAAGAGCGCTCTTCTGAGATTCGTATCATCAAATTCATTGAAATATCAAATTATATTATTATTATAATTTACGATTTACAGAAGCTTGGTGGAAATAAGCGTTCGGCTTAAAATCTTGCAAATCAAGCCAATTCCTCAATGCTGGGAAGATGGGTGAGTAAGTAGAAATGTTTCGAGCTTCTCCGTTTTTTAAAGAGAGTTTGCCGTTGCCGTAGATTGCCTTTACAGCGTAAAACTTTAGTCCTAGTTGTTATTGTGAAACAGTAGTCATTAAAAGACAAAACAATCCCTGAACTGTGGAAAAACATATACCTACCACTGGCAATCAAACGTGGAACCTCTGTTTATAAGACCGGCTGCCATAGCCACTACAGAGGCGAATAAAGAATCAAATTCAATCGCCCGCTTGCCCTTAGCGGCAAAGGGCGGATAACTAAAACGTTAGAACGACGTTAGAACCAAAGCCATTTAGCGGTTACGAGAGAAAAAGACTACGTTAGGGAAAGAGATTTGGAGATGACGCGGCGGTATCGGCGAAAATTGTTTTGTTGGATTCGTGATGAGTCCAAGGAGGCCCGGATCTTTCAGGGCAAACGCTTTTATCTGCGTCCCGATATTTTTGTGTCTGTATTACGGGATCGACGATGACGGTTAGGATGCAATTATTTGCTTGAATCCAAAAACTTTTCTCATTTAATTTGTTCGTTCGTGGCGGTCGAGACGGTGGACGTGCACCGGGTACGTGGTCAATAATGTTAATGTCACATATGACAGGTGACATGGTTCATGACCCGGTTCCCTGGTTACCTTTTTTTTGATATGCTACATTTTATTTGACATCTTTTTAAGTCGAAAAGGTTCAGTTTTCTGTTTTTAGTCATTTAATGTAGAGTCTTATGTAGAGACTTATGTAGAGACTTATGTAAAGTCTTATGTGAAGCCTTCTGTAGGGACTTATGGAGAGCCTACTGTAGAGCCAAATGTTAAGAGTCAATTGTTTGGTCAGGATAGACCGAACGGGAAATACTGTGCTTGGTTATCTTTTGTAACAGAGAAAAACACAACGACGCACTGTAGAACGTCCCTATACATTAGGTCGGACGCGCGACACTGCTCGAATCGTTTTGCTATGTATTTTTAATCATACATTTGAAAATTTATACACGTATACTTTAAACCTAGTGCTTTGTGAATATTAAATAAAAAATAAAGTCTAAGTCAAATTATTTTATTCAAAATAGGTTACGTTATATTAATATAAATAAAGTCTGGTAAAATATAACTAAGTCGCCAGATTCTATATTTAGCTACGCTTTTATTACTGTTATAAAGTATATGTACAGCGATATTGGCCTTTCAATTCATGTAAAATTTAGCCTGGACAAGTCTGGACATTTTTTTTAAAGTCTTTGTAAGTATATCATTACCATAAGTTCAACAAAAATATAATAACACAAGCCAGTTGTTAACAAACAGTTATAGAAAACAATTACATTACTAGGTTCATATACAATCTATACAAAATAATATTTTTCTGTTTAGGTACCTTGAAACTAATGCAGTTCAAACTAAAATCTTAAATTAAAATCCCATTGACAGTGGGAGATCTCTTACTTAAAAAATGCAGTCGATTTTTTTTTAAAAGGTTTAGATAGTAAATGTATTTTTTTGTTAAGTTGAAGTTAATAAGTTTTTTTAAATAATGTCGTATTATTACTTAGCCCCCAAAAGTTATTTGTATGATTCAAATGACCGCGAACAATCAGGAGCATTAACATATAAACAATGTAACTCTTAATACAATGGAATTAGAGTCAAAATTAGTCAAGACTGTGTCGGACAGGTGGACTCGATCGTAAGCTCGCGTGCCGCTATGTTTAATTATGTAAAGCTTACATCACGTCTAAGTGGTCACTGTAAAGTTACTGTAATTGAATTGAAAAATATTTTTTTATAATAAACACATTATTTATAAAGTAGAAAAATATTAAAATTTACCCATGTATTTATATACTTGCTGTCATTTATCATTGTTTTAATAATAGAAAGAAAGAAAGTAAGAAAACATATTTACGCATCAGAATTTTTGAAACTAAAATTAAGTTAATCACTTTTGAACTTTACCATTTGGTTATAAGGATCAATATTCATTGGAGTAATTTGACAGGTTTGGGTAGGTTGATCTGCCGCCGCGTGTATTGTGTATACAATGCTTGAACATAAATAAAAATAGTGATATTTTTTCTCGTTTGTGCAACTTAAAAATAAAACAAAATTTACCATCTAAGTAAAGTAAAGTATTATGATGTGACATTAATACGTATGTGGCGAGTAGCGTTGTGCTACAAGAATTGACAGCTCTTTTAATAAACTTTTATTAACCCATTTGATGAAGAATCTGTAATACCTATAGAATACATAACACCATTTTATCTTCAAAGTCAGATTGTACAGTGAAATGGCAGTGTGCTATAAAATTAAGCCATTAATTCAAGTGGTTTTTATTTTAAAACACTATTTCTTATTCATCATCATCATCATCTCAGCCAAAAGGCCAATTTCTTATTGTTAGGACTATATTTACAAACTCATTTAATGAAAAATTATGTACTACATTTTTTATTTATAAACATAATATATCCATAATAAAACCATGTTAAAGCTTATTTTGTAATGATATTACCCCTGTTACAAAATAAGCTTCATATTTCATTCATGATTTCTACTTACTACAATGAATATATAAATAACGAATTGTAAATAACGCAAATACTTCATAAATAACTTTAATGTAGAATTATAAAGTCCCTAATTATTTAGAAATATAGGTAAGTAGTGGACAAAATAGTACCCAGTCATATTTTTTTGTAATATCTAACATTTCAAATTAGCTGTCATGTGGTATAATATACCAGATTGTGGAATCGCGTGACACTAAATACCTAGTGCTTGCTAGGTGTTGAAAATGTAGGTTTCTTTGTTTCTTATGTTGAAACAATCGTACTTCCGAACTAGGCAGCCTTATTTGATGTTCGACAAATTTCAACAAAATTAGCATTGCGTGTGTACCTACTTTTATATCTTTTGTTCGATAATTTAAGTTATTGTTGTTTCTCTTGTATCATCATCACCAGCTCATTGTATGTCCCCACCGCTGGGCACGAGCCTTCCCTATGGTTGGATAGGGAGAACGGGCCATAAACCACCACGCGGGCCCAGTGCGGTGCGGTGATTGTTAACGACTGCTATTGCAGCCGGGACCAACAGCTTTACCTGCCTTCCGAAGCACGGAGGAGCTCGAGATGATACATTTTCGATCACCCATCCGATGACCGGCCTTTGCGAAAGTTGCTTAACCTCAGCACTCGCAGACCGGGCGCGTAAACCACTGCGCCATCGAGGTCCTCTCTTTCTCTTATGTATAATTGATTTATAATAATAAATAATCGACCAAATTCTAAAAAACAATACAAATATATTATGAGCCTTTCGAAGTTATTAGTTTTTTAATGTTTTTATTAAATATTTTTAATGTGCTTTCTAGGTGCCAGTACTATTTTTAGAAATCGCAATAGTAACAACATCGTAATATTCATATTTCGGCAGCAGCATTAGATATACTTATGCCTTGTTTTTGTTTTTTAATTAATCAATAATAATTAATAGTGTGTGTAATAAAAAAAGTATTCTCCGATTCTTTGTAATCAACAACGGGAAACTGCCGCAGTCACAACACATCAACGAATAAAACTTTTAATAACCGATAAAAATATCATTCGGTGACAGAAAATACTAGATCGCGACAATATCAATAATCGTATATAAGCGGAAACGCCGTTGCGTCAACAGCATAAAGGCGAAAATCGCACATCACGCATGTTATGGTACAATAATAATTTCTTTATCGCCACTCAGGGCAGCAAAGACAATGACATTAAACATTTATGTTGTCTAGAAGTTGGGCGTGCTTTCTCACGTTTTATTCGCAGTATGTTAATGCGGGAACTCGTAAAAAGTACATTTTACGCCTCGGAACTTCTCTAATAGTTCTGATAATGTCCGCGACGTCACATTTGGAGATGTTTCCCAAAGATTAGTTCTAAGCATTAGGTGGGTACGAACGATTTCTTCAAAGGTTGTTTTGTATTGGCTGCAAAGTCTTATAGGAAGTTTCGTGGAAGGTGAGAACGTTGATACGTTAAACTTTAGTAACGTTTTGCACGAATATTGTAATATTCGAAACAGTAAAAACCATAACTGGTATTTTATTAATATACACAGTTTAATAACAACATCAAGATTAAAGAATTTCTTACAAAATTATTTTTCCAGTAAACATCATTTATCCGCACTGGGTCCGTGTGGTGGTTTATGGCTTGTTTTCCCTATCCACCCATAGCTCGTGCCCCAGCAGTGGGGACATCAAAATGAGCTGATGATGACGATGATGATTATGATGAGCCAACAAGGTGAGTCACGGTTCGATCTCCCCATGTTTTACTTCCCGTATGAAAATGCAGTGAAACCAATAAAAATTACATTGTTCATCACTACATAATTCACAAATAAATAATTCTGATTGTAATAAAATAACTGCCTCATCAGGCTCCGAATTTTGCTCACGTGCTTGTTTCTTTTTACGTAACACATAGTACTGCAATCGTAAACC
Source organism: Eudonia lacustrata (assembly GCA_947562085.1). Lineage (NCBI taxonomy): Eukaryota > Metazoa > Arthropoda > Insecta > Lepidoptera > Crambidae > Eudonia > Eudonia lacustrata. Next base: position 64,288,334 of record OX387339.1, on the reverse strand, counting down.
CAGCAGGGTCATTCGTTAGCTTATAAGCTGTCCAGAAGTGGCAGTAAGGTTTTATTTAGTCGTAATAGTTGCGTACGCCTATAATGCTTACTGCCATTGCGGGATCATAGCAGCCTTTATAGAGCCTCCGTGAAAGATTGGATATATTGTGGAAATGTAGTGAACGCTAGTTATTATATGACATTGAAAACGTTATTTCTACCTATAGTAATATCACCTACTTTTCTTTACCTTTTGCCTACAACGAAGCTTCGGTGGCAAAGTGTAATACGTTTATTGCGATATCCAGTTTTCCATTCTCAGATCGGGCAAAATGTGTATTGGAATAACGCATATAACCAAATTCAGTTTTCATCAATCCGCATTTAGCAATTTTTATGAATGAGCTATTACCAGTCAATCATAGCGGTGACTTGATTTTATTGATTAAGTATTTTGCTCAACATTGAGACTGTATAGTTAACTTAACTTTTGTCGTAAGAGCTCAGTCGTGTTGGGCCATCGTAGCATAACCGGTCACCATCCCTATGTGTCACTGCTCAGCATTGGAACATGATTGGAGACTTGGAGATTGTGAACTGACAATAATAAAAAATCATGAGTTTGTTAAAAGTACTTCTACACGTAACAAAATAGATCGATATTGAAAGAGGCCAGCATTAAAAAACAAAAGGCGTGCATTGAATGTCCCATCAGCGGCTGTATCCATTAAATAACTTGGCGCTGTAAAAGTGGCGGCGTGGCGGCATCACAAAGGGCCCGCGCAGATCAAAGCGGCCCGCCATTTTGCGCCGCCCGCGCCCGCCCTACGATTGCCGTGCCCGCTCTAGTGATCATTATCAATCTTTATAATTACTTCTTTTGCTGTTTTGTAGGAAATTTAAGGAGGCCTCTCATTGGTCTAACCTACTTATTATTATTGGGAATAAAAAGGATTTTTATTTTATTATTTTTAAATCTTGAACTTAATGTAAAAAGACTGAAGAGTAAATTGAAGTTTCAGGGCTGGCATTCATCATTTTACGTCCTACTGCTGAGGCAAGAATGGATGGATGGATAGAGAGAACGGGTTATAATCACCACACACAACTTTTTCTTGTTTTATTACATTTGTAATCCTCTCTAAACAGTGATTTAAACAGATTTTTTTTTTATTTTTCAGTAAAAAGTTTATTTAATGAGTATTAAGATATTTATTCTTTTTAAAGGTAGTCGTAACATCATTCGGCATTTTTACAATTTTTCATTTTTTATTTTTATTTTAATCGGTACATAACAGCCAAGGCCAAATAATGTACACAGCTAGCATAAGTTGATAACAAAAGATAAATAAAAGTAATGACACAATGGTGCATAAACACTAAAACTAACAATAATCACATTATTCATAAAAGAGAGGACTGAGGTGAAATCTGAAATCTGTGAACTGTACAGAACAGTCGACATATTCAAGAAAAATATAATAAAATAATATAAAAAATGTAAATATATTTAAAAAATATTTACTGTATAAGTAGGTAGATAATATTAACAATTAATAATAGTATAATTAATAATTTTTGTTTTTGTTTTTACTTCTAAGATACTTGAATAAATACCAAAATTACGCAAACAAATACAGTCATGGAATGTGTAAATAGTTTAAGGGGAGAAAAGGTTTATGTCGTGTACGAAAAGAGGGTACACAGAGGAACAGGTCCGCCAGCAGCTCAGGACAGTCCACGGCCACGCACCAAGTCCCATAGCAATCCCATGTCCAACACTTGGCGCCGCTTTTCAAGACTAAGTAATAAATACTCGCGACAGCTATCCAGATAAGAGTCTGATTTATTAAATTTATAGTTTAGGTGACGTATAAACTTTTTTTGGATGCGCTCTATTCTTGTTATGTAGACGTCGTATCGTGGGCACCAGATAGGACTGGCGTATTCAAGTACACTTCGTACGTAAGCATAATATACTGCCTTAAGGGTAGTTAATGAATTAAATGGACGACATGTGCGGATGACAAAACCCAGATTGCGAAACGCTTTATTGACTATCATGTCAATATGCCGGGACATTATCAATTTGTCATCCAGGAGGACACCAAGGTCACGCACCACATCAACCCTCTCAATCACAGCGCTGTTAAATTTATACTGGAATAAAGTAGGTTTCTTTTATATTTTATAATAATCGAAAAGGTTATTTAGATCGTTTTGTAAGAGGAGACAATCTTCAAGTGTATTGACCCGCATGAAAACTTTTTTGTCATCTGCGTAAAGAAGATGTTTGGCGTTAAAAAAGCAACTGGATATGTCAAAAATATAGGCGCTATAAAAAAGAGGGCCAAGGTGCGAGCCCTGTGGAACGCCGGATGGGATATCAATAAATTGAGAGCAAAAACCCCCCAATACGCATTTGTGATCTATTACACAGACAAGATACCACCCATCTTAACAATTGCCGTGAATACCAAGCTGCTCTAGCTTACAAATAAGAATGGCGTGATCCACTCAATCAAATGCTTTCTCAAAGTCTGTGTAGATGGCGTCCACCTGCCCCCAACCCTCCATGTTTTTAAACACATAATCGGTGAAATAAGCCAAGTTTGAAGTGGTGGAGCGACCTTTGAGAAAACCATGCTGTTCCCCAGGTATTCCGGAAGCAATAACCGGATATATCTGCTGGTAAACCACTTTTTCAAGTAGCTTACCTAGTGTGTTTAAGATTGAGATAGAGCGATAATTCTTTATATCACTCTTAGATCCCTTTTTTATGTACAGGAATGATTTGAGCCTTTTTCCAGATAGAGGGAAAGTTACATTCACTAATTGAGCATTGAAAGAGTAAAGTGATCGGATTGGCAAGACTCTTGGCACAAGAGGATAAAAAGTAGAGAGGAACTCCGTCACAACCAGGCCCTTTAGATCTGTCAAGTGCCCTAAGTAACTTCAGGACTACATCGTCAGTGACCTCGATGCTGGATATGAATCTGCTAGGTATCGTATTCTGTGCTATGTTAGGTTTCTCATAAGTGGAAGGGTTTTGTAGAAAAACACTTTCGAAATATTTGTTAAAAGCATCACATATATCTAAGCCCGTATCGAAGGTTTCACCGTTAAAGTCAAAATAATTAGGGTACGATGAGGAACCTTTCTTAGCCTTTACATATTTCCATAAGTACCGTGGATTGGTTTAATATTATATTCTTCATTGTCTTTAAATTTTTTGATACAACTATCCTGTACGCGCTTTTGCCTTATCCGTAGAATAGAAAATACACCATAGTCATGTTCGTTACCATATTTTTTCCATCTTTTGTGTACCTTTATTTTTTCACGTATAATTTTGATTAAAGCAGGGCTGTACCATACTGGATATCTAGCTTTATTAATCTTACTCTGTGTTAATCTTATAATGTGCTACATCATGTCCCATGAATTCAAGTTAATTCAAGTTTATTCTTATAACTATTTTATTTATTTTTCTGAGGCTTTGCCTGATATTACGGAGATATTTTTAGTCACTTTATACAAACTTTTCTTATTTCTTTAAGACCCGCCAACGCTCTTTGTTCTTGTCTTAAAATAAAAAGTATGATTTGTTGAATGTCCTCCATGCCACTCGGCATTTAATATAAAACCTTTAACTGGGCAAATCAGGCTTAGCCGACAATTCAATTTAATTTGCTACACTCCAAACCAAAGAATGGGGCTTTGTTGGAGAAAAAAAGGTTAATTTATTGAAATTCCCGATATGAAATTAGAGTAAGGGCGGCTTGTCAAAGGGCGCTAACTTGCCGACGCTATCGCTGGAAAGTTAAATTGATACATTTTTAACAAGTTTTGGCCCGGCCGAGGCGGGCGGAGCGGCGTGGCAAGTTGGCAACTTATTACACGCTTGCGCATGTGTTGAAATGAAAAAAAAACTTTATTTTTATATTTTTTATTTTCATGTTAAATAGTGAGAGATATAGCGTAATTCTGCTTTGTAGATAACAAATTGTGAGATTGTGGTCATATGTTTAACTACATATTTAAAAAAAAATCTTTATACGGATTTCACGTTGATGGATTTCATGTTGTCGGATGGCTGTTGGATGTTACACCCCACCCCAATCAGTTACCTATAGTAAAAGTGATTAAAACCTTATTTAAAAGTAAAAACTCTGTTTTTGTTTTATTTACCCGCTCCATTTTAAGCCTTATACCACAGGCGACATCAAGACTTTTTTCATAAGTTTTAATCAAAATATTCTTTCTCTCCCTGGCTTGTGACGACCTGCCTCGCTTACATTAACATAATCCCTTGAATATTTCACAACTTATTGTTTGCCAATATCATTTCCGGACAAGATCGAAGCGAGACTTAAATATTTGTGAGATAATCTGAGTATCTTTTTTAATATATATTTTGCTGTCGAGTGTCTTTGAATTTTTTATTTATTTCACTTAGGGTAGCAGCCTGCCCTTCATCTCACCTAGTTGATGACAAGTAACGAGTGACGAAATATTCAACTGCTAAAGAACTGGCTATCATATAAATCTCCTACTAGGGCACCTGACCCGGGCTTTGAACCCGGTGCAGTTACAGGATTTTTTTCCACACTTTTAAAATAAATACATTAACTTTTAAGCCACGATAGCATAGTTGCATAGTGCACCTGACCCGGCATGTCATGGGGTGCGGGTTCGAATCCCGCTCGTGGAGTTTTTTCAACCTTTTATCTTTTTTCAAATTGCAATTGGTCCGCAACAAAATTTGCGTAAAGTCTTATGTAAATGTAATTATTTAACTTACTGATGTCAGAGCTAAGTAACCCAATGGTAACATAATCTCGATCGCACAATTAAACGACTTATAATATCAATAACTTGCAAGGTCGCTGGTGGATTAATGTTTTAATTATTAACGGCTGCTTGGGCTCTTTGAAGCCTATTAAGTGCTATTACTGTGGGGTAAAAACAGGGCGGTTAGCAGTTTCCATTTAGTCATAATTTTTACTAAAATCACGCTTAAATGTTATACTAAAGAAGGTAGGTCGTCAGCATATATTCATGCTTTGAGCCACATCTTCATCAGCCTATACTAGCCCACTGCTGGACATAGGCCTCTCCAAGTGCACGCCACCGAGCACGATCCGCGGCTACTCTCAAAGATATTGCGAAGATCGTCGTTCCACTTAGTCAGAGAGCCACAATTGTAGCCGATAGCTTAAGCTGCAAGTTAATAAGGGGGCACGAAACTTAGAAGGTTCCTAGAAGGGATGTCATCACGGAAACGTTAACCCATTCCCAACTAGGTTCTCCATAGGTGTTAGGATTGGATTCAACAGTTATAAGCTTACCCGTAATACCCCATAACCACCTCTGTGGTCTAGTGGTTAAGACCACCGGTTTAGATCCAGAGGTCCCGGGTTCGATTCCCAGCGGGGGTACATGTTTGTGTACTGGGTTTGGTTGGTGGTACGGCCTGTTTGTCCGCCTGGCTAGCTACCACCATCTTGTCTAAATATGTGGCCACAACATCAATTTTTGTAGCATTGTTGTGTTCCGGCAGCTAGAGATAAGATAGCCAGTGCTTCAGTAGTTGAGGATCCCGGGTGAAGTGCGCTTCCATCATTGGCTTTATCATCTCTTAACATTAGGTGAGATCAAGGCACTGTGCTTACCATATATATATTTTCTCAAATCAAGCAATCCATCCGCGCATCGCTTAGACCGCTCAATTATTAGCAATGTACAAGCGTCGACAAGCGGCGGTGATTATGATCGCTTTAAGAGTTACGAGCGTGTTTGTTGCACAGCCTTGGCGGGTTTTATTGACGCCCACCATATGCCAAGGTTAAGGCAATGTCTTATTCAAAGGGAAGTGTGACTTATAAGGGCGGTAAGGTATTTTGACTCATTCCTAATGCTGATTTAATAGTTGATAAATATGCTTGGTGGAGAACTAATAGGGCCGTAAATTTGATATCGTTTGCGGCCTACTTTTGATACGTACGAGTATATATGAACTCACGTCATATAAGTACATAATATAATATGTCATATAAAACGCAATTCAGTAATAGTTAAAAAGCAGTCAAAAATCAAAAAGCAGTGAAAAAATTCAGAGCTTACGTCAGCCTTCGCGGTAGCATAATGGTCAGTGCAGTCGCCTGGATTGCGGAAGACCCAGATCCGATTCCTGGCTGGGTAGGCTTATAATTTTTTCACTGTATTTTATAAATTGAGGATCTGACTATCTTAACACTAGCTACCGGAGTACAACGATTCTACTAAGTGGTTTTTAACTATTGACTTTAGCATAAGTTTGTTGTAGGTACAACTATACCGTCTTTAAGGGTTATGTAATACATGAAATGAAGAAATTACCCAACCATTTAAATAATAATATGATTTATTTAAAAAATCCCGCTGACTTAGCAAACAGAGACAACACAGCACCTGAAATATACCAGTGATGACGCAATTTTATAGAGGCTTATAATATAATCGCCAAAAAAATTAGACGGCACTTGAGAATAAGTTAATCTCTTTGGCAGCTCGCGGAATATTCGATTGGATTTTCTTTATCTTCCTCCGGGGCCGCGATTAATTGAAACTTGGATTTTGTGACCCGGACACTTTGTCTGTTCATGAAATTAAATTCTTAAAAGGGCGGGTTTTAACAAGTCATTTATTCAGCCTGTATTTGGGTAAACAGCAATATTAAGGGCGCAGAAAAAATATAACCATCATCATTGGGCTCAGGCATTCTCGCAATAACAATAGCATGGATTGACCAGGCCATAGCCAACCGCGGCCAGTTGGCATGTTTTTTCTATGTCTAACAAAAGAATATATTGAGCGTTAATGTTGTTATTATAAAATATACTATTTAATGATAAAGGATATACGTTAAGTTATTATTAAAAGTTATTACTTTAAAAAAATATATTATTAACTAGCTGTGCTCGCGACTTCGTCCGCGTGGAATAGTGACTTTCGGCAGCATTTTTAATTTTTTAGGCTCTTGTTCCCGTTTTTGCAACATTTTTCACTGATGCTTCGCTCCTATTAGTCGCAGCGTGATGTTATATAGCCTAAAGCCTTCCTCGATAAATGGACTATCCAACACAAAAAGAATTATTCAATTCGAACCAGTAGTTCCTGAGATTAGCGCGTTCAAACAAACAAACAAACAAACAAACAAACAAACAAACTCTTCAGCTTTATATATTAGTATAGATTTATCTTTGTTGGTTTTCCGTTTTTTTGTTTTTTTGTTGTGACGTCACCGATTAAGCCCCTCCAGAATACCAGCGCTGCAGCGGCCTCATGTCGTTGTAGCATGTGCTGAGGTTGGGCCTAGTTGGCCACACTTAGTCTCCTGTTTTTGTTTTTATTGTGAAAGTTTCTTGTTTTTCAATATGAATGTAATTAGTATTTGTTGTGCAACAGTGTGCCAATAAATGTATTTCTTTCTTTATATACCTCACAAACCTTTTGATGTTCAGTAAAAATGTTTTGTTTATTTTTTTATTACTTACGTGTAAGCACTTGGCCATGATGTTAAATGATGACAATGCCGAAGGTGGAAGCGCACTCCACCCGGAATTCTCAGCTACTGAGGCGCTGACTATTAAAAAACCCACCATTAGTGCCCGTTCCTGACCTGAGTTAGGCGCTTTGCAAACGGCAGGGCGGGATTAGTCTCTTTGACCGCGAAGCAATAAAACCGGAGGACCGAGTACCGGCGGCGGCGAGGTCTTTTTTGCCCTCTGTATGCGTTGGTAGTATAGGATTCCCTTTGCGCTATCGTTCGCGGTGAAATTGATCGGCCCGGCCCACCCCGCCGTTTGCAAAGCGCCTTAACGTTCATAATCATAATCCACAATTACTTCACATTATTATTCAGCAAGACATAATCTAGAAAGTAGAATAAACTAAACATTTATATTAAATTTAAAGAATACAGTGCTTCTTTAAAATGTTCGAGAAAGTTGTACCGCACTTGGTGTTCGTATTTTCCTTTGGTCTGTGTATGTGTTACAAGGCTGTATATCAATCAGTTGGAAGGCTCTCCGTGAGAGAAACTAGATCGTGAATATATTTGACTATTGGTTCTATCACAGACTGGATTTTATTTGAATTTCAATCACGATACTCGTTTTTATTACATTGAAAAAAGAAATGAAACCTGCACCTTCTTGATAGAATAGGTACTTGGCCAAGTGTACCTTACACAAACTTAGTATTATTGATTCTACATAACTTTTCAAACTATCTCGACATCTAAGGTTCTCAGGTATTCAACTCAGGTTGAATGCGATAAATGATAGCACCTGTACACTAATGACACTTAAATAAATAGCGCAATGTTAAAAAGAAAAAACTTTTAAAATATCATAGGGTTTGAAACGTTAGGACAAACATTAAATAAGTAATGTGTATGATGATGATGATACGATGATGAAACTTGATATAATATTTAAAAAAAACTTGTTCTAGTGATCAAACTTCCTAACATTTCTCTAGGAATAATATTATGACATACCAATTATTTATAGATTTGTTTTTTTTTTCAAGATTCGTTATTTACGTTCCGTGCACGATCAGAATCAAAGGCTTTGATTAAGTAGCGTCCTGCACAATGAAGCTCGCGTCTGCGCGGAGATAAATCAGTGGCGTCGCACAGGGCTGTAACTAGGGTCCTATGTCATATCTTCCACGGATTAATTAATAAGTATATGTTATGTTATGCTAAATTTTTTATCAATTCTCCAAATGTAATCATCAGTAAAAGTGAAATAACACCGATCACTGCACACTGATCTTGAAATATCAGATACTATAGCATTTAAAAACTACTTTAGTGGGTAGTTTCTATATGGGGATATCATCTGCTAAAAATGTGATTATTATTCTTTCCGTAAGTTACAGTACTATGAGACGGGGTTGTTATATTTTCAACATTAGAAAAGTGTTCTGCATATTCTCACTTAGCTATGAAGCTATGCAGCTGCAGGAAGACAGGATGAGGTTATCTAGCTCGTTAGGTGAACTTAGAACAGGTTATTTTTAACAGACTTCAAAAAATAAAAGTTTCTCAATTTAATTCAATTAGTCTGAATTATTTTTATGTTTGTTCACGCGTAATATAAAAAAACGTATATGTTTATTTACCGATTTATAAGTGTTAGTAAGTGACTGGTATCAGGCTATTGATAGACCACCTACCCAACCGAATACAATAATATTATGTAAGCTGTTGCGGAAACCCACAACAGACACTAAAATTAGGTTACACCTTAAAATCTACATTAAAATTAACAAAGTCCACTTACAGTTCCATGCTGCTCCCGCCGTCCTGAACGGGATCCATATGATCCGATGGGGCCCGAATCCGGCTCCGGGTCTTCTAGGGTTCCTAAACACACCCAAACTACCCCAAAGTGCACTTCCCACGAAAAATACCTGTTTATTTCAACCGCGGTGACGCCGAATCCAGGCTAATTGTTTTCCCGAAACAATTAGTTTACGACGCACACACAATTTTCACTATCCACTTAAGTATAATAATACGGCTCCAAATGCCCTTATTACTACATAAACTATTTAATTATTCACACACAATAACCTATCGACCAGCCATATTTGCTTTCCAGAGACAAGAGTATAAAAAAAGAACAACTAGTGATGGGGCCATTATGCCACCAAACAAAATTGAATCTCGATAATCGATTCGTCCATAATATAAATCAAAGTTTTATTTCTAACAAAAATAAATGCCTGTTTATTTGCAACATCCCGCCACCCAAAGCGGACGTACCGCTTTCTAGCCTGAAATCTTAAACTAGTCAACCGGTAATCGAGCTAAGGTCGCGACTGCGCGATTTAGCACCGATCCATCAACCAACACTTGCGCCACACGCGGAGTCCCGTCCGCGCCCCAGATTAACTTTAAAATGCGACCTCGTCTCCAAAATAACGATGGCAAATTAGCCTCTTTTAATAAAACCAGATCCCCCTCCGAAGGGGGCGACGTCCGGTCTGTCCACTTTACACGCTGCTGCAATAAATGCAGATACTCCAGTGACCAACGACGCCACAAGTCCTGACTCATTTGTTGTATCATTTGAAAACGAGACATCCGGTGTCTGCGTTCATCCTTCCAGGGATACTCAGGCAGGGCAGTGAGTGGCTGACCGACCAAAAAATGACCAGGGGTCAGGACTTCCATGTCATTTGCGTCAGAGGAGAGTGGACAAAGCGGACGCGAGTTGAGAACCGCCTCAACCTTACAAAACACAGTTGTAAGTTCCTCATACGTGAGGGTAGTTTCCCCGACTACCCGGCGCAAGTGGGTTTTTGCCGATTTTACCGCGGCTTCAAATATCCCGCCCCAGTGGGGACAGGCTGGCACACTAAATCGCCATGCGATTCCCCGCTGTGCGAGAGCTTGACTTATGCTATTACAATTTTTATCCAGAAAATCGTTCACATCTTTTAAGTAGTTGGCAGTGCCTCTGTAGTTGGTACCGTTGTCGGACCGAATGAGAGAAGGTAAACCCCGTCGCGAAACAAAACGATCCAGCGTGGCGACAAAGGCTTCCGTAGACAGAGCCGAAACCACTTCCAGGTGGACGGCCTTAGTGGCCAGGCAGACAAAAACGCACAGGTATGCTTTCGTGACCCTAGTGTTACGATAGGCTGTGGTTTTTACCAGAAACGGTCCAGCAAAATCCGTACCGACCCCGTCGAACGGCCTAGTAGTCTGACAAACCCGGTCAGAAGGGAGATCCCCCATCTGTGGCTGCATAGTGGAGGCCTTCACCCGATAACAAGCCACACACTTAAATAACACGCTGCGAACCACTCTCCGAGAGGACAAAATCCAGAACTCCCTCTGTAATATCGCCAGTAACGCATTACACCCCGCGTGAGCGTTTTTCAGGTGTCTATCCGAGACCACCAGTTCTACCAAAGGTCCTCCTTTGGGGAGTAGCAGAGGATGACGGCTACCGAAGGGCAGGTCGGCATTTTTGAGGCGACCTCCAACGCGTAACAGTCCATCCGTCAAAAACAGTCCGTAGTTTTCCAGATGAGGCCTTCAACACCGCGTGGTGAGGCAAGAAAAAATGATCTGTCGTTGTCCAGTCGACAGTCACCCGCGACATATGCCCCAAGGCCTCGTATTCTCGCATGAACTCGATATACTTTTCCCGAAGTACCGGATCGCGAGACATACGACGCTCCATGGACAAGAGTCGTTTCTCTGCCAACGCCCTCGATTTTCCCAAGAGAGGGGGACAGTCGATAAAGGGCAGTCGAGTTTCGATCCTACCCGACGCCATCCGGCGTGTGTGATCCTTATAAAAGGTTTCGCACTCCACATGCTCCGGATCCAGACGGGAGACCATGGGAGGCTCTTCCAGTTCCCAGAATTTTTGCATCGTCCTAGCGATGGAGGTAGTAGCGACGACAGGTGAGACATCCCGCGTCTCCTGGTCGAAAACCGGTCCCATTAAAACGTGTCCAAAGATGGTAGGTATAGCTACCAACGAAGAGCGGCCCAGACTCCGCTGAGGCCCTAAAAGGATCCAGCCCAGTACATCCGCTCCCAATATGAGGTCCCCCGGAGCCGGCTCCTCGAAATGAGGGTCTGCCAGCATGAGACCTGATGTGTCAGGCATTGCGTCCCGCGGAATGTCTGTCGGTGGATGCCAACCCAGCAGATTGTCGAGTACGATCGCGGCCGCCGCAATCCGTATCGAAGCGGAATGCACAGGAGAGAAGGAAATGTGGGTCTGACCGGACAGACCCCCCACTTCTGTATCTCCGACTCCCCGAATCGGAACTGAGGGAGGCGCGCACTCCAGACGTAGGCGCCTCGCTACCCTCGTAGTAATTAAGCAGCCCTGTGCCCCAGTGTCTAGGAGGGCTCGTATCCGGACGAAGTCCCCCCTAGGTCCCCAAACGCGTACCTGCGCGATGGGCAAAAGAACCGTCCTCGGTTCCGACGTAGCCCGACCACAGGCTAGTCACGCGTCATAGCCAGCAGCCGACCCTGTCGAACCGTGATGACTCGGCCAGTAAGTCGGACGCGTGCAGGCCACCATCCGGGGTGGTGCGTATCCAGGTGCCCTACCATACCGGTGATAGGGTGGGTGGTATTCCAACCTCGGGTACTCGTGCAGTACCGGTGAGAACTGTTGACGGCTCTCATGTCGCTGTTGTTCCGGTAACGGCGGCGGAGGGTACGAGTATCCGGGTGTTGGGTCCGGAGGTGGGGGTCCCTGCACCCAGTGGCCCTTAGAGGCACCAACTCCTGGTGTTGGTCGCGCCGGGTGCCGGGTTGTAGCCAGAACCCGGCTCCGCTCCGGCGGTCCCCAACTCACCTGAGCCGGGGTGTACGAGGGGTTGTAGTGTGGCGGCCGTGGCGGACTCCGTCTTTCCGGAGGCGGAATTGACCCCGGCCCCAAACCGCCACCCGTGGGAGATCCCCTCTCCCGAACCGGTGCTGAGCCCTCAGCACTACGGGTGCACAGTAGGCGATGGTGCGGTCCGCCGCACACATCGCAAGGCCTCGCCTGGGGACACTCATTGTACCTATGTCCTCCCAGGCAGGCATAACACAATCCTCGTGTCCGAACGAGGTTTCGGCGCTCTTTTGTGGGCAGCCCGAGAATTGCTGGACATAGCTGCTCCAAGTGCTGCTGTCCGCAAATCCGGCATCCAGAGCCGGGGTTGATGGCGGCCGCAGCCACCAGCCTGCCGCGACCCTTCCCTGGGTTGCGTGGCGGCTGGGCGCCGTAGACTCCGGAAGTGCGGGCCGGCGCACTTGTCGGAGCCTCCTGGGAGGCTAGCTGGTTTTCCAGCAGGCCAGCCTCCTCTTCCAGGAACTCCAGAAGTTCCCCTATGGTGGGCAGAACGCTGCCGAGATCCTTGTGGACCAGTCGATTCCGCTCGAACTTGTCCCTCATCTCCTGCGACAACTTGGCCAGAACTATGTGCAGAAGAAGGAAGGACCACTGGTCGACGGGCAGTCCGAGCGTCCTTAACCCGTTTAAGGACACTGTGAGCGGGGTGATCAGCTGCGTCCTCAGCTGAGCCCTATGGTTGACCCTCGGCAATCCCAGCAGATGGGTCACGTGCGCGTCCGCCTGAAGACGCGGCTTTTCGTACCGCTTCTCCAGCAGCTGCATGGCGGTGTCGTAGCTCGCATCCTGCAGCTCCAGATGCTGTACGAGCTGTCTGGGTTCTCCGTCTAGGAAGGAACGGAGATATGCCAGCTTTTCGGCCTTGGTGAAATCCTTCCGAGTATCCACCAAGGCCAAAAACATGTTCCGGAATCCAGCCCAGTCCCGCATACATCCGGTGAAATGCGGGACCTCCAGGGCACCCAATCTTCCCATGGCGCTGGGTCCAGGGGTGTGGAGCGAAGCGGGGCGCGCAACAGGCTTCCCCTCCCGCAGTCGCTCGATGTCCTTCACCCGCTGAAGGACCTCGTCGTAGATGTCTTGGATGTGCTCCAGATCCTTGACATATTGGGCGTGGAGGGCCAGCTCCTTCTCCCCGACCGGGTCGGTTGACAATAGGGCGGTTACCGACCGCTCGGCCAACAAGAAACGAGCCTGCATTTCCCTCGAACGCGTCTCCAAGGCGTCCTCCCGGTTAGGCCGATCTACTAATGCAAGCAGCCCGGTGAACCACCGGAGCTGCTGAGCCAACTCCTGCCGTGACGCTGTCATTATAAATAATTTAAACTAAATAAACCTAAACACAAAATTAAAACGAGTCAATGAAAACACGGAATCGATTATCCGAATCGACTCGATGCTTTCAATTGAACGAAATTAAATTAAATTAACGTTCTGAGAAATGTCCCAGCCCAAATGAATGAACGAACAAAACAACGGTACTACCAACCTTACAATTTAACCGCACCTGTCCCGGAAGTGCGATTTTACACAAAATGAGCTTAACCTATTACGAACTAACAAAAAATACCCAAAATTACACCGATTAACCTAGAGGTCCGGTATTAACCACGCTCTGCTACCAAAATGTTGCGGAAACCCACAACAGACACTAAAATTAGGTTACACCTTAAAATCTACATTAAAATTAACAAAGTCCACTTACAGTTCCATGCTGCTCCCGCCGTCCTGAACGGGATCCATATGATCCGATGGGGCCCGAATCCGGCTCCGGGTCTTCTAGGGTTCCTAAACACACCCAAACTACCCCAAAGTGCACTTCCCACGAAAAATACCTGTTTATTTCAACCGCGGTGACGCCGAATCCAGGCTAATTGTTTTCCCGAAACAATTAGTTTACGACGCACACACAATTTTCACTATCCACTTAAGTATAATAATACGGCTCCAAATGCCCTTATTACTACATAAACTATTTAATTATTCACACACAATAACCTATCGACCAGCCATATTTGCTTTCCAGAGACAAGAGTATAAAAAAAGAACAACTAGTGATGGGGCCATTATGCCACCAAACAAAATTGAATCTCGATAATCGATTCGTCCATAATATAAATCAAAGTTTTATTTCTAACAAAAATAAATGCCTGTTTATTTGCAACATAAGCACTAAAAATGCAAAAAAAAATTTACATTTTCTACTTGTACTTATTTCAAATAAATTAATAGTTAAGAACGCCTCGGTGGCCGAGTGGCAGAGTGCTCGGTCCGATACCCGAAGGTCCCGGGTTCAATTCCCAGGTCGGGCAAAATGTATTTTGGATTTTTCGATGCATAGCCCGGGTTTGTGATCACCAACCCGCACTTGGCAAGCGTGGTGATTAAGCCATTACCCATCAATTGTAGCGATGACTTGATTTCAATGATGGAGGCCTTTGCCCAGCAGTGGGACATTTATAGGCTGTTTACTTTTACTTTTAATAGTTAAGGCTCTAAAAACATGTCGACTTTTCATTAATCTTTGTAGCAAATTGAGCATTGCTTTTGTTAGTTTCTTACCTGGATGGCATCAAAATACTTCCGAATTTTGTCTGCTCAAAAGGTTTCCATTAAGATTTAGATGACACTTAGATTAAGTCCATTTTTATACGAAAACAATTTTGCTTGTATTTGTGTTAATATTGTTGGTTGTCCTATATAATAAATAAAATTAAATAAATAAATAAACAGTGTAGTCGAAGGGAGTTACTTTTGAATTGTGTAACATTAATCACACAGCTCCTGTTCTTTAGAGTTGTATTTTACATGTAAACCTACGGTGTGTTTCTAGATTCCTAAGGTAGAGACGCCGAGAAAGCAGTCATTTTAGCAGCTGCATAAAGAACTGTAGCTTTGTTCGGTATGTGTGTTCAATGTTGCAATTGATTCTATTTGTTATGTATCTATACTACTATATAAATCTGTAAGCTCTGTGTGTACTTGCAATTTTTATGACTCACTGACACCAATTCTACGATGTTTGAAATATTTGTATAAATAAATAAAATAAATAAAAAAAAAAAAAATAAAAAAAAAATAAAAAAAAAAAAAAAATAATTAAATATCTGTCTGTATGTTCACTTTTAACTCAAGAACGGCTTGATCGATCCTGATGAAAATTTGTATGTAGTTAGAACATGCGATTGTGCGTGTTGTGTGATAGGCTATAAAAAAAGAACAAAGAAAAAAATATTTACGCTTAAAATTTGTATGTAGTAAGAACATGAAATTGTGCAAATGATAGGCTATTTGATATAATGTTGGTAAACCTAATAATTATTTTGATTAGCATTCATTGATCCTTATATTTGCACTGCGAAGCGGGCGGGTGACGACTAGTCTTTATATATAAATCTTCTGTGCGTGTGTATGTTTTTGAACTCTTTCTAAACGGCAGGACCGATTTGGAAGAAATTTTCTGAGTGTGTTCAAGTAGATTCGAGAATGGTTTAGATTTACAATTGGACCCGGTGGCGCCCAGGTGGCGCTGCTGTAGTGGTCCATCGTGGGATACGGGTGTTCTTAAGCGGACGAATGATTTGTTTGTTTTGTTGTCATGGAAACTCAAAGCGGTAAGAAGTCCGCCAGTCAGCTAGTATATATATCTAAGATGCCAGGACCCACACCAATTACAGTTATGGTAACATTATTATAGTTGTAAACACGTTTGACTTTGGTAGTATTAGTTGATTTAATCAGGCGTTACTTTGCAAAAATCCGTGATCTTATCTTAGTGGAGCCTACGGAGGTTTCCCTCCCCCAGTAGCACTTTAATAATAATAATAAATCATTTATTTCAGGCAACACACAATGTAAAAGATGGTAACAACACAAAGGGGCCCATATAATAAATACCTTACAGACTAACATACATACAATATAAAACAATTTTTGTTATTAGATATTATATAACTTATAACTATGTTAGTATATTAAGCACTAGCTTGTGCTGTTCCGGTGGTGTTGACGGGTAATCTTCCGCGGAAACGCCGGTACACCACTCCCTTCGGCCAGAAGTCTTCCCTCATAAAGGTATCGAGCAGCTTGGTTGTTGGGACTCGCGCCACAAATGCCTTAAAGCTGACATTGTGTCGCGACTCCAGCGGCTCCACCCTCACAAGGAAATTAGTCTTCGTCTTGATGTACTCTATCACATCCCGCGCTGTGATGGTGTGGTGCAGGCGTGACAGGTACATCGGCGTAGTCGGCGTCGCAGCGCGCAGCAGGAACTGGGGCCCGGCCAGTGCGGTACCGCAACGGTTCTGATTCGGCCGGTGACGGCGTGCCCTCTTCTTGTGGACCTTGACGAAACCATCGTCGTCGTCTCGATCCATGGTGGCACGCTCTGATACTCTGTGTGTATCCAAGTTGGATGCAGCAACAGAAGCGTAGTCACGACGGCTGGGCTTTGTTTGTTTGGTGACAGGCTCAGGCACAGCTGTCACGTGCGTGACGTGCGGCACCGCGGGCGAACGCGCGGGACGGGTGGGCGGCGGAGGCAGCGCGACAACGGCAGCGGGCTGTGGGGCACGGAGCGCTGGCGTCTGCGGGGTGCGGGGGGCCGGCGGCTGCGAGGTGCGGGGGGCCGGTGCCGGCGCCGGCACCGCGCCGCTTGTTGACGTTTGAGTCATCAACGAGTACGACCGACCCAGTTACTGCGAGTGATGCACGCAAACTATCTACGTCCTTGCGCAACTCACTCACAGTATTCTGTGATGCTTCATATTTCAGCATCACGTCCGCCAAGCCCGCCTTCAGGGTCACAATGTCCTTCAGCAAGCAGGTTACGTCGACGTGGTCGAACGTGACGGGGGGGAGCTTGTTTAGGTCCCTCGCCACAAACGTCGGCACGTCGTCAGGGTCGGTCTCTTTCAGAAGCGTTATTATCTCCTGCAGGCTCTTCGGTGTTCCGTCGCGTCGATGAGACACCATCCGGTCGCTTTTGTTTAGCGACACAAACAAAAGTTTCTTGGCAGATATTTCGTCCTCGCTGAAGCTGGGCTTGCAGATCTGCACCACACTCACTTCATCTATCACGTCCAGCTTCTGCTGCAGGAAGGCGAAGTGCTCGTTGACCACGAGTTTGTCGCTCATGGTGACTGTTCGAGCGGCGACTGGCGCCGCGATACGTGTCCGATATACACTTTTAAAATTGCAATCGGCGCGTCTGCACTGAATGGCGCATACATCGAGACTTTGACAATAAACAAGAATGATTAACAATGATCCGTGATAAACGTTATTTCTTTCTGTTTATCGAGCTTGGATGTAGCACGAAAACACCACCCTTCCGCCTACCAATATAATATGCCCATGCAGAAGTAGCAATTCAAAATTCAAAATTCAAAAATCATTTATTCAGTTTACGCTACAAGTAGCTCTTGTGAATGTTACTATGCCATCGGTTCGTAAGTCTACTCTAGGCGCGATCTTGTACTGAGAAGAACCGGCAAGAAATTCAGCAATTGTCCAGCTCTTTTCTCCCTCACAGCGTCAAAAATATTGGAAAATCTAGCAGGACACTTTCCATAATTATTGTGTATTTGTAAGCAAAGGGTAGCAGTCTCAGGTAAAACTCCCTATAAACAACTTCGTTCTATGCTTAGGAATCACTAGACTTGTTTCCCTGTGGCTCCTAAGAGACCTTTTCTGAGAACTCTTAAATCCCAATTAAGTTTTTCAAAAAGGTGCATAAGTCTTTCAAACTCAATCACCTTAGGGACTGTAAGTTCCAAATGCAACAGTCTTCGATTTGCCATATTTAAAATGCCTTTACTGTGTAGGTAAGTAAGGCGTTATGTGTGATCTTTTCGGTATGTCGTAACAATAACAAATGCATGCATTTTGGACCCGTGGTATACACTTTTGTGTCTCTTTTAAAATTCGTGGCCCATATACGATGTCACAGTAGTTGAATTGTGAGAGAACCAAGGGTTCTATCTAAATCGTGAGGAGTAGCCCTTTACCTAACAATATAATAATATAGGCTATTAATTATTAGCACGGCAAAAGGTAGGCTTCATACAAACGTGTTCGAGTAACGCACTCATAGACAATCTCTCACAGACATGGAATCTCGCGACAGCTGCGCACGGACTGTTCCGAGATCCGTGTCCGTGCAAGCGGTCTATGTGTGAGTGGTTCGAGCGCGGTAGGTGACCTCTCGTTATCCATAAAACCAGACACAATAGAAATTCAATTGTTCTATGGCTCCATATGGAGTCACTGGGGGATAAGAGATTAAGCTTATTTTCTGGATTTACCTTATTTTGTGCACGTGTTCTATCCCCTAGTTGTGTGCCTGGATGCGGTCCTGGCGCCATACATCACCGCTGATGGCCGCTAATGGTCCCTGTTGAGATACACGTCTGGATGTGCTGCGTTAAAAATGGAATACGACGTTACGTGAACACATGTACTCACTTTTTATTTCGCGTTCCAGTTTGTGCAGCACTAAATCTGATATATAAAGTAGTATTCGCTAAGAACATTCGAATGAAATTTAAAAAATACGTATGTTTAAATTTGTATGTCACCGCCATCTAGCGGTGAAAATAGATATGTATTATAATTTTGTATGACCTAAGTACTTAGGTATATGTAATATCAAGTAGGTTTTAAAAAGTATGTAATGTTATAATTTATTTAAAGGATGAAATCAATTATGGGTCTTTTGAATTGATTGCTTTGTTTATAAACATATTTTAGAAACATCTAAAGACGTTTAATAATAATGAAGTTGATATAAAGCTTTAAATCAGAAAATAGAACATATGAAACCAACAGAATTAAAAAGGCTGAATAATGTCATTTTCACATTTCAAGGTAAGTACGGCCAAAATTTCATTAAGAAACATTCCGTAACAGAAGTAACTCAGATGTATTCTGGAGGAAAACACAAATTTAAATCTCAAAGGCAAACTAAACCAACAGAGTACCTATCTCACAACGAAATTCCGGCGCATCATTGCGAGGCATTTAATAAATCCCCCCGAAGTAACTTCATGCATCAGATATAAGAGAATCAAAGGAGTGCGGGAAACGTCACTAGTTTAAGCAATTCTTGACAATAAACAAGTTGACTATACGACATGTTCTGCCTGCGGAATCCCACCACTGGGACCCATGACAGGGAACATCCTAACCGTGACGTGCCAAACGAGAAACCAACGTACAACCCGACAATAAAGAGCAAATTTCTTCGTAGCAGTCAAACGTGATTTGGTATTTCATGTCGACGGAATTTATACTTACACAGCAATCATTTAGAGATGAAGTTTCTTTGAGTGCCGGTGCGCTCTCAAAGGAGCGATTTAAAACATGTTCTGAAATGCTTGCGGTGAAAGCTTTCTTGGCAGAGTTTTGTGCATAGTGTTTTATTTTTAAATTGCGATTTATGTTAGTGGAGACATGGAGGTACCGACGCTGCAGCCTCCGTACTCTTAAATATTGCCGCGCGTTATTTGGTACGTGCCTTTTGGGGAAAGCCAAATTCAGTTTGATAAGAGACTTGTTCCGATTCTAGAAGCGTGTCTGCAGATGTTACTGCCTCCGATTTATTTGGCTTACGTAAAGCAACTAGTGTCTCTATTAGAACTGAAAGAAGTTGGTTGGTCAGTTAAAAGTTTTAAAAATACAAGTTTTTTCTATATATCTGCTCGTCCCTAAATCACACATAATTATTATATTTTGATTAAAACAATTACTAAATATTGAAGAGGCAAATATGTTATTATTACGAACAGTAACAATAGCCTGGTTTTGCCCAAGATTCTGCCCAGACACGACCAAGATTCCGCCCATTCGGCTATATGATAACCATGTATGTGTTCTGCTTCCTATCGAGCTATTATTATGACATAGGTATGTATATTTATTTATTAAACTAAACAAACATTTTTGAACAATTAAAAAAATCATAAAGGGTCAATTTTAATTTAAAATTGAATTTAATTGTCATCATGATTTTAACATTCACTGCACAAAAGCTTTATAGTCTATATTTAAATATTTAATACATATATTTAAATATAGATTTATATCTAGTAAAGATTATTCTTTACAGACAATCTTTTTTGAATCTTTTGCGCGGGGTGTACGATAATGAACTCCTTGATGAAACGGCTGGACCGATTAAGATGAAATTTTTTGTGTGTGTTCAAGTGGATTCGAGAATGGTTTAGATTTACAACTGGACCCGGTAGGTGGCGCTGCTGTAGGGGTCCATCATGGGATACGGGTGTTATTAAGCGGACGAATGATTTGTTTGTTCTGTTGTCATGGAAACTGTCCTTTATAACTAGTTATAACTAATTACAAGACACCACTTAAAACCTTACCCTGCTTTTTACAATATTGCAACAAATATTTCAAAATAATTCTCTATGACGACCCCAAGATAAATCAAAAAACCTTAATTTTTACCTGAACCACATCCCATTGTTGTATGTAAACAACGTTGTATCAAACCTCCATACTTTGCCAAACATTTCATAGCAGAACAAACAATCACAATATCCAAAGAGTCCAACATAAATAAATCCATTCCTCAATAGAATCAAAGTCACTATCTCCGACATTGCAGAGCGGAGTTTATGGCTCACTCACACCCCACACTTACTCGGCAGAAAAACTATTCGTCACAAATATTACCAAGAAGCCATTCTGCGACTGAACGAGTCCGTTGCCAACATAAAACCTTTTTTACTGCCCTAGCTGTAATCTTTTCGCGATGTAAGCGCATTTCAATCATATCAAATCATAGTGAGGAATGCTTTAAGCAGATCAAACATTCAGGCGTACAAGTGTTTTGTTACGACTGACATTACAACCTCTTTTACAACCGCTGAAACAAAAGCTGAAATAAACCTTTGACCTTCGTACAGCACAAATTTACGGTATCTAATATAAAAACGATCCTTTAGATTAGTATCTGTTATTAACTACTTTGTGGCGGTTTTCTGGTTGTCTAACAAATACAAAAAGCGAGATGTAAACATTTATTGACTGACAAACAGACACTAACATATAGTATAGTAAAGTAAACAGCCTATAATAGTCCCACAGCTGGGCAAAGGCCTCCATCATTAATAATAATAATAATAATAATAAAAACATTTATTCGGCTTTTCAAACATTAAAGACATGAAAAAAAAAAAAAAAGTAACACAAAAGTTATAAAAAAAACTTAAAATTAAAAAAAAGAGAGTTACATTTTACAATTTATCAATATCAAAAATAAACAGAAACAAACAGAAATAAACAAATACACTAAAAGCCGAATGGGCTGACCAGCTCAGCTTAATGTTGTGGCAAATGCCTCAACGCTGGTATTCTGCTGGACCCATGACAATGAAGGAGCTCAAAATAACAAAGAAATGAAAATAGTTTGTTGTGTAGAAATAAGTATGTGTGTGTATGTGTGTGTGTATGTGAAGATACAATAGGTATATATGGTAGTGAAGTGGATACAAAAAATATATAATAGTTATACATATAAACGCAGTTAAATGGCAATGTAAATATATGCAAATACAAAGATACTCATAAAAAATAATAATAATAATGATAGCCTCAGATGTAACCAGGGATCTACAAGAGGTAGCCTGTAATGCCGCTCAGTTGTTGCTCTAAAGTGATTTCTTTCAGAATTTTACGGAAGGTGTAAAGAGACGGTGAATGACGAATTGGTGGGGGAAGATTGTTCCAAATCTTAGCAGCGGCATATTTGAAGCTACCCTGAAAAGCATTTGTCTTGTGTGCCGGCATGGCAAGGCGACCAGTACGAGAACGGGATGACCAAATGAGCTTTTCCAACAAATAAGGTGGCTTACGGCTCTCACTCTACGGCTCTCTCTCTACGCCTCCATCTTGAAATCAAGTCATCGCTACAATTGATGGGTAATTTCTTAATCACCGCGCTTGCCAAATGCGGGTTTGTGATCACAAACCCGGGCTATGCATCGAAAAATCCGGAATACATTTTGCCCGACCTGGGAATTGAATCCGGGACCTTCGGGTATCGGGCCGAACGCTCTGCCACTCGGCCACCGAGGCATTCACATCAGGCGTTCGAGACTAACATATATAAAAATATAGGTTAATCGGGACCCCGCCTCTGCTTGTGCCTATAGTACTGGTAAGTATGTATAGGTAAAGACTAATCTTATAATAATATAAAATTAAAGTACATGTACCTACTTAACAGAAGTATTATCACAGCAAATGATACAAAAGTCAAAGGGGAAGATGGCGTTAAAAAAATGACCATGAATAAAAATAATTAATGTTAAATAAATTAGTTAACAAGTTATAGACTAGTAAGCAGTGAATTGTTGCAGAGAATGCACAAGCTGTACATGACGTTCCGTACTTATGATTATTCTACGTAGCTACTGATTTAAGAGGCTCTCCACTCGTAGATAAGGCTCAGACGGCCTGGCTCGCCTCCAACCGTGGGCAACTCTGTAGCGTCCGTCATGGCGCGTCTTCCAATGTTTGGGTTGAAACACATTAGCTGCGTCACACCGGCTGATAAGCCTTTTATTTGGTGAATGAAGATTATTAAGGAATTTGAAGTGTAGCAGGCACATAAATACTTGGTTCAACTTAGCTTGCAATCCTATTACTTACAGGAATTTTTATTTGCATGTATTAATACACGTCATTTTACAAGCTAATGATAATAATGATGTAGATTATACAACGAGCTATCTATTAATAATTGTAGTGTGAAAATTCTTATTCAACCGGCTGTTTTACATAGAAGGACGCCATACGACATGAAAATATAATTCTGGTTTTTTTACTATGAACTCATTCATTTATTTATTAAACAATTCTCGATGCATTATTATTACTTATAATTTATTTTAATTTCAATCACATTTGCGTGACCTCGCAGGTTTTGTTCGGGTGGAAACTGAAAATCAGTGATTTGCTGCATAAGCAAATGTTTCACTGAGTTTTCACCTTTTTGCATCGCTACGCCACACTATTTGATAACCAATGTTTGTGATAGTTGTATATTTAATTGCCTGTTTTATTATCACTATACTATGCTTTATTTATGAGCATGTTTTGTTGCAAATAAATAAATTACCTATCTATTTATCTATGTATCTATCTATGAAGCTATGAAATTGTCTGAGTAGACTATTCTAACAGTTTCAACGTCTCTTACTTTTGTAATGTCATGAGTAGCAAAACTGACTTTATCAGCCAATTTTGATAAACCATTAAGTACAGCACCTTGTTCACGAGAAGCTGCCCCATTTTATGTAGCTAATAAACACGTCACTAAAAATGTAATTTACCTTATATTATTACACATTACATAATACAGACGTCACGAACCTCGGGCCCAAAAAACAAAACTAAACAGGATATCCGCTTTAAAACAATGCGATGTACATACGGCGTTCACAGAGAGGGAAAAAAAGACCGAATATTTGCTCGCGCACTGAATTTTGTGCTGCTCAAACAAACTTTTTGAGCGAAAACCGCGATAAAAAGCGGTCGGAGGAATGAAGCGCGAACGGATGGGTTGTTAAATGGATTTTTTAGGAAGTTGAGAATACCGAATGCTAAAAATGTGGTCAAAGCCAATGGTGGCATCGAAATAACTGAATGTTTAGAATGAACGTACTACTGTTAAAACAACAATAATTAAGATCTAAAAATTTATTATGCCAGTTAATCTAAAGGATAAAACTTAACATTTATAACAAAAAAATGCTGTAAACTGTATTTTATTTTATTGGAGTCTGCAGGGTACAATATCAAAAGCAAAAACAAGTATTAGCTGTTCAGGTCAGAGACTGGGCTTGAAAGCAATGAAGCTAAAATAAAAAATCAAAAAATATTGCCGATTTAGTTGTAAAAAAATGTTTTTTATTATTTATTGTAGAAATAGTCAACACAACACATACACGATCTGCAACGAACAAGTTAAAATTGTTAAATAGAATTTTGCATTTTTTTTATGTTGTTGAAATACATAAGCCTTTGACCCTAACTTAATATTTGCAAATGGCGTGCCTACTTATTTAGGTATCTACATAGAATAATTATGACTAAACTATTTTGTATTATCTGACGTTCAACTGCAACTCCACTTCGCAGTAGAACAAAGAAAAGCGCAGCAAAATAATGAAGGAACTTGGATGTACATTCCTTATAGGGCTTGTTTTCATCACGTTAACGCCAAGTTAAACCAGACTTCTATATTAAAGCATAGTTTTATGTTCCGAGACTTTCAAAGTAGAAATAAATTGCGCTTGACATTCCTCTGCTGTGGGATTCCTGATAAAGTGAAGCATATTTTGTCGAGCTAAGTCTCCTTAAATCAAACAACAAACTGAGGGTAAATCTGCTCTATGGTATATTGTGGCCTAAGCTATGGAGTTAAAGCGAGTTAGCGAGAAGCATGCACGCAATGTCTAACCCATCCAACCGCCTCAGTGGTGTAGTGGTTAAGGCCATCGGTCTCAGACCCAGAGGTCCCGGGTTCGATTCCCAGCGGGGGGTACATGTTTGTGTACTCGGTTTGTTTGTGCACTCGGTTTGTTTCCGTCCCTTGAATATTTCACAACTTATTGTTTGCCAATATCATTTCCGGACAAGATCGAAGCGAGACTTAAATATTTGTGAGATAATCTGAGTATCTTTTTTAATATATATTTTGCTGTCGAGTGTCTTTGAATTTTTTATTTATTTCACTTAGGGTAGCAGCCTGCCCTTCATCTTACCTTTCTCTTATCTCACGTTTTTTCAACCTTTTATCTTTTTTCAAATTGCAATTGGTCCGCAACAAAATTTGCGTAAAGTCTTATGTAAATGTAATTATTTAACTTACTGATGTCAGAGCTAAGTAACCCAATGGTAACATAATCTCGATCGCACAATTAAACGACTTATAATATCAATAACTTGCAAGGTCGCTGGTGGATTAATGTTTTAATTATTAACGGCTGCTTGGGCTCTTTGAAGCCTATTAAGTGCTATTACTGTGGGGTAAAAACAGGGCGGTTAGCAGTTTCCATTTAGTCATAATTTTTACTAAAATCACGCTTAAATGTTATACTAAAGAAGGTAGGTCGTCAGCATATATTCATGCTTTGAGCCACATCTTCATCAGCCTATACTAGCCCACTGCTGGACATAGGCCTCTCCAAGTGCACGCCACCGAGCACGATCCGCGGCTACTCTCAAAGATATTGCGAAGATCGTCGTTCCACTTAGTCAGAGAGCCACAATTGTAGCCGATAGCTTAAGCTGCAAGTTAATAAGGGGGCACGAAACTTAGAAGGTTCCTAGAAGGGATGTCATCACGGAAACGTTAACCCATTCCCAACTAGGTTCTCCATAGGTGTTAGGATTGGATTCAACAGTTATAAGCTTACCCGTAATACCCCATAACCACCTCTGTGGTCTAGTGGTTAAGACCACCGGTTTAGATCCAGAGGTCCCGGGTTCGATTCCCAGCGGGGGTACATGTTTGTGTACTGGGTTTGGTTGGTGGTACGGCCTGTTTGTCCGCCTGGCTAGCTACCACCATCTTGTCTAAATATGTGGCCACAACATCAATTTTTGTAGCATTGTTGTGTTCCGGCAGCTAGAGATAAGATAGCCAGTGCTTCAGTAGTTGAGGATCCCGGGTGAAGTGCGCTTCCATCATTGGCTTTATCATCTCTTAACATTAGGTGAGATCAAGGCACTGTGCTTACCATATATATATTTTCTCAAATCAAGCAATCCATCCGCGCATCGCTTAGACCGCTCAATTATTAGCAATGTACAAGCGTCGACAAGCGGCGGTGATTATGATCGCTTTAAGAGTTACGAGCGTGTTTGTTGCACAGCCTTGGCGGGTTTTATTGACGCCCACCATATGCCAAGGTTAAGGCAATGTCTTATTCAAAGGGAAGTGTGACTTATAAGGGCGGTAAGGTATTTTGACTCATTCCTAATGCTGATTTAATAGTTGATAAATATGCTTGGTGGAGAACTAATAGGGCCGTAAATTTGATATCGTTTGCGGCCTACTTTTGATACGTACGAGTATATATGAACTCACGTCATATAAGTACATAATATAATATGTCATATAAAACGCAATTCAGTAATAGTTAAAAAGCAGTCAAAAATCAAAAAGCAGTGAAAAAATTCAGAGCTTACGTCAGCCTTCGCGGTAGCATAATGGTCAGTGCAGTCGCCTGGATTGCGGAAGACCCAGATCCGATTCCTGGCTGGGTAGGCTTATAATTTTTTCACTGTATTTTATAAATTGAGGATCTGACTATCTTAACACTAGCTACCGGAGTACAACGATTCTACTAAGTGGTTTTTAACTATTGACTTTAGCATAAGTTTGTTGTAGGTACAACTATACCGTCTTTAAGGGTTATGTAATACATGAAATGAAGAAATTACCCAACCATTTAAATAATAATATGATTTATTTAAAAAATCCCGCTGACTTAGCAAACAGAGACAACACAGCACCTGAAATATACCAGTGATGACGCAATTTTATAGAGGCTTATAATATAATCGCCAAAAAAATTAGACGGCACTTGAGAATAAGTTAATCTCTTTGGCAGCTCGCGGAATATTCGATTGGATTTTCTTTATCTTCCTCCGGGGCCGCGATTAATTGAAACTTGGATTTTGTGACCCGGACACTTTGTCTGTTCATGAAATTAAATTCTTAAAAGGGCGGGTTTTAACAAGTCATTTATTCAGCCTGTATTTGGGTAAACAGCAATATTAAGGGCGCAGAAAAAATATAACCATCATCATTGGGCTCAGGCATTCTCGCAATAACAATAGCATGGATTGACCAGGCCATAGCCAACCGCGGCCAGTTGGCATGTTTTTTCTATGTCTAACAAAAGAATATATTGAGCGTTAATGTTGTTATTATAAAATATACTATTTAATGATAAAGGATATACGTTAAGTTATTATTAAAAGTTATTACTTTAAAAAAATATATTATTAACTAGCTGTGCTCGCGACTTCGTCCGCGTGGAA
Organism: Eudonia lacustrata; assembly: GCA_947562085.1. Taxonomy (NCBI): domain Eukaryota; kingdom Metazoa; phylum Arthropoda; class Insecta; order Lepidoptera; family Crambidae; genus Eudonia; species Eudonia lacustrata. The sequence goes on along the minus strand of OX387339.1, from coordinate 64,260,844 downwards.
TAGTGACTTTCGGCAGCATTTTTAATTTTTTAGGCTCTTGTTCCCGTTTTTGCAACATTTTTCACTGATGCTTCGCTCCTATTAGTCGCAGCGTGATGTTATATAGCCTAAAGCCTTCCTCGATAAATGGACTATCCAACACAAAAAGAATTATTCAATTCGAACCAGTAGTTCCTGAGATTAGCGCGTTCAAACAAACAAACAAACAAACAAACAAACAAACAAACTCTTCAGCTTTATATATTAGTATAGATTTATCTTTGTTGGTTTTCCGTTTTTTTGTTTTTTTGTTGTGACGTCACCGATTAAGCCCCTCCAGAATACCAGCGCTGCAGCGGCCTCATGTCGTTGTAGCATGTGCTGAGGTTGGGCCTAGTTGGCCACACTTAGTCTCCTGTTTTTGTTTTTATTGTGAAAGTTTCTTGTTTTTCAATATGAATGTAATTAGTATTTGTTGTGCAACAGTGTGCCAATAAATGTATTTCTTTCTTTATATACCTCACAAACCTTTTGATGTTCAGTAAAAATGTTTTGTTTATTTTTTTATTACTTACGTGTAAGCACTTGGCCATGATGTTAAATGATGACAATGCCGAAGGTGGAAGCGCACTCCACCCGGAATTCTCAGCTACTGAGGCGCTGACTATTAAAAAACCCACCATTAGTGCCCGTTCCTGACCTGAGTTAGGCGCTTTGCAAACGGCAGGGCGGGATTAGTCTCTTTGACCGCGAAGCAATAAAACCGGAGGACCGAGTACCGGCGGCGGCGAGGTCTTTTTTGCCCTCTGTATGCGTTGGTAGTATAGGATTCCCTTTGCGCTATCGTTCGCGGTGAAATTGATCGGCCCGGCCCACCCCGCCGTTTGCAAAGCGCCTTAACGTTCATAATCATAATCCACAATTACTTCACATTATTATTCAGCAAGACATAATCTAGAAAGTAGAATAAACTAAACATTTATATTAAATTTAAAGAATACAGTGCTTCTTTAAAATGTTCGAGAAAGTTGTACCGCACTTGGTGTTCGTATTTTCCTTTGGTCTGTGTATGTGTTACAAGGCTGTATATCAATCAGTTGGAAGGCTCTCCGTGAGAGAAACTAGATCGTGAATATATTTGACTATTGGTTCTATCACAGACTGGATTTTATTTGAATTTCAATCACGATACTCGTTTTTATTACATTGAAAAAAGAAATGAAACCTGCACCTTCTTGATAGAATAGGTACTTGGCCAAGTGTACCTTACACAAACTTAGTATTATTGATTCTACATAACTTTTCAAACTATCTCGACATCTAAGGTTCTCAGGTATTCAACTCAGGTTGAATGCGATAAATGATAGCACCTGTACACTAATGACACTTAAATAAATAGCGCAATGTTAAAAAGAAAAAACTTTTAAAATATCATAGGGTTTGAAACGTTAGGACAAACATTAAATAAGTAATGTGTATGATGATGATGATACGATGATGAAACTTGATATAATATTTAAAAAAAACTTGTTCTAGTGATCAAACTTCCTAACATTTCTCTAGGAATAATATTATGACATACCAATTATTTATAGATTTGTTTTTTTTTTCAAGATTCGTTATTTACGTTCCGTGCACGATCAGAATCAAAGGCTTTGATTAAGTAGCGTCCTGCACAATGAAGCTCGCGTCTGCGCGGAGATAAATCAGTGGCGTCGCACAGGGCTGTAACTAGGGTCCTATGTCATATCTTCCACGGATTAATTAATAAGTATATGTTATGTTATGCTAAATTTTTTATCAATTCTCCAAATGTAATCATCAGTAAAAGTGAAATAACACCGATCACTGCACACTGATCTTGAAATATCAGATACTATAGCATTTAAAAACTACTTTAGTGGGTAGTTTCTATATGGGGATATCATCTGCTAAAAATGTGATTATTATTCTTTCCGTAAGTTACAGTACTATGAGACGGGGTTGTTATATTTTCAACATTAGAAAAGTGTTCTGCATATTCTCACTTAGCTATGAAGCTATGCAGCTGCAGGAAGACAGGATGAGGTTATCTAGCTCGTTAGGTGAACTTAGAACAGGTTATTTTTAACAGACTTCAAAAAATAAAAGTTTCTCAATTTAATTCAATTAGTCTGAATTATTTTTATGTTTGTTCACGCGTAATATAAAAAAACGTATATGTTTATTTACCGATTTATAAGTGTTAGTAAGTGACTGGTATCAGGCTATTGATAGACCACCTACCCAACCGAATACAATAATATTATGTAAGCTGTTGCGGAAACCCACAACAGACACTAAAATTAGGTTACACCTTAAAATCTACATTAAAATTAACAAAGTCCACTTACAGTTCCATGCTGCTCCCGCCGTCCTGAACGGGATCCATATGATCCGATGGGGCCCGAATCCGGCTCCGGGTCTTCTAGGGTTCCTAAACACACCCAAACTACCCCAAAGTGCACTTCCCACGAAAAATACCTGTTTATTTCAACCGCGGTGACGCCGAATCCAGGCTAATTGTTTTCCCGAAACAATTAGTTTACGACGCACACACAATTTTCACTATCCACTTAAGTATAATAATACGGCTCCAAATGCCCTTATTACTACATAAACTATTTAATTATTCACACACAATAACCTATCGACCAGCCATATTTGCTTTCCAGAGACAAGAGTATAAAAAAAGAACAACTAGTGATGGGGCCATTATGCCACCAAACAAAATTGAATCTCGATAATCGATTCGTCCATAATATAAATCAAAGTTTTATTTCTAACAAAAATAAATGCCTGTTTATTTGCAACATCCCGCCACCCAAAGCGGACGTACCGCTTTCTAGCCTGAAATCTTAAACTAGTCAACCGGTAATCGAGCTAAGGTCGCGACTGCGCGATTTAGCACCGATCCATCAACCAACACTTGCGCCACACGCGGAGTCCCGTCCGCGCCCCAGATTAACTTTAAAATGCGACCTCGTCTCCAAAATAACGATGGCAAATTAGCCTCTTTTAATAAAACCAGATCCCCCTCCGAAGGGGGCGACGTCCGGTCTGTCCACTTTACACGCTGCTGCAATAAATGCAGATACTCCAGTGACCAACGACGCCACAAGTCCTGACTCATTTGTTGTATCATTTGAAAACGAGACATCCGGTGTCTGCGTTCATCCTTCCAGGGATACTCAGGCAGGGCAGTGAGTGGCTGACCGACCAAAAAATGACCAGGGGTCAGGACTTCCATGTCATTTGCGTCAGAGGAGAGTGGACAAAGCGGACGCGAGTTGAGAACCGCCTCAACCTTACAAAACACAGTTGTAAGTTCCTCATACGTGAGGGTAGTTTCCCCGACTACCCGGCGCAAGTGGGTTTTTGCCGATTTTACCGCGGCTTCAAATATCCCGCCCCAGTGGGGACAGGCTGGCACACTAAATCGCCATGCGATTCCCCGCTGTGCGAGAGCTTGACTTATGCTATTACAATTTTTATCCAGAAAATCGTTCACATCTTTTAAGTAGTTGGCAGTGCCTCTGTAGTTGGTACCGTTGTCGGACCGAATGAGAGAAGGTAAACCCCGTCGCGAAACAAAACGATCCAGCGTGGCGACAAAGGCTTCCGTAGACAGAGCCGAAACCACTTCCAGGTGGACGGCCTTAGTGGCCAGGCAGACAAAAACGCACAGGTATGCTTTCGTGACCCTAGTGTTACGATAGGCTGTGGTTTTTACCAGAAACGGTCCAGCAAAATCCGTACCGACCCCGTCGAACGGCCTAGTAGTCTGACAAACCCGGTCAGAAGGGAGATCCCCCATCTGTGGCTGCATAGTGGAGGCCTTCACCCGATAACAAGCCACACACTTAAATAACACGCTGCGAACCACTCTCCGAGAGGACAAAATCCAGAACTCCCTCTGTAATATCGCCAGTAACGCATTACACCCCGCGTGAGCGTTTTTCAGGTGTCTATCCGAGACCACCAGTTCTACCAAAGGTCCTCCTTTGGGGAGTAGCAGAGGATGACGGCTACCGAAGGGCAGGTCGGCATTTTTGAGGCGACCTCCAACGCGTAACAGTCCATCCGTCAAAAACAGTCCGTAGTTTTCCAGATGAGGCCTTCAACACCGCGTGGTGAGGCAAGAAAAAATGATCTGTCGTTGTCCAGTCGACAGTCACCCGCGACATATGCCCCAAGGCCTCGTATTCTCGCATGAACTCGATATACTTTTCCCGAAGTACCGGATCGCGAGACATACGACGCTCCATGGACAAGAGTCGTTTCTCTGCCAACGCCCTCGATTTTCCCAAGAGAGGGGGACAGTCGATAAAGGGCAGTCGAGTTTCGATCCTACCCGACGCCATCCGGCGTGTGTGATCCTTATAAAAGGTTTCGCACTCCACATGCTCCGGATCCAGACGGGAGACCATGGGAGGCTCTTCCAGTTCCCAGAATTTTTGCATCGTCCTAGCGATGGAGGTAGTAGCGACGACAGGTGAGACATCCCGCGTCTCCTGGTCGAAAACCGGTCCCATTAAAACGTGTCCAAAGATGGTAGGTATAGCTACCAACGAAGAGCGGCCCAGACTCCGCTGAGGCCCTAAAAGGATCCAGCCCAGTACATCCGCTCCCAATATGAGGTCCCCCGGAGCCGGCTCCTCGAAATGAGGGTCTGCCAGCATGAGACCTGATGTGTCAGGCATTGCGTCCCGCGGAATGTCTGTCGGTGGATGCCAACCCAGCAGATTGTCGAGTACGATCGCGGCCGCCGCAATCCGTATCGAAGCGGAATGCACAGGAGAGAAGGAAATGTGGGTCTGACCGGACAGACCCCCCACTTCTGTATCTCCGACTCCCCGAATCGGAACTGAGGGAGGCGCGCACTCCAGACGTAGGCGCCTCGCTACCCTCGTAGTAATTAAGCAGCCCTGTGCCCCAGTGTCTAGGAGGGCTCGTATCCGGACGAAGTCCCCCCTAGGTCCCCAAACGCGTACCTGCGCGATGGGCAAAAGAACCGTCCTCGGTTCCGACGTAGCCCGACCACAGGCTAGTCACGCGTCATAGCCAGCAGCCGACCCTGTCGAACCGTGATGACTCGGCCAGTAAGTCGGACGCGTGCAGGCCACCATCCGGGGTGGTGCGTATCCAGGTGCCCTACCATACCGGTGATAGGGTGGGTGGTATTCCAACCTCGGGTACTCGTGCAGTACCGGTGAGAACTGTTGACGGCTCTCATGTCGCTGTTGTTCCGGTAACGGCGGCGGAGGGTACGAGTATCCGGGTGTTGGGTCCGGAGGTGGGGGTCCCTGCACCCAGTGGCCCTTAGAGGCACCAACTCCTGGTGTTGGTCGCGCCGGGTGCCGGGTTGTAGCCAGAACCCGGCTCCGCTCCGGCGGTCCCCAACTCACCTGAGCCGGGGTGTACGAGGGGTTGTAGTGTGGCGGCCGTGGCGGACTCCGTCTTTCCGGAGGCGGAATTGACCCCGGCCCCAAACCGCCACCCGTGGGAGATCCCCTCTCCCGAACCGGTGCTGAGCCCTCAGCACTACGGGTGCACAGTAGGCGATGGTGCGGTCCGCCGCACACATCGCAAGGCCTCGCCTGGGGACACTCATTGTACCTATGTCCTCCCAGGCAGGCATAACACAATCCTCGTGTCCGAACGAGGTTTCGGCGCTCTTTTGTGGGCAGCCCGAGAATTGCTGGACATAGCTGCTCCAAGTGCTGCTGTCCGCAAATCCGGCATCCAGAGCCGGGGTTGATGGCGGCCGCAGCCACCAGCCTGCCGCGACCCTTCCCTGGGTTGCGTGGCGGCTGGGCGCCGTAGACTCCGGAAGTGCGGGCCGGCGCACTTGTCGGAGCCTCCTGGGAGGCTAGCTGGTTTTCCAGCAGGCCAGCCTCCTCTTCCAGGAACTCCAGAAGTTCCCCTATGGTGGGCAGAACGCTGCCGAGATCCTTGTGGACCAGTCGATTCCGCTCGAACTTGTCCCTCATCTCCTGCGACAACTTGGCCAGAACTATGTGCAGAAGAAGGAAGGACCACTGGTCGACGGGCAGTCCGAGCGTCCTTAACCCGTTTAAGGACACTGTGAGCGGGGTGATCAGCTGCGTCCTCAGCTGAGCCCTATGGTTGACCCTCGGCAATCCCAGCAGATGGGTCACGTGCGCGTCCGCCTGAAGACGCGGCTTTTCGTACCGCTTCTCCAGCAGCTGCATGGCGGTGTCGTAGCTCGCATCCTGCAGCTCCAGATGCTGTACGAGCTGTCTGGGTTCTCCGTCTAGGAAGGAACGGAGATATGCCAGCTTTTCGGCCTTGGTGAAATCCTTCCGAGTATCCACCAAGGCCAAAAACATGTTCCGGAATCCAGCCCAGTCCCGCATACATCCGGTGAAATGCGGGACCTCCAGGGCACCCAATCTTCCCATGGCGCTGGGTCCAGGGGTGTGGAGCGAAGCGGGGCGCGCAACAGGCTTCCCCTCCCGCAGTCGCTCGATGTCCTTCACCCGCTGAAGGACCTCGTCGTAGATGTCTTGGATGTGCTCCAGATCCTTGACATATTGGGCGTGGAGGGCCAGCTCCTTCTCCCCGACCGGGTCGGTTGACAATAGGGCGGTTACCGACCGCTCGGCCAACAAGAAACGAGCCTGCATTTCCCTCGAACGCGTCTCCAAGGCGTCCTCCCGGTTAGGCCGATCTACTAATGCAAGCAGCCCGGTGAACCACCGGAGCTGCTGAGCCAACTCCTGCCGTGACGCTGTCATTATAAATAATTTAAACTAAATAAACCTAAACACAAAATTAAAACGAGTCAATGAAAACACGGAATCGATTATCCGAATCGACTCGATGCTTTCAATTGAACGAAATTAAATTAAATTAACGTTCTGAGAAATGTCCCAGCCCAAATGAATGAACGAACAAAACAACGGTACTACCAACCTTACAATTTAACCGCACCTGTCCCGGAAGTGCGATTTTACACAAAATGAGCTTAACCTATTACGAACTAACAAAAAATACCCAAAATTACACCGATTAACCTAGAGGTCCGGTATTAACCACGCTCTGCTACCAAAATGTTGCGGAAACCCACAACAGACACTAAAATTAGGTTACACCTTAAAATCTACATTAAAATTAACAAAGTCCACTTACAGTTCCATGCTGCTCCCGCCGTCCTGAACGGGATCCATATGATCCGATGGGGCCCGAATCCGGCTCCGGGTCTTCTAGGGTTCCTAAACACACCCAAACTACCCCAAAGTGCACTTCCCACGAAAAATACCTGTTTATTTCAACCGCGGTGACGCCGAATCCAGGCTAATTGTTTTCCCGAAACAATTAGTTTACGACGCACACACAATTTTCACTATCCACTTAAGTATAATAATACGGCTCCAAATGCCCTTATTACTACATAAACTATTTAATTATTCACACACAATAACCTATCGACCAGCCATATTTGCTTTCCAGAGACAAGAGTATAAAAAAAGAACAACTAGTGATGGGGCCATTATGCCACCAAACAAAATTGAATCTCGATAATCGATTCGTCCATAATATAAATCAAAGTTTTATTTCTAACAAAAATAAATGCCTGTTTATTTGCAACATAAGCACTAAAAATGCAAAAAAAAATTTACATTTTCTACTTGTACTTATTTCAAATAAATTAATAGTTAAGAACGCCTCGGTGGCCGAGTGGCAGAGTGCTCGGTCCGATACCCGAAGGTCCCGGGTTCAATTCCCAGGTCGGGCAAAATGTATTTTGGATTTTTCGATGCATAGCCCGGGTTTGTGATCACCAACCCGCACTTGGCAAGCGTGGTGATTAAGCCATTACCCATCAATTGTAGCGATGACTTGATTTCAATGATGGAGGCCTTTGCCCAGCAGTGGGACATTTATAGGCTGTTTACTTTTACTTTTAATAGTTAAGGCTCTAAAAACATGTCGACTTTTCATTAATCTTTGTAGCAAATTGAGCATTGCTTTTGTTAGTTTCTTACCTGGATGGCATCAAAATACTTCCGAATTTTGTCTGCTCAAAAGGTTTCCATTAAGATTTAGATGACACTTAGATTAAGTCCATTTTTATACGAAAACAATTTTGCTTGTATTTGTGTTAATATTGTTGGTTGTCCTATATAATAAATAAAATTAAATAAATAAATAAACAGTGTAGTCGAAGGGAGTTACTTTTGAATTGTGTAACATTAATCACACAGCTCCTGTTCTTTAGAGTTGTATTTTACATGTAAACCTACGGTGTGTTTCTAGATTCCTAAGGTAGAGACGCCGAGAAAGCAGTCATTTTAGCAGCTGCATAAAGAACTGTAGCTTTGTTCGGTATGTGTGTTCAATGTTGCAATTGATTCTATTTGTTATGTATCTATACTACTATATAAATCTGTAAGCTCTGTGTGTACTTGCAATTTTTATGACTCACTGACACCAATTCTACGATGTTTGAAATATTTGTATAAATAAATAAAATAAATAAAAAAAAAAAAAATAAAAAAAAAATAAAAAAAAAAAAAAAATAATTAAATATCTGTCTGTATGTTCACTTTTAACTCAAGAACGGCTTGATCGATCCTGATGAAAATTTGTATGTAGTTAGAACATGCGATTGTGCGTGTTGTGTGATAGGCTATAAAAAAAGAACAAAGAAAAAAATATTTACGCTTAAAATTTGTATGTAGTAAGAACATGAAATTGTGCAAATGATAGGCTATTTGATATAATGTTGGTAAACCTAATAATTATTTTGATTAGCATTCATTGATCCTTATATTTGCACTGCGAAGCGGGCGGGTGACGACTAGTCTTTATATATAAATCTTCTGTGCGTGTGTATGTTTTTGAACTCTTTCTAAACGGCAGGACCGATTTGGAAGAAATTTTCTGAGTGTGTTCAAGTAGATTCGAGAATGGTTTAGATTTACAATTGGACCCGGTGGCGCCCAGGTGGCGCTGCTGTAGTGGTCCATCGTGGGATACGGGTGTTCTTAAGCGGACGAATGATTTGTTTGTTTTGTTGTCATGGAAACTCAAAGCGGTAAGAAGTCCGCCAGTCAGCTAGTATATATATCTAAGATGCCAGGACCCACACCAATTACAGTTATGGTAACATTATTATAGTTGTAAACACGTTTGACTTTGGTAGTATTAGTTGATTTAATCAGGCGTTACTTTGCAAAAATCCGTGATCTTATCTTAGTGGAGCCTACGGAGGTTTCCCTCCCCCAGTAGCACTTTAATAATAATAATAAATCATTTATTTCAGGCAACACACAATGTAAAAGATGGTAACAACACAAAGGGGCCCATATAATAAATACCTTACAGACTAACATACATACAATATAAAACAATTTTTGTTATTAGATATTATATAACTTATAACTATGTTAGTATATTAAGCACTAGCTTGTGCTGTTCCGGTGGTGTTGACGGGTAATCTTCCGCGGAAACGCCGGTACACCACTCCCTTCGGCCAGAAGTCTTCCCTCATAAAGGTATCGAGCAGCTTGGTTGTTGGGACTCGCGCCACAAATGCCTTAAAGCTGACATTGTGTCGCGACTCCAGCGGCTCCACCCTCACAAGGAAATTAGTCTTCGTCTTGATGTACTCTATCACATCCCGCGCTGTGATGGTGTGGTGCAGGCGTGACAGGTACATCGGCGTAGTCGGCGTCGCAGCGCGCAGCAGGAACTGGGGCCCGGCCAGTGCGGTACCGCAACGGTTCTGATTCGGCCGGTGACGGCGTGCCCTCTTCTTGTGGACCTTGACGAAACCATCGTCGTCGTCTCGATCCATGGTGGCACGCTCTGATACTCTGTGTGTATCCAAGTTGGATGCAGCAACAGAAGCGTAGTCACGACGGCTGGGCTTTGTTTGTTTGGTGACAGGCTCAGGCACAGCTGTCACGTGCGTGACGTGCGGCACCGCGGGCGAACGCGCGGGACGGGTGGGCGGCGGAGGCAGCGCGACAACGGCAGCGGGCTGTGGGGCACGGAGCGCTGGCGTCTGCGGGGTGCGGGGGGCCGGCGGCTGCGAGGTGCGGGGGGCCGGTGCCGGCGCCGGCACCGCGCCGCTTGTTGACGTTTGAGTCATCAACGAGTACGACCGACCCAGTTACTGCGAGTGATGCACGCAAACTATCTACGTCCTTGCGCAACTCACTCACAGTATTCTGTGATGCTTCATATTTCAGCATCACGTCCGCCAAGCCCGCCTTCAGGGTCACAATGTCCTTCAGCAAGCAGGTTACGTCGACGTGGTCGAACGTGACGGGGGGGAGCTTGTTTAGGTCCCTCGCCACAAACGTCGGCACGTCGTCAGGGTCGGTCTCTTTCAGAAGCGTTATTATCTCCTGCAGGCTCTTCGGTGTTCCGTCGCGTCGATGAGACACCATCCGGTCGCTTTTGTTTAGCGACACAAACAAAAGTTTCTTGGCAGATATTTCGTCCTCGCTGAAGCTGGGCTTGCAGATCTGCACCACACTCACTTCATCTATCACGTCCAGCTTCTGCTGCAGGAAGGCGAAGTGCTCGTTGACCACGAGTTTGTCGCTCATGGTGACTGTTCGAGCGGCGACTGGCGCCGCGATACGTGTCCGATATACACTTTTAAAATTGCAATCGGCGCGTCTGCACTGAATGGCGCATACATCGAGACTTTGACAATAAACAAGAATGATTAACAATGATCCGTGATAAACGTTATTTCTTTCTGTTTATCGAGCTTGGATGTAGCACGAAAACACCACCCTTCCGCCTACCAATATAATATGCCCATGCAGAAGTAGCAATTCAAAATTCAAAATTCAAAAATCATTTATTCAGTTTACGCTACAAGTAGCTCTTGTGAATGTTACTATGCCATCGGTTCGTAAGTCTACTCTAGGCGCGATCTTGTACTGAGAAGAACCGGCAAGAAATTCAGCAATTGTCCAGCTCTTTTCTCCCTCACAGCGTCAAAAATATTGGAAAATCTAGCAGGACACTTTCCATAATTATTGTGTATTTGTAAGCAAAGGGTAGCAGTCTCAGGTAAAACTCCCTATAAACAACTTCGTTCTATGCTTAGGAATCACTAGACTTGTTTCCCTGTGGCTCCTAAGAGACCTTTTCTGAGAACTCTTAAATCCCAATTAAGTTTTTCAAAAAGGTGCATAAGTCTTTCAAACTCAATCACCTTAGGGACTGTAAGTTCCAAATGCAACAGTCTTCGATTTGCCATATTTAAAATGCCTTTACTGTGTAGGTAAGTAAGGCGTTATGTGTGATCTTTTCGGTATGTCGTAACAATAACAAATGCATGCATTTTGGACCCGTGGTATACACTTTTGTGTCTCTTTTAAAATTCGTGGCCCATATACGATGTCACAGTAGTTGAATTGTGAGAGAACCAAGGGTTCTATCTAAATCGTGAGGAGTAGCCCTTTACCTAACAATATAATAATATAGGCTATTAATTATTAGCACGGCAAAAGGTAGGCTTCATACAAACGTGTTCGAGTAACGCACTCATAGACAATCTCTCACAGACATGGAATCTCGCGACAGCTGCGCACGGACTGTTCCGAGATCCGTGTCCGTGCAAGCGGTCTATGTGTGAGTGGTTCGAGCGCGGTAGGTGACCTCTCGTTATCCATAAAACCAGACACAATAGAAATTCAATTGTTCTATGGCTCCATATGGAGTCACTGGGGGATAAGAGATTAAGCTTATTTTCTGGATTTACCTTATTTTGTGCACGTGTTCTATCCCCTAGTTGTGTGCCTGGATGCGGTCCTGGCGCCATACATCACCGCTGATGGCCGCTAATGGTCCCTGTTGAGATACACGTCTGGATGTGCTGCGTTAAAAATGGAATACGACGTTACGTGAACACATGTACTCACTTTTTATTTCGCGTTCCAGTTTGTGCAGCACTAAATCTGATATATAAAGTAGTATTCGCTAAGAACATTCGAATGAAATTTAAAAAATACGTATGTTTAAATTTGTATGTCACCGCCATCTAGCGGTGAAAATAGATATGTATTATAATTTTGTATGACCTAAGTACTTAGGTATATGTAATATCAAGTAGGTTTTAAAAAGTATGTAATGTTATAATTTATTTAAAGGATGAAATCAATTATGGGTCTTTTGAATTGATTGCTTTGTTTATAAACATATTTTAGAAACATCTAAAGACGTTTAATAATAATGAAGTTGATATAAAGCTTTAAATCAGAAAATAGAACATATGAAACCAACAGAATTAAAAAGGCTGAATAATGTCATTTTCACATTTCAAGGTAAGTACGGCCAAAATTTCATTAAGAAACATTCCGTAACAGAAGTAACTCAGATGTATTCTGGAGGAAAACACAAATTTAAATCTCAAAGGCAAACTAAACCAACAGAGTACCTATCTCACAACGAAATTCCGGCGCATCATTGCGAGGCATTTAATAAATCCCCCCGAAGTAACTTCATGCATCAGATATAAGAGAATCAAAGGAGTGCGGGAAACGTCACTAGTTTAAGCAATTCTTGACAATAAACAAGTTGACTATACGACATGTTCTGCCTGCGGAATCCCACCACTGGGACCCATGACAGGGAACATCCTAACCGTGACGTGCCAAACGAGAAACCAACGTACAACCCGACAATAAAGAGCAAATTTCTTCGTAGCAGTCAAACGTGATTTGGTATTTCATGTCGACGGAATTTATACTTACACAGCAATCATTTAGAGATGAAGTTTCTTTGAGTGCCGGTGCGCTCTCAAAGGAGCGATTTAAAACATGTTCTGAAATGCTTGCGGTGAAAGCTTTCTTGGCAGAGTTTTGTGCATAGTGTTTTATTTTTAAATTGCGATTTATGTTAGTGGAGACATGGAGGTACCGACGCTGCAGCCTCCGTACTCTTAAATATTGCCGCGCGTTATTTGGTACGTGCCTTTTGGGGAAAGCCAAATTCAGTTTGATAAGAGACTTGTTCCGATTCTAGAAGCGTGTCTGCAGATGTTACTGCCTCCGATTTATTTGGCTTACGTAAAGCAACTAGTGTCTCTATTAGAACTGAAAGAAGTTGGTTGGTCAGTTAAAAGTTTTAAAAATACAAGTTTTTTCTATATATCTGCTCGTCCCTAAATCACACATAATTATTATATTTTGATTAAAACAATTACTAAATATTGAAGAGGCAAATATGTTATTATTACGAACAGTAACAATAGCCTGGTTTTGCCCAAGATTCTGCCCAGACACGACCAAGATTCCGCCCATTCGGCTATATGATAACCATGTATGTGTTCTGCTTCCTATCGAGCTATTATTATGACATAGGTATGTATATTTATTTATTAAACTAAACAAACATTTTTGAACAATTAAAAAAATCATAAAGGGTCAATTTTAATTTAAAATTGAATTTAATTGTCATCATGATTTTAACATTCACTGCACAAAAGCTTTATAGTCTATATTTAAATATTTAATACATATATTTAAATATAGATTTATATCTAGTAAAGATTATTCTTTACAGACAATCTTTTTTGAATCTTTTGCGCGGGGTGTACGATAATGAACTCCTTGATGAAACGGCTGGACCGATTAAGATGAAATTTTTTGTGTGTGTTCAAGTGGATTCGAGAATGGTTTAGATTTACAACTGGACCCGGTAGGTGGCGCTGCTGTAGGGGTCCATCATGGGATACGGGTGTTATTAAGCGGACGAATGATTTGTTTGTTCTGTTGTCATGGAAACTGTCCTTTATAACTAGTTATAACTAATTACAAGACACCACTTAAAACCTTACCCTGCTTTTTACAATATTGCAACAAATATTTCAAAATAATTCTCTATGACGACCCCAAGATAAATCAAAAAACCTTAATTTTTACCTGAACCACATCCCATTGTTGTATGTAAACAACGTTGTATCAAACCTCCATACTTTGCCAAACATTTCATAGCAGAACAAACAATCACAATATCCAAAGAGTCCAACATAAATAAATCCATTCCTCAATAGAATCAAAGTCACTATCTCCGACATTGCAGAGCGGAGTTTATGGCTCACTCACACCCCACACTTACTCGGCAGAAAAACTATTCGTCACAAATATTACCAAGAAGCCATTCTGCGACTGAACGAGTCCGTTGCCAACATAAAACCTTTTTTACTGCCCTAGCTGTAATCTTTTCGCGATGTAAGCGCATTTCAATCATATCAAATCATAGTGAGGAATGCTTTAAGCAGATCAAACATTCAGGCGTACAAGTGTTTTGTTACGACTGACATTACAACCTCTTTTACAACCGCTGAAACAAAAGCTGAAATAAACCTTTGACCTTCGTACAGCACAAATTTACGGTATCTAATATAAAAACGATCCTTTAGATTAGTATCTGTTATTAACTACTTTGTGGCGGTTTTCTGGTTGTCTAACAAATACAAAAAGCGAGATGTAAACATTTATTGACTGACAAACAGACACTAACATATAGTATAGTAAAGTAAACAGCCTATAATAGTCCCACAGCTGGGCAAAGGCCTCCATCATTAATAATAATAATAATAATAATAAAAACATTTATTCGGCTTTTCAAACATTAAAGACATGAAAAAAAAAAAAAAAGTAACACAAAAGTTATAAAAAAAACTTAAAATTAAAAAAAAGAGAGTTACATTTTACAATTTATCAATATCAAAAATAAACAGAAACAAACAGAAATAAACAAATACACTAAAAGCCGAATGGGCTGACCAGCTCAGCTTAATGTTGTGGCAAATGCCTCAACGCTGGTATTCTGCTGGACCCATGACAATGAAGGAGCTCAAAATAACAAAGAAATGAAAATAGTTTGTTGTGTAGAAATAAGTATGTGTGTGTATGTGTGTGTGTATGTGAAGATACAATAGGTATATATGGTAGTGAAGTGGATACAAAAAATATATAATAGTTATACATATAAACGCAGTTAAATGGCAATGTAAATATATGCAAATACAAAGATACTCATAAAAAATAATAATAATAATGATAGCCTCAGATGTAACCAGGGATCTACAAGAGGTAGCCTGTAATGCCGCTCAGTTGTTGCTCTAAAGTGATTTCTTTCAGAATTTTACGGAAGGTGTAAAGAGACGGTGAATGACGAATTGGTGGGGGAAGATTGTTCCAAATCTTAGCAGCGGCATATTTGAAGCTACCCTGAAAAGCATTTGTCTTGTGTGCCGGCATGGCAAGGCGACCAGTACGAGAACGGGATGACCAAATGAGCTTTTCCAACAAATAAGGTGGCTTACGGCTCTCACTCTACGGCTCTCTCTCTACGCCTCCATCTTGAAATCAAGTCATCGCTACAATTGATGGGTAATTTCTTAATCACCGCGCTTGCCAAATGCGGGTTTGTGATCACAAACCCGGGCTATGCATCGAAAAATCCGGAATACATTTTGCCCGACCTGGGAATTGAATCCGGGACCTTCGGGTATCGGGCCGAACGCTCTGCCACTCGGCCACCGAGGCATTCACATCAGGCGTTCGAGACTAACATATATAAAAATATAGGTTAATCGGGACCCCGCCTCTGCTTGTGCCTATAGTACTGGTAAGTATGTATAGGTAAAGACTAATCTTATAATAATATAAAATTAAAGTACATGTACCTACTTAACAGAAGTATTATCACAGCAAATGATACAAAAGTCAAAGGGGAAGATGGCGTTAAAAAAATGACCATGAATAAAAATAATTAATGTTAAATAAATTAGTTAACAAGTTATAGACTAGTAAGCAGTGAATTGTTGCAGAGAATGCACAAGCTGTACATGACGTTCCGTACTTATGATTATTCTACGTAGCTACTGATTTAAGAGGCTCTCCACTCGTAGATAAGGCTCAGACGGCCTGGCTCGCCTCCAACCGTGGGCAACTCTGTAGCGTCCGTCATGGCGCGTCTTCCAATGTTTGGGTTGAAACACATTAGCTGCGTCACACCGGCTGATAAGCCTTTTATTTGGTGAATGAAGATTATTAAGGAATTTGAAGTGTAGCAGGCACATAAATACTTGGTTCAACTTAGCTTGCAATCCTATTACTTACAGGAATTTTTATTTGCATGTATTAATACACGTCATTTTACAAGCTAATGATAATAATGATGTAGATTATACAACGAGCTATCTATTAATAATTGTAGTGTGAAAATTCTTATTCAACCGGCTGTTTTACATAGAAGGACGCCATACGACATGAAAATATAATTCTGGTTTTTTTACTATGAACTCATTCATTTATTTATTAAACAATTCTCGATGCATTATTATTACTTATAATTTATTTTAATTTCAATCACATTTGCGTGACCTCGCAGGTTTTGTTCGGGTGGAAACTGAAAATCAGTGATTTGCTGCATAAGCAAATGTTTCACTGAGTTTTCACCTTTTTGCATCGCTACGCCACACTATTTGATAACCAATGTTTGTGATAGTTGTATATTTAATTGCCTGTTTTATTATCACTATACTATGCTTTATTTATGAGCATGTTTTGTTGCAAATAAATAAATTACCTATCTATTTATCTATGTATCTATCTATGAAGCTATGAAATTGTCTGAGTAGACTATTCTAACAGTTTCAACGTCTCTTACTTTTGTAATGTCATGAGTAGCAAAACTGACTTTATCAGCCAATTTTGATAAACCATTAAGTACAGCACCTTGTTCACGAGAAGCTGCCCCATTTTATGTAGCTAATAAACACGTCACTAAAAATGTAATTTACCTTATATTATTACACATTACATAATACAGACGTCACGAACCTCGGGCCCAAAAAACAAAACTAAACAGGATATCCGCTTTAAAACAATGCGATGTACATACGGCGTTCACAGAGAGGGAAAAAAAGACCGAATATTTGCTCGCGCACTGAATTTTGTGCTGCTCAAACAAACTTTTTGAGCGAAAACCGCGATAAAAAGCGGTCGGAGGAATGAAGCGCGAACGGATGGGTTGTTAAATGGATTTTTTAGGAAGTTGAGAATACCGAATGCTAAAAATGTGGTCAAAGCCAATGGTGGCATCGAAATAACTGAATGTTTAGAATGAACGTACTACTGTTAAAACAACAATAATTAAGATCTAAAAATTTATTATGCCAGTTAATCTAAAGGATAAAACTTAACATTTATAACAAAAAAATGCTGTAAACTGTATTTTATTTTATTGGAGTCTGCAGGGTACAATATCAAAAGCAAAAACAAGTATTAGCTGTTCAGGTCAGAGACTGGGCTTGAAAGCAATGAAGCTAAAATAAAAAATCAAAAAATATTGCCGATTTAGTTGTAAAAAAATGTTTTTTATTATTTATTGTAGAAATAGTCAACACAACACATACACGATCTGCAACGAACAAGTTAAAATTGTTAAATAGAATTTTGCATTTTTTTTATGTTGTTGAAATACATAAGCCTTTGACCCTAACTTAATATTTGCAAATGGCGTGCCTACTTATTTAGGTATCTACATAGAATAATTATGACTAAACTATTTTGTATTATCTGACGTTCAACTGCAACTCCACTTCGCAGTAGAACAAAGAAAAGCGCAGCAAAATAATGAAGGAACTTGGATGTACATTCCTTATAGGGCTTGTTTTCATCACGTTAACGCCAAGTTAAACCAGACTTCTATATTAAAGCATAGTTTTATGTTCCGAGACTTTCAAAGTAGAAATAAATTGCGCTTGACATTCCTCTGCTGTGGGATTCCTGATAAAGTGAAGCATATTTTGTCGAGCTAAGTCTCCTTAAATCAAACAACAAACTGAGGGTAAATCTGCTCTATGGTATATTGTGGCCTAAGCTATGGAGTTAAAGCGAGTTAGCGAGAAGCATGCACGCAATGTCTAACCCATCCAACCGCCTCAGTGGTGTAGTGGTTAAGGCCATCGGTCTCAGACCCAGAGGTCCCGGGTTCGATTCCCAGCGGGGGGTACATGTTTGTGTACTCGGTTTGGTTGGTGGTAGGGCTTGTTAGTCCGCCTGGCTAGCCACCACCATCTTATCTAAATATGTCGCCATAACATCAATGTTTGTAGCATTGTTGTGTTCCGGCAGCTAGAGGTAAGATAGCCAGCGCCTCACTAGTTAAGGTTTCCGGGTGAAGTGCGCTTCCATCATTGGCCTTATCATCACTTAGTATCAGGTGAGATTAAGGCAATGTGCTTACCCTTTAAATATTTAAAAAGAAATGAACTCATAGATATAACTCACTGTTTGCCTGATTATCACTTTTCTGCTGGCCATAAATGGCCTATACAGCGTCTCCGAACATTTTGGGAGCGGCTAAAAAACCTAAAGGGTGAAACTGTGTTCAACACCATCAGAGGGTTTTAAATGGAATAGCATCACGTAAGCGTGTCCACGTTCGCTAATAGATTCTCCAAGGGATACAGATTGCATCAGTAGCGGTAACCCGAGTGCGCCTCTAAAGGCCAAGACCTCGGCTCGTGTTGGTGGATCGTGGGGCTGGGGAAAATTTCCAAGGTACATGTAAGAATAAGAATAAGAATAAGAAATTATTTATTGACGATCACACAGACATACCAGAAAAAAAAAACAATGAATAAGGAAACATAAAAAAGTACTAAGTAATAATAACAATAATTAAACAACAATAAGGAAGGATGCAGAATGTGTGTAAAGGCCAACCAGGACTCTGCCTCAGCTTGTGCCGTTGCGTGCGGCGCTGAGAAATAAACACCACCACAACGACGCTGGTATTCTGACAGAGCCTATAGTGTGTGAGTGTGACTGTAGTGTTGTGTGTGTGGCGAGTACATAAGATCGTTTAATAAAAAAAAAAGAAATAAATAAACCATAGTTACATACATAATATTTCATGTCGGTACCCTTTACGAGTATAAAGCGTTTGTGAACCGAGTCTTCGTGCTCTTCTTCTACGAGTACGGTGTCTCGGCACTGTACGAGTGTGCATGTTTAGTGTACCATGTTGATATGTACTGGCATTTTGAAGATCAAGCGCACTATTTTCTAATATTGTGTATAGACACACCCCAAAACTTTCCCACCGTTCCAAGTCCATCAACAGCCTTTACACGTCTTATAGCTGGGTTTGTGTCTTATTTGTTTATTGAAGTAATAAGGTAAGCTTAAAGCCAAAGAAAGTTACAGAATCAATTTTAAATTTACCTAATGTGCAGGCATATTAAAGGCTAACATAGCATTCATACCCCTCATATCCTTGGGGGAGGCCTTTGTCCAGCAGTGGACGTCTTTTGGCTGAGATGATGATGATGATGATAGCATTCATTCTTAACACATGCATGTACTTACAGTATAATAGCAGATACGGATATCAAGCCATAACCCTCCACGCCGCTGACTCAATGGGGGTTGGTTTTAAACCTGTACCTTTTTCTGTACCTGTACCTTTTAAAACGCTTTCCGCATATATTCTGCGGCACTGCCTTTCCGAGCGATATCCGCAACTAACAAGGCCTTAGAGCACAAGTACTGATCTCCTCTAGCTATTTATACCTTTTTAAATCCGCTCAGCCACGGTCACTTGCAGCGAGACTGCCGTTGGAAATACGAAACGTATTCGGCTTGGTAGCGGAGCGATCTAGGCAGCGTGTGTGCAAAGAAAAGGAAGACGTTGTACGTAAATAATTTATTGCTGCTCATGAGAGTATCATGGTATAGTATACCTAAGTAATGAATTATACAATTGGATGTGTCTAGCTTAAAGATTCTTGTGATACGGTTGATACTTAAGTATTAAAAATTAAACAAATATAAAATAATATAAATACAACTTTACATGCAATTTCACTATCTTTTTATTATTTTTATAAAATTATGATACGATCTTCCAAGATCGAATCGATATCGGCATCATATCATTCGATAACGGCAAAATATTTGAAACTAGTAATAACCACGCATAATATAATTGATATTTTGTTTAGGTTAAGGTACACTTTTGACATTAACTGTACTAAGTGCAAAAGCACAAAAAAAATTATTCATAAAATTATTAGAATCGGGGGCGTCGACCACGGGTGCGTCCACCACTGGGGGCGTAAGCCACGGACCCTGATGTTCACAAGCCTGCTTACCAATAATTTGCCACGAGCTGCTCTAAAGCAGATCTCTGAGCTATGATTTTTTTATTTTTTTTTCACTTTATTTGGAACAGCTAACACATTTAGCAACATTATAAGATATAATTACCATAAAGTAGCAAGAAAAAACATGTAGCCCAATACGCTAACCACATTTTACTGAACTAAAATTATGTCTAATGCAGTGAGATGCTACTGAAACTTACATACATATAATTATTTTATCTTAAAATTAATATTGAACAACGTATAACTCAAACAGGACTGGATCAGGTACATCCACTACTCAAGCAAAAGTATGACTCCAAACTTTTTCTGTGTGTGTGTGTGTCGGTCTGATCTTATCTGTGGTAATGGTGGTCTCAAGATGTTTTTTGTAGAAGCTAAGATTTAGTAAGTACGATCTCAGTGTGTCACTGCAAGAAGTGTATTTTATTTTATTTTAATAGTGTTTAGGACCAGAATGGATGAGCGGTGATCCTTAATATCATCTTGATTTAATCTATTCCGACATGTTGAGATAGTCAATTGCAATTTTTTTCTTACGATCAGATGAGAAAAAGCCAAACGCCTATTATTTTTCCAATTATTGAACAATCCAAAAATAAGCTTATTTATTTAAAAAAAAGTTACCTACTTGATTCTTATTTCCAAGAATATTGAGATACGTATACAAATACTATCCAAAACGTTGTCTTATTAAAAATAAATGACAACAAACATTTTTTTAAACATTCCTATCGCATATGTCTATAACAAGACAGGGTTAACTAACTGCGCACCCAGTCACGAAGCATTAAACTCCGATAAAAATTCAAAGAGACTCGTAATACCTCCTTACCGCTGACATACAAAGTGATTTCACTGGAATAGCAAGCAACGCGTCTCACGTAGAACTAGCGAGGAAATAAACAAAATCTGTAAGTTAGCTCACCGCTGGGACGTGAATAAAACATAAACACCCATCCCATGTTACTCACTTGGTGCCAGACGCACGTCTTGCTGTGCCAAATGTCTTAAGTTTTTATGAAGAAACATTTTCTTTGTGTTATAATAGGCAGTATTCCTTTGTCTTGAAATATTAGACTTATATTTATAGCGTCTAGTAAGACTTGGGATATACTTACGCTAGTAAAGATAATGATCTGAAGGAATCAATCTACACTCGTGGACAAATAATACGGGTCAGCGACAAAATCCTATGTATCTTGTAAATTAATAATGTTTCATGCTTGAAACGAACCTTATATACCAGCTTGTTTTGAGGAAAAAGTACCTTTCGAAGGTGGATCTGTTATGGTTTGGGCTGGAATCTTTTTTGAGAGAGTCGCACGGAGTTAGTGCTGATAGAAAATGGTACGCTTACTAGTGCAATATATGTAGAAGAGATCCATAATGAGTATTTCGGCCCATACTTGATTAATATGGGTGAAAATTCCATATGTATGCATGACAATGCTAGGCCACATACAGCTCAAATTGTAAATGAGTTTATTCAGGACGTTGGCATCAATTGCATGGACTGGCTCCCGAGAAGCCCGGATCTTAATCCGATTGAGCACGCTTGGGACTAGCTCGGCAGGCGTGTGAGAAGTCAGAACCCCGCCCCAGATACACTTAGAGATCTAAAACATGTGTTAATAGAAGAATGGAACAATATCCCGCAACATCGCATAACAAACTTAATAAACAGCATGCCCGATCATCTGGCAGCTGTAAGAAGAGCCCGTGGAGGCAATACGAAGTATCAATATGGCTTTAAAATTCGTGTGTGAGGTAATGTATTTTAATTTTTCAACGCAAAAAATGTTGATATTTTGTTAATTATGTATTTTTAATAAATAAAAAGAAAAATTTCCACCATTTAGTGTTGTTAAATAAAATAAATAAATAAAAAGTTTATTTGGCATAAATATAAATGTTGTTATTATTAACTATGAAATTATCTACAACATACAGTTTCATGCATGCTGCTAGCTCTAAGATTTTAAGAGATATTTTAATTTTTCGTACTGACACGTATTATATTTTGTCCACGAGTGTATTTTTTTGTGATCAGTAACTGAAAATATTTTATCCACACATTTAAAATGACATAATTATGTAGAATAAACCACGATTACCTAATATTAGACTTAAGTGCACAAAATGACAATAAACAAAGTTGGGCTCATACCTAATGGGTAATTTGTAATTTCATCCTCTTTTGGGATAATATTTTTCAAAACAACCTTATTCTAAAATATCAAAAGGTATGGACTTGCTGCGCAAGTAAATGTTTTTTTGTAAATTCTTGGGTAATGGCTTAATCACCACGCTTGCCAAATGCGTGTTGATGATCACAAACCCGGGCTGAGCATCGAAAAATCCGAAATACATTTTGTCCGACCTGGGAATTGAACCCGGGACCTTCGGGTAACGGGCCGAGCGCTCTGCCACTCGGCCACCGAGGCGTTATTCTCTTAACCTTTGTATTTATTTGCAAATTTCACTTATAAGTTTCCAGACTATCTGATTCTCCTTCTTATTATTTAATCTGTTTAGTGGAAACTAAACGAAAACTATTCGCTATTCGAATCTTAAAACTGTTATCTCCCCAATAAATTTCTAGATTCGAGATAAGCACAATGTATACGAAAACTTTAATGGAATACTTATTTGTTGCTATCGTCACTTGATCCAGTGTTTTGATCACACTTACATTTACGATTTTCTGACTTAAAATAAAGCCACACTCAATCTACAATCGAAATACGAGCGGAGGGATCCAGGCACTCTCCAATATTCAATTTATTTTCTAACTACTCCTACTAATGTTTGTACATTACCAACTACTTCGTTCAACAGCCTAAAACTGTACCTCAGAATGTGTGTCGCAAAAATTCAGTATGTAGGAAACGTCTACGTAGGTTTCGTAGTCTGTGGCAGAGGGTGTAGGTTGCATTACAATTGTGGGCAAGGACTCTCCAGGGAAGGCCACTGATTGAAAAAGAAAACAGCTTCGCCGCTGTCCGATTGATTCTTTGTGCCCTCCTTTCCGTATATCTTGTCTTAGATAGAACGGGAGCTGGACACCGAAAATATTGTCAAAAATAAAATTGCTTTTTAAGAAAAAATGTAGCTACCGCATATTCAAAACGTGGCTTATTAGACGGCAACTTAAAGCTTATTGAGCAAGAGAACGACATGAGAAGTGACATTAAATATTTTAACGATTAGTTGTAAAAATTATTTATGTAACAGATAAAAAGTCCAACCATTTGCAATAAGTCGTAATTTGATATAGGCATCAATAATAAGTTGCTAACGTTAGAAATAATGAAAAAAATAAATCGTGGAAGGTAATTTAAATGAGCACATTTTTCATATCTCAGCCATGATACAGTGCCTAAGCTATAAAGACGACGCTGAGCCTTCCATAGCAGTATATATAATCAAGCTAAAACTAGGAACGAGACCTTGCCATAAAACAAGAGTGAAAAATAGTATTTGGTCGTAGAAGTTGCGGCGACTCCCAAACAGCGAGTTGACGGTAGTTGTACTCGTACGTCCGAATTGGAGGTGCGCCTGCCGCACCGCGCGAATCGTTACCGGCCGCACGGCCGTTCCGGTCCGGTCGTTACGGCCGGAACCCGCATAAGTAAAGTTGGCTGGCGTTGTTTATGTGCAGATACAGAATTGCGTTGTGACATATGGCATTGACATCTGTTATATATTCCTTTTTTGGCTGAGTCTCATCTTTTATTAGAGAGAGAGAGAGAGCTGCGGAGTTTTTTCTCTTAACACACTACTATCCTGGAGCATTGGGGCCACTTTTGCCAACCCTTTCAATATTTTTGTCAGTGAAGATGCCTGCCATTAAGCTTTATTGAATAGCCTAAAGTCTTTTGGTAACCCATAGATATCTCTCAGAAGTCTCATTATTTTCCTATCCAAAGCGCTAATTTTACAGTAAATGTCCAACTCAAAATAACAGGGAGTGGACTCGGTTTTTCATTGACAATCAACTACACAGCCTTGTTGTTGACAATAAACTTTTTAAGGAGCACAATGTATAGTTGTATTAGTCAAACATACATAAAACCTTTGCCCAGTAATTTTACTTAATCTCATACTTACTCGTCGAATCAAGAAACAGAAAAGCAGGAAACCGGAGAGGGAAATAGTTTCTTGCGGCTTCTTCTCGGTACATAATCTACATTATTTATTAACGAAACCGTGGCTTAGGTTTTGACGTTCAAAAATACTTTGTATTTTTTATTTTGAATAAAAAGATTTCGATTTTGCCTCCTGTTTGGCGTGGCGTACATGCATCATAAACGAGTATAATATCATATTTCATTTATATTTTATAACTGACTACAAACAATAGTTCCAAATGCGAGCTCGAAACCGGCCGGCCGGCTCCCGCGCCACAAATCCTTACAGGCTACAACAAACATGGTCCGTTCCGGCCCGTTCGTTACCGCCGGATCACGTGACCTGTCCGGCCCGCGCCGAACGTTACTCGTATGCAAAAGAACGACTCTTGTTTTTTGCAAATGTACATATCCCAACTATATTTTTTTTGTTAAAACTAGTTAGGACTGTATCTGCTTGTATGGTCACGGAAAAACATTGATATGTTCGTCGTTTGATCGTTTTATTGTTTTGAGTAACGATTTTATGGGATTATTACCTATCGTCATATTTCAAAATGCCTAAGAAGTTTTTAAATATTTCAAAGACTTTTTTCAAACCTGTTTGCTGGAGAAAACTAACAAACGTTAGACTTGTCTTTAAAGTAAGGAAAACCTTGCAATAACTATTGGGCCTACGAAAAAATGAAGACAAATGGTCCATCGAATTAAGGAGAGGCTTTTACTGTCGGTGAGAAAGGATCAGCGTCGCCCAAAAGTACCAATAGGATATTAAATTAAAATAAACAACAGCTGTCTGTGATACATGTTCAATTATTACCTAATTAATTAAAATACTTAACATTCTTGCGTTGCTGCAAACGACTCAACTGTCTCTCGTCGTCCGTCATTAATTTATTGTACGATGTTTTAATGAGATAGCGTAAAACCTCAAAATAAAAGAGTTATTATATGATTAAATTATATTTTCTCGGATTATATTTTGAAAAGATATTTATGCATTTTTTAGTTTTCTTTCATTTCTTGCAAATTAGAAACTCTATGGTAATTACGCGCGATCTAATTGCGCGATGATTGCATTCAAACTGTGAGTGCAACGTTGCCGCTTAGCACCGTCGTCGCCGTCGTAGACTGAACTGAAAGATGATAGGGGTAAGTGCATTTAAAAAGCGGCGTTGTTAAAAATATATTTTTTTATAAAGTCTGACCTATACTTTTTATTTGTGGTATCGATTCTACTCTCGATTCTGAACAAACTAACTTCAGGTTTTGCACAATTTCATTATGACGTTGTATATTCATGTGGATAACTTTATGAGCCCTAGAAAACATCCGGATATTATTTGGGCCACTATGGTTTGAGGAAGGTGGGAATAAACCCAATTACGCTGTAAAGGCCACAAGACGCCAACAGCTAAGTCTTTAAAAAACTGCATATGTATTTAGTAATGTGTGTTTAAGTACTTTCATTATGTCATAAATACATCGTATTAAACTAACAGCAAATTAAGCCAAAATACCCTTGATTTAAAAGCAGCAAAGCCTCGAAACGGAGATATAAGAGAAACTGTGAACGTTTCATTGTAACCACTACGAATTTGAACGCAGAAAGACTTTTTTCTACAAATCTGAAATAAGTATTTTAGAAAAAGTTATGAAAAGAATCACTTAATAAACTAAATGAATAAATACACTTTCCTAAACTCACACCAATTATCTGGCCCAATAGAAGCTTCAAAAAATCAAAATCAAATAAAATAAAAAAATTACTTCAAAAGCTTGTACAATGGTTCTTAACAACAGTTTGTAGATACTTAAATAGATTACTTACTTACATTAATTTTGAAGTCACTACATATTTAATTATTACTTTACATTTATTCATATTAAAAAAGTCTTTCAAACCACAAACTAATTGTAAGAAGAACCACTGAGTATGAAATAATATGTACCCTCCGCATTAGTAATATTTTTACTGGGCAACGATTGGCATCGTTATGAAACTCGTTCAATGGTTACTAGACAACGGATAAACATACTTAAAATACTTAAATACATACTTATTATACATAGAAAACACCCAGACCCGCGACAATTCAGAAAAGCAATAATTTCTAAATTGACCCGACCGGGGATCGAACCCGGGACCTCAGAGATGGCGACACCATGAAAACCGGTGTACAAACCACTCGACCAAGGAGGTCGTCAAATATGGATCTACTCGCATTTTTTTTTATAACCCTTTGTATCGTCATCTTCACCAGCCTATATATGATTTACACTGGGCTTCAGGCCTTCCAATATGAACAATAGCATATAGGGGAGAACGGGCCATAACCCACTACTTACACTGGCTCAATGGATTTTGGTGGGTGTTAACGACTGTCATCTTACAATAATAACAGGGACCTAATAATAACCTGCTTCATTAGAGTTGTGTTCTTGTCAGGAAAAGGTTTGTATATATATAAAGAAATACTTTTTGACACGATACGGGTGTTCACAAAAGCGGACAAAGTCGTGAGCGGGCGCTAGTTTCAAACAAAAGGACCTTCTGTGTCTTCTTTCGAGTCGAATGGCATAAAACGGTCCGCATCAAAATTCACTTTCGCAGCGGCGCGGTAATGTCGGGCGATAACCGAAATAAATACCCGTCAATCGGAGGCCGGGGCTCCGTAAATAAACAAATCCGCGGCGCTACAACATCACTGCGGAGGGTACTTCACTGGTAGTTGCTATAAGACCGAAATTTCGGTTTATTTTGTTTGACTTTAACGAGAAACTTGAATTAATTTTGCCTGGTGGTACGCCACGAAGGTGACGCTATCGGTAGAACTGGCGAGTTATAGATTGGTGCTAGGAATCCAGCGCAGGTACTCCCATTCGTGGGCAACCATTAGCATGAATTTCTTCTGCTGGGCGACCATTCGTATTTGGTGGTCGTTGATATAAATTTTTTAACTTTTATGTTGGTATCTTTGTTATCTTGTGTTAAATGTGATGATGTGTATTGTTCTTGTTTTGTGTTATGTGTATGGTTGCTAAGGTTACTAAGGTATTCGCGGATCAGCGTCAGGTTTTCCTTTAATCTAGGAACCATCTTACTGAGCCTTTTAGTGCCACTTATTTTTTGTAAAATGTAGTAAATTTGAAATTTTATGTAGTAATGTCATTTGTGTTGTGTCACTAATAAATATTTTCTACTCTTTTCTATTCTATTATATAAGTTGACCGTCTTTCGGCTTCTTTACTAGATGCTTCGTTTCGCCTGATGGCAAGCGACGAGGGCAACTCTATTGGCAGGATTCGAGCGATGCCGAGTGCAAGTATTAGTCACTATTCGATGTTGTTAACGAAAACAAAATTCGTATGGCACAATTTCATGAAACAATTTTAAGGTAGGTAAATAAAAGGTTAGCAGGTAAATAAAAATTACAATCAGCATATTGGAACATAATTTACTATGTATACCTTTTCTTAATTCCATAATATTTCATCATCATCATCATCATCATCAGCCTACACACGTCCACTGCTGGACATAGGCCTCTCCAAGTGCACGCCGCCGAGCACGATCCGCGGCTACTCTCATCCAGCTCTTGCCAGCCACCTTGCGAAGATCATCGTTCCACCTAGTCTGATGGCGTCCCACACTACGTTTGCCGATAATATTTATTCCAATCAAATATCTTTATTTGCGAGAATACAAATTACAGGTGCAGTTGTTAGGTTATTTAATTTCGAGCCAATTCATTCTACCAGTTTACTGGTGTGCAAATATTTTTAAATTTAATTTATGACAATACTGATTATTATTACATTATCATAATTATACCTAGATATTTTATCTTCTATACATCACCGAGACGATTTTTTCACAAAAGTGTGAACGCTGGAATTCCAGGAAGCCATTATGGCGGTCGCACGAAAGTTGTTAAAATAGTTCCCCGTGCGGTCTATCATTTTCATACCTATCCACTATCGCATAGACTCTACTACGGTATCTCATAACTACTTCCCATTATTGAGAAGAGAAAAAGCAGTATTGTTAGTTATAGAGAATGACTCAGTCCAATAGATGAAGCATTAGATGTGTGTTTATAACTTGAAACTGTAGAACGATTGTTGTAATACCAAGCGAATAAATAAATAAATAACTTTCTACTACAAAATAAGCTTATTATAATAAAACGCATACTGTTGTTTTAATGAAAAATGTATGATTTAGTGTTGAAAATGGCGCAATGCTTTTATCACAACTTAGAATCTTTCAAGTTAAGTTTTACCTGCAAAATACAATAATTAATCAAACTCAAATAAAATACACGCATAAAACTTGTTTTATGTGTCAAATTCAACCCTAATTACACACAAAACATTTGTCATTCATTTCATATTAAACGCTAAACATTTAAATTGGCTCATCGCAACAACCACTGACAAACTAATTAACAGGTAAACAAAAGGACCTGAAATTAATCAAGCTTAGCGAGAGTCGTAAAACTGCATTAACATCGACTACCCGTGGTATGGGACATCATTAATCACTGAGCAGTTCATTTAGGTTTGATGTACGGCTATGATTGTGTTGTTGGTACGCTGTGCTCTGTGAAATGATTACTGTTTATGTGACGCTTCTTTGAACCCTCAACAATGGAGAAATAATACATCATCATTATGCTATGAATGTCCCACAGCTAGGTTTAGGTCTTCCAACATGAGCAATAGATAGTATATTGGGTGGTCAATTCATAAACCACTTCCTACTTAATGCGAGATGGACTACAATCAGGACCTTTAACGTGCTTTCCAATACACAAATTTTGAGACCTTTTAGCAACCTTCTACTTTATACAGGAGAACAAGCCTTACGCATACCACTGCGCCCGGGGAGGCTCTCACCCCGACCCCTTAAAGGGGAAAGGAGGGTATACTCTCTAAAAACTCTTGCACTTCCCCTATATACTGTCCCACAGCTGGGCCAAGGCCTCTATCATTGCAATCAAGTCATAGCTACCAATTGATGGGTATTGGCTTAATCACCACGCTTGTCAAATGTGGTTAAGTATCACAAACCCGGACGATGCAAAATCCGAAGCACACTTTGCCTGAGCTGGGAGTTTTATTAAACCCGGGACATCCGGGTATCGGGCCAAGTGCTATATCACTCGACTATCGTGGTCGGATTAACGCTGATCAGCGCCGCCAAACATTTAAAATTATAATTGATTTTACAGTCACGGCAGACGACGGATTAATTTTATTTAATAAAATTGATAGTGCAACACGTTAAGCATTTTCGTGCAAATGTACAAGTTTCAAGCAGATAATTCAAAGAATTTTTTTTTTAATATTAAAAGGCGGGTCACCTGATGGAAAGTAATCACCGCCGCCCATGGACGGGTGTCCATGGGCGGCGGTGCAAAACCAAAGTAATCGCAGATGCGTTGCCGGCCTTGAGGAAGGAGTTAGATCTTGAGGAGGGAGTAGGAATTGGGAGGGGGGAGGGGTAAGAGATGGGCCTCCGGTACTTTCACTCACCGGACGAAACACGACATCAACGAGTGCCATTGTTTCACGCCGATATTATGGGAGAGGGTGGTATTACGCCGGGCGAGCCGGCCATTTCGTGCTGCAACGCAGCGTGGCTCTACCACTCAGACAGTGTCACTCATTTAGCACCACCCAGGGGTCACGTGTAGGGTCTCAAGGGTAAACCTACGGACGCGAGTAACTTTAACCCCCAAATTCCACAAATAATATACGTGCCCTTAATTGATAGCACAACAACACGACACAAGCCGCGGAATATGATGTAACATCGCCCATAAACATTCCGAAAACTTTGAAAGAAGCAATAAAATTAAACAACATCCGAACAGCGTATCGCGTACAAGGGAATAGCACAAGTTTTTTGGCACGACTTCAATCCCCGTGAACTATGGCGCGTCAAATTTAAACAAACACAGAATCGGCTCATGAATAAGCCATGAGAGAACTATCTCCCTCCATCGGTATAGACGTGGGTTATCTCTCCTTCGATTCCGTTGAAACTTAAACATCCATTTTGTAAGATCTATTTGCTTTTGGAGGATAAAGATTTTCTTTTCCACACTAGTTGCACAAGCAGATAACAAAAAAATAAGAAGAAAATTATGTTTTCCTGCGCGTTACGTAGAAGGCGACTATCACCTCCGTAATGTCCTCAAACAGTGCTGCGATTATTGACAGACTCTCATAGCAAAGAACCCCAAAGTGTCATACAACAGCTTGAAGTTTTTTGCCTGCATTCATTGCTGAGATGGTCGCGGCCCGTCAAACTAGCTCTCGTCATTCAGTAGGTATATTTTAGTGGTTTGCCGCAATAAATTCCGGTCACCAAGCATTTACCCAACAAGGGTCTACCCTAAATCCGCCTCTAAGAACAAGTCTTAAATAACCTGTTCTAATCTTGGTCTTCAGGAACCAAACTGCACCTCACATTTTATAATATTATGTCGCCTCATCGTGAATTATAAGAAATGGATAATATTTATAAAGAACTACATGTTCTTGGCTACAAGGTTTCTTCTGCTGACACTTCCTAGTGGAAGAAACGATGTAGTCATCGTAACCCCAAATTCAAAACGATTCTAAAGCGCTTCTTCAATAAATTTAGTTGAATAAATATCATTTTCCATGATTAAAGATAACTTCTTAATATCGTTACCAGTTCAAAATTGGTATCCACAATATTTTGACGCTCCGTCTCTAAAGACCAACAGAAGGTTAGCAGTAACCCAATAAACCAATGAATGTAAGCATTGTTATTTTTATTTAGAATTTGCAATGTTTGGCAAACCGTTGTTACTCTTTCTGAGTTTATCATCCCCCTAGTGACTAATATCGCTGCGACAAATATAATATGTATACAAAATGTCTCTCTATGGCCTTGTGAAATTCGTATTTCTGTTTCGCAAAGCTCTCTGCCATATTATGTTTTATTTTAAATAGAGCTACTGTAAACTAAGATATTTTTAAAAAAGCTAAATTGGATTTAGAAGCAATCGTTTGAAATCTTTTTCACCGGCATTTTTTTCGCAACAGGGTAATACTTCACTTTCATCTCACCTTATGGTAATTGACGGTTAGATTGAAGATGATCCGCAGAAGAACAAAGGTAACCGACACATAGCCCGAAGAGTTGCTAAGCTCAAGTGGCAGTGGGCAGGGCACATTGCTCGCAGGACTGATGGCCGCTGGGGCGGGATAGTCCTGGAGTGGCGACCGCGTACCGGAAAGCGCAGTGTGGGCAGGCCTCCAACAAAATGGACCGACGATCTGGTGAAGGTCGCGGGAAGCTGCTGGATGCGAGCAGCACAAAACCGGTCGTTGTGGAGATCCTTGGGGGAGGCTTTTGTCCAGCAGTGGACGTCTTTTGGCTGAGATGATGATGATGATGATCTTTAACTACTAAGGCCTCGACACTGCTTCTAACATTCCTGCAACGGTTAATAACATATTAGTGGTTGCTACCACTAATATGTTATTAACCGTTGCAGGAAGCAAGCCAGACAGACTAACAACAAATGATAACCATATGCGTATCCCCTGGACACAGTGAAAAGAGCGAGGCGTTTACTCTAGTCAAAGAGAGTTCTAAGATCGATGTGCCATACAACTAGATCACAGAAGAGTTTGCTAGATAAACTTATATTTTTTTTATTTGCAAACGATTCTACATCCTGAAAAAATTCATATGGAGTACACTACAATAATTATTAATCAAGAGTTAAGAATCCAGGTTTGTGGTGTATTGTGGCGTGCGCGGTGGTCGTTGTCCGTTGAGCAATGGCGATAGGCCTCAAGTGCGTTCTGGCGATACATTATCTGCCTAGTAACGTACCTACCTTAAGGTTTGCAGAATTTTAGATAGACTTTTTGTACAAGCTTATTTTGGACAAGTTGCCTGTATTACAAAAGAAGTTACATGTTTTGCATTGTAAACCAAATATATTTGCTATGAAATTCCTTAAGCATATTTATTCTATGAGAACCCAAAAAAATTCCAAATTTTATTCCGTGTTCAGTACGCTTTTTCTTCTGGAAGAAGAAGAAGAAGAGTTGTTTCTAAATACTGCTGTAAACAACAAACACAGTTCCACTCAGCAGACCAAATAGATAGAAAAGCACGCGGCACATCCTCATATTTTCCTCAAACAGACTTGATCTGGAGTACCACCCGAAGAAATATCTTCCCGTCTGCATTAGAACGAGCGTGCGATATCACAGTAATGAGCGTCTATTAACTCACTGGCTTGCTATTCGACATTATCTGGCATCGCAGATTGGCGGAATGAATTACTAGAAATGGCCTGCGGGTAGGTGTATCAAGTTGTGCAGGTAAAGATTTCGTATCAGCTCTGTTTGTTCGTAGCTCTATGGGTCTATTGTACTGTTTTGGTTGTTGGTTATTCCTACGTGAGTTACGGGTAATTTATCAGTTGCTATAGCAACCAGGTGCTGACATAGATTTTATTTTGGCAGATTTATTGATTTTACTTGAATGTTTCACGACGATTTTATTACTTAACTGTGTAGTCACTAAGTGTTGGAATAATATTCCTCCACCACTAAGTAACTCTCGAACTGTCCATTATTTTAAAGTTAAGTACAGGAAATATTTACTTGAGCAACAAAAATGGCAACAACTTTAGGCAGGCAGCTTTTATTTTTTTATTATTTGTATATTTATAGATGGTTTTTGTTTTTTTATATATTTTATTCTTCGTACTTAGTTTATGGCACAACCACATAATTTTTGAACATTAGGTATATTATTATGTAATCAATCACACACAGGTTAATTACATATTTATTATTAGTTTTATTGTTAGAGCCTGCTACGCCGAATACATTTTTTTTATTTGAATTTAGTCCACAATGCTTTATCCGAAAATTTCGTGATCGACCATAACGCGCAGGATAATGACGCAGAGAAAGTGACGTCATCTGTACCAGTACCTCAGTGTGCTTCCATCTACAAAGTCATCGTCATTTACCATAGATAAAACACTTTAGGAAAAATAAACCTTACTTTTATGTCACTATGTTTTGAGTAATCAATATTTTTGACTTAAACAAAAATAGTCATAGTCATAGTCATAATATTTATTGCAACATGTTGGTTATTACAGATGGTAAATACATAAAAAATGACCCATAAACATGACCCTGTAAGGGTATGGCAATTTTTAAATTTTATAAGTATAAGATCTAAAAACATAAAACAAAACATTTTAAGTAACATCAAAAAATTCTTTCATGGTATAATAACATTTTTGTATCAGATATTCCTTCAGTTTTGAGCAAAAGATTTTTTCTGTTTGGATTTCCTGGAATTCTTTCGGTATTTTATTAAATATTTTAATTGACATATGGTAAGTCCCTAAGCTCACCATATGTAGTTTTGTAAGGGGTAAAGCCAGTCTATTTTTGTACCTTAAGTTACGAGAATAGACACAACTAACTCCGCCAAGTAATATCTGACTTGACCCTTTAGCTATTCCATTAATCTACTATAAAGTGTTGGTGGTAGTCGAAAACATGAAAAGCCATTCTATAGCTAACCGTCTATGTTTAGCTACCGAAATATTGCTATTAATTTCTTGTGGTAGATGAAAGAACCGTTTAAAGTCGTAAACACGCGAAGTATTTCTGTGCTGGAGCGATTGTCCATAAATTTTAGTGTAACAAGGCGCGCCCGATCCAACACCGCGATACGCTATCGCGCTTCCTCCGACTACCGCATAGCACGTACCCCGTACGGCCATTTGCGGTGTTTCAATAGTGAAATAAAAAAATTACATTAAGTTGGTAATATTTTTTCCCCCGACGACAACGCTTCGTCTTCGGTTTTTTATATCGAACTTCATTGTTGATTTCCGTCGTGCTAGACTGCTGGCTACCCAAATGTTCTTTCTGAAAAAATAAGTCAATGCCTACAAAGTCAAAGTCAAAGTCAAATATTCTTTATTCAAATAAACTTTAGAAAAGTGCTTTTGAATCGTCCATAATTTTTTTACCTACTACCCATTCAGGACGTCTATTTTTTAGCTGTGGAGAAGAATGGGCGCAAGAAACTCCACAGCTTTAATTCATTATGAAACGACATTTACAAAATTATATGCCGTTACGTTACCAAGTTATACAAGTTTAAAAAACCTTAACAATATATTGGATTAGAAATAGATTGGAGCATTTTAAACCCATGCTGTTTTGTCTTCAATGTAATCAGACACTTTATAATAAGCTTTTTTATAAAGCTTTTCTTGAATAGCGATTTTAAATTTATTAATATCTAGTTTTTGGATATTACTTGGAACTTTATTGTAAAAACGTACACACAGGCCTCTAAATGAATTATTTACTTTGTGGAGCCTAGTATTAGGTACTGCTAGTTTGTTTTTATTTCTAGTGTTTACATTGTGAATATCACTGTTTTTAGAAAAAGTTTCAATATTTTTATATACATACATTAGGTTCTCGTAAATATATTGTGATGCAACTGTCATTATATTAATATCTTTAAATCTCTCCCTAAGAGAATTACCAGCTTTTAGATTATAAATTGCTCGAATAGCCCGCTTCTGCAGCACAAAGATAGTTTGAATATCGGCAGCATTGCCCCACAGTAAAATGTCGTACGACATTACGCTATGGAAATAACTAAAGTAAACAAGTCTAGCTGTTTCAATGTCAGTGATCTGACGAATTTTCATTACTGCATAAGCCGCAGAGCTCAGTCTACTCGACAATTTATCTATATGTGGGCCCCACTGTAGCTTTGCATCCAACGTAATGCCTAGAAACACTGTGGTGTCCACAAGGTCCACATTCTTATCTTTAATTCTTACACTGGTTTTTACCTCCTTAACGTTGGGTAATACAAATCTTATACATTTGGTTTTTTGTTCATTTAATAGCAAATTGTTAACACTAAACCAATGAACTATCTTTGTGACAGCATTGTTCACATCGTCATCAATCGGCTGTCGTCGTTTCACTTTGAATAAAAGTGAGGTATCATCTGCAAACAATACTATCTCATGTTTGTCTTTTACAAAGTAAGGCAAGTCGTTAATATAAATTAAAAATAAGAAAGGACCAAGAATTGAACCCTGTGGAACACCCATTGTAACCACCGATCCCGGAGATCTTTTACCGTTAACATCAACCCTCTGAACCCTATCACTCAAATATGAGATAAGAAGATTCAGTGATGCATCTCTAATTCCATAGTGGTAGAGCTTCCTGACCAGGGTTTCATGTAAAACACAATCAAAGGCCTTGGATAAATCACAAAAAACCCCTACGGCATCGTGAGAATCCTCCCAGGCATTAAATATTTGAAGAATAAGCTCAACACCAGCGTCAGTAGTCGAGCGACCCCTAGTGAAACCATATTGTCTAGAATGTAAAAGTTTATTTTTATAAAAATGAACTTGAATTTGGTCTAGAATTATCTTTTCAAATATTTTACTAAATGTGGGTAACACAGAAATTGGTCTAAAGTTAGAGGGGTTACATGTGCTACCTGATTTGAATAATGGGATTACTTTACTGTGCTTCATTAGGTCAGGAAAAACACCACAGTCAATGCATTCATTAAATATGCAAGCTAAAACTGGAGCTATTGTCTCAATAACGGATTTAGTGACGTCAACGGAATTACCCCACAGATCAGCAGTCTTCTTTTTATTAAGAGTATTAAAAGTTTTAATTATATCTCTAAAATCAATTTTTTGACAACTAAAATAGTTTTCACTAGGTTTGACATTTTCCTTTAGAACCGCTTCAGCTACAGTGGGGAGGGGAATCTAAAGCCTTTGTAGTTGAAACTGGAATATCAGTAAAAAACTTCTCAAATGCCGCAGCAACATCAGCATCGGAAGTTAAGGTTTGATTTTCGTAGCTCAATTTGTACTCATTGTTACGACTTT
The DNA here is from genome assembly GCA_947562085.1 of Eudonia lacustrata. Classification (NCBI taxonomy): domain Eukaryota; kingdom Metazoa; phylum Arthropoda; class Insecta; order Lepidoptera; family Crambidae; genus Eudonia; species Eudonia lacustrata. The sequence goes on along the minus strand of OX387339.1, from coordinate 64,224,554 downwards.
TGACATTTCCAGTTTCACTATTTATAATATTCCATGTCATTTTTATTTTGTTATCACTTAGCTTAATCTTTGAACTCAGGAACTTTGCCTTTGCTAATCGACATACTATTTTAAATAACTTAGAATAATTTTTGACATACAATTTAAAATCTTCACTGGTGTTATAGTTGCGTTCATCATATAGCTCATAAAGTCGCTTTCTACTTTTGTGGATACCAATTGTAGCCCATTCACTAAAAGTAACAGTACCACTAACCGAGATCCTTTTTGGAATAAAAGTTTTATTAAATTCTGTACAATATTTATGAAAGAAATTATTATAAAATTCATTTGGGTTATCATTATACTTTAAAAAACATATATTATCATAAAGATTGTTTTTAAACCGTTCCAGACGGCCTGCAGTTTTTGGTACAACAGTGATATTCTGTTTCTTCACTTGCTTACACTGATGTGGAAGGCTGACCATTTGGCCACAATGATCAGAGTCCAGTTTATTAATAATGAGTTTAGACAGTGGTACTAGATCGGTATATATGTTATCAATACAAGTGGCCGAATTGGCAGTTATTCTAGTTGGCTCCATAAATAAATTATTTAAATTATACGATTGAAATAAATTTTTAATTTTGATAGAACCTGTAGACTTTTCTAACAAATTAATATTAAAATCACCGCAAATAACTATTTTTTTACCTACATTGCGGATTTTATATAATGCTTCATCCATTACTTTTTCAAAATAATCATACAATGCTGACGGAGGCCTGTATACACTTAATACAACAAGTCGCTCCAGCTCCACACAAGCTATTTCTATTGTTCGCTCAACCGAGAGGCTCACTATGTCTTTTCGTTCCTTTAATTTTAATTTCTTATTAACTATAATTAAGGAGCCACCATGAATTGAATTTACTCGACTGAACGAACTACCTACCAAATCATTATTAAAATTGAACATGAACTGATGATCTTTAAGCCAGTGTTCAGTAATACATAAAATATCAACTTTATTATCGTTCATGAACAATTCAATCTCCAGATCTTTGCCTGTCATCCCTTGAATGTTCTGGTGAACTATATTAATCGAGTGAACATTTTTAATAATTGTAGGTTGGGACGGGCTTATCTTAGAATTAATTTTACATTTATTTAAAATATTACCAAACATGTTGCAAGAGAATCTCTTTTGTCTTATGATTTAATTTAAATTATTGATTGGAATGTCAGTAGAAACACTACTGACATTTATGTCTATTAAACATTGCTCAATAGGAGCAACTTGTTTAGCCAAGTTTTTGGCTGAGATGTGTAAAAAATATGATAGCGATGAAGCTATTTGTCGCTTGAAATAAATTGGTAGATAATAACTATCTTTTGTCAAATAAAAATTACTAACATAATTGTTAGTGTTAATTAAATGCAAATTTTCATTGTTGCAAAATGTATGTAATGTCAAATTAAGCTTATATCTAGTAGTATTTTCCTCCTGTGTCAAGCTATTACAATAGGGTAAAGTAAACAGTATAATTTTCCCTACATTTGAATTATTTAACTTATTTAAACTCTTAATCAAACTTGATTTGTTCAATTTACCCCTATTTCCAACAAAAATTAATACAGTACTATTAGGTTTATATTTATAATCAATTGCTTTTGTTAAAATATCTTGATAAGAAGCACCAGGCATACAGTAATTGGTAATTGAATGTCCTAAGTCAAATAACAAGCGGCCCATGTTTTTATCAAATTCATCGCTAAATATAACAGTGTCACTCTTATTATCTAAATTTAAATCCTCTTGATTGATATTTTTTACTAAGTGTGGTGTATTTATAATTTTACACTGGCTAAGGGAACCTTTAGGTAAATCAGTATTAATTAATTTTAATGGAGAGGAAGAATCACATGTCACCGATAAACGACCTGGTAATTGCTTACATTTACAAGTGTGGTTACAAGTAAATGAATTAAATCTATCATTGTTTTCATTACACGTTTCTACCAGCTCATTCATAGCCAACATGTGTTCTTTTATTTGTCCTTGTGAAAGTTCATATTTTTTGGTAATGGAAAGAAGAGAGTCCTGTAATTGTTCTATACTATTTTGTAAAAGTTGTGTGTCTTTTTTATATTGCAAATTTTTGTTATGCAGCTGTGATGAATAAGTATATAATTTGTCTATTAGGTATAATCTTTCTCTATTCAATTTTACATTTTTGATGAAAAATTTATGTTTTTTAACTAACTTAAACCTACTGAATATACACTTTATAAGTGGCTCATTAATAAACTTTTTCGTTTTAAACCCTTTGCAGGGTTCTTGAAGTGGCAATTTTAATCAATGCGTTGTGGTCGCATAAACTTTGGAAAAAATTGTTAAACATTAGTGTGATATCAAACAAGATGTAGACTCAAACAACAGTAAAGTGACTATAATGTAACGCAAATGTTTCCCGAGAGCGGCTGGTGCCAAATCTTTTACGCAAATATCAGGTTCGGGCACGAGCGACAAATAACACTGTGTGTCAACACTACGTCAATACCAATCATATTTAGGCTTCTTTTATCTTATCTTATCTTACGGGTGAGCACTTGGTACTCATCTCACCCTGACGATAAGTAATGATAAGGCCGAAGGTGGAGCGCACTTCACCCGGAATCCTCAACTACTGAGGCACTGGCTATCTTATCTCTAGCTGTCGGAACACAACAATGCTACAAACATTGATGTTATGGTGATATATTAAGATAAGATGGGAGCTGCTAACCAGGCGGGCAAACAAGCCCTACCTGGTGGTATGCTATCTGTAATGTAATGTATAATCAAGGTAAGACAACCAGTACCTCAGTGTGTGTCAGTTTACCAACCAAACCGAGTACACAAACGCACACCTCGCTGGGAATCGAACGCAGGACCTCTGGCTCTAAACCGGTGGTCTTAATCACTAGATCGGCCAAAGAGGCATGTAAGAATGCAATCTGCGGCAAAATGTCCGCTTTTTTAACTATTAATGGTTGCGGTTTCCATATCTAGAGAATATGTCAAAGTTAGGGAAAGGTAAATTTGCCTTTTTATTTTTAAGTGCTAATTGCTGCTCTGGAGCTGAATAGCAGCTGGTAGGCATTTAATTTTTTCACTGTATTTTATAAATATTTAGGGAAAGGTGTTCCAAAATATATTTTTTTTTGGTAATGAGTGGTGATAGAAATGTTGAAAGATAAATGCGATTCCCCTCAAACCCCTTCAGTTCAGTAAATATGTGGAATATGTGGATCACACGCGTGCTTCTACGAGTATATAGTATGAAAAGTGTTGTTGCACTGTTAACATTTAAGCACGTTCAAGAACACTAATCCACATTAATAACATTCGCGGATTTAGATTTTAGCGGATTTAGACATTCGCGGATTTAGACATTCAGGGAATTAGACGTCATCAACCAAACCGATACAGATTAGACATGTGATCTCCTATACAAAATCAAATCAAACTATAGATTTACACACATAGGTTCCATATTTCAATAGGTATACACATCATCACAATTAACCCACGCCAGTTCATTGGGCACGTCTTGGGCACAATGGGCACACTCCTCTCTTATTTTTATTTATTTAGAACTAGTTGTCGCCCGCGACTTCGTTAGCGAAGACTACACTGTCCCACAGGAACCTGTTACCGGGATAAAAAGTATTCTATATCCTAGTCCGGGTCATGGTCTGTCTATGTGCAAAGTTTCATCCAAATCCGTTCAGCCATTTTTACGTGATGCGCGGTCAAATAAACAGACAAACAGACAAAAATTCCTAAAACTGTTGGAACGTGTTCTGTTATCGATTTTAAGTATCCCCAGCCAACTTTTCTTTAAATATATTTCATGCACAGACTTTCGACCCTCTTTAGCTTTATTATATGTATAGATATTTCCGAGAAGGTAGGTACCTACCTACATAATTAAAACAAAGGCTGACATTGTTCGCAATATGAGTGAAGACACATACTTGTTCGCCGTTAGCCGAAGCAAAAATGCGGTCGGTCACCATCGGCATCTCGATATGAAAATGCCGAAGGCTCCGTGCGACGTTTACGTTGTGTTACGCAAAATGTAAATACTTTTAAACATTACTCGAGCATGTTCCGTGCGGGCTGTTTGCGTCATCAATATTGGTTTAGAAAGCACCGAGGAGTCGGAGTAATTACTAACGGAGTTATAAACATGTTTCTGCGGTCAGGAAAGGCGCTGACAACTGTGAAATGCGCTTCACTTATGCATGGTTTTTATGAAAAAGTATACAACATACAACGCCAAGAAAAATATAATGTTATTGAAATAGACTATATTTGCAACACTTTTATTGATTCTAAATATTTATTATAAAATTTCTTTGATCCAAAATCACCGGTCTAAACAATATCTACGTGATTATTTTTTTATGTCCATGAAATTAGGATTCTTAATCGTAATACTTATTAAAACTAAGCTATTTATTGTTTTACTATTTTATAAAACATCTAGATTTTGTATAATTAGTGTTAATTTTAGTAGTTTATTTCAAATTTTCTGACTTGAATCCAATGGATCATGCACTGACGCACTATTTGCATCTCTTTTGCTTGTATGCAGATCGACAGTGACGGCTGTTACATGGTCGTCAGCACCTGTTATGCTAGTAACCGTAGTGAATACGACGAATCAGGACAGATTCGCTGTTAATACTATAATATACCAGTAATTATTTCGTAATTTTGTAAAACTGGTCGCTAACCGTAAAGTTAGACTTAATTATAGTGTTGTTTTAAGTCACATATTCAATTAAATTGTTATTTCTACCTTTTTACTTAAATTGTTACAATACCAAGAGACTTAAAACATGGAAATGGAAAAAAAATATGAAAACTTTCAAGCTAAAATCTACAGTTTTTATCTAGTCGACAAGAGCAAGTAATCAGACTAAATAAGCTTTGCATCTCACTCATCATCCCCTACCTCACTTAAAGGCTAGGTACAAAATTCCAGTTCGCTCCGTGCTAAAAATGCAAAAATAGCTGCTAACAAGCGGGATCGAGTGCGGCGGAAACCGAAAAAAACAGCAAAAAACCGACTTAATGCTGTTAGTTGAGCTATTGAGAGGCACGCGAATGAAAATTATACTCGGGCATTCGGACGAGCGGCGAGCGGCGGAAAACCGGTCGGTATTTAGACAGCGGAGTTTGTAGTCGCGCCTGCTTAGGTTTTCAGATCGTCCTTGTAATTAAGTTTAGACGAATGAGGCATACTCGTTTATACATATAGATTTATTCGTTCAAACGACTTTTCGGTGGTTTAGCCCCTTTGGAAACACATTCGAAACTTTGATTTCGAAACCAGATTCGAAAACAGAATTATTTTTTTCGAAACTCGATTCAAAACTTATTTACCGCCAAACACGAAAGACTAAATCCTCATCACATGGATACGGAAGAGTGAGGTGAAGCTATTACCGAAGCAATTACTACATTTTATTCTTTATTTTCTTTGTAATAATCAAACATCAACTACGCAGTAGGTACTTGAATGGTAGGGCCTCGTGCAAGGTTTGTCCGGGTAGATACCAACATCTTATCTAAATAACTAGCTGACCCGGCGGCTTCGTACCACTTTGACAGTTTCTATAACAACAAAACAAACAAATCGTATTTCTATTTATTTATCATTTAGCAATTTTTTTTCTATTAATAAATATAGCCTATTTTACTCAGGGATAATGTGGCATTCTAATAGAGAAAGAATTTTTTAAATCGGTCAAGTAGTTTTTGAGTTTATTCGTTGCAAACATACAAAAATACAAAGCTTTCCTCTTAATAATATTAGTATAGATACAGATAGAAAGATGAATTATAACTAAATAATTTATTTGTAATTTGTGCAAAATACAATTTAAACAATAAAAAAATGAATTAAGGACTGAATAAAATTTTTAACTTTTTATTTATTTTTACGTTTTAAATGCCTCTCATGGCCGCCCTCTCAAAGTCTAATGTAACTTTTTTAGGTGTCCATGATAGAAACTGCGAGTTAATTAATCTATTCAGATTTAGTAATTCATACGTTTCCTTCTTTTTATTTTCAAGAACGGCAGAAATAATAGGTTTTACCAATTGTGTTTCTTCGTCATAGCCATGTACTGAATACAATAATGTTTGAAAGATTGCGGGCGAGACTTAAATTTGCCGTCGCATAAAATATGTTTAAAATTAAGAATATTTTTTCGTGCATTTTTAGAACAAAATAAAATCAGTCTATTTCCTTCATCAATGAAATCAGCTAAAATTATAAATTTAAACTTTTCAGGTACAAACTACTTCATCTGGCGTTTTAAGTCTCAGTTGGAAACACCCAATACCATAATGCGTTCATTATACAAACAACTCTTAACATTCTCAAATCTTGGTAGATCATTTTATAAACTGATATTCATATAGTCCATGTGAAATTTCGTATCTTCATATTGCTTTTTAATGGACTCAAAATTGGTAAGTACTAACTTTGTCTTTGAGTTTATCCATATTTTTAAGAAATGCAGTTTTTGTAGTATTTGCTACACATAGACTGTCGTGCGGGTTTTGTTTGATAATCTCATTTTTTATATTCAAAGTGAAATTTCCCTTACTGCCGATTTTTGTCACAATACCAAAATGAATTACCAGAAGTAGGTACCTATTTTTTTCCTATGATATTTTCGACCACCACACACCGCTGCGGGTTTTGTTTGATAATTCAAAGTGAAATTTCCATAACGCTGCCACACCACCTCTTTTTGTAGCAATGAACTCTATTTCTATGGAGTCATTTTAAAACGATTATTTCAGCTAAAGTAACCGCTTCTCGAACTAACCATTAACCTAAACAACTAGCTTAAAATTAAATATTCAGCAGCACTTGACATCCATTACATAGTATTGATAGTGGAATGACGTCTTGTCATTGTACACACGCCTGCACGTCAACCTACCACAAACTGTCAAATTTCCTCAATAGACTTTGAACTTTATGTCTTAGGCATAGGGTTGAAAATGTATTGAATAAATTTGACAGTTTTGGATAGGTTGATGTGCTGGCGTCTGTACATAAAAAATACTTGTAAGAGACCAGGAAATTATTTTCTAATCAAGGAGTCTGTAGGTAATATTGATGGGTATCAAGCAGATTCTATATTCTGTATTCGGAAGGGGTTTCGAAAACAGGCTTATTTTTCATTTTTTTAGGCAACCTGGTTTAGATTATAAAAAAATAATTCTGTTTTTGAAATTGGCTCGAAACCAAAGTTTCGAATGTGGCCGAAGGGGGTTTAGCAGATCTAAAATGTATTTGTGATTGAAAGTTGTTGTAACGTGGCACATGAAAAATAGTAGTTTGTTGTAATAAGAACACTTTTAAAATGACAGTATTGAAATGAAACTTGTGGTAACTTATAGATTAAAGAATTATTTTATTTTACGGAGCAACGGCTTACAATAAGTGAAATTCAGAATGTAAGGTTTTTCCTTTTAAAAGCACAGCGTCGCTGCTACAAAGGCACAGACACGCAAAGCGCTGAGTGCGTTTTGTTACTGTAGTTTATGTCCTTAGGCTACACTATTTACTACAAAGTCAAACAAATGGTTAGTAAAGTAAAAGCATAAAACTGTCCCACTGCTGGACAAAAGCCTCCATCATTGAAATCAAGTCATCACTACATATAATGAGTAATGACTTAATCACCACGCTTGTCAAATGCGGGTTGGTAATCACAAACCCGGGCTATGCATCTAAAAATCGAACCACTGTTTGCCCGAACTGGGGATTGAACCCGGAACCTTCGGGTTCGGGCCGAGCGCTCCGCCACTCGGCCACCGAGGCGTTAATAAAGTTAAATAAATAAAAATCAAATTTATAAAACATATAACAGAAACTAGCACAAGCACGACAACAACAAAATTATACATCAATTATTTAAATGAATAGCAATACAAATATCATAGGGCACTATCGTATCACAGAAACTTTAAGCTCTGAAACGTATTACACTTGAAGTTCTCTAATGTTTCTAAATAAACACGTATGCAAGTCACAGCAATTATTCAAACGCAAAGTTTGGCGCAGATTGTGAGGCGGCTAATCTTGTGAGACTCCGCGATTCTGCCTGTAATGAAACGCGCGGAATTAATCGCTGCGAACTGTTAGTTCGCGGAACCAACACGTCACACCTCTGTACCACGAACACTAATAGCGATATTACGACTAATGGCTTACATGGCTTAGGAACTGATTCTAACTAACATTTTAGTATAATATTATAGTTATTCTGGAATGGATTCATGAACTAAAATGTGTATGTTAACCCAAAAAAAGCGAAAACGTAGTGACACATAAAAAAATTGTAGATTCGAAATCGGAAAAAAATGCGTCATTCGGTCTGGGTCTTATAGTTCTACAATCATTAGAAAGTTTTGCACAGCGTAGAAGTTGTTTGTAGTTTTCTAGGTTTATCTTGTGAGACTCAGTGATTACGCTTGCAATGGAATTCGCAATATTAATCGCTGCGAACGAAAGGAACGTGTTACAAACACTAATAGCAATATTACGACTAATAAATAAAATGGTTTAGGAATAGATTCTAATTAAAACTTTAATAATTGTATAGTTTTTCTGGTTTTATGTTGTTTATAAATATAAAAATGACTTCTCTAATAAATACGAAAAACTATCGATGTTGTTCATATCTCCTGTATGTAGTGCGTTTAGTCACTGATCCCATATTGTGGCAACTGACTTTTTCCTGGAAAATAAATATTGAATTGTGCTAGCCAGCCCGTGACTAAGACCGGTGCAAAGCGGCCGTAACGTGGTAAATACTGAAAACGACGATTTTATACAACTGCTATCATAATACAATAACAGAAGATCGGGTTAGCGTGTATTCGGAAGAAAGATTAACAAAGTATACAAAAAATACAATACAAAGTAGTATAAAAGTAGCCATAGCTGAAATAGCATAGCTTATTGAAATCAAGTCATCTATCTATCTATACTAATATATAAAGCTGAAGAGTTTGTTTGTTTGTTTGTTTGTTTGAACGCGCTAATCTCAGGAACTACTGGTTCGAATTAAATAAATTTTTTTGTGTTGGATAGTCCATTTATCGAGGAAGGCTTTAGGCTATTTAACATCACGCTGCGACCAATAGGAGCGAAGCATCAGTGAAAAATGTTGCAAAAACGGGAAAAGAGCCTAAAAAATTAAAAATGCTGCCGAAAGTCACTATTCCACGCGGACGAAGTCGCGAGCACAGCTAGTTTATGGATAATGGCTTAATCACCGCGGCTGATAAATCCGGTTTGGTGATCACAAACCAAGGCTATGCATCGAAAAATCCGAAACACAGTTTGCCCGACTGGACCCAGGCATCGGGCCGAACGCCGTGCCACTGCCACCGATGTGTTAAAAAATATTTATTTTTTTAGTATCTCATCCCATACGGTTATACGACTAACAAGATAGAAATGGTTGTTATCTTATTGTCAATATTTAACGAGCATTAATATATATTTACTTTTTTTCAATAGCTTCGCTTATCATCCTTAAATACGTCTGAAGTGGATTGTCTCAGGCTAGTAACCAAATATTTGTACCACAAAATTTTACAAAAACAATTTTTTTTTTGCTCTATCTTACGCCGAAGACATTTCTAAAGTTAGCACAATAAACATATTACTCGGCGGTACATAAGTAAGCGCAATCTGAGGGCGCCGCGCGAAATATGGCGGCGATGAGTTATGTGCAGGCGTTATCGCGCGCGACCTGCCCTGCGAGGGCTGCGCTCCTACTGGGGCCACGCATTACACCTCCTAATATACATATGAATATAATATTGTACTCAAATACCTTTTTGCATTTTTTGTGAAAAAAATTGAAAAAAAAACTTTTAATACATAAACATACCAAAATTTTGTGGTATGGTCAAATGGGAAAGTTTAAAAAATAAAGTGTAAAAATACATATTCGAATTGACTTAACACTTTTGAATCACCAATTAATCAAACTCAACGTTAATAGGATAGTATCAAAATACATAGAATAAACCCAAATATGATATAGATAAGCAGTTAAATAGAAATGAGAGAGGAAACGTATTCATCAGAAGTAAATATAAATAATAAATTAATCAACATTAGTAACACAGAAGAGAGATGTAGTAATTCGTTAATGTTTATTGGGTAGTTACAACGATTGCTAAAGCAGGATGTCTTCGTATATTTTTCATGTATTTGATAAACGCTAATTAGATTCTTAGAATGAAGCCATTTAAATTTAAAAAAATGATTATATCAATGTGAAAACTTATTTAATGGTTAAATAATCCTAGTTAATTAAATTGGAATAATTTCTCGTATTTTATTAAGCAGGATGTCTTCGTATATTTTTCATGTATTTGATAAACGCTAATTAGATTCTTAGAATGAAGCCATTTAAATTTAAAAAAATGATTATATCAATGTGAAAACTTATTTGATGGTTAAATAATCCTAGTTAATTAAATTGGAATAATTTCTCGTATTTTATGTGTATTATCAAATTTCTAAGAAAGTCCCGAAAAGAAAATTTCCTGTTTGTCGGCAAAAATATTATGTTTGATGTCAAATATTATAATTTTGTTAAAATAAATAAAGCACAAAAGAAACATGACAGAACTATCACCACTATCATCACCATGGCATTATACAAAATAGTCAATAAATATGTGGATTGCCCATCACTATTAGGTTTAATAAAATTTAATGTTCACCAATGATATTATAAACTGTAGATTATGTTACGTTCATAGTAATTTGCGTTTTAAATCTGTTCCGAGCAATCCAAAACTGCACACATTGACAAGTTTCACTGATAAGTAAAACAAAAGATACGAAATAGCACGCAAATGAAAGAGATAGCTATAATTTTAATGATTGCACTTCAAATGTTTCTTGTGCATAGAGTAACATTATAGTCGTAGAGTGGATACTTGATTGAAAAGTAAGTACATAGGTAAGAAATAAAACATCTTATAAAAGTAAATTGTATTTATTGAAAATTTGAACAATGAAATAATTCATAATAAAAGAAACGAAATAAAATACATATTTTCAATTGTAACTTGTTATTAATAAAAGCTAATTGGCGCACACGTTTTCTTAGCACTGACCTTCTTGGTGTTTCTAGAATTTCTTCCAACTCCGGCAAACTGACATTGTCTAAACTCGACGGAGTTCTGAAAGTAATAATTTTTTTGTTCCTGAACAAGCAATGCTAAGCAAGGGTATGGTCAATCACGGATTAAGTATTGCCACTCTATTGAACTTGACTGTACCTATGCTGACCAAACAAATTAAACGTGAATGAAAATGCAGGCAACAGCAGCTATTATAAAAACGATATATATTATATATATATTATATATATATATATATATATATACTTTTACAATTATGAATACTTAGAATGAAAATAATGTTATTTTCTATTTTTTCGAGTAGTGCAAAGACACGGTTCGAGGAGGAGCCGAGCAGCAATCGTGTTAAATTGGCCACGTGCTCAATATCGGGAATATTACGCGCCACTCTCCGTCGCTCCGTAAATAATATTACGTTAATCGGATAATTTACCGGAAGCTCCGAGATTATCATGCACTGAACAGAATTAGGGGAATTGAATCGCGTTCGTAATGACTGTTTTCTTTAGCGAATTTCTAAGCTTTATTTATGCAATGAAGCTGTGGCAGAGAGATATTTGTGCAAGATAACTGAAGTTGAGGACATTTGGTGCAAGTTTATGCTGGCGCTATGTTTTTTTTCAAGAAAAATATATGTCCTTGTATTATGATATTAATTTCTTCTTTAAATTTTACAATTTATGTCTGGAGATGCCTTGGCACGTCAATGTCAAGGCAAGAGCTGAGTGGTGACCATATCGGTTGCCTAATTATTTTTCATTTCATTTAATTCAAATTTTTACGCAATATTTATTTTGCAAATTAAATGGTTCATTTAAACTTTCATATATACTTATATACATAAATATAGCTTGCTTCTTTTTAACTGAATGCTATGATGGAAAATGTTAGGATATTGACGACGCGTTACGAAGTTGTTAACATTGAATAAGGCTCACTTTGGCTTACAAAGTATTGAATAAATTTGCAAGGGTTGGCTACAGCCAAACGGGTTTTCTTTCCAAAAAAAAACTGGTATTAATTTTTTTTGTTTACTATTTAGTGATTTTCGTACTTTTATTTTTTAATGATAAAGGCTCCCAAACTGGACAATACAGCTTTTGGACTTATAAAATAAATACAAATACAGAAATAGGTTAACTATACGACCTTTTATCTGTGAACACAAAATATAATTCTTCTGCAATTAAAAATGCATTATTCTTATTATTCTTTAAAATTACGAATTAGAAAAGGAAGAGTTTTGGTAGCTTTAGCTATTATAACATTTATATGTTCATCAAACAGCAACTTAGAATCTGTGTCACCCCAAAATCACGCATCGAATGGACTCTTTGAAGACTTTGATGATGTAAGGTATAGTCGTAAGTAATTTGGTATGTTTTGCGACTAAAAGTCATAACTGTGCACTTAGTTGGATTAAGGTCCAGTTTGTTCTCGTTACAGTATTCTTCAAGCCGCATTAGATCACCCTGTAACAATTTAGCAGCATCGTAAGACGGTACTTTCATAAATATCTATAAATCATCTGCAAAGCAGAGAAGCTTGGCTTAGTATGAATGCACAGTTTTACGTCATTCACGAAAATACTAAACAGCAAGGGGCCAAGCAAAGATCCTTGGGGCACACTGCTAGGAATTTCGACCCAGCTGGAAATGTAATTTTTGATAACGACAGCATGACATCGATTGCCAATATACCTACGAGACAAAATATATTTATTAACCTTTACTTATATAATAAAGCTGAAGTGTTTGTTTTTTGAACGCGCTAATCTCTAGAACTGCCCTAGTCGGATTTGATAAAATATTTTTGCATTTAATAGCCCAATTTTTATGGAAGGCTTATCACTCAGCTATTTAATATCACGCTATGGCCCTTAAAAAAAGGCAGAAAAGACGCTAAGCGAATACAAAGTAAGCGCATTCGGGCGACGCCATGCGACGCGGTGGGTCGGCGAACAGCCAGTACATACTATACAAAATATTAATTAATTTTACAACCTCATAAATTGTTCTATATCCCAGTGGTACATTATAACTGTAAGATAGCATGAATTAATATCATCAAGCTCATGTTTGTTTAAGTGGTTCACGATTATGGGTTGATGATGAAAGTCTTTGACTTATTAAATAGAAGGTTGAACTGCCCCTAAATGCTGGTAACTTTCCGGAGCTAGTGTCACAGATCGTTCATAATTAAAGTTATCTTCGCCATTATCTCTCTCTCGCGTAACTCAAAAGACTTTTTGCAAACAGCAGCGTCCGGGTCGAGAAAAGTTAATTTCACATCTATATTATTTATTAGCTCTGGCAACTTCATTCGCGTATTCATGACGCCGACTTAATAACTGAGTTGATTCAAATTGCAAAACTGCTAATTCAACAGGCGACCGGGCGGGCGGTGTGCGTCGCTCCGGCGAGGCTGCTTCGGGTCAGACATTTTGTTTTACGAATTGTTCTGTCATAGTCAATATTCTAACTTATAGCTAAGCCTAGCTTTTCATATTGAACAAACATAATTGATGTCAGATTATTTTTTGGTATTGCTTATTTTTAATCACAATATTATACTTCTGGTGGGTTCTTAAGATGTGATGTTGTCCACACTGATACTTATTAATATTTTGCTTCAAGAACTGTTTTTTTTTAAATATGACTGAGTCAGCTTATTAATATAAAAATACAATTACCTGTTATTCGATATTGAACCTTAGCTTGGATACTCGGTCGGTCCCGGGTTCAATTCTCAGGTCGGGCAAAATGTATTTCGGATTTTTCGATGCATAGCCCGGGTTTGTGATCACCACCCGCACTTGGCAAGCGTGGTGATTAAGCCATTACCCATCAATTGTAGCGATGACTTGATTTCAATGATGGAGGCTTTTGCCCATCTGTGGGACAGTTATAGGCTGTACCCCTGGTCAACAATTCATTATTATTACAAAAATAACAGATTCATTGATAACTATAAACCATATTTCCCATTCAAAATGCTATGTTTATATCGAATTTGCAAATTAATTTTGTAAGTTTATTTCTCAACTTTTGGTTAATGCAGCTCGATGAGATACCGAAATTTAACTAACTAACTAGGTTGGCGCAGCGAGCCAAAGTGAGTCTTGGCCTCCGATAAAAAGTGCTTCCACCTCGGAAGGTCTTGCACCACCTCCTGCCACTCATCCCATCACTCCACTCATCGCGAGCTCCACTCATCGCGAGCTCCACTCATCGCGTGGAGCTCGCGACACTATATTATTACTATACCAAAATTACAAAACCGAAATTTACCATTACATAGAGCTGTTATAATTACCTACATTACTAAATATTCGATAATTCTTTCATCTCAACAGCTTATTTTATGTCCCAATGCCGTGGAACGAGCCTTCCGGGTCGGGCTAACTACCACTAAATATACCTATGCCGCTATAACAATTATGCACCCTGCATTGTTCTTTTTTGACAGTTGGTGATAATAGAGCCAGTTCCTCAGTAGCTGAGGATTCTAGCTGAAGTGCGCTTTCTCATTCGGCTACATCATCACTTAATTAACAATTAATCAGTATATTTATCTAATTTATTTAAACATTATTTCCGGTTCTAACACTAGCCTTGCCAAGTAAACGGACGCCACGAATAACGCGAGGTAAAACAAACTTGTTAAATAAACAACGAAACGCGAACGAATTGCGCCTCGTCGTCTCCTACTCGTAGTTTTTGCAGTTCCGCGCAACAAAGACTTATTGTTTCTGGATCTTTTGTTTTCCGAATTCGCAACCCATCATGATGTTTTATTTAGCGTTTGACTACAATTTCCAATAAATACTAAGATAAGACTTAACAAATTAAGCTACTTAATTTGGCAAGCGGCAGTCGAAAGTTTGTCGTCTAACAACTGAAGCCAGTAGAGGAATCGATAGCGTAGTTTGCGTATGTGGGATGCAATCGTGCTAGTTAAGCAACTTTTGGATTGCTTGGTCAATGGATGGGTAGCGAAATTATGATTCTTCCTGTATCGGGAGGAACGCTTACCCGTTTCGCTCCGATTGGTTGTCGTTGTATTATCATATTTATGCTAATTTAGACAGCGTCATGGGGATCAAGTTAACTCCTCATCTTATAGTTGGAATCTATGTTAGATGATCTGCGACTTGTATTATACTGATGACATACATTAATCCATTACACCACATCCTATACTAATTCCTTCAACTTCAACACTTCGCTCCGCACATACACTCCCCCAACGAATCTTAATTTAAAGACCAAAGAGTTGTCAACGGCGATTGATGAAATACTTTACTGCTATTTTCTCTGATATTCCAGCACATGAGTTTGAAGAATTTAATTTTATTTGTAGGACATGAAAACACAATGCCCAGCTGAACAAATGCTCATAATTATTCCAACAATGCGTTCCATCAAAGGGAGTTAGGATATTATGAAGTGTAAAAATAGCGGCGTACCAACAGGATTCGCGCACCCAGAAGGTTTTCGTTTAAACGCTCAGGAGCTTGGTGATTGGCCGACAAAGGCCCTGTGGGCCGCCGCCGATCCTAATCACAAGTAAGTGTGCCTCAAAATAAGAGCATTCGACTTCACATTATCAATTCGCAAAGGCCAAACAGCTATTCGTTGGTGCAGCAAATTGATTTTTTACCTTTGATAATTATATAATTGAATTAAATAAATTTAATATTTTGGTGTCGTTCGTCTACATATTTCATCGTTCGCACGATTTCCCCGAACCTTTGATTTTTTTATAGGCAACATTCATTTTGATACTTAAATTTACAGAGGAATAATTAATTGAATCAACTAGTTTTTAATTCAAAAATACCAATTACAATTTTTCGCAATAACAATTTCGTCCAATATTGCAAATACAAATTAACTGAACGTTTTTGTTCATGATTTCCAGATATTCAACTTTAACTGTGAAAAAATCTCTTATATTCTGCTAGTTACTGCCTGAAATAAGGACACATAAAGAATGCCTGTTCACCATGCGTAACATTAGCAGGGACGTGACAAAGAAGTGTTGAGCCTCCAAAGTTGTCAGTGAATATATATTCGTGTTCCACTCGAGTGAATCTCAGCTTACCAAAACATCTTAAAACGCTTCCCTCTCCCAACTTCCGACTACATGAAAGGCAGGCCAGTCCAGGATAACATCGGGCCGCGGACCCGACTCCTTATTGTCGGGGCAAATTTAATGGAAGGTGCGCACAATTTTATGTCATCGCCGCCATTGTGACCTGGCCAGATGGAAGCGTTCGGACGTAATCTGCAGCCGCTCGAACAAAGAGGGACGAGAGCCATTTTTTGGGGATATGCCTTTTTTAATTATGTGCTCTTGTTTATATGGAGCCGCAAAATTCTCGGAGAATTTTATTATATTAAGGTTTACGGGTGTAGTAAACAAGCTTTCATGGAGTTTAAATCCTTAATAAACTAAACAAGAACAATCTGTATGTAACGCAATTTACTTTTAATGAATTCTTTAAAATACTTACTGTAATAAAAATGCTTGGTGTATTACCGTTAAATTCAATTTTATTACGAAGATAATATCAACAACGTAACGAATGCTAAATATAAAAGTAAAGGCAATCTGTTTTAATGCTCCATTACGTGAAACATTTCTGAATTTCTTCGCAGCGAAAGTAGGTACTTAAACATTTTCACGAAACCTAATTACACTGGACTTGTTAAAGTTTTTGTATATCAGTATCTGCGTCTAAAACTTGTACGAACTCTCGTTTAAGTTCGGAAAAAGTCCACCGAAAAAAATCTCTTGAGCGAATGTTGTTGCAACTTTTCGTCGAAAATGGAATAGTTTTCGCGTTCGCATCGCATTCGTTTTTGCTCACCACAGCCACGAGCCCCATCCATCAATCCACATTTAAAAAAAGTGAGCTGAAAAACAGAAATTTTTACCACTTTAATTTAAAACCAGTAAAAAATCATTAGTTAATTTACAGTGACTGCTGGAAACAATGTTTGCAGAACATTTTCTGCAAAAACTGGAAGTTTTGTTTCGAACAGCGAAGCTCGTTCTTATTCCAACGACATTCCATTTTAAATTTATAATCAGTACTGCTGGCACAGAGCATGTGCACGGGAATGTTCGTAGTGAACGACAAAAAATGTAATGTAATTAATAACTATTGTTAAAGTGAGGGTGATACAACTGTTTATCCAGTATTCCATCCAGCCTTCCTTATGGATGGATGGGAGCACGGGTCATAAACCACCACGTGGCCCCAGTTGGTTGTTGTTTACAACACTGTTAATGTAGCCGGGACCAACGGCTTTCCGGCTTTACGTGCCTTCCGAAGCACGAAGGGAGCAATATTTATTATGCAAGTTTTTTTGAACTAAATTATAATAAGTAAGTACAATAAAAAAACATAGTTTAGAGAAAAACTGACTTTTCACAGCCATAATAGGTTGATAGATTCAAGATTCAAAATCACAAACATACAAAAATCCCATTTCAGCGCTCGTTTCTAAGTCTTTTATAGACAGTGCTAGACGTGTCTGGAGCCCGACTCGGATTCGTCTGCGCCGCGGACCCATCTTGCATTATTCATCGCGGCACGCACGCGGGGCTCCGAACGGGTCCACTGCTCTTTTTATGAACCCACTTTAATGTAAATACAAAAGATTTTACATAAACGGCAGGAGATCTTTATTGTTTTTGAAGAAATAAGTTTTCTTCAAAAACAATATTTAAACCTGATAAGAAAAAAAAATTACAAATAAAAGCGTGTTTCATTTTGATGGAACATTAAAGAACATTTAGCAAAATATTACACCTTCATTATTTTTCTTTTGCAATCACAATGTAACACGCTTTTATATATAATTTTTTTCTCTCTTATTAACAGGTTTAAATTATTTTAACTTTTTAGTTCTTTTTTTTATTAACAAGTAATAAAAGCATGTTTGTAAAAAGTAATTTTTTCTTTTAATTTTATTTTTAACTTTTTAGTAGTTCGTTTTTTGTAGGGGGATAAGGGCTTTAGTACAACAGGGTTTGCCCTGGTACCCTGAGGCGCAACGTTAGCGACATGACATGTTTATACACCCTCATACCATTCAGCCCCCAGCACGTGCTCACCTTGTCATTGGGTCATCCATCTAATCTATCTAATCAAAGACAGAACCCATATTCATAACAAACGGAACTTACGAACGAAGGAACTTATTTTCCCGAATTCCTAGGCCACCTTCCGGTTCCATCATCAGACCCCGGTTACCATCTAGCACCAAAGTACTCGTCAAGATGGATCAAACGAGTCCAAACACGATGGGTATGTGTCGTTTAACTACCGAGTTCCTCTGGCCACCTTCCGGTTCCATCATCAGATCAGCTCCATGTCATAATAACTTTGCATTGTCATCTGATTTACACATGCATGCAAAATTTCAGCTGAATCGGTAACTGGGAAGTGGATCTTGCAAAATTTGATTACAGACAAACTAAAAACAAACAAACAAACATCGGGACAGGTGAAACTAAATAAAAGCTTGTAAAATTAGTAAGAATTTAAAGATTTTTTTTCTAATAAATGACAAGTTGAAACATCCACATTATTTAATACCGTAATAGCAATTGCTTAATGAATGTCAGCAGGAATCTAATAAAGTTTACAAACTGTACATAGAGGTACAAACTCATTGAAAAGTTTATTCAAACTTCCACCAATGTTCTGTTTACACTAATATTATAATAAAATAGTGAATTTGGTTCGCAGAGTTTAGTTAAACTTCAAGATGGTTGTCTTCTACCATCTTGCAGCTGTTTTATCTAAAAAAAAAATAAACGGTGCTGACGTAGTTGTCGACATTGAATAGGGCTCCTTTGGCTTAGGTATAAAGTAAAAGTAGATAGTGTTGATTAATTTCGGCGAGTTTGATTGAGCCACTATAGCATAGTTGGCAGTGCACCCGACCCGGCATGTCATGGGGTGCGGGTTCGAATCCCGCTCGTGGAATTTTTTCAACACTTTGTCTTTGTTCAAATTGCAATTTGTTCGCAACAGTATTTGCGTAAATTATATGTAAATAATCATGAAATTTTATTTTAAATTTTATAACATTACAGTTTGCACTACAATTGGTAAAAGTTTAAACCAACCTTTACAATTCAAATTGCATTTTTAAGAAATAGAAAAGATATTAACGTCATCAGAGTGGCAAACAAGTTTATTGTTTCAAAAGAGTTCTTACAACGCCCACTCCGCGATCTGATTTCAGACGCAACAAACGTTTGCACAAATACCTTGTTATTTTCTTACTGAACTTAATGATCGCGAGTACTGAAGGCAATTTATTTGTCTAGCTGGTACGCTTGCTGCGGAGAACGCAACATCAGATATAATTAATTGAAACCTCATTCGTTGGTCTTTTGTTTTCTTTGACTTTTAAAACGGTTGAGCATTTTTAAAACATAGACTGCATTAAACAGAGTGTTTGTGAACCTTCGAGAAGCTTCTACAAGTATTTATGTACACTATTATTTCATAATATATTTTACTAGCTGACCCAGCAGACTTCATATCGCTTTGACAGTTTCTATGTCAACAATGCAATCAAATCGTTTCTATGACAACAAAACAAACAAATCGTGGAACATTTTGTATTGGAAAAAAAATGTTTGGGGTTGACCACCCTTATCACTTAGGGGTATGAAAAATAGATTACGACTGATTGTCAGACCTACCGAATATACAAATAAAATTTCATAAAAATCGATCAAGCTGTTTCGGAGGAGCATGGCAACTAACTGATTCAACTACTCAGAGAAACCCCGATCATAGCCCTCTCCATTGCTCTTTGAGTGACCTTGAGTCTTTTTATGAGGCCCATAGTGAGCGACCACGTCTCAGTCCCGTATATCATCACTGGCAACACACACTGGTCAAAGACTTTCGTCTTGAGACGCTGCGGTATATCGGACGAGAAGATATTTCGTAGCTTACCGAACAAGTGGCAGTGGGCAGGGCACATTGCTCGAAGGACTGATGGCCGCTGGGGCGGGATAGTTCTGGAGTGGTGACCGCGAACCGGAAAGCGCAGTGCGGGCAGGCCTCCAACAAGGTGGACCGACGATCTGGTGAAGGTCGCGGGAAGCCGCTGGATGCGAGCAGCACAAAACCGGTCGTTGTGGAGATCCCCGGGGGCGAGGCCTTTGTCCAGCAGTGGACGTCTTTTGGCTGAGATGATGATGATGATGATGATGGCAACTAACATGTAACACGAGAATTTTATATACAATATAGAATAATGATATCTTATCATATCAGCCATTCCTTTCCCACTGCAGGGCAAAGACCTCCCCTTCCTCCTTCCATATATCTCTATCCTGAGCTAGTTCGTGCTAAATCTTCAAGTGGGAGTCCAACTCATCCTGCCGTCTCCATCTAGGCCTTCCATGTTGTCGTCTTCCGTTTGTTGGGATCCATGATGTGGCAATCTTTGCCCAGAATTCATCCGAAATACGGGCAACGTGTCTGGTGGCCCAGTCCCACTTTAGTTGACCGGCTTTTTGAGCTATGTCTGTTATTTGTGCTTTAGAGCGCAATATCGTGTTTCGGGCTATTAGTCCGTTAACGGTCGAACCGTTGTTGTACAAAAAATATAATGTAATTTAACACATTATTTTTCTCTTTCTCTACTCTTTCAGAACTTTAATTATGTTAAATCTCACACCATATCATACAAAGCTTTTTTCGCGTATCTTTATACATATAAATCTTCTGTGCGTGTTTATGTTATTGAACTTCTTCTAAACGGCTGGACCGATTTAGACGAAATTTTTTGTGTGTGTTCAAGTGGATTCGAGAATGGTTTAGATTTATAATTGGACCCGGTAGGTGGCGCTGCTATAGGGATCCATCATGGGATACGAGTGTTCTTATGCGGACGAATGATTTGTTAGTTTTGTTGTCATGGAAACTGTCAAGGCGGTACGAAGTCCGCCCGATCAGCTAGTAAATAGATAGATAACAAGAGAGGTCTCAACTGACTAACTGACAAACCTTAGAACGCTTAAATTTGCAGGCCTTTCACGTGTCTATTGTGTGAAATTACTTACGAGGCCGAATACGCGGGCATTGGTTAGTACCTACACAAAATTTAAGGACTGTTTAAACAATTTGGCAGATTATTATCTTGTAAAGGTTACAGTGGTAAAGAGCTATCATATAACAATGAAAAAAACAACAAGACAAATACCAGTGGCTTGAGAAACTTTGCCATCAAAAGTTGGTATCCATTATCTAGGTAATATGCACAATGTCATCTATAAGCCAAGAACAATTTCTCGCTCCCATAGAAATCTCATTCCCGCAAAACGCGAGGCGAAACTCGACTCTTTGACTTCGAAACAAATAGTTAATTACGCGGAGAGCTCGTTAGGCGGGATTGTAGCGAACTTGGCTGCTTTTGGTTTTTTTTCACTTGCCGGCCTTAAGTTTGCGGAGATTTCGAGACACAGACTGCGGAATAGACTTTACAGCAGGAAGTTACAACAGGCCTTAGAAACTTATTGGAGTAGTACAAAGGTAGCATAGTCACCTCAGTGACATTGACGTTAGCAAATCAAAAATGTGCTAATTATATTAGGCTTTTTTGAACTTATGTTCTTCAAAATTGAAATTATAATGATAATAATGAATTAGTTTAAAAACACAATAATGTTTGCAGTGCCTGACAGGGTTCTGCTTTTGCTCAAAGTACATACCTCATAATTTAAGACTTAATTAAATTAAAAAGAGTCTTGAGTTTCCTCGTGAAATAATAAAAATGTGAACACTCTTATTTTGGTAAACTGCGCTTCCGTTAGTCTGTGCGATTAAAAATTCCGAAGCCCAAGCACATGCTTCTACATTTATGCTTCAGCTTTTTATAACAAGGCGCAGAAAACAGTTATGAATGGGGTCTTTGTCTAAGTAATATAATTACACTCGCCTTAACGGCTATGAATTGTTACTTTTCAACTAGTAGTTTATTCCGGAACTGGCCGCACTGGCCCCGGCTACTTTGAAACATTTTATGAACTCAGCTTAAACGAAATGGGTGGTTTTATCTTCATTAAGCTTCTCCAAGTGGAATCAACTATCTTTTTAAGTTATTAAGAGGATTCGGAAATGTGTTGAAAAATTTTGCGCAAGCCGGATTTAGACTCATACCTTCGGACAAATCGGGACAAGTACACACAAGTGGGATTTGTTGGACATCATTTTCACATAGTAATTTTTTGGTTTGTTAACGCGCGCTGTCTGCGTTTTATAAGGTTTTTTTATATTAGTAGGAGGCAAACGAGCACGCGGGTCACCTGATGGGAAGTATTCACCGCCGCCCATGGACACCCGCAAAACCAAAGGAATCGCAGATGCGTTGCCGGCCTTTAAGGAAGGAATAGGCTCGTTTCTTGAAGATCCCTAAGTCATAATGATCCGGAAATACCGCCGCTGAGAGCTGGTTCCACAGCACTGTAGTTAGTGGTAAAAAATAAGTTAAGTACTTAATAAGTTCAGTTATATGTTAAGCTACTTTTGCAAAAGCCGGTCATTGGATAAGTGAAAAAAATCATCTCATGCTATTTTTTTTTTCCTAGGTGAATCAACAATTACAAAACAAGAGACTTTAGCAGGGAAATTATTGAACTAACAGAATAAACATGTCTGTAAAGCTAGGGTCTAAACAGCAATCGAACCGCTTACAAACATTGTAGCTGTGACAGAAACAAGAACATTTCACAACAAAAATATAGGTAGCAATATATTTAATATTAATATTAATAAGTTACAAAAAACTACTTTGTAAGATTTTTTCTCACCGATTTACAGTTACAACAGAAAAGATCAAAATACCACGCCTCGCACAGATTATTGTAACACTTGCCCGCACGCAAAAAGTATGAGTTTTGTCTGTACTTTGTATTTGTAACTGGAAGGTAAATTGGTTTAAAATTTCGTAAAGTTCTTGTAGGGACACTCAAGTTCAGTAGTGACAGAAGCTCGGGACAGTCAATAGAGTTCGAGGCAATTTTAAATAAATACATAATGTCTGGTACATTCCGTCGACTTTCTACTGTCAGTAGACGATGCTTTAAACACACTTGGACATAAGTAGCGGAGCTATCACGGGTACCAGTGCGGTAACACAAATAGCGAATTACCTTTTTTTTGGATATTCTCTAGTCTGTTAATATACGTGTCACATCTTGGGTTCCATATTTGAGAGGCATATTCCAAATTACTACAGACAAGCGAACAATAAAGTATCTTTAATGTAATAGGGTTATTAATATCTTTAGCATTACGAATAAGAAAACCAAGAGCTTTGGTAGCATTAGGTATTATAACATTTATATTATGTTCATCAAACAACTACTCATAGAACCACCCGGTGGGACGGCTTATGACCACCAATCAGCAGTCGTTTACAACCACCAATCCACACCGAGACAGCGTGGTGGTTTATGACCCGTTCCATCCTTAGGGAAGGCTCGTGCCCAGCAGTGGGGACATAAAAATGAGCTGATGATGATGATGATGATGAAGTTTTTTTAGAGGATATGGTTTAGACTATTATACAACGGGAAAGCTCTTTGCGTCCATATCATCTGTGGCCACATAGGTAGAAGCGCACTTCACGCTGTAACTAAATGGAAAGATCATTCGGTTGCTGATGGAGGATATCCTTAATTGTTTTAATGAAAGATGTGAGTTTAGAAGAAAAGATGTCTAGCTCTATGTCATCTCTTGCTAATTCATTATACTGATGAGCCATCCTAACCAGGGGATTGTAATAGGATATATTATTTTTATAAGTCTGTAGGGCAAAAAGATTTGACTTATCTGACCTACGTGCGCTATACTTAATATTAAAAGTAAATTGGGACAGTAATTCAGGAGTGTCTAAAAGAGAATTAATGATTTTATACAGGTACATAGGTATATTTTATACAGGTATATACTAAGCCTCACTTAGTTTAATAAGCCATATTTTCGAACGTTGTGTTATTATTGCAAAATCCTAAAGATTTAAGAGAGGCGTGGTAGAAGTTTGGCGGAGCTCTATGTGTAGTTTTGGAAAAAAAAAATCAAAGCTGACCGTTTTATTTTCGGATATAAATAAAAAAAATATCTACGCAAAAACTAACTTCAAAATACAATATTGTTATGTATGATCTTAAGATGTATTTATAGCCTCATCTTTGAGCGTAATCGCCAAAGTCGTAAGATGCTTAGAATCAGAAAAGGTAACAAAAAAATTTTAAAGTTTCGTTTTAATATTTTATGAGAATGCCCCGTGCCGCCTCCAATTTTGTCGAGATATTTTATCAGAGGAATGATTCTATACTGCGCTATGTACCAAAAAATGTTTACGTCCTGATTTCGTGTCATGTAGGAGTTATGGACAAAAAAGAATTACTGTTAGGGTTGACACTTTTTTATCCGAATCCGAATTTCTGCTAATATTTTTTTATACTACTGAGATAGCAATCAAGCATATTACCCACCTACTCATTGAAATTCTTCATTATTATTGCGGAGTACTACATATTCTTCGAAATCAAAATCAAACTGTTCTTGATTGTATTACAAATACTGGTGTAAACACTCTTTTCTACTGCATCCGGGTAAGCTTTAGGTCTTAATAATTTCACAGCTGCTGGTGGTAAAGGTTTTTTTTTGTTTTTTACGTCTTTCGTAAAACCGCGCACTTGATTTTAACAGGTCTGATTACTCCAGTGCTCTTTTGAATAAATCGGTTATTGTTTTTTTGCGACAAATTTTTCGGCAGTGATGCTCACGGTCGCTTCTCCAAAATTTATTTCGCGACTCTGAAGCCTGCTCAGAGAGCAATCCTATGGGCAACGTCGTTGATTTTATTATATCAGCCATTTTGTGCACCGTCACAGTCATCGGATGCCAGGAATAATGGGTTACGTATTTGAGTGCAACGGTTTTGCAAAATTCTCCGAATTTATGGTCATCGATAGGCGGTCCGCTGGATCATCATCTCAGCCAAAGACGTCCACTGCTGGACAAAGGCCTCCCCCAAGGATATGAGGGGTATTTGCCGTAATCGCCACGCTTGGCAGGCGGGTTGGCGATCGCAGTAGGTTGAGGGTATCATCAGAGAGATGCTGCTGCCCATCCTCTGGAATGGTCCCTTAGTCGGCTTTTACGACACCCACAGGAAGAGATGGGGTGGTGCAATTCTTTATCCCCGGCACCACACAGGGATATCCCCGGCACCACACAGGGATGGATAATACTGTTAAAATAACGTGAAGATCATCAAGTAGCCAACATTCAATACCTAAAATTTCGGAGAATGTTTGATGAGTACTTTTCGTAAATAATTTGAAAACATCCAGTCGAGTCAATATTTTCTTGGTTTCATCTTCTTGTGAATTTGCGGTCTCTCCCGAAGATCGTGAAGAGCCGGCTGTGGCGTAATCCACAGCTTCACTTGCCACTCACCGACCAGCAGGAGGGTTGGCGCCCTCATGCTCTCCTAGCATGGATCCCCCGATCGGAGCTCGGAAGGACATCCCCCTGCAGTTTGGGTCAATTCCTGCAGAGGCAATTTGGCTTCATAAGTCTTTGACGGCTCGCTAAAGCCCCCCTCTCCAGTTTTATGTATTAGCACAAGATTTTAGCTTACTATTAACGAGAGCGGACTCCTTCCCTATGCCACATTAAATCCTTCATCAAGAAATAATAGGTCTAATTAAGGCAGACCTAATGACCAATTTACAATGTGGCGCCATAAATATACCTTTTTTGCATCTTTATTGGTTTCGCTGCAGTTTGGTAATAAATAAAACACACCAAATCAGTTTTTTAGACCTACTTGCATGTTTAATTACTTACAGATAATTTTTCGGATACGAGTGACAACCCTGATGGCCAAAAGTCCGGATAAAAGTGTAACTTGTTATAACTTCTACATGACACGGAAGTTGGACGTGATTTTTTTACAGTATGTAGCGCAGCACAAGAGCATTGCTTTGGTAAAATATCTCAACCAACTTAAGCGTTAGTAAGAAATAAAATAAAAACGTAAATATACTAAACAGTTTTAACTACCTTTGTAGGTATGTTACGAGGTCACCAGTTACCATTTAGGGTGAGGGTTTAAACGTACTTTAAGGCCATATAAATTAATATTAGGTATCGTTCTTAGTTTTGGCGTAGGTTTTTTTTTTCGAAAAGTAACTGAAAAGTTAAGGTAACTTAATTTTTTTTGTTACCAAATCTATACATAGTTACCTCGGCAAACTTCTACCACGCCTCTATTAACGATTAAATCTTTAAGTATTTGCAATAATAACAACACGTCCAAAAAACATGGCTTTTAAAACACAGTGAGCCTGTCGTATTAACTACAATGTAAATATGGGTGTTGAGGACGCTAAAAATATTGTCACTGGTTCAAAAATTCAGATTTATTTTTAAATTAAAGCGATTCAAAAGATTCAATTGAAACTTTACCCAAACTTGTGATCAAAGTTTTATAAAGTGTACACTCTACCAACGCAGTGGCGCACCCGGTCGCGAAACTTTATTAAAATCCTTCGGCAAATTTCCATGCAACACGTATAAAAAAGAAGATTTTTAAACTTTGGCATGCAACGACACTGCAAAGTTTCATCAATATTTGTTCAGTAGTTTTTGAGGGATGTTTATGCAAATCTACAAACCGCCTAGAATTCCCACCAAAAAAGTTGCTTATGTAAAGTTAGCTTATGTAAAGACCGCAAAAAGGACAAAAGTGCCGTTTCGCGATCTAATACGGTCAGTGTAGTGTGTCGAGAACAAGTTCGAGTGAATAGTGACAGTGGTACGAGTATCGAGCGTTTTGACTGCTAATTTAGAGCACATGAGTAAATATTCGAAATTTACTGATGTGATTGTAGTTAGCTTTAACGTTAAGCATTTTTTTAAACTGTGCTTTGGTTCGCGTATAACTCCTTTGTTATTTAAGCTGTTTCTAACGTGGAGACTTTTTAATGACTTTCTTGTTTTACCATATAATTTAGATAATTTTGTAGCTATTCATTTATTGCTTAAGTCGATAGTCTTCCTAAGATAATAAATAAATAATCACCCACCCGCAATAACTTCAGTACATCTGTGATCATGGCGCATGCAACAGTGCCGAAAATCGGATACTCAAACACAACACAATAACAATTTCAATACTAGAAATAAGAAAAAACTTGTAATGCCACTGTTCAGGTTGCAAAAGATTCTTGGCTCTTTCTTGGGGCAAGGTATACACTACTATAATAAAATACCTAGTACTGTACAAGATTTACCATTAGATAAGTTTAAAAATCATGTTAAATCTTCTTTACTTAAGAAAGGTTATTATACAGTCAAAGAATATTTAGATGACAAAACAGCCTGGTTATAATAAAAATCCACATTTTATTGGGATTTATCATTGAACTTTAATATCTTAGCGCTGATATATATGCTGATATATATGATATATATGCTATATATGCTAGCTTTTATCAGCAGTGTCCTACAGTTTACAAACAATATTCATGTTGCGTTAAACAATTCATTAAGTTCTTAGATTACCTCTTGCTTGCTTATCTTATTTTTATTATTATTATACATGTATATATTAACTTTATTTTTCTTAGATAATTTCGGACTTAGATTAGTACTGTATGACATTGTGAAAATTGAAATTGGTACCTGATGTAATTTTTGCAAACTTAAACATTTTTTTTTGTGTGTTGTGATTGTCCTTTATTTTATTTTTTTGTCTGTTTATTTGTGATGGAAAGTGTCCTTTTATGATGGGGCACTTTCCAATATTTTGACGCTGTAAGGGAGAAAAGAGCTGGACACTTGCTGAGTTTCTTGCCGGTTCTTCTCAGTACAAGATCTCCCGCCCAGAGTAGATAGACTCACGAACCGATGGCATAAAATGACGTTCATAAGAGCTATTTGTAGCCTAAACTGAACTAATCATTTTGAATTTTGAATTTTCAACAAAAAACGTATATACTTAATACCTACTTGTAAACATTTTTGAAATTTAATGAATGCATTTTGGGTTACCTTTAGAATTAACGACGTGTTTCCTAAAAAAAACTATTTAATAGTTTTAACTACACTAACATTTAAATCTACATTTAATTTATTAGATAGTGACTACAATTTCTATTATAGAAGGAGAATCATTACAAAACCAGTATGTTAAAGTCTAACATTAGTCTCTATGAAAATTAGAAAAGCTACAAATTATTTCTTCACAGGATGAGACCAGTGTTTCTCAAAATCTACGATCTCCATTCCAGTAAACTATTAATAAAAAAGCAACCCTTCCCTACGAGGCAACTAGACCCGACTTTCATGCCCCAAACATGTGTCCATAATTTCAAAACTCGCGTCAGCATACTGTACCGAAAGACAAACGCGCAGGCGAACATTCATCCCACTCGGTTCGTAATAAAGCCAATATAACGCATGCGGCGTAAGCCATTCATGACCGTAATGCCTTTTAAATAATGCCGGTTTAGCTTTGTCACGCTGATGGCGTTACAATTATAGCGCTAAGCTGACTGCGTTGTCATTTGTTAATTGGATTGCTGATGCGATGATCATTATTGTTTAGCATTCACTATTAACGTAATAACGTTAAGTGACAGCTGTAATACCGCACATGATAGGTCAATCAATTTTGCTTACAGATTTTCAACGTTTTAGTTTTTTGTTACGCTATTCTACGTCATTAGCGTCTACGAAGGGTTCGAAAACAGTATCTAACAAACAAAAAAGGATTAACGAAGTTTGGAAACCAAATCCAAAAAAATGTATATAGTCTTCGGGAGAGTAAACATATAAAAAACATTAGAATTAGTTATTATATGTCACTAACAATCAAATGAAAACGTTGACATAGTATATTAATGGTCCATGACATAGCACACATCAGTCAGTATTGAAGTTTTAAATTATTGTAAAATTATCGTTATTTTAATATCACGTCTTAGCAGCGAAATCATTTTTTTGATGCCTTTAATGCTGCTATTTTGTTTATTTTTCCGTTTTGGTTACACCTTAGGAATAAATGAAATAAATAAATAACAAAATAATAATAGTAAAGAACCCCTTACAGGCTTTATTTTTATTCTAAATAGAAACAACATTATTGCATCGTTACAAAAGTAACGATGGACAAAGTCACATAGGAAGTTCAATAAAAAGTATCAAAGTAAGTCATAAAAGCGAAATTTGAATATCAAATCATTTAGTGCGTACTTTGAACGCGTAAATACAGTGCGAAATAAACAGATCATAAAAGAGATCTGGGGGGGGGGGAAAGAGATGGAGGGAGGGGGGAAAGAGATGGAGGGAGGTATATAAACACATTTTTCCAAGGCAATAAAAGGAAAATCGCAGTAGGAAAATTCAGTGCGAGTCAAACGTGCGTTACCGTACCATGAATAATATATAGAATCGCACGCGGCATATATTAGGTTTCGCGTTGGTGCCTCCGCGGCGATCACCCGCGACGCCGCGCCGCCGACATTACGAGTACATGTATATTTTGAGGCTTCACTTTTACACGTCATAGAGAAACACGACGGCGCAGTGGTTACCGCGCCCGGTCTGCGATTACTAAGGTTAAGCAACGTTCGCATAGGCCGGTCATCGGATGGGTGACCATTATTTATCATCTCGAGCTCCTCCGTGCTTCGGAAGGCACGTAAAGCCGTTGGTCTCGGATTCTGCACTGGGCTTGCGTGGTTGTTTATGGACCGTTCTCCCTATCCATCCATAGGGAAGGCTCGTGCCCCAGCAGTGGGGACATAAAATGAGCTGATGATGATGATGATGAAAGAAACACTTCTGTATCCCGTACTGGGTAGTTTTGGCAGAGAAGATCCCAATGATTCGAAGTGCTACTGAGAGAGGAAAAACTCAGCTGGACCCACTATAATCCGGTGAGGGATCAGGGGGTAGATTATAAAAGCTTCAGCACATTTAAAACAAATTCTGTATCATTAGTTGAAACGCATCTAGTGATAATTGTGTATAAACAATCAGGAAACATTTAACTCAATTAATGCCCGCTTAATGGTTTATTCAGATTTTGATTGAGATTATTATATAAATTAATGATTCCCAGATATAAAGTGAAATTATTTTATACTAGTGGCTGCTCACGGTTTCACCCGCGTGGTTCCCGTTCCCGTGGGAATATCTGGATAAAAAGTTTCCTATGTGTTAAAACTATATGCCGAATTTCATCCAAATCCATTCAGTAGTTTTTACGTGAAAGAGTAACAAACATCCATACTTACAAACTTTCTCGTATAAAATATTAGTAGGATAGCGTCACTCTTTTAAATGGTTACTGCGCAATGCGTCTGAAACCAAAAGCATCCATAACAAGTTTTGTTTTATAATTAAAATGGCACATTGATTACTTTCGTAAGTAGCCAGACTGCTAGTCAGTACCTGGTTTGCGTTCCATTTATGACGCGCTTTGATACCCTTGGCTTTGCCAGCGT
Organism: Eudonia lacustrata; assembly: GCA_947562085.1. Taxonomy (NCBI): domain Eukaryota; kingdom Metazoa; phylum Arthropoda; class Insecta; order Lepidoptera; family Crambidae; genus Eudonia; species Eudonia lacustrata. The sequence continues at coordinate 64,193,746 of OX387339.1, read as the reverse complement.
CCTCAGCACAAAATACGCGATCGGACTGTTCAGAGAATCCTGTCAGTGAGGTCGTTGCTCCAGCGCGGCTCATGTTAAGCTTACTTTATGCGTTTCCTTTTTTTTTGTCTATAGCCTGCGGTGGTGGCAATTCATCAAACAATATTGTTTTTTGCCGGCTTAGTACTATAATAAAAGAGAATATTTATTCTTGCTATGCCCACGGTTCTCATCTTATCACTTCAACTAACAACATATTTGCACTACTATTTTGATCAACATAATATCAAATCAATAAAGGTAGAAGACACCTGCCTCTTGAAACATAGTTAACCTAGTCCGCTATAAGCTGTAAGCTTCGTTTGAACCCGTATACTTCTAAGTGAATAGATAATTTCATTTATCCAGCTTCGGTTCGTCCCAAACTATGTTTACCCGATCGTCATTTCCACTCGAGTGGGTATATCTGTCGCCAACTTTGAGTTTGATTTTAGGACGGTTAATAACAGTCATTGGGTATGACAATCATAATTATATTTCCTATTTCTTATTAAGGATCCGCAATTCTCAAAAAAAATATATTGCGACCTATAATGTAAAATAAGAAAAAAAAAGTTAATACTGACCCCCTGGGCAAAGCCTTCATTATTAAAATTAAGTCGTTGCTACATTTGATGGGTATTTTGGTTGATCATTACGCTTGCCAAATGCGGGTTGCTGATCACATATAACCGAGCTGCATGCATCAAAATAATAAACGAAACAGACTTTGTCCAACCTCCGAATATCGACCAGACGCGTTGCCACTTAAATAGAGAGGCGTTACATAAAATAAATGAGTCCTGAATTAGGTAAAAAAAGTATAGACGATCCAAAAGCACTTTTTTTCAGTTTATTTGAAAAAGATTTGACTTTTGACTTTTGATAACAAAATTGGGGGCTCTGTCGGGTACGCAAAGACAACTGCTAAATAGATATCCTAATTGTTGCTTACACCAACCAAACAGGTTTCGCTGTGCATAAAAATTAAATTGTCCTCGTAACGGGAAATAAATTATTTTGCAAAGCTCATAATATTCCGGTATGACAAATGACTTGGTGGCAGAAATCTGATTAATCCCGTGTGCGACGGCGACGCAGGTAAATCCCCGCCCGCACGGGTAAATCCTCAGATGTGTGCCATAATTTCCTCTGCACATTGTGTGATCTGCTGAACGCTGCGCTTCACTCCACAATTTATTTAGAATTGCTTAGATTTCGCCTCTCGTCGTCGAAAAATAGATTCTTCAATATACTATAATAAGAATCTGTTTTTAGAATAGGTATAATAGAATAGAAACACTTTAGTTGTATCTCCTATACATTACACACAAAACAAAAATAAAATTAGAATACAAAAAATAACAAATAGAAGTTAAGATATATTACGAGTAAGTATGTGTGCTTCAGAAACACAAAAGGGAAACAGCTCAGTGGCTCATTTTATTTATACACAAAATACTAAAGTGTATATTATTATGTACAGCAAAGTACTTTTGATAGAAATTCATGGGTTTTAGTGTTTTTTGGTTTGGTTGTGGTTCGGCTTTATTTGAAGTTTAAAGAAAGCTACAAAATTGTGACTAGCTTTATTTTGCTTAGTTTACGTAAAAGTAAGTTTACGCTATAATATAATATGAATAATATGAATATAATATGTGTAGGGTTTTTATTTAATTGAAGTTAATATATTTGATTTGTATTCGTTAGAAACATAAAATCAATAAAAAGGTATAAGTTTGTTCTGCCGACTGGCAATACTTTGTCTGTCAATGTCAGTTTGTAAAAGTGGTGTGGGAAAAAGAATGGCGGCACTTGGCCGATGGCAGCGGCGGAGCGGCCACTTTGGTTTGAGAGTTGGCGCCGAGCGGTCGTGCGATAGCTGGTGAACAGTCTTGCTGCTAAAATAAGTTTTGAGGAATAAGTTTTGATTAAGATAATAAGTTTTGGTTGTTACAATAATTAATTTTGGAATATTCAAATATGTTTTGGTTAAATATACGAGTTTTGAAAGTGAACCTGGTTATTTCTGAGGTATCCTATATCTCAGAAGTGGGATAGCAACTAAAAACTGTAAGTACACGCCTACATATTGTCTCGAAATCATACATCTCTTATCCTATAAATTGCTATTCAAACCAGATCTAAGAGCCATAAAGTATAAGTTTTATTATAGTTATTCCTCTTCTCTTTCTTGCACAGTTAACAAATTACATAATTTACTTCTAGTGCAACATAAATTTTTCACGACCACGTGGCGGTTTCAATTAACGAAATAGCCACGTATAAAAAAAAAAGAGATTATTGTAGTGAATGCATGATCTTTTTAATTTTAGCTTGGTGCAGATGTTAATGCCGTAGTTTATGAGATATTAATTCTACAAGAATCGATAATTAAGTAGCAAATGGAATGAAAACGGCTGAAAACCGGCGCTGACAAAATCTTAGTAAAAGCTGAGCCGTCCTCTTTTGCCTCTGATCCTCTGTTACTTTTTGTTTTTTATTTTTTATTTTTACTAGTGGCCGCTCGCGGTTTTACCCACGTGGATGTGTTATTTTGATGTATAAGCTACATTACTGTAAAGTTTCATTAAAATCCATTCAGTAGTTCTTAAGTGAAGAAAAGGTTCATATTCTTTTAAACGACATGCATCCTATAGATACCTATGTATTTATACTTGTAACGACGGGAAAAATATGCTGCGGGGTAGTTGAAAAGGGGACGAATATTATTTTTGCGTTACGATTAACCGTTTAGGAGATATTTGCACTTTAAGCAAAACAAAATTTGATTATTTTAAATTGTTTTATTTTCTGTTTTCCGTCGGAGACTCGAGACACCTGTCTGCAGGAGATCTCGTGCAGCCTCTCAAAGTCCAAGTCGCCAAGGGCGGTCTCAGAGTCGGCACCGGAGCCGGACCCGAAGCCCTCGCCACATCCAAGGAGAACAGGAGCTGGATCGTGAGAGGGTCAACATGTTGGAGAGCGAGCTGCAGCGGTAACGCGAGCGGGTTCGCGCGGCGGAACGACGACACTGCACATCGAAGTGGCTACCCAGCGTGCGGAGCGAGGACAACGGTGGTCATCGTGGCTCATCGCTGAACGAGCAGCGGAGCAATCACGTAGCCCTTTAGTTCCTTTTCTAAGAGAGATTTAATGAATATGTTAAAGTGTTTTTAGAGATACTTTTGCGTCTCACCCTTCCACTTCAGGTGCACAGTCGTATCAAAAGCTAGATCATAATATAATACTAAAGTATAATATAATAGTATTGGTTAAAGAAGGTTAGTCATTGGTTGGGATGACAGGACTACACTCATTTTTCTATGCAGAAACTCCAAAGCCTTTAAAACGTACCACGAAGGGTTAAATTCAATCCTTTTTACTTGGCAAGAATGGCAGGACAAATTAGTAAACTCATTTCCCTTTGAACAGAATTATAGTCAGGCATTAGAGGATATGCTTAAAAGGAAAAGTAAAGGATATGGCCAATTTTTCTATGAACGTAGATGTAGTTAATCATTTTCATTTACAGCAATGTTTTATGGTTCTGTTTTCGGGAATATTAGCAGATGTTATTCCCAATGGTTAAAAAAAAAAAGCTCAAGCAACTTGTCAGTCAAAGTACTAGACGTGAATAGTTTCATTTTTACGCCTTCAGATTATTGACAATTAGTGTTTGCGCTATGACTTTGCTATCTAAAAGAGTAAGGCGTTTCGAAATAGTTAAATAGCCAGGAATTGCCGACTTTTGTAGAAAAATGATATTATAATGGTATTTTTCGAGCACATTACGCAGACTGACATGGTTTTAACTAATATTAATATTTTTATTAACGGTTATTATTCTGTGTAGTATTTTCAATACTTACATTAAAGAACTAAGTATTTAAAACTGTTTCTGGCCTTTACATTGTTTTGAGTACCTAATTAACAGAAGATAAAAGGGAAACAAACGCCAAATAAAACAAAATAATAAAATCAGTTATTTATTTATTGGAAGGTTAACCAACAGCCATAGACTTAGATATGCCGACGGACAAGTCTGTCTTCTGCGATACGCCTAATTATACACAATAGGATTTCAGTACATAGGATGCTCTTGCAACCTTTGCAAGGCTATTCCGCAGCTGACGCACCTCATCGTGATGCACAAAAAAAATCCAAAACGTAATGAAAAACAGGATCCAGTGTCAGTAGCAAGGCAATAGTGGTAGACGGTATCAGTCCGCAGAGATAATCAGGGGTCGGTTAGTAAATATCAGAAAATAATCGCACAGAATTACAACGAACGCAACAACTTGATTCAATTTCTTGTAAGATGGCTCAACTCAATGAGGGAACCACAAAGTAACTTGACAACTTGACTTGACTTAAAAGCAATGAAATGACATTGACAATATTAGTTGTCACGTAAACGCGTTCCATTAAACATCATCATCTCAGCCAACGACGTCCACTGCTGGACAAAGGCCTCCCCCAAGGATATGAGGGGTATTTGCCGTAATCGCCATTAAACATGTTTTGAAATATTAAAATTATTATTTGTTGTTATACAATATAAATTAATACAAAACAAAAAAATCCGAATGCAGCAAATACTAATTTAAATAGGTTAAATAATGATAATAGGTAATGAATGAATCTTACATGAGTATTTTTTGTTTGTACGACATGCGTACTTATAAAGTCTGCATGGTAAGGAACGTCGAGTAGGTATTGAAAGGGTAAAAGTAACATTTTGTCGAAAATAATAATAACTGAACTAGCATTACTAATTATTTTTAAATAAAACCCATACAAATTCAGAGAGGTTAATAATTACGTGATAATTTATTTTTCTATTTCAGTAATTTAATACATTTATTGCTGTTTTTGTAATTGGAACGCAATATGTTGTCCATGTCATTTAACGAGCCTATAGAAAATTATTAATACGGGGGTTATGGTATACAAAAGACAATTTTCATAGATTCCGTAAATCAACGTACTGACTGATTCGAATTGAAAGTTAAAGTTCACGAAGGAAGTTACAGCAAACGGCGTGCCATTGAAAGCATTTGTCGATTTCGGTAGTGACGTCACTTTATTAACAAATAAATCTGCTGCCTACGATTTAGGATTATTTCATGATAATATCCCATCTCTACTGAAAGGTTTTGGTAACGGCTTATTTCAGTCGTTAGTGACAACTTGCAAAAAAAAAAAAACTTGCCTTTACTGATAGGTCAGTCCTACACAGAGCAGTCACATATAATAGTGTACAAAAATGCGTCCACGTTGCAATATTTTTTTGACGTTAACAATGAAATGCCAATTAACTTAGAAGTTGATAATGAAGAGTTGTTGATAAGTAGGACGACTGGAGCAGTCAAACTTTACGGTGCAGCTTCAGTGAAGTGTCAAACTGACTCTCAGTTTAGCGGTAATGTTTTTTTAAAACATAATTATTGCAGGGAAGCCTAACGAACAATACCGTAATTACCGTATATTATTATGTGGAGGCGTTTATCACTCCGTTATAGGGTGTATTAATGTTATGGTATTGCCGTGTTCAAGTTTATGCCAGATGCCTAATAAATCCTTGATCTGTAGAGCAGAAAGAATAGATTTTGTGAATAAGGTAATTGAAAGGAAAATGAATAAAATGAGATGAGTTACTTACTGTTACTGTAATAATAATAAAGGCGTATTTATGTATTATGTATAGATTTCATCTATATAAAATCAGACGGTACTGTAATGATGTTCTAGAATTAATTATTTACTGTGTTTACTTTATTTGTGTATTTTTTTTATAATGTAAATGTAATGATGTATGAGTACCACGGCCGAGTGTAGGGTTGCCACCAGGCTTGTGTATGAGGACATCCACATTGTCAGGACGGTCGAATGTAGGGTTTTTATTTAATTGAAGTTAATATATTTGATTTGTATTCGTTAGAAACATAAAATCAATAAAAAGGTATAAGTTTGTTCTGCCGACTGGCAATACTTTGTCTGTCAATGTCAGTTTGTAAAAGTGGAGTGGGAAAAAGAATGGCGGCACTTGGCCGATGGCAGCGGCGGAGCGGCCACTTTGGTTTGAGAGTTGTTGAGAGTAAAATAAGTTTTGAGGAATAAGTTTTGATTAAGATAATAAGTTTTGGTTGTTACTTGGAATATTCAAATATGTTTTGGTTAAATATACGAGTTTTGAAAGTGAACCTGGTTATTTCTGAGGTATCCTATATATGTAAAGTATTACATATTATATTACGCTAAAGTTCCTGCACTAAGCTATGAACAAATGATTCATCCCTAATTTATTAAAAAAAATATCACTATCAACGTGTTTTTATTTCACATTTTAAGAATTACTTTATTAAAGCCAACCCATGAATAGAGGTTATCCTCTTGAGTTTATACTCAACCCATCCAATTACAGGTACATAGTGCTTCTGCCATTATATTTAAAAGGTTTTTAAGCGTAAAAAGCAAACAGGCTCTTCTCATTCCTAGAAAAATAAATCCTAAGCGATAACCAATACCTACGCGTGCAAAAAGTAGGTCAACCAGTTCAGTCTATAAATATATTCAGTAAGCAAGGTACAATATACCTATGGCAATGAAAAATAGATAACGCCCGTTTTATTATACATAACCAAAGCCTGTTATGATTAAATCAAATATAAACTATTATGTTTCCAGGTTAAGGCCTCTTCCGCACCGCATCGTTTCGGGATCGGTGCGCTTTCGTTTCGGGATCACCTCTGCACCGAATCTGTACAGATTTTTTATTGAAGCCTTAATTTTGATTATATTGCGCTCGGTAAACAATCTGTACAGATTCGGGATTCAGTGCAGAGGCGACACCGAAACGAAAACGCAATCCGGTGAGGAAGAGGCCTAAGAGACTTTGTCAAACTCCGGAGTCATACTTAATTAGTTTGCGCATTTAAACTGGTAAATGTACACAGAGAGCTTGAAATCAAAACTTTACAGATTTAAATAACTATGCCTACCGGGTAATAGTGCTCGACGCTAAAAAAATATATAATACTAGCGGCCGCTTGCGGTTTCACCCGCGTGGTTCCCTAGAACCACTAGGGGCTAGAGAGAATACAAGAAAAATAAATTGCCTTTCAGCAATGTAAAAAAAATATAGAAATTATTGTTTTTCTAAACTGTCTCGGGTCTGGGTGTTTTCTATGTATTTACGTATTTTAAGTATGTTTATCTGTTGTCTAGTAACCTTTTAACGAGTTCCATAACGAAGCTTCTCTTGGGCTAGATAATTAGTGTGAGTGTAGGAAAGTTTATTTTTTTATTAATGTTTATTATAAGCTTCACCAGCTCACCTTACGTCTCCCTGCTGGAGCACGAGCATTCCCAGTAGATGGAAACATCACAGGGAGACGTTGAACAGAAATTTATTAAAAAAAAAAATTAAAATCTACACTAATGTGGAGTGGGGACTTTTTGGCGGGAAAGTGAAGAGTCATGTCAGAGGTTTTGTTTTATTTTATAAAACTTGTGTTATGTCGAATATTAATGTGAATTAATGGTGGATTATTAACCGTTAAGTGTTCGGAGCGTGCTTGAGTGTTGGCAAATGAAACAAAACAGTAATGCATCGTCATCTCACTTTTCATTTTTATTATTCATCATCATTATACAGTAAGGAAATATTTTTTACTTATGTATTATTTGTAAGAAAATTTACTTTAACACTAGTTAAATATGCTAATCGTACAAAGTCATCAACTAAATGGAAAAAAAATGTGGGGTGGTGAAATGGAACCAAATGGAACGTAAAAACGTAACGTAAGTGAGTGAATGTCAAAGGATGTTTGAACGAGTGGAAGGAATGAGTGAGCGTAGGATTGCGGAACGGCTAGTGAAAAACGAACGACGTGTTCGTCTATAAACATGTCAAAGCTTATTAAAACGAGTGAGAAAAGATAGTGCTACTTTTGCACAGGCCGGGAGAGCAGAGACACGATAGCCTAGTTCACCTGATCCGGTCAGAGGATGCGAGTTTGGATCCCACTCGTGGAGTTTTTCAACACTTTTCCGAATTGTGACCCAATAAAATATTTCGGTTCATAATCCCACACTAATATTATAAAGTGGTGAAATTTTATGTTTTAGTTTTGTTTAAGTATATAATTTTTAACGCAAATTTTGTTGCGAACACATTACAAAAACACAAATGTTAAAAAATTTCCACGAGCAGGATTAGAACCTGCACCTTTCTGACATACCGGGTCAGGTGCTCTCCCAATTGAGCTACCGTGGTTATAACCAGCCTGCCGAAATTATTCAACACTATTTACTTTTTCACTTTGAAAGCCAAAGGCGCCCATTCAATGTCAACAACTACCGTCATTAACATCCATAATATTTTTACAAATACTAAATGGTATGGTGAAATTTGTTTGTTTGTGAGGGGAAAATTCTGGAACCACTGAACCGATTTACTTTGCTTACTTTGACTTTGATTAACTCCATAAAAATCTTTTTTTAATTATAAATATAAAAAGTTTTTTTTAAGAATTGACTTAATCATCAATCAACAGCTTCTCAAATAGCTCCTATTATTTACCAGTAGCTAATTGGCGACGACGACTTGACGACACAGTCAAACTTCCAAACACAAACGAAAGACCACCTACCACCAACCTACATAAACGTTTAAATCACAACTTAGAAGCCCCTCACCAAAACTGAAATACCGAAGCAATACCGATGGAGAAAATAACCCCACTTAAATTGCCAGTTAGAGGCGCCAGACAACGATTGTTCACACTCGCCGAGAACACAATAAAAGTTAAATAAAAGCCTTCCAGCCACTTCCAGCCGCCGTCCACCGGAAATCCATTCGCTTGGGCATCGCTGTGGCGCTGACAGTAGACTAACTTACGATCTTAGCTTGGAAACGTTTCTTTGGGGAACGAGACAACGTACTTGTAGTGAGTGACGACCAGTTATTTATGAGTATGCCCTTAAACTCTAAATCAAAGACGTCAGAAACAATAAACTTTTCCCAAGTATTGATGTTGAATTTATCATCATTTCGGATTTTTGGATACCTTCAACCTATAAGAGCTGTTAAGAAACAGAAGAAGCTTTTATTCTCTCCATCTTTTTAACTAAATTTCATAATATCTTTATAATTTATTTTATTTAAAAGTGACTTTTGGCAGCATTTTTAATTTTTTAGGCTCTTGTTCCCGTTTTTGCAACAATTTTTCACTGATACTTCGCTCCTATTGGTAGTAGCGTGATGTTATATAGCTTACAGCCTTCTGTGATAAATGGACTATCCAACACAAAAATATTTTTTAATTCGAGCCAGTAGTTCCTGAAATTAGCGCGTTCAAACAAACAAACTCTTCAGCTTTATAGTATTATTATTAATATAGATGATTAACCATCCAAAATACCTCAACATACTATCCCCCCTCCTCCTAAAATGGCTCAGATAGCCGGTCAACTAAGTGGGACTAAACCGTACACGTAGCTGGTATATCGCACAAATTGTAGGCAATTATCATATGTCCGGCATAATTGGACGACAACAGCGCGTAAGGTCTATCTAGATGGCGGAATGAGCTGCCCCTCAATTCTGCTATTTATTTTGATCTGAAACGAATCTGAAACGCTATAGTTTCAACATTTTCGTATTCTGCTAACTACGAAATCAACTCCTTCCTGTTACACTGTTACACATACTTCCGTCCCATTTCACGAAATCACTCCCACAAATTGCTTATATAGAAAGCGAGCGGAAAGATGTTACACATCAAATAGTTTCGTATTTAGCAGAATAGGAAAATGTTGAAACTATAACGTTGCAGATTCGTTTCAGATCAAAATAAAAGCTAAAAGCTGCGGAGGTAATAACCCGACTACTGTGTGTACTGTAACGTAACATAAGACACGCCACAAGATAGTGAAGGAAGTGAAGTGAAGAAAGGAAAAGTTTGAAATTTAAGTTTAATTAATTAATTTAAGTTCGTGTTTAAGTTACAGTACGTGTTAGCTGCTAAGTTACTATGTTTATTTACTCTTGACTCCAATCTGTGCGTCGCTGGCATATCGCTTTAGTTATTATGCTTTCATGGAATGTTACTTATCCTCATGTCTTTTAAATCGTAACACAGCAAATGGTTTAGCATTAGAAACTTATCATACTTTTCTTTTTTTCATTTTCACACCACCATCAATACCACCATCATATTCTTCCTGACTAGAAAATTCAAAATCATTTATTCAGCTTAGGCTACAAGTAGCTCTTGTGAATGTCACTATACCATCGGTTCGTAAGTCTACTGTGGACGGGAGATCTTACTGAGAAGAACCGGCAAGAACTCAGCAAGTGTCCAGCTCTTTTCTCCCTTACAGCGTCAAAAATATTGGAAAATGTCCTATCATAGCAGGACACTTTCCATTACAAATAAACACAAAAAATATAGAAGACAACCACAACATATAAAATAAAAAACAAAGTAAAAAATCTAAGTTAACAAATTTACACCAGATAAAAGTTTCAATTTCCATAATGTCATACAATTGATCGTCTATAGTGCACGAAGTAGAGGATAAGGGGCAGGAACTTATTCACCAGCTCATTTTATTCCCCCACTGCTAGGGCACGAGCCTTCGCTATGGATTGACACATTACAGGGAGAACAGGCCATAACGGTTGATAACGACTGCCAAATACAGCTTGAACTAACGGCTTTACGTGCCTTTCGAAGCACGGAGGAGGTCGAGATGATAAATTTTAGTCACCCATCCGATGACCAGCCTTTGCCAAAGTTTCTTAACATCAGCAAGCGCAGGCGCGTTAACCACTGCGCCATCGAGCTTCTTATGGTACTTAATATGAAGTGATAAGTTATGTAAGTAATCAAATTCAAACCTCTACGACTTGGAACTCTTTGTAGTGTACTATTAATAAACGTTTTGTTTTAGTTCTCGTGTATTGTTGACTGTGGCGACAGGCTTCAGGCTCTAATTTCCTGTTCACGGTGGCTCGGTCACATGGCGATTTCTTTAGGAAAATTCCTGTGCAGGTGGAATTTTGGTTTACGGCATGGTTTTATCAGACGTGCACCAACTACTAACAACGGCCTATGTTCTCTCATTATTATTAGTCCACTTAGACAACATTGAAATAGTTTCTTAGACAGGATCTATAAACAACACCTTTGTTTGAGTTGACTGTGTTTAAGATTAATTATAGTGATTATTTTGCTTTTTAAAGTTTTCAAAATAATATTACTGAGTGAAATAAAGTAAATAGCCTCAAAGTCAAAGTCAAATATTTTTATCTATATTAATACGTGAAGCAAAATTTTTGTACCCCTTTTTACGAAAATTGCGCGGACGGAGGAGTATGAAATTTCACACACTTATAGTTTATATAGAGAAGGAGTACAGAATGTTAATATGTTTTAAAATTATGCATAAAAATACATTAAATAAATAAAACAAACATTACACACACTACCATGTATTTGACACACGCATAAAATATACTCTTTTCAAAAATGGAAGAGGAGCGGCCGAAATCTGTCAATGCCAATCCAAACTCATATTCTATCCTTTTTAAGTTTTCATTGCTTAGGATACAATCCGTGCAGCCTTAATAAAATTACAGTCGATTTTCGACCACTGGGCGAATACTAAGTTCAAATAAACTTTAGAAAAGTGCTTTTGAATCGTTCAAACATTTTTTTACCTACTACCTACTACCCATTCAGGACGTCTATTTTTTAGCTGTGGAGAAGAATGGGCGCAAGAAACTCAACAGCTTTAATATAAGTAACGACATTTACAAAATTATATGCCGTTACCAAGTTAAACAAGTTTAAAATAACTTAACAATATTTAAATTAGAAATACCTGTTGGAGTAATCAGACACTAAGCTTTTTATAAAGCTTTTCTTTAATGGTGATTTTAAATTTATTAATATCAAGAGTTTGAATATTACTTGGAACTTTATTGCAAAAACGTACACACAGGCGTCTAAATGAATTATTTACTTTGTGGAGCCTAGTATAAGGTACTGCATCATTGAAGTGAAGTCATCGCTATAATTTATGGGTAATCAGCACACTTGCCAAATGCGGGTCGATGATCACAAACCCGGGCTATGCATTGAACAATCTGAAACACACTTTGCCCGACCTGGGAATTGAACCCGGGACCTACGGGTTTCGGGCCGAAAACTTTACCACTCGGTCACCGAGGCGTTAACTGAGTAACTGAGTATTTTTGTAAGTACTCACTTAAAGCTATAATATAATAGAAAGACACTTCCAACATGGTACCATTACATAATATGTCACTGCGGGCACATGACATGGCATACATTCTGTATACCTGCCTGCCTAACCAATTTAAATGCAAACACTGGCAGTCTAATTCAACATACGGGAAATGGCTACGCTGCTATAAAAAAGTGACTTCAATACCACACGTGGACCCATTATTAATTTTCGTAACTTCCTATTATTAAATTTCAAAAACAATATTTTCAAATATTTTATGAATTGATGTAATTAAACTGGCAACAGCAACAAAAAACGATGCGGCCCAAATAGCAACGTTCTAGAAAATTCATTGTGGTGGTCATTAAAGATAAAATGTTGCCGAAACCGCTCCGAAATTACAGGAAAATTTAAATGACTTCATAATAGAACATTGTAAAGGTGGTGCCTTTTAACGACACCACACTCCATCACAGTCAATTAATTATTCTTGCGAATAACAAAACAACCCTGTCAATATTTAGGGGCAGTTTAAAAAAATCGTTTAACTGGGCGGAAACAACGTAAATACCAGAGTGGGTTTTACGCGGACCGGAAATTAGTATCTTCAAGTGGTGTTGCACAGTGCAAGAGGTGTTGTCGGTATGCTGGGCGCCTAGTGCAGGATTCATTCCGCACGCTACATCCCAATCCTCCGATTACTACCCATGGTGTAATATTGTTTTTACGAGATATCAATAATAAATAATAAATGGTGACTAGTGACAGGTCATGTCATGTCATTATCTCTGATCAATAGAGACGGGTGTAATAATAGTATCGTCGAACAATAGAGGGGTAAAAACCGGCATTATCTATTCAACTTTATGTATATATAGAAATCTAAAGCATAGTTTTCATGGTTTTTCATCATTCAAATATAGAAAATATTGAAGAGAGAGAAATATTGTTTATTTAAGTATTACTTGTAAGAAAAATTACTTAGATACTGGCTAAATGTGCTAATCGCACGAAGCGATCAAATAAAGGAAAAAACGAAGCCATCAAATACTTTAAGGAAAAAAAAATATGAAAATTATCTGGTTTAGTATGAAAAAGGTACCCTTTTGTTCAGTTTTCCTAATCATCCAGACTATGTACATTATTTTTTGTAAAAATTTCCTGTTTTGATTGAAACTGGTCAATTCATAGCCGATTTTGTATAGAAAATACCTTTGTTTGATGGGTTATCATGAAGACTACACTAAGATATTAGGGCAAAAAACTGATTTCCGTCGCTAACTCAAAAATTGTCAAACGTGTAAATGTCCCCTTTTGAACAGACACTCCTCATATAATGGACGCGGATCTCAGAACAGCTCGAAACAGTCCGAGCGCAGCTGTCGCGAGATTCCATGTCCGTGAGAGGTTGTCTAGGAGGAGCTGGATGGCGCAGTGGTTTACGCGTCCGGTCTGCGAGCGCTGAGGTTAAGCAACTTTCGCAAAGGCCGGTCATCGGATGGGTGACCAAAAATTTATCATCTCGGAAGGCACGTAAAGCTGTTGGTCCCGGCTGCATTAGCAGTCGTTAACAACCACCAATCCGCACTGGGCCCGCGTTGTAATTTATGGCCCGTTCTCCCTATCCATCCATAGGTAAGGCTCGTGCCCCAGCAGTGGGGACAAAAATTAGCTGATGATGGTGAGAGGTTGTGGTAAGACTACCACCCTTAGGACCCTTAGGTAAGGAGACCCTTAGTTTGTGGTACTACTGCCCAACGTTTCGTTCGAGCTGCTCCGAACTTGGTCAGCTTGTAGCCGTGGTAGTTAGTATGTAGATTCCGCTACGTAAAGTAATAACGCTGAGAACTGTCTTACTAAATAACGGCACTACAGAAGGTAGCCTTGATACAAATCGCCTCTGTGGTCTTTCTAGTGGGAAAGACCCAGACGTCCCGGGTTCGATTCCCAGCGGGGGTACATGTTTGTGTACTCGGTTTGGTTGGTGGTAGGACTTGTTTGTCCGCCTGGCTAGCTACCATCATCTTATCGAAATATGTCGCCATAACATCAATAAAATATAAAAAATAAAAATGAACTTTCCTACTCTCACACCAATTATATAGCTAGCCCAAGAGAAGCTTCGTTATGAAACTCGTTAAACTAGACAACGGATAAATATACTTAAAATACTTAAATCCTTACTTATTATACATAGAAAACACCCAGACCCGAGACAACTTGCAAAAACAATAATTTCTGTGTACAAACCACTCGACCAAGGAGGTCGTCATGACATTGAAGATCATTCTGCGTCTAGTATCCTAATCATGAACAGAATAAATAAAGCGTCATCATGAAGTTCGTCGCGCACTCCACGATTAACAGTGACCTAACCAACGTAATCTACTTCAAAAGCAACCACCGTAAAGGAATACACTATAAAGGAGAACCAATGTTAACTTATACAATTTATAACTTTCGGGTTTCATTAGCGTACGTGTGGCGGTAGTTGGAGAAATAATGTGACGGTGACTGAAGACTCGCGAACGGTGGCGTAACACCGCGACGGAAGCCAGTCGGCCCGTGACCACGGCCGGTGCAATTTATTTATTTATTTATTTAAAAACTATTGCAACTTATATTACGTTAATAATAATATAATCTAGTTTTGTAAATGTAGTTACTTAAATTAAAGCTGTGGAGTTTTTTGCGCCCATTTTCCTCCACAGCTAAAGAATAGACGTCCTGAATAGATAGTAGGAAAAAATGTATGAACGATTCAAAAGCACTCTAAAGTTTATTTAAATAAAAATATTTGACTTTGACTTTTGACTTTGACATGGCGGACTTAATTCCTGAGGCATTATTTACCAGTCAACCACAGAGTGGTATAGAGAAAACATGGTAGGTGCAACTTACTAACTTAGTCGACTTTTTAAAAGGTGTGCCTAAGACGCTCCACGGAGAGAGCAACTTTAGTTGCAGAAACTTTCAACTTAGTAGGAGATAATATAACTATTTAAACTGTCATGGTCACTTGCATTAGAATAATTATAAACGGGATTCTTACCATGTCTACAGGTGTTTGGTAATAGGTATTTTCCCGAAACATAGCCACGCAACGGTATAAAGAACACTGACAATGTGATCATATTTACATAGATTTACTTTTTCATTTAAGGCATTTGTGGCGCGAGTCCCGACAACCAAGCTGGTCGATACCTTTATGAGGGAAGACTTCTGGCCGAAGGGAGTGGTGTACTGGCGTTTCCGCGGAAGATTACCCGTCAACACCACCGGAACAGCACAAGCTAGTGCTTAATATACTAACATAGTTATAAGTTATATATCTACTAACAAAAATTGTTTTATATTGTATGTATGTTAGTCTGTAAGGTATTTATTATATGGGCCTCTTTGTGCTGTTACCATCTTTTACATTGTGTGTTGCCTGAAATAAATGATTTATTATTTATTTATTATTATTTATAAAAATAATCATATATATTTATTACAATTATTTTGTTCATTCCTGTAATGTTCTGATTTCTGTTTATGTTTGACCATGAGGTTGAAGACCAAGAATAATGTATCAGCCATCAGCTAGGGTTGTCACTTTACAGTTTTCCTTAGTAACACAGAACCTCAATATCTCAGCCATCTGGTGCTTTTTAGTGTTCATCATTTTCCGAGGTTCTATGGACGGTAGGTACCCTACCTGCCATATTCGGGATTATACAGGTATTACCAAACATCCTGTGTTATTTCTATCGGATACTTGTAAACACAATAATAGACATGGTAAGAATCCCGTTAATAAATTATTAAAGATAATATCAACTTTTTGTTGAACGATTTTTTTTTGAATGTACAAAAACTGTTGCAGCAACAGATTACGGTTGCCACAATTCAAAATAAACTTTCCAAATCCATAGCCAACCGCCAGTGATTTCCAGTTGGGGTAAACAGCCACTTGACCCAGCTGACTTTGATAGTTGCTAGTTGTGGCAATTTAAAAATGATTTATCGAATACAGCCACTGAAAACTTTTGTCGACAATCGAAACTCGAAACTAGAGTTGCTATGTCTGCGCATTTCTTTAGGTTATATAGAAACAGATAGTTGCGAGTTGCTTGTTATCACAATCGGAAATCAAAGTTGCTCTGCCAGCGGAGCGCCTAAGACACATCATTCATTACGAATACAATAGGTACTGCATTATAACTAAAGATTACATAATAGATAAGAATAATACTGGAATTTAAGATTAAACGTTACTATTACTACAATATATAAAATCTTAAATGTAAGTATATTTTGAAGTATACCCTTATACATAAACATTTAGTGCTTTACAAATAAACAAAGAATAAAGTTCGAATAGTTATTCTGTGTTTTGTCTCTTTTACTCTAATTTGAAATGACGTTTACATGACAGGAACAAAACACGAAATAACTATTCGGACCTTATTCTTTGTTTATTTGTAAAGCACATAAGGATTTACTATTAATAAACAGAGTAGAAGCTTGGAACAGATATTCCATGTTTTGTTCTCGTCCTTTAAACTTCATTTCAAATTTCAGTAAAAACAGCCGAAGCTTTTTATTATGTTTATTAGTTAGGGTTTTGTACTGTGTTGATTGCTTACAATGTATAGTCGACCGTGAAATTGCTATAACACTTTTGACAAAAACTTCCATTACAATAAAATTTCGCTAAGGCTCATTGTCAATGATGACAACGTATCTGTCACTTGGTCTTTTAAACAAAAATAGAACTTGTTGTTTTATTAAATGCAAACAAAATTCACTTCTAAGGTGGTAAAGCAATTTCATTGTCGACTATAGTACTTGATGATTAACCCTTTAATACAACGGCTCTAACAATATCCCTGTAACATAAACAAGTACCTATTTATGATTATGTGTAGCTCAAACGAGACTAATAATCACGTTAAATATTACACGATCGTTTTAATGCCTCCTTTGTCTCCTCATTAGGATCGGTAATTGCGAGCATAAATCTCGAGCGAAGTTGGCCGGATGAGCGGGTCGGTGGATCCAAGCTGATGGTATCGAGTGCGATGTGCGATTCCGTTATGGTATGATGAATGTTACTGAGAACTTGTTGAAATAATATTGCACACGGCTATTATAATAAACATATTATGTCTTATATCAAAACTTCGTTTCCCATACAGACAATAAAATTCTTATTTTTTCAAACCAATAAGCCAATTTACAATGAAACTTATACGGGTTAATCGATTATTATATCGATTTTAAATTTTATCTGATAATTCTTTTTTCGAGATTTTGCCTTAGACTGCATTTTTAGTGTCACCGAACTTTTTGGGGGCCGCGAGAAACTTAAAGGGTTCCTGGAGCCGTTTAATCGAAACAACGGGTCGTCGTATCCTTATTCTAAGAGTACAGTGTCTTGGGCCTAACCGAGTGTGCATGTTTAGTGTGTCATGTGAATGTGTCGTGGCATTTTGAGGATCGGCCGGGAAAAATAGTACCTACAGTATGATTGATGATGTTTACTGACCGGTCACAATTCATCCGTCCATTTTAGGGTTTTTATTAACCTGGCACCGTTATGAGTTGCTAAATAAATATAACATGAAAATATTTTAACGCTTTATTTACTGAGAGAGGACACATTTTTGTTAAACCATTAACACTCAATAAAAAACAAAATTCATTAATTTACCATCACTAGGTAGGTTTAAATAATATATAAACAAAATTCACAAAATATACAAAGTGAATCTGGAAGGGGAATCACCCGCTTCTGAGTGTTTTCTGTGGTAGTTAGCAAATTAAATTATGATGTCTGTAGATATATAGGGTTTTATTAATTATTGTTAAACAAGTTTACAATCTATCATATTTATGTATAGAAAGTCATTTGCCAAATATAATCACACAATGTTACAAGTGACAGACAAACAGTTAAACAACCTCTGTTTGTGCTCATGTTTAATGAGCAAGTATTTAAAATATTTACCGATATACTTGTAGTGCAACTCAACAAACAGATCACTGTTATCGCCTTTACCTTTGTATATTTTTACGATTTAAACACATTTATTGTCAGTACTTACTGAAATATACCGCAGCAGATTTATCACGCGGACCAACCACTATTGCACACCATTTAGTTGAGATATGGCACTATTCTGGAAGAAACGTGAGCAGGTTAATTTAAACTTGAAAAATATATGTGTCTTAACGTATTTTAAATTTACGATACGGTGCGCTTATAATGTAAAAGTTTATTTTCTAAAGTTTAATCCATTAACTACCTACTTCATATATATCAACAACAGACTTGTATTGCTTGGTTACATTGATAAGGTGACATATTATAAGGAGGAAAGCTTTGTATCTTTGTATTTTTGTATGTTTGTAACGAATAAACTCAAAATCTTTCGTCATTAGAATGCTACATTAGCGTTGAGTAACATAGAATATATTAAAAAAAATGTGCACCTGTGCGAAGCTGGGTCGTGCCGCTAGTAATTTTATAAAAAATATGATGAGTCCACGATGAGTCTTTACATTTAATTATTATTATTCCTTACGGCTAAGTTGGTAAGGCACTTGGCCTTCAAATCAAATGATGCTAAGTAATGATAAGGCCGAACCTTTTCAGCTTATAAGTAAGCATACTTACTTATTATTTTTCTTTTCGATTTGTATAATACTAACAAAATATGGATCTCAGTTACTTTAAGTTACTGTTAGTTAATTTGATACTTTGAGAAAATATAATAGATGTAAGTCTTTGATTCAAAATTCAAAATCATTTATTCAGTTTAGGCTACAAGTAGCTCTCGTGAATGTCACTATGCCATCGGTTTATAAGTCTACTCTGGGCGGTGTGGGGTGGATTCTAGTAAATAATATTGTCAAACTAGTTTTTATATGCGCCTTATTCTTTGATCTCTTTACAAAATTAGAAAGACATATTTCTTTGAGATCACAATATCGATAACTGTGTAACCACAACAATAGATTATACTCAGGCTTCGTCCTCGGGATTAGCAAATAAACTTGTAGTAGCGCCTAGTAGATCGCCAGTCACGCACTTTATTTGAGGGTAGACAAAAAACAAAAAACATTCGATGTCGATCCTAGCCGATACCGGCTCGCACCGCACGCGTCATTCGCTTTTTAGTGCTCGCCACGAACGCATACGTACGTGTCATTTAAAACGCGCATATCGTTAAAAGTGAAAAATCATGCCTAAACGCAAAAGTGAGGACAGTGTCGATAAATTGTTAAAGAAAATAAAGAAATTAGAGAAAAAAGTGAGACGTAAGTGTCAAAGTCGGAGCCGGTCAAAATCTTCGGATGATCGTTATTGTTCGGAAAATGAAGGTAAACATTATGAAATTATAAGTGTTTTTACGAATATTGTTTGTTCAAAGATGTAATAGGTACTACTCGGGAATATTTCTCACGTTTGATTTATTATGAATATCATTAATCAAGAACAAGAGTTTAATTAATTGCTTCTTATAATAATGGGCGCACATCACCCATTTGAAATTATAACATATAAAATAAAAGAATACCTTATATGCAATAGTAGGTTCTATGGAAAAAAGGGTTTGCGTACTTATCTCTGGAGCGGTAGGTAGGTACTACCCGAAAATTACATTTGAGTTTTTTCTTTCCTAACTGGATTTGCGTACTTTTCATTGGAACTGTACTATCCAAATATATGTGTTACATTAGGTTGCGCATATTCTTTGGTAATGTAGGTACTACCTACCTAACGAAAATATTATTACAATGGTGATACATGGGTTTGCGTACTTTTCAATGGAACTGTACTACCCTTTGTAATGATTTGTATTAGTTCCCAATACAATTATGATTATTTTTTATACAAATCATGTTAATAACCTTCTATCACCTACCCGGATTTTGCGTACCTCTCTTTGGAGCTGTACTACCCGAAAATTAGTTTTGCGAACAGTACTTTGGTCCGTTTCTTAACTAATACTATTACATCGGCCGATTCCAGAACGACAACCGGTTGTAGCTGGTGGCGATATATCTAAACTGCTCGATGGATCTGTCGATACGCTTGCAAACGAAGACGTTGCTGGGCCATCTTCGGTGTGTTCAGTTGACGCCGTCGCCACCGACACCACCGTTACCGCTACTGTCACCGACGTGACCGCTACGGTCACTACTGACGCCTCCGCTATTGCTGGCCCAAGCACGAGCATTGAACCATTACTCAACCAAGAGGTTTCTGCAGAGCCTGTAGCCACAGATTTAGCAATGAACAGTTTTCTACTTGAAATTTTAGGCGATGATCCAACAACAACCAAGACTTATGGACCTGAAATTCATAAAGATTTGGCTGTCCGTTTAGAACATATTTCCACAAATGGATTGAGTAAAGAACTCCGTAAGGAGATCAACGATAAGTATTTATTGCCTGCAAACTGCAAACTAATTAATGCACCAACTCTTAACGCAGAAATAAAAGCAGCTGTTGCGGAGGCTATTGTAAAACGCGACAAGAATATCGAATTGCGACAAAAGCAGATAGCCGTCGCCATTGCATGCCTAAGTCAAGCAATAAATAAACTGTTGTCGAGCATCAGCGCTGATCCTAATTTGATTAAATTGTTAATGGATACAGAGCGTATATTATGTGATTCACAGCATAGTGACTCAGTAGTGCGTAGAAATTTTATTCTTTCATCCTTAAAGAAGGACATGAATGAGCAACTACGCAATACCAAACCAGATAGCTTATTATTTGGTGAAAATTTGTTAGAGACGATAAAAACTGCCAAGGCGATTAATAAATCGGGCGCTGACTTAAAGACTCCAGCTCGCAAGCCACAGGCACCGATGATTAATAAGAAACAACCAATTGCAACGAACACATCGAAGAATTTAAACTGGAAAGGTCCTTATCCTACTCGGAAGCCGCCGAATCCTCCGAAGACGACAGAGCGGCCTCCGAACAGGAAGCCGCCGTCGAACTCCTACAGAGCGTCGCAGCATCAGCCGACGCGAGGCCGCCGCTAGATGGGGTAAAATATGCAGGCAGATTATCTTCTTTTCATGACCAATGGTCATTAATCACAAAAAATCCGTTGGTGTTATCTTGCGTAAGGGGCTATAAAATTCCTTTTATAGCTCCTGTCAGCCAGTCAAATATTCCTCTAGTAAAACAGTGTTCTGCCACAGAAAAATATAATTTTCTTGAAGCAATACGAAATTTATTGTCTATAGGTGCTATTTCTAAATGTGAACACACAAAAGGCCAATTCCTTTCAAGTGTGTTCTTGGTACCGAAGCCAAATGGTAAATTTCGTTTTATTTTAAATTTAAAAAACCTAAATAAATTTATTAAAACTGACCATTTTAAAATTGAAGACTTGCGCACTGTTTTGAAATTAATTACAAAGGATTGCTATATGACTAAAATTGATCTTAAAGATGCTTATTATTTAATAAAAATTCATCCTGATTCAAGAAAGTTCCTAAGGTTTCAATTTGAGCAGGAACTCTATGAATTTAACGTATTACCATTTGGCCTCAGTACAGCACCATTAATTTTTACTAAAATTATGAAACCTATTGTCCGCTTACTACGACTGGCTGGATTAATATCAACTAATTATTTAGATGATTATTGGCTAATGGGACAATCTTATGAGGATTGTTTACTTAATACGTCATTGTCAAAAAAGTTAATAACTTCTCTTGGCTTTTTAATAAACGAAGAGAAAAGCTCAATGATACCGAATACTAAATGTACATTTTTAGGATTTGTACTCGACTCAGAAAAATTTCAGATCACGTTACCTGTAGAAAAAATTATTCGTATTAAAAACGAAATAGAAAGATTTATTTCCCTTAAGCGATGTAAAGTTCGAGAATTTGCTCGCTTCATCGGAGTATTAGTTTCCATTTGTCCAGCTGTAGAATACAGTTGGCTATATACGAAGCTGTTTGAACGTATTAAATATCTAAATTTATTAAAAGACGATAATTATGATAAATACATGCATTTACCATTAGAATTACAACCTGACTTACAGTGGTGGCATACCGCAATTCAAAGACCTTTCAGTAAGATAAGACAGGACACTCATGATCTGGAAATTTTCTCAGACGCCTCAACTACGGGGTGGGGGGCTGCTTTTACGGATGAGAAGGCCAGCGGGTTATGGACAGTTCAGGAACAAAAAATGCACATAAATTATTTAGAGATTAAAGCAGCCTTTTTTGGTCTAAAAGTGTTTGCCAATGAATTATCTAATTGCCAAATTCTACTTCGGATCGATAACACGACGGCCATCTCATACATCAATCGAATGGGTGGCATTCAGTTCCCCCACCTCACAGAGGTTACTAAGGAATTGTGGCAATGGTGTGAATGTCGGGGTATATATGTTTTAGCCTCTTATATAAGTTCATCAGATAACAAAACGGCAGATACAGAATCCAGGCGTGTACACCCGGACATTGAGTGGGAATTGGCAGACTGGGCATACAATAGGATACTGTCGTCATTTGGTGCACCTAATATAGATTTATTCGCTAGTCGAATAAACAAAAAATGCTGTAACTATGTTTCCTGGCATAAAGATCCGGATGCAATGGCAGTTAACGCATTTACGATAACTTGGTCAAATTACTTTTTCTATGCATTCCCACCTTTCTCCATAATTTTAAAAGCTTTAAGTAAAATAATATCTGATAAGGCTACGGGTATTATGGTTGTGCCATTGTGGCCTACACAACCCTGGTATCCAGTTTTCAAAAGCCTTTTGTTATCTGATTTAGTTATTCTCGAAGCAAATAAAAACCCAATAAATTTTTATTCTAGCAACCGCAACATACACACCAAGCTTACCCTGGTGGCAGGGATATTATGCGGACGGCGTGGTTAAGGAGAAGTGTACCACCATCTGCGATTGATGTTATGATGGCTTCACTGTCAGATAATTCTTTTAAACAATATGATGTCTATTTAAAGCGTTGGTTTATTTTTTGCAATAATCATAACTATGATTTATATACAGCGTCTATTCCACAAATAATTTTTTATCTTAATCAGCTTTACGAAGAAGGACTTAATTACGGCTCTCTGAATTCCTGTAGATCAGCGTTGGCCCTAATAATGGGCAACAGCCTTGGTGTAGATGACCGAATCAAAAGGTTTTTTAAAGGAATATTCCGCTTGTGTCCACCTTTACCTAAATATTCCGTAACTTGGGACACATCCATAGTAATTAATTATTTAAGTCAATTATATCCTAATGAAACACTAAACCTTGAAAAATTATCAAAAAAACTTATAACTTTACTTGCACTATTAACAGCACACAGAGTGCAGACTTTTTCAAAAATAAATATAAAAAATATTGAAAAACTCTCTTCTAGGGTGAATATTAAGATCCCTGACTTTTTAAAAACTACACGGAAGGGATTTTGCCAGCCAATTCTGGTCTTACCGTTTTTTGAAAAAAGACCGGAAATATGCCCTGGTAAAACTTTATTAACATATTTAAGCAAAACGAGCTCTCTTCGTAAAGATAATGAATCACTCTTCATAAGTTTTAGAAATCCACATAAGGCTGTGGGCTCACAGACTATAAGTAGATGGCTCAAGGAGACCTTAAATGATAGTGGAATCGACGTTAGTATTTTTACAGCGCATAGCACTAGGCATGCCGCCACATCTGCGGCTCATAACTTGGGTGTCAGTCTAGATCAAATAAGAAGAACCGCTGGATGGAGCGGTTCTTCTAGTACATTCTATCGGTTCTATAATAGAACTATAAGTAATGTTAATTCAGAAGATGATTCCCTTCTCGCAAGAGCAATTATTAATGGAAATAGTTGTAGAAATTAGATAATTTCGAAAATTATTTACTTTTAATTATGAATCAGTAAGTAAAATATTTCATTCTCTAAAAGTCTACAAGTTTATTTGCTAATCCCGAGGACGAAGCCTGAGTATAATTAATGATTAAACGAACTTACCTTGTACGTGAAGTTCTATCATAATTATGCGAAGGCTTCGTCCGAAGGGATTAGCACCCGCCCTCCCCATTTGATGTATCATTACCCCTGTTTCTGAAATATTTTCCTGTTCTCTAAACTAAATGACGCGTGCGGTGCGAGCCGGTATCGGCTAGGATCGACATCGAATGTTTTTTGTTTTTTGTCTACCCTCAAATAAAGTGCGTGACTGGCGATCTACTAGGCGCTACTACAAGTTTATTTGCTAATCCCTTCGGACGAAGCCTTCGCATAATTATGATAGAACTTCACGTACAAGGTAAGTTCGTTTAATCATTAATAAAACGCAAAATTGCAACCGAACTCATTACAGCGGGGAGCTGTAATCATTCCTCCCGCAAGACATTATTCGATGTGGAGCCCACATTCATTTGTTTTTCGGACTAACGCAGCCGCTCTGATTAATATTAAAAAGTTGGGACGAGTTCTCTCATCGTGAAAGATTAGCAAAGTTTACATGGGCGCTGAAGGGCGCTGTTTGCTTAGGAGATGGGAAATTACAGCTTAAAGTCCTGCTCCCGTTTAGGCCTTTGAATATTGCAAGGAGTTCCAGTTTCTCGTATTGCTATTCATGATACTTGTTTGGGTGTTGGTAAGCATTGATCTTTGCTTGCGGCATTACTTTCAAATGTTGATGATTGCTTTATTTGTGAAGTGAACCATCGTAGTTATTGACTTAAACTTGTTTTTCTTATTAAACTTAACCATGTTATAACTAGAGTTTCTCTTTCTTTCCAATTATAATAATAAACATTAATTTCTATAGTTTACGCGAGCACTATACATTGAAATAAAACATTCTTTGGACTGTTTGCAAATTCATTTAATTTCGTATAAAGAGCTTTATTACAGTACACTAATTTACTGTGATGTAAAAACGACCTTGTGTGTTAAGGCTCGATGGAAAATAGAGAAAACTAAAAGTGGTACGATATTCTTGTACACAAAAAGAAAATTAGTTGGATAACCGTCGGTCTAATACGATTCCAGCCAAACCAGTCGTTATTGATATTACTCGGATAATTTGTGTAATTTTGTGTCTAGCCTTCTGCAGGATAAGTAATTCAAGGCCACAGGATGCCGTGTGTTGACAACTCGAACAAATTATGTTCTTATCAGTATTTTATGCCAGCAAAATTATCTCTCTATCTGAACTGAACGCTTTCACAATACGGTTCGTTATCTATACTAATATTATAAAGCTGAAGAGTTTGTTTGTTTGTTTGTTTGTTTGTTTGTTTGTTTGTTTGAACGCGCTAATCTCAGGAACTACTGGTTCGAATTGAATAATTATTTTTGTGTTGGATAGTCCATTTATCGAGGAAGGCTTTAGGCTATATAACATCACGCTGCGACCAATAGGAGCGAAGCATCAGTGAAAAATGTTGCAAAAACGGGAAAAGAGCCTAAAAAATTAAAAATGCTGCCGAAAGTCACTATTCCACGCGGACGAATTCGCGAGCACAGCTAGTTTTATTATAATTATAACAAGTCGAGGAGCTCAACGACGCGGTGTTTAACACGATATTAAGCAATTTTCGCAAATGCAGGTTTATTGGGTGGGTGACCAAACATTTATCATATTGTTTGTTGGTCACGGCTGCATTGGCTGACGTTAACAACTACCAATCCGGGGCCGCTTGGTGGTTTTTAGTTTATTCTCCATCCATAGGGAAGGCTGGTGCCCAGCAGTGGGGACATAAAATGAGCTGGTGATGATGATGGGGAACACACAGTGTTTCAGTGTTACCACCATTACCTGCGCGTCTATTAATATTGGGTCCTTACTTATGAAATTGACGTTTTTTTCTCACTTATTAATAGGTGTATTACTTTTAAAAGTTAATACCGGTTGTTAATATTATTATACACTTTTAATTAGGACTATGTTACTTAGGCTTCATTTTGTCTTTATCGCCCAACATTTTTGATTGACTTCTTTTTTGTTCGCAAAATTGACCTTTTGTTTCATTGTAGCTTTGAAGGGTCTTGATTTTTTCTCTTTTTAATGTCTGCCATATTTAGCTAGTGAAACAAACACACTACTCTACATTTTTTATAGTGTTAACATAAATAGATGTTAAGAAAATTTAAAAAACGTTACTATTAAAAATATAATTTTATAAAAAATCTTCATACAAAACGTCAATTTCATAGGTAAGGACCTATTATAGTCTTTCTGTCTCAAACGCTTAGTATTTTTCCAATATCAGACAGTTCGTTGTAAACTCGCACATTGTTATTTACATCCAATCGTGAAGCAATCTGCCGCTGCAGCTGCGTCCCGACATGTAAATGCAAAGGGTTTCTTCAGCACAAACTAGAAAGTTCAATGTAGTCTTTTATTAATAGGAATAATTTAAAAATCTGTTTTGACTTGTAAATCATACCTAAGTCAACTTCTTCAGAATTATACTTCGCGCCTCGTCCTCGAGATTAGTAGTAAATTATTTTATATTGTTACTTGTAGTATCGCATAGATGTCACCACTCCTGCACTATCGTTGACATTTAGTTTTTTTTTTTTTTGTTGTGGGTATTCCTATCTTACTCTATGGCGCCATTGCCTCGCGTTCGCCATTCGCATTTTAGTGCTCGACCACTCCAGTCACTTTAAATTTCTTCCGTGTTCAATCGACTGTTTTCGTACGCAAAATGCCGTAACGTAAAAATCCTAAGACTTGTGAAGAAGAACTTGAACATATAATGAAAAAACGCGCAAGCTACAGCGCTAAATACGTGACAAAGGAAGCCCGGCGAGTGACTCGCCGCTGTTAACACACAACAACGGACTCGTAAACTCAGGTAACGAGTGTTTTATTAACTTATCAGTGTCTTAATTTTGGTACATACAGAATGCAACCAGAGTTAGCCGTTGGGGCTTCTTCGACGCATTCAAAAGTAACGGTTGGCGTTGAATCCATTGGGGATTTTCACCTAACCTTGACAAGATAACAATCGTTATCTAATATAAGTGCAATGCCATTATTTAATGTTTTCCAAATACGCACTTTTTGCTCGTACCTAGTTAAGTATAACGTATTAACGTTGTCTTATATCCACACCTATGCCGCAATTATCTGATTGATTGTCTGAAGAACTCGATAATGCTGAGCTAGTTGGCTTTACCCATGAGGTACAGGCGCCTGCTGACGATAGTCTTGTAGATGCAATGACTCCCCCAGAAGCGCCCTGTACGTCTTTGAGGGCTCCAGCCCTTCATACTACCAACAAAGATGGTAATTTGGACACTGATGTCCTTGAAATTCTGGGTGACGATCCGTTGCTCACAGAAAAACTTGGCAAAGACATTCGGCAAGAGCTTGCTTGCCGACTTGAACACACATCCACATAGGGTCTTAATAAAGAGGATCGTAAAGAATTGATTTCGAAATACTCGATACCCGCCAATTGCTTGCGTATTAACCCCCCAAAAATAAATACCAAAATCAAAGTGGCTATTCCTGAAAACACTGTTAAGCGAGATAAAGGTATAGAAGCCAAACAAAAACAGATAGCAAGTGCTATTTCCTGCCTAGGAGAAATCATTACTGCCCAACTTACGTCAAAGGACATGGACAAAGAAACGCTTTAAAAGCTTATGGATCTCAGCCGATGGCTATGCGATATTCATCATGGGGTCTTCTTAACAAGAAGAAACTTCATCCTTTTTTATTAAAAAAGGATCTTAAAGAACACCTTAGCAATACTAAGATTGACACCTTTTTATTTAGCGAAACGTTACGTACGATCATTCAATTCGCACGAAATTAATTTAAGCTTACCTTTTGATAAAAGAATGCAAATTATAACAGAATTGGAAAACTTTTTGAAGATTAGAAATTGTAAAGTCCGGAAGCTCGCCCAAGTCACTGGCTTGCTAGTATCAGCATGCCCAGGTGTATTGTATGGGCTACTTGACACTAAGGATTTAGAACGCTGTAAATTTCTTAACCTGAGAAATGACGACGACTATGATAAAACAATGAATATTCCTGTTACACTGTATCCGATATTCAATGATGGTTAAACAACATAGGTCACTCAGTGCGCCGCATTAGGAATGACGAAAATAGCACTGAAATTTATTCTGACGCCTCAACGACGGGGTGGGGTGCGGCCTGTCAAGATGAAACAGCGAGTGGCCAATGTTCTAATGATGAGCGGTTAAAACATCTACATTATCTCGAACTCTTGGCTGCTTTCATTGCGCTGAAAACGTTTGCAAAAGGCTTTCAAGGCTGCCAAATTCTCCTGTTCATAGACAATTCTACTGCAATTACCTACACAAATCGAATGGGTGGGATCCGATTCCCACACCTTACACAGATAACCAGGGAAATTTGGCAGTGGTGTAAAGATCGTAAGCTGTTTATTTTCGCATCTTATATCAAATCAAGCGATAACGTCATCGCAGATGCGGAATCACGCAAATCTCACCGGGACATTATGGGAGTTAGCAAACTGGACTTTTTCAATGCTTGATAGAATCATTTGGTATTGCTGATATTGACCTGTTCGCAAGCCGCATAAATAAAAAGTGTGAAATTATATCTCATGGCATACAGACCCTGATGCTATAAATATTGATTCTTTCACCATAACATAGAGTGGTTTGAATTTTTATGCGTTTCCTCCCTTCTCTATTATATTAAAAGTATTAAAGAAAATAATTTCTGACAAAGCAAAAGGTATCATGGTTGTTCCTTTGTGACCTACGCAAAATTCAAAATCATTTATTCAGTTTAGGCTACAAGTAGCTCTTGTGAATGTCACTATGCCATCATACGCCACCATGGTATCCCGTATTTAAAGCCCTTGTGGTCTCCAGAATTATAACATTTCCACCTCATAAACGCACGATAATTTCCGATTCCAGCTCTTGGTGGATACAATAATCCATTACCCTGGTGGCAGCAGTCTAATCCGAGACGCGCTATCAAAAATTTGCTTAAGTCCCTACTGTGGTATATTTTACCTAGTTATATAATGAAGCCTGTCAATATGGCACCCTGAACTCATGCCGATCAGCGTTGTCGCTGTTACTGGGTCCAAACATATCAAAAGACTGGGTGTATTTCGTCTCCGACCACCGTTACCAAAGTATAATTACCTGGGATACAAATTGCGTTTTGGATCAATTGAGTCAATGGTACCCCAATGAAGACCTAACATTGACCAAAAAGACAATAACATTACTGTCACTTACAACTGCCCATAGAGTTCAGACCTTGTCAAAAATAAATATTAAGAATATACATTCATCATCCAGCCGTATTACTATTACAATCTCCGATTTAATTAAAACATCAAAACCAGGCTGCAAACTGCCAACACATTATATAACTTTTTTCAATAATAAACCTACTATATGTCCTGGTAAAACTTTGTTATGTTACTAAATCCGAAACACCGCGGGTTGGAGCGGCAACTCCACTGTGTTTGCACGGTTCTATAATAGACCTGTTTTGAACGACGATTGTACATCTTTACCTCATTCTATTTTGATGCTTAGGTATTTTATGTAGCAATTTACAATACTGATTGATTTGAAAAATTTAAATTAGGAACTGTTATGATTATTACAAGAATAATTATATATTAGTTAAATTACTGATCTACATAATGTTGTTTAATTAAGTATACAAATAAACCTACATTAATTCGAAAAGTATTTCCATTGATGATATTTCCCACATTATTACTACTCTCAAAGTCTACAAGTAACAATATAATAGTAGATTGTACACCAAGGGGATAAAGTACTGTATTATTATGTCACGGGCGCGATATTTGAATCCTGAGCGTAACGAAGGACTCCAGATTTAACTCCCGAGCGTAGCGAGGGGGTTTTGAGTTGATTCCCGAGCGAAGCGAGGGAATTAAAATGGAGTCCTGAGAGCAGTGAAGGATTTAAGCGCGCCCAAGGCAAAATCAGTTTTATCCCTGAGGAGTATACTCTACTTTTCTCACCTTTTGCGAGACAATAAAAACCAAGGCTACTAGAAAAAGTATTTTATTTATTAAAATACTATTTTCATTACTAATTATATATAATTGGCACAGTAAATAACAATAAAAAGTAAATTAAAAATTAAAATTGATGTTTGATACATTAGTCCAGTTATGTAAAGATATGGTTATATTTTTTGGTACGCTTATGTTAGTTGAGGTGGAATTTATTTGAGTAGCAGCACCCAATACATCAGAACCTTGCGTGTGAGGGTCGTTTGGCACAGTAAAGGTTGGGGAAGGTGGTGCTTGAGGCAGTGGGCTTGACGGGATATATTTTGAGCTAGATGGCTGTGGTGGCAAAGGTTTCCAAGGATCATCAATAATGGACGTAGTTTTCAGATGAATGTTGTCACCAATACGACAGCTTATCTTGTTTTTGTTTTGTATGGAATTCTCTATGTAGCCCTCCGCTACTGCATCGGATTTCCAGCCACCATGACGTTTTATCTGGGCCATATCTGCTCCTGAATCTGCCAACAGACTTGCCGATGTTCTCCTCAAACAATGACCCGTATAGAGCTCGGGATTTTGCAATTTGAGGTATTTTGCAATTTCTTTTGGCATAGCGCTGATTTTATTCTTGCCAATGACTTGCCTGGTGCATTTGCCATTACTGTAACCGATAAAAAATCTGTTGGTGTTTATATTAGAGGGGCGCAGAGCTTGGTACTTTTCAATAATTCTTGCATAATCTTCACGAACTATGAACGAACGTTCTCTATTTGTTTTGGTATCTGGTAAGTTAATCAGCAATAAATCTGCATGTTTTTTGATATCATTGACTTTTATGTTTACGAGTTCATTTCCACGACATGCGCCATTCACTCCAAAAATCAAGGCTACCTGTAACAAAAAATAGGATTGTGAGTAAATAGATAGATACACTACTACATTTTTTGACCTTTATATTATAAAAAAGCTTGCGACAAAACCTTAGAATGTGTATTTTTTAAATGTGTGCCATTTAAATACCCTTTTATTCATTATCTATTTTATAGAGCTATTATAGGTAGGTACTAGAAACGTAACTAAAAAGTAGGCAGTACTCATACTTACTTTCATGGCCAGAAAGCTGTGATCAGGAGCCTCATTCAGAAAAGTTTCCACATCTTGCGCTGTCAATACTTTTGACTTCTTTGCTCGATGACCATCTGATTTCCTCTTTAAAAATGCCAATAACTTGCTATATGTATTTATCTTAATGTCGTGTTTGATGCTTATTGTTAACCTGAGCATCGAATAGATACATCACAGGCTGCTGGACTTCTTTGTACACGATAAATACTCGAAATAAACAAGAAGCACTGACTCCGACACAGACTTTGCGCCTTTTGCAGTTTTCCATTTGTGGAAATCGTCGTAAGCTTTCAAGCATTTTTACGAGGCGCGAAGTATAATTGATGATTAAACGAACTTACCAGTAAGTGAAGTTCTATCATAATTATACGAAGCGCCTCGTCCGAAGAGATTAGTAACTCCCACCCACCCTTACTCTGCCATTATTCCCGTTACTAATCTCTAGGAAAATACATCAAAAAAAAAAAAAAAGTGAATCTCTAAACTAAATGACAAACGCGAGGCAATGGCGCCATAGAGAAAGATAGGGATACCCACAACTAAAAAAAAAAAAAAAAAAAACTAAATCTCAACGATAGTGCAGGAGTGGTGACATCTATGTGATACTACAAGTAACAATATAAAATAATTTACTACTAATCTCTTCGGACGAGGCGCTTCGTATAATTATGATAGAACTTCACTTACAGGTAAGTTCGTTTAATCATCAATAATACTTCTCTTCGCTGTATTATTCTGAAAATATATTCCAGCATTATAAATATTGGCAGACAGGTTAATAATAACAGGTTTGTTATAAAATTAACATCATCATCATCAAAAAAACAATAAAATTAACATAAATAATATAAATTAACAATAGTAATTTTTAGCTTAGTTCAGAACAGCTAGTTTCAAATAAAATCAAGGATCTTTTTTCATTGTCATATAAAGAAAATGATTTCAAAAGTTGTACGTAGATATTTATTTAGTAATTAGTCTTAAGTTATGACATACATCCATAAAAGGTGGGACCTCAACCGATTTGCGACAGGCAGGGCCAAGACGCTGAGAAAGACAACGAAAGCGTTGGTGAGACAATTTGAATTCATTCTACCCATGCTGGTTGGATACAGTTGGAGATCGAAAGAGACGGAAGGTAATGGGAGAGAACTTTACCTTCTCTCTCGTTTCTTTTTTAATATTTGGGTAAGCAAAGTGCCTTGATCTCACCTGATGTTGAGTGATGATAAGGCCAATTGGTGGAAACGCTCTTCACCCAGATCCTCAACTACTGAGGCGCTGGCTATCTTATCTCTAGCTGCCGGAATACAACAATGCTACAAACGTTGATGTTATGGCGACATATTTAGATAAGATCATGGCAGCTAGCCAGGCGGGCAAACAAGCCCTACCACCAACCAAACTGAGTACACAAACATGTACCCCCCGCTGGGAATCGAAACCGGGACCTTTGGGTCTAAGCTGGTGGTATAAACCACTAGACCACAGAGGCGGTTAAAAGTGGGTAGGGTAGTGGCATCAGTGGTCGACACTCTAAGGCCAGTGGTCGACACTCTAAAGCCAGTGGTCGACACTCTAAGGCCAGTGGTCGACACTCTAAGGCCAGTGGTCGACACTCTAAAGCCAGTGGTCGACACTCTAAGGCCAGTGGTCGACACTCTAAAGCCAGTGGTCGACACTCTAAGGCCAGTGGTCAACACTCTAAGGCCAGTGGTCGACACTCTAAGGCCAGTGGTCGACATTCTAAGGCCAGTAGTCGACACTCTAAGGCCAGTGGTCAACACTCTAAGGCCAGTGGTCGACACTCTAAGGCCAGTGGTCGACACTCTAAGGCCAGTGGTCGACACCATTTACTTAGTCACAGAATAACTTAGATTTCTATTAAAATTTCACGGGATGACAGCTATGCAGCCTTTGTAAGTTTTTTTTTCTTGTAGTTGATGGCTTCGTGCGATTAGCACATTTAACCAGTGTCAAAGTAATTTTTCTTACAAGTAATACATAAATAAACAATATTTCCTTCCTGTATGATGATGATAAATGATAATAAAAATGAGAAGTGAGAGAAGTGAGAAATGATATACCCCCAACCCCTCGAGTATCACAGTAAAGATGTAAGGCTTTACTAAGTCCTCGGGCGTACTTCTTGAGAGAATTTGAAAAGTGACGTTGCACTGTTTTGTTTTATTTGCCAACACTCATGCACACTCACGAACACTTAACGGTCCATCCATATGGATGTTTGTTACTCTTTCACGTAAAAACTACTGAATGGATTTAGATGAAATTCGGTATACAGATAGGTTATAACCTGGATTAACATTTTTATCCCCATATTCTTACGGGAACGGGAACCACGCGGGTGAAACCACGAGCAGCCACTAGTTTTCTATAAAAACGGCAAAAAAATATTACGTTTGTTGTATGGGAGCCCCCTTAAATGTTTATTTATTTATTCTATTTTTAGTATTTGTTGTTATAACTATCACGGTTTATGAGATACAGCCTGGTGACAGACGGACGGACCGACGGACGGACGGACAGCGGTGTCTTAGTAATAGGGTTCCCGTTTTACACTTTAGGTTCTGTGCAATTATCTTGGGTTATTAAAAAAAATAGGTTGTTAAAATGTAAGAAGCATTGTCACCGCAATGGGAAACGTACGTATTGAAACGCTTTCTTAGTTGCTCCTTTTGTTTATTTTCAATCGCGAAGCAATCCCGCCCGCAGCTGCGCCTTCAGCGACATTCCCTTCACTACTGCGTTTGAAATAGAGTTTAATAATAATGACCATATAGCTTATTTTTAAAGTGACTTGAACTAAATGCCATTAAACCTAGTAATTGCCTGCAAAAATTGTTTGCTTAAAAAAAGTATGTTCAACAGATATGATTTATATTTTATGATTATATTTGTTTTTGCAAAATTTTACGCCACAATTACACTACATTTGAAATAAAAAAAGATGTCTAATCAGTAGGCTTAGCCAAAGTAATATTAAGAAAACGATAACGAAGTTCGAAAAGAATAAAATGTATGGGATTGACATAAGCCGCGCTAAATCACGTGGTCAATCTTATGTCAATCCCATATATTTTATTCTTTTCGAACTTCGCTATCGTTTTCTTAATGTTACTTTGGCTACCGCCACTGATCTACACACATTCTTATTGCATATTTTTAGGAGTTTCTCACTCACCTCATAAATAAATAAATAAATATTAGAAAACATCACATACATTGATCTAACTCCAAAAACAAGCACTTGTGTTATTGAAATCAGGAACAACGACGCGACGGTACCGCAACCACCCAGACCCGACTAAACATAGAAAAAGTTCGTTTTTCTACATTGACCCGACCGGCAATCGAGAACGGGACCTCGCAGGTGGCAACACCAGAAACTGGGCATGCGAGCCACTTGACTACGGAGGCCGTAACAACCTCATGGTACCAACATTAATAATATCAATTTGAATTTATTTGAAACCTGATATTGTAATATTGTTATAAATTGAATCATTATAACTATTACGACACCTGAAATTATAAAAGATTACGTATGGCAATAGATAGATAGATAGGAAAATGGAAATAGCTAAATAAGTGGACCATAGTTCTACCACCAACCAAACAGAATGCTGAGAGTAATTATAGTAAATAGCTTTAAACATCTGGTTGTTGGCTTGTGTTATTAAACCGCACCATTAAGCGGTTTCTATTTAAGTTAATATACGTACTCCCACCATGAAACCATTAGACAAAAACCGGTGAGCGGACTACCAGTCTCCCAGAACACAGAAGGCAGTTATTCGCACTTTGTCACACTTCCACAAGATGGAGCAGTCTAACAGCACATGTTTTCCCTCCATCCTATGACATGGGGTCCTTCAAACGGGTGGTTTTTTTTTCGGAGAGATATTGCTGATTGCCTCAAACGGCATTTTCAGCTTCACCGAGCTTTTTAGGGGCGGTGAGATACTTAAAGGGTACCTTAAGCCGTGTGAAACGAATCACCTTCGGAGGTTTTCTAGAAGGAACGGCATCGCACACTTAAAAGTGCGTGTCCCCGTGCCCTACTAGATTCTCCGAAGGGTTCGGATCGGATCGGACCGGTGGCTGCATGGTGAGGTTGACTGAAGCTGCGTTGTTTTCACGCTGCACCAGTTGTCTTCGCGTCTGGACTCCGTTTCCACTTAACATCAGGTGGAGTGGAGTCATTTGCCGAGCTAAGTATATAAAAAAATAAAGTCGCTCTACTCTAGTAGTTTTGACAGTTCACGGTTTTGATATGACAATGATGATATACCGAGTAAGACATAACTCCGTAGCATGCCAAGTTGGAAGTATCGATCAGGTAGCATTCTAATCAAGTAAAATCTAAACAGAGCCAAAAGGCTACACGCTCTCCGAGCGGAGAGGAATCAAGTTGATTAAAGGGCTCGCCCTTTGTGCCTGCCGACTGGAACTGGCAATAATGTTGCCGTCATTACGATTAACATTCTATCTGCTCGTGTACGTTTAACCCGATGATGTTTCGAAGTTTACTTAAAGTTCAACGATTTAATTTGGTTTAGGCAGTAGAGTGAGGCAGCGTGCAACCACTCCTGGTTCAGTGAAGTTAAATCACATAGTTCAGCCGATTACTTGATTTTCAAGCAAGTACTTGGTGCTACTTAATTTTTGAAGGCTAAGTAATTTTAGTTTAAAGCTAAGCCATTTTTAGCTAAGGGGGATATTAATAACAGGACAATAATTAATTTCAAAAGTTTATTTCCGTCAACATTTTAAAACCTGTTATATCCTATCATATATTTAACGTTTACGAGCTACAGTTTTACTCAATTGTTCCAAAAACGTTAACTTTGGATCATCATCATCATCATCGGCCTATCTTAGTCCATTCTGCTGGACATAACTTTGGATGATATGGCTTAAAAACTTATAAAAAGTATAACTTTCAAGACGCAGTAAATGTACTATTCCAATTGTTTAGTGTTATTTGTACATTGCATGTAATTAAATTCAATAAGTATTATATTGAATCACCGGACAAAAATAAATTAAAGCTTTTTAAGTAAAATATGAGCTCAATCTAAACTCCGACATGTTTCAAATGAACTATGCCAAGGAGCGCTAACGCGTTAACTTATGTATTGAGTTGCATAATAACTAGCCACTAGGGGTAAAGCTATCCCACAAGGGCAAACGGCGAGCCGGGGTCGTAACCCAGCTAGCTTGCCCAATGCAGATCGGCGGTTATTAAATTAACGACTGCAACCTTACGACACCGAGCGGCACCGACGGTATAACGAGATGTTTCAATATTAACTCTTCCAACCGAGCAACGCGTATTTGCTTAGCTTTCACGTTTATAAATCAAATCATTCGAATCTTCCTGTGATCTCTAAATGGAAGCCAACTACGTTTTGCATTTATCGTCTAATTTTATAATTCACTAGCGACACGCTCGCGACTTCGTCCGCTTGAGTGAAAACCCGTGAAAATCCGACAGCAGCGCCACCTACCGGATCCAATTGTATTTTCA
The DNA here is from genome assembly GCA_947562085.1 of Eudonia lacustrata. NCBI lineage: Eukaryota > Metazoa > Arthropoda > Insecta > Lepidoptera > Crambidae > Eudonia > Eudonia lacustrata. Next base: position 64,156,765 of record OX387339.1, on the reverse strand, counting down.
AACCATCCAGGAACCCATTGAAATATACACACATAATTTCATCCAAATCGGTCCAGCCGTTTAGTAGGAGTTAGGTGACAAACACACGTACAGATGAATTATAATTCATTTCACGAATTCATTTATTTGTGTTTATTTTAGACCTAATACCAAGTAATACATACAAATAAACTCGAGTTGATACGAAAAAATGTTTCATTAGAATAATATAATTTAATTTGTATGTAAATGCTTAAAGTTTAATCATACGTTTTAACCCTTTACGATCAGAAAGCCAACTTGCAGAACGTCTATAAGGCGACGAATTGGTAATTTACGTGGCGGGATCTTGATTTTTCCCAACAATTACAAAACATGTGAAAGTGATATTTGATGACATGATTTTTCATTTAATTGACTTCATTTTGCTAGTTGCAGAAACACGATTAGTCTACTTTTATAACAGAGAAAAAAATATCAAAGTTACCTCTTTTAAAACATAGATTTGCATTTTACAGGCTAACCAGACCGATTTGAGCATCTAAATTTTCTTAGTAGATTAGTCTTAACATACACTTCAAAATTGAAGTTCATTTTTTAAAATTATTTGTAGTTTTAATTTGAAGGAAAAAAACAGTTTTTCCTAAGGTACGCAAACGCTCGTCTTATAACATATGAGATTTATTGTTTAGCGGTGCGTTGCCCTAAAGCAAGACGTCTACAATGCTTAATGCCTCTGTTTTCTGTTTAGCCAGTCTCTCCGTGGTGAAGGATACCTGGTGGTGCGTCCACTTACCGTCACCACCAGTGAGACGAAGGGCAAGCGCTTCCAAGTTATGTCAAAAAAGGTTTTCCAACATAGTATCTAACCGAAAACAAACGCAACCACTGTTCACACAATTAGTCCAAAACAGCCCGCCGTAACCCCTTTACGTACGGACTATCAACACGATATCGGAACAGAAATACCCATAAGCCCGTCCCATATTCCCTTATAATAAAAATATACATATAAGGCATAACCGAGGAGACCTCCGCAGATATCTGATTATAGGATTGGGGCTCCATCGCATTATCATAATGGATACTCCGGCGACGCCTCGATATAGAAATAGATTGATTCTGAATTTTTTCCGCCGGTCGGCTCCGCTCCGGCGGGGCTGATTGATTTTGGGTTATTGCTTCTTATATTACTATGGGTTTTCGATAATTATACCGTTTGCTTGCAAATATGCTTGCTGTCTCTCCATTCTGGGGGCTTTTACCCTCTTTAAAGTGTTCAGGAAGCACTTAAGAGAGCTGTTAGAGCATCGTATAGTTCAGACATGTCTCTTTGACATTGAGGATACGGTGTCCTTAGAAAAGTTGTAGAATGTATCCCGAAAATGTTACTTTGGAGTTGTCTTTAAAATCAACTAATTATGGATTTAGGAAAAACCCAACATATATATATATAGCATTCCCTCGCTATTGCCTGTTCAGAGCGTATCTGTGGCACACAGATACAGTATACAGAATGTTATGTTATAATCTACATTGATGTCTTGGTTACAGTAAGGTAAGGTAAGTAAGTAAGTAAAGATATCATACATACATACACAGTGTCTCGCCGCCCACAGACACGGTTGCTTTGTAAAAGTCATAACCAGTAAACAGCTAATATTTTCCCAAAAAAACGCTTTGTTTTTTATCAGTACTTCTGGGAGTTAAGGTCAGGATATTCGGGGATCGTGTCCAGCGACATATCGTTAATAATAGAATGAAAATGTATTAAAAGTCTTTAACTAAAGGTGTATGTATAACTACATAACTGTAATATCAGCTACGGTGCCAACTCTGCTACGGTGAATAATTATGGCACATCCCAACTTGAAGACCGCAGCGCGTGACTTCTACAAAATAAAGATATTTGGCGCGTCGCCAAGCCCAGGGATCCGTCTCCACAGCCACTGAACACAGCCAATTTGTTGTAAGACTGTAATAACTGGCCAACTTATCGAGAACTATATAATAGGTGTCAAAACTTTCGTGAAAATCCCACTTCAATGTGGAGGAAGTGTTATGTTCGAGAATGCTCTCAGATGAAAAAAGTTTCTGACATATTTTAAAGTTAACTTTAAACGTTCATCGTTTAATCTCTATCGAGAGAACTTAGCAATTTAATAGGAGAGTAGAGAGTTCAATTTTTGGAGGAAATTTTATCAATTCCAGTAACTGAGGAAAAGTTTCACTTTCAATGAAAATTCATACAGGATATTATTATATAAATGAAAACAACCAGGTTACTATGCGAGACGAGCCAATTTCTCAAAATAATACCACAATCATACCAACGTTCTTAATGTTTAATATTTTTTTTTATTTTTTTATTTTTTTGTTTATTTATGGTACACAACACAGATTATAGCTAAAACATGAATAGGGTACGTATTAGTATATAAAGTATTTTGCCAAACTACAATCCAATAAAGTGTGCACACATCATGACTTAAATATCTAGACTATAAAGATATGCTTTATGTTATAATTTACAATTTAATATTTAAATTATAAATTTTAATTTATAATATAATTTATATTTTAATTTATCAAATATTCAGAAATGGATCATTTATAATTGAGTAGTGGTCTGGTCAATAGAAATATCTTTAGCAACTGTCAAAACGGTTACAGAAATTGTATGGGAATGGGTACGTGCTTTAATTTATAAGTTAAATGTTTTGGAATAATATTATCTGATGTCAATATCCCCTTACATCCGCGAGGTGAAACGGCGGATTTGTATAGGTTAATATAAACAATCCTGAACATAAGTTTCCCACCGTAAGAGTAGCTACCCAGGTTGCCAAGACCAAGTGGCCAGGGATTTAACACTTCCTAAGTCATTCATCGAGGGTCCCGCGGGGCTTAGTCGTCAATCTCCAACCCTTCAGCAATTAGGGTCCAACAGACCCCTATCTGGCTATAATTTTCCACACCACTTGTCCTAATTAGGTCAAACGCTCGCTCCCTCAGGCCCACCCTTGGACACTTTAAGGCGAGGTCTCAGGAAACACTTTAAACTTTCGTGCATGTAATCTTTAGGTTGACGATAAACTAAATTTGCCAGGGATGCCCCCTAATCTTAGAGTATCATTAAATTATGCCAAGCGGAAAATTTTCTATGAATGTAATTTAAACTAATAGCCAAAGGTCGTAAAGTAGTATTTAGGTGTTGTAGGAGTTGAAGATGGTTTATAGTATCCGTTGCAGAAGATTTCCTGTCTTTTCGTGTGATTTGATAGGAATGACAATAATTTTTTATCTAATTCAACATTCAGAAAGTGTTTTTAGTGAAACTAAATAATTACTCGTGTATTAAGTAAACTAGTGGCTTTGCTTGCTCGTAAGAGATCCCGTAAATCTCTTACGGGTACAATGTTATCTCACAAAAGAAAGTTTTATTTGTTTAACTACAGCACAACGAAAGTCACCATCGATCTATAAAAGCAAATTATTAAACCTCACTGAAATGTGGGAAAATAGAACGAATAACGCAACTATTCGTGTCGATATTTCAGTTACAGGCTTAGTAACTGCATTTAATTCATTACCCTTTAACGGGCAATGCAGTTTTAGATTTTCATTGGTTTTCAATCTTACTCCAAGTGCACAAAGTTCAATATTCGGTGGCAACATAGCTGCCATTGCTTTCCTAAGGGTTAAATAGCTCAAATTTAGATTTTAAACATTAGAAATATTAAGAGGAACAGCGAAAGGCTCTTACAACTTGGATTAGAGTATACAATTCTGAATGGCAACCTTCCGCTGCATGCAAATTATATCTTGACGTAGCCTTCCGCCGTAGTTGTCAGCGTTGCCGTCGCGGTCCTAATTCACGTGATAAATAACACATTTTGTTTCGTATTTGCATTAGACGCTAAGACGGAAATTGCTTGCAAAATCTCCACCACGACGCGGAGTAGAGGGGAGCCATTGTTTCATTGGATATGGCATTGTGGGGTTAATATTGTTCTTAGATTTTTTATGTGGTAAGATGGCATTAAAGCATCCAATCCACTGGATGGGAAGTGGTCATCGCCGCCCATGGACATCTGCAGTATGAGGGGAGATGCTTATGCGTTACCGACTTTGAGAGCATAATTTACACGCTCAATGCTATGTTCACATGGCATGTGAACATAGAAAGAAATAAAGTAAATTATTTATTGATATCACATAACAAAACATAATTCACTTAAAGGTAACAAAAATAAAAATAAATAGATATACTACTATATTGTGCACTGTTATGTGATATCAATACTGTACCCAGCTCAGTATGCGCAGCAGGCGGGCCCGGCTGCACTGATATTCTGCTGAACATACGTAGTAGTGACATCATGGTACGGAAAAATAACAAAGCCTTACTGCAACAAGACTACACTATGCTAAAGAGATGTCTTGGTGTTCTAGTGGCACAACGCTTGGCCCGACAAAATAACATAGTCAACGTCAAGTAGTATCACATGCGATCCACAGCTGCGGGCTGCAGTTGCGGTTTGCAGTCTACAGCCGGTATCATAAACGTTATCAACTTCAAATTATTTTTGGTGACCTTGAAATTCAAGTCACCGGTGAGATTCAGCAGTGGCACCAAAAGAACTATTGAAAGTAGCAAAAATGACAGATCCAAGTGTGAAGTGAATCCTCGCCGTCGGTTGCATTCCCAATGAGATGCAAATGCTAGGAGCGGCTGCGGCCGGCTGCCGACGGGTCGCGCGCCGTTATTTGCCGGCGTTTCGCAGGTAACGGGGCGAAACGGGGCGAAACGGGCCGAGCCACTCCGCGACGCGATAAGGATTACGGTTGAGCCCCAACTTATGTATTGCAGGAGAATGTTGTTGCGAATATTTGGCGTGTTTGATTACAATCGGAGCTTGGATGGTGTTTCATGTGTAAGTGCAACTAGGTCTTTGATTAGTTTCCACCTGCTATAATAGTTTGACGAGTTTCCACCTGCGGCTTTTCCCGCTAAAAATTCTATTGTGTCTGAATTCACGGCCGACAACGGAGTAAGTCATTGACCCTGGTAGTTGTCACGAGATGTTAGCCGTTTAAAGGCCTTGTCAAACAGACAGCGAACCGAAAGCGTGGCGAAACCGTGGCGAATGCGAAGTGAGGCGGAGACGTCATACCAGGCGCAGCGAACCGAACCGAACCGAAACCGTGGCGAATGCGAAGCGAAGCGGAGACGTCAAACCAGGCGCAAATAAAAATAGAAAAATTCTCGTTTTCGATGTCAATGTCAATGTCAGTGATCGAATGTCAAAAATAACTCATAAATATTGAATAATAATATAATAATTTATTGGTCATTATACGTCGTGAGGTGTTGGAAAACTTTGATTTTTTGTAAATAAACACAACCGTCACGCCTTCGCCTCCATCACCTTCGCTTCACGTATCGCATTCGCTTTTTGTTTGACGTCGTGCATACAAAGCCAGTTAATACAACTATTTCGCTCACGCCTCGCTTCGCGCGCTCTCCTTGTGTTTGTCATGGCGTCACACGCCTTTCGGTTTGCCACGGTATCGCCACGGATCGCTTCGCCTCGCTTTCGCTTCGCTTGTCTGTTTGACAAGGCCTCAACGCCATGTGCTATCGTTCACGTAGGAAGTCCTAAAGGTACCAGTAGGACGTTCATAGTCTATCTAAACGTAAAAACTCGCACACAGCACTATGTTGCTCATGTTGCTCAACAGTCTTTCAAAAAAACTTACATACGTATTTACAAATTAAAGACCTTTAATTCCATATATACTCGTAAAGTGCAAATATAACAAACCTAAAACTATTGGAAATATCATAAAAAGTTAACAAACTTTATCACTCGGGACAGCATAAATTATTATTTGCATATTTATGTAACAGCAACTCATGTAAACATCACAAAATACAAATATACCGGTCTGGGGAATGCTTATAATCACACATATTTACTTCGGATTCGCATAGGTATAAAGTCAAACCCGATATTGCATTATGATACCAGTGGGATGGACGGCGGTCGAAGTAATAACTGATGTTGCTGAACCAAAAGACATAATTACTTAATTAACACATACGACATGGCCACCCTCTTCCGGCTGCAGCAAACTTATGAAACGGCCATCACAATTTCAACATCAGACTTCTCACTAATTCCAGGCCGCATAGCATGCAGGTTTGTGACAATTTCTGGCAATATTTCACCCGTGCTATTTCATATTGTGGTAAGCCACAATTTCGGCATATCTCCGCAGTGAAACACGTCACGACGTCGCGGCTCCGCTGAAATTCTGGCCGTGCATGCTCCAAATTAGCTTTAGACTTAATTTGCACTCGCATATTGCCACAATAGTAATCTTATAACTCAGGGCGTGACATAAATCGTATCCGTAGGTAAGTGAATGGAGCAAGCGAAAAGTCTAAATTAATCAACATTCTAATTGAATCATCAAAACATTCGCGCTACATGTGATAATATATGTAATGATTTGCTACAAAAAAGTAAGATTGTACACCAATTTATCCTATGTATACCTTTATACATTCGAAGCTCGGGGTAGCTCGAGCTATTTTAATTTGGTCGCCAAATAGATGACCCTGCGCCATACTTCTTAGTGCGTACGTAGATAATAATATCTAGGTTTAACGCTGGATAGGCAACTTACAAACAGTATGTGGACACGACCGTAGCCAAGGCTTACAGAGTCTTTGGCATGTGTCGGTCTACCTATGGCAAGATGTGGAGACTCAACCTCAAAATCATTAGGTGGATCTACATGACGATGGTGAGACCGATCCTCACATATGGCAGCATCGTCTGGTGGCCCAGAACCAAACTGAAGATCTGTAAGAATGCTCTTAGCAAACTTCAGAGAACAGATTGTCTGGAAATCACTGGTGCCTTTAGAACCACTCCAACGGCAGCGCTGGAGGTCCTCACAGACCGTTCACCCCTGCACATTGTAATAGAAACAGAGGCAAAGAAAGCGTTACATAGACTAAAGGTGGCCGGACTGTGGGACGCATCTAAACCTCTGTCTAGACACACAAAATGGGAACCAAGTGACATTCCTGACAGGATCATGGAAATGGTGTGCGATAAAATATCCCCTATATTCATGTTCGAAAATAAATTTAAAGTTTATATTCCAACCAGGGACGAATGAAAACTAGGTCTCCGGGAAAAGGCAGCCTAATCTGGTATACCGACGGATTAAAAATTAAGTTGGGCACAAGGGCAGGCGTCTTTAATAACGACTTCAATGATAGTCAAAGCATGGGAAAATTTGCCACTGTTTACCAAGCTGAAACCTTCGCAATTCTCCTATGCGCATAGCAGAATATAGAATTAGCTATGAAAAAGCGTAATATATTCATTCTGAGTGACAGTCAAGCAGCGCTCAAGTCACTCATATCGCCCCGGATCGACTCTGGCCTTGTTCTAGAAACCACCAAAGCTCTAAACAAGCTAAGTGGACATAACAAGGAGAGATGAATCTGGGTCCCAGGCCATATGGGAATCCATGGCAATGAGATGGCAGATGCACTTGCCAGGGAGGGCTCGGAGACCCTGCTCATTGGTCCTGAGCCATTCGTGGCACTTGCACCAAGTACCATTAACAAGGCCTTAAAAGATTACATCGTCATTACAGGCACAGCATCGAATGGAAAGAGCAGCCGGGTATGAAACACTCCAAATCCTTCTTAGGCGAAAACGCCTTAGGACGGAGTAAGTTCGTATGCGGAGGCAGTAGAAGGCAGGCCCGACTAACCATCATCGGGGCGTTGACAGAGCATTATGCCACAAAACAAATGCTTCACAGAATGCATCTATTAACAAATAGCTTCTGTAAGGCATTTGGAGAGGAAACGGAGTCGATGCAGCACCTACTGTGTGACTGCGACTCTTTTGAATGGGACTCCTGGGGTCGGCCTATCCTAAACCGGGGGACTTCAGGCTCTTTGCTCTTAAGGACGTTGCCAAACTTATGGCATCTATCTTTACAGAGGAAGAAAAATGAAAGGATAGGGTTGCACAAAAGATCCCGATGGGTCGAAGTGCTACTGCGAGAGGGAAACCTCAGCAGGCCCCACTAAGATAAGATAAGATAGTACGTACGTAAATAGATAGAGTAATCATTTATTTGCAAAATACCATGCACACATTTAAAACATAAAACAATTAAAAAATTATGCATAACGAAAAAAAAAATTAAACATAAAACTATTTCGTCATAGGTATAGGGGAAGTGGGGATTTGCTCGTAGAAGGGGTCGTGAACCGTTGGAGTACCCATAAAGTACCGCCGGCGATGCTGCATCCGCAATCTACTTCAAAGATAATCTTCATTCTATCAACTTTACTAACTCTAATAGAAAACATAAAATTGATAATGAAAACGCCTCATCATCGAGTTTTTACCCGACTGCGTCAGAAGGAGGGTTACGTTTTACGAGTGTTTGTATGTATGTATGTATGGCACGCCCTACAGCCAAAACAGCATGGCGGATTTAAATTTATGAGGTGTCGTTGGATTTGTTTTAACAGTGAGAGCGACAAAGGCTATAAAAAATAAAAAATAATAATAAAACAAATAAGAAAGTAAAAATATTGGTCGGGTTAGCTATTAGTAGTCTTGACCCCAAAAAACTGTAAGATCGACCACACGATCAAAATTCTTTAAACGAACTACAACGTCTACGGAATTTAAAGGTCCTAGTCCGATACCAATACTTAAATAATAAAATCTATAACAAATGAGTATTTATAAATACATTGAATATTGATAGTTGTCGCAGGCGGGGAAAATCACCAACCAAAGAGAGTGCGGACTTAATTGAGCTAGCCACGGCCGCTTGGTTGATGATACTCATTTAATATAGATTTTATTATTTAAGTATAGGTATCGGACAAGGAAATATTTCACCTTGCATTCAACATTGCTCAAATTGAATTCTGGGATCGTAGAGCTTGTTTTTTTCTTTTTAGTTTTCTGTCTTTGCAGTTATTTTTAGGGTTCCGTACCCAAAGGGTAAAACGGGATCCTATTACTAAGAGTCCGCCGTCCGTCCGTCTGTCAGTCACCGTCACCAGGCTGTATCTCATGAACCGTGATAGTTAGACAGTTGACATTTTCACAGATGATGAATTTCTGTTGCCGCTATAACAACAAATACTAAAAAATAGAATAAAATAAATATTTAAGGGGGCTCCCGTACAACAAACATGATTTTTTTGCTCGTTTTAGCTAGATCGATAACGGCAACAGGTAGACGTTTGAAATATTCACAGAATATTGAGATATATATTCACTTTAAAAATAAATAATTAAATTAATATTTAAGGGGGCTCTGAATATTTAAGTAGGCCTCTCATGCAACAGACATGATTTTTTTGCCGTTTTTATAGATAATGGTACGGAACCCTGCGTTGGCGAGTCCGACTCGCACTTGGCCGGTTTTTTATGTTAATCCGGTTTTTACGAGTACCTATATAATTGTTTTTTATATAGTTGTTTTAGCAGTCGGGTTTTTTGATTTTATGACGTTTTTAACACTTATTTAAATAACGAAGGTTCGACATAAGTTAAAAGGTGGTGGTTCTTGGTTTTATATTAGCTCGGGCTTAAAGCAAAAATAGGAAAGCTGAACAAAAATAGGCAAAAGCGGCCTCGCTGGTGTCATCGCGTTATTAAGTACTAGCTGTGCTCGCGACTTCGTCCGCGTGGAATAGTGACTTTCGGCAGCATTTTTAATTTTTTAGGCTCTTTTCCCGTTTTTGCAACATTTTTCACTGATGCTTCGCTCCTATTGGTCGCAGCGTGATGTTATATAGCCTAAAGCCTTCCTCGATAAATGGACTATCCAACACAAAAAAAATTATTCAATTCAAACCAGTAGTTCCTGAGATTAGCGCGTTCAAACAAACAAACAAACAAACTCTTCAGCTTTATAATATTAGTATAGATTCTGTGGCGTTGGTTGCGAGTTTCGAGCGGAGCGAGGTGTCGGCTCCCCTCCCGTACCCTGCCGGCGTCCCTCGCTCGCCCGATTGCAGGGGACGCGCGGGCGCTTAGTGTGTTTTGGTTTACTGGCACCTATTTTTAGGTCGAGCCGATCTCATTATTGTCATTTCAAATATTTCTCGCTTCCAAAACCACGCCCAGCTCAGCTTTGTCTGTTCATTTCGCGATCGAGTTCCGGCTTTACAGAAAGCTGCAGAAGGCTGCTTTCCTATTAAAAGAAAAACAAACCAAGTTTTAAAACTATAAAGTCTAAAATAATAGCTCGATGATGCAATGGTTAACGCGCCCGGTCTGCGATTGCTAAGGTTAAACAACTTTTGCAAATGTCAGTCATCGGATGGGTGACCAAAAATTTATGATCGAGGAACGCCATGCCTCGGAATGCACGTAAAGCTGTTGCTAAGCAGTCGTTAACAACCAACAATCTGCACTGGGCCCGCGTGGGGATTCATGGCCCGTTTTCCTTATCCATCCATAGGGAAAGCTCGTGCCCCAGCATAATAGATCTCTCATAGGAGATGATGATGATGAAGCAAATTATTCCTAATCTAAGATGTTAATTTCATAAAACATGGCCATAACGAGTGTAATTTGGCATCTCTACGACTAGTCCTTCATATTAGTCACAAATGCCGTTGAAGGGCAAACTTGAGAAATGATTACTTAATTATAATTTGGCACGGAGAGAATCAAGAGTAAAAGTTAGCTCTAGAGCAATATTGCGGATCTTGAGATTTAACTGGCCACCATTATTAATACATCGGGCCTCACAATGCCCGGGAGGATTTAATTCGGATGATAACTGGGGCCCACTAATTGCCCGCCATCTTAGCAATGACGCCGGAGAAATTGTTTTTAATGAAATTTAACGAAAAATCTACCCTAAAGTCTGTGATGGAATTTTTTTGCCTCCCCCTGGATCCAATTAGAGAAGATAATTTTAGATTATATTTGGTAACGAGATTTGGGAACTTGTTTCAACAGTTTTTTTTTCGTGCGCTCAATTTTACCAAAACAAATTTTCTCCAATGAGATTTTTCTTGTTTTTTTTTTGTAATAACATTTATGACTCTCTGTTATGGTTACAGATCTCGGCGTTAAGAAGGCGATACAATTTAAGTGAAACATTTTCCGGCGTCATTGCTTTTTAAGTATTTCTCAGATAAAGTCCGTGTAGGTGCGTATTAAAGATCTAACTAACCTTTTTTTATGGCTTTGCACAAGCATTTAGCCAATGAAATAATTTTTCTTACAAGTAATACATAAATAAATAATATTTCCTTCCTGTATGATAATGATGCATGATAATAGAAATGGGAAGTGAGAAATGATATACCCCCCAACCCCTCGAGTATCTCAGTAAAGATGTGGGGCTTTACTAAGTCCTCGGGCGGACTTCTTGAGAGAATATGAAAAGTAACGTTGCACTGTTTTGTTTCATTTGCCAACACTCAGGCACACTCACGAACACTTAACGGTTAATAATCTAATATTCGACATAACACAAATTATAAAACAAAACCGCAGACATGACTCCTCTTCACTTTCCCGCCAAGAAGTCCTACTAACCTTTTAAAAATGATCAGTAGCTTCTAAACATAGACCTATTAACTAATCAAAGCTCCCATAAAAAATATTTGGTTCTCAAGTTCATTAGAGCAATCAGTGCAGTAAGTTCTTTGCTTACTCTGCGCTAACTCTTTTTGCTTAGTCCGCAAACTTGCGACATACCAAATACTTATGACATGCACTCATTACTTCTTATTTTCACGACATAGTTTTACAGTTAAAGTCAAAGTCATTAATACAAATAAATATATTAATATATGTTAATTTATTATCGGTTTCGACTGTCCTTTTGATTTTGATAAATATTAGTGTGGTGTGGAATATTGAAGAAAGTAATAGGCGACTCAAAATAATTATTCTATGTAGACGAAGTCGCGGGTGCCGGCTAGTGTTACATTAAGCCTGACGATGTAAAAAAAAGGGGTAGAAATAAATAAGAAATGACTGTTGAAACCTGTTAAGTATATTTCTGTTTTCTTCATTATCATCATATCAACAAGCCGACATAGTACCATCTGCTGATTAGTATAGGCCTCTTTGTTTATGCATCTATTATCGTGGTTCTGTGACAGCTTCGTCCAGGTATGTTCGTCTCATGAAGTTGTTGCTGACGTCGACCTATTGTGCCACATTGCGTGGTACCCTAGGTATCGCTAGTACTCATGAGCAACTATGGCTCTTTCCATCAGGCAGGTTGTATGCCCCTTTTTCCTCTCTGCAACATAGACCAAGACGCCATAAGTAAGTTGCCAGATCTCTGAACATTATATGACAGAGCTGTCAATGCTTATTGAATTCAATGCTATAGTTTAAATCAATGTTGGTACACGTATTTGTATCAAAATCATAGTTTTGATACGAATGCGTCTAATGTATGCTTTGAATACTTTAAAAATAGGGTGTTTTAGTTTGTTTTGAGTATGCTTTCTAATAGTTTAAATCGCACGTCGTGGCAGTGCTTTCAGTATGACAGCGTTTTAAAATGTAACCAATGTGTACCTACAAAAGTTAAAATCAAATCGTTTACTCAATATAGACTTTTACAGGCACTTATGAACGTCAAAACTAAGTATAAAATATATAGGTATCATCATCTAAGCCAAAAGACTGTCCACTGATGGACAAAGGCCTCCCCCAAGGATCTCCACAACGATCTCCACAACGACCGGTTTTGTGCTGCTCGCATCCAGCGGCTTCCCGCGACCGTCACCAGATCGTCGGTCCACCTTGTTGGAGGCCTGCCCACTGCGCTTTCCGGTACGCGGTCGCCACTCAAGGACTATTTCGCCCCAGTGGCCATCAGTCCTGCGAGCAATGTGCAACAGCTTGTAGGCGTGGCTTAGAAGTGAGATGAGCCTGTAGTTTTTCAGCAGGGTTTTGTGGCCCTTTTTGAAGAACAGTACCACCATACCTTCGTGCCACGTCTCTGGCGTTCTGCCCCCTAGTAAGACGGAATTAAATAGCTTCTGAAAAGCTACGAGTACCGGTCTTCCGCCTGCTTTCAGAAGCTCGGCCATAATTCCGTCAGCACCTGGTGCCCTGCCGTTTTTGAGCTGTTTGAGAGCCATACTAATCTCGTATAGGCTAATGTCCGGGATGTCTTCGTTATAGTGCCGGGTTAACTTAGCTCTAGGGTCTTTAGCTAAGCTTTGTACAGGTGGCCATGTGGATGTGTAAAGCTGTCCATAGAAGTTCTCGACCTCTCCCATAACATCGGACCTGGTCGTGACAGTTCTGGCGTCATCGGTTTTCAGCGTCGTCAGTTGGCACTGCCCAATACCCAGATCTCTTGCGAACACTTTTGAGCCCTAGTTCCGCTCAACGGCCTCTTTAATACGGTTAGTATTAAATCGGCGCGTTTCGCGAGTCATAGACTTTGAGATCTGCCAAATAGGCAGCCGCCGAAACTGAGACGCGTCACCTGAAGAAAGCAGAACCATTGCGCGCCGCTCTTCCATTAGTTTAAGGGTATGGTCAGAGTATTTTGGTTCCTTTTGCACGGTGGGTTTTAAAGAACTTGGACCCAACCGTTTGGACACCGTTTCCACAAACCTGTTGCTGTATTCGTCCACATTTTCGCAATCATTTAGGCACTCGAAGCGGTTCTGCAATTCGAGGAAAGCTTTCGGGGTTTTGGATTTGGATGGGTGCAGGACGGAACGTAGACCTTATCAATCGACGTCTTTCCAGCTTAACGTTGATATTCAACGTGCCTCTTACCAACCGGTGATCGCTGCCAGTTTTAAACGCATTGATCACAGTGACATCATTGAATATTTGTTTCCTCGTCGACATGATAAAGTCAATCTCGTTTTTTGTTGCACCATCGGGACTCATCCAGGTCCACTTGCGGTGTTCAGCCTTCCTGAAAAAGGAATTCATCATAAAGAGTCCCTCCTTTTCCAGAAAGTCCGCCAGCAGTTGGCCCCGTGAGTTCCGATTACCAACCCCAAATCGTCCCTCTCTCATCTCATCGCCGCTTCGTTTGCCCAGTTTTGCGTTAAAATTTCCCATGACAACGGTGTAATGAGCTTTGGAGGCTTGTATGGCTCTAGAGATGTCCTCATACGTAGCCTCCACCTCATCGTCAGGGTGTGTCGTAGTAGAAGCATAAACCTGTATGACCTTCAACGAATACCGTTTGGTTATTCTGAGTATAAGGTACACTACCCTAGGCGACACACTCCCGGTCTCGACAACGTTGTTCACGAGGGACTTGTGGACGATGAACCCGACACCTCCTTGGGACAGTTGTTCGCCCTCCCGGAAATAGAGCAAGTGACCAGACTTGAGGATTATCGAGTTCTCCCCCTCTCTTCGGACTTCAGATAATTCAACTATGTCCCACCGTATCTTGCTCAATTCTTTCTCTAGTTCCAAAATCTTTTCGTTAGTCTGCAATGTGCGCGTGTTATATGTTGCCAGAGCCAGAGTTTGTTATTGGCGGTAGCCAGGTCTCTGCCGAAGATTCTTAGCACCCCCTGCCCCGTCGCTGCCTTGGCCGCTACCGTAGCTAGGGCGAGCGGGGCCGCCTAGGGGCCGGTGTTTCGTGGTGTGCATCATGAGGGGATTTGCCATAATCGCCACGCTTGGCAGGCGGGTTGGCGATCGCAGTAGTTGAGAGTTAATCTCAGAGAGATGCTGCTGCCCATCCTCTGGAATAATCCCTTAGTCGGCTTTTACGACACCCACGGGAAGAATTGGGGTGGTGCAATTCTTTATCCCCGGCACCACACAGGGTAACAAACAAATACATAGGTATAATAATGAATTAAAATGTATCTTGCTGAATCTACCACCAGTTCGGGTTTTGGGATAGCCTCCGACTGAGAAGAGCTGGCAAACTCAGAAACCTCTTTTATTTATCTTTATCTTTTAAACCAATTTACAATCATTATTCTTCAATCGTCTTCCTCACAGACAGGTAAGCCGATTGTCTAAGTCGCGTTTTGCTTAAACTTCATTCGCCTACATCGCCATCGGGCTACAACGCTTTAGGACTAAAACGCTTTATGGCTAAAACGCTTTAGGACTGAAACGATTTAGGTCTAAAACGCGTTAGGACTAAATCGCTTTGTGACTAATACGCTTTAGTTCTAAAACGCTTTAGAACTAAACCGCTTTCAGACTAAAACACCTTAGAATTATAACAACATAAACGTTTTTACTAAATTTGCAGAAAAAAGGAATGTATTGGAATTGAATGAAATCATACATAGTTTAAAAAATATTACTTTTATTACCCTAACAGTTTACACCGTGAGTATTTAAACTTAAATAACTTAAATACCCCGTGAGTATTCAAAAATAAACTTAAACTTAAATTAACTTAATTTATAAAAACTTATTCAAAATTACTACAATCAAATCTTACACTAAAATTGAAACATATTAACATTTCCAAGAGAAAAAACTGCATGGCTTAATAAATTTAAGAACACTGGGGAATGAAATGAAATCTTACATCATACATATACATAATGGAGTTTACATTGATTTTTCCTTATTGACATTGACAAGTTGTGATGAATTTTAGGCAAAACGCGTTTTAGTCATACGGTGATTAAGGTGGATTGCTAAATAGGTAGAATGTGTATTAGGTATAGTGCGAAATAGACAGTTTAATAATTTAGACAAGTAACGACTTAGGCCAAACGTAGTGTTTGTGTTGTGTTTAAGAATAAATAAATAAACTTTCCTACACTCACACCAATTATCTAGCCCAAGAGAAGCTTCGTTATGAAACTCGTTAAAATGGTTACTAGACAACGGATAAACATACTTAAATACTTAAATACTTAAATACATACTTATAATAATTTCTAAATTGACCCGACCGGGGATCGAACCCGGGACCTCAGAGATGGCGACACCATGAAAACCGGTGTATAAACCACTCGACCAAAGAGGTCATCATAGAATGAAGTTTAGGCAAAACGCGACTTGGACTAATTACGTTTCAGGCATACAGAGAACAAAGGAGCCGATTAATGGCCGCCTTTATAGTTCGCGCTGCGGCGCATTCCGGCTCTCAACCCGCTTTGACACACCGAGCGCATGTCTTGAAAAGTTTAAATTGATTTCGTTTGAGGAGTGTCCCGTTCAGGTACAATGACACGGGTTTAATTAGGTTTGTGCATATTGTTCCAGAACATCGAAACTAGTCTAAGGAACAGCGGCTGATATTGAAACTATATTCATTTTACAGAAACGAGCAATAAGAGCAATCTATAAACTAGGATCACGAACTTCCCTAAGAAATCTTTTTAAAGAGATTGATGTCCTGACAGTTTTTGTACGTTGCAACATCAACTCCTTCACTAAACACGGTGACGTACACAATTTCAATACTAGAAATAAGACAAAACTTGTAATGCCACTGTTCAGGTTACAGAAGGTACTTGGTTCTTTCTTGGGGCAAGGTATACACTATTACAATAAAATACCAAATTCTGTACTAGATTTACCTTTAGATAAGTTTAAAAAAGATGTGAAGTCTTTATTACTTATAAAAGGTTATTATACAGTCAAAGAATATTTAGATGATAAAACAGCCTGGTTATAATAAAAATAACATATTATATTTGAATCAATTTATTAAAATTAATTTTTATACTGATATGACAGCCTTTATCAGCATTGTCCTACAGATAACAAACAGAGTTGCGTTAAATAGATCATTAAGTTTTCACTTAGAGTATCTTGAGTGTGTCATGCTCTCTTTACTGTCTCTGCGGTGGTGGCGTGTGCGTCGGGTCGTTACGTTCCCTAAAATATGGTTGAGCGAAGCGATGGCTGATTCATAATTATGTCATGCTCGTGAACGGGTGCCGCCTGTGGAGGCTGGTCTGCTCTTGCATACTTATCTTATTTTTTATATTATTAATTTTAGTTTGACTTTGTTTTACCTAAACAATTTTTGACTTTTACTAGAGTACTGTAGTGGTGCTGTTTGACATTGTGAAAATTGAAACTTTTACATAATTATCTGATGTAAATTTGTTAACTTACATTTTTTATTTTGTTTTTTTACATGTTGTGGTTGTCTTATATAATATATTTTTTGTGTTTATTTGTAATGGAAAGTGTCCTGTTATGATAGGGCATTTTCCAATATTTTTGACGCTGTAAGGGAGAAAAAAGCTGGACACTTGCTGAGTTTCTTGCCGGTTCTTCTCAGTACAAGACCTCCCGCCCAGAGTAGACTTACGAACCGATGGCATAGTGACATTCACAAGAGCTACTTGTAGCCTCAACTGAATAAATGATTTTGAATTTTTTTAATTTTGAGTCTTTGAACTTGGATAACAGCTAAACAGCGATGCTTTAGTCACCTGCAGCATTATGCCAAGACTTCAGCGTCTTGAAAACCTCATTGGGAACTTAACTTAAATTAACATGCTAAGCAGTAATTGAGTTTTCAATAAAAGCTTGACAGTTAAGCTGAAAAGAGCAGTGTCTTAGAACACGCGTCGAGTGCAAACTTCTCTTTATGTGCAGAATTACTCTTTTCATATCGTAACTTTTTTATATACCTACTCCACTGGTTAGCACTTGGCCTTCTCCTCTTCACCTGTATTAGATCACTTCACCCGGGATCCTCAACTACTGAGGCACCGGCTACCTTATCTAAAAACATTTATGTTGTGGCGACATATTTATATTTAGATAAGATGGTGGTGGCTAGCTAGGCGTACAAAAAAGCCCTGAGTACACAAACATGTATCCACCGCTGGAAATCGAACCCGGAATCTCTGGGTCTAAGCCAGTGGTCTTAACTACTAGACCACAGAGGCGGTTAAAAGTGTGTCAAAATTATGCGCAAACTGTGTGGACTCTTTATAAACTTAAATTCAAAAAAAAATTAAATTAAATTTATTATAGTAATAATAAATAGATAAAAAATATATATATTTACCTACTAGCTGACCGGCGGACTTCGTACCGCTTTGATAGTTTTCATGACAACAAAACAAACAAATCATTCGTCCGCCTAGGAACACCCGTATCCCATGATGGACCCCTATAGCAGCGCCACTTACCGGGTACAATTGTAAATCTAAACCATTCTCAAATCCACTTGAACACACACAGAAATTTTTATCCAAATCAGTCCAGCCGTTTAGAAGGAGTTCAATAACATACACATGCACAGAAGATTAATATATATAAAGGGATAATATATACATATATTCCTACTAATATTATAAACGCGAAAGTTTGTAAGTATGGATGTTCGTTACTCTTTCACGTAAAAACTACTAAATGGATTTGGATGAAATTTGGCGTACAGATAGTTTATAACCTGGAATAACACATAGAATACTTTTTATCCAAATATTCCCACGGGAACGGGAACCACGCGGGTGAAACCGGGAACCACACGGTTAAAACCGTGAGCGGCCACTAGTAGATAATAAATAGTGGCCATCATTAAAATCGTGTCATCACTACAACTGATGGGTAATGGCTTAATCACCACGCTTGCCAAATTTGGGTTGGTGATCACCCCGGCTACGCATTGAAAATCCGAAACACACTTTGCCCGGCCTGGTAATTGAACCCGGGACCTTCGGCTATCGGGCCGAGCGGTTTGCCACTCGGCCACCGAGGCGTTCTTAATTTTTGGAAAATATTTATGTTAATCTTTAAAACATATATATATATATATATATATATATATCAGACGTGAATGAGACTGACGAAGAAGAGTTAAATTGATCTTAACACATCTTTGATAGGTTTTGAAATTTGATAAAAACTAATTTAAATAGGCACTAGCTTGCATATAAGTCCCTCATCTACAATGGATATAACTTCATTTTTTCGTTCTGTCCGTCGAATCAAAACCCAATATTTCAACGAGAAATCGTTTTACGGTAAAGCAAAAAAAATCTAACTGGACCGTAATTTCAGATGAAACTGTTGGCTTTTGGTCCGAACTTGATATTTTGAGGGGGCTCTTTGTAATAGAAATATTGACTTTTTAAAGAACCCAAATGAAGTATTTGACTTAATAAGTAGCATTATATAAAATGGAATTATTGCTATTAGTCTAGATACTCCTCATTATATTTTGTTACTCTATTAATCTTACATATTATTAATAATACGAATTGACTTTAAGGGATCTGAGTGAAGAATTGGAGTATGTAAAAGTATAAAATACAATTATTGGTATTCGTATAGACACTCCTTAAATTTATTTGATTTATTTATTTTATTTATTAAGGAGGTACACCAACAGCAATACATATTACACATTCATGATACTGGATACAAAGGTCTTAGTTCTAATATTTTCGCCAATTACAGGTATACACAACATTTGCCATAGTGTAGTTACTATCGTAATACAAATGTTTTTAAAAATAAATCTTATTTTTATTCTTAAATGTTTAGTTACACATGCCAACATATTGGTGAAGAATAAATAATTAAATTGGTACGAGTACACACAGGCCCTCCATTAAAATTCAATATAATTCCATTTCGGTATTCTTAGAGTCAGAAGTAACGGCAAAACGCAGAGTTGTATTGATTCCCGAAATTTTCGCGAGTTCCACTCATTAACTTTCACACTCTTTCCTCGAAACCACAGACCCTGCAAAGGGTTCGAAACGTCAGGCTAAATTAATATGTAAAATAAGCGCGAGTAAACGGGTTCTTGGCGGAAAGTTAAGAGTCATTTGTTTTCATTTGTTTTCTTCTTTGAGAAGACCTTACGCTGCATTATATTCTGGGCAGAATCCTACTATTAAACGAATAAACCAGCTGTAACCTTGATCCGTGTCCATCATTCCAAAATTCAAACAAGTAGTATGAAGCGACGCCATTCGTCTTGCAAACTACCTCCTTGTTCCGTAGTGAGGAGAGCACGCGCTGCATTATAATCTGGGCTGAATCTACAACCAAGCCAGTATACCAGCTCAGTTATAACCTTGACCATGACCTTCGTCTGCTAATAGGCCTCCGTCCACCCAGATACCTATAAAGCGGCATTTTTCGAAGCCTCCCGTTTCGTGTCACAGCATTCCAAAATTCAAACAAGTAGTATGAAGCGACGCCATTCGTCTTGTAAACTACCTCCTCGTTCCGTAGTGAGGAGAGCACGCGCTGCATTATCCGCCGGGGCGGTTATATCTCGCGGCTGCAAATTTATTGCGCTCTCAACGAATCCCTGTGGGATATTAAATATTTCGAATAGCTTCCGCTGGCTGGTGAGGTGTTCGGGTTGTGCGCTGTAGATACAGAGTGTGGAAATGCCTGGTACAATTGATAAGGACGAGTCGTCGGCGTTGATGTGCGCTGCGATTGGTAGGTCTCCTTTAAACTTAGTAATTTTTGTAGTTGTTGTAGAGTTAATAAGTCGTTTTGAGCAGGATTTCAATTTGTAATTGGCAAGTAACCCTGATATTTTGTGTTTCAGAAGTTTAAACAGTTTGTTTTAAAAGAATTTTAGAATCAGGTATCCTTAAAGCATCCTAACAATGTATACTTGAAGACCTAGTTTGCGGGGAAATTTGCTTTTATGTAATTTTATTGTTTTTTATTATAATTACAATTTTTATTTACATGTTTAATAACAATTTTTTTTAAGACTGGCTTATAAACTTAATTCTTTACAAACAAAGCTAATTAAGTAAAGTCAGTAAATGAAACTACCTTAAAATTCAACTTATAAAAACTTTAAATTATAAGTACTTACTACAAAAAATTTGTTCCAAATCATCCCCATTTATAAATCAATTTAATAATATTGCTATATAAAAAAGAAGTCTTTAAAACTATATTTAGTTTAGATAGAAGAGCAATGATTTTTTTAAATGAATCACTTAAATGAAATAAGTTTAACCTGTTTGACTTCGAACTTGACACTGAATAATTAATAATTAGTAGCATTTAGTTATCCGATGCTGCAATGGTTGAATTAATTATAACTCCCGTGATAGTTACATCAAATCGGCTCGGCTAATTGGCTCGATTTTAAATCGGATCAACGTTGAATGTCTATTAGACTTTAATAATGTTCAGTCCATAATTTATCAGTAGTTTATTTATTGAAATAATGAGCTTTGAATACGAATAGCTCAATGTCGCTATACTTTTAATGGATTTTTATGTCGGGATGTTTTTTTTTGTTTATTAATTTATCAAACAAGGTGGTATATCCATTGATTTGGAACAGCATAATGAGCAGTAGTATTAAAAATTTAAGTTACCAGTTCTAACAATTTTTTTTATATTCATGCTAGTTCATTTTATTACTATAGTTATAAGTAATATTACTAACTTTATTACCAGCTCTTTGTATGTCCCCACTGCTGGGGCACGAGCCTTCCCTAGGGATGGATAGGGATAACGGGCTGCAAACCACCACACGGTCCCAGTGCAGAATGATAGTTGTTAATGACTGCTTATGCAGCCGGAACCTACGGCTTTACGTGTCTTCCATTACAAAAAAAACAAAGTTATGTTTAAGCAACTTTGCAAAAGTCGCTCTACCTTAGCAATCGCAGTGTGGACGCGCCACCAGAGATAAGAATAAGAATAATAATAAAGAAATTATTTATTGACGATTACACAGACATAACAGAAAAAAAACAATGAATAATGAAACATTTAAAAAAAAACTAATAATAATAACTAAACAACATTAAAGAAGGATGAATGTGTGTGAAGGCCAACCAGGACCCTGCCTCAGCTTGTGCCGTTGCGGTGCTGAGAAACAAACACCACCACAACGACGCTGACATTCGGACAGGGCCTATAGTGTGGTATAGTGTGTGAACGTGACTGTAGTGTTGTGTGTGTACGTGTACATAAGATCGTATATAATGAAAAAAAAATTAAAAAAATAAACTATAGTAACTATGGTTTATTTTTTTATAAGTAATACATATTTTATATAAGTAATAGAAAACGTTTATTATATATATTTACATAAATATGATGAAATATATATAAGATGAAAAAGATAAGAACTAATCTGAAGATCTGTATATATTTTTTATTATTATTATTTTAATAGAGTCAGTGATTATTATAACTTTCCACTAATGTAGTTGTGACCGACATTGTAACAAAATATCGGGCACAACTTTTAATTAAATTTAGTTCTCTTCCCAATCCCTATTACATAGCCTAACCTAAGTTGTCTGTAATCGACAACGAATCCTTCTCGCGCTTTCGTTCAACATATACTAAACGAACGATGCGTTACATATAGGTACTTGATTGTAAACTTCTGTAATCCCCAAAGGCAACAATCCGCACAAATCACACGCACGACTCATTATTTGCGCAGCCGACTGCTTGGGATTCAACCGAGCGAGTTCTAAATGCTAAATTGACGAATCAACTTCGGCGACAACTCTCAAGAGTGTAACTTAAATTTGAATTTGCCCGATTATATTGTTTCTGTGTGGTGACGGTGAATCTGTCGAGTTTGTTTCTCGTTTTAGATGTTCATCGGTTTTTCAATATTTGTTGACTTTTACTCGAAGTTTGCAATGGAATTTCAAAATTGGGACAAAATATAAATAATATGGCTGAAAACCCCTGTGTGGTGCCGGGGATAAAGAATTGCACCACCCCCTCTCGTCCCGTGGGTGTCGTAAAAGCCGACTAAGGGACTATTCCAGAGGATGGGCAGCAGCATCTCTCTGAGGTTACCCTCAACCTACTGCGATCGCCAACCCGCCTGCCAAGCATGGCGATTACGGCAAATACCCCTCATATCCTTGGGGGAGGCCTTTGTCCAGCAGTGGACGTCTTTTGGCTGAGATGATGATGATGATGGCTGAAAATCTCTATGTCGCAGTGGTTTTTGCAATTGGGTTGCTGGTATCTTCCAAAATATCGGAATGGGTGATCAAATTAAAATATCCCAAGCTCTTTCCTGATTCGGAATGCACTTCAAGACCGTTCGTTGTTGTAAAATGGCAGACTTAAAAACTGAACCCAGATTGGGTCAAGGCTATGACCTGATATCTCCGTCTGCGTTTTGTTCAATCAAGGCTGAGGCCGTGCAGTAGGAGCTGATGATCACATCAGCTCCTACTGCACGGCCTCATACACGGCCTCAGCCCTGATCGAACCAAACATCACAGCTGATGTGGTGAGCTGATGTGATGATGTTGATAATAAAATAGAGTACTTCGAGTGGACGGGACGTGGGCAATGCATAACAGCAAGCAAAGGCATCTCTCGTATACTAGACAAAGCCTCTCCGTGATCTTAAACAAAACCGACACGCACAGAAGCGACTGAACGCAGTTGGTACATAGACGCATGGAGCATGCTCATATACTTTAGTTCTACGTCGTTAGATCCTTTTCCGGTAAAAAATCATTCTGTTCAATTCAATATCTAAATATTTCCTCGAATAGCAGTTGTCACGCTACTGATCCGTTAGTCTACGGCAAGAAACATTGAACACTGAGAAGAACCGGCCACGAAGTCATCAGTTGCTTTTTTCCATTTTTACAACATTGAATCATTTATTGTACATTAAAATTACAGTCTAAATTACATTATAAAAACACATACAAGGGTGAGCTTATCTCTAAAAGAGATCTTTTTCAGCCAACCCTAGCTGTAGTTGGAAAAGAAAGTCTGCGGGACCAATTGTCGACCATAACATAAATAAATACTTTAAATATAAATAAATAAATAGGTACTTAAACTTATTATAATGCATATTCATATATACCTTTACACATATCATATATAATATAAATATTAACATCTGACTGTATAAGTATATGATGTTACTGATTACTGCTCAAGTTGGAGAGGTACTTAGTTCTCTTTCAATTTGTGTTTAAAAGTTGCTACTGATGGGCTCTCACGAATGCTGGCAGGGCAGTTTATTCCAAAATCTGGCTTCATATACGGTGTAAGAATTGTGGAAAAAATTGGAATTGCATTGTGGATAGAGAAGGGTTTTTATGTCACAAGACCGTTTGGGGCGGGAAGTGGCAGGTAAGACAGTAAAACGGGAACTTAGGTAATGACGGAGCTGAGGGTAGTGAAGGTTTTTATAAAGGAGACATGGAGGATGTGTATATCACGGCGGAGTCGTATTGGGAGCCATTTTAACTTTGGCCTGAACTCTGAAATATGATCATACTTGCGCAGACCAAATATGAACCTGATGGCCATATTTTGCAGGCGCTCCAGTTTTTTAATCAACTAGTTCCGTGGCATCCAAATAACAAACATCTGCGTAGTCGAAAAGAGGGAGAAGAAGCGACTGAGCAAGCATAATTTTGGTATTGAACGGTAAGAAAAATTGAAGTCGCTTGAGAGAGTGATAGGAGTAATGCATGCGCCGGCTAACTTCATTAATCTGTGATTTCCAAGAAAGAGTGTTGTCCATAATGATGCCTAAATTTTTAGTATTGCCTGCATACGCAAGATTCACTCCATCATACGTAACTTTGGAGAGTTTATCAAAATCCAGTTTATCATACAGCCTGTTGCTGCCTATGATTATTGCTTGTGACTTATTGGGGTTCACGAGCAATCCAAATGTGTCCACCCAAGTTTTCACAGAGACGAGGTCTTTATTAAGGGCTGCAATGCCTGCAATAGCAGTAGTTAGATGGGATCATACTGAGAGCCATCACTCTTAATCCTCTGGTAGTGTTACGGAGATACTCCGAGAGCCAAGCCATCACTATAGCTTAATGCTTTTAGAAAAATAATCTCTTTAAAACACTTGACATTTAGGATACCCTATAAGGGTACCTGCGGGTACCTGCACCACAAAGTGTTTCAGCTCTACTGCTTTTATAACAAAAGGTAACAAATAACTATTAAACTTATTAACACAAACAAGACGTACCTATTCAGTTTCAACAAAAATAAACAAATTAACGGCAAACTAATCAAAACAGTTAAAACCCACGTAGGCACCTTCCGGGTAATAGCAACAACCCGGTCGAGATGGTCTGATAGCAGATTCCAGACGATAAAAACAATATACTTGAGTCGTGAGTCAGCCTGCGACCACGACTAGCACAACTCCGTCGAAACGTCGGGTATTAAGGTATTTCTATGATACCTATATTGTTTTTTTTTTATAGTCAGCTCGGCAAATGATTCCATCCCACCTGATGTTAAGTGGAAATGGAGTCCAGACGCGAAGATAACTGGTGCAGAGTGGAAACAAACGTAGCATCAGTTAACTTCACTCTGCCGGCCCACAAGGTGCTTCCTCACGCCTCTCTTTTGTTTTGCTATGTGAAATCAATCAATAAATGTTTTTTCTTTTATAAGAACATTAATTAAAATGGAATGCAAAAGTTTAAACCTGTATAAAAATGTACTTATTCCAAAAGCACACTGCCGCCACACAACTTTAACATTGCAAGAATATCTTCACATGCTTTAGTTTGCCAGTTCTGTCGCGATTCCATTACAACACAGACAGTCCAATTGCAACGACACCTCCATAAATAACTTGGACAAACAAAGCCAGTTGTCGGACTTGTATCGGCGCCGGGGTGATTAGCAATGCAGATGTGCGAACACTCACGCTCCTACGGGACCTTTGTCCCAGGTTTAGTTGGCTTTGATTGGCCCGTGCACGGCTTGTAAAAGTTTACCGTGGATACATGCATATGTATGCTCATTCATTGTAGCCGCGGCAGCTCAGTCATTGTTTAGCGATTGTCGTTAAACTATGTCACGTTACTCTAGCTTTTTGAGAGGTTGCATTATGGAGATATTGTCTCTGTGTTGTGTTTTAAGGTTTATGCCAACATGTAAGTAGATAATTCAATTCAATTCAATTCAATTCAATCATTTATTGCTCTCCAATGTATACATGAGTTGTTACAATATTAGATAAATAGAACGTTATGGGCCCGGATTGGGCACGACAATGTTTTGAGAGGAAATTATTAACTAATATTATTCTACTGCTAATACAATTCAAAATATGTAAGATTAATTTATTTATTTTTTATACAATAATTATACTGTTAATTCAAATTATAGTTATAATATTATTATAGTAACAATAATAAATAAAATAAAAATAGATGATGGATTCAAAATATGTTTTCCTAAAATGTATCACTTAAATACTCCGTAATTGTGTAATATGTTTTTCTAATTAGTAATTGTTTAAGTTTGTTATTGAATTCTATTCCCCGGTAGTTTATTGTATGTCTTTACAGCCAAGGCTTGTCTGCTTTATGAATGTAGTTTAAGTCGAGAGGTAGGTATAATTAGTTTGTTTATATTTCGTAATGTGTATATATGGTTACTATCTATACGCTTTTTAAAAATGTCTGGATATTTTCTTATAAATTTGCAAATTTCTTTTATGTAGATACTCAGTAATGTAAGTGTTTTATGTTTTTCAAAATAAGGTTTTCAAGAGTCTGTATTATCAATGTTTACTAAGATTCTGATTAGTTTTTTTTGTAAAGTAAATAAGCTGGGAGCATCGGTGCTATTTCCCCACATTATGACTCCGTAGCTCAGACACGAATATGCGAATACATTATTATGTGTTCTCCCTTAGTAACCTATTGGTTACCAAGGCTGTTTCGAAGTAATAAATAAACTACAGCGTTGGTCAAATGCGTTTTGGTTGGGTGGTATTAACACCATCTACCATCTGACGATAAATACCGGATTACTATAGATGAATTAATATAACTTGTGATATAGCCGTGCTAATTAAGTATACAAATAAATAATAAACGTGCCTTGCAATGCACGGAGGAGCTTAAGATTGGTAAGCTGGCATTATGAAAGTTGTATAACCAGCAAATTCGCAACCATTGCTTTATATATAATTATTTTCAACACTGATGAATAAAATATTTCGAATGATAAAAATTACAATTTAAATAATGACAATAGTATCATTAGTATTAATGTTTTTTATAAGACGACATCTTTTCGTTATTACCTACCTAAAAATTAAGGTACCAAATATATAATGATACGATAAAAACTTGCTCAATGTCGTCAACATTGTTGAGGCCAACAATTTGAAATACAAAACAATACCTGTAACAAAACAATTTCAGTGGCACTGCGCTCATTGCATCCTCCAATACAAAAACAATACTTAACATAATATATATATATTGTACAGCGGGCGGCACATGATTGTGTACCTCACCGTACACAATTATTGTGCTTGGTTTGGTTCGTAATATTGACTCAATTACTGAGGCAAAATTATTCAAAATTTTCAATAAAAATTTTCAAACTTTCAAAAAATTTACTCAAAATTGAGGCAATTACTTCAGTCGCAGTGGTCCGCTTATCCGTCCTGTTACGGTAATAGAGCTATTCTAACTACACATTCAGGTCTCTGACGTCTAGCTTAAACCTTTTGGTCCTTATTTAGCTTTCCCCAGCACAAAGGAAATTAAGAAATAAAAATTTCCACCCATCTGTGTACCAACTTCTTCCACAGAAGCTTAAAGTTTGCAACTGATCATCATCATCAGCTCTTTTTTTCCCCACTGCTTGGGCACGAGCCTTCCCTAGGGATGGATAGGGAGAACAGGCCATAAACCGCCACGCGAGCCCAGAGCGGATTGGTGGTTGTTAATGACTGCTAATGCAGCTGGGACCAACGGCTTCACGTGCCTTCCGAAGCACGGAGGAGCTTGAGATAATACATTTTTGGTCACCCATCCGATGACCGGCCTTTGCGAAAGTTGCTTAACCTCAGCACTCGCAGACCGGGCGCGTTGACCACCGCGCCATCAAGCTCCTCAACAACTAACAACGACCAAGATTGCATAACCACGCCCTCTTCTAGTAGATAGTCAGAAAAAATAAGGCCTTATGAAAAGAGGAATACATTGTAAAACAAACTAAAACAAAACTATCCCCACTCTTATTTACTAAAAACAACTATTTCAAACAAAAGTTTTTCCGAACCGATGAGTTGTTTAAAAACCCCTTGTCGGACCCGGCTGTCCGCAGTTCATTACCCGGGGTCGCTCGCTCGCGTCTGCTGAACTTCGTAATAGTTTATTCCGGGAAGAAATTATGTGGACAAAGAAAGAAGAGACTGTTGAAGATTTGGGACGGGCCGGGGGATTCCTTTCAATGCCAATTTGTGCAATATTTACTTAATAACAAGGTTCATGTTAGATCTATGAAAGTAATGTAACATCTTGTATTTGTATTGGAAACAACAAAACCGTTTGAGTTTGAATTTGAATTTATTTCGGTGTCCAAATAAATTCAAATTCACAGTTTTCAATAAAATGACAGAAACAGAATTTAGTCCATCACTAAACGGTTCAAGTTTCTTTTAATTAAATCGTTAACCTTATCTTTGGTAAGATAGAAAGTTCGTGATTTTGTAAGCGGCATATAATATATTTCAAAACGGAAATTAAAATTCAAGTGAAAACAGTTTACTGCCTCAGACAAGTCACGAATCCAAGTCTTTGCGCGTTCTTTAAAAATATAACTACTAACTTGTTTCAGCAGCTTTTAGCTGATACTGGGTAAGTCATTCGCGCAGCGGCTTGCGCGATAAAGCCCGGTGACGCTGAAATTGCAGTTTGAGGCAATCAACGATTGCTGATTGCCTCAAAAAAAAGGCTTGGGCGATCGGGTTGTCATTAACGCAATACTAGGGCACTGCATTGACACAAAATAAGGACACTGCAGAAAGTAAATTCCATAATTCAATTCAATTCAAAATCATTTATTCAGTTTAGGCTACAAGTAGCTCTTGTTAATGTCACTATGGCATGAATACTGCGCGCGAGAAACGTACACAGAACGGTCACGGAACAGACACGGAGTCCGTGTCAAATTCAAATTCAAATTTAAAGTCATTTATTCAGTTTAGGCTACAAATAGCTCTTACGAACGTCATTATGCCATTGGTTTGTAAGTCTATCTACTCTGGGCTCCGAGATTTTGTAGTGAGAAGAAGCGGCAAGAAACTCAGCAAGTGTCAAGCTCTTTTCTCCCTTACAGCGTCATAAATATTGGAAAATGCCCTATCATAAAAGGACACTTTCCATCACAAATAAAAACACAAAATGTTAAGGAAAATCACAGCATGTAAAAAAACACAAAAAAAGAAGAAAATCTTTAAATTAAATATTTAAGTTTGCAAAAACACCATTTACCAGTTTAATGTTTTACAATGTCATACAGTACTAGGAAAATTCAAAACCTGTCTAAGAAGAAGCAAAGTTAAACTATAGTTTATAATAATAAAAATAAGACAAGTACGCAAGAGCAGACCAGCTTCCACAGGCGGCATCCGTTCACGAGTATGACTTAAGAATCAGCCATCGCTTCACTCAACCATATTTTAGGGAATATAGGCCAGGGGCACATTACGCAGAAATTCCGCCGCGGAAGCTGAGCGCATCAGCTTGGACGGAACGTCGATACATTCCATTGCATATAATTAGCTGTCATCGTGCATACTACGCGGAAGATCTGTTATCCTTTAGTTAGCGAACCGCTCGACTTAACGGATCTACCGCTGCGGAATTTCCGCGTAATGTGGCCCTGGCCTTAGAGGTTGTCTAGCTATCTATCAATTTGAAGCTTACCTTCTACAGACTTGATTTTTGTGTAATAGGTGACCAATTATGATTCAACTTACGGAGAATCAAAACCATTTAACAGCATGCCTCTAGTCAAAGTCACAGCTGATGAATGAAATCGGCCATGTTGTTTCGATATCTACAGCATCCTAGCCTTCGTTTCGTTATCTTTTTTGACAATCGCGATCGCAGCGAAGGCAAATTTTTAAAATGAGAACGATCTTTTTAAATATTGCAAAACCTTACCAGTTTATGATAAAGTTAAGATCTGCCTTACAAAAGAACAATTTTTTAATGGGCAGATACAAGCTAAAATTAATCATCCTATGTTGCAAATAAACAGGCATTTATTTTTGTTGGAAATAAAACTTTGATTTGTATTATGGACGACTCGATTATCGAGATTCAATTTGTTGGTGGCATAATGGCCCCATCACTATTTGTTTTTTTTGTTGGTACACTTGTCTCTGGAAAGGCAATATGGCTGGTTGATAGGTTATCGTGTGTTGATAATTAAATAGATTTTATGTAGTAATAAGGGCATTTGGAGCCGTATTACTTTAATTAAGTATATTGTGCAATCGGTGTTTTGTGAGTGTGTGCGTCGTAAGCGAATCGCATCGGGAGTACAATTCGCCATCCGTGTTTGGATGTCGGCCACACCGCTGCTGGAGTAAACAGGTAGTTCCTCGGGGGAAAAGTGCACTTCGGGTAGTTTGGGTGTGATTAGGGAACCCTAGACGACCCGGAGTCGGATTCGGGCCCCATCGGACCATATGGATCCCGTTCTGGACGGCGGGAGCGGCATGGAACAGTGAGTGGATTTTGGAGATTATTAGTTGTAACCTAATTTTGAACAGTAGCATAGTGTGTGTTGTGGGTTTCCGCAACATCCTATATATACACGTCGAGCCGCACAACATAAACTCGTTACCGTATCGGCAAACAACTACTACGGGGAACGGACGAGCGAATAACTATTTTAATGTTCCTGAACCAGAAACAGGCTACGTGCTCTGCAGCGTCCGTGGCCTTCATTAAGTCTTCCCTTGTGCAGGTGGTTGGGCACAAGAGGCACGAAAGCAGGTGGATCATATCCTGAATTGGAGCAACACAGTCACAGCCGAGCCCCGCGACATAGCCCCATTTAACCAGGATTGACTTACAGTGACCTACGCCGCTACAAAGACAATTAAGTGTTTGCCAAAGAGGCCGCTGAAGTCTTTTCCCTGGTGGCAGCTGTTCCGCCGATTGAATGAACAGGGTATTTTAGGCTCCAGAGGAACACCTCTAAAAACAAACTAAGAAACATACTATAATTATTAAAAACGTTATAGGTACCACCTACTTTATTTCTTATGGAAAAAGCAAAGTTAATTAATACGATAAGTCTGAGTTTACTTACTAACAAATTTTAATAGTAACGCTTTTATTCCTACTCTTCGTAAAATACACAAATGTTTTGATGAGCTCCAAACATAATTTTCCTTTTCATTATTAATAGTGAAATAATCTCCACACTTAACATTTCCTAAGCCTTGTTACAAAAGGCAAGTATAACGTACCAGCCTAATTGTGAACGGTAATCTCAAAGGTGGAGCATTCAAATATGACGGCTAATAAAAACTCCACACTAGAAGTTATTTTGCGAAACCCCCAAGGACGCTATAGTATCAGGTCTGCAGAGCGTTCGCCGGCAGCGTAAAGTGTGATACGCTGGTGCAAGTTAAGAAAACGAACCAATTTAATATTTAGATTCATTTATAATTTTGTATTAACAGTAGGTACAATACTGTTGAAGAATACTTAAATTAGTTGAATCTAACACTTCTTCTTTTATGCATTTTTCGGTAATTTTGGAGAAGGTCTTCTTATTTTTGTTACGGTTTATTATTATGCATATCTACTTTGGGATTCGTGTACCCAGTTTGCGTATAAAACTAGAACCCAGTAAAATTAGGTAAAATACACTCTGATTAAAAGTAAATGAACGCATCAATAATATAACCGATCCCAAGACTTTAGCGGGAGCAGCAGCGCTATTCTCGAAGCAAAACAGCGTCGATCTCGACGTTGAACTCGCTCATAACTTGCAAACGAATTTCAACCTACTTTCAAATAGTAATAAAGTCTACATTCGTTTGCAAGTTATGAGCGAGTTCAATGTCGAGGTCGACGCTGTCTTGCTTAGAGAATAACACTGCAGCTGCTTTTTTGGAGAGAGTGTGCTGATTTCCTCAAACGGCATTTTCACCTTCACCTGGCTTTTTGGGGGCGGCGAGAAACTTAAAGGGTTCCTCAAGCCGTGTGATACGAATCACCTTTGGAGGTTTTCTAGAGTGAACGGCATCACGCATTAAGGCGTGTCCCCGTGCCCAACTAGATTCTCCGAAGGGTTCGGAGCGGAACAACCCGAGGGCACCTCTAAAGACTCGGACCTCGGCTCAGGTTGACCGGGTCCTGGTGGAGAGAAGCGCCCAGGTACATGTCTGTACCTGGTATGTCGCGCGTGTGAACCGGCTCGTCGTAACCTTGCTCTACGAGTACGGTGTCTTGGGCCTAAACTAGTGTGCATGTTTAGTGTATTCTGTAAATGTGTAGTGGCATTTAGAGGATCGGCCGGGGGGAGCAGCTGCTGTGTTTTTTATTTACTTATAAAAACACTAAATAACAAATGGCTTTTCGAATGAAGACATTTATTAGTCAGCCCTAGCTGACCAGTCAGATCTATCTGACACTTATCAGATAGCGTAACAACCTTACAACGTCCCGAAATTCTTGTACACTGATCAGTTAAATGTTTAATACCTAAGCCCCGAATAAATTATCTTGCACCTACGTCGTCCTGTACATCTTGTAGCTTAGCCCACAACACGCCCGGCATTTCTCTATGAAATACCGACGCTTCAGAGCGAGGTGAGAGAATATGTTGTAGAGTGCAGAATTCCCACGCGCGACACCCGTTACGCCAGTTTTTCCGTGTAACTGCTGCTGTAATGCGGCCTCAAGAAGTTTAGGCGTGGAGCACACCAAATGCAGTTGCCCGTGTGCAGTGCATACGCAGTTGTGAAGGCTAGTAAAATATAAAATTAAATGAAAGACGCAGACGCAGTCCGGGTGCAGTGCATATGTGGTACTGCAGCTGCACTGCAACTGAACTGCAGCTAGACTGCAACTGCACCGCAGCTGCACAGCAAACGCACCGCACTGCACCTGTATTTAGTGCATTTCCGTGTGACGGCCTCATCCGCACTAAACATGGTCTGCGCTGCACCTGCATTGCAATTGCACTGCACACGCACCGGAATACAGTTACTATTATCATCATCATCATAACCTCATGGACAAAGGTCTCCCCAAGGATCTTCACAACGACCGGTTTTGCGCTGCTCGCATCCAGCGGCTTCCCGCGACCTTCACCAGATCGTCGGTCCACCTTTTTGGAGGTTTGCCCACGCTGCGCTTTCCGATATACTACACTTTATTTGGTTTGCTCCAGTCATTAAGCGTGCAGAGCTATACTACATTTTTTTTGGTGTGCTCCAGTCATTAAGCGTGCACGTCATTCGAACTCTGCTCAGCGACCGCCTATGCCTGGGTCGTCGACATAAAGAAAACTCTTGAGATGTCTAGCAAGGGAAATGCTGACGACATTATGCATGCATCCAACACTGCGACGCACTGCCGGCTTTTTCCATTATTAGAATATTCTTTCAACAATTGTAAGTAATCATAAACTAACTAATTAAATATGTAGTATCTGGCACGATGCAACTTTTGTGGGCATAAAAAGAAACAAAAAGAAAAAGCATTTTCCATTTTTTAAACAATTATAAAATGCATTATAAAAGCCAAAGAAGTTTTTACACATTTTTATAACTAATTCATAGGCACAAAATAGAAATGGCGCAGTAATTAACTGCATTTCATTTGAGCCTAAAAGTACGGTGTTCGTAGTTTAATTTCCGGACAATTAAGTGAAGTGCTCGGCGATAAGAGTTTCCCCACTTTACCTGGTTGGCTGGTCGGCCGCGACTGTCCACACGATCTAAGGATCCCGTCGTTATGATGTTGCTCCTTCTTACTCTTATTCATTATCATTACCCATTCAATGGTAGTGATGACTTGATTTCAATGATTGTACGGATTACCGTACGTAAGCATAATATATCGTTTTAATGTAAATGCCTTACAAGACACAAATTGTAAATATGCAATTCATTATAATTTAAGTCACTGCAATAATCGCAATCATACGGTACAGTCGTTTGGTATCACTCCTTATCACTTTGCCCTTATCATCTTATCACTTCATCATCTTAGTGTAACCTCCTGTGACGCTACATTAAATGGTCCTTCGAGCCGGAAAGGTCTTTGCCCAGCAGTGGGACAGTTATAGGCAACTCTTATTCAAAGTCAATGGTAACTTATTTTTGTAACTTATCTTACACTGAAAATTATGGAACGGTATCGATCGAAATTGTAAATAGTGCAAAAAATATTTTTATTATGTTTTATACTTAGTCATTTTAATTTCAAGATCACCGGTGGAATGCAAACGTTGCTCACCAGGTAAAATTTATTCTTACACTTTAATACTACACTATATTGGAGAGAGCGCTCGTTATTGAAATTCATCTAATAAAGTTTTGACTAAAAATTGTCGACTAAGTATCTCTAAGTAAGTCCTAAATAAACTAAGGATAATTTCATAGTATATTTATTTTTCAATTTTTATTTAAATATCAGAAAAAGCCTGGAGCATATAACTCACCTCAGATTATAAAAATAATAATCTGAACATTGAACTGTATACGAGTATCAAGCTTTTTTAAAAGAAGGCAAAAACGGCATTCCAACAAATAAAGACACAAACACTTAGCTTTATTTAGAAAACATTTTTTATCACAAAGACATATTTCTACACATTATTGATCAAATTATGCAAAGCAAAACAGCTACTCATAAAGTATATGACATAATTAGACGAACCGCGGTAAACTCGATCTGAACCCAGTAATCTGCGCAAATAGCATTTAGCGCCAAATGCATTTTGCAGCAACGGGGAATTCACTTCGTTGTCTTCACATTTCCCATTTTCGATTTCACGCGAAATCGTCGATTTTATTACCAACAAGATAAATAGTACTGCAACAACACATAGGTACCTATTTTGATACTATCCGGTGGCATAGTGCATATGTAGTCAGCAGAATGATTAAACTTTTCGTTTTTGCTATAACGTTTTTTTTTAAATTTCGAATAATAAAAACGATTACCGTGTGATAAATTAATAGAACGAAGATGATGATGAACTTGTGAAATGATGATGTATCACGTCACTTTTCAAAGACGGTAAAATACACAGTAACTGAGTTAATTTTGTTTTGAGTAAGATATTCGTATAACATACAATTAAGAAAACATAGTCAAGCTTTACTAAGCTTGACTATGTAATCGCATACACTCTACTGAGTGTATGCGATTACGATAAGATAATGTTTCATTGCTAGCTGATGGTTCTTAAACAAGGAAGACCATGCGGTGTAAGTAACCTTCCGTGTCAAGTTGACTTTATTCCCTAGTTTCAATATAAACCTAACAGAGAACAAAATAATATAAATAAACAAACAAAAGCGAATTTTGTCAATTAAACAAAATTTTGTACAGGTGTTAATTTTTGTACCTATGTTCGCCCTATCCGTCCATAGGGATGGTCCGTGCCTCAGCATTGGGCACATAAAATAAACCGGTGGTGATGATACTATGTTCTAGAATATAAAAATGTTTTAACCTTTTATACTGTCCCCACATAAACTATGCTGGTAATTGGACTAAAAGTATGACCGACTGACCACGCACAACTGCGTCCGATACAGAAAGAATCAGTTTGTGCGGGCGTCCGGCCAAAACATGATTACGTTGGCATGCTCCCCGCTGTACTTGGGGTTTTACATGCACATCAATATTGAAAACAGCACTGTTTTGAATACACCATGTCGAAAATACGAATTAAAAAGGCGTCCCAACTTTCAATGGTACTGAATTCTCGTGACATTCACACTGAAGACTTTAAACGAGATTTTTAGCTGTAGGTATCCTTGATAATTGTTATTTTATTATAGGGTATCTTAACCGCCTCTATGGTCTAGTAGTTACAGCCACCGACACCAGTCTCAGACCCAGAGCTCCCGGGTTCTATTCCCGGCGGAGAGTACATGGTTGTGAACTTGGTGGTAGGGCTTATTTTGAGTCAACCTAAGCTCAAATAAGTTGAGGATTCCGGCTGACCAGCGCTTCCACCTTGAGCCAACCAAGCCAGGAATCGAACCTGGGTCTTCTACCGTCACTTAACATCAGGTAAGATGAAGGCTAAGTGACAACCCGTTAGTTATTAAAAAGGATAGATTTTTTTCGTAGTTTTCTAATGGCCGTCGGTCGAAGCGCAGTACGAAGGCTTGTTAAATCACTTATTTTATAATAAATATTATATAATAGATACCGCTAAGTTATGTACTATATTAAACGTTCAATCAGTAAATGAGTGAATAACGTGTGATGCGAAGTGTGTCATCGTCAAGCAGCAGGGAGCCACATAAAGCTCAGGGTTGCTTATGTTTAATAAGAATTTATATATTTGTTAAAGTTTTTATCTTACTCCAAGTGTCGCGGATACAACACGATACATACGAGTTATAATTGTGCCTACCTATTTGTATTTTTTTAA
Organism: Eudonia lacustrata; assembly: GCA_947562085.1. Taxonomy (NCBI): domain Eukaryota; kingdom Metazoa; phylum Arthropoda; class Insecta; order Lepidoptera; family Crambidae; genus Eudonia; species Eudonia lacustrata. The sequence continues at coordinate 64,120,370 of OX387339.1, read as the reverse complement.
TGCAACATTAATAAATATTTGTCGACATGATCTAGGAATACTTATATTGTGTTAACTTTTGTTTTTCAACTCGAATTTCGACCATTGGGCGACCATTTGTAGTTGTCCTTCGCGCTTTGGAAGGCATATTTAAACTTTGTAACACATGGTTGCTGTGATAAAATAGCAATCGTTAAAACCCTCCAACTCGCATTAGGTGCCATTGTGCAAACAAGACCTGATTCCAGCAGTGATAAATAAATAAATGTTTCCCACACTCACACCAATTATCTAGCCCCAAGAAAAGCTTCCTTAAAAAACTCGAGAAAATGGTTAACTAGATAACGGATAAACATACTTAAGGCGACGCACCGCTAAACAATAAATCTCATACGTTTTGATACGAGCGTTTGCGCCCCGTACCATAAGAAAAACTGGTTTTTCTTCCTTCAAATTAAAACTACAAATTATTTAAAAAAAATGAACTACAATTTTGAAGTGTGTGTTAAGACTAATCTACTAAGAAAATTTAGATGCTTAAATCGGTCTGGTTAGCCTGTAAAATGTGAATCTATGTTTTAAAAGAGGTTACTTTGATATTTTTTTCTCTGTTATAAAAGTTGAAAAATCGTGTTTCTGCAACTAACAAAATGAAGTCAATTAAATGAAAAATCATGTCATCAAATATCACTTTCATATGTTTTGTAATTGTTGGGAAAAATCAAGATCCCCGCCACGAAAATTACCAATGCGTCGTCTTAATATACTTATATACATAGGAAACACCCAGACCCGAAACAATTTAGAAAAACAGGTATTTCTAAATTGATCCGACCAGGGATCGAACCCGGGACCTCAGAGATGGCGACACCATGAAAACCGGTGTTCAAGCCACTCGACCAAGGAGAACGTCAATAGTGATCAGTTCATAGTATAACTAAATTTTTAAGTCATTTCATTCATAAATAAACTTTCACATAAACGTCCTAAAGCTAATACAATTGTTAAGAATAACTGATATAAAACAACATGAACATAAATAGAGAGATAGCCGGCGGCCAACGCAATCACGCGCTGGCGTGGTTCCCACACTAAAAGGATTGTGGCCCACACCACGCTGTATACAACCGTATTTCACCCGTGCGTGACGCGGCCAACCAATGCGACGAGAACTGGCCGTGACGTCACTGTCTTTAACTACGATGAAGAAAGTTCGTACTTACATGCTTTTGCAGTTAAGTGTTTCATCATCGTCATCAGCTGATTATTTGCCCACTGCTGGGGCATGAGCCTTCCCTATGGATGTATAGGGAGAACGGCTTTACGTGCCTATCTATTTGCCAGAGTATCACACAGAATCGACTTAAATTTGCGCATTGGATACGGCATTTCAGCAGCGGCACTCCAGACAAACGTGACAGGTGATTATATTGGGATTGAATTCGATTAATAGTGGCAAAGTGACCTACATTTGTTTGAAGCCTTTGGCGCAAAACGATATTTATGTTGAAGGTCGAACAAGTTTGTTGAGGACACTTAAATTTATCTGTTTTAATAAATATACAATCAATGTGACCACTTTTTAATAGAATTGTATAACTATTTTTCAATGATTTTAGAATAAGCACATTTCACACTATAAATCTATCATCGCGACAGTAAACCACGAAAGAACTGCTTATAAACTATAACTTAATATTACTTAATTGACGAAACAGGACAATGACACTGTTATAATGGCAGTCTTAAGTAAGGTGTTTGTAGCAAGCCAGCAAACTGAGGAGCTCGATAACACAGTTGTTAACGCGCCCAGTCTGCGATTGCTAAGGTTAAGCAACTATTGCAAAGGCCTGTCATCGGATGGGTGACCAAAAATATATCATCTCGAGCTTCTCCGTGCTCCGGAAGTCACGGCTACATTACCAGTCGTTAACAACCACCGCACCGCACTGGGCCCGCGTGTTGGTTTATGGCCCGTTCTCTCTATCCATCCCTAGGGAAGGCTCGTGCCCAAGCAGTGAGGAAAAAATAGCTGATGATGATCAGTTGCAAATGTTAAGCTTCTGTGGAAGAAGTTAGTACACAGTTGGGTGGATTTTTTTATAAAATGAGCTGGAGATAGTCGAACTTAGAACCACGTCTACAACCAACCTTACCGAGCTTGTAACGTTGCACCTACCTAGACGGGAATCGAACCCGGCTTAGTGGAAATTCCATTGGCCCCACACGACACGAGGTTGTCTGTCGTTAAGATATATGCACTGTTAAGCCTTCGCAGAAATTGAGATTCTTATTCCGCGACCAATCCAGAAAGAACAGGATTTTAATCCTTATACGGTTTGGTTTTAAATCAGTTGCCGTGCCTAAGCCTAATTTATTACTGAAATGAGTTGGGTTAAAAAAGCAGTCGGATCTTTTTTTCATGCGTTTTTCCTAAAACAAATTTTTATTTTTTATTAACCTTTTCGCCGCTATTGGTTTATACAAGATGCCAAAAGATTCCGACTCATAAATCGACGACTACATTTTTCTTACTCAAACGTTATTTGTATGCCTTTTTATTTACTATAAATGCATGAATAAAATTGAAAACTATTGTTTGATTTAAGCATTGACTTATTTTGGACTGAAAGTAACGTTACGAATGAAACTATGAATTTTACAAAGATATTTGGTCGTACAAACACGACGCTAGCGAAATGAACACGAAATCTTTTGTCTGATTACTCCAACTACACAGTCTTTCGTATCAAGCCAAAACACTATAATTAGCACTACAGTGCTTTTTTCTTTATAAACTTGATTGCAAGCACAATTAGAGTCAAAACAAATTGCAGTGTTTTAGCTTGACACGATATGCAGCGGTGAAAAGCTTAACCCTATCATGGGACTTGAGGTGGAAATCACGACTGCTACCAAAAATTTGTTGCAGTGTACCAACAAAAAAATTGCACATACCTACACAAACTATTTCGGGCCAGACGCATCGCAGTTTCTGTTCGCAGTTGGACGGCACGTTTGCATCACAATTGCGCGTGATTGCGGCCGGTCGGACGCCGCGGCCATTTTTAAATGTTCAGTTTCAGCGCAGAGTGTGGTTTGTAGCATTACATGTGACCACGAAATTAGGGATACAATTAAAAGTACCCCATAGGACGGATAGTGAGACACCATTTCTACTGCGCTCAGCAAGGTCCCGGGATCAATTCCCAGGTCGGCCAGAGTGAGTTTCAGATTTTTCGAAGCATAGCCCGGGTTTGTGATCACCAACCCGCATTTGGGAAGCGTGGTGATTATTACCATTACCCATCAATTGTAGTGACGACTTGATTTCAACGATGGAGGCCTTTGCAGAGCAGTGGGACAGTTGTATGCTATTTCTTTTTTAAAAACGATTAATGGTAACATCAGGTGGAAGGAACCGTTCGCCAAACCTATTGTAAAAAAATACTATCCTTCGCACCAGCGCTATAGTGGTTAGATTACCGGAATCAAAGCCGGGGTTGACTCCTAGCGGGGATACGTATTTGTACTCGATTTGGTTTGTGATTGGTCGTCTTTTATGTCCACCTGTTTAGCGTTGTTGTGTTTCAACAGTTAGATACAAGACAAGATAGACATAAACAAGATACAAGACAGACACATCAGCTGAAGAGAAAGCCAAAAAGCATTTTCTGTATAATAAATAATTGCTTTTGATTTTTTTAGATTAAATTGTTACCAAATTTCAGCTCAATTGAACACCGGGAAGTGGATCAAATTAGGCTTGCAAGATCTGTACGCCACAAACATACATACAAACAAAGATTTGGTTCATCATGTGAAGTTAAATAAAAGCTTGTAAAAATAATGATATGAATGTAAATCGAAAGAATAAATAATGTACCAAAATTGTACAAAGCATTGATTTGCAAATGTTTGCGTCGAAATTAACGCGGCGAGCAATTTAGCGGCCATTTGCATCACTGCACGCAATGGCGTGATAATGACGCGGTCGTGTCATATAATATTCTAGCGATTCTAGATTAAACGTTTCGCGAGTGGCGATGATTTGTCTGTTGTCAGTGTCTGAGTTTCATTATATAATATATTTTAACAAAATTACGGAAATTTTATTGCACGCAAAAACTTGGAAAGTGTAAAAAGAAACCACTAGTGGGATTTGAACTCGCAACTACTAACACTATGGGTCAGACGACCTACCAATTAGGCTATCGTGTATGTATCCAAACCGTGCAATTATAATTATCTTGTAAAGTAAATAGGTAGGCTACATTCGAAAATTAAAACGACACGCGACTCCATCGTAAAAAATGTTTCATTTCGATGTGTAGCGTTCAGGTGAACTTTAAAACAATACTAAAGTAGGTAGTGTTGAAGCATGAGATTAAATTTCTCTCATACGATTTTTTTCAACGCTTCTGAATATGTTGCAGTTTGCAGTTGTGTTTTTAGTATAACAGCTTTACTATATGTCTGCCGCCAAGCTACAGTGACCTGAATTGCTGAGTTCCGGTTTAAAGGGTATGCGATCCAATAAAATTACTAGCATAAAGGCAAAATATCTAAAGCTGCTATGCCGGTGGCACACCCGTCATACCTTATACATACGTGTGTTACATAGACATTGACTCAGTCTCATATAAGAAAACGAGTTACTCAAATTATTTTAATTTTTAATTTTTATATTGTCTTTTTTGATTTGAGGTTCTGTTTGTATTTGTTTTTGTACAGATCAATAAATGTTTGTTATTCTTACAAAAAACTATGAAGTTATTCTGCTCGCTATAAGATATTAATTATATAAAAAATTATAAAAATAAAAAGCGTTTATTTCAATCAACAGACTTAACATAGATCATATTGGGTTAGAAAAATCACCTCCACATGGGCGAGTTGTACCGGTCAGCCACCGTCCGCAGAATGCCGTTGCCACTGCCACATATTCTGTTTATCAGGGATGGAAGTCATCAGTTTGACATTCCGAAAACATCCCTGATGCGCTACAGAAGCACGGCAGCCCTAATAACATTCTGAAGATATTGTTATATTGGACGCAAAGGACATCAAGCGATCTTTTGGTATGAGGAACCCACAGACTTCACGTGTAGAACTTTGACAATATGCTTTAAAAAGCGTAAGTTTTACATCAGTACTACATCGGGAGTATCTGCGAACCAGCATGTTACCTCGCACTGCCAATGCCTTACGTTCCCTTTCAATATCTACATCGTCGTTATGGTCGTCGGTAAGGAAATGCCCCAGATATTTGAACTTATCAACACGCTTTACTTGCAAACCATTAAGGGTAAAGGGGTGGTAATTATCGGGGCATTTACCGGCAGCCTTAAAGACCATGTATTCAGTCTTCTTTACATTATATGCGAGACCGTGCGTTGCCGCATAGTTCTCGCATACTACACATCTTCACAATTGCATTCGCAGTTGGGCTGAGCAGCACCATGTCATCAGCGTAACTGATATTATTTACGCTTAAACCATCAACTTGGCATCCGACGCGCATGCTGCTCAGCTCAACTATGAGGTCATTGACATACAGGCTGAAGATCTTGGGAGACGTCAAGCCCCCCTGTCTCACCCCACACTGCAACCTTTACGTATCGGAAAAGGCTTTAGACCACTTGATAAAATTGGTTTGGTTAGCATAGCAAAACTGAAAGATATTCAAGATACCTTCCGGCACACCCTGTCCCTCAACCCTCTCCAAAGAACCTCGTATGATACCAGGTCGAAGGCATTGGAAAGGTCAAGGAAACAGGCATACACCGGCATCCTACGATCAATGTAATACTGTAGAGTATGCTTGAGACCTACGATTGCACTCTCGGTGGATAGTCCGGGACGAAACCCGAACTGAGCATCATACAGATCTAAGTAGCCGATAAGATAACGCGAGTCAAGCACACTGTCCAGCACCTTAGCGATGGTAGTCGCAAGGGAGATAGGGCGATAGTTCACCTTGTCAGAGATGTCACCTGTCCTGCTCTCCACCATTGTTCTATTAAGTCATGTGGTAGGTATGCGTGACTGATGATATGATATGGTGCACATAGTAAAGAACATGGACAGCGCCCTAGGCAAGTGAACCCCTGCGTATCTGAAATGCTCGAGATTTGCCACCTACCATCCTCCCCACCGCCGATCTTATCTGAGCGGCGGTGAAGTGAATGAGCGATGACTCCTCCTCCCGGCACTCGGTCACAGCATCGACCACTGCAGCAGCAGGGCCTAAAGAAAACTGTACCCTAAAGTGTTCCCTAAACATATTTGCTATCTCCACAGCCTCGTGCTTTCCTCCTACGCTCACTGGGAGGCCAGGCCTGACATCATGTTTACCCGTTTTCTTCCAAAACTTTTTGAAATTCTTTGCTGACCTATGTTTTGCTAGTATGTTCATTTTAATCTGCTCTTGGTTATGTTGGCACCATTTTAATCGACTTTTAAATATTTTTCTCGACACACTCATTTGTTCAAAAGTGGTACCCGTGGAGGGTCGTTTGTTTAAAATCCAGATTTTGAATCTAAGCCTGGCCTCCTGATGAGCGCCTCTAACATGATCCAATCCATGAAAATACCACAATACGACATGGTTACATAATAGGTACCCTTATAGAAAACAAAACACACCTAGCATAAAACGAGTAAATACAACCAGTTATACTCGTATACTTTTATAGTGACACTTTGCTAGAGCAATTTGCTTTGCTATCTTAGAAGATAGTGACACGATTTAACTGTTTTTTTAAAACTAGATAAATGCATATAGCTTGCGCATTAAATAATATTTTCTTTATGTATGATAATTTAATTGAATCACAAATAGCGTTGTTGAAAATTTCTGCTCTCCACTTAAAATAAGTAAGTAGTACGTACCCGGTAAGAAAAGCCCATCACTGGCAATAAGACCAACTTACTTACTTAAATTATTGTTTTAGAAAATTTATGTTTACCGAAAATATGATTGAATTCGTTTCGGCCTCAATCCGTCCACAGTTCCTCAAACAAATATTGGTTAAAGAAGATTTTGTATAGATAGTGAAGCAGCCTTGCAGCCTTCAAAGGGATTATCTCGGTACCAAATCAGAGTCGGGTATTTGCGTAGTCGACTCGTGGTAAACAAAAGGTTTGTATTTTCAGCAAACCTCCAAATAGAGCTCACTAATTACTTACTGTTTTATTCAAAGAAGGAAACGTAATAATATCACACAACTGTGAGCTCACAACCCCAACGGGCTAACGCAATTTTAATTCATAATTGATGGCACAAACAAAATGGGAGATACACATCAGTTAAGAGAGGAGGGAGAATGAAAACTGGAATATAATTCGGTCGGTTCGCTTCGTTATTAAATTGGTCGTGAACGCGCGATAACCGCAGGTCGCGGCGAAGTTTCGTTTAACTCCGCTCTAACGAGGTGTACGGATGCTGGTTGGATGCCGGCCGTGAGTCGCAGCCGGATCGCTCACCGAACGCTGGCGCTGTACTCGCTATGTCACAGAACTGGAGATCGGAGTCGAAATCAAACCATTTGTTCAATACTAACGACTGCACGCGGCTTTCTACATGTGGACAGCCGTATCCCTTGAGAATTGCGGCTAAGTCTATGTAGACAGCCGTAGTATGCCGTGAGAATTCCGAAAATCCTTATTTCTTGTCTACAGCATAAAGGGTCTGTGCAAAATTTCAGCGTTCATGTCTATGAGTTTGGGCTGGGTCATAAGTCAGTCAATAAGCCAGTGAGCAAGTCAGGACTTTTAACTATCTCGAGCTACTTGTTTTTTTTTTATTTCAGAACAAGTTCAACACATTTTAGCCGGAATCCTGCTAAACTGGCTATATTGTAATAAAACCAATTTCATATAGCTTCTCTATAACCATAATATCTGATTCGATTTAAATATGGCATTAGAAATGTGAAAGGCCAGTAAAATTTACAAAATTTTAATATAATTATTATTATTTAGTTTTTAATAAAGATAAAAATGCTACTTTTTTGTATAAGATTAAATATAAAAATATAATGAAATATAGAGCACACATATATATACCCCCCATGATTATTTGGGGGAGGCCTTTGTCCAGCAGTGGAAGTCTTTTGGCTGAGATGATGATGAAGATGATGATGATGATAGAGCACATGAGTAAATACCCGTTTACTGATGTGATTGTAGTTAGCTTTAACGTTAAGTATTTTTACAACTGTGCTTTGGTGCGAGTATTGCTCCTTTGTTATTTCAGTCGGTTCTAACGTGGAGACTTTTTAGTGACTTTTCTGTTTTACCTATAAGTTTGTAGCTATTCATTTAATGCATAAGTCGATAGTCCTAAGATAATAAAAAAAAAAAAAATTCTTTGAGCAAAAAAAATTGAAGGATGAGACTCACTACAAAACATATAAAAATATCTTAGAACTGTTTTATTAAAAATACCTTACTTTGTATATTGAATGGGACTTTGCAATTATTAGCACTAGTAATATAATTTTAATAAAAATAAAGGTTGTTTCTCAAAACACTCGCAGGAATAGCCGGCGGCGTGATGGATGGGTTCGCTCAACTTTATTAAATTACTGTTTCGCTTCATTCTGTAAAATGTCCATCATTTTTGTTGCGTTATAATGTAAATTCATCATTGTTAATAATAAGTCGAGTCCACCGTCATAATTTTAGCTAGAATTTTTGTTAAATAATAATATTTAGGTTTGATAAAAATGATAAATATAGGGATGAATTGTGGGTTTTTTATTTCAAATAAGTATATACCTAATGTAAATGTTTTCATACAAATAAATAAATTGGTACTGATAACACTGAAGTACCTCTTAATAAATAAAAACAGTAAAAATAGACAAAACGAAAACAAACGTCATGCCACCCAAGTACATCAACGCATCTGAAGCCGAATCCGATTTTCACTAACACACAACAAAAATAAACACACACAAACAATTGGAAACTGTGAACCCTCCTTTCTGAGACAAAAACAGGGCTATTTAAGTCTCGGCCGAAAGAAACCAAGTCGCTTCGTGATAAGCATCCATTTCGTGAAGGTCCTTTCTTAAGAATTTATTACGCAGTTGGCCGTATTGGATGATGCTAAGCAAGGAATGGCGCACATTGGCGTCGCACGTCGCAAATGAATAATGAAGGTCCACGTCTTCGTATAACCTTTTACGATGAAATCCTGTTAGAAGTTTGACCGCAAACAGTCGTGCTATTATGTCGTTACGGCTGCTACAACTGCTACGAACTGCTACGGCTACTTTCTACGTGCTACGATCTTTAAAATTATGAATGGTATTTGATACAAAACGAGTGTTGGTTTATTATTCAACAATTATATTTTGTTTTACTTTGATACACTTTTCCTATCACCGAAGCCTGATGATACCTTTCTTGATGAAGGTTGAAAGGATGGGAACATTCTAAAAATTAAGTATCTAGTGCAGAGCAGCATTTTATCATCTTGTTCACTTTCTAGAATTTATGAATAACTTGCTGTTAATCTGTAGACGATAGGACGCCACACACAAGACCGGTTACGCTCATCCTAGAATCAGTTGTTTTTTCCTATAAATTTTATATAAAAGAAAATTACATTTACAAAAAGCATCTCTCAGTAGCCGTCGGGCACTTGGCCGGGTCAGCATCCCCCGGGACGGACCGCCCGGCTTTATGGCTGCCTTTAAAACTAGCCGGTAACTCCGGGCGACGACGCCGATACCCGCCCGATCATAACCGACTACACAGAGTTTTTCATTTAAAATTGAATGTGTAACAGCTGTTTTTAATGTGTACTGTTATAGTATTAACAATACTCAACCAAAATTATATAATAAAAAACAAAAAAATGTTTTTTGAAATTCAAATTTAATAAATCAGCTGTTGTCATTATTGAAAACATATTTATTATTTTGCTTGGTCATTGATATAAAAGTGTCAGTGTTAACAATCACATAATCCTTGACAGGCATAGATAGCAATGCCAATGTTGTTTGAAAAGAGTAGATTTATTTATATAGTTTTTAGCAGAAACAACTATTACTATGTCAGTATCATTAACTTAGAGTCATAATTTATTAATGTATATTTTTGTAATTATAAAATATAGTGAAAAACTTAAATGCTTACCCAACCCAGCCAGGAATCGAACCTGATTCTTTCTGGGTTCGATTCCTGGCTAGGTCAGGTAGGCATTTAATTCTTTCACTATATTTTATATTTATTTAATTCAGCTTTAATGCAGCAATTAGCACTTAAAAATAAAAAATAAAAAGTATATTTTTGTATTAATTTTTTGACATGTATTAACGTTTGTAGGCACATTTTATGAATTTTTACTTTTTTTATTTTCAAGTGCTAATTGCTGCACTGAAGCTAAATTAAATATTTATAAAATTTTCAAAATACAGTGAAAAAATTAAACGCCTACCCGACCCAGCCAGGAATCGAACCTGGGTCTTCCGCAATCCGGGCGGCTGCACTGACCGCTATGCTACCGGGAAGGCTGACGTAGACGCTGAATTTTGTCACTGCTTTTGTAATTTTTAGAGTGCTAAAAATACAGTGAAATTTTTTTCACTGTATTTTGAAAATTTTATAAATATTTAATTTAGCTTCCGTGCAGCAATTAGCACTTGAAAATATAAAAAGGAAAAATTTACTATAGCGTTGTGTTATCAAATTTGTAGTATTTCATCTGCAAAGATGAATCTGCATAGCCAACGGTTGCAATGGCCGTTGGATAGATGGCGCGCTGTGCCGCTATTAGCACTCTAAAAATTACAAAAGCAGTGACAAATTTCAGCGTCTACGTCAGCCTTCCCGGTAGCATAGCGGTCAGTGCAGCCGCCTGGATTGCGGAAGACCCAGGTTCGATTCCTGGCTGGGTCGGGTAGGCGTTTAATTTTTTCACTGTATTTTGAAAATTTTATACACATTTTATGAGCCTAAATTTAATAAAGTATTTTCATTTCACTTTATTTAACTTATATTTAATTTCACATTTTAAAAGGTGACGAGTACCTCTTATCATAACAAAATACTTTAAAGATAAATCAGTTAGATGGCACGAAGTGCCGTTGTCAAAAGTTGATCATTATATTTATGTGTATCCTTTACAAAAGCATTTAAATAATTTTGTTTTGCCTCTGTTAGGTAGTTTTATTATCCGAATATAACGATTCAAATTAGTAACTGAACAGTATTTAAAGTTACATTTGATTAAAGTGTTTGTTTGTATATCGTCACGAATACAGAAAACCAGTTAACTCGATTAAGCAGTAGGCTGTTAGGGGTCGCACAAGTTATATCACCAGCATAACGACTCCGGGTATGACCATGCTAACCGGCTTAGCGGGTGCTTTGATCAAAACAAATTGCGGTAATTAATATTAAGTTACCTCGGCAACGTAACACGATGACATTAATTGAAATAACATTTACGCTGTATGCTCACGAATTAATTTAACTACTGTTTGGGCGGAGTTTGATAAAATTACGTGTGAGTGGCTAATGAGTGTTGGCAACTCTTTTGTCGACGGCTCAGCTCGGCCACTACTACTGGCTGTTCCTATTATACCACTACTTCTAGCTATACCTATACTTACTAAAGACTTGCTGTAGCTTTGTGTATAACAAGTAATGTTCACGTTTTGGAAGTGGGTTTGGGTCCTGCGACTGTGAAATGTTTACTGTGATGAATATTAGAATTTGTAAATAAAAGACGTCCTAGAAGGGCAGTAGATAAAAAAATGGACACTTTAAAAGCATTTTTCTTAAGTTTATTTGTATAAAAGAATTTATTCTGACTTTGACATTGAAGTACCTTAATCGTTAGTATTATGTAACTTATGTATGTGTTATGGAAAAAAATATATCCACTAGCGGGGCTTGAACCCACACCTTCTAGCATACCGGGTTTTGAACACTATCAATGAGGCTATCTGTCAATTTATTTACACTATCCACTCTTACTTCCGTCGTGTAAAAAACTTATCAACACTTAAGTATTCCAGAATATAATTTGTTCGCAAGAATATTCGCTTAAATCTATGTCTGTTTTTATAATACATGGAAAGGTTTCGCCATCATCACACTTAAATGGTAGGTAAATAACGAGGTGCACCGAAATCCTCAGTTATTCAGAGACTAACATTATTGTAATGGTAACATACTTTTTTATGATGATAATAACTAGCCAGGCGGACCTACCTATTAAACCAAAAACAATTATATCCACCCCCCATGCTGGGTTATACAGTGTGTGGCCTAGAACCGGGGATAATATTTATTTATTATTATTTATTTTCTTTATTTATTTTAGGATAGCTAACAGCTTGCAATTGTAAAAAAATAACAACAAGAATTATAACTATACGCTATTGACAAGCTACCACATCTCAGATATCTACTTACAGTAATAGTAAAACTAAACTTTATTATAATAAAATTAATTTTAAATTGTCAACAAGTCGTTAACAACGGTAAGCGCCTTTTTTATGCTATCGATGCTGTCGAAAAATATATCTATATTAGCATTAGTATTATTAATACACATACAAGCTCTTACGAGGAAACTGCTCTGTCTATAGTTGGTGTGAGTGGAGGGGATGCTAAATGGTTTATATGAATTGTTTCGGGGTGCTTGCGTAGGTATTTTAAAAGTAATTTTGCTCAGCAAATTCAAATTGAGGTATTCCACGAAGCACACCCAAACGAAGCACACCCAGACGAAGCACACCTAAAGTATTCAACGAAGATCAGCAAAGCAGATTTTGCTCAGATATCGCAATATTGAAAACAGAGATTCCAAAAGTCACTAGTAATTGAATCAATATGGGCTCAACTAATTAAATCAAAACTTTAGTTTAGTAAATTCAATGCAATGCAACAATGCCACAGTTCCGCTCAACTCGACCGGAGATTCGGAGCTACTCGGAACGTCTCTTTGACAATTTAGGGTTGTTGTGTGACACAATTTGTGTCGCTGATAAAATGATATTAATTATTATTCCACCTCATGAATTATTCATATTCATATCATTTCATATTCATATAATTTATTGCCACATGTTGGTATTACATAGATCATTAAAAAATATATATATAAAAAACTTGAGAGGTGTCAAGGGACACCCGGATGGAACGAAGTTCCTTTCGATTAATTAGTGAAGGAATTGTAATTTTTTTTTATTTTTTGTCAGGATTCATTATTATTATTATTTTTTATTATTTATTATTTACAAAAAACCTGTATACACTCAACAAAAATAATCGTCGCGACACCACACTGTTCAATGCGAAATAGAAATGAAAATATCTGGCTTGCTTTCTATAAGAGAGAGAGAGACAGACAGAGAAACATACGACGCCGCACAGCTTACAATAGCTTACTATAGCAAAAAGTGTCGTGACAACTTTTCGTTTTTTTCGAGAATCAAGAAGAATTCAAGAATTTTTTCCGTCTAGCCCCCTTTCACAACGCGCGATAAGGAACTTCGTTCCAAAAATCCCATAAACATGACCCATTAAAGGTTATTTTGTCAAGTGTGTTATTTGCACTCAAAGATTAAAAAAATCACTTTCAAGTTAATAGTAGATTATTTATTGTACAATTAAATAAAGACATACCCAGCTGCATAGGTCGATTTTCAATATGTCTAATGCTCTGCTGTACGCAAGTAGTGTACCGACTGATAATGTTATTGTGAACGGTTTCTAAATCCACGTTGAGTTGCATCATGTGAAAAGCCTCGGTTATTGTTTTTGAGGGTGTCTACTGTATCAATGTCTACTGCGTTAACATAGTTTTTAACAGCTCCCCATAAGAAGAAATCTAGAGGTGTAAGCAAATAGGAAGCCATCGACTTGGGCCAAAGCGTCCAATCCATTTATTTCGTCAAGTTTCCACGCACTCGTACGACAGAATGTGCCGGTGCACTGTCAAGCTGAAACCAAGTTTCATCATGAACATCTTCTGGTAAATTTAAAAGATATTCTGTCAATGGTCCATCAATAAGCCTTAGGAGTTTATCGCTGTTAAGTGTACCGTCAATAAAAATTGGCCCAATTATTGTATTATTATGGATTCCTGCCTACACATTAACGGAGAAACGCTATTGGTGACCCAATTCTCTCATGACATGTGGATTATTTCCGATCGTAGAGTAAAAGTGCGTATTTCTCCTATTCCACATTCCATCACGGGTAAATGCGGCCTCATGAGACCAGATGATATGACGCAAAAAGTTGTTATTTTCTTGGTACATGGTTAAAAACCATTGAGATAATTGAGTGCGAACAGATAAATCTCTTGGTAAAAGACCGTGGACTTTCAAAAACTTAAAAGGATGTTGCTTCCTTTTTCTCGTTACTTTGTTTATAGTGCGGTGATCGACTCCAAAGATTCGACCAGCTTTTCTAGTACTGGAAGTGGGATACTGTCTAAAATATTAAAGAATTCTTCTTTGTAATTGCCGGCTGACATTTATAGGTCTTTTGCCCTCGTATTGGCGTCCGGGGACAAGAGCACGTTTATCACGTGAGCGTTGTACTGCATCTGTAATCATGCCAGCATTCCTCGGGTGCCTTCTATTTGGAAAACGATCACGGTGCAATGCCAGGGCACGTGATGCATTACTACGAGCTTCTCCGTACAATAATATCATAATACATTAATAGGCATCTCCTGTAGACCTCATCTACGCTCACCATCAGGCGAGATCAAGGTCAAGAGCTGTCTTATAAGGCATAAAAAATATATCATAACCACGAATTCTAGCCATTTCACATTACAGATTGTGTAAAATCCAATCCAAATAAATTAAAATTTATTTCTTCTTCTTCTTCTTTTGTTTTGGCATGTTTTAAGAAATTCCCGTGACAATGTTTTGACTTTCCTATAATAATATTATTCTTTTCAAAGTTTTCAAAAAGGTCTACATAATGTAAAAAGAGTAGCAAAAAGTTCGCTACTCCTTTAACTCGGCAAAACCACGTATTGAATCTACTTGGTATTGACATGTCATGGTGGATAATGATATCAGTATGTTTTGCGGTAAGTTTTTTATTATCTCCTGTACCACGACATCGACAACGTTAGCGATAACATCGTTTTGCAATAATACACTGATTTATGAATCGTAACTTTAAATTCTTATTGTGTGTAACGCATGGGTTATGGTTAACTGGAATCTTTTCAGTAAAAATGTTAATAAAAGGTGGACGCCTCGGTGGCCGAATGGCAGAGCGCTCGGCCCGATACCCGAAGGTCCCGGTTTCAATTCGGGGAAAATTCGGGATTTTTCGATGAATAGCCCGGGTTTGTGATCACCAACCCGCATTTGGAAAGCGTGGTGATTAAGCCATTACCCATCAATTGTAGCAATGACTTGATTTCAATGATGGAGGCCTTTGCCCAGCCTTGGGACAATTATAGGCTGTTTACTTAAGGCAAAGTGGAAGTGTACTTCACCCGCAATCTTCATCTACTGAGGCACTGGCTATCTTTATCTACCCTTAGCTATCTAATAAAACAGTTGAATATCTACCAAAGACAGCGGTTATAAATGCCGTTTTAATAGGCTTCGAGTGTCGTGAAATCGGTGGCACATTAAAAACTCAGCCGTTCACTCATATCGCGGCTCCATCGCTGGGGTTACTATCACATAATGAAACACGCCGTTAAACGGCGTAAGTGCCACTCGTAAACCCGCACCTGCGCAATCGGCCACAATAAAGATCGTTGTTCACACCGTGGAGTGTAAAGGCTTAAGGGAATGATGGAAGGAGTGGTTTTCTTATACTTTTAATTGTTTTTTTCTATTAAAAAAATAAAATTTGACTATATTTTTTTTTTAATATAATACTTAGCTCGGCAAATGACTCCATCCCACTTGATGTTAAGTGGAAATGAAGTCCAGACGCGAAGACAACTGGTGCAGCGTGGAAACAAACGTAGCATCAGTCAACTTCACTCTGCCGGCCCACAAGGTGCTTCTTAACGCCTCTCTTGAAGACCCCATATCATAGGAAGGAGGGAAAACGTGTGCTGGTAGACTATTCCATCTTTTGGAGGTGCGACAAAGAAACGAGTCACCAAATTTCTTTCAAACTATAAAATCAACCAGCCTCAAAAAGCTCGAGCGGGAACCAAACCCGGTCCTTTGGATAACCGGTCAAATGCTCTGACCGCTGAGCTACCGAATTGTTGAATTCTGCCAGTAGTTTGTGATTGATCGGCGAGTGCTCTGAGAACTGTTTGAACTTATCCCACCTTCTCCCTTCCTCCATAGGAGTACACGTGCTGCTCTCCGGAGTCATCGCTTCACTGTCACACATATCCCATCGCGCACAAAGAAATTTGGTGACTCGATCCTTTGTCGCACCTCCAAAAGATGGAATAGTCTACCAGCACACGTTTTTTTACCTTCCTATGATATGGCGTCCTTCAAACAAAGCGTGAAGAAGCACCTTGTGGGCCGGCAGAGTGAGGTTGACTGATGCTGCGTTGTTTTCACGCTGCACCAGTTGTCTTCGCGTCTGGACTCCATTTCCACTTAACATCAGGTGGTATGGAGTCATTTGTCGTGCTCGGTATGGAAAAAAAACCCTGCAAGCCACCGGTATTACGTCACTGTGAAGTTACTACCCTCACAGTCGAAAAAACACTTTTTCAAGTATTTAATAATCGAGACGTAATTTCCCTTTATATTTATATTATTTTGAGTATTGCATTCATATGCTAGGGTGATTTTTTCTAATAAAATTTTATCTTGTAACTTTATCTTTACAGCACTGTGAATGTTTTTATAATATTTTGTATTCCTTGCAGGCTGGTAAGTGATGATGCGGCTTAGGGTGTAGCGGGTATTTGCCAAGAAAGTGTTGATTTACCCTTGCCTTGCCTTGAAACCTGATAATTATATACTTGTATACTCATGTCCAGCAGTGGACTAGTGTAGGCTAATGATGATGATGATACTCAAATAGTTTATGTATTAGGAAAGGATAAGAAGGATAATTAATACGAGGTTATAAGTAAGATCAAATAGTGTGTGACGATCGTTTAAATGATAAGTCTAATCAGAATAAATAATTAAATAAGACACCTAACCAAATTTTGTCGGAAGGTGTAAGTTTAAATCCCACTCGTAGAATATTTTTAACATATTATATTAATTTATACTAGCGGCCGCTCGCGGTTTCACCCGCTTGGTTTCCGTTCCCGTGAAAATATCTGGATAAAAAGTAACCTATGTGTTATTCCAGGTTATAAACTATCTGTACGCCGATTTTTTTTTTTTTAATTTTTTTATACTTAGCTCGGCAAATGACTCCATCCCACCTGATGTTAAGTGGAAATGAAGTCCAGACGCGAAGACAACTGGTGCAGCGTGAAAACAAACGTAGCATCAGTTAACTTCACTTTGCCGGCCCACAAGGTGCTTCTTCACGCCTCTCTTGAAGAACCCCATATCATAGGAAGGAGGGAAAATGTGTGCTGGTAGACTATTCCATCTTTTGGAGGTGCGACAAAGAAACGAGTCACTAAATTTCATTCAAATCCATTTAGTACTTTTTACGTGAAAGAGTAACAAACATCCATCCATACTTACAAACTTTCGCGTTTATAATTTAGTAGGATATAAGGACATTATTACAGGCAACAGTTAAAAAAAGTAGCAAAAATTTAAATAAAAATTTCATACACTAAACTATCTAGTAAAAGCGTGCATACCTGACGTGAGTATAATTTAATGTATTTACTAAGGTATATTTCTATACCTTTATGTTGATACTGTAATGTTTAAGCCCTCACGCGCCATATGTACGCACCGTCGTACATAAGGTCGTCGGACGTATATACCTATGGCGCGGGACGGGGGACAATAAAAATTACTACTTATCACAAAAAAAAATTGTTTTACTTCACAAAACGTAAAAAAAATACAAAATATTGTATCAAATTAGTTACATATTTTATAAAATATAGTGAAAAAATTTAATGCCTACCCGACCCAGCAAGGAATCGAACCTGGGTCTTCCGCAATCCGGGCGGCTGCACTGACCATTATGCTACCGGGAAGGCTTACCGGCCGACTGGGTCGGGTAGGCATTTAATTTTTTTACTGTATTTTATAAAATATTTAATTTAGCTTTAGTGCAGCAATTAGCACATAAAAATAAAAATAAAACTAAAATCAGTTACAGTAACATCTGGGTAATAAACTTAACTCGAATAACGGAACAAACAGTAAAATTAAATTGTGTTATTGAATTCAAAAAAAATTCAAAATTCAAAATTCAAAATCATTTATTCAGTTTAGGCTACAAGTAGCTCTTGTGAATGTCATTATGCCATCGGTTCGTAAATCTACTCTGGGCGGGAGATCTTGTACTGAGAAGAACCGGCAAGAAACTCAGCAAGTGTCCAGCTCTTTTCTCCCTTACAGCGTCAAAAATATTGGAAAATGCCCTATCATAGCAGAACACTTTCCATTACAAATAAACACAAAAAATATATATAAGACAATTACAACATGTAAAAAAACAAAATAAAAAATGTAAGTTAACAAATTTACATCAGATAATTATGTAAAGGTTTCAATTTCCACAATGTCATACAGCACCACTACAGTACTCTAGTAAAAGTCAAAAATTGTTTAGGTAAAACAAAGTCAAACTATAATTAATAATACTAAAAATAAGATAAGTATGCAAGAGCAGACCAGCCTCCACAGGCGGCACCCGTTCACGAGCATGACATATGAATCAGCCATCGCTTCGCTCAACCATATTTTAGGGAACGTAACGACCTGACGCACATGCCACCACCGCAGAGACAGTAAAGAGAGCATGACACACTCAAGATACTCTAAATAAAAACTTAATGATGTATTTAACGCAACGCTGTTTGTTATCTGTAGGACAATGCTGTTAAAATAAAAAATGTAAGTTAACAAATTTACATCAGATAATTATGTAAAAGTTTCAATTTCCACAATGTCATACAGCACCACTACAGTACTCTAGTAAAAGTCAAAAATTGTTTAGGTAAAACAAAGTCAAACTATAATTAATAATACTAAAAATAAGATAAGTATGCAAGAGCAGACCAGCCTCCACAGGCGGCACCCGTTCACTTGTTCATTGATTAGGTAGGTATGTATCCATGATCAAAAAAATCCGTTCATAAGTGCATTACGTACGGCACAAACCGTTTGATCGATTTTGTTAATTTTTTTTCTAATAATGTTTGAATTCCCTTTGATAATAAATCTAGTTTTAAAAATATAAAAACTACATCGCTTTGCTCTTCCCCATACCCCGTGGTTACGCAAAATAATTTCACTATAGCACTATAGTCCTTAGGCATACCGTCTTAAAAGTTATTAAAGTTTCGAGAATGAAGTGTGGCAGTTGCGCAAAATTAAACAAGCTTTCAATAATAAAGTTACCCGGAATTTGGGAATGTATCTAATTATAAAGTGCGCTTATTAATTTCCCTTTCATGGGAAATTCTGATTGTTTATGAATATATGCCAAGCCCAACATTTAATTGTCAAGGTCTAAGCACATATAGCAGGAGCAGGAGGTAGGCTAAGTACAGACGGCACAACAACCTACCCAAAACTGTCAGATTTCTTCAATACATTTTCAACCATATGACTTAGTAGTAAAGTTCAAGGTCTATTGAGGAAATTTGACAGTGTGGTGGGTCTTAAAGTGCGCGAGCAATGCACAAAAAGACCACCTTTCACGGAATCTCAGCTGTGCCCCTGGGGTGGCAAGCTCCCACGACGAAGATCCAAAACCTTAGAGGTTGTTCCGCTTGGCGATCCGATGTGAACTTTTTTTTTTGAGAGAGATTGCTGATTGCCTCAAACGGCATTTTCAGCGTCACCGGGCTTTTTGGGGGCTGCGAGGTACGTAATGGGTACCTCAAGCCGTGTTGAAACGAATCACCTTCGGAGGTTTTCTAGAGGGAACGGCATCGCACACTTATAAGTGTGCGTCCCCGTGCCCTACTAGCTTCTCCGAAAGTTTCGGATATACACACAAATTACAGTAAACAGTTATTCATATACAAACGAGGCACTCGGCTAAACACACCCGCTCATTAACCTTTGCAAATTATATTACCCTGCCTGCCATTAAAAACACATCTTACTTATTATCCGGTTTATGTGTTGCCGAGAATACTATTAGCACTTAGTTTAGTGGTTATAATTAAATAATTTACTCGTATGTACATGATAAACCTAATAAAGGCCTACGTACCAACTGTTGGTTAAAGACCTTTTTTTATACAGTAAAAAATGTATTACGCATACCACTGCGCACGCAGATGTTATATAGAACTTTAAGGGGAAAAGGGGGTATACACACTAAAAACTACTGCACTTCCCCTCTGTATCGCCAGGATGATCTGGGGACACGGAGGGGGTTTGCTTCGTCATTTTTATTTTATTTTATTTTATTTTGTCATAGTCGCTTTACTATCTTAATCGAAATATTTTATCGCCACCCGTGAAATACTTTTCATTGAGGAGTTCCGATGGCAATCTGTGGTCTTTTTCATCAGTTACACTTCATTAAATGATACTTTCTGAATGCAAATGCTTGACTTATTTCTGAAAATACCAAAATCGCTATAGGTATACCTACAATATTTGAGGAGTTCCCTCAATTCCTTGAGGATTCCATCATCAGAACTGGACCAAATTAAAATGGGACCACATGGGAAGCACCAGCTTTCAAATAAAAAAAGAAACATAAAAATCCGTTCACCCAGTCGAAAGTTCCGAGGTAACAAATATTAAAAAAAAATACAGTCGAATTGATAACCTCCTCCTTTTTTTGAAGTCGGTTAAAAATACAAAGATTTTTTTATTAATTTTTTCTATCCTTTTCACAGAACTAATAACCACTTTAAATAGTTTTATCCAATTTTTATTATCAATAAAAGTCATGCGACATTAAGGGTTGATCGAGAATGCCTTTCAGGAAAGTGTATATTATTGTACGAGGACATTAAGTATTTTTTGTAACCGGCAAACGGCCCCCGCAGCTCATGAGTGTTTGCGTAGTGAGGATATTACTCGCGTATTGCTGACCCCGCAAAGCTTCAGTTCTTTTGACTACATGCCCTAATTGCACTGGATTAAGCACCCTTCAAACTGTGCTCCAGAAATGCAAAATAACGCTTCTTAGCTGCAGAAATATGTATTATGGTGGTCGTGATCTAAGCTGATTTTGTCAAAATCTTACCACCATCATATTTAAAAAAACTTGTGTTAGGTAAGTAAGTAAGTATGTAGGTAGCACATACACCATGCAACAACGACGCAAAAGTAAACATCCTGTCATCACAATTAAGGAATTGTGTACGACGACCCAAGTGTAGTATTTCCAAATAATTTTAAGTAATTTTAAAATAATTTGGAAATATTATTTCTCTAAATCTAGTTCTATTTTCTTTTTTAAATCTAAAGCTAAATCTAATTTCTAATCTAACATAAACTACTTGTGTTAACACAATTAGGACATTAGTCTAGTATAAAATGTTGTTAAACCTATTATGTATTTATAACTTTGTTAGGATTAATGTCTGTTGTGTAACCTAAAATAAATAATTAAATAAATTGTACACGTTTGTGAATGATAAATATATATAGTTTGATAGATAGACAGGTAGATAGCTAGTTATAGAGATTTATAGAGATAGGGAAATAGTTCGAAATGTAAATAGGTACATTGGTAATTAGGTAGATTGGTAAATAGGGAAACTACTATCTACAATAGTTAGATAGGTAGACAGGTAGATAGATTGATAGATTGACAGAGTTATAACCTATATCTACTTATTTACTCATCTACCTATCTACCTTTCTACTTATCTACCTCCTCTATCTATCTACTTCTCTATCTATATATTGGTTAATATATAGATAGGAACAGAGGTAGAAAATGAGTTAGGCATATAGGTAGATAAGTAGAAAGGTAGATAGGCAGATAGGTAGATGAGTAAATAAGTAGATAAATAGATTAACAGTGTATTTGATACTTCATCACACACGCCACGTGAGTACCACCAGCTCCGGTACGGCGCCGGCGGCGTTGTGTCCGGGCAAATTCGAATAAATGAGTGGGTCGTGCCGCGCCCGCGCTCGCGACGTATTTATTCTTATAAATCGGGGTTAATGCAGCACCGTCGTAAACCAGAGTTTTGGCCTCGCCTTACGTGTGGCGCGGCGCGGCGCGGCGTGAAGGTTGGAATATCCCGGTTTGTAACGATTTATTACTAATGAAATTTTTTTTTCAGTGTCTGTCTATATTTATTGATATATTTTTTTGGAAGAAGGTTTCGTTGGTTCTCGTAGGTGCTTCATACAAGCTATATCTATACTTGTAGGTATAGGTAGGTAGGAAGTTATGATGAATAAATGATTTATGATTATGAGTACTACCTAAGTATGCAATAGGTTCCACAAACTTATAATATAAGATGAAATTGACTCTAAATAACCCTTAACCTTTTTTTTTTTGACAGTGGAATACTCGTCGGCCGTGTTCACCGCGCCCGGGGAGGCGCGGATGGTTATGTGGGGTTCTCCCCTCCAGCTCCCGCCTCCCTGCCCAGACCCGAGGATCTCAACAGGGATTCGGGAGGAGGAGGGGCCTACCCACTAAAACCACTGTACATCCCCTTCACGTGCCGCTAGCATGACTGGGATCACTTGTTGGGCAGTCACCAGTGTTCACCCTAGCGGCAGCCCGCCAGAGGGAGCACGCCCGAGGATGTTTGAGCGTGCTCCAGACGTCCTGAGGCTAGTGGACGGCCAGGGATTTCTCGTCCCTGACCGTCATCTCAATGCGGGGGAATAAGGCGGACATAAACTGCCGCCTCCTCCCATTTCGTCTGCGTCGGATTAGGTCCGCATGGATAGATTCATCGCGGACCCTCTCCGCGGCCTCCTTGTGTGAAATTACCGCTCCACAGAAGGAGGCTATGGCCGCCCACGGCCTCTCACTGTCCAGCATGGATTTTGTTACGCTCTTCCCCCTAAAACTATCACAATCTTTATTTTCTTGTTCAAAGAAACAACCAATGACACTTTTAAGTTTTAGACAAAGTAGCCTAAATTTTTTTTAAATAAATTAACACAGTTTAATTTTATTGATTTTCTTCTATATTTGGTTTTTGTGTATATAGTCAATAATGCATATTTTTATAAATCTATTTGGTATAAACAATATTCAATATATTAGTACCTACCTTAACGAGCAAGCCAAAAGCGCATGATTTTAAATTAAACATTGAAATTAATTTCATAAACCCTTCACCGATAAAAGTAAATTAAAAATAATTATGTATGGACATTTCCGCATTGCAAACAAACGTTAAGCCTCCAAATGCGTGGTTTAAATAAAAAAAATGAGCAATTTAAAAAAAAATCGACACCCCATATTTGGTACATTGTCGAGTTTTTACGAGGTCTGTAAGGTGATAAAATTTAATACCGGGCCCTATGGAGGGCTCACCGATTTATTGGAGTACAGCCTGTTTGACGCCGCTTGTCTGCGCCTGCGTTCAACTTAATGAAACGGTCATTTGATTTATTGTTTACGACCTCATAACGAGTCAAGTTTTGTTTATTAACGATAAAAATACATGGATTCTGTGAAATTTTAAATTTCTGGTGCTAATTACTACTAGGTTCATAAAGCTTTTATAGGCTTGGGTACTATATGTACGCTTAATACTATGAAATTCGCACTTTGGAAGAGGAGCTCGATGGGCAGTGCATGCCGGCCCATCCCGATCCCGGCTGTATTAGCAGGCGTAAACAACCACCGCACCGCACTGAGCCCGCGTGGTGGTCTATGGCCCTTCCTCCTTATCCATGCATAGGGAAGTGTCATGCCCCTTGCATTCATCATCATCATCTCAGCCTAAAAGACATCCACTGCTGGACAAAGGCCTCCCTCAAGGATAAATCACTTTGAGGGGAATTTGCCATAATCGCAACGCTTGGCAGGCGGGTTGGCGATCGCAGTAGGGTGAGAATAATCACAGAGAGACGCTGCTGCCCATCCTCTGGAATGGTCCCTTAGTCGCCTTCTACGACACCAACGGGAAGAGATGGGGTGGTGAAAAAGTATTACTAAAATCTACGAGTGGATTCGAACCCATCACCCCCTATGACATATCGGGTCAGGTGCAATACCAACAGCTATGTTATCGTGGCTCCGTCCTAATAAACTTCGGCGGGATGGACTATAGCAAAAAATTATAATATTAACTAAATCTCGCACTGGATATAACTCCAATGTTTCGTTTTATATTTTTAATAACAATAATCGTGACCTGTCTCATACATGCATATGTATGAGACTTTCAAATACTTGCTCATTTCCCATGTTCACAGTCTTGTCAGTAGTCATGTAAGCATAAGCTTCATCCATATTTATGAAATCCATGTCTGGCAAAGCTAACAAGATTACATTTAATCGCTTCACGTCCAATAGACGTTCTAAAAATATCACCGATGCAGGAGCGGACCCTTCCCCGACCTTTCGCAGATGGCCAGTGTATCGTTAATATTTGATTAATCTGCCATCGCGGGACCGTAAGGTATTTGTCCGTGGAGTTGCAGAGCGATGGAAATGTTGTTGCTAGAACTTTAACTATCATGGTCACTTCATCATCATCATCATCATCATCATCCTCAGCCTACAGAGGTTCACTGCTGAACATAGGCCTTCCCAATGATCGCCACCACACCCGGTCTTCCGCCATTTGCATCCAACCACTTCCCTTCTTCAGGTCGGCGGTCCAGCGAGCGGATGGCCGGCCCACGCGACGCTTTGAGCGCGGTCTCCATTCGAGAACACGTCTGCCCCAAGGGCTTCGGCTCTACGACAAATATGCCCCACCCATTGCCACTTGAGCTTGATAATTCTTTCTGCTATGTCGGTGGCTTTAGTTCTCCATCGAATCTCTTCATTTCGGATTTTAACGTTTAGAGAGACTCCGAGCATATCTCTCTCCATAGCTGACTGTGTGACTTGAAATCTATGGACGTAGCTTTTTGGCAATGTCCACGTTTCAGCGCCATATAGGTATGGTCACTTACTGAAAATAATTAGTCACTTCATCATCATCTCAGCTGAAAGACGCTCGCTGCTGGACAAAGCCTTTCCCAAGGATCTCCACAACGATCCGTTTCGGTCACATTAGAGTAATTGTGATCGGGATTCCTTACTACATCTGTTATTATTTTTAAGTATCCGATGTATCTATAGGCACAGTTACATGCGCCATAATTCATGTAAAGTTACTGCGGGAAGGTAATTGAGCACACAAAACTCATTTTCTTGGTCGGTTTTTCGGTCGGTGTCACTATGTCACTATTTACTTGCTCTCGTCACACTACACTCACAGTATCAGATATTTAGGATGTCTTTAGATGTAGAGAAGACTTGGCACAAGAAACTACACGACTTTTAAAGAAATAGGAAAGGAAAACTCTTATAGCTCACACTCGCACCTCCTGCCGTGGAGTGAAGCCGGCAGCCGATTATATGCCCCGGAAATGGACCGTAGCCGTCCGAACGTATTGACGGGCAAACTTCATCAGCGCGAACGTGTCCGATCAGCGGCGCAGACTCGACGTTGTTGGATATCCATCTTTTTATGATACGACATATGCAAGCATCAGTTTTCGGATAGCATTCGAAATAAAAATAAACAAAACAAAACTTTTTACAAGGTATAACTTTTATACGTGTTGGTTTGAACCTATGCTCATACTCCAATGCAGCAGCTGATGCATAGTTAAGTAATAGCAACATAATGATGTAGAAGACGGCTTAGCAACTAGCGCGTTTGGAATACGATCCTGAAAGTTAAGAAACATTCGAACTGCCGTGCCAAGGGATGAGGGACCAAACTCGAGCTCTGTTGTTCCTGTTCATCTTGATATGATAGTATAGCAGCTATCGTTAATACGCACTAACTATGCTATCGCAGTGGGCTATAGCCCGAACTCTCCTAATGTTTCTGTGGTCTGCCTGCCTGAACGTTTATATTTGTTTACAGGCCGATGACGGTGGTGTATCTATTTAAAAAGTCGTAAAACCCATTTCAAATTCTCAACTTCAATACTATTACTAAAAATACAGAATGCCTTCCCAAAAAGGCGCACCGTAAAAGTGATTAACTGACAAAAACAATATGGGGGATGGTCCTCGGAGAAATCACAGCGCCGTGGCCCACTCCACTCACTGAATATTTGAGAGCGGAGTAACGCTGAACGGTCGGCGCCACTTGTGTCTCACGTTGCTAGAACACTGTCTAACGCGACTTCAGGGCGGTTGTAGATCGGCTGTAAGCGGACTCGACGAGAACGACCAGTTTGCCTGGTACTAGTAGGCACACTTTTTCTCTCATACTGCAGCAATGCAATGCGTTTAGAATAGAACACAAATGACATTACTACATACATTTTTAACAATAAGTAAGTGGCACTAAAAGGAGGAGGAGGTTGGAGGAGCTCGATGGCGTAGTGGCTAACGCGCCCGGTCTGCCATTGCTGAGGTTAAGCAACTTTCGCAAAGGCCGGTCATCGGATGGGTGACCAAAAATTTATCATCTCGAGCTCCTCCGTGCTTCGGAAGGCACGGAAAGCTGTTGGTCCTGGAAAGCCGCTGGTCCCGGCTGCATTAGCAGTCGTTAACAACCACCAACCCGCACTGGGCCCGCGTGGTGGTTTATGGCCCGTTCTCCCTATCCATCCGTAGGGAAGGCTCGTGCCCCAGCAGTGGAGACTTTATGAGCTGATGATGATGATGATGATGACTAAAAGGAGCCCGCTCAGCACCATGTCAGGCTTCCTAGATTATAATAGAACCTGACGATTTTGTAATGAAAAACAAACCAAAACCGGTAAACACACATTTCAAAGAGTGATTCCACTTTTGAGAAACTTTTAAGTTACAATTAAACCCAGTTATTCTGTAAAAGTTACAGCCAGCCACACGGCCAAAGACTATAGCGTTCGTCTATGTCTATTTCTTCATTACCGACTCGTATTATCTAATATTTATTAAGGTTACTGTATATTAATAGTCCTTTGTTTATTCATGACGACAAATATTATATTATTTAGGTATTTTCTTATTTGTTCATCATATAATGAGGACAATCATTGTAAGAACGAGGGAGTGAAGCCCACGTGAACAACGTTAGATAATATAACAAAGCCAATATGAATATAGCATTGTTAATATAAAAATAACAATTTAACAAGATAAATATCGTTGTAATGTACACCGCATGTACAACATAATATGTGTTATTTACATGCCAATAAACGACTATTGACATCCGTAAGATAGGCAAGGGAGTATGCATGTATTAAAGACTTTCCTTTTTTCTTTGATAGGCATTTCTTTATTTTTCTTTACTTCACTAAGTGACCAAAACATGGTCATTAACAGAACAACAATCCAAGAAGATAAAAGTATGTCAAAATGGAATAGAAAGAAGTGTAATTGGAGTTAAAAGGAAGGACAGAGTCAGACTACAGAACATAAAGAGTAAAACTAAATTTAAAAACATTCACACAGTTTACAAGCAACTGAAATGGCAATGGGCAGGACACATGATGAGGGAAGGAAAAGAGAAGTGGACTCGGCTAACAACAGAGTGGTACCCGAGAGGTAGCAAAAGAAATCGAGGTAGACAATACAAACGTTGGGAGGATGACATAAAGAAAGTAGCCGGTCCGGAATGGACACGTATAGCAAAGGACAGGTCAAAATGGAAACCTTAGAGGAGGCCTTTGTCGAAGGACAAGCTGAAAAAGAAAAACCGGATGCCGCTAACTAGAAAAATAGTATTAAAAAAAAAGTATAGGTTTAATTTGCCATGTTAACTAGTATCGTTATCAGCAATAAAGGCTAATTTTATTTTTATTTTATTTTATTTATAAACGACTATTGTATGCACGCCTGCACATCAAGCTAGTACAAAATGTCAAACCTCAATAGACTTCAAACTTTATAGAATAGAATAGAATAGATTTATTTATTTCAGGCAACAAAACAGTGTACAAGATGGTAAAATACAAAGAGGCCCATAGAATAGATACCTACCCTACCCTACCTACCATCTATGCCTTACTAGCTTGTCCGCGGTTTTACTCACGTGGGCAAATTGTTTGTGTTCTTTCACACGTGTGTATGAATCAGTAAACGCGTGATGTTTTGTGCGCGATTTCCATACAAACTTCCCACCCTTATTTCACCTCTTTAGGGGTGGTTTTTAAAAAAATGCAAAAGCAGTAATTCTTTATTTTTATTGAAAAATCTATATATCGAATTAATTTTTTATTTTTATAATTATTACTTTAAAAAGAACGATTTTACCAAAAAAATAATATAAACAAAATTCCTGAGACAAGTCATTCTTTATTTTTCTTTTCAAAAAGCCAAATACCAATTTACATGTATTTTACTTCAAAACTGGCGGATTTTCATCACACACTTTCAACCCCTATTTGACCCCTTTAAGGTACGATTTCCGTAAAATCTTTTCTTAGTGGCTGGTTACGTCACTCAATTAACCTACAGTCCAAATTTTATCTCATTAGCTGCAGCGGTTTCGGCTTGGCGATGATGAGTCAGTCAGGACAAGTCATTTATAGATATATGGTTGAAAATGTATTGGAGAAATTGGACAGTTTAGGATAGTTGATGTTTGGTGTGCTGGTCTGTAGCTAATGTCAGCTAAGTAACTGTATCAGCTAAGATGTAATGTTAATATTGTCAGTGCCTAATATGCTCTATACACAGCAACATATTACCTTATCGTACATTATCCGTATAACAACACAAATTAATCAAACAAGACATCAATTCAAGCATCTAAAGTGTATACAAACAATTCATTCAAAAAGGCATTATAATCGTATTTCTAAAAAAACGATCTTTTCTACTGCTATTAAATTGGATTTCCTATAAGTAAACAAGGGAAAACATTCTGTTTGTAATCAAATGGAGATAAATACTAAAAAAAAAGATAAGAAGTGTTTGGCAAATTAAATTGGAAACTTTCCTTCGCTCGCTACCAAAAGAATGAAAAGTGTGTATTGAAATGCACTCTAAGCTACTGTAGATAAAAGTGGAAACCGCGTGCAGGGCACCAGTTGAAGATTGCTCTAAAAGACTTGAGACGGGAAAATTTGTGTCGTATCGGATTTTAATTTCTTCTTCTAAGAATTAATGACTGCTTTAGGTCCTCTCCGCGCCGGTTCATACGTTAAAATGCCGATTGGATTATTTTTGTATTGAAAAATATACGACAGGAGTTTTCTTAATAGAATCCGTTTTGCTCGGTTAGCCTGATTCACTTGGAGCATTAAAAATACATGACTGAGTTAAAATGAAACAAAATCACTGTATTTTAATTGATGATTCGTAGACTATAAAGGGAACTTTAAGATGGACGCTAACGCGTTCAGGTTGCGATCTTTCAAGTCATGCAACTTACGTATCGACGGGAATTAATGGGTGACCATATAAAAATCTCTGGAGCTGTTCTGTGGTTTGGAAATACCCTTTTATTTGGTTGCAAGAAAGAAGAAAAAGCTTTGTACCCGTTTTTAAGCACATTGTGGCCCGCACGAGGGTGTGAGAAATTTTGTATTGTTAAAATTTTCACGGAGAAGAAATCCCGAAAGGTGTTTTGAATTTTGACCACTGGGCGATCACTAGTAAATAAATAGACATAAAAAACACCTTAAGCCTTAATCAAGAACATATCTTTTAAATAATAATAATAATAATAATAATAATAATAATAATAATAATAATAATAAATAGACATAAAAAACACCTTAAGCCTTAATCAAGAACATATCTTTTAAATAATAATAATAATAATAATAATAATAATAATAATAATAATAATAATAATAATAATAATAAATAGACATAAAAAACACCTTAAGCCTTAATCAAGAACATATCTTTCACCGTACAACCGAAACAAAATCGTAGAAAAAACCAACTCAATCATTTGAAATAAAACGGCGCCGGCGTTTAAACGTTTCCTCGATTAATATATAATCTGCCTCGTTCCCATTAAAACTATGCGGAATACAAAACAACAAGCACATAACAGGAATGGAGCTAACCCAACTCAATACAAAACACTTCCGAAGTCGAAAACTACTCACGTAATAACATTAGGTGGGGCAGCGTAAACGCCGAGCACATCTCAAACTACCCAACAACATTTTCACATTGCAATTTGTTTAAAAGAAATGTGACGAATCATACTTACACTTAACACATGCGAAAACACACCTTACTACCTTAACACAGAGCTCGAATCAAAAATATAGATTTCTTATTATATTTTCTAACGTACCCTGACATCTTGGCTGAACGTAAAAGAGTGCGGTGAATTGTATTGTGAATGGACGAATACAAATTATGTTTGGATAAATTACAATTTGAAAATAAATGGTCGCAACTACATTTACAGAAAATGATTGCTCGTATAATTGAACTTTGTTATCAAAAACGACTACCAAAATACGAAAATTTCCTGTAGTCTCCTAAGCAAAACAAAAACTTAGTACTTATTCACAAAATATATGATTGCAAAATGTTGGAAAATATTCAAATTGAAAATATATTTTATGGCGCTGAGCTCTCTGTTTCAATAGAATATTTAAAAAAAAAAACAAAATTTAATAGTGTTTTCACTGCGCGCGTGATTTCTCTTTTTTAACCAAATACCAGTGAATTCAGTTTTCGTCAATTTGTTTATGACGTTAAATAAACACCACAAAATATTTGATAGGACTTTGAAAGCTCTGCAAATAGAGAAGTTTTGTGGGTTCGTTAGCTATATGCGAACGAAACGAACTTTGTAGTGGCGCCGTTTGTCAATTCACCTATTAGTGTCCTACGAAAATAATGGTCCTTCGAACCGGATTTATATTTATTTATTTATTTGTTTAAACGAGCACCAACATAGTGTACACTAATACAGTTTTAAATAAAATGCACACACAAAACGACACAAATCAAATGTCACTACAATTATAGGTGTGGACAGCATGCAATAAAAAGTAAAAATAAAAATAAAAATAGCGAGTAATAGAACAAAACACGTATTACTTTCAAGACAGAATGACTCAAATAGTTCAGTCGTTTGTTATGATTAATTTTCGATACCATAAAATATAGTAATTAACACTCCGCTCCTACCATTATTTAAAACCTTTTATCCAAAAAGATGATTGATAATACAGCACAAATTTTTAATCACCTCTGTGGTCTAGCGGTTAAGACCACCGGTTTAGACCCAGAGGTCCTTGGTTCGATTCCCAGCGGGTAGTACATGTTTGTGTACGCTGTTTGGTTGGTGGTAGAGCTAGTTTGCCCGCCTGGCTAGCTAATACAATGTTATCTAAACATATCACCATAACATCAATGTTTGTAGCATTGTTGTGTTCCGACAGCTAGAGTGCCTCAGTAATAGAGGATTCCGGGTGAAGTGCGCTTCTACCTTCGGCCCTAGCACTTATTACTTAACACCAGGTGAGAAGAAGGCCAAGTGCTCGACAGCGCAAAAATACAGAATAACATTGTAAACTTCCTCACTATACTTACCAAACCATTTCAGAAAAGTAACAAATAATTCTAGTTCTCCACATGTTATCCCTCCGAACAGCCGAATAGGCGAGCAGGTGCAGGTTCGGTTCTCGGGCAGATACGGCGCGCTATAAATCCGACTGCTATCTCGCCGTGGGACGAAGAGCGGGCATAATTTTTCGCTTTTAAATTTTCTTTATTGGCTTCTCTGATAAAGCCATTTTGCGGTATATTTAGATGGGATTTGTGGAATATTTATGTCTTAACTAATGTGAGATTATTACTGCTATACTGTACCATTAAAAACGCAGCTATGGGTGATGTTGCGACTTTAGGTACTGGAAGGTTCTGGGAATGTATCTAGTTAGATATTTCTAGTTAGTTTGGAGTTAGCTGTCATTTAATAAAGTAGGTTTTTTGTAAGGTTCACGCCAATGTTTGTGATGAGTATAACATTAAATGGTTTTTGTAGTGGTCTAAACTATGTTAAAATCGACATGATAGAATTATGTGATGTAGAATAAACACGAGTAGATCCTTAAAGTATTTCAATATCTTATTAGAGATAAATGGTCATGGACATAGTTCATGGGGTTGAATTGTAGTTGATGGCCAGGCTATTTATATATTTCAGTAATCAAAACCATAGCGCGATTCAGCTGATTACAGCGCCATCTAGTAATAACATTCGGAACTAATTATGTTTATTCAAATGTTTCTAGTTTCGTAATTTACATTGCGTAGGTATAATAATGAAGTGTTACAATAGTCTGAAACTGGTAGCGCCCTTGTAGTAAATAGCCTTTAGATGAACTTTCTAGTCGAGTTCCATAGAAGAGCTCGTTGGCGCAGTAGTTATTGCGCCCGGCCGCGATTGCTGAAGTTAAGCAACTTTCGCAAAGGCCGGTCATCGGATGGGTGACCAAAAATGTATATTTAAGTAATGTATGTGTAAAGCCTTTGGTACCGGCTGCATTAGCAGTCGTTAACAATCACCAACCCGCTCTGGCCCTGCGTGGTGGTTTATGGCCCAGCTGTGGGGACACAAAATGACCTGTTGACGTACTTCCCACTGAACCTCCATTATTGAAATTAATTTATCGATACAATTCATGAGTATTGGCTTAAACATGACGCTTGCCAAATGCGAGTAAGTGATCACAAAGCCGAATTTGCATCGGATAAGTTTGAAACACAGCATCCAGCATCTGCCTGCGAAAGACTGCAGGCAGATGGTGAATGCGTCAAGCCGAGGACAGGGCGCTATGGCGCTCATTAGGGGAGGCCTATGTCCAGCAGTGGACTAAGATAGGCCGATGACGACAAGTTCGAAACACGCTTTGCCCGACCTAGGAGTTGAACCCACAACCTTCGGTTATCAGGCCGAGCGATTAGCTACACGGTTACCGATACGTTGTGCACTTTTGTACTTTAAAATTCAAAAAATTCAAAATTCAAAATCATTTATTCAGTTTAGGCTACAAATAGCTCTAATGAACGTCATTATGCCATCGGTTCGTAAGTCTACTCTGGGCGGGAGATCTTGTACTGAGAAGAACCGGCAAGAAACTCAGCAAGTGGCCAGCTCTTTTCTCCCTTACAGCGTCAAAAATATTGGAAAATGCCCTATCATAAAAGGACACTTTCCATCACAAATAAAAACAAAATATAAAGGACAATCACACAAATTAAAAAAAAAAACAAAAGAGAAAATATAATAATATCTACATTTGCAAAACATCAGTTACCAGTTAAAATTTTCACAATGTCATACAGCACTAATAAAGGTCAAATATTGTCTAAGAAAAAAACAAAAAAAAAAACAAAATTAAACCATAGTTAATAATAATAAAAATAATAGTATGCAAGAGCAGACCAGCCTCCACAGGCGGCACCCGTTCACGAGTATGACATATAATACTCGTAAATACTTATAATAATAAAGTGAGATCGCAGCGTCGAGCGCCTTCGCCGCCGGACCCACACCTCGCTGAATTTTATTGACTTTTGATTACGCGCCCCCGAATTCAGGAGGAAGTACTTAGCGCCATAATGAGATTGTGAGTGCACCACAATAATTATTTGAGCGTCTTTCGACGAAGTGTAGGCTCCGGTTGGAAGTTGAAAGCTCTCCTTGTCTATTCAATTATTTCTTTATGTGTGGTATATTTTACAATTTGGTTAAAATAACTTTCTTTATTAATTAATTCTTCCTGCTAGACTTTAATATGCCAATTCATTAACGTCTCAGTCTCAATAGTGTGCCTAATTTTGGCCCTACGGGGAGTCTTCATTTTGGGAAAATTGATAAATTGTCAAAAGGTTTGTGGACGTTTTAAAAATAGCAGAACTTAGGGCTTGGCCTTATGTTATTTAGGACCAGCGCCAAATATAGATATGTTTTTCCTCTCTACTCCATCTCCATCAAAAATTGTCTAAGAAAAAAAAAAAAACAAGATTAAACTATAGTTAATAATAAAAAAATAATAGTATGCAATAACAAAACTAATAAAATACAATATAAAACTACCAAAAATAATGCATGTAAGAATTTACATTGGACTTTCTCAATAGACTCGGTGTACTTTTTGTAAAATGGATTCCAGACCGGCACAGCGTACTCCAACTGAGACCTCACTAGCGAGTAGTACAGATGTAAAAACGTTTTGGGTTTTTTAAAGTTATCTGCAGTTCTGGATATGGATGTTTAAAACTTGCTTGTTAAAGAGGACCGTCAAGTCAAAAACGCATTGCTTGTAAATGCCAGAGTTTGCCCCCAAGAAATCATTGACAGCATCATCCGCAGCATGCCCAGGCGGATGGAAACCTTAACCAGAGCACGGGGGGAAACACTCGATATTAAATATTCATTTAATTATTTGTAAACCGTCAAAAAATCTTAAATTTTCAACTGTTTCCCTGTCACTACGAAATCTAAGAAAAATGCATTTTGTTAATGTTTTTTCATTAAGGCGACGCATCGCTAAACAATTAATCTAATACGGAGCGTTTGCGCACCGTACCATAAGAAAAACTGTTCTTTTTCTTTCCAATTCAAATTACAAATACGTAAGTTTAAAAAAATTAACTAGCATATTGAAGTGTGTGTTAAGACTAATCTACTAAGAAAATTTAGATGCTTAAATCGGTCTGGTTTGCCCGTAAAATGCAAATCTATGTTTTAAAAGAGGTTACTTTGATATTTTTTTCTCTGTTATAAAAGTTAACAAATCGTGTTTCTGAAAATAGCAAAATGAAGTCAATTAAATGAAAAATCATGTCATCAAATATCACAAATATCATATGTTTTGTAATTGTTGGAAAAAGTCAAGATCCCCGCCACGTAAATTTCCAATGCGTCGCCTTAAACTTTAAGTATGGCGTTGCAATGCAAATTAATCTCAAAACATGTTAATTTAATTGTTGTTTAATGTTGAATTATTATTTGTTTAAAAATAAAATTAACTATTTTATATTCTCCCTTTTTTATGTTCCGCTAATTCTGCCGGTGTGTGTATATTGTAGTTAAATTTAAAGTAAAAATTACGACTGTTGTAAAAATAGAGTGATTTTTTTATTTGAAGAATACTACATAGTTTCCTATTTATTATTTTTAGTAATTAGCAATTATTTGCTAATTACTACAAATACTACTACTACTTAATTTGCTATAAAAATGTAGTATAACTTCGCAGTTAAGATTAAATTAGAACTGAGACAACTTTATCGGAAAATGTTCCCAAGTTAATTCTATAAAGTGGCTCTCATTCGAGCAGCTAACTGGCTCACATTTCACCGGCACAGTTTTTATGCAAACCATTCTATCGCTTTAAAAATTCAAGATGAGACGCTACCTACGACCGAATAAGTTTCGGTGTCCAATAAACGAAAATATACGATTCGCAGGAATCTCGGTGCGAGCTTATTGATGAAGTTTTAAGTGGCAGCGTTGTTGATAATTTAATAGTTTCTTCTTGTATTGAGACAAGTATTGTTGTTTCTTTACTCACAAGCCCTTAGGTCTTATGAGATTTTAGCAAGATTGTTGAGTGAGAGCTGGTTGAAATTAAAAAACAAACATAAACATAGAGATGTATAATTTGTTTAAACAATTTTTTTAAACTAATTAGTAAAAAGGTATCATACCTTCTTTATACCCGACGTTTCGACCGAGTTACAACGGCCGTGGTCACGGGCGTACTAAAAAAAATTGTTTAATTATGGAACGCGAAAGTTTAAAAGTGTATATAGTTTGTTTGTTTGTTTTTATGTGGAGGGTAACATTTTAAACTACTACAAGCTAAATTTTCGATCCGACCCGCACCGGAGTCGGACGAAGAATCGAGAGCTCGGAGAATCGAGTACGGGGAGCCGCACTAATTCGTGATGCCGTTCCCACTAGAAAACCTCTGACGTTACTTCATCTCGCACGGCCTGAGGTTTAAGTTTCTCGCCGCTCCCAAAAAACTCCGGTGACGCTGAAAATTCCGCCTGAGGCAACCAAAAAACTCTCACTAAATATATATTAATAAAATAAATAATAATATCTTCTTCTTCTTTTTGTGCAGTGGCGTTTCCCTTTGGATTTCGCCAAATAATAATATCACTAAAGTCCAATCATTAATTCACTGGAGTAAACTGACAGATGCTAATGTCACATTGTAAAATTATGTTGCCACATTTATTGTACTAGTGATGCTTTTCGTTCATTGTCATTCAGATCACTCACACAAAGTCAGTAGGAACGTTTATTATAAAAAGGTACTCAATTTATTATAATAAAGGTAGGTATATGAATGTCGTTTTGTACCGAGAAATTTCACCTGACAGTTTCAGTGTTTGTTTTGCTTTGGGAGCTGTTAATATTTTAAAATTTTGGAAGTATTTTAATTATAATAAAATAAATAAATAAATTATTACTTCATTAATCTTTTTGAAAGAAAAATACAGATTTAACCACTGTGTAGGAGTACCATTTACTGAATAACAAGTAAAAAATAAGTCGACATTGTGAGTAAGAACAATTAAGAATTGATGTGGAAACGTCTTCAGAAATTTAGAGGCACACGTCGTTCGTCTTTGACTCCTAAGTTGCACTCCACCTTACCTTACGTTCAAACATCCATTGACATTCGATCGCTCCTACGATCCATAATCCACATTGATATGATCACGCCTAAGACAAACGGGATACAATAATTGCCTAAGCTAATAAAACACTGTATGAAAAAGCTATTCATTAGCAGAAATGCTTATAGAGAAGTACCGAAGAAGATTAACACATTTAACGTGGGCGCTCCCGCAAGTTTTCTCGGAATTCTTGCTTGTACAGTCACGAACAATAATGGACATATACATGGACAGATTTTAAAAATATGTTTACTCGAAACATTTCAAAATCAAATAAGTAGTTCTAGTAACTATTCAAAGTTATGTAAGTCTTAAATCTCCCAAAGTTATAGTAATGTAAATGTGACAACTTTTTAACATATCTTTAAAGCAATTTCATAACAATGTATATCTACACATTATTTTCCAAAAATGAAAACAATGACTTTCTTGCGCCCATTCTAGACGTCTTTTAAAACCCGGGTGGTAAGTAAAAAATGTATGGACGATTCAAAAGTACTTTTCTTAAGTTCATTTGAATAAAAAAGTTAACTGTGACTTTGACTTTGACTTTGATACAATTTCATTATAATGTCAACAAATTATTAAGACAGTGATTTTTTATCATTCATATGTATACACTTATAAAACTGCAGCAGTTTTTACAATTCTCACAAATGTGTTTCAATTTCAATAAACATGTAGGTACACAATGTAGTTTGCAATATTATAATGTAAACACTCATTTTTGTGTTTTAATAATGTTATGAAGCTAGCCAGGGCTATACACAAATCCGATAACCAAATAAACAGTCCACGTTTATTTGGTTATCAGATTTGTGTATAATGTTAAAGAAATTGTCACTTACCTATCTTCTATATCTATATATAAATAAAAATGAATCGCTAAATGTGTTGCTAATCGCAAATCTCAAGAACGGCTGAACCGATTTCGCTCATTTCTTTTTTGTTGTGTTTGTGGAAGGTTCCTATTGAGAGAAAAAACGTCAAAAATACGAGAAAATAGTAAAAGCAACAATTTTCTTTTCCCATACAAACCACTCTGTCCCCAGCTGTCAAACATTTGACGTCAATCAAAACAAAACAAAGGCGCGTTAGGATTATCTTTGGTATGCCTTCAAATTGATTAGAGGTCAGATTTATTTATTTACGCGCCAAGTAATCAAACAAAAAATATCGTGTACCAGGGTATTACAATAAAAATATCATCTCATTAGATATTACTAAAGTCTTTCAATGTTATTTTATTTATATTAGACTACGACAGGCCAATAACTTTTGACAGAAAGAAATCTAACGGGGCAGCTATTAACAAAAAAAGCAATGTAAGTTGTAACTTTGTTTTAGAGAAACAAGGCAGAACAAGGTCTGCCGGGACAGCTAGTACATTAATATAACTTTGGCCTGGGAGTGTGTAGTATTTACTAATAGTGTTTTGTTTACTTGAATATGAAAAAAATTATGCCTACCTAATTTTGACCTAGTTTGAAGATTATATAATTTTGAATAGTTAGTAAAACTATTTGTTTTTGAAGCGTTACAAGTTTTTTTTTTTGAAAATGTTTCCATTTATACTATTAATTGCTCGTGACTGTACTGCGCTCTCCCGACTGCTCGTGAACAAATACTTTCCATCGCGCCAGTGTAGTTGGTAACTTTGCAGCTATGACTGAAGTTACGAGGTGTTTGCTGCATTTCTTAGATAGCTGAAGAGACGGCATGCTTTGTTACATGAATGGATGTAAATTTGTTGCTCCATATCTTCGTGCTCCACATGCATTATGTAGAATGATTTAATCAAATGAAAACACCTTAGTGTTCATGTGCGGCAGAGTGGCAAAGGCTGTTATCGATAAAAAGTGAGGTCTGTTGAGTAACGAAAAGATAAAGTTTAGATGTAATATATAAATATATTACCTACACACCGCATTGGTACGAAAATTATTTTAAAAAATATGCCTGATTTAAATTCAGTTGTTATTTTATATACCTAATTACACGACCCGATATATATATAGGGTCTAACATACATCTATACATCTATACATCACACTGAGCATGCTCACCAAATTTGGTCTAAAACTACAGGCTCGTTACCGAGATAATCAACAAAACATTATCATAATTTATTCACTAAAAAATACACCCTTTCCAGCTGTACTACACGCACACAAAGATAGCCATGTGTGTATGAATGTCATACAATGGTTTTTTAATTGTGTGCGTGTATCTCTACACTATCTTTTTATTGACGCTTGCGTGCGTGTTAGTAAAGATACAGCATGTTTCATGATGTGCATTATTTTAATTGATTTAGTTTGATTACTTTGAAAAAGCACTATAAAACTGGAACCAATTTTTTGTCATTGTATTTAGAATGATGTATATGTACCACCCTTAAACGTTCGCTTATTAATTTTGTTAGACCCTGTATATTCAATTTCAATTTATTGATTATAGAGATAACTAAGGCTTGTCACAAGGTGAGTAGGTAGTACAAACATATTATGTTTGTACTTACGTGCAAATTACATGTTATTAGCAAAATCTTTTGTTGAAAGAAGTCTCATGTCTAGACTGTTCATATTTGTGTCAGACATATTTGTATGCCTGTAATTCTTATGAATTACCACATACTTTCCTATCAATAGGTCACATACAGATGATATATCAAATATCTGTTCTGAAGCAAATATTACGTCATGACATGATATATCTTCTCTTTTTTTTTTTTTTTATATGTTTGATTGTCCTTTATATTTTGTGTTTTTATTTGTGATGGAAAGTGTCTTTTTATGATAGGGCATTTTCCAATATTTTTGACGCTGTAAGGGAGAAAAGAGCTGGACACTTGCTGAGTTTCTTGCCGGTTCTTCTCAGTACAAGATCTCCCGCCCAGAAAAGACTTACGAACCGATGGCATAATGACGTTCATAAGAGCTATTTGTAGCCTAAACTGAATAAATGATTTTGAATTTTGAATTTTGAATTTTTTGACAATTATTATACCTTCATATTTTTATTAGCCTACAAGTATACGTTGTTTATCAGTCATTAAACGCTTTACGAAGTTGTCATTTGTTGGTTGATTATGTATTCTGTGGTAGTAGGTATCCAACAAAGACATTAATATTTACAGATTCAGTACTTTATTATTTACAAACAAAGAAAATAATAAGTACATAATATTGTTATCGCTTATCTATAATATTTGTAACGTAATGGTTAACGAAACCTTTTATCTGTTTTTTAACTTTCATTGCTCCCAATTATCGCAACACGTGGAACCGTTTCTATTTATTTTCGCCGTTTTGTTTAAGTCCTTTCGTACGATAGTCATCTTTCAAAAACTGTTATATTTTAATTATTAACAATTAACCCCATATTAATTAACTCATACTTATTTCCAGCTCATTTTAATGTCCCCACTACTAGAGAGCACGAGCCTTAAAATGTAAAAAAATATTTTCAACGTACTAACTTATCTGACTAGGATTTATCTACATTATATTAACCCTATAATTGGCAGAGTTTTTTTTGTGGAATTACACTTTTTTTTTGTATAAATTGTGTTCTTTTTTCACTACTCGATTTTTTTTTGTAAGTTAAGTGTCTCATATAATCCATTATACCAAGAATAGGACACCGCAATGTTAGGCAACTCCATGTCATGAGACTTTGATGCAATATCAAAACTGTCAGTAGACAAACGGGAAGATGCTTGGTTTGAGTGCAAAGAAATCGTGGTTCAATTTAAACTGCATACTGACGTGAACATTTCTTACCTAAGCGTAGGTATAGCTTTCTAGACGTGTTTAAAGGAGTTAATACTTTCGTTATTTATGATTCTTCTCCACAGCTAAAAAATAGACATCCTGAATGGGTAGTAGGTAAAAAAAATTTTGAACGTTTCAAAAGCACTTTTCTAAAGTTTATTTGAATAAAGAATATTTGACTTTGACTATTGACTTTGACTTTGATGCTTATAAATTTTTCTTCTTCATGTCGTCGTTCTTGTTTTTTTTTCACTTGTGGTATTTTCCTAATTTACTATGTCCTCTTTCTTAAAAATACAGTCCACTGCTATTTCTCTTTTTGAAAGTGAAAAATACTTGTACATTTTCAGTTTTTCAAAAGGACGATAGAGGCGTTTTTAGAAGGAAAGTACCGACCCTTCCTTTTCGAGAGTTTGCTTTAATAACTCTATGGTCTGTGTTTTAAAAATTCATTAGCCAACGTTGTTATATCAATGTTTAATGTTTCCTCGAACAAGCGAAATTAATAAAGCATTTGTACAAATTTTTAACTATCGATGAAAATAAAACAGCTCTATTTGTTTTATTATTAATTGTATTGTATATTTGATATTCGATAACACAACAAGTGACGCAACATTTAGATTGAAGTTTTCATATTTTTAAATTCCCACTGCATCTACTGCAACCTACAATAAATTCGAAACGTTCACCCAAACTTTCCGAGAAGCCGTAGCCTTCCCAAAAGCATGACCTATGAAATACGATATTAACCCTTGACGTAACATATACACGGTCATAAGTTTCAGATTAAAAAGGGGCCCAATGAATGGGATGCCTTCGTCGGCGGATGAGATGGGTCGCCATTGTGCCTCGTATTATGTCGGACCGCGTCCGCATTTGCTGCGCTTGCTATATATATTATTTTAGCTGTGCTTGTTTTTTTTATTAAATGGTTTTTTTTTGAGAAATAGGAAAACAAAAGGCAAAGGTTTTTTCTTGAATTCAATACTTGTTCCAATCGGAGAAAAAAATATTTCATAGTTTGCTAGAAGTATGACAATGCCTCGGTGGCCGAGTGGCGGAACACTCGGCCCGACACCCGAAGGTCCCGGGTTCAATTCCCAGGTCGGGCAAAATGTATTTCGGATTTTTTGATGCATAGCCCGGATTTGTGATCACCAACCCGCATTTGGTGGTGCACAAGCGCGGTGATTAAGCCATTACCCATCAATTGTAGCGATGACTTGATTTCAATGATGGAGGCCTTTGCCCAGCAGTGTCATTTTGTAATCAGCTCTTCAGGTTATTATTTTTATCTTCGATTTAGCGACATTGCCATCGTGGCTATTAATTTGTTCTTGTGTTCATAAATCTCTTGTGATTATTATCGTGTTTACACTAACTGTTGACCTCCACTTTTGTGTGATATCGAAGAGACATCTGTGATATTCATTAGCCACGTAGCACCATCATCAGCTTGAGAACTCCCGCCGCAGATACGAATGCTATTTTTTTTTGAGAGAGATTGCTGATTGCCTCAAACTGCATTTTCAGCGTCACCGGGCTTTTTCGGGTCGGCGACGTATGTAAGGGTACATCAAGCCGTGTGAAACGAATCACCTTCGGAGGTTTTCAAGAGGGAACGGCAAAGTGCGTGCCATCAGCCAAATCAATGTAACCGCTGCTCAAGGTGATGCTCTGACATAAATGTGGCAATTGATTTTTATTAACATAGATTAAAAGGCATATAAAAACTTTTTAGTAAGAAAAATGTATCTGTCGATTTGTAAGCCGAGTTTTTAGCTGTTAAAATAAAACAGAAAAAGTTCATAAATGATTAATTAATCCATACTCTTTCATACCATCGATTTTATTCATCCCCAACACTATAATTGTAAATGAAAAACTGTATTTATGAGTTGGCACTCTAATTGGAGTAGATCGATTGTAGCGATGACTTGACTGCAATGATGGAGGCCTTTGCCCAGCAGTGGGGTATTTGGGCTATTAACTTACTTTACTTTTAATTAGTCTGTTGTCTTAAATTCAAGAACTAACGCAATGATGATAATATGACTATTTGTTGCCAGATGAACAAAAAATATAATTAAGGTTATTTAGAATTATACGCAAATTTTGTTGCGAAACCATTACAATTTGAAAGAAAACGAACCCGCTACCCATGACTTGCTTGGTCAGATGCACTACCAACTATGCCACAATTGCATGCCATGGGGTGCGGGTTCAAACCCGCTAGTAGAATTTTTCCAACACTTTGTCTTTTTCAAAAATATAAATATTTCCAATGTTGTTGTTGTTTGACTCTTGGAGTCTTATAAAGAAAATGTGACCCAAAGAGTCGTCATGTGTACGAGCAGTGACTTACATCCCGTTGTCACCCATCATGCGAATGTTAGATGCTCACCGCTACACCCCCGGCTCCCTTACATCCACGGACACAAAACACGGAACACTCATACTTTGTTATATTATTGTAATTTTGTGATAAAAACCTTTTTTTGTTTGCTGATTGGCTCAATCACCATTTTCGGCGTCACCGGACTTTTTTAGGGGTGGCAAGAAACTTAAAGAGTTCCTCAAGCCGTGTGAAACGAAACACCGTCAGAGATTTTCTAAAGAGAATGGCACGCAGTAGTTCCCTACTAGATTCACCGAAAGGTTCGGATCGGATCGATTGGGAGCGGAACAACCCGAAAGCGCCTCTAAAGGTTAGGACCTCAGCATGGGTTTACCGGGTCGAGGGAGTGGGGAGAAGCACCCAGGTACATGTCTGTACCTGGTATAGAGTACGTGTGAACCGGGTCCTTGTACCCTTGTTTATGTTTTTTTATACCTAGCACGGCAAATGACTCCATACCACCTGATGTTAAGTGGAAATGGAGTCCGTCGCGAAGACAACTGGTGCAGCGTGAAACAACGCAGCATCAGTCAACCTCACTCTGCCGGCCCACAAGATGCTTCTTCACGCCTCGTTTGAAGGACCCCATATCATAGGAAGGAGGGAAAACGTGTGCTGGTAGACTATTCCATCTTTTGGAGGTGCGACAAAGAAACGAGTTCCTTGTTCTGCGAATACGGTGTCTTCTGTCTAAGCTAGTGTGCCCGTTTAGTGTTTTCTTATTTTGTAAATGTGTAGTAGAATTTAGAGGATCGGACGGATGATAAAAACCTTTATGCCAATTTGTTCGATCAAGTTAACAAAAACCTGAAAAAGTATGACGAATAACTCTTCTAGTTTCCCACTATGAAATGCTGCTTCAAAGCCATACAATACTAAATGTGTTAGACACAGATTCACAGGGTTAACTATTCCATATTGGCTTTGGTTGGTGGTAGGGTTGTGCTAAGTCCGTCTTATGTAGCTACCACCATCTAATGTAAGTATGTCACAATATCAACCATGTTAGTAGCACTATTTGTGTTACGAGAGTAAGATAATCAGTTCCTCGATAGTTAAATATTTTGGGTGATGTGTACCTTGTGTTTCATTTAATGTATCATGTAGGGTAACTTGTAGGAATAAATAAAACGTGAGTGAATTGTAAAGATTAATATTTATTTTACCTCTTGCTAACTAAGTAAAGCTGAAAGCTACGTAAATCAACATACCTCCGTATTTATAGCGATAAGTAATTACATAAACTAACAAATGCTTTGAAACGTGGAATCACTTTGTTAAATAAACACAAGACAACTTTGCAACTTATGAAAAACTCGGGTAGTTCTTTCGCCGTTTAATTGTTTCAGTTTATATGAATATAGAAATGACATTAGCATAATAATATGAATGTCTCACTGTTGGCCTTGACCCTGTCACATGACCAATATAATTTAGGGCAATTGGACCATAATCCAAAACGCGGCTCAATCGATGCCAAATAAATGAATTAGTAGTTGTTGTTGGCAAAATGTATTTCGGATTTTTCGATACATAGCCCGGGTTTGTGATCACCAACCCGCATTTGGCAAGCGTGGTGATTAAGCCATTACCCATCAATTGTAGCGATGACTTGATTTCAATGATAAAGGCCTTTGCCCAGCAGTGGGACAATTATAGGCTGTTTACTTACTTACTTACTAGTAGTTGTTAACGACTGCTAATGCAGATGGGACTAACGACTTTGCGTGCGCCTTCCGAAAAACGGAGAAGCTCGAAGTGCGGCAACTTCATAAGAGCGCTCCGAAACGCATGCACACAAGCTCGTAGTTCACCTACATTATTAGCACACGGAAAAAAGCACGGGAAAAAAGTACGCGATGACGTGGGCTGTCCCCGCAAACGCGAATCACGCAGCGTAT
The DNA here is from genome assembly GCA_947562085.1 of Eudonia lacustrata. NCBI lineage: Eukaryota > Metazoa > Arthropoda > Insecta > Lepidoptera > Crambidae > Eudonia > Eudonia lacustrata. Next base: position 64,075,485 of record OX387339.1, on the reverse strand, counting down.
GTTGCTGTAGTAACGGAGAATAACAAGTATGTCACAGAGCGCTGCCTGATACACGTATTTTTCTTGGTTGGAGTGTTCAATATTCATTGATAAAAGGATACGGTTATGTGGTCGTTGTCATATGTATTTTCTACTAGTATTACTACTTAATATTTTACTGTAAGATTTCCAAAATTTCCGCATTGGTTTAACGTGGTTAGCTATGGCTTTGTATCTCGTAGCTAGCTTGTACTTTTGTAAATAGCTGTGGATTTGTAATAAAAATAATTCTTAAAAGGAAAGGCCGACTCACTTAAGCAATTAAACCAAAACCAATAACATTTATTTTACATTATAAGCGATTACATTTCGTTGTTTTATATTTCCAAAAGGTTTACAATGAAAATTAAACATTTTCTTAAGGGTACACCGACCAAAAAATGCCAAAAATGCAGTTACGGTTATGTAAATATAATTGAAAATACTATCGTATTAAATTAACAAAATATATATTTAGTATCATAGGGAACGTGTTTACAATTTGTCAGAACCATAAATTCATAACACATATTCATTCATTCATAGTTTTTTAAAATATCATTTAAAGTTGGGCAAAAATCATGAAAACGAGTGGCGGCGTTTAGTAGATTTCTTATAGTTTATCTAAATTATTGTACCTCTGATTTTGTCTAAACAATCATCAATGGATAAACTACAAATTGCTAGACTACATTTTCGATTCATTCGTTATTCATCAAGTCGTTATTTTAATATTTATTTTTTATTATGCACCTTAAATTTCCCATACAAAATTAGTATGGCCGCGCGGCATCAAATAAATATGGACGACGACATTTCAAATAAAACATATGACACTTGTCACTTACGGACGGCGCACCCTTAACGAAACTGCTAATTTCTTTTAAGAAAAATGCAATTCACTCCAAAATATCTCCAGTCAAATGTGATGTGAGAGGCCGTGAACACTCATTACCTTACACTCCGCAGCGTTCACGGGCACTTCGCGTTCTTCCCGGGCAATTCGCACTGTGAACGGGTTGATTAGCCTGCTAATTGTAACTGAGTGCTCGCTGAGAGGCGTTTGAATATTCATCGGCATCTTTAATGGGAGATGTAACGTGTATTGGATTAGGATGTTTATGTAAAGATTCAGACACGTCGACGATCCAAAGAGGCTATTGACTTGGAGTGAAATAGATTCAAATTAATTAATATTTTAAAGAGTATTTTAAGGTAAGATATTTTATCTTTCATTGAAGGGTTTTTATCGAGACACACAAAGGAGATTTTCCTTATAAAATGGGTGCCGTGACTATACAGTATTATACAGTTATGAAGACAGTGTATTATTTACTGATCTTCAAAATCCTCCACTTAAAATATAAGATCTCCCATCTCGTCTATGAACACACAGTTTATTTATTATTTATTTAGACTACTTGAGGTTTTTTTTATTTTTTTCTTTTGGCTGAGATGATGATGATGATGATGATGATGAGGTTTTTTTCAAACAGATCTCCTGACAACAAAACAAACAAATCATGGAACATTTTGTATTGGAAAAAAAATGTTTGGGGTGGACCACCCCTATTACTTAGGGGTATGAAAAATAGATTACGACCGATTGTCAGACCTACCGAATATACATAATATACGAATATACATAATATAAAATTTCATAAAAATCGATCGAGCCATTTCGGAGGATTATGGCAAATAACATGTGACATGAGAATTTTACATATAAAGAAGATAATAAAATATAATAAACAAGTATAATCATCATTTCAAAGGTTTTCCTGTTAGAACTAAATAACTAGTAGTCGTACGTTACAGAAATTATATCAGGTACCTATTTGATTTGATCTCTAGATCTGCTTAACCCACTTACTCCTACTGTGTCTTTAACGACACACCAACTTTAAAAAAATATAAAAGCATATGTGGGTACTTTGTTCTTTTTTTTTGTGTTGGATCTGACAGTCAAGATTATACATGGTTATTGTGAAGTAATAACTGTGAGTTACATTTAATATATTTTGTTTGTAATAAGTTTGAATTTTGTGATTATTGCAATGAGTAAATCAAGGTGAGTTGAGATAATATTTTATCGCGATTTGTATTTGTGTTAGAACAGATTATCAATATTTTATTCCTATATTGTAAGAAAATAAAAAAACAAATTGTTATTTTATAATATTTCATATGGTATTTGCCTTTTACTTTAGGTGTTCCGTAAAAGACACGGTAGGAGAATGTACTACTATCTACTATACTACCATTCAATATTAGAATATTTTCCAACTGCGTCTTTTTATTATTTAAAAAACACTAAAAATAATAATTATTATTTTTATTGCATATTTCTTTAATATTATGTATTTCTTACAAGAATTTTAAAATCCCGCTGTCGTTGAATAAAATTTTTGAAGAGTTGGAGCAAAATGATAAAAACGAGGTTCCAGATTCTATAACTGACATGCCGCCAGAAAACTGTAGCGTGGAAGTTACAGATGAAGACTCTGGAGATGAAGACTATGTGTTGCTGCAAAATCTACCTGGGTCCCATCTCAGAGCGCCTGCTGAAATTCAACGTGAAGATTCTTCTGATACTAGTAAGGATGACTGTTTATGTATAGACAGCTATCTAAAAGGTCAAAATATTGGTATTTATAGGACTAGTGTCCGTGGGAAAAAGTGGTTCTTCTCACTAATGAGTCATTGCCTTGATATGGCCACTTATGATGCCTGGCAGTTATACAAGATAAAATAATGGTGGGCAGTTGGATCATTTGAAATTTTGGAGGAATGTCGCTATGTGTTCTTGAAATAAACAAGAAAGCTGACAGTCATAGGGATGAAGAGCCATCACAAAGTAGAGCCACAGCAATGCAGTATACTCATAATGGTCACCTGATAAACTATAGAGAGGCTCGACTGCGTTGTGGTGTCTGTCATAATAGTGCAAATGTTTATTGTATGAAATGCAATGTAACATTGCATCCGAAAACATGTTTTGAAGAATATCATATGCAGAAAATAACCATATGTGTATAAAAATACCTAAATAAAACATTTTATTGAGATTCATGTATTTTATTGCCGTTTTTGTCAATTTATTATGGAGCCGTAATAAATCTGACCAATAAGCTATCATAGTAGCATATTCTCCTACTGTGTCGTTTAAGACACGGCATTTTCCGGCTTTTCTCCAAATGGAATATTTTTGAAATTATTTTTTATGGATTATTTATCATCAATTTAATAAGTATATGAAATTTCAAACCAATCTTACCAAAAAAGTTAATTCAGGAGTAAGTGGGTTAAAATATGAAGACATATTTAAATTTTATTACTTTTCTTCTTTGAAATTATTACATAAATAAAAAAACCCGGCAGGCCCTCCGGCTTTTCCGTCATTCCGTTGATCCGTCATTTACGTAAAGGAAGGAATAATGAACAAACAAATATCACATTTCTAATAATAATTTGGAAGTTTTACTCGTTTAAACCCTTTGGGTTTTAACTTTCTTTTATCGCACGAAAACAGAAAATAGGCCCATGATTTTTTAAGAAACTCTTCAGGCGATTCTTTTAAAATTACGGCTTCTACCGTGATTTCTGCGTTCTCCCGGGTGTCAGCTAAACAATTTAAGCCCCCACGAGGCACATTAACTGGGATTGGAAACAGATCAGGTACGTTTTTGGGAATCGCTGGCATCTTCGAATTAATTCTTTGGACCTTGGGAAACATTATGTTAGGTTTGGTTGTAATTTAAAATTTCGACGATGTTTGTAATGTTTTACTAAACATATATACATATACATACATATTTTTTTATTCAAAGATTATAATTTTGAAAGCCAAAAATAAAGAAGCAGCAAAGAAATTGTCAGTAATCGGTAGTAATCTTTAGAGTTAGTCATACATAATTATGTAAGTAGGTATATTGTTTATTGATTTTAATGATTTTTTTTTATTTCTTAACCGACTTCAAAAAAGGAGAAGGTTTTTCAATTCGACCGTATATATATTATTTTTTTATGTGTGTTTGTGGATAAAATACAAAAAATTCAAAATTCAAAATCATTTATTAAGTTTAGGCTACTAATAGCTCTTATGAACGTCATTATGCCATCGGTTCGTAAGTCTACTCTGGGCGGGAGATCTTGTACTGAGAAGAACCGGCAAGAAACTCAGCAAGTGTCCAGCTATTTTCTCCCTTACAGCTCCTTACTCCTCAACGTTTTACAGCAATTACATGGTGTTTGGGCTTGATTAATTTGTGTTGATGAGAACTTTACACCTAGATGGGTTGTGACTGTCATTAGGGGTCTGATGATGAAGACAAAGAACAGTCAAGAGAACTCCTCAACGTTTTATAGTAGTTACCCTGTGTTTGGACTTAATTCATTTCTTTTGATGAGAACTTTGCACTCATATGGGTTATAAGTGCCATTAGAGGTCTGATGATTGAGATCATAGACAGTCGAGGGAATTCCTCAACGATTAACAGTAGTTATCTTTTGTTGGGCTTACTTCATACGGTTTCATATACCAAAATGTTCAGTTCGTACAAAAATAAAACCTAATTAGGTTTGAAGTTTTACATAGGAATACCACTATCTGCTAGGCCGTCGTTTCGTCATCCGAGAAGCATCCTTGTTACCCATCACTAAAAATTTAAAAATATCATAACTTTTAACAAAAAAACCTACTTCAAAAAAAAGAAAAGTAAAAAAAGTAAAAACAGCTCTAAAAAGCAAGAAACAATATTGAAATCATATTATTACTAAGTAATAATATGGCAAGGCAAGGAGCTCCACGGGCGCTTTTATCGGGCCCTCCACGGACCCGATGTAGACTTTTTAGCGTCCGTATGCTGGCTGCGTTTCGGTGACCTCTTCGGGGAAACTGAAGGTTTTATCTGTGCAATTATGAATGAAGTTATGCTAACGAATAACTACCGGAAATATATTATGAAGGACGGGACGGTTGACATATAGTATACTGGCCTGCAAAAATAAGTACTACACTTTTAATATTTATTTATTTTCTAAACTATAGAAGTTAGAGATTTTTAAATAAAAAACGTTTTGCAGCAATTGTTATCATGTTTCTTTAAAACTAAAGTAAATTATACATTAGTTACATTTTTCCTTTTTGTTTCGAAAGTATATCTTGTGTACTTAAAAAGTTATTGCAATTTTAAAAGTGTGATACTTAATTTTGCAGGCCAGTGTATGTCGGGCATGCCACCGTCCGGGTGAGTCTATCAGACATATTATTTCTGGCTGTTCTCGACTGGCTAACGGCGAGTATTTGCACAGGCATAACCAAGTGGCCAGGATTATCCACCAGCAACTTGCTTTGAAATACAAACTTGTGGATTCTGAGGTACCGTACTACAAGTATGTGCCCGACCCAGTTCTCGAAAACGACCATGTCACGTTGTACTGGGATCGATCTATCATCACCGACAGGACTATTGTAGCCAATAAGCCAGACATTGTTGTGATAGATCGATTAGCGCGCCGCACGATGTTTGTCGATATCACCATTCCCCATGACGAGAACCTCGTGAAAGCTGAGAAAGAGAAACAAATCAAATATCTCGGTCTCATGTGCTATGAGGTTGTCGACATGTGGAGTATGGACTCGGCTGTCATCGTGCCGATTGTTGTTACGGCTAACGGCCTGATGGCCAAGAGCCACGACCAACATCTCATGAGGCTCTCGTTGGGCGGCTGGATCAAGGGTCTGATTCAGAAGGCAGTTTTCCTCGACACGGCACGCATTGTGAGGAGGTTCCTGTCTCTGGAGCCCTAACCACCGGTAGTTTGGATTCTGGTCCCGATGCCGGCGAACCCCTATTTTTTATAAAATATTTAAAAATGTAAATTAATATGTAAAAAAATAAATAAAGGGAATAATAATAATAATAATAGGTAATCCTAGATACGCGTATTAGTTATAAAAAGGGTCTAATGAAGTCGGGTCGGGCTTTTACAATAAAAAAGTGACAACTATAAAAGTTTAAATGAAACAAAATTGTCCCCCAGCCGACCACCAACCCGACTTCAATAGACCTTCTTTAAAACTGATATGCGTATCTAGGTATATATGATTTCAATATTATTTATTGCTTTTTAGAGTTATTTTTACTTTTTTTAGTTTCTTTTTTTTAAGTCGGTTTTTTTAGTAATAAGTCTAACTTTTTCTCTTTTGTGTACCCTTTTATGCCATAAACAATAAAAAAATATATGAGCTGTTAAAACACCATTTAAAACAAGAAATTGTCCAATGACTTAGAATACATTGAACACCAAACAACATCGCAATCCTCGTTTGTTCGGCTTACTTACTCTCTCCGCTGAGAATCTCCGCTCAGCCAGTGATGCAGAAGGCTCAGGATTCCCCCCTTGAATTTTCGAGCAAACATGACTTAGATTCGGCGGCGCATGCATACCACGACGACGTGCTTTGTTGATCCGCACGGCCGCTGTTATGCAGAAACAACCAGTATGAGATTACTAAACTGATTTCTTGGTTTATGCAGTTTAGGACTCCGTGTAGAACCAGGACCCGAGTCGTGCTGTGCTAATACAGACTGGTCATGATAATGAAAGTATACGGGAATACTTAAATTATACCTAAACTTATTTATTTATTTTCAAAGTAATCTTACGGCTATTTCAACAACAGCCAAACCGTTAACTGCTAAGAAACCATTATAATCATAAACGACAAGTGACAAGTATTAGTAAAAATATATAATTAGCCCATTATGCAACGTGTAACAAAAAGGTGTGGTCAAAATTAATAATTAATTAATTAATTAATTGAGATCCAAAGTGTATCCGATTTAGAACTTGTATGTGTTGTTATGAAGACATAATTATTAAAATTAAAAATAATTAAGAATGTGACCAATATTATGACGCTGAAAGGGAGAAAAGATAATATGCCCTTGCTGAGTTTCTTGCGAGTGCTTCTCAGCAAAAGGTCCCCCGCCCTGTGTAGACTTGGCACCAATCGCATAGTGACATTCATAAGAGCTAATTTGTAGCCTAAACTGAGTAAATTATTTTTATTTTTTATTTTATTTTATTTTTAATATAACTCATCTCATTTACACATGCATACACTGTGGACTTACAGTTGTGACTAAAACGTCCTTCAGTAACATAATATTATTATACAAACCAAAGCTTAAATTTTACATTATTAAGAAACAAAAAAATAATAAGAATAATAATATTGAAACAAAAACAAATAAAATTACAATTATATTGAGAACCCCAACCTCAACCGTTAATTATTTGACCGTAAAATTCTACAATGAAAGAAATAATTTTGCCTCGTCACCAAAATTTGTTAGTTTGTACACAAACAAGTCTACCTGCGGTCGCTTAATCAGAAGCGCATTAAATGTTGCCAGCGCTCTTTGCATAGGGCCATTTTGTGCATGTCAGGTACGCGTTCTGGGCAAATAGAAAAAGCACGGGCGGCGACGGGGTCCTACCGGGCCCTCGCCTATGTTATTGCATGGTTTCGGTACTAATATGCCGAGCCTACTTAGAGCGGTTGGATTGTCCACATTATTATTAATGAGCTGGAAGTAGTGAATTAGTAATAATAGCTTCCGCCGTAACCCAAGCATATTCATCCCCACCATCCCCACAACAAAGTAAGAGGGATACAGAAGGGGATAGTACCCATACAAGCGCTTATACAAGTACCTAGCAAATTTCTTTTGGATTTTCTCAATCATGAGAATGTATTTCTGTTCGGGGGATCCCAAACTATAGCTCCAAATTCCAATCTACTACGTACATAGGTGTTATACAATATTACAGTAACGCGAACATCTTAGAACTGGTATGACGTTCTCATTACAAAACCAAGCATTCTGTGAGCTTTACTACAAAGAGACGTTATATGTTTTCGAAAGTCAAGTTTACTATCTAGATTCAGTCCAAGGTCTCTAATTTCTGCAACTCGCTCTAATGGGCTATTCAGTAATGTATAAACCACTGTAGCAGGGCTTAAATGTTCCAAAAATTTGGGACTTAAATTCAATTCGTATTATATAAGTTCTGCGCTTCCGTACAAAGAGCCATTCGCGCTGCATATCATGTTGATTGGTAGCCGCATGATATAGTCAGTGAAGCCATACGATCCGACCACCGAACCATGACCGAACCGAGACTGCGGTACGTCAAAAAGCAATCACCGCACTAGCGCGGAATCATTCGGCGACGCCGTCAGCCGGAACAAAAGCGAATCACTTTGATCTGACGCTCGGGTGGCCAAATAGTCGGCATTGGTCGGGATAACCCTTGGCAGATGCTAATTAAAAAAAGGTTGATGACGTTGTCGGTGGAGAAGTAAAATATTGTGTTTTTTAATTTTGGATAAATACATCGCAATAATATAATTGTTACGTTTACTTTGTGATTTACGGGTTTATTGTATTATTTAAATATAACGTTATCAGTGATAACTCTAGTGACAATTTATAAGGCAGTAAAATAAAAAGTGAAATATATTATTACAGTGACGTTTTGTACAAAAGTAAAAAAAGTTTTGTTTTAAATGCCTTTTCAAAGAATAAAAAACAAAAAAAATAAACTTTCCTTCACTCGCACCAATTATCTAGCCCAAGAGAAGACTCGTCATGAAACTCGTTAAATGGCTACTAGACAACGGATAAACATACTTAAAATACTTAAATACATACCTTATTATACATAGAAAACACCCAGACCCGAGACAATTTAGAAAAACAATAATTTTTAAATGGACCCGACCGGGGATCGAACCCGGGACCTCAGATATGGCGATACCATGAAAACCGGTATACAAACCACTCGACCAAGGAGGTTGTCAATCTCAAGAGATACATTGGACCTACAAAAGACGGATAGTACATAACACATAATAATATGTATTACTCGTAACTGAAGTATAGTGTAATTAATGTTAAATAGGATTATGTATGACGAATGTTTTATATGTTGTAAGTTGTTTGCCCAGCGCCATGCGCACATATCATTTCATTAAAAACTAGGCATCCGCAGAATACCAGTGTCGAGGCACATCGTGTCACGGTTTAATGCTGAGCGGAGACCTTTTTGATACAATCCTTATTCTTAGTAATGTTTTTTTGTGTAATGTGTATTGTTTTTGTATCAAATAAACATTTTTCTATTCTATAAAGAAATAGCTTCGATATAACTAATTATAGGCTGGGACTTTAACAAAAACAACCCCAAATACTCATAGCATGGCTGCATATTAACGAGGTCTGTTTCCCTTAATTAAACGGGTGATTGGCTTACAAGCGTCGTTTATTAGCTTCAAAGATATCACAAACTAATACTGTCTACCAACATCCCAAATCACGGTGCACCCACAGCCGATAGAACTAGACGCAGTTCGCAGATAGCTTCAAACAATGAAATGAAAGCGGGCGATATTTCCAGCGGCCGAGATTGATGATGTGTTATATTGGTGCGGAGCCGCCTCTGCTGCGGGTCGTCGACGTTGTTTCTACTCGTCATGAGGGATTAGTAGCGCAATGTTTCGGGAGTCGATTGGCGTCCATACACGAGAACGTGACGCATGAAAGAAAATGTGACGTTCTTTACTGATTCCAAGAGCTATAAGGACTTCCATGCATCATGAAAATACTGCGGGTCTTTAGTGGTGTACTGTCTACTCGTCATGCGGGGTTACTGGCCCAAAAGTTCGGGAGTCGATTGGCGTCCATACACGGGAGCGTGACGAATGAAGGAATAGCCGTTATGTAAATAGAAAGTTCTTTGATATAGTTTTGACAAATACAAATCAAATTAAATAAATTCATAACGACGTTAAAAATTCAATAAAACTTGTATAAACAATGAGATTGGATGTTGACGACGCAGTTTTTGACATTGAATGAGGGCATTTGCCTGACGAAGTGAGAGTAAATAGTGTTGATATATTATGTAACGATTTCTTATTTTGCGAAGGTAGGCAATTGATTTCCATTGACAAATCCCGCCTGGCAAACACGCATCTTACCCCTCACACTGCGCGAGAGTGAGAGAGATGGCACATGGCCGTGGGCGTGAAACACGTGCTGTGAGTGTCCATGAGACAATAAATTAATTTTAATCATATTACAGGATGACAACAATCCTAATTAAATTCGGAACTTTCATGTATTTTCATGTTGTGACAAAACATTTATAATAAGCCCCCTCGTAATAAGCCTTGAAAAGAGGTCGTGTATATTTATCTTAGAACAATAAGTGCCAATAACACATGAGTAGATATATCATCATCATCATCATCTCAGCCAAGACGTCCACTGCTGGACAAAGACCTCCCCCAAGGATACATGAGGGGATTTGCCATAATCGCCACGCTTGGCAGGCGGGTTGGCGATCGCAGTAAGTTGAGAGTTAACCTCAGAGAGATGCTGCTGCCCATCCTCTGGAATGGTCCCTTAGTCGACTTTTACGACACCCACGGGAAGAGATGGGGTGGTACAATTCTTTATCCCCGGCACCACACAGGGAATACATATATCTACTCATGTGCCAATAAGGTCTGAACTCCGAATAGTTACTCCGTGTTTTGTCTGTTTTACTTAAATTTGAACAAAACTCGGAATAACTATTCGGACCTTATTCTTTGTTTATTTGTAAGGCACTATAGCACTATGGGGAGCTCGATGGCATAGTGGTAACGCACCCAGTCTGCGAGTGCTGATGTTAAGCAACTTTCGCAAAGGCCGGTCATCGGATGGGTGACCAAAACATTATCATCTCGAGCTCCTCCGTTCTTCGTCGTGCACGTAAAGCCGTTGGTCCCGGCTGCATTAGCAGTCGTTAACAACCACCAATCACTGGGCCCGCGGCCGCGTGGTGGTTTACGGCCCGTTCTCCCTATCCATCTATAGGGAAGGGTCGTGCCCCAGCAGTGGGGACATAAATGATGATAGCACTATTATTCTGAGATATTTATCAAATTTTTTACTGCTAAATTCAACCGCCTCTGTGGTCTAGTGGCTAAGACCACCGGTTTAGACCCAGAGGTTCCGGGTTCGATTCCCAGCGGGGGTACATGTTTGTGTACTCGGTTTGGTTTGTGGTAGGGCTTGTTTGTCCGCCTGGCTTAGCTACCACCATCTTATCTAAATATGTCGCCTTAACATCAATTAGCATTGTTGTGTTCCGGCAGCAAGAGATAAGATAGCCAGTGCCTCACTAGTTGAGGATCCCGGGTGAAGTGCGCTTAAATCATTGGCCTTATCATCACTTAACATCAGGTAAGATCAAGGCACTGTGCTTACCCGTTAATATATAAAAAAAATAAAGCCACGAACACGATTGTGGATATTTAATAACATATCCGGATATGTTATTAGTTTATATTGTATGTAATATGTTAGTCTGTAGGGTATTTATTATATTTATTATATGAGCCCTTTTGTGTTTTTACCTACATTGTGATTTTTTTGTTTTTTACCCCTTTGTGTCTTTGCGATCTTGTACATTTGAAATAAATGTTTTACTATTATTATTATTCTCTTTATTTACTTTTATACATATTAATTTACATTTTTAAATATTTTCTAAAAACAAAACAAACATTTAAAAATATAAAAAAAGAGGGGTCCGCCGGCAACGGGGCCAGGGTCCAAACTACCGGTGGTTAGGGTTCCAGGGACAGGAACCTCCTCACAATGCGTGCCGTATCGAGGAGAACTGCCTTCTGAATCAGGCCCTTGATCCAGCCGCCTAACGAGAGCCTCATTAGATGTTGATCAAGGCTCTTGGCTTATTATTATTATTATTATATTATAATATTATATATTTGATATATATTATATGGATATATGGATATATATTAGATATATTTGGAATTAAATAATACAATATCTGCAGCGAGGCTTCACTAAGTCCAAACACTTTGTCATTTCATTTATCTGTAGTAACGATTATAGCTCTTTTTAATGTATCATTATACATTTGCTTTAATAAAAGATTTTTCAACAACATTAATTAAATACGAAAGATTTTACTAAAGAAACCCTACATGCTTCTTTGCTTAAAACTAGTAGGAGAAAACATAAAACCAATCTAATAAGGACACGCGCTGTAGCAAAAGCCGCAGTCGGCCATTTTCTAGAATGTCCGCACATTTGAACCAATATCGGTCAGCTGTTTGGCTAAATGTTTACTGGTCTGCGGAGATAGTCTGAGTTGATATTATGCCTTCACTTTAACAGCTACTGATACATCGATAGATATTTAAATAAGCTGAAATTACCCTACACCAAGTTAACATTAATCTCATCCAGTCCTTTCATTTATGTCAATTAAAATTTTCAATCATATCCCAAACCAGATTAAAAACTTGGAAAATTTTTCTTGAGAAAGAAATGTTTTTAAACCTTAAAAAAAAAATTCGAATATAAATAACAACTGAGTATGTAATATAATATGAAATATTTCTTACAATTAATATTTTTGTAATTGACATGCAGATAATTTAATATGTTATATTTTGTTGAGAATTTATTTTATGTTAATTTGTTAAATTTTTTGAATTAAATTGACATCATCCCAGCCATGTGCGGCTGCAATCACAGCATAATTTAATAAAGTACGGAAATACCGGCAATGCCGCCAGCATTTTGGGCACCTTGCCTCGGACAGGCGAGTTAGTTGAGGTTTTTTTATTTATGAATTGTATTGAATATAATTAGAATGAACATTTAAAGACATAGACTAGACATAGACAATAATTAAATTGAATAATTGATTTTTGTATTGTGACATCTAGGGCCCTCTGGACCAAAAATTCAATTACTTATTTGCTACGCCCTTGCAGGGCATCTCATATATGACAAACATTTTTTTTAAGACCTAAGTACACACGGCAGCAGATCAACCTACCCAAAACTGTCAAATTTCTACAATCAATTTTGAACTTTATAGTTTGGTTATAAGGATCAATATTCATTGGAGAAATTTGACAGATTTGGGTAGGTTGATCTGCCGCCGACTGTACTTGTACTGAGTAACTTTTATGACATGCAATAAAGATTCTGATTCTGATTTTTGATTCAGTCTGGCAGGCACAAATCTGTTCACCCGATTAGAATAGAATATAATAAGAATAGTTTTTGTTTTACAAGTTACAAGGAACAGAGTTGTTATTAAAAAAATTACACTGGATAACATGTATCGCTGATTATACAGCTTGCAAAATTATGAAAATAATTTTAATTAAATATATCTATCTGGGTCAATTCAATTCAATTAATACAATGTCAAGAGTACAATTTATAAGATACGTTAATTATTAAAAACTATGCCATTAAATAAAATTGTAATATAGAAATGAAATCCAAATAAGTATATAAGTTAAAAAAACATATTTATGTATGTCAAATATTAACCCATCGTTGGCGTAAATACCAGACACAAGAGAATTTTAATTGTTTGGCGCTTACATGCAAGCGCTCGACCAACGATGGGTTAGTTAAAAAATTAAGTGTATAGAAGCATTTGTCACAGAGCCATTTGGTGGGTTACTTTTTCAAATAATGAAATGGCAGTTCTCTTATGTTCCTTTGAATTATGTTTGAAATATTAAACTAACAGTGCTATACTGACTCTGTTGTTTTGGAGAACACTCCAAATATATGACTTTGCCAGCACTCAATAAAAAATTAATCTTGGCTTTTCGCTATACAATAATGCCAACGCCCTCCGAGTCCAATACAATAATGCCTTCAGGGTGCTCTTGGGATTGCCTCGCTACTGCAGTGCATCAGGGATGTTCGTAGAGGCCTGCGTTGATTGCTTCTAACTATGCGCAAAAGATGCGCGTCCCTGGTGCGCAGGGTGCGAGGGAGTACCAACAGCAGACTAGACTGCTCGTTTGTGAAGCGTTGCTGTGCCATATCAAGTGGCATAGCATTCAAATAAAAATAAATATAAATATAATTAAATGTATCGATACTAACATAGTTCTAAGTACCATTGTTACTAACAAAAATGAGTTGTAATTATTACTTGAAAATAAATATTCTATTCTATTCTATTCTATTCTATTCTATAAAGTAAGTTTTTAAATTTTATACTAATTTGATGGCATATAAGCACACGGTCCGCCCAGTAGAAAGCAGTTGTCATACCGTAGACAGAGTGCAAAGTGGTATCGCAGTATATTTACGAAAACCTATTGTATGTTTATAAAAATATTGAAACTTTTTCAAAAAACAGTGATATTGACAAAGTAAACACCAGAAATAAAAACAAACTAGCAGTACCTTATACTAGGCTCCACAAAGCAAATAATTCATTTAGAGGCCTGTGTGTACGTTTTTACAATAAAGTTCCAAGTAATATCCAAAAACTAGATATTAATAAATTTAAAATCGCTATTAAAGAAAAGCTTTATAAAAAAGCTTATTATAAAGTGTCTGATTACATTGAAGACAAAACAGCATGGGTTTGAAATGCTCCAATCTATTTCTAATCCAATATATTGTTAAGGTTTTTTAAACTTGTATAACTTGGTAACGTAACGGCATATAATTTTGTAAATGTCGTTACATAATGAATTAAAGCTGTGGAGTTTCTTGCGCCCATTCTTCTCCACAGCTAAAAAATAGACGTCCTGAATGGGTAGTAGGTAAAAAAATATGGACGATTCAAAAGCACTTTTCTAAAGTTTATTTGAATAAAGAATATTTGACTATGACTTTGACTTTGACTATCCCTCTCGCATAACCAGCCTTGATAAAAAGAACCCAATAAAATACCCTTCAAGAAGACCTCACTTAACGTAGTAACTTATTCCACAACCCAAGCAGTCATGGGAAGAAATTCCTTGCGACTATTTTGATTGTAATGTCATCAGTAGCGATCAGTGCTTTAGTGGAACAAGAGTCATATCGTCAACAGCACAGAATGCAGTATAAAAGAAACTATGTGTGTTGTGCTAAGTCTAAGTCTCTTCTTAGACTGAAGGTTTCACAATAGCACTTGAAATATTGGTTTAATAAAACCATGGCGTCTATAAGAATCACAAAACAATATATTTTTTTGAATGAATTGACAGCGCAAAACCACACTAGACTACATTCTAAACAGTGGACGTGTTGTTTGCTCTTGCAAATTCGGCCCAACCTATATCATGTTCTTGTTTGCTCCAATATTTACCAGTTGTAGACCGCAAAGCTTGAGGGCTTTCACAATGGCACCGATATTTATTTTACCTTACAAATATTCAGTACTAGTGTTTCAATATTTTTGGGCTGAGAAATATTTTCTAGACTTTGCGGAAACGAAATTTCATTTCGTTTCGGCAAAGTCTACAAAATAGCTTCGAAAATTAATAACTGCGTCAAAAGCCCATAGAATTTGGCGTGTCAAATTATGTTCATTGTGCCCATAGATTTACTAAATCTATGATTGTGCCACACGTTTGTGATTGCTAAAGTGAGTGATTTAAAATAAATAGTATTAATTCTCTCCATAACGTATTTCACAATTTTATTCGATACACTGCTGTGTAATAGATTTCTCCGGAAGGAATAACGTATATGTGCCAGATGTGTCAAAAAACATCAGCGTTGTCTTGAGTAGCTTTAGAAAGCGTTACGTTTTATTTATTTCTAATCCACTGCGAAATATCCGAAAGAAAGGTGGTCTGAGTCAATATTTTCCAGTGTTATATAAAAACGAATGCGCAAGGCAAATCCGATATATGTACCTATATTAAAAACGAATTCGGAAACAAAAAAAAAACATATTTGTTAACAAGATATTTTTATCATATTATCATAGTACCATTGTAAAAGTAGCTACTTACTATAAAAGTTTATTTACTATACACAAAGCATAGTATGCTTTTAGCTATTGTTAGTTTCCAACAAGGTTTATTTATATAAACACCCTGATGTCACCACCACAACCAGCTGTATAACAAGAACTTAATAAATTTTATATCATCACACTAATATTATAAATGCGAAAGATTGTGTGTGTGTGTGTGTGTATATTTGTTGCTTCTTCACGCTGCAACGGATGCATACAGATAGTTCATAACCTAAATTAAAACATCAAATACTTTTAATCCCGATATTCCCACGGGAACGGGAACCACGCGCGTGAAACCGCGAGCGGCCGTTAGTAGTTATATTTGAACACGTAAATGTACTGTGATGATCCAATAGTTATTGTAAAGCAAAATACTGGCGATCTCAGTTAGGCGACGCATCGCTTATACCAATTAATCTAATACGGAGCGTTTGCAAACCCCCCCCCCCTCCCCTCCCTCGTACCTACCATAAGAAAAACTGTTTTTTTTTCTTTCCAATAAAAACTACAAACAAGTTAGCATATTGAAGTGTGTGGTAAGACTAATCTACTTAGAAAATTTAGATGCTGAAATCGGTCTGGTTTGCCTTTAAAATGCAAATCTATGTTTTAAAAGAGGTTACTTTGATATTTTTTTCTGTGTTAAAAAGTTAACAAATCGTGTTTTGCAACTAGCAAATTGAAGTCTAATTAAATGAAAAATCATGTCATCAAATATCACTTTCATTTGTTTTGTAATTTTTGGGGAAAATCAAGATTCCCGCCACGTAAATTTCCAATGTGTCGCCTTTTGATTCCTTATCTTATATCTATTGTTTTAGTTTAAGATCTAGACGTGCGAAAGAAATGCTTTGTTTTTACTTTTTGATCTTACTGTTTTCACCTACACTGCTATAATTCTGGCAAGAAATATGGCCGTGTTTTGTTACATTAAATATTAACGATTGTCTAATGGAGACAAGATGTTAGCCGTAAATCTGTTTTACAAAATAAATAACGATATGACTCAGATAAATATTTATTTGCCATCATATAATATCTCCGTCTCTCTCTTGATTTATATATATATCTACGCAAGATATAAATAAATCTAGTAAATATTATTTAATGTTCTTATTTTGATGAAACTCGGCCCGTAAGTATCTAAAATTGTAAAAAAATCAAAAAAATCAAAATAAGTCCCACCACACTTGCGATTTCATATATATATGAAAAATAATTTTAATTCCTGCTAACAAAAATTCTAGTCAAGCTTGTCTTTTATTACCTGATAATTGATATTGTAAAAAAATCAAGATAAGATAAGAATTTAGTTTCCTATGACATGAGGTCCTTCAAATGAGGCGTGAAGAGGCACCTTGTGGGCCGGCAGAGTGAGGGTAACCGATGCTGCGTTGTTTTCACGCTGCACCAGTACCTGGTGCATTGTCGTGGCACCTGCAGGGCTAAGATGTACGCCGCGACATATGTCGTGGACGAGACGAGAAAATTTGTCGATGTGGATTCATTAGTCGTCGGGGAACGCCGCAACATAATTTGTCATCGCATTATCTCGTGCAGAATACTGCCGCGCAATTTAAGAACGCAGTAAATAACATGTGAACAGTTTCGAGAAAATAGATCGTAAAGTCAACACCTCAAATATCACAATCATAAACACAGTAAGTGGTAGTTACTGCGTTCATAATTGTGCGGCAGAATAGAGATATGTCTGTATGTATATGGGTGTTACCATGGCAGCCCACCAAACTTAACTCGTTCTGTCAAATCGTGATTAGAAGTGATTGTTGTTGTTTTTGTCGACAGACTCTAACATGAGCGCCATAATTTTGTCGAATTCTGACACTTAAAATCGACATGTTTATCGCCATAATATCTCACTGAAGACTGTCCGCGACTTAAGTAAATTTTTATTTTTATTTTCATTTTCATCATGGCAGTGCCTTGTTTTAACTATTTATTAACGGTATATCCTTATATATTTGTTTGTATTTTTCTTACAACACCGGAGGATAATTAGTGCTTCGATTCCTGAATCGTCGCAGAATATATATAAAATAAGAATTTGTTGAGGGGAGCTCGACGGCGCAGTCATTTGATATCGTAAAGGCTTCTTTTACTTACAAAGTAAGTACAACTAGATAGTAATATAATTATTAATTATATTTTTTTTTGATTTGGCATATTATGTTAAGTTAGTATGTTTCTTTTTGTTGTGTGTGTTACTAGATTGTGTTGAATTTTTACGGATCGGACAGAGTCACGACCAACTAATTGGTAGAACCACTCGATATGTCCTGATGATTTGGATCCCAATCGTGGAAATTTTATTTTATACTAACCTTGTTCGAATTATAAAGTACTTGCGGCCGCTCGCGGTTTCACCCGCGTGGTTCCCGTTCCCGTGGGAATATCTGGATAAAGAGTATCCTTTGTGTTATTCCAAGTTATAAATTATCTGTATGCCGAATTTCATCCAAATCCATCCATCCGTTGCAGCGTGAAGAAGCAACAAATATACGAACATACATACACACAAACTTTCGCATTTATAATATTAGTAGGATTGTTTTAGGTATCTTATATCGAAGTTTACACTAGGTATTATATCAATTTCGCTACTTTGAAGTGGTACGGTATAAGCCATTTAATAAATTAAGCAGTTTCCCAACTGGCACCACCAGAGCTGTGTGGCGAGTCTCTGTAACGATCGACGTTAGCATATCAAGACTTTGGCTCTGCATCATGCAATGCCCAACTTGCGAGGTGCGGAGCTATGAAAGCTGGATGCGGCACGCTGGACACACTGGCAGTTTAGGAGTTGTTCCTACTTTTAACTGAACAGTATTCTGTTGATTCTTTAAATAGGACTGAAATTTTCTTTAAAAATATTGTCATGCCGAATCATATTGCTCTAACCAATATTGTTACATTTCATTTATGTAGGTATATCTCATATAAACTGCAGTAAAATTATTAAATTGAATTGAATTGACTTCAATATTCGCTGCTACAAGTTTCCCCCACGCTTCGTGAGAAATATATACAATAAATCCATTCCTATTACAGGACTACTCCAGAGGTCCATCAGTGGAGCCATCGCTTCTATAAAATTAATAGGTATTTTTTTGGTGTGATTAATTTAATATAGAAAAAAACATGTATATACCTATAATTTAGGTACTTCTGGACTGGACTTAACTAAAAGACATTCTGCCACACTTTAGGTAATAGTTATTTGCACATAAACGATCTCTAAGAATTTCAAAATACTTTCAATTTAAAAATAAAGTTTCTTAAACCAAGTGAGATGGCGATGGCGCAGTGATTAGCTCGTCCGGTCTGCGATTGCAAAAGGTAAAACAACTTTCGTAAATGCCTTTCTATGGGTCATTGGATGGTTGCCCAAAAATGTATCATCTCGAGATCCTCCGTATTTCGGAAGGCACGTAAAGCCCGGCCCGTTTTCCCTATCCATCCATAGGGAAGGCTCGTGCCCCAGCAGTGGGGACATAAAATTTGCAATGATGATAAGGATGATGAAATCAAGTTCCATTTCAGTTTCAAGCTAAAAATACCGCATCCATGCTATCACAGATCGCATGGCAATCGCGAAGTCCAAGTAAGTAGTCCAACGGCCGAGGTTAAGTGAATAGTTGGCGACTAACTCGCCCTAAGTCGGCTAAGTAAACCGAGCCGCGGCGAGTCCCGCGTCATAATAGTACGTGCCGATGGGGCCGGCGTTCATCTAGCCTTTTCATGTGTTTGTTTTATTAGCTTCATTCATTTGATAGAGTATGGTTTTATGGGTAATGCTTAGCTGCACCTAGTTGTTGCAGCTTGAGTTTTGATGTGGGTTGAGAATTTGATTTGTGTATTTTTAACGTTCATGCGATTATTGGGCAGAGTTCTCGCCTGGTAATGTGCACTGAATCACTTATAACGTGCATTTGATAATTTTGCTGACATTACTAAATTTTGAAATGTAATGCTAATTTAAGTTTACCAAAACTATTGTATTAAATTTTTCTTCTTTTCAACACGTAACTAAGAGCTCTATGTCACATAAACAAAAAAGATGGCATGCACCCTGTTGTATAGAAAACATATTTTATAGGTAATGGTTTACCTAAAACTTTAATTAGCATTAAATTTCAAAATATAGCATTATCATCATTATAAATTAGGCATTTTAACTTTTTGGCATTATTAAATATATTTAATATAATAAAATAGATTGTGTTAAAGTCAATATCATGGCTTGCATTGTAGGTCTGCTAATAATGTGTTTATGACAGACAGAGGTATAAAGGCCAAAATATAAGCCAAAACATTGATTAGAAACAAATAGAAATGTCAATCACGGAAGCAAATAAATTAGAAAAGAGCTACAAAGTAAATCCTTATTAGTTATATACTCGTCAAAGTACATTTTATAGTAGTACAGTCAGCCTAAAAAACATGATTACCGAAAAACCAACGAAGTTGCTTTAATGCAATCACGAAGATAAATTAATTAGAAAAAGAGGTGCTTGTTAAAGTAAAACTAATTGTACACTCAAAGTATAACTAGAACGAGTTGTAAGTAGAACAGTCAGCCTTTAAAAAAAGATTTACTTTCCAAAGGTGTCTGAAAATGGCTCAAGTTGGGATATTTCGTGGCGGTGCACTGTGCAGTGCACTAAATTAGTTCGATTGTCGTCCGGCGGTGTCGCGGCAGCGCCAGTGACGGTGCGCCGGCGTGCGGCACCGGACTGATTCGTTTACGGTGCGCACTACCGTTGATCCGGTTAGTTGAGTCAGTTAGCCCTGCGTAGTTTAGAACCGCGGTTTGGTAGTGGACGGGTTTATTTTATTTTATTTATTTTTAGCACGATAACAAAATACAAATCTTAACATATTTTTTTTACGTACAATGATATTTCTAAATTTGCATGTCAGTAACAACCGAGCACAACATTTAATTGAAATATATTAAAATAAAGAGAGAAAAAAGGTATAAAAATACCATTCGTAATCACAGTCTTATTTCATTTTAAGAAGCAAGCCAATACTTTCTGAACTTTTGATACTATTTAAGAATGAATTTAATTTTTGATGAAATAGGTATGTCAAGGTCCTTACATATAACGTTAAATTTTCGACTCATCCGTATCAATGGGCTATGATGTGATACATTGTTTCTAGCTGAAGGTACATGACAAAGAAGTTGTCAGAATCAAGGGTAGAATTAAGTACCTAATTTACGCAATGTTGAAAGGTCACCAAGTTGCCGTCGCATGAGAAGGGAATCTAGCTTAAACTTTCCGAGTCTGTCATCGTACGTCGTCAGCAATTTACCCAGGCCGAGCTTTTAACTGAGAGCACGAACAAACCGTTTCTGTACAGGCTCAATCCTGTTTATGTGATTATCATAACAGGGTGACCATGGTGCAACCATATTCAAGAACGCTTCTAACAAGGGAAGTTTACAGAATAATTAAGCTTTCCTTTTTTCTAAATGGCTTAGTGACTTGATAAACAAAACCTAAGGTTCTCCTAGCTCTTAAGATGATCGAATCGTTGTGGGTTCTAAAATAAAGTTTGGAGTCAAATAAAACGCCCAGGTCACGCACTATGTTCACATATTCCATTGGGGCATTTAGGATTTTGTACGGAAATAATATTACTTTTCTTTTCTTTGTAAACTGAATTACTTGACATTTTTAATATTTAAAGACATGTTGTTAGCAGTGCACCAATCAACAAGAGTGTTGACATCTGCCTGGAGCACAGCGATTGTATATGTTTACAAAAGTTTTATATCGTCTGCAAATGCTAGACATTCACAATTAAATGAACCAAGCAAATCATTAATAAAAATTAAAAACAGTAGAGGTCCCAGATTCGATTAAGTTTCCAAATGGGATTTCGACTCTGTTAGTGAAAAACTAGCCAAGTGCGAGTCGGACTCGCGCACGTAGGGTTCCGTACCATTTACTATAAAAACGAGCAAAAACGAGCATAAGAAACACTTTCGTTGTATGGGAGCCCCCTTACATATTAATTTTATTCTGTTTTTTAGTATTTGTTGATATAGCGGCAACAGAAATATATCATCTGTGAAAATTTGAACTGTTAAACTATCACGGTTCATGAGATACCGCCTGGTGACAGACAGACGGACGGACGGACGGACAGCGGAGTCTTAGTAATAGGGTCCCGTTGGGTACGGAACCCTAAAAAGTGACCCACCCAGCGCCCAACATACTTACTTTTTTTTCTTTATTTAATCTACTTCATCTCACATACGTTACAATAAATATTATTATCGGGACTATTACCATGGTTTTTGCTGTGTTTAAGTATCCGATATTTCGGCATGCGCCATGATCACGGATGTACTGAAGTTATTGCGGGTTTTATTTTATTTTTTCTAATGTAAGTTTCCATATGTCTTGATCTTCGGCGGTCTTCAGCCAATCTATTTTATGAAGTCAAGATAAACCCTTTATCGCCTTCATTGCTGCCCCCTATTCCTATTCCTATTTCCTATTTGCCGTCCTTGTTCAAGTATCTAATGCTCTACTCTGAATTATGTTTTTAATAAGTATTAATCATAACAGGATGAGGAGCTCGATGGCGCAGTGGTTCACGCGCTCGGTCTGCGAGTGCTGAGGTTAAGCAACTTTCGCAAAGGCCGGTCATCGGATGGGTGACCAAAATTTATCTTCTCGAGCTCCTCCGTGCTTCGAAAGGCACGTAAAGCCGTTGGTCCCGGCTGCATTAGCAGTCGTTAACAACCACCAATCCGCACTGGGCCCGCGTGGTGGTTTATGGCTCGTTCTCCCTATCCATCCATAGGGAAGGCTCGTGCCCCAGCAGTGGAGACAAAAATGAGCTGATGATGATGATGATGAATCATAACAAATTTTTATTTTACTATTTTCTCACATGTTTAATCAAGTTTTATACGCAATTCAACAGCAAATGCTGCAAATCGAGACCTCCTCAGAAACGTCCGCTATCTTGTTTTCAATCAGCGCTGCGAAATTAGTTCGATTGTCGTCCGGAACAATGCGGTCGCCCGGTTCGTTTGCGGCGCTCAAAGCCGGACAGGTGGCGGCGCAGATGCGCGGTAATATTTGCTGTGCACTGTACATACGAGGGACAGCTCAAATTGCTATTGTAACATTGCGCCCGCTGATTACTCCACTGTCAAGTACGGTTCGGATATCTTACTGGATATTGTTGGGGCGTAATGGTAGCTCTTTCATAATGAAACAAATGTTACACACTGAAATTTGCTCGAATTATTTTAAGGTGGTTACCCACTGCTTCATGTCTTGCTACGTTTTAATGGACATCACCTGTGTGTACTGCGGAGTTTGTATGTTTCGAAACATAGCCTTTTAAATAAAAATGTGTTGTGAATTTTTAGAAAAACTATTCACGCTGTTAAAAATAGACTCAGTTCTGCAACTGAAACTCGAAAATGGTGATAGACTCCACCAACCATACATGATACTTTCGGTACCCTTTATGTGAATCGACACAAAAAACATATGACCTCTAAAACAATACAGTATGCGCCGTTCTGTGCGGAGGCACCGATTGCAATTGATAGTGTAAATCGGACACGTAGCGCGGCGCGAGTCGCCGCTCGAATTATCACCAAGAGCGACAAACTCGTGGTTAACGAGCTCCTCGCCTTCCTGCTGCAGAAGTTGGACGTGATAGACAGAGTGCGGTGCAGATCTGCAAGTCCAGCTTCAGCGAAGGTGACATATCTGCAGCCATGAAGTTTTGTGTTGCTGTGTTTCTGTTGGGGTCGCTGAACAAGCGACCACATGGTGTCTCATCGACGTGACGGGACGCCGAAGAACCTGCAGGAAATTATTTCGTTGCTGAAAGAGACCGACCCATACGACGTGCCAACATTTGTGGCGAGGAAGCTGAACAAGCTCCCCCCCGTCACGTTCGACACCGTCAACGTAACCAGCCTGCTAAAGGACATCGTGATCTTGAAGCTTGGCGGATGTGATCAGCAGCACTCGCATTAACTAGGTCAGTCGTCGATGACTCAAACGTCAATACGCGGCACGGTGCATTCGTCAACGCGCCGCGGCTGATTTGCAAGCCAGCATTTTCGACGCCGGCCTCGTCGCTGTGTATGACCCGGTATGTCAGATGGGTGCAGGTTCAAGTCCTGCTCGTAAAAACTTTTTCAACATTTGTGTTTTTGTAATTTGTTCGCAAAAAAATTTGCGTTAAAAATTATATAAAAAGAAAACAAAACAAAGACATTTTATAAATAGCTTGCCTACTTCTTAATAGTAATGACGGTAGTTGTTGACATTGAATGGGCGCCTTTGGCTTTAAAAGTAAAAAAGTAAATCATCATCATCATCATCTCAGCCAAAAGACATCCACTGCTGGACAAAGGCCTCCCCCAAGGATCTCCACAACGACAGGTTTTGTGCTGCTCGCATCCAGCGGCTTCCCGCGACCTTCACCAGATCGTCGGTCCACTTTGTTGGAGGCCTGCCCACACTGCGCTTTCCGGTACGCGGTCGCCACTCCAGGACTATCCCGCCCCAGCGGCCATCAGTCCTGCGAGCAATGTGACCTGCCCACTGCCACTTGAGCTTAGCAACTCTTTGGGCGATGTCGGTTACCTTTGTTCTTCTGCGGATCTCCTCATTTCTGATTCGATCACGCAGAGAAACCCCGAGCATAGCCCTCTCCATTGCTCTTTGAGTGACCTTGAGCCTTTTTATGAGGCCCATAGTGAGCGACCACGTCTCAGTCCCGTATGTCATCACTGGCAACACACACTGGTCAAAGACTTCGTCTTGAGACACTGCGGTATATCGGACGAGAAGATATTTCGTAGCTTACCGAACGCTGCCCAGCCTAATTGGATTCGACGATTGACCTCTTTGCTGAAGTTGGACCTACCTAGCTGGACCGTTTGTCCCAGGTAAACATAATTGTCCACAACTTCAAGGGCAGAGTCCCCAACCTTCAGAGGAGTGGGTACGACACGTGAGTTCGACATAACTTTCGTCTTCTCCATGTTCATTTTAATGCCCACTTGTTGAGAGACTCTGTTGAGGTCACCGAGCATTGCGCCGAGGTCTTCCAGGGTCTCAGCCATGACCACTATATCGTCAGCAAATCGAAGGTGAGTGATGTATACGCCGTTGACGTTGATGCCGAGTCCTTTCCAGTCCAGAAGCTTGAAAACATCTTCCAGTGCAGCAGTGAACAGTTTCGGAGAAATCACATCTCCCTGTCTCACTCCTCGCTGCAACTGGATAGGTTTCGAGCTCTGGTTTTGAAGACGGACTGACATAGTGGCGCTTTCATACAAACACCTCAACACTTCGATGTACCGATAGTCAATTTGGCACCGCTGGAGAGACTGTAGCACGGCCCATGTCTCAATCCAATCGAAGGCTTTTTCATAGTCCACAAACGCTAAGCAAAGAGGCTGGTTATACTCTTCGGTCTTCTGTATAACCTGCCGCAGCGTATTGTTAAGGTCTATGGTGCTGAAGCCTTTTCGGAAACCGGCTTGTTCGATAGGCTGGAAGTCATCAAACCTGCGTGCGAGACGATTCGTTATGACTCTCGAAAACAGCTTGTAGACGTGGCTTAGAAGTGAGATGGGCCTGTAGTTCTTCAGCAGGGTTTTGTCGCCCTTTTTGAAGAACAGTACCACCATACCTTCGTGCCACGTCTCTGGCGTTCTGCCCCCTAGTACGACGGAATTAAATAGCTTCTGAAGAGCTACGAGTACCGGTCTTCCGCCTGCTTTCAGAAGCTCGGCCGTAATTCCGTCAGCACCTGGTGCCCTGCCGTTTTTGAGCTGTTTGAGAGCCATACTAATCTCGTATAGGCTGATGTCCGGGATGTCTTCGGTATAGTGCCGGGTTAACTTAGCTCTAGGGTCTTTAGCTAAGCTTTGTACAGATGGCCGTGTGGATGTGTAAAGCTGTCCATAGAACTTCTCGACCTCTCCCATAACATCGGACCTGGTCGTGACAGTTCTGCCGTCATCGGTTTTCAGCGTCGTCAGTTGGCACTGCCCAATACCCAGATCTCTTGCGATCACTTTTGAGCCTTTGTTCCGCTCAATGGCCTCTTTAATACGGTTAGTATTAAATTGGCGGTGTCGCGAGTCATAGACTTCGAGATCTGCCTATTTAGCCGCCGAAACTGAGACGCATCACCTGAGGAAAGCAGAACCATTGCGCGCCGCTCTTCCATTAGTTTTAGGGTATGGTCTGAGAACTTTTTGGTTCCTTTTGCACGGTGGGTTTTAAAGAACTTGGACCTAACCGTTTGGACAGTTTCAAACCTGTTGCTGTATTCATCCACATTTTCGCAATCATTTAGGCGCTCGAAGCGATTCTGCAATTCGAGCTGAAAGCTTTCGGGGTTTTGGATTTGGATGGGTGCAGGACGGAGCGTAGACCTTACCAATCGACGTCTTTCCAGCTTAACGTTGATATTCAATGTGCCTCTTACCAACCGGTGATCGCTGCCAGTTTTAAACGCATTGATCACAGTGACATAAAGTCAATCTCGTTTTTTGTTGCACCATCGGGACTCATCCAGGTCCACTTGCGGTGTTCAGCTTTCCTGAAAAAGGAGTTCATCATAAAGAGGCCCTCCCTCTCAAGAAAGTCCGCCAGCAGTTGGCTCTGGGAGTTCCGATTACCAACCCCAAATCGTCCCACTCTCATCTCATCGCCGCTTCGTTTGCCCAGT
Source organism: Eudonia lacustrata (assembly GCA_947562085.1). Lineage (NCBI taxonomy): Eukaryota > Metazoa > Arthropoda > Insecta > Lepidoptera > Crambidae > Eudonia > Eudonia lacustrata. Next base: position 64,048,833 of record OX387339.1, on the reverse strand, counting down.
TTTGCGTTAAAGTCTCCCATGACAACGGTGCAATGAGTTTTGGAGGCTTGTATGGCTCTAGAGATGTCCTCATACGTAGCTTCCACCTCATCGTCAGGGTGTGTCGTAGTAGGAGCATAAACCTGTATGACCTTCAACGAATACCGTTTGGTTATTCTGAGTATAAGGTACGCTACCCTAGGCGACACACTCCCGGTCTCGACAACGTTGTTCACGAGGGACTTGTGGACGATTAACCCGACACCACCTTGGGACAGTTGTTCGCCCTCCCGGAAATAGAGCAAGTTACCGGACATGAGGATTATCGAGTCCTCCCCCTCTCTTCGGACTTCAGATAATCCAACTATGTCCCACCGTATCTTGCTCAATTCTTCCTCCAGTAAAAAAGTAAATAGCGTTGAATAATTTAGGCGGGCTGGTTAGAATCACGATAGCTCAATTGGGAGAGCACCTGACCCGGTATGTCAGATGGGCGCAGGTTCAAGTCCTGCTCGTGAAATTTTTTTCAACATTTGTGTTTTTGTAATTTGTTCGCAACAAAATTTGCGTTAAAAATTATATAAAAAGAAAACAAAACAAAAACATTTTATAAATAAATGTTTTATTATTATTATATATTAAAACTAAGAGCTTTCTTGCCACCATCGGAGATGGAACAGGGCAATCCATTCTGTTATTACATTGTTTTCACAATCATGAGTAAGTAAGTTTCATGTTTTGACAGCTTCTCCATAGTACAAGATTTAAGGGACAAGTCAGATCAGAACACGCTAGTGACCGTTTTACTAGCAAAGTTAGGGCGATTACACACGATGACATATGGCGTTACGGCATTTGTCCATACGATTTAACCATCGCAAGAGTTTTCTGCAACCAAACCAATCCGCACTGGGCCCGCGTGGTGGTTTGTGGCCCGTTCTCCCCATATATATATCCATAGGGAAGGCTCGTGCCCCAGCAGTGGGGACATAAAATGAGCTGCTGATGATGACGAGTTTTCTGAAACCGCATACATGTTCAAGCACACACTGTGTCAATGCAGTTAGCATGTGGCAGCCGAAATGTCATCGGTCATCAGTACGGCAACGTCACATGGTATGGTATGGTACACGCGAGTCACATTGACGCGCTGCTATTTATGAGTTAAAAGACATTGGTAGTTCAACACTAATCGACATGCATCAACGTAATCATTGATACATGTCGATTAGTTAGTATACGTAATCGTCGTTCTGACGAGCAGCCTCAATGACGTACATTGACATGCTCATTGACGCATCCTGTCGCTCCGATATCCGTCATAGTGTGTGCCTCGCCTAAGACCGAAGCATCTAACTAGTTCGCTACACAGCGTTAATTACTTGTCTAACGAGACAGACTGCCACATTCGCCGCCCGCACTTAATAGCCCCCATCAAACTAGCGAGCTAGTAGCACTAGTGCTAGCCAAACGGCCGGCAGCACGCGCCGTCTTGCGCGAGGCTGATTATTCAGCCGCATGTCACCTCGCCTTTGTTATTCAAATAGCGACTCCTCAGGCGGCGCAGATAGTGCTTAATGTTACTAATACGCCACAGCGTGACAGATCCCGCCGTAGTCTCGTAGTAATGCACTCAATATTATTCAAGTCTGTCGTTTACAGTTCACTTCACAAGTCGTAATGGAGTTTTTGGTGTTGGAGATATGTATTCATAACTTAAAGTTTATGCTGCAACGACTAAGAGTAGCAGTGAAATTGATAATATGTTAAATACGTAATAAACGAAAAAAAAACCGACTTCAAAAAACAGGAAACTTAAAAAAGTAAAAACAGCTCTAAAATCTAGAAATAGTATTGAAATCGTATTATTAATTACCTAGACACGCATGTCAGTTTTAAAAAATGGCAATTGAAGTCGGGTGGGTGGTGGTCGGCTGGGGGACAATTTTGTTTCATTTAAACTTATAAATTTGTTCCATTATTTCCACTTTTTTATTGTGAAGGCCCCACCCGACTTCAGTAGACATATTTTAGCATTTTTAAAAATGACATGCGTATCTAGGTAATTAATAATATGATTTCAATATTACTTCTTGCTTTTTTGAGCTGTTTTTACTTTTATAAGTTTCCTGTTTTTGAAGTGGGGTTTTTTTTGTTAAAAAATATTTTATTTTACGATTTTTAGTGATGGGTAGACGTAGACCTAACAAGGATGCTTATTGGATGAGGAAACGACGGCCTCGTATTGTGGTATTTCTATGTAAAACTTCAATCTTAATTAGGTATTATTTTTGTACGATTTAAACATTTTGGCATATTGAACCGTATGAAGTAAGCCCAACAAAACGTAACTGTTGTAAATCGTTGAGGAATTCCCTCGACTGTCTATGGTCTCCATCATCAGACCTGTAATGGCACTTATAACCCATAATATGGGTGCAAAGTTCTTATCAATAGAAATGAATTAAGACCAAACACAAGGTAGCTACTGTAAAACGTTGAGGAGTTCCCTTGAATGTCCTTCGTCTTCATCATCAGACCCCTAATGTCAGTCACAACTCATCTAGGTGTAAAGTTCTCATCAATACAAATGAATCAAGCCCAAACACCATGTAATTGCTGTAAATCGTTGAGGAGTTCCCTCGACTGTCTTTCGGCTCTATCATAAGATCGACTCCAGACCTTCATTTAATAGTAGTGCTTATGAAAACATTAACAAACTCACTAGTCGCCACTACGATTTTCGAAGGTTCCCCTCGATTTCTCTAGGATGCCATCATCAGATCCTGGTTTCCTTATCATGGTATCACCCTTGGGATATCTCCTTTCCAACAAAAAAAGAATCATCAAAATCGGTTGATAAACGACGAAGTTATCAGCGAACACGTAAAAAATATATACAAAAGTCGAATTGAGTAACCTCCTCCTTTTTTGAAGTCGGTTAAAAGCAGTATTGATTAAGAAGGTTTACCCCTAACAATATCTCAAATTAACTTATAAGTTCAGTATCTCTCAGTGAATTAACCATTTATTCTAAAGAAACTTTCCATCTGAATAAGTTACGAATGGTCAACATATTTTAATAAATATATCCCTATTAATTAAACACAATCAGGAATTATATTCGGGTTTTCAAATTATCTAATAATTATGAGCAGTTGTTTATATAAATGGGTTGGTCTCTTTGTTTCCTTCTTGGATATACCATTTACATAACATCTATAATTTCCAACGCACACCAAACTGCCCTAAGCTTACATATTGTTACTCCCAAAAGCGAGGAGAGAAGAAAAAGCGATGAATCAAATAAAAACTTTTCGACAACAAAAACAAAATGGCTACCCGAGTGAGCACGTCAATTGAAACCGCCCGATTTATCATTACGCTCTGCAGGAGCCATTCATCAATATCTTATTCAGAAAGTCGATAAGTTAACGATTTCATTTGTAAATTTAATTTTGTTTCTGTGACACTTGGCTGCGTTGTTCTAGTGATGGGGCATCAGTTAATAGATGATAACCACGATAACATTGTCGTATAAAACCTCTTTAATCTTGTACTTTTTACAAATGGTAAATGGATTGCATGTGGAGCAAAAGTTGTGTCAGTGTGTGTTTGTTTCGTATGTGACTTATCATCAAAATATCTCCATCGATTTTAATGTGTTTTTGATGTGTAACGTAACATCTTTCCGCTCACCTTCTATATATACAATAATATATGGGAGTGATTTCGTAGAAAAGTAACAGTAACAGTGAGACTGAAGCTTACCTTCACCAGTCTCCATATTTTTGAAGTAAGCCAGTGCATGAAATATATATTATAATAGCTGACCCGGCAAACGTTGTTTTGCCATATAATTGAAAAAAATTGTTTGGAGTGGACCATCCTTATTATCACTTTAGGGGTATGAAAAATAGATTACGACCGATTCTCAGACCTACCGAATATACATATAAAATTTCATAAAAATCGATCAATCTGACCCGGCGGACTTCGTATCGCTTTGACAGTTTCTATGTCAACAATACAATCAAATCGTTTCTATGACATCAAAACAAACAAATCGTGGAACATTTTGTATTGGAAATAAAAATGTTTGGGGTGGACCACCCTTATCACTTAGGGGTATGAAAAATAGATTACGACCGATTGTCAGACCTACCGAATGTATATATAAAATTTCATAAAAATCGATCGAGCCGTTTCAGAGGAGTATTGCAACTAACATTTGACACGAGAATTTTATATAGGTATATAGATAAACGTATCTCAGTCAGTATTTCGTTTACGTTTGCTAGCAAAATAAAAAAACAAAAGAAAAAGGAAAAAAGAAGAAAAAAGGAAAAAAGATAAAAAAAGAAAAATCGGAAAAAATAGGAGAAAAAAATATGCGTCATTGTTAATTCTATATTCTATTTTCTATTGTAATATTGATTTCAAAAGGTGAGATGTCAAATGTCATCATATGCGACTACTGTAAGGCTCGTTCATTTTTTTTTAAATTGGGTTTTGTAACCTAACCCTTGGATAAGCTTTTTATCTGCCAGTCATCTCCCCAACTAATTTTGTGGTCGTCACTCAACATGGCATTAAATTGCCAATTGATCGTCTATATCAACTAACTGCTCCTGAGTTTCTTGCCAGCTCTTCTCGGCCGAAGGCTTTCACAAAATCCGAACTAGTGGCAGATTAAATTGTTTCTTAGGTAACCTAAAATTTGGTTTATTATTATTTGAATTTTAGACTTATCTTTAACGTCAATGAGTGCCTGTAGAGACTTATATTGAATTAAGGATTTTACTCTGGCTTTGGACATGGACACTGAGACCATCAAACAAATTATAAATAACGCTATCTATGACATTGTGTACTTATTTAATTTAGTTAGCATATAGTGCTTAGTTATTAATAATTTAAATAGCAAAACCACAACCAATCGGTCTATCGGCGACCGCGAGCGCGGCGCATCCCTAGCGCCACTGCGGCATCGTTAATCAGCCTCTGTGTTAATATCGCAAATATTTATCTTCGACCAGCGCAAATGGAAATATCATTGGCTATTTCACCTTGCCATTTTTAATATTGTTTATCTCTGAAGTGTCACCGCCATAATATTTCACTTAGTTGAACAATCGAAATGCTTTTATTAAGGTTGCCGCACGCTGTCTTGAGAGAACTCACAATCGTCATTTTGATGTATCGCAGTTTTGTTATTCAATTATATTTTGTGATACTAGTGTAAATGCACCTAGCTCAAATCTTCGGTTGTTCTTGTTTTTGTAGGTTTTTTAAACTAAAATTAATACGACCTACCTTGAGATGAGTCCATAAGTATTATACAAAACTAAAATGCAAAAATTTATATTTTATACAAATATCTATGTAACATGTTTTGTCATATAGTCAGGACCTTTATAGTAATCTGTGACGGTAGCGAGCGTATGTACGTTAGAAATGCTATAATATTAATGTTTGTCTTAACATCAACATATTAGTTTGGGGAAAAAGTCTTTTCGCATATACTCGTAGTATGTATGAACTTGTAATAAAATCTCTTTGGCTATACTATTTATATCTGGCTGATATTGGTATCATTAAAAGTTTAGATTTTAAAGAAGATAATTCCATAGTCCAATTAGGAAAATGTGTGATTTTCATTTGTTTTTCTTACTGTCAAGATGAGTGAATCAAATGAAGAAATTTTACTACAAAAAAGGTAAAAATGCAACGCAAGCCGCGAAAATAATTTGCGATGTTTATGGACCTAGTGCAGTGTCTGTGAGAGTAGCACAAATTTGGTTTAAGCGTTTTCAATCCGGAAATTTTGATGTCAAAGATGCACGTCGCTCTGGTCGCCCTATTACGGATAAAATGAATGCCATTTTTGAAAAAGTGGAGCAAGATCGGCATATCAGTAGTAACCACAAAGCTGAAGAACTGGGAATTGACCACAAAACAGTTTTGGCGCATTTGAAAAAAACTGGGTTCACAAAAAGCTCGATATTTGGGTACCTCACGAGCTCACTGAAAGAAACCTAAGAACAGTGTACTCATTTGTGATTCTTCATTCTTTATTACGACGTCATGAAACCGAACCATTTTTGAAGAAGCTGATAACTGGTGATGAAATGTGGATCACGTACGACAGGAACGTGCGAAAAAGGTCGTGGTCAAAGGCTGGTCAGGTTTTACAGACTGTGGCGAAACCCGGGTTAACTCGCAACAAGGTGACGCTGTGTGTGTGGTGGGATTGGAAGGGCATTATTCATTATGAGCTGTTACTACCACCACCAGCACCACCACTACCAGGCAGGACCATCGATTCTGAACTCTACTGCGAACAACTGATCTGAGATTAAAGCAAAAAGTTGAGAGAAAGCGGCTGGAATTAATCAACAGAAGGGGAGTGGTTTATCACTCAGCAAAAATTAAGAGAGTTTGGCGGGAAGGTGTTAATGCATCCGCCGTATAGTCCTAACCTTGCACCTTCAGATTTCTACCTGTTTCGGTCTCTTCAGAATTCTTTAGGCAGTGTCAGGTTAACATCACGAGAGGACTGCCAAAACCACTTGTCGCGGTATTTTGATAGAAGCCTCAAAATTTCTATAGCAATGGGATCATGTCCCTACCTACAATATGGCAAAAAGTTATCGAACAAAATGGTACCTACATACTTACATTTTTTAGTTAAATGTAAATAAACTATATTAAAAAATGTTTTGAATTTTCTTAAAAAATGCGAAGAAACTTTTTGCTTAACCTAATATACACTATTTAAATCCAAAATGTCAAAGGATATGAATATGATGTTGTATGCTATTAAATAATGTACTAGTCAAGAAGATAAACATACTATTCAGTGCTTGCTTAGTAAGTATATGATGACAATGAAGACAAAACAAAATCATCATCATCATCATGTCATCGTGTGAATAAGCTCAAGTTATTGTCAGTCGAGTCGCAGATACCGCCAAGGCAAAGCCTCCAAGGCAACCATATTTTCACCGGCAAATTTTACCGATAAATCATTCCGAACTGTTATAATTTAAGTGGGATCTGATTATGTAAGAAGGTAAGAATTCCCGTCACTGGCTCGCTCTCCTCGCCGGAATTAAATTTGCAAATGGCTCCAAAGTTAACGGTCGAATCCTACAAGAAATTGATTAATGTCCTCGAGATCAAACAATTATTAAATTAAATTACGCCGTAAATAAATTTCAGGCGTTTCTATGTTGTTTCTTGAGAATTTGGTGATGTTTTTGGGCGGCTCGTGAATGAATAGGTAATGAATTTAATGGATATTTATGATGTATTTAATTAAAATGTAACTTTGACGAGTTACGTTTTTTCGTATGGCGCTGCAAGCCATATCATTACAACAGTTCTTAATTATGCAATGGATACGGAAGTAAATAGCAGTTGGAAAACTTTGAGCTGGTTATTCAACAGAAAATCATTTTAGCACCTGCCAATATGATATTCTTTTAATGAATTTGTATGGGAATAGCGAACCATCCAATCACTACATTAATTGAGTGTACCAATTTTTAGGTTAGAGCAATAAAGTTAATTTTTGTATCAAAGTGATTTATGTTTTGAATAACTGTTATGTGATTTCATCAAAATTTTTACGTAAATAATTGATGTTGGCGTCGTCGTTATCCATATTTGTGTAATTAAGAAAATAGTCCTATCTCACATAATTGGACTATTTATGGTTAAAGATCAGAGCAATAACTATAGCTTTTGTTCTGAGGTAGCATAACAACTTGCAATTAGGATTACAAATATTTAGCCATCTAACTCTGACATTCGGAATAATTGCGTAAGTGCGTAAATTCAAGCTAGACGTGTTTTGTTTTGCTTGCCACTTCTATGCTTCAGTTATTGTTCCAAGTAAAAGCCTGCTGGTTTGACGTTTGACACGACATAGCACACTTATACTCGTATGAAAGTTGAAACTGTCAATCGCAGTAGTAGCGCGTAAAGTAGCGGCCGGTGCGGCAGCGGCGCCGGCGGCACGGCGCTCCAGCTCCTCTGCACTCGGCGCTCGACAGGGCTTGCATTGCAACTTCACTGTTTTTAATATTTATGACTGTACTTTTTAGAACTTCATCGCGGTAGACAGTTTGCTCCGACCTTGACATTGACAAAATCTACGTAAACAAGACGTTTGGCAACACTGTAGTGACTTTTGAACCGGTGGTGGTGACTAATTCTTACGCAATGATATCAATGACGATTGCTCCTTATCACTCTAAGTCTTATTCAAAGTGACTGGTTACTCAATTTAAACACTGAAATTTCTCGAACAATACAATATTATATACAGTGGATTTAAAGTAATTTTTTTTTTAAATTGTATTAATAATTATTCTCTGTTTAAAAAGGTTAGCTATTAACAATATCAAACCATTTAAATAATTAGTGTATTTCATTGACACTTTTAATTTCAAGAACAACGCTGATAATCTACAAATCTAATAAATTTTAGTTGCTATTTTAGTCCTGTTTCCATAGCCATGGTTCTGACGTTCAACCTATAAATCAACCCTATCTCTGCTTATTTGTTAAGTTACTTCGGGCGTTTGGCTCACTACTAAAACTGATCATCTTCAGTGAAAGCTCTTTTTATGAAACTTATAGTCTGTCTAAAGAGTAAACGTCTGCTAAGCTAGTAAAAGCTCTAATAAGTAAACATAAAATAATAAACGGAACGTTCTTAACTTCATTTACTTACAAATAAATAATTACAATTTATAAATTGCTTTTTTTATCAATCTTGAAAAAACGAACAATGACGTCATCATTATGTTCATTTCTTCTTCTTCGTGTGCCATCTCATATCGGAGGTCGGCTATCATTGTGGCCACTTGGTCCCGTGATGTTGTGGCTCAGAAAGGGTCTAAAGTAAGCACCTTTCTACGGCCTTGTCGGCCTTGTATTTTTTCTTGCAGTATAAGCTGTAGGAGATTATATTTATTGCTGCGCATAATGTCATATAGGAATATGTATAATATTTTTATAGGTAAAGTAACACGATATCTAAAAATTTACGTCACAACAAAGATTTCGTATCGATAATGATTATTCACCTAGAGTTCCGACAGCCTAACACAGTGCGTAAATCGTGAAAATCCTTCGCAACGGATAGTGCTGATCCGAAAGCTTTCGAGGGCCCACTAAAATCCATTTAGCATCAATAGAGCGGGCTTCAATTTAATTAGGGCGACAACCGCACCGGCCGCGTGCCGTGGCCGCGACACATCGCGTCAGTTCGCTAGCGATATTTGTTTTATAACTGAATTTATTAGCTCGGACTTAATTGTGGCGGCGACAGTCTGCTGGTTTGATACGGCTACATTGACAGTCAGTTGTTACGATGACAGCCAGCTGTTTACGATGGGTGACAGTGGGTACTGTCTTAATACGGTTACATTGACAGTCAACTGTTACGATTACTGTCAGCTATTTCCGATAGGCGGCAGTCTGATGTTTTGATATAGTTCTAATGGCAGTCAGTTGTTACGATGGGTGACAGTCTGCGGTTTTGGTACGGTTACATTATCAGTCAGCTGTTACGATTACTGTCAGCTGTTTACGATGGCCGACAGTCTGATGTTTTGATACAATTACATTGACAGTCAGATGTTACGATTACTATAATAAATAATTATAAAATCTTTCTAAAAATGATTATCATCATCACCAGCTCATGTTATGTTCCCACAGCTGGGCACGATCCAACCCCACGGAGGGTAAGGTCGGACCATAAACCACTACGCGGGCCTATTTCGGATTCGACTGCTACTGCAGCCGAGGCCTATGTGCCTTCCGAAGCACGAAAGACCTTGTACATTTTTGTTCACTTATCTGATTTTCTTCATCATCTGCCTTTGCAGAGGTTGCTTATCTGTTATTCATATACTACTCGTATTACTTTTAATAAAAAAATCTTTTGAAAATCTAATTAATACGAAGAACAAGTAAAAACGAAGTCGATTATAATACGTACCTACACCAAATGGACGTGGGAACCAAATATTGGTCGGATTGCGGACACTGAACCCGTGACCGCAGCACAATGCGGATTTTCCGAGGTGCCGCTAAATGGGTTGTCACCACAATATTAATTGTGTAGTGTAACGCTTTTAATCATAGATCGATTACATTAAACTGTGAAACAAATACTTTAGAAACAAATTAATATAAACAGTATCGTATAAGATTAGTTATAACGTTTGGAAAATTTAGAATTGTTTTGTTTGTTTACCAGTACATACCTAATGAACTTAAAACTTAGCTTGCTTAAGATAATAGAGACTGTAAAATTGCTTTGTTCTGTAAGAGTGGTTAGTTAATTTTATCTTAAACAAAACTCTATTTTTGTCTATCTCAACAGTTTTAATAAAATTCAAAATTAAAAATTCAAAATAATTTATTCAGTTTAGGCTACTACTACTACTACTAGTTTAGCTCTTGTGAATGTCGCTATGCCATCGGTTCGTAAGTCTACTCTGGGCGGGAGATCTTGTACTGAGAAGAACCGGCAAGAAACTCAGCAAGTGTCCAGCTCTTTTCTCCCTTACAGCGTCAAAAAAATTGGAAAATGCCCTATCATAGCAATATTTAACATAAGAAACTATGTTGTTTTCTAAAGTTTACGCGGACACTACCAACACCTGTTTTCTGTATTCTATAAAAGACACGATAAGTCAGTATAAAATAAAGTAAAAATAGATAATAAGAAGAAGAGAAGAATAAAGCGAAAAGGTTCTGTTATTGAAATACTAAAACGATATTGACGTACTGACAAAAAAATCATTAGACCGAAATCATACAAAAACTTGTAAAACTCACAAACCGAATGAAAAGACAACACAAGCTCCTACTACAAAATGCCCATGAAACATCTTTAGAGTGGACCTTTTTATACACATTTTGAATGGGAAAACGCCTAATGGATTCCGAAAACACACAGGCGTTGATAATAAAAATCGGACAAGTCCGAGTACGCTTTGATTGGGTTCTGCGTTGTTATTATTATATTTAACGCTTGGCGGTCATCTTATCTTTTCTGAAGCACCTTTGTTCTACAACTTTTAAAAATCAGAATAAAATAATACTTTCATACAAAAATTTAACAGAACTATATACTCGTATATTGTATTTTTTTTAAATTGAAAATTGGACAAAATTAAAATTTGTAGTTAAAATTGTTGGCATTTAAATTCTAGTTTTCGTTAACTCGGTCGAATGGTGATTGGGAATTGCACTGGGCGCTCTGAACCCTAAAAATTAAGTTGCGGTTTGGTAGGACCGTCACGTCTGCAGGCACCTTCTCATCTTTAGTTGTTCCCGAATATTTTCAAGAGGGGGCTCCCTTCAAATTCGCCAATTCAAAAACATGGCTTTCCGTTTTACTTTCCTTTACGGTTATTTGACGTGATGTCTCTTAAAAATATTAAGTAGGGAGTATTTTATGACTCTTTTCCGTGAGGTCGCTGGTTTTTAAGGAAGGTTTTTAATTTTTGTTTAAGAAAATAATAATTCTCTGACAAGCTATATTGTTGATAAGTGGCCTACTGTTGTTGTAACTCTACGGTGTAACGTGAGGCATTAGTGTTAACGCACTGAAACTGTTTTATAACTGCAACAGAATACATCCAAATGACATTCCGACAAACGCCCTACTGTTTGGCTAAAGCCTTTCCACATGAAAAAAGAGCTTTCGAAAAGATAAAATCATAACCCACGAGGTTGGTCTAAGTTGGAAAGATTTAACGACAACAACCGGAACCAACAACTTAAAATCCTCATAACATGCAGCATCGCCACGTTTTGATCATGGAGCACCTGCATGTTCTGATCATGTTCGGTTAGATATCATGCAAGTTAAGCCAGTTTTGTTATGTCAAATCACTCGATTGGTGACCTAGAGATCTATAAACCACCAACCCGCGTTACCGATGAGGAAGAACGAAAGGCGTAGGCCCAGCTGAACTTTATGAACCCTCTTAAAAATATAAGAATACTTAACAGAATAGCAACCTTAAAGCTAAAATATCAATTAAAAATAATTCATCAACGATCGATCAGTGTTTAAACGAAATAACTAAGTACATGAAAAACAGTCAATCCATTATAATAACGTAGTGAGAAACGAATCGCCGCGAAACGGTCGAACGAAGAAACTCTTTCTCACGAAGTTACTCAAACAGAAACTAATACGAAAAAGACTATTCAATCATAACAAAGGCGCTCCATTATCGCCGATCTCAATTGTGAATACTTAAAGACAATATTCCGAAGACAGTTTTGACGCTAGAATTTTTCTGTTATCATCTGAGTCTCCGCCTCGGCTACACAATGAAATTTATTTTATTCATTTCTGTTTATTATTATTGACACGTCTCGTTTCTCATTCAGCGTTGTTGAAGGCTTAGTTATGTTGTTCATGTTTAAATGATTACATAATGAAAACTTTATTACATTACTCGTGTAATTTATCAAAAGAAAATTTGATTGTTTTGGCAGTGAATTGACAATAAAGCTGTATCATAATAAATGCTCATCGATCGACAGTGTCGTCGTCGGGGGCATACTCTGTGATTCGATCATTCTATCTTCAATTGTTTATTTTATTCATTTGATTTAACAAGCAAAATTGGGGAAAGTAAAACTTCCCCTCTTAGCTGGCTAGGACACGTGGAAAGAATGGGAGAGGATCTATCTGTCAACAGCGTATCTGGGGCAGCCAACTGGGCGTCGTCGCCCGGTTGGCCGGCCGAGATATCGTTGGAAGGGTGAAGTCGCCAAGGACCTGAAGGAGATCAACATGCCTGAATAGTCAGAACTGGCACAAGACCAAACAAAATGGCGTACTTTAACGTCGGAGGCCAAGACCCACTTCGGGTCGCTGAGCCAGCGAAGAAAGTAAGTAAGTAAGTTTAACAAGCAGTGAACATTACACATATTACTATAACACAATGTAACCTGCGGAAGAAGAAAATGATTAAATGATTACCCATCAATTGTAGTGATGACTTGATTTCAATGAAGAAGGCCTTTGGCCAGAAGTGGAACATTCAAAGGCTATTTACTTTCTCACGTGCTAAGTTCATTATGGTAATCAACATCTCTGTGCAGTCAGTCAACGGACAGTCAGTTTCTGTCGTACAACTAACTATAAATTTAAAATGAGAAATAAGATCCAAATGGAATGTTGCTTTGTTTTATCATTAATCCTTTCCATTGTCCGGTTAAGGCGTACATATATTATGTACTAAAGCGGATGCAGTATGCAAACGCGCGTAGCAATTCTAGCGGCGCACTGGCTCGAGCCCTGTACTTTTGCGTATTTTTTTGGACCACTCCACGACTGTTCCGTGAACACTAAAAATAGGGGAAAGCTCGACGGACCGCGGCGCAGGAGAAAAAAGTTAAATTAATCTCGCCCGCTGTATAAAGTTTTAATCAGTATTAGATATTTTCTTTTGTGGATTGTGGAAGACAACGGATAGAGTTTTGCGACCGGACGGCGGGTGTTAGACGAACTTGTACGGTGCGAAATTATTATTCCAAATTGAAGAAAACCTGCTGTGTATTTCAGAATTTTGTTTTTTAAACACGAAAATATACATTTTTTACACAACATGGAAACGCTTCTTCTCTATTGGAGGTAACTGTTGATAAAGTCGTAGAAGCGTTTTTATCCGTATTTTCAACTTATCTATATTCCATCATATTCATGTAAATATATTAAATAATAAACGTTTTCTATCATTTATATAAAATATATGTATGTAACTTTGTTTACTATAACTATTATTATAGGTACCATCTGTATTGTAACACGCACACACACAACACTGCAGTCAAGCCCACACTCATACACTATAGGCCCTGTCAGAATACCAGGGTCGTTGTGGTGGTGTTTGTTTCTCAGCACCGCAACGGCACAAGCTGAGGCAGGGTCCTAGTTGGCATTCACACACATTCATGCTTCCTTAATGTTGTTTAATTATTATTATTATTTTTAAATGTTTTCTGATTCACTGTTTTTTTTCTGTAATGTCTGTGTGAACGTTAATAAATAATTTCATTCTTTCTTTCAATTTTTTTTTAACCCTAGTCTTAAAACACTCAAACTACTAGAACTAGGAAAGTCCAGGGTTCAATTCTAGGCCTAGGATGTATCTAGGATATATTGTTGCACTCTGTTTTGTTGTTAGTAAGGCTTGTTTAATGGCGGACCTAAGGTCAGCTGCAATCAACTCACTTAAGTCTGTCTGGAGGTCAGTGTTAATTGCGTTGTTGTGTTAGAGATAATATTAGCCAGTTTCTCAGTAGTTGAGGAGTATGGGGAAAGTGCGACTCCACCGTCACCTTAAAGCTACTTCCATCAATAGTGAAGATAAAACTTTTTTCTAAGTCACCCTTATCTTATTATTTACGAGGGAGCTCAATGCTACAATAAATTACCAAATACCATTAATGATTGTCAGTCTCTAAATACTTTTAAAAGATTACTAAAGGACCACATTTTAAGGAATTTTTCATCCTAGATTTGTATGCTTATTAAGTTTTAAAATATATAATGCATTGCAAGACCAAATCTTTTATAGATTACCATTATAAATAAGTCAAATTATTATAGATGAAACAACGTTACATGAAATAAATGGAAGCTATAAATTATTGTACTTACAAATATACTTACATAGAATTAATTAATTATATGACTGTTAGTGTTTGTTGTTATGAATGGATATCACACATTGATACCCATTCATTTTTGAGATTTTAGTTTTTTCATGGTGAGTGTTTTTGTTTTGTTTACTTGTTCAAACGCGGGATCGTATTATGTCGTACTGTGACATCACCCTAATATCCCCGCTCAAACATTTTGCTAATGCGTGCGCGCAGTCGCCGCCCCACCGCGCCGCCGCCGCCGGCGCCGGCTCGCCAGCGTACTTTATTGTTAACCTACCTACCTTTTTAAAAATGCTAGTCGGTGCGATTGCAAAATCAAACTTTTATTTATTTAACATTGTATTTTCTCTGTAAGTGGATTTTGTGAATTCTTTAGAGAAATAAATGTCTTTAACCGTATGTATTCAGTTTAGTTTAGTACAGTAGCTGTTAAAATGTTACTATGCCATCGGTTCGTAAGTCTACACAGGGCGGGAGATCTTGTACTGAGTTTAGACTTTATTTTATATATCTGTTGATTAGGATTTCATCATCATTCCCAACTCATATATTATGTCCCCACTGCTGGGGTGCGAGCCTTCTCTATGGATGGATAGGAAGAAAGGCCATAAATCACCACGCGGGCTGTTAACGACTGCTAATGCAGCCGGGACCAACGGCTTTACGTGACTTCCGAAGCACGGACGAGCTCAAGATGACAAATCTTTGGTCACCCATCCGATGACCGGCTCTTGCGAAATTTGCTTAACCTTAGAAACCGAGACTGGGCGCCGCCATCGAGCTCCTCTATTAGGATATGCAACACAATTAACCATTAATAACTGGTGAACAGTGTGAAAAAAGTCAAGTATTGAAAAAAATCCACGAGCAGGATTCTAACCCGCACCCCATGACATGCCGGGTCAGGTGCACTGGCAACTATGCTATCGTGGCTCAATCCAACTCACCGAAACTAATCAACACCATCTATTTTTACTTTATAAGCAAAAGGAGCCCTATTCAATGTCGACAACTACGTCATCAATATGGCGATGGTGATGGTGAACAGTGGTTTTAAAAATGGTTCTTTATACCCACAATTTATCGAAATATGAATGATTTCTTTTGAAATTGGCTCTTGTTTTTTTTATTACGTGTTTATTGAAAAAATATATTAGTAGGCAAACCATTTATTGTCATTATATATATTTTTTTATTAATATTTATAGCTCGGCAAATGACTCCACTCCACCTGATGTTAAGTGGAAACGGAGTCCAGACGCAAGGACAACACTGGTGCAGCGTTAAAACAACGCAGCGTCAGTCACCCTCATTCTGCCGGCCCACAAGGTGCCTCTTCACGCCTCGTTTGAAGGACCCCATGTCATAGGAAGGAGGGAAAACTTGTGCTGGTAGACTATTCCGGTTGAAGTTCGCTTCCATCATCGGTCTTATCATCGTTTAACATCAGGTAAGATAAAGGCTACGGGTCTTACAAATAAACAAAGAATAAGTCGGAATACATAGTTATTCCGTGTTTTGTTCCTGTCATGTAAACGTCATTTCAAATTAGAATAAAAGAGACAAAACACGGAATAACTATTCCGACCTTATTCTTTGTTTATTTGTAAGGCACTTATGTGCTTACCCGTAAGACATAAAAACATTTATTTATTTTTAATTTGTGAGCTTTAATTTGATAGAATAGAACAGAAAAATGTGTATTTAATACAAAAACAATACACATACAAAAACCTTAACTTAGAACAAGGATTGTATCAAATAGGTTTCCAAAACAATGCTCCTTTCAGAAATAATTGATTCCATTCAGTAAACGTTGGTACTGTTGCGCGGTGAGCTCGCGGCTTCGCGTCCCGGTTCAGGTGAGGTGGTGACGCGCTCCGACTGCATCGGTTATTTCATCCGTGAAGAGCGCGGCTTTCTGCCTGTTTCCATGGTAATACGAGTTACTTGAGCTCACATAAATAACGGTGTAAGGTATATTTCAACTATACGAGTAGAAAAGTTTAGTTAGGTACATACAACGGCCAATGTCACAATAATTGTTATGTAATCTTCTATCTTATCTTCTATCTTATATTTTACGTGAAGCGTAAACTTTGTGACCCTTTTTAAGCACATTGCGTGCACGTAGGAAGTCTCCGACGTGCACAACTCTTGATAAAGACGTCAGAACGGTAGACTTAAAAAAAGCGTTTTGTTAATTATATTTTTGTAATAGGTCCTATCGGTAATATAGGTTTATTGTTTTTTTTATTTTTTATTTATGAACATAGAATCTACAGCACTTTATAAACTAAGTTATTACATTGTATACTTAACCTACTGCCAATTAAAGATCCCTACTTTGTAAAACTATATATTTAATATGTCGCCTAAGCGAAATAGAAAGCAAGACAGACAGACAACACAATAATTTAGAATTTAGATATATATTTAATTCATGTAAACTTTAGAAAACACTAATAAGTAGGTAGCATGTAGTAGTTACTAACCTTTAGCAGCTTTAAAACTGGGTAGCAAAGCAATTGATACAATTGCTTATTCGAAACATCATTGAAACTTTTACCTAGTTCCCGTAATTTAGACGATTACCAACTTTTACTTACTTGTGTTGATATCAACTATTTAAAACTATAGATACCAACAACAGTCTGACAAATGAATCCGTGGAAACACACGCATTCAGTAAAACAGTGAGCAGCTAATTACCAATGCTAATGACATTCATATGTCACGCGAGCGGGCTCCTGCGAGCGCCTTACATACATACATGCATACCCACATACACAAACATACATACACCGAGACATTTTAGCGGTGGTGATAATTTTTTAACTTTCCCATACAAAGCATGCTCGGTCAAAGAGGCTTTGTATAGAAAAGTAAAAAAATGACTCGTTTTTTGACCTATGTTCCTTGGGGAAAGTTGGTCAATTTCATTGTCTGATCTACCCACCTGCGGGAAACCAACAACTAAAGTGTCTCGGTGTATATTACCCACATACATGCATCCTCGGCCCGGGCTACTCAAAGGCTTAAACAAGTGGAATATATTGATTTATACGTATGGGATGGACATTTATGTAATCTATTTATTTTTTGTTTTAAATATAATTAATCTGCAAACGAGCAGGCTGGCCGCCTGATGGTGAGCGGTCACCGCCGCCCATGGGTATCAGTAACACCAGAGGTGTTAACATAAGTGGTGTTGCTGGTGTCCATGGTGGTGATGATCTATGTCTTGGCTCTAGTCAATCAAACGACGACCTCCGTAGCCGAGAGGCTTGCATGCCGGACTTTGGGCGGCACTAATTCTGAGGTCCCGGGTTCGATTCCCGGTCGGGTCAATGTCGAAAACGAACTTTTCGATATTGTGTCGGGTCTGGGTGGTTGTGGTACCGTCGTTGTTTCTGATTTCCATGAAACGAGTGCTTTAGCTACTTACCTTGGGATCAGAACAATGTATGTGATGTTGTATAATATTTATTTATTTATTTACTTGAAAAAAAGACAGTGTTGAAAAAAATTCCACGAGTGGGATTCGAACCCGCACCCCATGACATGCCGGCTCAGGTGCACTGCCAACTATGCAATCATGGCTCTATCCAACTTGCCGACATTATTAAACACTATCTACTTTTTATTTTATAAGCTAAAGGAGCCCTCTGTTCAATGTCGACAACTACGTCATTACTATTCATCAACTGCGATATCTTTTTTTCAAATTGTAATTTGTTCGCAACAATATTTGCGTAAAATTATAAGTAAATAATCAATCAAACGTCATTAATACTTATCGTTGGCATAAGTCATTCCCTTAATGAAATAATGATTTATTCCATTTCAATTCTATCAGTCTTATGCCACTTGTCTATGCCCTCAGCTGTTTGTTTGTTGTGTAAACTATCTGGATTTCAAGGAATAGTTAGAAGGTATTATTTAATAGCTTAGTATTACATACATTGTCAATATGCTAAGTTCACTGCTCTTATGGCTAAATCATCGGTTTCACGTCCAAATTTTAATAAAATCAAATCAAATCAAAATATTCATTTGCATCTAACATGTAGGTACGTTATATTACAGGTGGAATAAAATTTTGGCAGCTTTTTTAATACCCAGAATTAAATACCCAGTAGTGGTTTTGGACACGGTTTGTACCCTTTGATGACAATAATAATAATAATATGTTTCGCTGGATGGTTGGATCAAGGGTCAGATACAGAATGGACATGACACGCATTGTCAGGAGATTTCTTTCTCTGCAGCCTTAATCGCCGGTAGCTTGAGTCCTGCTCCGCTACTGGCGGTGTTCTAGGTTTAGGTAAAAGTTTTATTTTTTTATGATATTTTGTTATATTTTACTTTGAAATGAAACAACTTTTACGGATCTACTCGTGTTTATTTTACACTATACTTATTTAATGTTTATCCTGACGTTTCGAACCCTTTGCAGGGTCCGTGGTCACAGGGAGACTGAGGTGTTGGTAGTCTCATAATTACATGGTAGCTTGTATACCCTCACTTAAATTTAATCCGGTGCGTTCCGTTTTACGCAGAAAGAGCTTACAATATCTTTTGGTCTGGCAGTATGGTGTTGGGGCTGGGATTTAATATTTTGTATGATGGGATCCCAGGCTGGTGGTAGATTCCAACCATCTTCTCTGTCGAAATTAAGATGTTTTTTAATTTCAATAGCCTCGCGTATCATCCTAGGGATGAATCGTTGTTCTTTTGTTTTATCAAATCGGATGTAATGATTGGGCCCCTCTAGGGAATGTTCGCATACTGCAGACTTATTGTCGCGCTTATGCTTGACGTCGGCTATATGTTCTTAAACGCGGTTTCCTACACTTCTCTTTGTTAGCCCGATGTAAGAGAGCCCACAGTCGCAATCCAGTTTGTACTCGCCTGCATCTTGAAGGGGTATGTTGCACTTGATAGGTCGTAAAAATTGGTTGATCTTAAATGTTTATATAATTTTTAACGCAAATTTTGTTGCGAACAAATTACAAAAACACAAATGTTGAAAAAATTTCCACGAGCAGGGTTTGAACCTGCACCCTTCTGACATACCGGGTCAGGTGCTCTTCCAATTGAGCTATCGTGGTTCTAACCAGCCCGCCGAAATTATTCAACACTATTTACTTTTTACTTTGAAAGCCAAAGGCGCCTATTCAATGTTAACAACTACCGTCATTAACATCCGATCATAATATTTCTCGTGGAAATTTTTTCAACATTTGTGTTTTTGTAATTTGTTCGCAACAAAATTTGCGTTAAAAATTATATAAACATTTATAAATAGCTTGCCTACTTCTTAACTGATCTTTAGTATTTGTAAAAATATTATGATCGGATGTTAATGACGGTAGTTGTTAACATTGAATGGGCGCCTTTGGCTTTCAAAGTAAAAAGTAAATAGTGTTGGATAATTTCGGCGGGCTGGTTAGAACCACGATAGCTCAATTGGAAGAGCACCTGACCCGGTATGTCAGAAGGGTGCAGGTTCCAACCCTGCTCGTGGAAATTTTTTCAACATTTGTGTTTTTGTAATTTATTCGCAACAAAATTTGCGTTAAAAATTATATAAACATTTATAAATAGCTTGCTTACTTCTTAACTGATCTTTAGTATTTGTAAAAATATTATGATCGGATGTTAATGACGGTAGTTGTTAACATTGAATGGGCGCCTTTGACTTTCAAAGTAAAAAGTATATAGTGTTGAATAATTTCGGCGGGCTGGTTAGAACCACGATAGCTCAATTGGAAGAGCACCTGACCCGGTATGTCAGAAGGGTGCAGGTTCAAACCCTGCTCGTGGAAATTTTTTCAACATTTGTGTTTTTGTAATTTGTTCGCAACAAAATTTGCGTTAAAAATTATATAAACATTTATAAATAGCTTGCCTACTTCTTAACTGATCTTTAGTATTTGTAAAAATATTATGATCGGATGTTAATGACGGTAGTTGTTAACATTGAATGGGCGTCTTTGGCTTTCAAAGTAAAAAGTAAATAGTGTTGAATAATTTCGGCGGGCTGGTTAGAACCACGATAGCTCAATAAGAAGAGCACCTGACCCGGTATTTCAGAAGGGTGCAGGTTCAAACCCTACTCGTGGAAATTTTTTCAACATTTGTGTTTTTGGTTGATCTTCTTCGGCGGCTTGAAGTAAGTGTTAATTGAAGCTCGCTTTAAGATATGTCCAACTTGTCAGTGTCACCTTTCATATAAGGAAGTACAGCAGGTTGGCGCTCGACTGTGGTTGGTTTATTGCGTTTTCTGTGACAAAGCCGTGGTACTTTCAGTTTATTATCCTGTAGGACGTGCTTGACATGCTGAAGCTCAGCAGCCAGTTGTTAGGTGTCACAGATGCCGCGTGCTCTCTGAAACAAATATTTCCCTACAGTAGCCAACTGTCTAGGATGGTGGTGATAGCCACCATTGAGGTACCGTAGGTAGGTAAAGGGTCCCAAACGTCAGGATAAACATTAAATAAGTAATGTGTAAAATAAACGCGAGTAGATCCGTAAAATTTGTTTCATTTCAATGTGTAGTGTTCGCGTAAACTTTAGAAAACAATATATTTTACTTTTTATATATTTTTTATAAAAAACCTACATCTAAAATTTAAAATAAATAAAGAGTAATAATGATAATAAATTATGTCGAATATAAAATCCATAAGTGTTAGTAACATTGTTGTTAACCTAAGATACATTACCCTATTTCTAATATTTTAATATTATATATATATTCCTGCTAACCCTTCCGGAAAACTAATAGGTACGCTTGTCTTATAAACGGGTTCACGACAGTTTACGGGTCGGCGAGGTGAGGACGGCTCCACTGGCTGTTTTTGCATCTATACCATACTTCTGCTTAACATCATATGAAGTCCAATGCTCACTCACTTTTCTGTTAAAAATTATGAATGATATGATAATTATATGTATAGCAATTCATATAGTAATTTACCTACTATAACATTTTAAAAGATACCTATTATAACAATAGGAATTGCGCCAAACTGTATACTTTTTTATCGTACCCTGATTTGGGGAAAAGGCGTGGCTCGTTGTCATCGTTACAGGTTTGAGACACTGTCTAGTCACTCGAGGGGTCCTCCTGAAGTTTCCCAAGGTTGTTGCTCTAACAAGATCGCCTTTGTCCGGGCAGAGAAAGCCAAGGACCGATTTTAATTCGGTTACAAGCCTGAGGTGCTGTGTCGTGTTTCATTTGGGAAAGATTTTGTTATTTTACAACAATGTTTAGATGAACTCATTTAAACATTGTAAAATAACAAAATCTTATAGAACGTAACGATAACGTTATTTTTAAAACAATTGCTAAGCGTGAGACCGCAATCTCATCTACATAATTGTGGATTACGCTATAAAATGCTTAAATAATAATATTTTTGTTTTTTGAATTCGTTCTTTTAACTGTTCTGTGGTTCTAGAAAAAACATCATCTGTTAGAGAATTACATTGTGCTACCTATTTTGCTGGTTCAACGACTCGGAGTATTTGGAGCAGACGTTTTGAATATAAATGTTTAAATTTTGTTTACAATGCCTGTTCTATTTTGGTACAGACCTAATTACATGAAACCATTTTACCTTATCTATGGCTATCGAACTAACGACTATGTTTACAGCATTGTTGTGTTCCCGCTTCTGTAGTGTAGTGGTGTTACTACCGGTCTCGCACCCAGAGGGCCCAGGTTGATTTCCCAACGATTAGAGAGTTTGGGGTTGGTAATCGGAACTCCCGGGGCCAACTGCTGGCGGACTTTATGGAAAAGGAGGCACTCTTTATGATGAATTCCTTTTTCAGGAAGGCTGAACACCGCAAGTGGACCTGGATAAGTCCCGATGGTGCAACAAAAAACGAGATTGACTTTAATAAGCCGACGGGGAAGCAAATATTCAATAATGTCACTGTGATCAATGCGTTTAAAACTGGCAGCGATCACCGGTTGGTAAAAGGCTCATTGAATATAAACGTTAAGCTGTAAAGACGTCCATTGATAAGGTCTACGCTCCGTCCTGCGCCCATCTAAATCCAAAACCCCGAAAGCTTTCAGCTCGAATTGCAGAATCGCTTCGAGTGCCTAAATGATTGCGAAAATGTGGACGAATACAGCAACAGATTTGTGGAAACTGTCCAAATGGTTGGGTCCAAGTTTTTTAAACCCCACCGTACAAAATGAACCAAAAAGTTCTCAGACCATACCTTATCTTATCTTATCTTATCTAAGTGGGGCCTGCTGAGGTTACCCTCTCGCAGCAACACTTTGACCTATCGGGATCTTTTGTGCAACCCCATCCTTTCACTCTTCTTCTTCTATAAAGATAGATGCCATAAGGAGCAGCGCGGTCGTTGTGGAGATCCTTGGGGGAAGCCTTTGTCCAGCAGTGCACGTCTTTTGGCGGAGATGATGACATATTATTAATTAGGTTTGGTTAATGATAGGGTTTGTCACCTGGCTAGTTTTATCTAAGGCTGGCGCCATAACAACAATTTTAATGTGTTCCGACATCTAGAAATAATAAGCCTGTTACTGTTCAGAGAATTCCAAATGAAGACTGCTTCCATATTCGGCCTTATTCTCACTTACCATAGGCTAAGATTTAGGCAAAGCAACTCAACGTACTAAAACAAGCTAAATAAAACCGTTTAAAAATACAAAACTAAAAAAAGATTAACTGAGTTACCACTTTTACCACCTACCATAATATTATTAAATAATTTCGAACGTGTCACGAGGAAGCAGAAATGAAATAAACTAAAAGCACTGGCTGCACCGACGTCCCCAACTGAATAAACGCAGCGATTTTCGATTTGCGAAGTTTTAAACTGCGCTAACTAGCTGGGCCGCGGCTGTAACGAGCGCGCATTATGCCCGCCATTAGGTAATACATTTATACCGTTCGTTCGCTATTTTCATTTTATATTTTTGTTTCATCCGCTCTTCTTTATCGTGAATAGGTAGCTCAAAAAAGTATTCTGGTGTTTCAGATTAGTATTAGTACATAAAGAGGAGCTCGCGCCCGGTCTGCGAGTGCTGAGGTTTAGCAACTTTCGCATAGGCCGGTCATCGGATGGGTGACCAAATAAATTATCATCTCAAGCTCCTTCGTGCTTCGGAAGGCACGTAACGGTCAACGGTTTGTTCGTGGTCTACTACGTATTGCTATAGTTCGGTTGTGGTTTGCGTATATGTAGCGTTTTTGTAGAAAACAATAGTTGCTTTTATGATGATTAGCGTTTTAGAACCTTGTCGCTTCTCTATCACATAACATTGCTGATGTTCACAAAAAGCCACTTTATATAAACACAAAAACTACAAAAACGTGGCTTAGTGAGCGCAATTTTGTCGTGGTGCTTTCATTAGTTGTGCTGGGCCCATAACCAGACGCCCCATCAAATGACAATCAAGTAGGGTTAAAGTCTAGAACCAGTATAAATAATGTCAAAAGAATTTTCAAAAGAATTCCCATGTTTTTCCATGTCCGCTTTACTTAGCGTACTAACCTACATGTCGACTCCACCAGCTATATTACACAACAAAACGAAACAAAAATCGTTGCCTAAACAAGCACTATACAGTCACTGGAATATGCAGCAGATAAATATATCTGTTAGGGTAAACGTATCGCAGAACGTACGCAATATTCGCCGATATCTAATCTTCGCTGTGAATGGCCGGGCGCCTGACCCGTGCTGAAATGAAAAAGCCGAACCAATATGGTGCGTAATAATTACGAGTCGCCCTTACGCGATGTCAGACGTGACTATACTGTCATAGCTTCATACGAAACGCGCTCGTAGCAACGCACACATACAGCTTATACATTAAAAAATCTTTATTTATACATTTTTAATATTTTTTTACTACACGGTCAAGGCTACGCTCATGGGCACTTTACTGATAATTGTTATGGGCACCGTCCTTGTGGTCACTCCTGGTTGTTGCTGAAAATCAGCGATTCACTTGCTATGCGAGTGAATACCACGCTGAGCAACGACCCTTTTGAGATGCTGCGGCACACACACATTTTTGTATTTTTTAATAGTTGTGTTATGAAATTATGTTTGTTTTTAGTGTAATTGTTGTTTTTTTATTATTTACGATTGTATATTGTGTGTGTCTATAGTGTCCAAATAAATATGTAATCTATCTATCTATCTATCTCTCACGAACCTCGCAACAGATCTCGGACTGGTTCGAGCTGTTCCGAGATCCGTGTTCGTGCATGTGTGAGTTTCTTGATCTCGGCACGTAAGCTACGTGCTACGCTACGCTACTACCTTCGCAGTCCCCCAACTTTGTGATACGGTGCTGTATCGGGGAAGGCACGGAAACAGTCACCGGTCCACGGGTCTCTATAAGTGTATATCTATATCTATACTATATAAATCTGTAGGCTCTGTGTGTACTTGCAATTTTTCTGACAAATGGATTAAATATTCATTTTATGACCCACTGACACCAATTCTACGATTTTTGAAATTTTTGTGTCTGCCGTTCTGTATGTCCACTTTTAACTCAAGAACGGCTTGACCGATCTTGATGAGAATTTGTATGTAAAAAGAACATGCGATTGTGCAAATGATAGGCTATAAAAAAAGAAAAAAAATTTACCCTTATTTATCTATTTATTGAAATGTTCACCAACATATAAAACATCATTGATTTCTTAAATCAGTCGTCGGCGGTTGCGCTGACGTTCGGTCGTGTGCGTGCTTATAAACAATGGCTTCTAATGTTGTGAAATGCACAAGTTGCAATTTGGTGATAAATGAAGTTTTAGCTTTCATTTGTAATAAAATTGATGTGATGGACGAGCCTGGTATCACTCAAATATGTGTTAGTGCTTTTTCAGAGAGTGAAATATTGGATGCCAAAAATCTGTTATTTGATTCCATTCCAACTTCGAAGCGTAAAAAGATAAGAAAACGGCAGGGAAAAACGCAGCGAGATATTGATGACATTGTCTGCTTATTGAAGGAAACGGACCCTGAAGAAATTCCCGTGTTTGTTGCGCGAGACCTGCAAAAGTTACCTCCTGTGCTATTCGACCACGTCGATGTAACCCGAATTTTGAAAGATATTGTTAGAATGAGGTGTGATCTGGACCGCATTTCTAGAGATTTTGCTACAGTGGATCAGCTGAGGGCACTTCGAACCGACATCGAATCGCTTAAGAACGCATCGATTGTAAATAATTTTTCGAGAAATGTGAATATGTCGAGTTGTGCGGCGTGTTTATTGCCTAGTTTTGAATGTGAAAGTGGGCCTATGGGCTTATCACCTGTTTGCAATGAAAACAAAATGTCCAAAAAACATTCCACTGCGAGTCCTATAAAATCTCGTATCACTTTTTCCGAAGAGGGTAATCTGAAAACACCACTGGCCGCGCAGTTTGATTCTAACGGCCGTCAGCCGTGATTGTGAGCGCACCGAACATATCCGACTGCCTGTCGGCAGTGTCAGCTGACGGCCGAGTGGGGCTGAGTGAGCTGAGTCAGCTGAGTAACTAATAAATCTCGGGTGCATGAGAGTGAACAGAAAATCAATGAGAGTGTGAAGAAATCATATTTGAATGTAGTTATGGAGGGACAAAAGAAGACTCAAATTCCAAATGAAGACTGGATTCGCGTGCAAAGACGAAGACTACGAAATCGTTTTTTAGGAAAATCTGGAAAAGCTATTGTTGACAAAAATGTTAACTTTAAAGCGGCCGAGAAAAAGATACCTATCTATTTGTATAATGTATCAAAAGAAACTACAGAGTATGATATTAAAAATTACATTAAAAATCAATGTAATTTAGAAATGCACGTGGAAAAAATGAATATGAAATTATCAAAAAACTACAATGCTTTTAAAGTATTTGTTCCTGGGAACAACGTTGAAATGTTTCTCAAAGATGATTTTTGGCCCGATGGGGTTTTGTATCGCCGTTTTGTGGACTTTAGTAGAAACACAATGAGAACATATCGTGATATTGAACAAGTAAATACATAAAATAAATAAAATAAATAAGTAAAATAAAAATAAGAATGGATAGTAGTACTACTAAATTAATAAGTTTCAACTGTAAAAACATCACAAGATCAGTCGAGTGTGTGAGGAGACTTTGCCTTTCAGCAGACATAATTGCGCTGCAATAAACCTAGCTTTTGCCTCATTATGTACCATTCCTGGGGAGCATTGACCCGGCATTTTCCTTTACGGGAAAGTCAGCTGTTGATACGAGTGCTGGAGTGCTACGGGGGAGGCCCTATGGGGGCGTCGCCTTGCTGTGGAGATCTGCGAAGTTCTCGACGGTGTCTGTGATACCTTGTCGTAGTGATCGTCTCGTCGCGGTCAATATAGTGCTCAGCGATCGGTCTTTCCTTGTGATGTCAGTTTACATGCCTACTGATAAAAACGAAAACCTAACTGAGTTCACCGAGTGTCTGAGTGAGTTGAATGCAATTATTGAAAGTGCTGATGTTGAATCAGTAGTAATCCTTGGAGACTTCAACGCACATCCAGGTGAGCTGTTTTTCAATGAGCTGCATACTTTTTGTGTTGACCAATCGTGGTCTTGTGTGGACATGGAACTGTTACCGTTAACTACTTATACATTTGTGAGTGAGGCACACGGGTGCCGCCGCTGGCTTGATCATTGCATAGTGACAAGTGCTGCGCGTCCCTTAATAGTGGACGTGTCAGTGTTATACGATACCTACTGGTCTGATCACTTCCCGCTGTTGGTAGAATGTAATTTAAATATTATCCTCTCCAAGATTATTAATTCTAACAAGCCTTATCAAAATAATGTAAGATGGGGGATAAGGGACTCGAACCAAGTATCGCAATATTATAATTTATGTAATTCTGAACTCAAAAATATTGATTTTCCTATAGAATTAAGTAGTTGTGCTAATAAAATGTGTAAAAATCAAAATCATAATATATTGTTAAATAATTTGTATAATGACATTGTAAATATTTTATCTAAAGCGGCGGAGAATAGCTGCCAGTTACGTAAACGGAATAAACATAAATATGTGACCGGGTGGAATAAACATGTCGGCGCCGCTCGCAGGCGGGCTCGACTTTGTTTTCAAATGTGGGTGTCTTGTGGAAGGCCTAGGTCTGGTACTTTATTTAATGATATGACTGAATCTAGAAAAACGTTTAAAAACAAGTTAAAGTTTTGTCAAAATAATGCTGCTCAAATTAAAATGGATATCATAGCGGAAAACCACGCTAATAAAGATTTTTGCAATTTTTGGAAAAATACTAACAAGATGAACCCAAGGTCGAGTCTCCCTGTGAGTGTCGGAGGTGCGTGTGAGCCCCGCCAAATTGCTGGCATTTTCCAGCGGTCCTTTAGGATGATCTCACCGCCCGGTCCGTGTCTCAGGTGCCTGATGACGAGGTTCTGTCAGGAGATGTAAATGTTAGTTTTTCGGGTAAAGATGTTGCTAATGTCATTGCTAAGATGGAGCGAGGTAAATCACCCGGGTACGATGACCTTAGCATTGAGCATTTGAGACATGCAGGTGTACACTTACCAAGAGTACTTTCTATGCTGTTTAATTTATGCATAAGTCATAGTTACTTACCTGAAAACTTAATGCGCACAGTGGTTGTACCTATTGTGAAAAATAAGACCGGTGATCTCTCGGATGTATCCAACTATAGGCCTATCTCTCTGGCAACAGTGGTAGGTAAGGTACTGGACAGTCTGCTTGAACAACAAACGTGTCGACTAAAAAACCTGTTGTGTTCTAAGGTTGATCATAAACCTTCTTAAAAAAACTTCAGATCGCTGCACAATGAAGACAGCTTTCAGAAAAGTGAATAACTCAGTACTTGAATTTCAGATCAGATAATAGTGAATTCTTTAAACTATCTTTCGCTGCAAATCAAAGACTCGTCAGACCTTTTATTGCAAAGAGCATTAGGTACACTCAACTTAAGTAACCTTTTGTAATCGTAGACGGTCTTTTAAAAGCGATTTTTATATTAACAAAAGCGTAGTTACGAATAGAACGAGATCGCAGTAAAACCTTTATGGATGGACTTGGCAAATATTTGAGTGGGTCGATGTTGAAGTGTCGGGTCTCTTCTATCCATAGTGTGTAAACGAAAACATTTTAACACGCACACAGATTTTCAGTGAAGGGTTGAAATAAACAGTTTTTATTAATACGCCGGGCTTAGGGTTACCAGGCCGATAAAGTTTGGATCACGACGCGTTTGTGGATTGACGCTAATACTTTGACGCGAAGGGCGATTCTGAGTTTCTTGCTAGTTCTTCGCAGACATAAATTGTTTAAATAAAAAAATAAAAAAAATAAACTGTTATGTTGTGAGTTGTTTATTCGGCTTAGAATGATGCTACTGCCAGCTAACTGTCTTCATATAGGTATCTATAAACTAAATTTAAATAAAAAGTACTGTTTTTTCAAGTAGGTTAAAAAAAGAAAGAAAACATTTATTGACATTTATTGTTAAGGAGGATCTTATCGCTTGTTTTCGTAGTACTTATATGATGATAGAAAATGCCTGAATAAACTATATCCCTGGTCGTGCTTGCATATAAATCCACTATCTTGTGAAACACCAATTGCAATGCGCTATACATATATTTCAAAAATAAGTAAATTTAAACTTGGAGAGTAAGGCTGGACCTAGAAGTACCAGTTCTGGACAACTCTATATTGCGAAAATTGCTTTAGCTCTCATGATACAAACTCGTTCATGCTTGTTAAACTTAATATTAAAAAGAAACAAAATGCTTAAGTAAGTCGCATCATAAACTCCATCCTAAAACATGTAATTATATCTGTGTTTACGACAAACATTGTCTAATTACGCCACCCGTTCTACACGTGACGAAAAAACATTCTGCAGTTAATTGTATAGCGTCCACTCATAATGCGACATTTATGATGCAGTAAAAAAGGGAAGAGCCTGAATATATTCCAGTACGACCTTAGTACGCCATTTCAATTTTCAGCGGGCAAAGGGTTTTATTGGCGTCCCTGCGCCGGCCCTGGGGATCGGACATTACTGTTGAGCTTGAAACAAACACACTGATCCGATAACCGTGCTATTTGTTAGGATCCTACTATCGCTGCTTCGCTGATCCCGTTATTGTCCGCTTGCTTTATATAATGGATGATTATTTTATGGTAATGCTTCTATCTAAACGTTTTAGGTTTTAGTTCATATAAAACTAGTGAACCGCGCGCGATATCATCCGCTTGAACACCCGTGTCCCGTGATGGTTGGACCTTTTTTTTATACAAACCTTGTCCTGACAATTACTAATTAATCATAGGTACTTAAGGCAATAAATTTTTATAAGTAAATATAAATAATGGTGGAAACTTGCTAACTGAATCCAAATTCCCTAGCAAGTAGAGTAAACACGGTACCGTCAACATTATCACCATTTTGAAATAATTGACAAATAACTCTGCGCACGAACGCATTTAAAATCAACTCATTGTGCATGAGCGAGCATTTAAATGGTGACCCTTGATCAGCGGCGCCACCGCACAATGCCGTTGATTGATCGGCCATTTTAACAAAATTCCCAACGCTTGCTTAATAGTGATGGGAGTTTATACAAATGGACGGCTGGAACGTTTAACGCGTCGTATTTCACGTTTGATATTTTATCCGGCTCGAAGGACCAAATTGAAAGAGTGAATCAATGTTGATGTGTTCGACGGGAAGATTAGCTTGTATTCCACAACGTTTTGGCTGAATATGTGTTTACACGACCACAAACTCAAACAACGGATTCCGTTAATTTAGGTATCGCGTAACTTACTTACAGCTAACTATCTACTCTGTGCTTACAGCATTCACGGTCATAACCCCAACGCACCGCTTTCTTCCTATTCATAGTTTTATAGTTACTTTTATATAATTATGATTTTTTGAGGTTTACTCACTTACGCAAATCAGGTATTCAAATGAGATATTTTGTTGGCCTAGCACAAACTGTCAAAAACTACAAGTACCTACTTCTAACAAAACATGGTGCTTAACTGTGCTATATAATATGTTAGAGAATTATTATCACTGTTTCAAAGCTCGCAAAAATAAGCCTCCTGCTATAAAATAAGCTCTCCCAAAACCCGAACTGGTGGTAGATACAATAGTTTAGTCTAAACAATTTTTCAGTTTTTTGATTTATAGTTCTGACGTCAATAAATTCCTGTGAAGGCTTATGTTGAATAAAATGATTTGACTTTGACTTTGAACCCAAAAAGCTGTGATCTCGATATGTGACAAGTATCGTGACTATTAGTAGGTCGCGTAGCCCATCCCTAGTGATAAACAGCGGCGTCCACAATCGTCAATCATCACGTCTTTATCTCATTAACGCGACTTGTGAGCTCAGCCATCAGCGGCCACGCAACATGCGACGGCGCACTGATTTATAAATGCAGATGGGATTTCATAAATACGTCGATTATCGACTTAATTCGTATAAACATGATCGGCGGGATAAAGTTGCACATTGATTATTTAAATATTTTCATCACAGTACGTGCTGTGGTGCTGAGTTTTCAGATGGTTCTGGTAATTGTACAGACGCGTGCTTGTCAACCTATCCAAAACAGAAACAGAAACAGAAACAAACATTTATTGATAACAAGCACCAATTTTACATAACACAGAAGATACACATGAGAGAAAAAAAAATATAAGGCGAAAACAAATGAAAACAAAAAAAAAGTTAAATTAGATAACGTGCATGTGGCTAATTAGGCTAACATTTTGTTATATATAATATCATTGAATACTTTATTTTACACAAAACACAGACACGTTATTATAAAAAATGTTGCAAAGGGCGGCTTTATCACTAAAACCCTTCAAACAAACCAAGGATGAAGAAGATCGATATGAAATAAGATGGAGACTAATGCTTTGCCAAGCTGCTAGTTTGAAGTTTAAACTGAGCTTTGGCGAAATGCAGGCTGGACTGGTATTAGTTAATGACAACGGTACAGATTCTGTCGTGAATCCGTTTATTGTGGCCACTTCACCTACCACACACTACCTCACCTATTACATACTCACCTGTCACTGACAATGATATTGTACGACAATATCATTGTCAGGAGAAGTCACACGTCAGTATTATTGTCAGTAGACAATAATAGTGAGAATGAGTGAGTGAGAGTAAAGAATTAAATTCTTGCAGTATAGTAATATTGCAAGAATTTAATTCTTGATGTTCTTGATTTGATTCTTGATGATGTATGCATGCATACGCAATAGAAATAAAACTCGCACTAACAAACACTTTGTTTTATTTCTTCAAATGTTTCAAAGTGTTTAACGCCTCGGTAGCCGAGTGGCAGAGCGCTCGGCCCGATACCCGAAGGTCCCGGGTTCAATTCCCAGGTCGGGCAATATATTTCGGATTTTTCGATGCATAGCCCGGGTTTGTGATCACCAACCCGCATTTGGCAAGCGTAGTGATTAAGCCATTAATCAATTGTAGCGATGACTTAATTTTAATGATGGAGGTTTTTGCCCAGCAATAAGACAATTATAGGCTGTTTGCTTTAACAAAGTGTTTAGGGAAACTTTAGCAAGCTTCCAACTAATATCAGTGACCAGACAGTTCACAAGCAGCAAGAACATACGGCCCGGTAAAAACGTTCCCTCGTTAGAGATAAATATCCTTTTCACACAAACAATAGAGCCAAACATCAATCACAAATTTTATTTTCGAATTATCGACTGGATCATTAATCAACAAACGAGTCCTCTAGATTCAGGTATAAGAAAAACGTAACTCGCGAAACGAATCGGTTGATCGGCTAATAAATTGTGCGATAAATTAATCTAATGCAGTGAACCAGCGATGATTTATCGTCTGGCAACAGGTGGGGGCAATAAGCGACGTTGCAAAAATTGTGCTGTGGGAGACCGGCCCATTTTATTTATTGCAAGAAGTGCTAAGCTGTACGACGCCCTTAGGAAGAGCGACGACCTCCGCAAAGCCTGCAATAGCTGGTTGAAAGTGCTTAGCGGCGTGCACTTGGAGAGGCATATGTCCAGCAGTGGACTACTATAGGCTGATGACGATGATAATGAAGTGCTATGCCTGCATGGACAAGAAAATCAAGCTTAATAAATCAAATTATATGCAAAACCTAAATATAGACGACAAAGTAGCACTTTGCAAAAAGCTATCTTAAGCGACGCAAAATCTTACTACGTCAGACAAACGCAAATAGTTTTACTTATAGATTTATATATCTCTATCCTATCTTTCCTACAAGACCTACCCAAACACTCGCATCAAAAACCCAATGTCTGCCGCAAGCTCACGTATTATGTAAATTGTGAAAATCGTCACTTGATATAAGTTGCGAAGGATTCCCAGCTCCACTTGTGTCAACTTAGATTGTGACTTAAAGATTTTTCTTATAGATACTGAATTGCAAGGGTTAAAAGGTAGTAGTAGTATTAAAAGTATCGTTTACTAATACATCTGCTAACTCATCATCATATCAGCGGAAAAACGATGCTACAAATAGGTCTCCCACAACGATTTCCACAACAACAGAACTAGTCGCAGCTGGTGGTTTACAACGATCTTCGCTTGATCATCTAATTCATGCATATTTAATTGCAAACGTGTAAGACACACAAATCCTTCAAACGCGTCATCACTTAGAAACTATTTGCTATAAACCTTTTAAGTTGGGAGACATTCACATGTAAATCTGTGAGAGCACTCGATGTTTCACCGAACGGAGGACGTCGTACATAGGAAATGAAAAGATAAAATATGTGGAAGACGCTCAAATCCCCGCGCAGGATAATATTTATGGCTGCAGTATGAAAATTCATTTCGATTTAAAATAACGCCAGAATGAGCGCCCGCTTTGATGTTGCCTCGAATAAGGATCTTTTGAACGGATACGCCTTTCTATTTCGGATTGTTTTGAGTTCACGCTTCGAGTTCCCCTGCAATATTCAAAGAGCCGTCTGAGTATTATCAAGTGTTTCACAATTTAATCACTTATGCAATTTCTCTATCTCACGCATTGAGCGTATGTTTCGTTTTTGCTCAGAGAATAGCTACTACTCAATTGCTGCTTCGCTACATTAGTTCCGGCAAGTTGTAAGACTTCATTTTGAGTTGTGCCTGGTATACAGTGTTGATCGGAACTTTCGTCGGCGTCAGGGTGTAGGTAGTTACGTCGACGTTGTTTCATGTTAGGATTTGCGCATTTGAAAAGTCCTACTACTGGCTTAGTAGTACTTAGTAATGAAAACTGTTGGACAACAATATAACACTATTTGTTTTGTATGGTTTCCAGGTATCATCATCATCACCACCATCATCATCAGTTCATTTTATGTCCCCACTGCTGGGGCATGAGCCTTCCCTATGGATGAATAGAGAGAACAGGCTATAAACCACCACGCGGGCCCAGTGCGGATTGGTGGTTGTTAGCGACTACTAATGCAGCCGGGACCAACGGCTTTACGTGCCTTCCGAAGCACGGAGGAGCTCGAGATGATAAATTTTTGGTCAACCATCCGATGACCGGCCTATGCGAAAGTTGCTTAACCTTAGCAACCGCAGACCGGACGCTTTAACCACTGCGCGTGAAAGCTTTTATACTGTCTATGATGGTCAAAGGACTCTATCATCGATATCAAGTCATGCTACCATTATTGGGTATTGATTTAATCACCACGATTGCCAAATGCGGGTTGATTAAACGGGCTTGTATCGATAAATTTCAGACACTTTGCCCGATTTTTGAATTGAACTCAGGACTTCCGGATATCGGTATGAGCGTTTTAGCACACGGCCACCGAGGTTCATTTTAGGAAACATTATAACAACCGTAACTTGAATGGGTACCTATGTAGAATCAAGTGTGGAAATAATTCCCGTATACTTCTGATTACTTATTACGTGTGTAGGGCACAGTCAATAAAAACAACAACTCACGTTAAGTAGTGTAATAATCCCAGACACACGATACATAAGGCACAAAGATAGCAACGACAAAGCACAGTTCGGCACAGTAAACAATTTAGGAAGGAAGAAATATAGTTCAAGAGTAAGCACAAATAAGTCTAAACACATAGACACCAGAAAGTATTAACATATGGGCAAAAGCGGCAAGTATATAAGTTGAAGCAGAGAAGCGCGCGCTTCGCGTCGTGAATGAGTCTCGACTTGAGCGCACGCGCATGTAGTACATGGATGTTATGTACTGCGCTGACGCTGTGCGTCCAAGTGTCGATAATCGTTATCGATATCGACAAACTGATACGCATCAAAAGTGCTAATATTAATAGATATTTATAATGTAAATATAAATATTAGATATTAGGATAATGTCATTAATGTAATTTGTAATATTATAATAAGTGTCTAGGTGTAAGAGTACTTGTGTAAATATATATATTTTATTTGTAAATAATTATTTTATCATACTTGTAATTTAGAAATAAGTGATCTGATGATAATTATTTGTATTTCATCTGAGTGTAGGAAGGTTCCCTACAGGTGAAAAGAGAGAACATATAGAGAACATATATATACGAGTGGAACATACAAAGGATTTAGCAGTTTTCTAAGGCAATCCTATTGTTTTTATTTTATTTTGTTTTGTTTTTCTTTTTTGTTTTTTTCTTAGACTATTTTTGACCTTTATTAGTGCTGTATGACATTGTGAAAATTTTAACTGGTAACTGATGTTTTGCAAATGTAGATATTATTATATTTTCTCTTTTGTTTTTTTTTTTTAATTTGTTTGATTGTCCTTTATATTTTGTTTTTATTTGTGATGGAAAGTGTCCTTTTATGATAGGGCATTTTCCAATATTTTTGACGCTGTAAGGGAGAAAAGAGCTGGACACTTGCTGAGTTTCTTGCCGGTTCTTCTCAGTACAAGATCTCCCGCCCAGAGTAGACTTACGAACCGATGGCTTAATGACGTTCATAAGAGCTATTTGTAGCCTAAACTGAATAAATGATTTTGAATTTTGAATTTTTGAATTTTTTTGAATTTTACTATTAACGAAAAACACCACGAAATGGAGACAGGTGGAGAATTCGTTTATAATCCGAAAGACATATTTATCACGGCTACTAACAAACTCCTTCTAAATTATGAAGCAGTGCTGCGGTGTGAGGCATGCGACACGTGTGCCCCGCGTCGCGCCCTCCTATAAATTACGTGAGGAAAAAAGAAAATGTTTTATACTAGCAAGAACGAATGTTCGATAACGATAAGGAAAGTATATTAGTTTGTATATTGACGATTATACCAAACCCTGTAATGTTGTGGAAGAGAGGAATCTTCCAAGGCACAAAATAAAATATCAAAAAGAACAGAGAACATCAGCTGTATGTCCAACCTCAATCTGATTTAGTTATTATTTGTGATGAAAAGTTCGAAGAAGTTTATTTTATCCGATTTCTTTAACTACTAAGGAACCAGCTATCATATTTATAACTGACGGATGGGCTAACGGAACACAAACTGTGATTGTGGCACCAGGCAGACAATGAAATGAAATGAAATGCGTTTATTTCAACCAACTTCGGATCATAGTACAGTATTAAATAATTCAAATTAAGTTTAAAATTTAAAAAAAAATTAAAAAAAAAAACACAAATGTTGAAAAAATTTCCACGAGCAGGGTTTGAACCTGCACCCTTCTGACATACCGGGTCAGGTGCTCTTCCAATTGAGCTATCGTGGTTCTAACCAGCCCGCCGAAATTATTCAACACTATTTACTTTTTACTTTGAAAGCCAAAGGCGCCCATTCAATGTTAACAACTACCGTCATTAACATCCGATCATAATATTTCTCGTGGAAATTTTTTCAACATTTGTGTTTTTGTAATTTGTTCGCAACAAAATTTGCGTTAAAAATTATATAAACATTTAAAAAATTTAAAATTTAAAAAATATAAATTACAAGATAAAAGATTACAATGATGGTAGCCAACCAGACAGCAAATTCAACCACCGGAAAAACGAAGCATCAAACATTAATTTTAACCGCGTCTGTGGTCTAGTGGCGAAGACCACTGGTTTAGACCCAGAGGTCCCGGGTTCGATTCCCAGCGGGGGTACATATTTGTGTACTCGGTTTGGTTGGTGGTAGGGCTTGTTTGTCCGCCTGGCTAGCTACCACCATCTTATCTAAATATGTCGCCATAACATCAACGTTTGTAGCATTGTTGTGTTCCGGCAGCTAGAGATAAGATAGCCAGTGCCACACTAGTTGAGGATCCCGGGTGAAGTGCGCTTCCATCATTGGCCTTATCATCACTTAACATCAGGTGAGACCAACTTACCCGTTAATATATAAAAATATAATAAATAAAATATCAGAGAGCAATGAGCTTAATATTCCACCAGCCGGATTGGCTTGGAATTTTAAACATTTTCTTTTGTAACGCAATTTTATTAAACTGTGAAAAATCGTCTCATTCATCTTATTAAGCCCAACATAGTAATTGTGCTTCATTAAACAGAACGACGTTATTTGTGTCGCAGCCAGCTTAATCCGAAAGACTCATGTGAGACGCAGCCCTACATTAATCACCGGCTGCTGTTTGTTTAATGCAGATAAAGAGAATTTATATAAACACGGTCAAACAAAAAATAAATAGCTCTAGCTTTTGTAAGAGCTTTATTGATCACTGAATTGTATGTTTTGTAGAATACATTGTCCATATTCAGAGTTGAAATTCGTTAGGTATTTTCTCTTTTGTAAAATTATCGTTTTGTTTTTTTTGTGAAATTTATTTCAGTTTAATTTAAGTATAGAAATAATTATGTGTTGAAAACTTACCTCAGATGTTTTCGAGGCACCGACCAAACCGGCACCGTCCTTTCTCTGGGTGCCCAGTGTGAGATAGATATATAAATAAACACTTTATTGCTTACACTAAACATTTTCGACTTTTGTTTACTATCCGCATTAATTCGATTACGAAAACGAAAACGAACACTTGTATGGCAAAATTTTAACTCTTCTCGTATGTCACGAGAAGGCGCTGCCTCAATGCCATTCTAGTTTTTGTATTCTTTAACGTGATCCAACGCCAAATGAAACTCACACTAGGCGCTTATAAGACGCATCAATAGCTGTAGAGCCCCCTCACGTCCGATAATCGGTGACCAATTTTTAAGTCAGTAAAAATTAAACGTATGGATTTCTATCCTACACAAAATCGGTACAAAAACCTCGGCAAAAAAGTCGGTCCGATTATTATCGGTCCTACAAAAAGTCGGTCGTGGGCGGGAGCCGTTATGGTCTCTACAACCACGTTAATATGTCACTATCGAGTGTGCCACTGGTAATGAAACACCAGTGACTACTTGCTTTACTTACCCATCGAGTCTGCTCAGAACTGAGACGCCTGCGTACTATTAGTTTGATTTGCCTGAACTCAAGGCGCAATATCCGTCGTGCATATTTACCTAGCAATCTCCCACGTACGCCAAGACATGTATTAACTTACGAGTTATGTCATTAGTCTGTTTATAACATGACCAAGATTTAATTTTGTATATTCACTTAACTAAAAGTTTAAATGTTGGAGGTATATGTATATTATGTCTTCTGCACATAATATTCATAATAATAATGAGTTGTGTTTAAGTATTATTATTTGTACGACTTCATTGTTATTTACTAGGGAATCATTAATGATTAGGTAGCGGTAGGTAGCGACAGCTATTCAACTTCATGTTTTTGGAAGTTTCACAAAATCTCATTTATCTTTGTTTCCGCTTGGAAATAAAAATGAAATTTCTTCGTCTCTTGGAAATTTCTGTTATGATTTTGCGCGTAAACAAAACTTGTAATTTGATCTTTGCAGTTATAAGGTTCAACAGAAATCTGATTATCGGAGTACCTCCGACTTTGCAAGGTATTCCGTGGTCGAGAAAGGCATCTATATTAATTATAGTAGAAGAAAGAGAACCTATCTTAGAAAATATTAATGCTCTACAGCATAGTAGCAATGTATAGGCACTTTTGTTTTTTACTAATTCTTTACCAAGCTATACTTTGGGCAAAATATCGTTTACAAACTTAAACATTTTTACAAGATATTTTTTTTTTATACAAGATAAAAAATATATATCAGGTAACTTTATATAGCATTGTGAAAGCTTAATTCAAAATAAATTATAAATGTTTAGAATTCTGTTTTAATTCTGTTAAATACTTGCAAATTTTTACTTTCGACTGTGAGGGTAGTAACTTCACAGTGACGTAATACCGCTGGCTTGCAGCGTAAATCACAAACTAATAGAAAAATTCAACGAGTTTTCTGGGGCCTCGGTAGCACAGCGGTCAGAGCATTGGACCGGTTACCCAAAGGTCGTGGGTTCGATTCCCACTCGAGCTTCCAGAGGCAGGTTGATTTTTTCTAGTAATTTTTTTTCTTTTAACTATAAGGTCACATTTTATCAACTGGAAATATTTTGACAAAACATCTAATTATATAAGAGAAATAGCTAGCTAAATAACTAGCATTTAAAAAAACATTCAGGCTAGTTTTTTTTTACTTTTCGTGACACAAAAATTGTAATATTTTTAAGAGCGGCCTCTCTGTCGGCTCCATTGAATGAAACTACGGGCACGTGCAAGCGGTGAAGGCATTGCGTCCTCTCTGTTTCGGCTCCTTTGAATTGACACTACCGAAAGTGCTTTATTTTACTTTTTAATCGAAATGTTATTTGGCGTTTTTCTTGAAAACTAGCGTATAAAAATTTATGGTATTTCATAAGAATAGTTTATATTGTGTTGTTGAATTTATCCTCAAAATATTTGCAGTTGTAAAAATGTGGCCTTATGCAACGTGTAACAAAAAGGTGTCGTCAAAATGAAAAGATCCAAAGTGTATCCCATCTAGATTTATTTATTAATTTATTTATTTATTTATTTAGAAATGGACAGCTAACAAAACATACACTTCATGAGTAAAATTGATCATAGATCTTGTATGCAGAGTTACTAAGTCATAATTATTAACTTAATGTGATATGCAATTTTTAATTAAACATTTCTATTATGACGTCACATGAAAATAAACATGTCTCAGCCATAGCTAGTGGTTTAGTAACTTCTGTGTGCTAACATTTATGATCACTGCCGCTTGCTTATGCGCGCCTAATGCGCATGACTTTACTAATATAAATATTTCATTAACCAGCATGACAAATTAAAGTTAATAATTATGTTTTAATAACAACACACACAAGCTCTAGATGGGATACACTTTGGATCTTTTCATTTTGACGACACCTTTTTGTTACACGTTGGATATAGCATTGTGAATGCAAAATTCAAAATAATTTATATAAACATTAATAATTCTTAAACGATTCAGTTTCCTATAATGTTATTTTAATAATATTGACTACAATACAAACCGTTCGATAAATGTTACTTGTTACATTTATAACGTTGTTTGCTACATTTGTCATTTTTGTTTGGAATAAAAATAAAACTGCAATGCCATTTGTTATTTTTAACCCGCCGCTCAACTAATATTATTCCCAGAATATTCTATTTTAGAATAAATTATTATGCGTGACCGAACCTATTCGTACTAAAAGTCTTTTGCGTCGATCACAGAAAAAAAATAAAAAAATATAAAATCATTGAATTTTATTTTGGGGTTAAAGTTACTCGCGTCCGTAGGTTTACCCTTGAGACCCTACACGTGACCCCTGGGTGGTGCTAAATGAGTAACACTGTCTGAGTGGTAGAGCCACGTTGCGTTGCAGCACGAAATGGGCCGGCTCGCCCGGCGTAACACCACCCTTTCACAGAATATCGGCGTGAAACAACGGCGTTGCTGTTGTGTTTCGTCCGGTGAGTGAAAGTACCGGAGGCCCATCTCTCACCCCTCCCCCCTCCCAATTCCTACTCCCTCCTCAAGATCCAACTCCTTTCCAAGGTTGGCAACGCATCTGCGATAACTTTGGTTTTGCGGGTGTCTATGGGCGGCGGTGATTACTTTCCATCAGGTACCCGCCTGCTCGTTTGCCTCCTTTTAACATAAAAAAAAAAAAAAAAATGAACTTGAAACAAAGCAGTTTTTGAACTTAAATATCCCCAGTACTTGTTAATACCGAGAAAAAGCCGTTATTTTCTAAAGAGAATCTGTCATTATGTCAAAATATTTCAATTAATAAACTTTAACCGACTATTGAAAAATCAGCCCTTAGTACCATTAAATTTATACTTTTCATACCTATTAAGGATACAGGTAGCTAAAGAATTTAATGTAAACTTATACTTTTCTCATATAATATATTATAAACAAAATATTATTTTGTTTCCATTTTCATCAGAAAAACCCGTAAAAACTTAAAATATACAGGGTATGAAAAAACTCTTACCGAAGCCGTAATATACGCATAGTGTACATCAAACTAACAATTGTTAAGTAAAAATAAATGCTGGGAAACAACTTTTATTTTTGGGTATCAAAAACGGGTGTTATTTATGACACGCAATGGAACGCGTGCAAC
Source organism: Eudonia lacustrata (assembly GCA_947562085.1). Taxonomy (NCBI): domain Eukaryota; kingdom Metazoa; phylum Arthropoda; class Insecta; order Lepidoptera; family Crambidae; genus Eudonia; species Eudonia lacustrata. The sequence goes on along the minus strand of OX387339.1, from coordinate 64,007,542 downwards.
TTAGTGTGCATGTAGCGTTCGATACGAGGCGGCCGGCCGCTAACCGCCGCATCATTGTGTGCCTTCGATATTCATTGCAGTTTGTAACTTAAAACGTCTCTTTTTAATTGAAAATGGAAGAGAAACAGTAATTTTCCTTTAGAAAAAAATTTACTAATAACCTTTTTAAACAGATTTCGCTAAAACCGTAAAAAAATCGTTTTGACTTTGTTCCTCAATAACTCCTTAACTATCAGGTTCCCAGGTATGGCTCCATACAAGAATGTAATAGTAATGATGGGAACAATCTGTATTTTTCGTTTTCGTTAAGCTTCTTTTCATACGCTGTATATTGTTTTCTAAAGTTTACGCGAACACTACACATTGAAATGAAACTACTTTTACGTAAAGAAACGTCAGGATAAACATTAGTAAAACCTAATGTTGATCCTGTTCCTGTTTGTTTTTTTGTTTGTTTATGTTATTGTTTTTTTTAATGCTTTTGTTTATTTGTTTTTTTGTTGTGGTTACACTGGTTTTCATGGTGTCGCCATCTCTGAGGTCCCGGTTTCGATCCCCGGTCGGGTCAATTTGGAAATTATTGTTTTTCTAAATTGTCTCGGGTCTCGGTGTCTTGTATAATAAGTATGTATTTAAGTATTTTAAATATGTTTATCCGTTGTCTAGTAACCATTTTAACGAGTTTCATAACGAAGCTTCTCTTGGGCTAGATAATTGGTGTGAGTGTAGGAAAGTTTATTTATTTATTTTATTTAATGTCTAAAATAAACGCGAGTACATCCGTAAAAGTAGTTTCAATTTAAATATATTAAAAAAAAAATGGAGCGCGAAGGAATCAGTATGTGTTTTGTTTTTCACGTCTTTTTACTGACGTACTTTATAAATTCAGATTTTTATTTGACCAAATTGTCTTTAACGAAGCTTCCATAACTCAAATCTGCCGTAATAAATAAAACAATGAAATAATTACAACACTTATTAAGAGTAACAACGTTTCGGTTAATATCGCGATGAAATTCCGACAGCGAGTGAGTCTGAAAACATGAATTTCCTTGTTGGGCACTATTTTATTAGGCTGCGTTGTTTACGGATGATTACGTCCAAATGGTGTTACCAACAGTGCAAGTTTTACTGGGACAATTTAAAAACACGAAAAAATTTTTTTTTGTCTATCATTATTAGGTACATTTACAAACAGTACATAAACGTTCTGTGCACACATACATTCCGTGCAACAAACATAGTTGATCAAAAAGTATGATCGTATATTCTCATATACAATCTTTGCAACTTTAGCTCCCATTAGGTACGAGTATAACATATTATTTGTTAAATACCCAACTGCAAAATACCAAAATTCACGAAGAGATTAAGAAACAGTCAATCTGTTTTGCTAGTTTTTAGTGCAATTTTCATAATACATAAAAATCGGGAAAAACACATTTACTGTACGAGTAGAACTGGTGTATGATGAATGATGATTTTAATATCTATTTCATCAATTTTAATGAGTATAGATATTAAAATCATCATGCCTCATCAAATGCCTTTAACGTATTATGACAAGAGCTTTCATTGAACACTGAATACCGAATACCAAATCCTTTTCGAAGTTGAGGTTTTAACTAAGGACTGGATTGGTGTTCAGTTCGGGACTGGAGTTCTCTATATTCAGAAACTTGGGCTTCTCTTAACTTTACTCTATGTATTTTGAGCTTACATAGCCCCGCTCAATCAAGTAGTCTCTAGACATATCAAACTATCGTATAACAATGAATGCAGTGCTGTATTGGGAGTTAGTAATGCAGTTTTTGTACCTATAAATTGCATTATCAGTATACAAAACTGTGGAACACCTCTGCGTTTTATAAACTTTCTAAGACTATTATTATATCTTAGGAGGAATATTATGTGCAGTACTAGGCAAACGTCTTTTGTTGTTTATTTTTATAAATATTTACAAAAAGCTTATAGCTAAGCAATGAAAAAAAAACAATGAAAAAAAAAAATTTTTTTTATTAGCTATTGGTATTCTAAACATTTTTATAAGACTAAAAAACTGGGTGGAATGAACTTCTGAATAGGTAGTAGATGTAAAACATAATTTTTTGATGATTCAAAGTATCTACTTAGCAAATAAGTTTATTTGAATAAATATATTTTGACATTGACACTATTAAGAGTCTGGCGTTAAGTTGATATATTTTTTATTTTTCTTGTTTTCAAATGTTTTTTTTTATATTTTTTAATCCGTCTTCCGTATAACTCACAGCCACTCTACACAGAGCAGTCAGTACTCTTAATAAAGATGAATGTTGCCAAGCGATTGCCTCCCGATGATTAATAGCCGGAGTAACAGGTGGGGCGTTAATTTTTTTTTTATATTTTTTCACTACAATCTCTTGTTACCTGATAAATTTTGGAAAGTTCCGGCGCTCATCTATCATGGTGACGCTTGCCACTCAGCCGTCAAAGCAAAATAATCAGCCGGAGATTTTCTTGTCTTATTATCGTCAAGGGCCTTTTACAGATTAAATGTTACGTTAAAAGTTTTATTTTTTAAGCTTGAATGGAGCTTTGGGTATACGCTTTGGATTAGCCATCGCAATTTTATGATTGAGGGTTTTGATGTTTGTTTATTAATGTCATTATTAACGTAGTACTCGTATATTGTAATGTGTGAATGTCAGCGATTGCTATCATTTTAAGCATTGTTAAATATATTTCTTTACAGGTAAAATTAAACTTCATCTTCACCCGGCATCCTTAACTATTGAGGAACAGGCCGTCTCATCTCTTACTGTTGGAATACAACAACGCTACATTAGCGCCATATTTAGGTAAGATGGTGGTTGAAAATTAGCCTTATTCGCATAATATTAGATTCTCAAAATATGAGATTATTTAAATATTAGATTATCAAAATAGCAGATTCTCAATATAGCCAAAGTACAATCAAGAAAAAAATCATTAAACTATTATAGTTCTCAATATAAAGTATTTTTTTCATAATGCGTCTAGAATAGAATACACGAACAGAATAATACACGCGGTTCTGTGAGCTCAACTTGGCGGGGAGACTAGACTATGCCCCCATATTTGATCTTTGTGTACACCTGTACGTAAATATACAGTTATTAAAAGGCGCTTTTATCAATATGTGTGTGTTTTATTTATTTTTATTTTATTTAACAACATAAAAACATATGTATGTGTATGCTGTAGGTATTTTGTTTATGTCATAATAATTCGTCGTTCAAAGGAAACGAAGTTAGTCAAACTAACTGCTAACTTTCAAGAATTAAATTGATAATAATAGATATTGTATATTTCTCAATTTGTTACTTGTCGGATAACGATCATTCTCAAAACGTGTTAAGGTTTCTTATACAAAAAATACGAAAACTTTGTATTTCCAAGGAAAAATAAAGTGTTCACCATTTGCGAGTCACTAACGTAGGCGTCCGAAACCGGAGGAAAGTACGAAAAATTATACCAAGAACGCCTACGAAGAAGGCATCACTTGGAATCAGCTAAAATATATGCGTAGCGAGATTTTTACGAATAATAACATCAGCATGTTATTTCTGTCTACATTATTCTATAAATAGGCAATAGTACTATTATGACCACAATACCGCCTGAAATAAAACACACACAAATATATCACATACTATGCGAATCTGTCTTTTTGAGAATCTGTCCTTATGCGAACAAACCCATACATATGCCACACTGCTCTTGAAGACTCCTAAGTCTTAGCTGTCAGGGAATCTCCGTTGTTGTAGGTACTGTAGAGCTTTATAGCTCTACCTATAATAAATGGCGGTAATATCACAATTATTTTATATTTTCTCAGAGATAGAATTACAAATATTGCCCGAAGCTTCTCGGCAGGCTGACCCCAAATCCATCTTCATCTGTTTTGTTCTGGAAGCCTTCTTTCTTTTTCTCAGGCCACGTCGTGTGCCATAGAGCTGCCCGAGCAAGGAGACCCGATTACCACATGAGCTACGCCCCTCCGCAGACGGCATGACCTGTAACAATGATAAATAAATCCTGAGAGTACGCCTGCCTTTAGTGAAGGAAGAATAAGGATGCAGCACATGTCTGCTAGCCAACACCACGTCATTGAAGTAGGAGTGTCTGAGGGAGGTACTTGAAATAGACTCGTGGTGTAGGCTTGAAAAGAAACCTTCACTAAAAAAACCTTTCCATCCTACTATTGAAATTAAAATTAAAATTACATAAATTAGTTATTCATTAATGCAAACAATGTTTAAGTTACTCCCTTACACCCTTTTACCTACCTATCACCTAGATATGTCAATCAAGATTATGTATTGGTATAACGCAACGTAACAATCATGAGACGCCTATACTTAACCCCATACACTACTTAAAATCGTAAACATAGCCGCCAACAATTACAAACGTTTAGCAGTTTCCTGAGCGTGATCGAATCCATCACCTTACCGGACTATATCCACTTGTGAGTTTCAGTAGACGAACTAAAGCTTATATTATCAGCGACAAGCAACAAACCTACTACCTGAACGTTATACTCTGGAATTTCTTTTCTGTAACTCATAATAAAGTTTTAATAAACACTTTACAAACATTGCACCCTTAGATGAATGATTGATGATTCATCTAAGATAAAATAGAATAAAGAATCAACAATAAAAGAATAAAAATAGTCATATTGACATTTGCAATGACGTATATTTTCGTCAAGACGTCATGTTCAGGTAAAGAAAGAGAGAGCGATCCTATAGAAACATTTGAGGTGCAATCATTAAAATTATAGCTACCTCTTTCATTTGCGTGCTATTTCGTATTTTTTGTTTTACTTATCAGTGAAACTTGTCAAAGTCTGCAATTTTAGATTGCTCGGAACAGATTTAAAACGCAAATTACTATGAACGTAGAATATCTATAGTTTATGATAACATTGGGTGAGGTAATCGATTCAATCACGCTCAGGAAACTGCTAAACGTTTGTAATTGTTTGCGGCTATGTTTACGATTTTAAGTAGAATACAGGGTTAGGAATAGGCGTCTCAGGATTATTACATTGCGTAATACCAATATATAATCTTATTTGACATGTTTAAGTGATAGGTAGGTAAAAGGGTATAACGGGGGTAAATTGAATATTGTTTGAATTGATGAATTGACTTTAAGTAACTTTAATTTTATTTTGCAGTATTAAGATAGAAGGCTATTTTGGTGAAGTTTTAAGTCTTTCTAAGTCTTCTAAGAGTCCACGAGGCCAAATCAGGCACCCCCAGGTAGGGTTGCATAATTTAAAAAAAATATACTTTAATGTAAGTTATTTAAACTTCAATGACGTGGTGGTGGCTAGCACAGCCAAGAGCTGCATCTTTATGATTTCTTCACAAAAGGCAGGCATACTCTTAGCTGTTATTATTGTTACAGGTCACGTCGGCTGCCGAAGGGGCGTAGCTCATGTGGTGATCGGGTCTACTTGCTCGGGCAGCTCTATGGCACACGACATGGCCTGAGTTCAAATAGTGAACCTCAAAAAGCTGATGGAAGGAAACACAAGAGGATCGGTGATTCGGTGACAGCCAGCCGAGACGCGTAGTTGATTCTCTAATTATTTTCGCTATAAAATAACAGATATCTGAAGTCTTTATTCAATGTAGTCTGAAGTCTTTATTTAATGTCTTCATTATTCAATGCTCTCATATAAGCCAATCCCGAATGCGATTTGTTTGCAGATGGATGGTTGAACATATTGTCAGAGTGCTTGCGTTTTTACGAATGAAATGTATGAATGCGTGTGTTTTAAGGATGTTACTTTATTAAATTTTAAATAATTCCACTTTTTCATTTTTATTATATTATGTAATAAAATGAGAATTAATGAATTGTAATATTTTATTGTATAATTAAATTTATTTGTGTTTTTTGATTGAATTTGCTTTATTTTTATTTCTGTTTTTATGAATTGTATTGTTTTTATTAATGTCTTTTTTTGTTAGTTAATTTAATTGGTTTTTGTTAATTAATATAATTGGTTTTTGTTACCGTTTTAATTAATTAAATAAATAAATAAATTTATCGCCTTTTATTTATAAGTAGAGCCCCTAAGGCTTAACAGTACACAGGTTGAGAGATGAAGCGAAGCTTTGGTTAAAACATAAGGTCTTAAATCACCTCTGTGGAGTAGTTGTTATATCACCGGGCTTAGACACAGAGGTTCCAGGTTCAATTCCCAACACATATTGCCCTTGCCATTGCCCTTCCACTTAAAACTTCTTTCGTCACTTATAAATTAATTATAGTTACAGTAACAAGGAGGAGTTCTATGGCGCAGTGATGAGCGCGACCGGTCTGCGATTGCTGAGGCTAAGCCACTTTCGCAAAGTCCGGTCATCGGGCACGTAAAGCTGTTGGTCAAAGCTGCATTAGCAGTCCTTAACAACCACCAATCTGCATTGGGCCCGCGTAGTGGTTTATGGTTTATGGCCCATTTCCTAACTACAAAAGGTTACCCCCCCCCCCCGCTCACTCCAAATTATAATTCAACTTTTAAATTTTAGATGTACACGAACATGAACATCCAATAAGTTAACCCATAGTTTCATCCATTACATCAGATTTATCTGGTTGCATAATAATAATCTTGACATTACATGGACAAACTTTGAGGACGGCTAAAAATGTGACATTCTGGGGTATAATTATTGATTCAAAATTTAACTGGAATGATCATGTTGAAAAGGTATGCAACAAGTTAAATAGATTTGCATAATATGCTCTATATAAACTTAGCATGGTAGCATGTAGAAACACTGCGCTAACTACATATTTCGCCTACGTCGAACGGGTTCTGAGATAAGGGCTCCTAATTTGGGGTAACAGTACCGAAATTAAAAAGGCATTTATTACGCAAAAAAGGTGTGTACGCGCAATATGTCACATAACGCCGGATGAACCCTGTCGACCATATTTTAAACTTTTAAATATACTCTCATTGCCATGCACATATGTATTCGATGTGGCAGTCTTTACATAGCAACGTTTAGATAAGTTTCCGAAGTCTAAGGACCTAATATGTAGAAGTAACAGAGATCCTAACAGATTAGTATTAGACACAGTGCCTAAAACAACGCGCTTCCTAAAAAATTGTTATGCGATGTGTATTACCATTTTCAACCGCATACCAGAAAACATAAAATGTTTGCCGCTGAGAAAATTTAAAAGTGTCCTGCGTCAATGGTTGCTTGAAAATACATTTTACTGGGTTGATGAATTTTTGAACGTAAATAAAAAGACGCGATGTGGTGGATGCATATGCAGCATAGGGTCTATAGACCCTATTTAGATAAATTAAGTAATTCTGTACCTAAACATTTTGCATGCTGTAGCTTACGGCTAAATAGGTTTAAGCGACATTGTATTCTTAGCCACTTAGGGTTCAACAACATCGGACTGTTGCCTTCACTGGAAGTTTTCGATATCATGCAACTAAGTGTTGGAACAACATCCCTCCCCCAATAAGGCGGTTGCATCCTAAGTTCTCTTTTAAAAAACAGCTAGGGTATACAAGCTTCCAACTAATTATGAGACGACCAACACCTCAGTCTCCCTGTGACCACGAACCCTGCAAAGGGCTCGAAACGTCAGGATAAACATTAAGTAATTAAAGTAATAAAGTAATGTAAAATAAACGCGAGTAGATCCGTAAAAATTGTTTCATTTCAATGTGTGTTCGCGTAAACTTCAGAAAACAATATGTTAACCCATAGTACTATTTGATTTGTTTAAAATATCACCATAACTATGTTTGTTAGCAAAGTTAGGGAAAACACTGTGGCCTGTAACACAGTAGTAGAGTAAAATTGGGGGACCTGGATCAAGGAGATCCAGGTCACCCCAATTTTACTATTCATTTCACAGTCATTCAAATATTATTTCATACTTTATATATTTATAAAACTCAACTTCATTTTACATGTGTACTTAGTTTCGAGTGTAGTGGAGTGCGCCACTTAACATCATATGGAAATGACTCACACTTAATATTGTAACTCAACATTATCATCTATTACGAGTACCTATCTGATAATATTTTAGTAAGCAAAATTAGATACTTGATCTGTTCAGTGCAACGATGATCTCACGAATGGATGAGCTTGTTGCTACGTGATATTTATAACACAATGTTTGCTTTACGACTTACTACTATTTGCTGAATGACATTAAAATAATGAGAATATAGATTCTTACTGATGATTTAATTTTACAGCTACTGTAGGTAATAAAACTACGTTATTGTAATGAATAAACAAGTATTTATTAGCACAATACACAAAATATGTGTATTGTGTTATTAGTTCATATAAGTAATTACAAATTAAATAAACAAAGTAATTGCAATTCATTAAACAAAATAATTATGAACTAACAGATGTAATAGATAGATGATACAGGTGCTTGTAGATAATCCGCTTTGTTTTTACAATGATTGATCAAAATTATTGTTTAAATTTAATAGTATGTCTTTAACACGTAAGTAGATGTTATCAGTGTAAATGTTCTTTACAATATGCTGAACACATATTTCAACACTGCACTGGCATATAGAATTACTTTCAAATTGGTTAGCATCGTAAATTTCGATCCGCATAACTTTAACACCACCGGTCGAAACCGTTTTGTAAAAACTTATCAACTCCTTATTATTAGTGGTATTTGTATTTGGAATAATTGAGGTTCGTTGTCGTTCTTCCTCATCTAAATAGTTTACAACTTTATCAATCACATCAGGTTCCATCATTAACGGTGGTGAAGTTGGTGAACAAACCCAGCTCGGTATCTGAAACAGAATACATTACTTTCATAGTATTTTCACTGGTATGATAAATTCCATATTATTATAATTGAAAGTAAAAATTACGTAAAATTAGGTACTTACCGACATTGTAGAAAATAACAGCAGCACATTAAACGAATGGAAGAACTGAAGTGAATTTGTATCTTATTTTAATCCGTTTTATATACAAAATATTTTGTTGCTGAAAGAGTTCAAAATAGTGTAATGCTGAGCTAATTAATAATATAATAACACATAAAACATTTAATCTACTGTAGGTACACACACCTACCCATCAAACTACCACAAACTGTCAAATTTCCTCAATAGATTTTGAACTTTATGGCTAAGGTATATGGTTAACAATGTATTGAAGAGTCAGTTTGGATAGGTTGATGTGCAGGCGTCTGTACTGTGAAAAGCAAATCATAGGAATTTATTAGTATGTATCACATACATTTAGGGTGTATTTACACTAGTCAGTCGTACTTATTATACTCGTAATAATACAATAAGATATGATTAAAATAAAATGTAGCCAACAAAGTGTGCCCTTACCCTAATAAGTCTTTATTTCGATAAATGCTACTAAAAGTAAGTCACTATATCGATTACTAGTTGTCGCCCGCGACTTCGTTCGCGAAGACTACACTATCCCACAAGAACCTGTTACCGGGATAAAAAGTATCCTCCTAGTCCGGGTCGTGGTCTATCTATGTGCAAAGTTTCATCCAAATCTGTTAAGCCATTTCATGTGATGCGCGGTCAAATAAACAGACAAACAGATAAACAGACAAAAAATCTAAAAACTGTTGGAACGTGTTCTGTTATCGATTTTAAGTATCCTCAGCCGACTTTTTTCGAATATCTTCCATGTACAGACTTTCGACGCTCTTTAGCTTTATTATATGTATAGATAGATGGTGTCGATTGATTAGTTTGTTCATTGAAGTTTTTGTATGAAAAGAAATGCAGGTACGATAAATTAGAATGAGTGAAGTCATGGTACTTGTATAGTAAACAGCCTATAACTGTCCCACTGCTGGGCACAGGCCTCCATCATTAAAATCAAGTCTTCGCTACAATTGATGGGTAGTGGCTTAATCACCACGCTTGCCGAGTGCGGGTTCGGACCCGGGCTTAACATCTAAAATTCCGAAATACATTTTGCCCGACCTGGGAATTGAACCCGGAACCTTCGAGTATCGCGCCGAGCGGTCTGCCACTCGGCCACCGAGGCATTACGAGGCGTTGGTACTTGTATAATATAACATAATCAGTAACCAATATAATCTTTATGGATTGGTAAATATGATATCTTATTTCTGCAATATAAGCATACATCATCTGGATGACATATTTGGTAGTGCATCGTCATAATTTTGCTGTATATAAAGTCCATCGATGCCAGACAAAATCACAAACTGCTCTCCCGAGGGAAACAATCATCACCTTCAACGCTTCTACGCTTCTATCAGACCCGAAAAATCTTCAAAATGTAAGTGATCCTATTTAATATTTTATTTTGTTCGAGTTTCATCACTAGGTTTATTCTATAATAAATGAATGACTGAATAAATTGTACGAATGAATGATCGATGTATGTATGAATGAATAAATGCACGAATGAAGAAATGAATGATTGAATAAATAATTGAATGAATGTATGAATGAATTATTGAATGAATGTATGAATGAATTATTGAATGAATGTATAATTGAATTATTGAATGGATGTATGATTATATAAATGGATGGTTGATACAAAATTAATTTTAAATTCTATTCGGCTTTTGTGAGAATCTCTTTATCTATAAATTAGATGCTCCCCCTGTGTTGATACAATTTGTATTTAGAATTCCAAATTTAACGAAGTGAGATAAATAAATCTTCTATTAATTTATTTATCTATCAGGTTAATATAATATTTGAAATTATATTGTTTTAGGTCCAAGTCAATGCCTCAACTGTTTTCATCGGATGAAGAGTCAGAAATCGAGACGCAGTCAAAGCAGCAGAAATCGACTTCTTCGACTCGACTCGAAAAATCGGCTGCAAGCAAGCGGCCTACAACTGATAGAATCGATGGCTCTAAGACGCACGGATCTAAGAAGCCTAGAATACAACCGGTGCCGTTAACCAACAACAACCTAACTGCACGAGACCTGTTCGGTAGTGAGAGCGATGAAGAGGATTCGTCTGTGAAGCCGTCCACATCAACTGGTAAAATACCGCCTCCTCTTCATTCTTATTTTACTAGGAGGGTTAACAAAGGCTATGCCCGAAAAATAAGTGAGACAAAACAGGGAAGTTATTACGCGGAAGTAAAAATTTATAATTGTAGCGAAATCGCAGACGTACCACCAGTTAATAGGTGGCGCCATTCAATCGTTACGATTAAAACAAAAGTTGATACGGACACGGAGATGTGGCGCCACCTACAAGGATTTACGTCCTCAGTTAAACACGATTTTCGTAATTGCCCCGTTACCCTTATAAATTCTTTCTATTAGGGTAACTGACAATTACGTACAAATATACGTACGACGTGTGTATTCTTAGGTAGTTTTTTTACATTATAATCTTTATAATACTTGTACCTAAATAATAAATAGAATAAAATATTATTCTATTTTAAATCCGATGTATTATTTCACAGTTGTACAGTCCGGAGATCGCAAAACACCATTATCAAGACCATTTAGTAAAATTGTGTATTGTACCAAATGTAAAACTGAAATACCACGAAACCAGTATGCATATCATAAAAGAACTAATTTACACAAGACAAATAGCTTATTGAGTACTGAATTTAAAAATGTTTTTGTTATAGCAACAGCATTTAAAAATAGAATAGTAACTTTTCGTCTGAACTTAGCTCAGGATGACGAGCACCTAACTCATAAGGCGGTCCCGAGTATTAGTTAGACATGTACACCTCAGGATGACGAGCATCTCACTCATGAGGCGGTCCCGAGTAATAGTCAGATATGTATACCTCAGGATGACGAGCACCTCACTCATGAGGCGGTCCCGAGTAATAGTCAGACATGTATACCTCAGGATGACGAGCTCCTCACTCGTGAAGCGATTCTGAATTCCGTACATCCAGGTATTGATAAATTAATAACTATGATATTGAAAAAGTATGATTGTATAAAAGTAAATTTTGAGCTTTTTGCTAAGTTTCTTCTGCTAAAATCTGACGACGAACAACTAGAGCTGAAATCTTTTAACACTAAGTATGATATTATCTATAAAAATACTGATATACACAAGTTCTTTTTGAATAAAATACATGTCTTGGTGTGTAAAATGTCTGAATTTGAACATGTGCAGTCAGGTTGGACATATCTTTCGCTAAGTCATATTGAGATTAATATATGTAAGTATTGTCCTATGAGAGGCGGCACGTATATAGAGTTGCCCCCCGTAATAAAAAATACTAAAAGTTGTTTGAATTTACGTAATAATGATGAGTATTGCTTCTTATGGTGCGTCGTAGCCGCTTTATTTCCTCGTACAAATGTGTGCAGAACGACATCCTATCCTCATTATGGCCAAGTTCTCAATATTCAAGGAATGTTATTTCCTCCGTCACACAATGACATCAAACTTTTTGAACGGTTAAATCCTAGAATAAGCGTTACCATTTATGGGCTAGATAACAAATGCGTTGTTACCGGTCCATTATATATGATGAATAAGAAAAAAGAAAAACATGTTAATTTATTATACTTTGAACGGAATAGTAAAGGACATTACTGTTTAATAAAAGATCTTGTACGATTAGTGCGACGCCAGGTTACTCATCATCATGGCAAAGTTTTTTTATGCGATTCATGTTTACAATTTTTTACAAATGTAAAGAAATATGTTTCTCACACTTGTTCTAAAATACTGACTATACTTCCGGAAAAAGATACTATATTGAAATTTAAACATTATGAAAGAAAACAAAAAAATAATTTTATTATTTATGCTGATTTTGAGAGTTTGCTAATAAATTGCAGCGAAAATAGTTCTAAAAATACTAGAACATTAAAAATGCATCAACCGTCAAGTTTTGCATATTACATATGTTGTTGTCACGACAACAAACTTAACAAATTTGTCACGTACAGAGGCATAGATTGCGTCGAAGTTTTTATTAAACGTTTAGTAAAAGATGTTAAGCGGATAAACAAAGTCTTGTCTACTCATTTATCAATGAAACCTCTAACTTACAATCAAGAACAAGAATATCGAAATGCAACTAAGTGTCATATATGTAATCAGTTATTGTCTGAAGATAAAGTTCGAGATCATGATCATATTACTTCCGAGTATAGAGGGGCAGCGCACTCACATTGTAATTTGATGTATAAAGTGTGTCCATTCATACCGGTAGTATTTCATAATCTAAGTGGTTATGACTCACATATATTTATAAGAGAGTTGGCTAAATATGAAGGCTCAATTAAAATAATCGCAAAGACTAAAGAAAAATATCTAACAATAACTAAGTTAATTGCGACAAAAAAAGGTGCTCCCTCAATACAGATTAAGTTTATTGATTCATTTCATTTTCTTAGCTCAAGCCTAGACTCTTTAAGTAAAAGCTTATCAGAAAAAGATTTTATTAATTTGTCAAGAGAGTTTACGGATAAAAGTAAACTTAATTTATTACGAAAGAAAGGAATTTATCCATATGATTATATGGACGATTGGTCAAAATTTAATGAAAAACAACTATCTTCGAAAGCCAGTTTTTATAATAGTTTAACTATGAAATCTCTAACAGATGACGAGTATGATCATGCTCAAAACAATTGGAATAATTTTAATATAAAAACGCTTGGTGAGTACAGTGATCTGTATTTGAAATGTGATGTTTTGTTGTTAAGCGACATATTTGAAAAAATTAGAGAGACTTGTTTAAATTATTACAAACTGGATCCTGCTCACTATGTGACTTCACCTAGTTTGAGCTGGGACGCTATGCTTTTGTACACTGATGTTGAATTAGAACTCATTAGCAACTTAGAAATTTATACATTTATTGAAAAAGGTATACGAGGGGGCTTAGCACAAAGCTTCCTCCGTCATGCTGAAGCAAATAATAAATATTTACCTCATTATAATGATTTAAAACCCTCAAGTTATTTAATATATCTGGATTGTAATAATCTTTATGGCTATGCAATGACTAAAAAGATACCTGTTTCAGAGTTCAGATTTTTAAGTCAGCAAGAAATTAAAAGCTTTAATGTATTGCATGTATCTGATAGTAACTTGTATGGTTTTATTTTAGAAGTGGATTTAAATTACCCGGATTGTATTCACGATCAGCATAAAGATTTACCATTTGCTGCAGAGAAATTAGTACCCTTAGGAGGGAAAACAGCTAAGTTAATTGCCAATATACATGATAAATTAAATTATGTAATTCATTACGTGCATTTAAAAGAATGTATAAAAAATGGACTAGTTTTAAAAAAAGTTCATCGCATACTTACGTTCAGACAACATGACTTTTTAAAGAAATATATAGATCTTAATACTAATCTGCGTATAGCTTCTAAAACATCTTTTGAAAAAGATTTTTTTAAACTTCTAAATAATGCAATATTCGGTAAAACTATAGAGAATAAAAGAAAACAGGTAGATATAAAATTAGTTACCTATTGGGACGATAAGGAAAACTTCACAAATAAAAAGCTTTGCGCACAGAAATTGATTTCAAAACCTAACTTTAAGAGTTTATCAATATTTACAGAGGATTTTGTGGCTATACAATTAAATCGCGATAAAATAGTGTTAGACCGACCGATTTACATCGGATTTACAGTTTTAGAGTACGCCAAACAACACCTATATCAGTTTCATTATGATTTTATAAAAAAGAAATATGGAGACAAAGTTGAATTATGTTATACTGATACCGACAGTTTACTTTACTTAATTCATACAGAAGACTTTTATCATGACATGTGCGACAATAGAACTTATTTTGATACTAGCAATTTTCCAATAGATAACCAATATAACATGCCTAGAATAAACTCAAAAATCCCTGGCCTATTTAAGAACGAAATGGGAGGTGATTTAATAACAGAATTCATAGGTTTAAGAGCAAAGCTATATTGCATTAACAGTTTAAAGACAAAGATAACAAAAGCGAAAGGTATGTCTAAGTCTGTTAGTACACATTTAAAGTTAAGTAATTATAAAGACTCATTGTTATTAAATAAAAGTCAGTCGTTCAAAATGAACTTTATAAGATCTATCAAGCATATATTGTACTCACAAGAAGTTAGTAAAGAAGTACTGAATAGAAATGATGATAAAGTGCAGATACTTTCAGATCAAATTCACACCTTACCATGGGGATATTGTGATGCAATGTTTTAAACTGAATTATATATTTAATTTAATTTTAAGATTTAATGTTTGATTAACGTAATCAATAATATTGTTATGATTTATGATGTTTAAATGAGAAAGTTGCTATAAATAGATTCAGTCAAGGTTTACGGAGCGATAAGCTAAACACGATTATATCGGCACGCGCTTACTCATCGCTAACAGATGCAATTCAAGGAGCGACAGCCGAAGAGGTAACGATGACCTCATCATCAGGTTCCGAACAAATATTTTATGCACGTGGATAAAGGTTACAATCGCTACGATGGCGAAAAACCGTTTAGGGGAGCATATTACAAATTGTAGAAAGAAACCCACGGTTTATATAAAAATACAAGTTTTCTAAATAAAAATAAAAAAACCTTTCCGGCAAAATAAGCCGCGAGGTTCTTATAATCAAAATAACAAATACTACAGCCAAGGCTAATCATAATAAAAATAGAAATTACTCTAAATGCCACCAAGTAAATACGGCGATTGAAGATACAAATAATCTAAGTAACGAAAACATGCAGTTTTTTCGAGGATGGAAGCTACATTCTGACTTATAATCACATGAATTCAGTTCATTTTACAATAAACGGTAAACTGCACGTATGGTTATTCGACACAGGTGCGTCACTCAGTGCAATTAAACGAGACGTCGCATTATCAACTCACGAGAACATAAGTACAAAGGTCACACAGTACATAGATGGTATAGAAGGTAAAGTTACATCTTACGGAACGATTCGTTTAAACCAAGAGAGAAACAGACAATTTTTTTAAACATAAATTTTACGTGTTTTCCAATTTAACTACCGTTAAAAGTAGATGGAATAATTGGACAAGACTTTTTAATTAAATATAAATGTTATACATTTTGAAAAACAGATAATTACTTTAAACCATAATAACAAATTCTTTAACTTACCTTTACACTTAACAAAAAACTCAAAGCGGTATTATACACTCAAATCAAATAAAATTACCAACCCGGTGCGAATCTAAAATAAAGTTATCTAATAATTACAAAGGTGATTGTGTAAATAAAAATTAAATAACATTACGTTTTGATACAGTAAAAATTATAGTAGAAACGTGTAAGTAGTTTATAATTTAAACAAATTCAAACGTTACTTTTTAATAAAAGAGATTAATTTACAAAAATAAATGATAAGAAGATTAGTTTCAGTGTTAGATGAATAAAAATTAAAAATGCATATAATAATATACGAAGTTATGCAAGCCGATAATGGAAATACGTTCAGCAAAAAGTTAAAAATTATAATAATACTAATTGTGTTAGTTACGTAAAGTAGTTTTAGGTCGGAATGAGATTTTATGGTATATACATAATGCAAAGTCTGATTTTATTATTGAATATATTAAATTTTCTTTAGGAATATTTTAAAGGTAACCTTCTGCTTACAATTTAGTTATAAAAAAAATATAGATATTAAACGGTTGCTTTGTATAAAAGAAACTTAATCACTCGGGATGATCGAGTCATTTCAATTAGGTTATTATTAAACATGGCACTGATTAGCAACTTGTCATAGGTGCGAGTTTTAAAGAGTAATATTTCAAGCTCACAGGAAGATTAAGTCTGGTGTATATTTTAAAATTGATTAAAAATTAATTGTGTAATGATAAAAGTTAAAGTAAAGTTTAACTTAGATGATATTTTTAAAATACTAATTTACAGGTATTTGCTATAGAAAAAGAAATGTTACATTAAAACAGAATCAATACTTCGAATAGCATGATAAATATTTGAAATAAAACAAATCATGTTATGATTTAGAATAATGAAAGAACTAGCTATGACATTTCTGTAGGTATGACCGCGCGAGATAAGTAACTCCTTATACAGATGTAGCGATAGATATGTTTTCGAACTGATTTTGTAAACAATGCCACCCAAGTTGAGTTCGATAGTTTGTATAACTAAACCGGACTATAAAAAAATAAATTGTCAAAGAATTAAACGTAAACGAAAATAAGAGATGAAGAAGAGAATAGAAAAATAAAATGTCTTAATGAATTTATGAGGACAAAAAGTATAAAATAAAGATAGTAAGTAAAGATTATATTGTTATAGCCAATCTGTATTAAAAAGCTTTTGTTACAATATATTGACAATTATATACGGATATGAAAGCTTTTAAGACTAAAACTGGTCAATTGATTAATGAGTGAATGTAAGATGAATATTAGAAGTTTCAGAACAATTAAGTTCTTGAGCATGACATGCAATTGGACTGATCACCCAAGAGCAATGAAAAATCGCATCAACCTAATTTTTCTTATTTTTGATTGCATGTTTTATGAAAGAAATATAAATAATTAAGTAAGAGTTAAGGTATTCGGTACACGTTTAAAATGGTACATAGGGAACAGGTCCTTCAGGTTTATCTAGATGTGAACGAGATTCCTCTTAGAAAACAGCTGTTGGAGACCAAATATGTCTTAATTCATAACCCTATTAAAATGGTACATGGAGGGTCGGATCCTTTCATTCGATCATGGTGTAAACGAGTTTTCTCTGTGAGATAAGTTATACGAATTTACGACAGTCATATTACAACTTAGGCCGTGATCCATTGCTTTATCTGAATAACTGAAAAGCTCCCATGTTTGTTATCAACTGTTCAAGATAAAATGATTTATTGAAGACTGGACCTGTTAACGTGTGGTTAGAAATCGTTTGTTCTGAAGATATTGCAAGAAATACAACCACCTACTGTCTGATCATAAACGATCTTCTTTTCAAATATAAGCCTTTAAGTAACATTGTTCGAAAGTTGTCATGAATGAATGAAAAGAATCGTGGGCTTAAATGGAGTGAAGGATTTATTGATTACCATGATTTTAAAAGAATAGCAGTTCCATATTTAAGCGGTAAAAAAATATTAGTAAAGGGGTTAGAAAAGATTATGTGGATTCGTGAGTTGTGTCAAGATTGTGAAATAATAGAATTAGAAGAAAAAGGCTGTCCTAACTTTTTAAAATTATATAATGATTATCGTGTGTAAGATAACAAAATCTTGAATTGTGAGTATCATAGAAAAATGTGTGCATTCAAAAATGTATTGTGTCTAAAAATGTGGTACATTTTAAATACCTAACTAGTTTGTTTGTATGTAGGTATATATCTGTGAATGTAAGAATAAAAAAATACATTGATTTCTGTCTATTATTTAAAAGAACTACTTAAAGCTTAAATAAAAGAGCGTTCCAAGCCGGAAACTCCTCAGAAAATCCCTAAAGCATGTCAGCAAATATGTTTATTTTTTTCTAAAATATCTATGCTTTGTAAGAATATAGATAACTTCTATAATATTTGAATGACGGTGAAATGAATAGTAAAATTGGGGTGACCTGGATCTCCAGATCCAGGTCCCCCAATTTTACTCTACTACTCACAGTTTTACTTTCACAGGCTGCCGGAAATTCACTTTTATTGTGTATATTGTTATTGTGATGAATAAAAATATTATTAATTATAATTATTATTATTCTCCCTATCCATCCATAGGAAACCTCGTGCCCCAGCAGCGAAAAATGAGCGGCTGATGACTGTTACAATAATTTCGTTAAATAACATTAAAACACACATTTAGGACATCTGAGTCTCAATCTAAATTCGTTTACGACAGCCAAAGTTTAACTTGGATTCATGAAATACTCGCTGAAACTTTTATACAAAAATTAATATCATATTATATGGTTCATTTCAACATGCACACGTTAGCGCACATTACCGGGCGAGCTTCACCGAAAAACCCGGCGGTTTAACTTATAAGTTTATGGTTAGCGAAATTCACGCGCAGTACGTGTGCCAGCCTCATTAAGGCACTAAAACTGAAGCTGAAACAATGACAATGCCATGTCAAAATCCTTTTAATGCGCTCTCGACATAATAAATACCTATTAGTATTTTTTTATGGTTTCTGAACGTTCGTTGAATGGAAAACATTGGACAAAAGAACCATTCCGGAGGTTTTATGAAATCTATTTTGAGTAAGTCGTCTCGCCTAAAGCAGTCTAATTTTTTGTTTTTATCGTTTTTAATTATTTGAAAGACATGTCACAATGCGTTTTAAATATTTAAGCATTTAATTAATTTCATTGTCATTTTATTAACGTTTAGATTATAAGACAGCGATAATAATGAGCAAGAGCGTACTACAGCGAGAACATTTAATTTTAATTTAGTGAAAAACACAAATGTTGAAAAAATTTCCACGAGCAGGATTTGAACCTGCACCCTTCTGACATACCGGGTCAGGTGCTCTCCCAAGACCTGACCCGGTTCAACTTTTGTGATTTTGTAATTTGTTCGCAACAAAATTTGCGTTAAAAATTATATAAACAAAACAAAAACAATTTAATTAAGTGATTTTATCTTCGATTGATTGTACATAATTTCGAAGTTTTGTACATATGTATGTAATTTTGTACATAATTAAGAATAAGTTCGAAGGATCTTCAGGATAACATTAATTAACATAAATGTGTAAATTGTTGTTGTTTCATTTCAATGTGGACTGTTCATGTAAACATTAGAAAACAATAGATGGGGTACCAACTAAATAATATTTATTACCTGCTGAAAATGTTTAGTATTTCACAAAAAGTCATAAATATTTACAGCGACTACATATAAGCTATTTATATAGGTGCACATAATTTTAACTCTATTCCCTTGACATAACGCTGAAAACCAATTAAAACAATGAACATGCTGTGACCGTTACAGGGCCACTTTATATTCAGTTGCATGGAAAAAGGTACAACATCCCGGAAGGGAATGAAACAACTCATCATTATAAGCAACTTTTATTATGTGTCAATGGAAAAATCAGTTCTTTCATACAAAGTTAAATTCATCTTTACAACAACTTAAAGAGTAGGTATGGTTTCTTTGTAACAAAATGTCAGAGTTTGAGAAAATCTACACTTATAACTATATATATTTTAAAAGTACCTTTTCGGAAAATGCTTTGCTGTGACTGAGTGGATTATATACTTTATTAAAAACACTTTGTTGATTTTTTTTATATATTTTATTTTAATGTCCACGTTCTTAACACCCCCTCCCCTCTGTGGTGTGTCCCATCCCCTGTGTGGTGCCGGGGATAAAGAATTGCACCACCCCATCTCTTCCCGTGGGTGTCGTAAAAGCCGACTAAGGGATCATTCCAGAGGATGGGCAGCAGCATCTCTCTGAGGTTACCCTTAACCTACTGCGATCGCCAACCCGCCTGCCAAGCGTGGCGATTACGGCAAATACCCCCCATGATTATTTGGGGGAGGCCTTTGTCCAGCAGTGGACGTCTTTTGGCTGAGATGATGATGATGATGATGATGTTGTTCTTAACACCACAATCCAGTAATTTCTCATTAACCTTTCAGGGTCTTATCATCATCATCATCATCATCAGCTCGTCATGTCCCCGCTGCTGGGACACGAGCCCTCCCTAAGGATGGATAGGGAGAACGGGCCATAAACCACCACGCGGGCCCAGTGTGGTGCGGTGGTTGTTAACGACTGCTAATGCAGCCGGGACCAACGGCTACGTGCCTTCGGAAGCACGGAGGAGCTCGAGATGATACATTTTTGGTCACCCATCCGATGACCGACCTTAGCGAAAGTTGCTTAACCTCAGCACTCGCAGACCGCAGCTTAACCACTGCGCCATCGAGCTCCTCAAGATCTTATACACTTTTTCAAATAAACAACAATATAAAAAAACAACAACCACGTTTTTTCTACATACGAGAAAATGTCAATCAAAAACGCTTACGCTATAAATACTATGACAAAGGATTATAAACACACGCGCCGTTTACTTAAAGCAGCATCCATTTTCTAACAAACACAAATACAACCCGACTCGTCCATAAAACCATTATGAAATCCTTGGAACATATACAACAAACAATGTTTTCAATCCATTGTATCCACAACTTTACTGTCCGTTTGGACATAAAACAACGCAGGGGTGTGCGTTTAAAAAACTCTTTCCATCCAAATATATGTACCTAGGGTGCTATAATCCTTCCGCAACATCATAAAATGCCCGAAATCGTTTATTCATTGCCACATCACGGACCCTTGTTAAAATTCTGTTCCTGGCGAGGCCCTACTATCGTGGCATCCCACGCGTGAGCTTAGCGTTATTTGCACATTGATATATTGGGAGATTATTTTCTACTTCTACGTGTTTTGGAAGTTGTTTAAATTTTATACGAAGTGAAAATGTGTTTTATGACTGCTCATTTGTTTCAAACAAACTGTTTACAGAAATAGTTTAGCATTTTCAATTATTTTGTATAGCTTTTAGACGCGACTTTGTCTGCGTGCAGTTAATAGGATGGAGACTCATATTAAGCAGTATATATGTCACCGGATAATTGTACGAACCGTTAGTTTAAAATTAATCTAGTGAGATTGTAAACTGTCGATAGATTGTGAACGGACACTATAATTTACAATCTAACGCTTACATTTTCGTAAGTTTATAAACTAACGATGTCCTAAGTGTAATGTCTAATGTTTGTAGCTACATGTGCAATAAATATATAAGTAAATAAATAAATAAATAAGATCTGCAAGTCAGGTTCGTTTGTTAAGTAAAAAATGGACAAAAATAATTATTTTTTCAATGCTAATGTAATGTAAATGTAATTGGCCTTATGGCTGTCCTACTGCTGGGCAAATGCCTCCAACATTGAAATTAAGTAAAAGGAGTCAATAAATTTTATTATCAAGCTTTCGAAACGCAAGTTGTGTGTAAAAAACTGCCATTGTACAAGCTGGGCGTATTCACCAAGAATATCGATGTACGTGGAACCGTAGGATAATGAAAGTTTTGTGTCATGAAATAATGTGACATTTTAAAATACAATATAAGGAAGGTTTTAAAATGTTAAGGCTATATCATTAAAAACACACAGACAGACGACACTAAGAAATATTTCGTATAAGGATAATTTTGATTTAAAAAGTTTATATATTATTTTAAAGCTGCTACTTTTAAAAACTCACCCACTATAATATAGTTTTACTTTATAAAAACCAAATGTATTTCTTTTTCACAATATAACACTTTATGTTATATTAACCGTAAGCAGCGCTCGAAGAGCTAACCAATTTGAGCCAGTTACACCAAGGCATCGCTGTAATAAAACAGGGTCGCACCGGGTCACATCGCCGGCAATATAAAACAACAGTGCCGCTTTATTTCGACATTTGTCGCGAATAAATCACAATTTGAGAAGAACTATGGCGGTGCGCTGCCAAGGACTTGCCGTCGAGTGTCGCTGAGGTGCGGGCAGACACGGGCGCGAATTGTGACCGGGAACGCTGCGAATAAGAAAGAGCTCTTTCAATTTAGATGATTGGTGTCGACCGACGGCTACAGCCGTCGTACAGCGTTCGCCGCACAACAGAAGAATGCCAGTGTTTTAGACCTTTCGACTGCTTAGTGCCAGATCTGTCCTACAAACAATTTAAAATACTAATGTGTCTGTATTCACAGCAGACGGCAGAATATATGGAAACGTACGGCAGCAGTCACATCAAACGGCTAAATTGATAGAAACTATTATTTAATCTGTGCCTTAAAGTTGTAATCATTGACTATGTTACATACCTTTAAATTATCTATATATTAATACGTGAAGCAAAAACTTTGTACCCCTTTTTACGAAAATTGTGCGGACGGAGGAGTATGAAACGCACACTTATAGTTTATATAGAGAAGGAGTACAGAATGGATTTTTTTAATTATGCGTAAAAACACATTAAATCAATAAAACAAACATTAAACACACTGCCATGTATTTGACACACACGCATATATACTCTTTTAAATAAATTCAAAAATGGAAGAGGAGCGGCCAAATTCTGTAAATGCTAATTTTTCATTGCTTAGGATACAATCCATCCATACAATCCATAATAAAATTACGGTTGAGTTTCGACCACTGGGTGACCAGTAATAGTGATAATTTCTTAATGGTTCTTTAGCAGTCACAATGCAATATTAATACCGAAAATTTAAATATAAATGCATCATTGTGAATGCATAAATATCACACAATAGTTTAATTATTCAACATTGATCAAAACGATGCCATTTATTACTGTAGTATACCAAGCACTTGAAAATTTCGTTAGCAAAACTAAATTCTCGGTAGCTTAGTTGGTAGAGCTGTCATCGTTGCAATTGTGTCGTGAGTCGTCGTTGTTTTCTTTAATTTAGGAATTGAAAACTTAGGCCTGATTAAGTCCGTCAGAAACTTACTCTTGTATTTATTTCTCATTTGTATACAGGTATAGAATTGATAAACACATAAAGAGACGATTAAGCATTTATAAGTTGTTTCTCATTTGGAAAATAATTACTACAATTCCCGCGTTATTATATTACACACAAGCACACCTTTATCATAGTTCAAGTTAGTAAACTCTGCTGTGTTTCTGAGTTTAACATTAGACTCGAAACTTTAATGGAATTTTCATTCTAGTAAACTTAGTTCTGCTTCATATGCTATTCGAAAAATAACTATCATTATTTAAATTGGTGGAGTTATTTTCTTCAGCATGTTTTCATACAATTAATTTCTTGTTGTATTCTATTGTAGAGAAATATAGCTACAAAAATTACTTTGAGATAACAATAAACCTGAAGCATGCAGAATATAAATGAGCGTTGGATTTATCAACAACTCCCTCCATATGTCATCTGAATTCCAAATCCACCGAGGCTCCAAAGCATGGTGTGCCACTACCGACAGAAGGCCAAATAATAGATCAATCACCGTCCAAAGGCTCCCAGGACATTTAGCAAACATCTTCGAAACTCCCATCATGCTTATTGGTGAAGTGACAAGATGCTCCAGGGGCCACGCCAAGTCAGCTATATTATGGCGCTTATTCTTGAAACCAACTGGCATTGTGCTAAACTGGAAGTAGTAGGAAAGCTTGAAGAAAGACGTTTATGTGGCTGATGTACGAATATAACCTTGTTTCGGACCTAGCTAGCTCACTAACTAGCTCACTAACTAATTCTGCTATGAGTTAGTTAGTGATTCCTATGTCACATCGTGCCTTACAAGGGCAGCAGTTTTTCTACGTTTTGCATATTAAAATTAGTTTCGTATGTTTTCAAACGAATCTGGCAGCTTTTGCATCGCAAATGTTGATGTGCACTATATCAGTCTGCCTTATTCTTTATAACCTGAGTATTTTGGGCAAACACATTCTGCCACAGTCATAGATCTGGATTCTGGATCTGTTGATTATCTCAATGTCAGTTGCATGAGATAGATATTTTTCACATTAATAAAAAGAAATCATAAGTCCTGTAAGTGTGAATGTCAAAATCCCTGAAGTTTTGTTTTTATTTTGGAGATAGTTTGCTTATTGCTTTAACGACATTTTCAGCTTCGCCGGGACTTTTTGGGGGCGACGAGAAATTTAAAGGGTTCCTCAAGCCGTATGAAACGAATCACCTTCGGAGGGTTTCTAGAGGGAACGGCATCACGCACTAGTACGTGTCCCCGTGCCCTACTAGATTCTCCGAATGGATCAGATCGGATCGGGATACCCGAAGCGCTACATAAACTGCAGTACCCTAACAGCCTTACGAAAACTTTATTTAATCTTGAACCCATGACGTGTCGGTCTTTTAAATATATTCCCACGTTCCCACGTTTTCCCTCCTTTCTATGATATGGGGTCCTTCAAACGAGGCGTGAAGAAGCACCTTGTGGGCCGGCAGAGTGAAGTTGACTGATGCTGCATTGTTTTCACACTGCACCAGTTGTCTTCGCGTCTGGACTCCATTTCCACTTAACATCAGGTGGTATGGAGTCATTTGCCGTGCTAGGTATAAAAAAAATGACATTTTGAACCGTCCGTCGTCGTCGATCCTTTGATTATATACCTACCTACAAGCGTTGGTTGTTGGTCGTTTAAAAGACATAAAACGTAAATTATTTTAAGATTTTAAATCGATCATCTCAAAGAATAGACTTCTTCAATTGCTCTATTATATATCAGTACCTATAGATCTCAAGTATAAAATCTGTTATTTTAATGTAAAGGGAGTGCAGATGTGCAGGTGAGCCACCTAATGGGAAGTAATCTGGACATTAAATCGCCTCTGTGGTCTAGTGGTTAAGACCACCGATTTAAACCCAGAGGTCCCGGGTTCGATTCCCAGCGGGGGTACATGTTTGTGTACTCGGTTTGGTTGGTGGTAGGGCTTGTTAGCCCGCCTGGCTAGCTACCACCATCTTATCTAAATATGCTATAACATTAATGTTTTTAGCATTGTTGTATTCCGACAGCTAGAGATAAGATAGCCAGTGCCTCAGTAGTTAAGGATTCCGGGTGAAGAGCGCTTCCACCTTCAGCTTTATCATCAATTAACGTCAGGTGATATGAAGAGCAAGTGCTTACCCGTAACATGTAAAAAAAACATTTGCAGCATTATAAGAGTCTTTTATCTACTGTGACTCTTCCAGAAGTATAATACGCTTGTTTGAAGACTGCCTTCACGTCCTTAGTCTGACACGGATATGAAAATTAACCTCGCATTCAACAATTCCGTGTTCGACTATCGGCGAAAAAACGTACCTACATATCTCTATCACAAAACACGGAGACTGCTAGAAGTTAAAGGTTAAAGGCTTACAGCTCCGGTAACCTATCTGGATATTAGGTAGTGGACTATACGTGTCCACGGGGAAACTAGCTCGAGACACTAGTCTTAAAAGTACCGGATGAAGAAAGCGCTTGGGCGCGTCTTTTTTTTGAGAGAGATTGCTGATTGCCTTAATCGGCATTTTCAGCGTCACCGGGGTTTCTTGGGGGCGGCGACGTACGTAAAGGGTACCTCAAGCCGTGTGAAACGAATCACCTTCGGAGGTTTTCTAGAGAGAACGGCATCACACACTTAAAAGTGCGAGTCCCCATGCCCAACTAGATTCTCCGAAGGGTTTGGATCGGATCGGGGACGGCGCGTCCTGATTTGGCGTTATGACCTGACGCAGATGGTCCCTTGTGCTTGCGTAAGGATGGCTGACACCTACTTTGTAATCTGACGGTTGGTGGGGTCAGTATAAACTTTAAAGTGGTGTGTAGCAGGGGTGTGTTAAAGGTTAGCTTCGTACAAATGTGTGGTGCTCGGACTGTTCCGAGATGTTGCGAGACCCGTGTCTGGTAGAGGGTCTATGTGTGCTCGAGCGCGGTATGTACGAAGCTTCCCTCCTGGCGTCTTCTTAGTTTGTGCCTCTATGTTACCGCCTAATGCCGATAAGATCCCTTCGGACAAAATCTCGAACGGTATATGGCTTGAGAAACCCTTTTCCTTTCACTACAAAGCAGTGTTTAAATCATCATCATCATCATCAGCTCATTTTTACGTCCCCACTGCTGGGGCACGAGCCTTCCCTATGGATGGATAGGGAGAACGGGCCATAAACCACCACGCGGACCCAGTGCGGTGTAGTGTTTATTAACGACTGCTAATGCAGCCGGGACCAACGGCTTAACATGCCTTCCGAAGCACGGAGGAGCTCGAGATGACATATTTTTGGTTACCATAACCGACCTTTGCAATAGTTGCTTAACCTCAGCACTCGCAGACCGGGCGCGTCAACCACTGCGCCACCGAGCTCCTCGAGTGTTTAAATACGTGTTTAAAATATTATGTTTCTGTCTAATAGTATAAGCTAAACAGTGACAGCGTCTTTTAGCCATCGTTTTGTGGTAAACCGTTTTCGGTTTATCGCCGGTATAAAAAAGTCCGGTGACGTTGAAATGCCGGCTGGCGGAATCAGCAACTCTCTAAAGAACAGCTTAATTCCAACATGGCGTATTCTACCATTACACCTTATAAACAGAATCCAAACAACCCCATTGTAATCTAGAAATCAAACTCATATTTTTTTCATTATTTACTTGCGAGAAAGTAAAGCGGGTTCTTTCTTAAATAAATCTAATAATCCTAAAGTATCGGGACTTGATACAACTTTTTCATGACAGCGTAGCTGTATAATATCAATAATTTTGCCTCGTGTACTTAAGAATAATAAGTCTTATTTTGAACAGACATACAGTTATTGCTTGTGATCTTTGTTATGCAAACACACTTCAAATAAAATCAAATGAGCCTTCAGAAATATAAATGCGAAAAAATATATTATTAAATATCTACAGGAATTGGACAAAGTATTTTTATTTTCGCAGATACCTAATTAAACATCCGTTTAATGATCCACGCTACTACAAACGTGTAAGTCTTGCTTTATCTATATCTATATCTATATCTATACTACTATTTAAATCTGTAGGCTCTGTGTGTACTTGATATTTTTCTGACAAATTTTGGGATAAATATACATTTTATGACTCACTGACACCAATTCTACGATTTTTGAAATTATTGTCTGTCTGTCTGTTCAGTTTTAACTCAAGAACAGTTTAAACGTACTTGATGAAAATTTGTATGTTGTAAGAACATGAGATTGTGCAAATAATAGGCTATTATGATGTTGGTAAACCTTTCGATGATCATAAATTTTTTTAAATGCGTAAGTAGAATAGTCATTTGTTTCATTCCATACGTTCGTATAAATGGCCGATTTGTGAAAAATATGGTCAAAACTAAGGTAGTATAGATCGCGCATGGGCATGCGCGATCTATACTACTATTAGGCTCTGTCTGTACATGCAATTTTTCTGACAATCTATCTATCTATCTATACTACTACCTATATAAATCTGAAGGCTCTTTCTGTACATGCACTTTTTCTGACAAATTTTGGGATAAATATTCGTTTTATGACACACTGACACGAACTCTACGATTTTTGAAATTGTTGTCTGTCAGTCTGTCTGTCTGTTTGTCTGTATGTCCTCTTGTAACTTGATGAAAATTTGTATTTAGTAAGAATATGCGATTGTGCAAATGATAGGCTATATATGTGATATTGGTAAATCTAATAATTATTTTGATTAGTGTTACGGTAGGTCGACGTATGGGAGGTTGTGACCATTGAGGCTTCCATGGCGATGGTAAATAACGACTGCGTCTCTTATGGGATGTTGTATATTTACAGTGACTACATTGTGACTGACTTATTATCTAACTAAACTTTACAAGACTATTTAGACAATATAAACTGTGTAGATATTGGAGGGAGGATGCCGTGTCTTATCTTAATCAGATCTGCACGCGATTAGGAATGCGTTTACAAACTCTTTAACCATACGTGAGGACAAGAACAATTAGCATTCATTGATCCATTATATTCGCACAACGAAGCGGGCGGGTGACGGCTAGTTTGATATAAAATTTTGAAGCATATTTATTTGGAACCTAAAAGGCGAGTACCTACATTGACTCGATCAACAATATGAAGTTGAAGGAAGGAACATGGTGACAGTTGGTTAAGAAGTAAAAAATACTGAACATGCTTAAGGCACTCTCGGTGATAGGATGCGTTCATAGGCTGCATTGGCTGCTTTGCAACAATAATAGCGTATGCTCGTTTGATAAAAAAAAATATTGTACACCCTTGATGTAAAAATCTTTTAAACACCTTTTATTAAAATAAGTTAAGGTTGCCTTGTGCGAGTCTTATTCACCATACAATCAGGTTAACGGAAATGAGAATAAGTATGGCAATTGTTATTCCTCGTTTGTCATCCGGAGATGTTGTTTCATTGCCGTACTATACTATACTATATGCCGTACATAATACAAAAAAAATACAAATTGTTTTATTGAAGGCTGATTTTTCAATTGCCGGATAAAGTTTATTCGTAGGATAAAAATTATCTGTTCTGAGGATTGAAAAATCGGGCCTTAGGCTACAAAATATACTAAGCTCTTATGAATGCCACTACACTATTGGTTACATAACAGGAAAGCTTATAGTGAGCTTATAGTTTTTGTACAGGTACAATTAATCAAAGACACAAAATAAATAATCAATTACAAACATTATTTTTTATAATTAAGCTTTATTTTGTGGTTCAAAGCATTTTAAAATAATAAGTGACATTTCAAAGTCAACCATGGCGAACGTCAATCAATGTCATTTTGACCATATGAGTTTGACGTCGTAAGCACGGCTAGCGAGAACCTAATAAAGTTTACGCGAACGCTACACATTGAAATGAAACAACTTTTACGGATCTACTCGCGTTTATTTTACACATTACTTATTTAATGTTTATCCTGACGTTTCGAACCCTTTGCAGGGTCCGTGGTCACAGGGAGACTGGGAGACTGGAAGACCCTGTCTCCCTGTGACCACGGATCCGTAAAAGTTGTTTCATTTCAAGGTTAATTTTTATTTCGTTTTTTGAACGTGTTATGTTTTAAATGGTCTTAATTCGTCACAACAACATTAATAATTTTATTTCTATTTTTCTAAGAACCGTTGTCTTTTTTCCTATTTTTTGAGATACTGTATAGACTCGGCCCAAATTGAAACATCTCCTTTGTCGTTAATTTGAACTCGCGTTCGGCACTGATATTTCTATGACCGCCGCCGCTGCCGCCGCCAACTCGACTCGCCACACGTGCCGGCAGTCAATACAACCAGCCGCAGCCAGGCTCGCTATTAACCACGACAAACACAATTACTCCGCGCACACAGCGCCGCGTAAACACCGCTGTTTGTCGGCGCATCGATGTTAGGTCCTTTGCTGATGTTTCGGCGCGGCAACGGTCCGGGAACAGTGTGCTCGGATACCGAAACGTTACCGAGTTACCTTAACCATCGCACGTATCGATAGAAATAGTGCTGTACCGCTTGTGTGATATGAATGTCCACCTTTTTGTTTAAGCCCTTTTTCTTTGCTGGTGGAGCAGCGGTATACTCGGTACCGAATGCTTTCCGAACGCCTGGGGCGGGGAGGGATCGCTTCATTTTACTACGTCTCAGTATGCAATGCACTTCTAGTAACCGCAGACACAGTCACAGCCGCACTGCGCTGTTGACAAAATGACGGATATTCATATTACTTTGGTACTGGAAATTGACGACACAAGGGGTATTGCACAGTTTTTACCGATACATTGCAAATGTGAACGCAATTAGTTACCGTTTCGGTATCCAAGCACACCAATCCCGCACCTCTGCTGCACCGACGAAACAGACAGGGCCTTATAGCAGCGCGGTGCGGCCTTGTCGGTAAATGCAGAAACGGCTACAACTTAATGATCCCTCCCCGCTTCTTGACATAGGTGCAGAGTCAGTCAGGAAACACTTATTGAAATGTCGCCTACATTTTAATAAGTGTTTACTGATTGAAATTTTTCCTTTTTTCCATTTAAATTTCCTTGACTCGGTAAGCACTCGATACCGAGTAGGTATACCACGCATGCTGGTCCCGCTCCTCTACCGCACCGACAAATGTTTTCCCGATCCGATCCGAACCCCTCAGAGAATCTAGTAGTAGTCTCTGGAAAACCTCTGAAGGTGCTTTATTTCACACGGCTTGAGGAACCCTTTAAGTTTCTCGGCGCCCCCAAAAAGTCCGGTGAAATTGCCGTTTGGGGGAACTAGTAAACTCTCCAAAATACCAACAAATCAGGAAAGGGCTTTACGTGCTCGCGGCGCGGTCCGCGTGCGACCCGCTGTGCAACAGAGCTATTCAAACCATCCGCGTCGTTCGACGGCTGTTGTTTGAACGAGATTGTGGCGTTTATGTTGTGGCATATTATGCAGATGTCAATCATGTAAAATAGTTGACTCTAGACCCAATATTTTGTAAAATACTAAATAATAATATTAGGTCCTTACCTATGAAATTGACGTTTCTTTCTCACTTATTAAAAGGTCTAAAAGTTCTAAAAGTCAATACCGGTTGTTAATATTATTATACACCTTCAATTAGGATTGTGTTACTTAAGCTTCAGTAATAACAATGATTATTAATTTTTTGTTTTTATAGCCCAATTTTTTTTTAAATTGACTACTTTTTATGTTCGCGGAATTGTCTTTTTGTTTCATTGTAGCTTTGAAGGGACTTAATTTTTTTTCTTTTTAATGTGTGCTATATTTAGTTAGTGAAACAAAGGCTCTACTCTACAATTTTTATAGTGTTAACATAAATAGATGCTGAGATAATAAAAAAAACGTTAGTATGATAAATAAAATTTTATAAAATATCTTCATACAAAACGTCAATATCATAGGTAAGGACCTAATACTAATTAATCGTGAGCAAAACTGATGTTAACCCAAAACTCTAAGCATGTTAACATTTTAGTTAACGCAGACGCAATTTAACTTCTTAATAACGTATTCTCAGCTAAAAGTACGAAATTATAATACTCGAACTTAAAGACATTTTTCTACAAAAAAACGAATAGTTTGGAAGAAATCAAATCGCAAACGGTTTACTAGCGCAATAACTTTTAAACACTTAAACGAAAAACAGCTTATAAGAAGAAACTTCCAATAGAGTTAAGTTGAAGCGATATTTTCACGTGCAAACTTTCCTTCCAGCTAATGCAATAAAGATACGTAGCTCGTTTATGGCTCCAAGAACGCTCCATCACCGTGGCAAGTTGGGCAGGTGCCAGGAACCTGGCGAGCGGACCCTCACCGCAGCGCCTCGTGAAGTTAAGCCAGCAACACTGAGGGCTCTAATAATTATGAACAACGCCATCTAGTAACTCGTTTGAACACTACCGGTGTTCAAGATGGCTTTAGCTTCGACTAATTCTTTAATAAGAGTATTTTTTAATAATATTTTGAAAATACATTTATACGAAAAATGCATCTGCCGGCGATTTCTCACGCGTCTATGAACTTATTTCTGTAATTCCGAGGGAAACCCAGAAAATCCAGTATCAAATGTTATATTATCTTGCCTTCGCCATTAAAGAGACAAGCAGAGTGCAGAGTGCAGAGTTTGTGCTGTGTGATCTTGATCGTTCTGCAGTCAAAAAGGACTTGTGTTTAAAAATAGTATTAAAAGAAGATAAGTACTTTGAATGAAAATAAAACAGTTACTTCCCTAAATAGTGCATTTTTAAAATTCTGTTCATTTAAACAAGTTAAAAATGCTACACCATGATGATAGACTGATCAAAATATTTGCATCTCTTCATGAGAGCCTTCGGTGAATATTGTATCATTTTCCGCAAACACCATTTTCTATAGAAAACTCGTTTTTTTATGTAAATGAACGGGCAACACAATACTTGAATTCCTGACACGTCGGCAGCAATCAATTTTCCATCTGCCATCACCTTTCAACAACTTTATTTTAAATACAAGAACATTAATATTTACCAATGGTTGATAAAATTGCTAAAAGCAATAGTGACTTTAGTGGTAATATTTATTTATTTATTGATTAAGGCTTACAAAACAAGTTACAGTCAGGTCTAAGCATGCACTTTTACATTGAACTAAACCGTAGCTTTTAAGGTGTAGGCACAATAAGATCCAAGTAGGTATACAGGTACTAAAAATGAGGGTTAATACAGTATTATGATCTTCTAGGTTTGTACTAGGTTCCTAAAAAAAATTAAAAAAATTGTAGTATTTAGTTGAGGACGTTTTACCTTCATTATTCATCATATGGATTCTTAACGAACTCAAGTTTGTTTTACAAAGAAAACCTTTAATGTATAACATCCACTGCCTCAGCCACAGTAACATGCAGTTTGTAGGAAATACATATATGGTAAAAGCTAATTTGCTCGAAGTCAACGCAATGAATGTTATTGTTCTCATTCTCATTCACCAGAAAATCAACAGTAAAGATATTGTCCATCAAATAGCACATCTCATAAATACATAACGTGAAACGCTCGGCCATCCATCCACAAAGCCGAGCTATACATATAGGTAAACAAGATGTACGTCCAGCCGCATTTCTCATAATCCGGGTTTATCTTTATGAAAACTATCCGCTGTCGGGAGCATCAGTATGCCCGGCGGGCGCGCGACCAATCCGTCAGCGAGACCGACCGTCGCGTGACTCGAATACTTGGGCCGGGACTTGCTGTACAGACAATGGAACGGACCCTTGCCGCGACCAGGTATCCTCATCCTCAGTAGTTGAGGATTTCGAGTGTGGTACCGCCTTCTACCTTATCATCGTTTAACATCACATGTGGTGAAGTGAACAAATTATAATTTGGAAAAGTCTTATTTTATTTTATTTTGTTTGGTATAACAAACAGTTATACAATATATATATAAGTATATAAAGTGTTTTATAAACTAACTTATTACTAATTGTGTAACCTCTGAAAATCTTATATCTATATTCTAACCTGAATTAGTTTTTTAGTTATTATCATCAAAAATTTAAAAAAAATCTAAATACAAAATTCAAAGCATTCAAGGCATTCTGCCTGTAAAGGCCCTAAATAATAATAATACATAGTTAGAGCAGAGTCATTCGCCTACTCTTTAATAAAAAAAGTATTCCAGGACGCTGCACTGGCCTAGTCCGGCTTGATGGGTTCTAACTGCCAGCTTTCAATAACAACTGGGACGAACGGCTTAACTGAGCGTGCCTTCCAAAACAAGAAGTATAGAGTCATTTTCGAATATAATTTTTTTTGACTTGATTTGAAACAGCATTCCGAAAATAATTGGCAAAATTAAAAGCCGCTGCGTCTTTTAGCTTTAATAGTAATAATGATAATGAATAATGATCAATACCTATCTATTGTAGCGATGACTGAATTCTAATGATGGAAACCTTTGCCGGTTTGCCCGTACCTAATGAGCATGATAATTGTCCTGCAGATGCCGCATCCAGCGCGCCTACCTCCCCACGTCCGGAGTTATGAAATGTTACGAACATACAATCGTTACGGCGGGCTATTGACTTAGATTCAATGACGTCATCTCGCAATACTGTCGGCGATAAACCGAATGTGTTGCGTGGAATACTGGCTCATTGCTATTTCCACCTGCGCGTTTAACTTCAGCGAAGTTTCCTCTTTATTATACAATTCATAAATGGCTTTTGTTTTTTTTTTTATTGAGATAGTTTGTTGATTGCCTAAAACGGCATTTTAAGCTTCACCGGGCTTTTTGGGGCTGGCAAAAAACTTAAAGGGTTCCTCAAGCCGTGTGAAACGAATCACCTTCGGAGGTTTTCTAGAGGGAACGGCATCACGCACTAGGGCGTGTCCCCGTGCTCTCTAGATTCTCCGAAGGGTTCGGATCGGATCGGGATAGTTTTTGTGTTTTATTAATTCTGTTGATGATATTGTTTATTTTAAATAGGTAGGTAGCTACTCTTAGGTTAATTTGTATGTTGTGATTGAAAAATGATAAGGAGAGTACTGTCTTATAATCAATTAGACTGTTGATTATAAGACAGTACTCTGTAAGAAGGGGAGAAAAGACACTTGACTGCCCTTCCTGTGTTTCTTTCTGGTTCTTGTCAGTACAAGTGCTCTCGCCGTTGACTTACGAACCGATGGGGTAGTGTATTAAAGCTAAATTGTAGCCTAGCCTGAAGAAAATATTTTTTGAATGGATTAACCTGCAGTGGTTATTCTTTTGTAGTTTATTTGAGAGTAATTGTATCGGCATCTAGTCAATAATGAAAGCATCTTTGTAAAGTAATCAAGTATAGATATATAAGAAAGACTAGACAGATTCCATCTCGAATCTGAATTTCAAACTGAGCTCTTTGAAGTATCTTTAATTTAGATATAGGACGAAAAACAAAAGCGAAAAAATAACAATTGAAAAAGTTTGCTCATCTCAACTCTCAATATTGAAAATTGGAAATCTTAAACAACAGACAATGCTGATTTGAGCGAGACGCAAATATATTCAGAGCATCAAGAAATCTAATACCATAAACAAAAGCGTATGTCCCAACGCCCTTCAATTAACCTACCTTTTCTTTCCAAGAGAAAAAACAGTCCATAGTATAATAAAAATACTTCACGAAAATAGACTCGGAGAATTTCAGCGAATGCGTGCAAATTTTCTGTATGTCTCCCTTGTTGCGTTTAATTCATTATTACGATCTTTTTTGGAACATTATTGGGTTAACGTAGAGTTTATGACTATGTTGGGTTTTTAATAGGAACATTATAACAACATTGTCTGTTGCAAATAAACAGGCATTTATTTTTGTTGGAAATAAAACTTTGATTTGTATTATGGACGGATCGATTTGGGAATCGATTATCGATAATCAATTTATTTAGTGGCATAATGGCCCCCTCACTAATTGTTCTTTTTTTGTTGGTACACTTGTCTCGGGAAGGCAACAATGGCTGGTTTATAGGTTATCGTGTGTTGATAATTAAATAGATTTTAAGCAGTAATTAGGGCATTTGGAGCCGTATTACTCTAATTAAGTGTATTGTGCAACCTGTGTTTTGTGTGTGTGTACGTCGTAAGCGAATCGCATCGGGAGTACAATTCGCCGCTGTCGACGTCTCCGCTGTTGGAGAAAGCAGGTATTTCCTCGGGGGAAAAGTGCACTTGGAATAGTCGTTGGGTGTGATTAGGGAACCCGAGAAGACCCGGACTCGGATTCCGGCCCCATCAGACCATATGGATCCCGTTCTGGACGGCGGGAGCGGCATGGAACTGTGAGTGGATTTTGTAGATTTTAAGGTGTAACCTAATTTTAAACAGCAGCATAGTGTGTGTTGTGGGTTTCCGCAACATTGTCATTTCAAAGACTTATTACAATCACAATAAAACTTAAGTTTTGAAACGCACATTCATATATCATCATGTATAGGGTTATTTTATTTTATTTAAATTATCGATGCCTTCGAATAATATGTAAAGTTACGATTCAATGCAAATTATACCTAACTTTACACACAATAACTGTCAGAAAGTAAATAATCACATAAGGGAGCCCTAATAATGTAAATATATGTACTTATCTGTTTCCAAGTTTCCTTTTAAAATATTCATGCGCGATAACCAAACTACGAACGTTTTATGCGATCCGAATGCCCCGAAAAACATTCCGATTTTACTAACTCCAGAATCAGAAACAATGTAAGTGTATCTTCGGGAAATAAAACTCATATTCGAACATCTGGCGGTAGACCAATATCTTACGCGAACAGTACCGAATACTGCGTGTTTTTTCCCTTTTTCCAATTTTCTGGGGCGTGTTCGAATCGCTCCGTATTTATTATTATTTGTTTTCAATTGCAAAGTAATCTACGGGCTGTGCAGCTGGTGGTATAAGATGAGAGGCGAGGTGAGGCGCGCGACGGGAGGACGCGACGCTGACGACTTAGTCAAACATAACTTTGTGTCAGAAGTGTTTTACGCAGACGAATACTGTTGATGGCGCATGCTAAACAATTTCAGGCAGTTCAAGACTGTTTCTGATATATATTGCGGCTTATAACTCTAAATATGATTAAGAAGGTTATGTATAGTCTTTAAACTGTTCCGCTGCTGGGGAAAGGCATATACATTTCTCAGATTAGGTCATCGCTACAATTGACGAGTATTGTCGGCCTATTAGCCATATTAATATTCGTGATCTCAAGCAGGCTATGAAATGAGAAATTGGCCCTCCGGATACTTGTAGAAAGTATTTTGAACTTTTTTTGATACCATTTGATACCATTTGATTTGATACCATTTTTTAGCCACATAAATCATTTTAATATTCTTTTCACTGAAGATACCTAGTGCAACGACATATCTATTGGCTAGATTAAAAATTATATTACACATATTGTTTTGCATTAACAAGCCATTGCTGTAGACACAAATTTGACTTCAAGTATATTTTGTATCGCCCGCTCCCCTCAGCACACTGAGTCCTCACCCTCATCTGCAGAAGCGGGATACGCTAAAATGGAGACGTCAATGCTTGTGTTATTAAAAGCAGGACTTGTTTTTCTGCGTCTGCTAAGATTTGGCCCGTATTTTCAAAGGAGTTTCAAGCTTATTGCTGTTTGTGTTATGAACCGATTTTAATGTTACAATTCCGATGGAAATAAAGTATATTAGTATTAATAGGTGTTACCACATTGAAATTATTGTTATTTAAACAGTGAACTTTGATACCGTAACTAAACGTGGACTTTGATTTCCACATCATCATCATCATCATCGGGATATATTGTATTGATAATAAGTTAGATCTGAATATCTCCAAATGCTACCATATTACATTTAGTCGTAAACCTGTAACTGTGAATTATAAATACATGCTTAAAGGGCTTGAGCTTAAGAAAGTTAATGAGGTTCGAGATCTTGGTGTAATTCACGACAGTAAATTGACATATGAAAAGCACATAGATCACACAGCCAAAAAAGCTTATCAATCTTTGGGCTTTATTATTAGATCTTGCTCTCAGTTTTCCAGTATAAAAATTGCCAAAGTCTTGTACTGCTCGTATGTGCGTAGTAACCTCGAATATTGTTCGCAGATTTGGAACCCACAGTACGGAATCTATATCAATAGATTAGAGATTATACAACGTAAATTTCTTAGATATTTGCAATTTAGATGCAAAGGACGAGAGAGCAATTATGATGCGAGGTGTAGAAAACAACATATGTTACCTCTCGTTTATAGACGAGAGATGAAAGATGTTGTGACCCTTGTAAAACTAGCACAGTCTATTATAGATTCCCCACATCTTCTGTCTTTGATAAATTTTAGAGTACCTAATAGATATACAAGGCAACGTGGTAGCCTATTTGTCCCCTTTTGTCACACCAACTATAGAAAAAATTCGTTCTTCATTAGATCCGCTAATAGCTTTAATAAACTGGTTGATGACGCTTCGCTCGACATTTTTAATTGTAAGCCTAACAAATTTAAACAGGTTCTAAGCAATAATTGGTTTGATGTGGTTCCTTAGTCCTTAATTTTCAATTAGGTTTTCTTTTCTTTTCTTTTTTTTTGTTGGTTTTTAGAGTATATTTTTGTATAGATGAGTGAGAACCTACTTTTTGTAATTGAGCTTAAACGCTGTAAGTTCAGGTCACAGGATTACAAATAAGCTTACAAGTGTCTATATGCGAAAACAAATTAATTGTGTATATTTTTATTATGTTAGTTATGCTCTTAGTTATACTCATACTGTATGTTTTCCAAATAAAATAAAATAAAATAAAATAAAATAAAATATACAGGGTGGAAAAAAAGGACCGTGTTTGGAGGAAAGGTACCCTTAATATTGATGATGGCAAATTTTACTGAAAGGAAACATTCCTTTATTTTTAAAAATAATTAAATTGCTTTTAAAATTTTTGAAAAATCATAAGTTAAGTGAACTATTTTTTTTAGATAGTAAATAAGCTTTACAATAAAAAAAAATTTTTCTTGGTCTTTCTTTAATTTAAGATACTATGTTGTTTAAAAGGAATTGATCCTTATGAATGACTCTTTCAGTTGGTATCATAAAATACAGGTGTTTTTTTTTCACATTTCACCGGTTCGATTCCTGGCTGAAGCAGGTGATTTTTTTTAAATCTTTAAATGCAGTTTCAATTATTTTTGAAAATAAAGGAATGTTTCCTTTCAGTAAAATTTGCCATCATTAATATTAAGGGTACTTTTCCTCCAACCACGGTCTTTTTACTCCACCTGTCTATGACCTGACAATAAGAGTCGTACATATTTGTTGATGTTTGATTTTGTTTGCACACATCAGTTTAGTTTTGCGAGTTTTCTCACTATTCGATTAAGTTAAAGTAAACTTTCATTTTAATTTATTGGCCTTGTTCTCACCTGATGTAAAGTAATGATAAGGCCGGTGGAAACGCATTTCACCCAGAATCGAACTATCCAACCACTCAGCCACTGAAACCCTCTATATTTATAAAACTAACATTGAATTATTATGGCGACACCAACTAACATTTTTTTATTTTTCTGTATATTGTGAGCGTAAGGCGGTGAGTGCCGGTGTGTGGACAAACCAATATTGGTTTTTATCATACTGCTTCGATCTATAAATTAATATTAAGTACATTTGTAAATTTTAATAAATAAATAACTAAACCGAGTACATAAACACGTGTAGCCCGCAGTGAATGGAACCCAGGAGCTCGGTCTGAGATTGGTGGTATTAACCACTAGACCACAGAGGCGGTTTCATGGGATCGAAGCAGCGCCATCTAGTGACAAGTTGGTTTCATAACTCCATCAAATGGTGGTGAACTCGATCGCACACTGTGCAAAATAATAGGTCCACACCTATGAAATTGACGTTTTTTTTAATTACTTCTAAAAGTCAATACCGGTTGTTAATATTATTATACACCTATAATTAGGATCCCCCGTATGGTGCCGGGGATAAAGAACTGCACCACCCCATCTCTTCCCGTGGGTGTCGTAAAAGCCGACTAAGGGAATATTCCAGAGGATGGGCAGCAGCATCTCTGAGGTACCTAACCCTCAACCTACTGCGATCGCCAACTCGCCTGCCAAGCGTGGCGATAACGGCAAATACCCCTCATATCCCTGGGGGAGGCCTTTGTCCAGCAGTGGACGTCTTTTGGCTGAGATGATGATGATGATGGTGATAATTAGGACTAACGATGATTATTCATTTTGTCTTTATCGCCCAATTTTTTTTTTTAATTGACTTCTTTTTTGCTCGCAGAATTGACCTTTTGTTTCATTGTAGCTTTGAAGGGTCTTGATTTTTTTTCTTTTCAATGCCTGCTATATTTAGCTAGTGAAACAAACACACTACTCTACAATTCTTATAGTGTTAACATAAATGGATGCTAAGAAAATTAAAAAACGTTAGTATTAGAAATATAATTTTTAAAAAAAATCATACAAAACATCAATTTCATAGGTTTCATTTGGTATTCTGGACTAAAGCGTCTCCTTCTTTGTTCATGTCGTCAAGACCGGTTAAATTTACTGCAAAAATGAAGCAAAACTTAGTTGTTGCAACAAACATTTTTTTTTATTTAGCTTTCACAACGCTATGTTAATGTGTCTTCTGGAGTCTCGGTAGCTCAGTGGTCAGACCATTGAACCGGTAATCCAAGGGTCGTGGGTTCGACTCTCACTTGAGCTTCCCGGGACTGTTTGATTTATGCTAGTAAAAAAATACTTGTAATTTTACGTATATCGCTCAGTAACAAGACTAAGTCCGAAGCCTCAGCGCCGGTCCCCGAAATTGAGGCGTCTTGTATCGGAGCGCGAGGCGTGATTTAAACGGGACTTTTTGTCCCGGGTTCGTCGCATTGTCCCTTTGAAGCTGTTTGCAGAAGGATAGGGTAATGAGTTCCGAAGACTTGTTTTTTGGAGGTGAATCGCTGTATGAATGCTCCGATGCGATCGTCATTTTGACATTTTTTATGAATAAGCAGACGTGTAACGGAGTGTTTCGACTTCAAAAAGAAGAAATATTTCCATTTTTTATTTTGCCTTTTTTATGTTTTTTATCCAATCCGACGTCAGTAAGCCCATTTTTAAAATCGTTTCAATACCTACCATAAAAATATTTTTTAACTGATTGAAAGGTATCACGCTACACAAGTTACCTTTGAATCTGGACTCCGTTTCCACTTAACATTAGGTGGAGTGGAGTCATTTGCCGAGTATAAAATAATTGCGCTGTCAAATGTGGGTTAATTAATTATTTTAATTAATGGTTTCGCGTTTAGTATTTAGCCAATTTCAAGTGTTTTTAACCGACTTCAAAAAAGGAGGAGGTTTCTCAATTCGACTCGTAGTATATATTTTTTATGTGTGTTCGCGGATAACTTCGTTGTTTACGAACCGATTTTGATGATAATTTTTTTGTTGAAAAGGAGATATTCTAAGGATGGGACCATGATAAGGAAACCAGGATCTGATGATGGTATCTCAGAGAAATCGAGGGGAACCTTCGAAAGTCGTAGTGGTGACTAGTGCGTTTGTTAATGTTTTCATTATAGTAGTTTATGCAACTGTCATATAATGAAGGGTATTAAAACACGAGTGTGAGTTTATGAAACGAGCGCAGCGAGTTTCATAATAGTAACGAGTGTTTTAATACCCGTGTTATATGCAGTTGCATACACTACTTTATCTTCACTAATGCAATTAGTCAAACAACAAGAGTAAAAGCTGACAATAGTTTATTTATAATAATTGTTCAAATTTTGGATGGTACAATTTTGAAAGTTAATGTTAATTATTGATCCAGCAGCTGTAGCGGTCGCGGGGCAAGCAGTAGAGCTCGTAGACGGAGTTGGAATATTTATAATTACTTCATTCGTCTTGTTTTCTATACTGTTCAAGATCGTATTTGAGACTTGAATTTAATTCATTAAAGACTCATCAATATAGCTTTCAGCCACAGTAGAAGACTTCCACCCCCCGTGTCGTTTCAGTGCGGTCAAATCACCACCGCTATCTATGAGAAGGGTCGCCGAGGTGCGCCGGAAGCAATGCCCCGTGTACAACGCTGGGTTAGGCAGATTCAAAAAACTTGCGATAGTTTTTCCCAGAGCACCAAATTTATTAATACCAGTTCTTTGATCGACGCACTTCCCCGATCTATAGCTCAAGAAAAAGGCAGGGTTTCGACAGGGGGTGGGTCGAAGTTCCATGTATTTTTTACATACGGCATAGCAGTTGCCCGTCACAACGAAAGAACGATCTATTTTCGTTTTTGTTTTCGAAACTTTCACCATGATTGTACTGCCGTCTATGTTAGAGACTTCATCGAACTGGATGTTGTATAGCTCTTGCCTTCGGCATGCCCCCATTATGCCGAAGATTAGTGCAACCTGTAACAATAAACGATATAATAAGCTTGAGGTACATAGCCAAGGCAAAAACTATGATTTATGAAGTAGGAAAGTGTAGGTACCTACTACCTAATTTATACACAAAGCGCTTAAACGGAGTGTCTAGATAACTTGCGTGTGTAGTACGTAAGTACTAGGTAGATTAAATAACAGAACTAAAATACACTTACCTTTTCAAAAAGATACAAAATATCTGGTGAATCTTTCAGGAACATCTTTATTTGACCTGATGTAAACGTCAAGGACTTTTTTTCCTTGTGTCCTTCTGAACTGCGTTTCAGGAACGCTATGACTTTTGAATACTTCGTGATATCAATATTGTTGTAGATACTCAGTGTGGACTTGAGCATAGAATATTTAGCCCACATAGAAGATGGCTTGAATTTGTCGGAGAGGTCTTTGAGATACACAAGAATGACATTATCAGAAAATGATGTAGTTTTCTTTTCGATCTTCCATGCCAAAAAGTTATTATATTCTTTTTCATATAATTTTCTAGATTTTTCTGGCAAAAGATTGTGTTACTTTTGTTGCCAATTCTAGAATATCCGGAGGCGTACAAATATCATCGTCGCTGTCCATTTTTAACTTTTAATTTGTATTTTAAAAACAAAACACATTGCGAAACATTCAATTCACGCGTACGTGTATTGTCACAGTGAACTTGCCGCCATTAAAATCTAACCAATGAGAGCGCAGCTGCGCGCGCAGGGCCAATCAGGAGCGAGCGC
The DNA here is from genome assembly GCA_947562085.1 of Eudonia lacustrata. Lineage (NCBI taxonomy): Eukaryota > Metazoa > Arthropoda > Insecta > Lepidoptera > Crambidae > Eudonia > Eudonia lacustrata. The sequence continues at coordinate 63,964,789 of OX387339.1, read as the reverse complement.
GCGCTGTTCTTTTTTTATTTAATTGGCACAAGATCTTACCAAAGAATTTTGTGTATGTAAGTTTAGTAGTTTCGACGAAGTTTTCACGTATAACCCAACTGTTTTCAAAAGCCAGCCTAATATCAAAATTTTATACAACTTGTATGAGGATTTTGACATAAGGCTCGCCAGGTTAATTGGTCGCGTTTTATTGATGTTATAATGAGATTTTACGATATCGATGTGGATATTATACCATCATACGAAATTGCTTAAATTGAGTGTTTTGTTGTCTGCGCTATAACAGTAGTAATTATAAGTCAAGTATTGGAAACATAAGTAGAATGTTACAACATTAGTGTAGATAAAGTATTTTAAAGCACTACTATTTATTGAAGGTCTGGAGTCGATCTGATGATGGAGCCGAAAGACAGTCGAGGGAACTTCTCAACAATTTACAGCAATTACATGGTGTTTGGGCTTGATTAATTTGTATTGATGAGAACTTTACACCTAGATGGGTTGTGACTGTCATTAGGGGTCTGATGATGAAGACGAAGGTCAAGGGAACTCTTCAACGTTTTACAGTAGTAATTAATTTCTATTGATAAGAACTTTGCACCCATATGGGTTATAAGTGCCATTACAGGTCTGATGATGAAGACCATAGACAGTCGAGGGAATTCCTCAACGATTTAAAGCAGTTACCTTTTGTTGGGCTTACTTCATACGGTTCAATATGCCAAAATGTTTAGTTCGTACAAAAATAATACCTAATTAAGATTGAAGTTTTACATAGGAATACCACTACCTACTAGGCCGTCGTTTCCTCATCCGAGAAGCATTCTTGTTAGGTCTACGTCTAACGTAGTGATGGGTATCACTAAAAATCGTAAAATAAAATAATTTTTAACAAAAAAAACCGACTTCAAAAAACAGGAAACTTAAAAAAGTAAAAACAGCTCTAAAAAGCATAAAATAATAATAATAAAAATAATAAAAATGTCTACTGAAGTCGGGTGGGGTATTACAATAAAAAAAGTGGAGATAATGGAACAACTATAAAAGTTTAAATGAAACAAATTGTCCTCCCCCCCCCCCCCCCCCCCGACCACCAACCACCTGTCTTCAATACATACATACATTTTTTTAAACAGACAGTCGTATTTAGGTAATTAATAATATGATTTCAATATTATTTCTTGCTTTTTAGAGCTGCTAGTCTCCTCACAACACATGTTATTACGGGCTGCATAAATCCGGGCTATGCATAAATGACAGTTAAAAATTGAGGATGTCATTTCAAACCGTAGTTCATGAGTTTTTTTACTGCCTTGCTTAAAAGTGGTCGTCTTCATTTGTTCGTAAAGTCCTAGCCAGTTCTTCGTCAGCACGCATGCATGTTAACGGCTGGCGCGATTGCCCCAATGGTTCTAGGGCAGCGCCGAGCACTGGAGTCGATCTGCTAACGCGCCCCGGATTTATCGCCGTCGTAAACTCAGAGTAATGAAACACCGCAGCCTCCGGCTCTGCTGTCTCTGAAGTTTTACTGTCTATGAGCGAGGTGGCTTTTTCGAGCGATCCCAGATTTATTAGGTTTTAAGCGCACGTCTCAGTCAGATAGTTGACTGCGTTGTTTTATTGTTTCAATTGGAAGTCTGGGAGAATGATTTTTGTTTTTGACATAATGAGAGCTTACTAAGAAAATGTTTATGAAATTTGTGATTATGAGTAATATACTGTACTTTTTGAGAACTGGCAATCTCATCTTTAGCTATCGGAACACAACTAACGCCCGTTCCCAATATCCTATCTTTCACCAGTTTTAGCATACCGGAGATAGAAAAAAAATATCTATCTCTGTTTTTGCCGTCCCAATAAAAAAAATGCGTTAAAAAATATATAAAACATTTATAAATAGCTTGTCTACTTTATGATCAGATGTTAATGACGGTAGTTGTTGACATTGAATGGGCGCCTTTGGCTTTCAAAGTAAAAAGTAAATAGTGTTGAATAATTTCGGCGGGCTGGTTAGATCCACGATAGCTCAATTGGGAGAGCACCTGACCCGACCAGACTGAGAACCTTATAAAGAACATAAAATAAAATGAGTTTAATCTAGTCTAGCCTATAAATCACATGGACACACACATACACACACGCACACACACGCTCACACACGCACACACACGCTCACACACGCTCACACACGACCACACACATGCACACACACGCACACACACGTATACATATGTACACACATACATACGCAGACACGCCTTCGTGTTTATATTTCTATCTGTCGCATAAACTTTAGTGGGTGCCCACGATACGGGGCTCTCCTGGTGTGGGACCCACGAGTTATGCTTCCTGTATTGTTACAATGTCACTACGTTAGTTTATGTTTATTTTTTTTTCTTATTTGTTGTACTTTATTTTGATGCAAACTTGTTTTATAAAAAAAAATTGAAAAATAAACTATTTGTATTTGTATATTTGTTATACCACTACACCACAGAGCCGATTAAGCTCCACCAAGTAAATCTTTTATTTAATTTCCAGCCACCGACACCGAGCGTCATTTACAGCAGTTGTCACTATATTTTAATTCAAGCATCGCAATTTTTTCGACAGCGCAGCGATACTGCAATCAATGAACTCATCGGGCCCCGGTACTATTTATAATTGGACGCTCATTTCAATCACACGCTTTCTTGTTAAATACTGCATTGTCATCTCGAAGGTTTTAAGTTTTAATTGACATGACAAGGCCGATGACTACTGTGCCGGTTACGCAGAACAGAAAAAAGAGTTTTCACATCAGTGCGTCCTACCGGTCATGACATACGGAGCTGAAACGTGGACACTCACGGTTGGGCTGGTTCACAAATTTAAAGTCGCTCAGCGACCTATGGAAAGGGCTATGCTCGGAGTTTCTTGGACCGACTTCGGAATGAGGTGATCCGACAGAGAACGAAAGTAATCGACATAGCCCATCGGATCAGCAAGCTGAAGTGGCAGTGGGCCGGTCATATTAGCCGCAGAACCGACAACCGTTGGAGTAAACGACTTCTCGAGTGGAGACCGCGTATCGGCAAACGTAGTGTAGGACGCCCTCAGACTAGATGGAGCGACGATCTTCGCAAGGTGGCTGGCAAGAGCTGGATGAGAGTAGCTGCGGATCGTGCTCGGTGGCGTGCACTTGGAGAGGCCTATGTCCAGCAGTGGACTAGTATAGACTGATGATGATGATGATGACATGGTTTCATCAATAGACATAATATACTACGCTAGTATATTAATGTCTATGGTGTCATCTGAGGGTTCCATGAAGGTTGCATGCAAGTCTACTTTATTTTACCCTCAGAATAATAACTAAATTGTATCTGAATATCTTGGCACAAATGACAGGGACCCTTAAATAAATATGTAAAAGCTTTCGATTTTTAAAGTCAATATTTTTTAAAAAAAAAATATTGCGCATTCACTTGTAGACTAGCCAAAGGCCAACACCATTTAAATTCTCATGAATCAACAGCATAACAAAACAGTACTAAGAAATGGAAAATAAGTCAGAATGTGTGAACTATTCCTACAGACAACATTACACACACATACATACATACAACTGTTTAACCGCACCTGTGGTGTAGTGGTTAAGACCACCGGTTCATCGACGTGGCGGGACGCCGAAGAGCCTGCAGGAAAATATTTCGTTGCTGAAAGAGACCAACCCAATGTCAGCTTCAAGGCATTTGTGGTGCGAGTCCCGACAGCCAAGCTGACGACATCTTCATGAGGGAGGACTTCTGGCCGAAGGGCGTGGTGTACCGGCGCTTTCGCGGTAGACTGCCAGCTAACACCACCGGACCAGCACAAGGATGTGCTTAATTAAATACTAACATGTTATTCGTATGTAAATGTTAGTTTGTAAGGTAGGTATATATCTATGGGCATGTTTGTAAAACTTTGTTGCCTGAAAATAAATAAATTCATTATTATTAAGACCCTGAGGTCCCAGGCTCGATTTCCAGCGGGGCGTACATGTTTGTGAACTCCGTTTGGTTGGTGGTAGGGCTTGTTTGTCCGCCTGGCTAGCCACCACCATCTTATCTAAATATATCGCTATAACATCAATGTTTGTAGCATTGTTATGTTCCGGCAGCAAGAGATAAGATAGCCAGTGCCTCCAGATAGTGCCGCCAGATAGTTGAGGGCGATCCTCAGATAGATAGATAGATAGATAGATAAAACTCTTTATTGCACACACACACAGAAAAGTAGAAACAAAACAACAAAATTTTTATATCGGGGTGGGCAAAGGCGGTCTTATCGCTTAAAACGATCTCTTCCAGACAACCTCAGGTGCAGTGCGCTTCCATCATTGGCCTTTATCATCACTTAAAATCCCGTGAGATAAAAGCACTGTGCTTACCCGTACATATAAAAAAACATCATAAAGGATAAACGCTACTTTACTTTCAACAATACATATCCACCGCAATAGCATACATTACATTAGAAAAAAGAAGTTAGCATTTAGGTTGTTCAACGACCTACGGTCTACGTTCTTATGATGGTTACCTATTAATGAATAAATATTACTTTATGAAAACTATAAAACAAAAACAGACTCAGTACTTGGTAGGTACAGCAAAATCATTAATAACAATCTAGAATTTTACATTAAGTAACTACATAAAGGCTGAAATATTGGACATCGTAAAATATTGCTCGAAAAGCTTTCAATGGGCCGTCTGTTTTTTTGATCTCGCTATTATTTTAAAACATAAATAACTATCTCAGAGTTTGTGCTTACAATTTGAATAATAAACGTGCCTCAGTGCTTTAGACACATCGATGTCATTGGACTGCTTGAAAAGAAAATTGCAGTTTCAAGCCTCGTTAGAGCTCTTCATCCAATAGACTACGATTGAATTAAACTGCGACGGCGACTTCTCCTGGTTTACTAAACTTGCGATACAGATCTCCCTGGTGCAATTAAAAGGGCGCTAACAGCGCGATTTGATTACTCTAAAAAATCGTAAAGTTCGTAAAGTAATAAGTAGTTTTAAACATTTTTATATTATATATTATCTATACGATCCCCGGTCGGGTCAGTTTAGAAATTATTGTTTTTCTAAATGGTCTCGGGTCTGTGTTTTCTATGTATAATAAGTATGTATTTAAGTATATTAAGTATGTTTATCCGTTGTCTAGTAACCATTTAACGAGTTTTATAACGAAGCTTCTCTTGGGCTAGATAATTGGTTTGAGTGTAGGAAAGTTTTTTTATATTTACTTATTTATCCCATATTTATTTAAATCACAATATAAATTATGTAATTATTTATAAAGTAATAAAGGCTAATAACATTATTTTATACCGTAGAAACAGCATATTATTATATCCTAGGTGATAGGATTTTGGCCAGAGTACCACTGAATGGCATGCTAGGGTGGTCCCTAATTTAATATATTTCTATTGCATAGCTTGTGTTCTGGTGTTCTGGTCCAGTGAATATATAGTGCATGAATATCTGACAACTGAAGCTTCAAGTAAGATACCCGTAGTATAGCGCGCATCTACGTGTGTACGATGCGGTGGCTGCTTTCCATCAGGCGGGCTGGTACGCTCGTTTACCGGTTCTATCACTTTCATCAGCTCATTGTATATCCCTAAAGTTTGGGCACGAGACTTCCTCGAGAACGTGCCATAAACCACCATGCGGTCTCAGTGCGGATTGGTGGTTATTTGGTTGGTTAATTCAGCCGGGACCAACGGCTTTACGTACCTTCCGAAGCACGGTTCCACCGGGTCAGTAACATTAAGTCAGTCACGTTATTGAACATAACATAACATAGTTGTGTTCCGGCAGCTAGAGATAAGATAGCCAGTGCCTCAGTAGTAGATGATTCCAGGTGTGCTTCCACCAGATCCTGATCATCACTTAGCATCAGGTTAGATGAACACTGTGCTAACCCGTAAACCATTTTTAAATACTCTATAAAAAACAGTTAGTTTTACCAATACGAAGTATCAAACCCCCTCGTGATAGCAGTGTGGTGCGCAAACGTCAAAGGAGGCTATAAAGTGAACGTATACCTTTTATGGAGCCGACATTGAAATGGGAATAAGTAAAGACGCTCTTGACGCTTTTCCATTCGCAGAACTGCCATATTTAATATTATTTCTGGAGCACATTATGAAGCTGCTGTGCATATTTTGCTTTATTGTACCCGTACCTGCTTTGAGATTCCCTAGAAATTCATATTCTATGAAATGCAGTAATAATTACGAGGAAGTAGTATTTGAAAACGAGTATTACTTAGATGAAAATATTATTCGCTTTTCCTTCAAATTCAAATTCAAATTTGCTTTTCCTTCGTTTAATCATTGGACCAAATGAAACGCTACAAAGGAGTGGAAATCTTCGTCACATATTTATTGTTTCTTTCAGGTATTACAGATTTGGTGAAATTCATACTTATAGAATGAGTGATGTTATTTAGATATTATCCTTATCCTAACACTGTGCGTGGTAGATGTGTACAGACGCCTGCGCATCAACTTATCCTAAACTGTCAAATTTCTTCAATACATTTTCAACCATAGACATAAGAAAATATCTTATATATTAATAGTGTAAGCCGATTTTTGTCCTAGTGATTATGGGACGATAGCTGCACATAAAAAATCGGTTATGGTCTCATTTTGAAGAGCTCCAGCCGTAAATGTGCAGAAAAATAAAGAGGACAAAATGTTGTGGACTGTTATATACCTAAGGTAAAATATAGGTTTAGGAATGAAACGCAGCGTTCAAATGTGATGTCATCATCAATGACCTTTTATTTAAAGACTAGTCTTACGTGAATGAATTGCATTTAAAAATGGCGAAATTGTTTATATGACGTAATACACGTTGAAAGGGAAAGAAAATAAACACAGTCATATCGAACCTATTGTTAAAAAGAGATAAAAACTATTTAAGGTAATTGACAAATGAGCTCATTGAATTCGCCTGATTCTCTCTTTCACTCTCACAGAAAACATAGTACACCCTTTTTCACTCATGCATATCGAATTGGCAACATCGCAAATGTCATAACTAAATGATAATTTTCTATTTTAAATTCATAATTACAAATTACGCATGAACTGAAAAACTTTTCTTGTCTCTTACGATTGCAGTATAGTTTTTGCAATTTCTGTATACACAGGAAGGCATTTTATCTGATAAACAACAAAAAACGTATAGAAGGCACAAACGTATTGACGTGACACTGACTGACGTATGACTGAGTGAATTTCAGGCAATTACCTTAATTTGTCCTAGCCACTACGGAGGCCAGGCAACGTATCTAAACATAAAATATCATTGGTCATCATCATCATCATGATGATGTCAGAAGAAGAAGAATTTATTAAAATAAATGCAAATGTCAAAAAAAAAATCTGTCAAAATTACAATTAAAATGTATAAAAACTACCAAATAGGTTCTATTGACAACATAACACAGATTAAATTTAAAAGACCAGAAAAAAGCTACTGGCCGGTTAGAGAGCGGCGCTACGGCTGTATCGCATTTGAACAGCCATCAAACGCACTCTCGCTGTGGGAAAAGTTCAAAAATGATTTATCAGAGATTTCGAGACCACTACTTAACTGGTCATAAGTGCGAATCTGTGCTTCATGAGCTTAAGCAGATTCTGGCCATCCACAACCTTTCTTTGGCAGACGTGGGACTGCCCGTAGTCACAGCTCCTCCCCCTTCTCTTAGAAGCCATGAAGGCTATCGCAACTCCATTGCGACGAGCAATAATCGACGAAATTCTGTTGACAATTGAGAAGCAATCAAACAGTCACCCAAGCTCATATTTCATTGACGGTCCTGGAGGATCTGGAAAAACCTTTGTGTACCAATGCCTCATCAACCTTCTTACAGGATCAGGTGATACGTGTGTGGCTGTTGCATGGACTGGCGTCACTGCAATGCTTCTTCCTGGTGGCCGCACAGTTCACAACTGATTCCGTTTTCCATTGAACTAGACTGATGACATATCGTCTGGCATCACATACACCACTGCCGATGGTAACATGTTCAGGGCCTGTAAGCTGATCATATGGGACGAAGCGCCAATGGCATCAGGAGCCTCTCTAAAGGCAGTTGATCGATTTCTCCGTTTTATCACCGGCAATGATCATGTGCCATTTGGTGGCAAAGTCGTCTTACTTGGAGGTGATTTTCGTCAGTTTCTGCACGTGGTGGCTCGCTGCGGCCAAGCTGAGATGGTACTGAATTCGATCAAAATGTGCTTGCTTTGGCCTCTGATTCAAGTCCGCAGCTTATCAGTCTACATGCGAGCCAACACTGGAGAATCTGACTTTGCTGCGTATCTTCTACGCATTGGTGATGGTCGAGGAGAAACACTGCTGAATTCCGAACTTATTCGTGTCCCTGAGCAGGTTATTGTTTTAGAACGACAACAAGACATTTTAGCTCCTTGCGTGGGAGATAAATCAAACAGCCAGTATGTTGTCTATAGCTTCGTGAGCTGAGAGCTAAGAGATTGTTTATTTGTGTTCACATGCTATGTACTAATTATTGCTAATGCTTAAGTATGTGCGTCAGCTGAAAACAGCGAGTGTGTGTGCTCAAGATACAAAGTCGAGCTGACGTCACAACGTAATTGAAACCACATTTGGTACTGACTTCTCAGCAGGAGCAATAAAAAAAGTCAGTGACTGTGCCATTCTTGCACCTAAGAATGATTACTGCAACTAAATTAATCAACAGGTCCAAGACAAACTACCAGGAACCAGTCGCAGCTACAAAAGCATCGACTCTGTTGTCACGGACGATTTTGTAGAGCAAACTCGATATCCAATTGAATTTTTGAACAGCCTCAACTTCCACCTCACAACTTACAATTGAAAATTGGTTCAATTGTCATCCTGCTTCGTAACTTGAACGTGATGCTAGGCCTGATGAACGGAACCCGATTGCAAGTTGTCTGGATGAGAGATAACTGTCTTGATCTTGAAGTTCTCTGGCTCAGCTAAAGATACAAAAAATATTATAGTTTTAAATTGTAAAAGTTTATTCTAAAAATAATTAAAGTAAATTGTTATCGACAAACTCCAATTCTAACTGAACTCATGAATACTACATATTTCACATAAAAAAAATATTTTAAAAAGGTTTCATTATTTTGTTGCCAAATGTAGATGAGTGACTTGCAGCTTACAATGAAATGAAATCAAAACAAAACTTGTCATATGTTTCGAAATTCCTAAAAAATCTTTTGAATAAAAGCAAATTTTCGCGGGCGACCCACTGGTCTTATTTAAAAATAGCGTAAGCCGATTTTTGTCCAAGTGATTATAGGACGATAGCTGCACATAAAAAATCGGTTATGGTCTCATTTTGAAGAGCTCCAGCCGTAGATGTGCAGAAAAATAAAGAAACCTGTCATAGGTATCGAAATTCCTAAAAAATCTGTTGAATAAACGCGAAGTGTTGCGGGCGACCCACTAGTTATATATATATTAATAGCGTAAGCCTATTTTTGTGACAGTGATTATGGGACGATAGCTGCACATAAAAATTCGGTTATGGTCTTATTTTGAAGAGCTCTAGATACTGCCATAGATGTGCAGAAAAATAAAGAGGATAAAATGTTGTGGACTAAAGAAACCTGTCATAATTTTCTAAATTCCTAAAAAATCTGTTGAATAAACGCAAAGTTTTGCGGGCGACCCACTAGTATTATGTTTAGTAAAATAAGTTACCCTGATGAATGGGAAAATGTCAAATAGTATTAAGTTAAATATAAGTAATTACCCTGTGAAAATGTAAATGCCTTCCATATTTCAATATTAAAAACCCTGCTGAAAAACTTAATTACTTACTTAGTTAAGGTCTGAGCTCAAGGTGATACGTTTATAGGTTGATGATTTAAAGCAACCGAATCAAGAAAACAAACATTATGAGCTTCATGAAACTACAAAGGATAATTACTTAACACCTTAAACGTCATATGTCCGACCAACAATTGAATTTCTATTGTGTCTGGGTCCTGGGACCCGCGGCGTTCAACCTGTTAACCACTACTACTTACTTACAAATGAAACTATTTGATTGTCTTTGCACAGAGCTTTCCAAAAGCAAACATAAGTGACAATTCCATTGAGAAATTTGAATGGAGACAGCCGCAGCCGTTATTCAGCTGAACGCATACGTAACTAGTTTGGGAGCCGTATGAGTGGACTTCACGGGCCGCGCCGAGGATGAACGCCGCCACAGACTGCGCGAATACTGTACTGCAGCACAGCTGGACTTCATACATCAGCTGTCAGTTATACATATCACAATCATATCACTGTCATATCACTTTTTGTACCTACTAGAGTAGTGGAATCAGGGTCTTCCAGGAACCAGGGATCGACATTATTTTCCTGTCATCATCAGCTCATTTCATGTCCCCATTGCTAGGGCACGAGATAGCGAACTTATTTAAGAGTCATTTTAAAGTCGAGTCGATATTACAGCGATCAGCAGGGGGGAGGATGGGGGGAGGGGGGCGAGGGGGGCGTCATGACCGGTGAATCTGTCTGTATTACAGCTAAGGATGTTAGGGTGGTCTTAAAGCTGATGACAAGAGGAAAATCACCAGGGCATGACGGCCTCAGTGTCGAACATCTTCTCAATGCAGGGCCGCATTTCCCTAGGGTCCTGGCAATGCTATATACCTTTTGTATCAGGCATTCCTATTTACCTGCCGAGTTAATGAGGACTATAGTTATTCCAATTGTAAAAAAATAAAACTGGGGATATATCAGACAAGGGTAATTACAGACCTATATCCCTTGCAACTATATTGGCGAAGGTGCTTGACGGTTTGCTTGAGCGACAGCTTAGTAGCTACATACAGCCAAACGAGTCACAATTTGGGTTTCGATCAGGCTTGTCGACAGAGAGAGCTATACTGTCGTTGAAGAATACCGTCAAGTATTACACGCAGAGGCAGACGCCGGTGTATGCCGCCTTTCTGGATCTCTCCAAGGCGTTTGACCTGGTTAACCATGACATACTTTGGGCAAAATTGCGCGAAAAAACTATCCCAGAGGAATTAGTCGCTACGTTTAAGGTTAACCAGGTCAGATGGTCTGGAGCACTGTCCGAAGAGTATGTGATGGACTGCGGGGTAAGACAGGGGAGATTGTCATCGCCTTTGCTGTTCAGCCTGTATGTAGATGGGCTCATCGGAGCACTCAGCGACACCAGGGTGGGCTGTTCTGTTGACGAACATATTATCAATAGTATAAGTTATGCCGATGACATGGTGTTGCTCAGTCCTTCGGTGAGCGCCTTGCGTAGACTGTTGGCTGTCTGTGAACGGTATGCTGCCGAAAATGGACTTCTCTATAACACCAAAAAGAGTGAGTTAGTGTTTCGTGTAAGCAGTAAGAAGCCGCTATCTGTACCGCTGGTAAATCTGCTCGGAGTACCCTTAAACAGAGTGTCCCAGATTAAATACTTAGGACACATTGTTAACGAAAACCTCACAGACAATGGTGATATGGAGCGTGAGCGGAGGGCATTGGCGGTCCGATGCAATATGATAGCTCGCAGGTTTGCTAGGTGTACAAGTGAAGTGAAAAATACCCTATTTAAGGCGTACTGCCAGACCTTCTACACCTGCAGCCTGTGGAGTGACTATACGCAGAAGAACACGAGAAGAAGAACACGAGAACAGAAGAATACGAGAAGACTCAATGCACTCCGCGTACAGCATAACAATGCCTTCAGGATGCTGATGGGGCTTCCTAGGTATTGTAGTGCATCAGGCATGCTCGCTGAAGCGGGTGTTGATGGATTTCACAGCATCCTACGAAAGCGAACTGCGTCAATGTTACGTAGGTTACGGGGAAGCTCCAATGGTATCCTGAGGGTATTTCAGGAGCGACTTGACTGTCCCATTCAGAGGCATTGGATTACATGAACTGAGGGTACCTATAGTTTTTATTTTATTAGTTAAATTATGTTTTTTTTTTTAAATATTTTTACAACCGGTGTCAAAAATGTGCAAAAGATAATGAATGTTTAAGCTCTTTTAAAGCACATGATGTGAGTAGGTATAACCGACAGATATCTTACGAAAACAATAAAATTTAACGGCTTAGTGTGCCTCGTTTTAATTAATTGACTCGCACAATACTTTCTGATATAAAAAAATATAGTTAGAAAACAATTAGATGGGCGACCTATTTGACTTTTTATTACTAACCGGTAACAACATCCTTTTGTTATTTTTTGTAAATGTCGTTACTTCTATTAAAGCTGTGGAGTTTCTTGCGCCCATTCTTCTCCACAGCTAAAAATTAGACGTCCTGAATGGGTAGTAGGTAAAAAATGTTTGGACGACGACGAAGCACTTTTCTTAAGTTTAATTGAACATAAAAAAATTACATTGACTTTAACTTTGACTTAAGTGTTTAAAGGGGTACATATGTGTCAAATGTTTTTTTCGTTAATTCATTTATTCAATGATGATACTGCCTTCCCGTAGGCTGCGGCGCGCGATCAACAGCCAGACCCGAGCGCGGTTTGTGGACTCGCTGCGAACTGTCCCAGCAATTTACTACAGTTATGAGAATTTGTGAAGTTGGAATAGTTGTCGTGGAGCAGTTAATTTTTTTTCCCTGCAAATTGCTGCGTCAAATTGTTAAAAGCCCCGTCCGTCTAATAAACTGTCAGCTAATTTATGAATTTCATTCTCTGTGACGGTGTTTTAGACTTTCTTACTATTTTTAAATGGTAAACAGAAGCAGAGTCCAATTGCGAGTACAGTTACTGTACTCGCAATTGGACTCTGCTTCGGACGGGGCGGACGGGGCTTTTAACAATTTGACGCAGCAATTTGCAGGGAAAAAAAAATAGAAGCAAGATTGTGCTTTACCGACCCGCAAGCTTCTTCACACTTTACTTAAAGAACCCCATGTTGTAGCAAGGAGGCAACACGACAAGTGCTGGGAGGAAATTCCATATTTGGGTGGTGTGAAATAGAAATGATTCACCAAACTTTGTTCAACGGAATAGTTGGCACAGTATATCGTGTCACCGAAGATCAACACGCGTGGTTCTGTGAAGGAAGGGAGACTGACTAACAACTGACTCAATTTCAATATTGTGTATATTCGATTGAGTTCAAGCATACGAATGCACGTTGCCAAATGGAATACATACTCTTCAAATAAGAATGAAAATTGTTTCAAAACTGCCGCTTGACGGCAGTAATTGGTCTGGGGTAGTCGTGAAGTTGGGTCTCTTAGCGGGATTCTTACTAATGGCTGGGCTTAAGATTTTCCCACAAAGAAAATTGTACAATATTATCGGCCACTGCTGGACATATGCCTCTTTATATGCACAACATAAAACACTTTAATGATGGAAGTTAAAGGTTAATGGTAAAAGTTACTTTTTGTTAAATCATTATTTATTATATTAAAAGACGGCAAGTGAGCTGGCGAACCACCTGGTCATCTCCGCCCATTGACACCTGCAGCATCCGGGGAGCTGCCGATGCGTTGTCGAAAGGATACGATAACAACGTGTCCGCTGAAACACTGACGACATCGAAATTCCTTCTAATTTAATAATTTGTCTAGTGACTCAATGCCGAAATGCCAAGCTTACTGGATGGTTACGAAATAACCTAAAATGTCTAGAGAGTTACGATAACAGCTAAAAAATAGACGTCCTGAATGGACATAGCAGGTAAAAAAAATGTTTGGACGATACAAAACACTTTTCTAAAGTTTATTTGTATAAAGAATATTTGACTTTAACCTTGACTTAGATATCCGTACAAGGTTTAAAGTTTAATCCTACTTATATTATAAACGCGAAAATTTGTAACTATGGATGGATGTTTGTTACTCTTTCACGTAAAAACTACTGAATGGATTTGGATGAAATTCGGCAAACAGATAGTTTATAGCCTGGATTAACACAATAGAATACTTTTTATCATGATATTCCCACGGGAACGTGAACCACACGGGTGAAACCGCGAGCGGCTGCTAGTATTATATAAACCAATAGGATGAAACTTCAACTTGATAGATAGTATTTGAATTAAACGTTTGCTCAGTTTAATTTATGCTAATTAAAACTTTCCATATAATATTGCATAAATCTACGGAAAAAGTAAGCCTTAACCCATTAATGGAATGTTAAAAGGCTTTGCAATGTTGGGTCCCTGAATGACTTTTCAGGGACCCAACATTGCAAACGCTGCTTAAATCCTTCCGTTCCACGCCACAGCTAGGGTTGGCTGGAAGAGATCTCTTCTAGAGATAAGCTCTCATCTTTGTGTATGTCTTGTAAAACGTCTGTTTTAATATGTGTTTTATACGTGCAATAAAGGATTAAACAAATTCAACGATCGCAAACAAAACGCGCTGTAATCGCTACAGCGTCAACCAGCTCCTCCAAAACAGGTAACCATCTTATTTTAAACTTAATTATTTTTACTAAACCTTATTTAAAAATAGAAACAGATTACGAGCGCTGTTCCGCCGGCCTGCGGCCTGACAAAGGCCAGCCTCGCGGGTGATAAAGCCCGGGGCCAATTTGGCCTCGCGCCCAATTGCTAATAACGCTTTCATAACAATATACCAGAGGCTGCTTTAAGATTTCCGCTTGAAGATCTACGTGTATGGGGGATGGTTATTTTCATTTCTGCTTTAATAATATTGATAATTATCATTAAATATGCGCGTTAGGATTAGGGTTTTGCGATTGATAATGGTAAGCAACTTTCGTAAAGGCTGGTCATCGGATGGGTGACCAAAAACTAACCATGTTGAGCTCCTCCATGCTTTGGAAGGCATGTAAAGCCGTTCGGTCTCGGCTGCATTAGCAGTCGTTATCAACCACCAATCCACACTAGGCCCGCGTGGTGCTTAATGGCCCGTATGGCCGTATGACTATATAGGGTGTGATCGTTAAGTGTGATCAGGCAATTATTCCGTAACTATTACAGATATCAAAAAACTTTAAAATAATATCGAAACTACGTTACCTAATGAGTAAAATGACATCAATCTATACAGCGTTAGTCGGAACGGGGGGTTACTAAGCCGAAAGGAGGGTAAAGTATACATGATAGTGAATAAGCAACTTTTATTTTTATTTTATTATTTTTTTTAAGTTTTTTTTTTTACTTTTATTTTGTTTTTTTTTTTTAATTTAAGTTTTGACGTAGGTTCTCAGCAAATAGGTTTACCTCTAATGTCAATGTACGGGCATTGTAAAGAGTCGAGTTTTCTCTCCATAATTGGACTAATGTATCCAGTAATATTAACTTTTAATTTGTTTTTTTTTTGTAACCATCAGGGTTACCACGGCGTAATTTCTTTTGAAATCTTAAAAAGCTGTTAATCTAAAATTATTTATTTTTAAGGAAAATTTCTTATACAAAAGTTATTCACTATCATGTATACTTTACCCTCCTTTCGGCTTAGTACTCCCGTTCCGACTAACGTTGTATATATAAAATTCTCGTGTCACATGTTAGTAGTTCCCTGTGTGGTGCCGGGGATAAAGAATTGCACCACCCCATCTCTTCCCGTGGGTGTCGTAAAAGCCGACTAAGGGACCATTCCAGAGGATGGGCAGCAGCATCTCTCTGAGGTTAAGTCTCAACTTACTGCGATCGCCAACCCACCTGCCAAGCGTGGCGATTACGGCAAATACCCCTCATATCCTTGGGGGAGGTCTTTGTCCAGCAGTGGACGTCTTTTGGTTGAGATGATGATGATGATGATGATGATGATGATGTTAGTTGCCATGATCATCGTCGATATTTATTTCGTTATTTCTTCGGAACGCCCTCAGCTTCCAGTTTTAGTTTTTTTATTTTTTTTATTTCTTCCATTAAAAAAATCCGGTCTAACACGATTGCCTGAAACAGGCGCAACAATTGGCGAAAAAGGGTCAAATTTGATCGTGGTCGAAGCGCACGATCGTATCAGCTGAGCTGATACGAGCTGGTTCAGCTCGTGTGGAAAGGGATAGGTATATAAAATTCTAGTTGCCATACTTCTCCGAAACGACTCGATCGATTTTTATGAAATTTGATATGTATATTCGGTAGTTCTGACAATCGGTCGTAATCTATTTTTTATGGGTATAAGTGGTAAGGGTGGTCCACCCCAAAAATTTTTTTAGTTTTTGGAAATTTTTCCGATACATAATGATTTGTTTCTTTTGTTGTCATGGAAACTGTCAAGGTGGTACGAAGTCCGCCGGGTCAGCTAGTAACTATAAAAATCAAACTAGAAGTAACCAACATTTTGACATTAAACACTCACATACATTTAGTGTAAGATTAGTAGAAAGGTTTTAGTTAACGCAAATTAAAAAAAACACAATAAATTGGCGGGAATGACGACCCGCGATAAAGGTTTTGAATTTAGAACGAACACCAAAGAGTATCTTTTTTTTGTTATTTTTGTAGTGCTTTTCAGCCAGTTTAAATTGATGCGATATTGAATCAAGGTTTATTACTAATTTAAGACAATTAATCTGCACGTGTATCTACTTGAAAAACATTATTATCATATCATACGTAATCATAAAATAGGTATTAAGGTAAAATGAGAACTAGACCACTTAAAATAAGGGAAATTAAAACCTTTCTACTTAATCTCATACTAAATGTATGGGAGTGTTTAATGTCAAAATTTTGGATATTTCTCGTTTGATTTTTAAAAAGTTATTGATGTTATTTTACTCATTAGGTAACGTACTTTCGATATCAGTACAAAGTTTTTTGATATCTGTAATAGTTACGGATTAATCGCCTGGTCACACTTAACGATTACACCCTGTATATGGGATAGGTGGGATGGGTGTATGCTATTATGCGCTGCTACACATCTTGTTCTAACAACCTCAACAAAACAGCTACAATACTGCATAAGAGCTAATACTTTGGTAAAGAGTGCATCACAAATATGGTGCGCGAGTATTCCAACTGTCTTCTGACATTTCAGTGCCTTACAGATGCATGGCTTGTATTCATCTATTCGCACCAATTGACATGAAAAAGAAACCCCAAGCACCTAAGTAAATGGCCGAAAGTCTTGGTGCTTTTTCGACCACCTAATCCAGGTCCAGCGGTCCCCTAGGTCCGCAAAAAGCGTTGCCATATCTCACCGACCAGCGCACACGGCGCTAATCGCACGAATATCTCATGTCGTCACGCCCCCGTCACGCCCCCGCCCCGCCCGCGCCACGCCGTGCTAACGCGACCTGCGAATAATTGCTACACTAATTATTTTGTAGGACACACGTTTATGGTGCAAAGCCGTGTTTGATAACAGGGCAATAAGGCTGAGATTGTGCGGCCATTACGAAGTTTAGCAGTAACAATGTTGTTATTGTGTTTTGAGCAACATTACTGTGTGGTAATCAGATGGCATGGAACGTCTTA
Source organism: Eudonia lacustrata (assembly GCA_947562085.1). NCBI lineage: Eukaryota > Metazoa > Arthropoda > Insecta > Lepidoptera > Crambidae > Eudonia > Eudonia lacustrata. The sequence continues at coordinate 63,947,304 of OX387339.1, read as the reverse complement.
TTTGCGGCGTTACAGCATAGTTTATGGGCAGATTACCTGGGGTACCCACTACCTATCTGAATAATTATAGGCTAGCATTACACGCGAGGATTTCGATTGCGAGCCGTACCATCCATTTCGTAATCCCTGCGCTGTGGAGGCGCGACCGACATTTCCGAATACTTAAATTATTCAGGGTATTAACGATAATTACGTTTTCGAATTGTTTATTATTTTTCCTCTTTTAGTTGGATTAAGTGAATTTTTGATTTGCATGATAATTTACCATTTCACAGCAGACTATGGATGGTTACTACAAGGCGATGATAACACCTGTGAGTCAACATGCTCATTTTTAACGATAATCCCAAAATTTTAGGTAATCCATAAACTAATTTAGGTGAAGGTTTTACTGTGCCAACCGCCAACTAATCGGATGTACTTAAAAAAAGTGTTCAAAAAATAGAGAAAACGAAGATATTAATACTAAATATCAGACTCAAGAGGAGACTTTAAAAAATACTCATATATGATGAATATGATGAATATGATAGTTTAAAGGTCATGGTAATAATCCCGATAGAAATTACTCTAATGTAATTGACCATGTTAGTATAAAAAAAAGTTATAATGTTACAGTTCTTCGTTAATTCCAATCAACTCGTTACGAAAAAGGCTCTAAAGACTATTCCTGGCAGCCCGAAAGATACCTCCGCGACGGAGAATGCTGCTAAGTCGTTGATTAAACCGCCGCATTTGTCCAATCACGACACCGATGTGCACTCTATCTTACATACGAGTATACAGACAAAAGATATATCCAGTAAAAGCTTTGCCATTCCTTAACTAACTTAAAAATAAAGAGAGAATTGAAAATAGTTTGTATTATTGCTAATTCTACGAGGTCTTACCCAAAGAAGAATTTATAAAAAAAGATGCAGAGGCTCTTCAGAGGTCAAGTTCGCACGATGCTAGGTGATGACGATCCATCCCCCATTTCCGTAGGCCGAAACGCCCTATCGGATCCCTCAGATCAACTATCACGTGACCTGGATTGCCTACTTGCGGCACAAGACATGCTGTCGCTTAGTTAAGTCAGCCGACATATCACTGCAGAATGAGCGCATTTCACTAAGAATCCTCAACTACTGAGGATGTTCTGGTGTATTTATTTACCTTTCGGTCCATTAGGTTTGTTGTATTGAAGCGTAAATACAGATCTAACACTAAGTAGATGAAGATTCATAAGCTTATAATCGTTTACAAAAATGAGCTCAGGGAAACATTTTTATTTATTATTTTTTGAAATATATTGCTTAATGTAAACAATAAACTATTTTGCGTACTTACTTATTGTTTGTTGGTATGTCCATCTTATTGTAGGGAAAAGCATGGTTTTGGCTTTTAATTCATTTAAATAATATCATCTACAACAGTAGGTACCTCCTTTCATTAACATAATAATTTGGAAGATTTGGACATTTTTCACCTCAATGCACGTAAATACAAGGAAAATGTCAAAGTTATTGGTCGTCACGTGAACCCCCTTTAGTATCTATAGTTTCACTGTAATTAATATTTTATTAGATTTTAGATTAATTAGATTAGTTTTATTAATGATTTAATAAGTCTACAACTGTGGCTGTCTGTAATTGAAAACTATACTTAGTTAAGGCTTATGTTTGTAACAGTATCATTGTTTTCGCTAGTATATGTTTTTGTTGAATAATAAATATATAAATAAATAAATAAACATATCTACATGAAGAGTAGCTCGCTCGTTTTTTTTTCTATACCTGGCTCAACAAATGACTCCACCTGATGTTAAGTGGAAACGGAGTCCAGACGCAAGGACAACTGGTGCAGCGTGAAAACAACGCAGCATCATCATTTGCGTAAACAGATGTATATTGTACTTCCTCGGCATATTGACCGTTGTAACGCTAGATACCAATAACACCAGATACAACTTGGTTTCTTGTTGAACGTTTTATGTCCCAACATCACTATCACTAATTCCTACGCGGTAAGCTTTCTTGAAGAAAAATACCGCTAAGTCACTGATTAAACCGTCACATCTGTCTGCGACGTGCGCGCCGTACAACGCCGATGCACACACTCCTTTAACCTCCTATAACCCGTGTAGGTATCTGCAGCCTTAGTGCGGCTTAATATGTCACAAATAAGATAGATTCTCAGCCAGACCTGATACAATTAACGAGCTACTTTCTTTGCCACAGGTTTGTAACTTTCGATTTTTTATCGGTTTCACTTCGGTGAGTGTGCAATGGAATTGTTCAATTTGATTCCTCCATCACCTTTCTATCACAGGACAACCAGACAAACTGCTCGACGCGATAGATAAACAGTAGAGATTCCACTCATGCGTACGAAGCGTTATGCGTCCACGTTTTTCCTGCGTACCGCAAAGCTGTGGAACTCCTTGCCTCAGTCTGTGTTTCCTATCAAATATAATATTGGGGTTATCGATACTTACTACTACTACTACTTTCTATAAATACTTAAATAAAGAAATAAATACTTTATAAATCTGTAGGCTCTGTGTGTATTTGCAATTTTTCTGACAAATTTTGGTATAAATATTCATTTTATGATTCACTGACACCAATTCTAAGACTTTTGAAATTTTTGTCTGTCTGTATGTCCACTTTTAACTCAAGAACGGCTTGACCGATCTTGATGAAAATTTATATGTAGTAAGAACATTCAATTATGCAAATAATAGGCAATATAAAAAAATAAAAAGTTTACGCTTAAAATTTGTATGCAGTAAGAACATGCGATTGTGAAAATGATAGGCTATAAAAAAATTATTCACAAGTTTACGCACAGCGAACCGGGCGAGTTTGAACTGGATTGGGATGGCTACCAACAGAGAGAGATGGCGTGCAAAGGGAGAGAGAGGCCTACACTCAGCATTGGATTGGGTTGAAGAAGAAGAAGCGGGCGAGTGACGGCTCTTGATGAAAATTTGTATGTAGTAAGAACATGAGATTGTGCAAATGATAGGCTTTTTATGATGTAGGTAAACCTAATATCTATTTTGATTAGCATTCATTGACTCATTATTTTCACACAGCGAAGCGGGCGGGTGACGGCTAGTTTACATATAATTTTACGCAAATATTGTTGCGAACAAATTACAATTTGAAAAAGACAAATGTTGAAAAATTTCATGAGCGGAATTCACCTATTCAGGTTCGAAAGTAAAAGTAGATAATGTTGATTAATTTCGGCGAGTTGGATTGAGCCACGATAGCATAGTTGGCAGTGCACCTGACCCGGCATGTCATGGGGTGCGGGTTCGAATCCCGCTCGTGGAATTTTTTCAACACTTTGTCTTTTTTTAAATAACACTGGAGTCTTCAAAACACGAATGAATAGGTAACTTCTAGGCAAGCATGTTACATCCTAGGACACATCACTTACCATAAGGTGAGACAGTAGTCAAATGCAAGCCTATCGAATTATAAAAAATAAAAGTAAAACATCTGGGTGCAAAGTGCAAGTATTGTTTGCCGTTAGATCCCGTTAGGGAAAACTAGAATTTATTTGGCATTGAAGAAGCTCCTCTTTTTCACAATCGAGGTGTGTTGCGAGTTAACCATCTAAATTCAGGTCAATAAAACTCGCACTAGGCACTCATATATAGGGTCTAACAATATCAATAAGCGAACGTTTAAGGGGAGCATCTATACATCACACTGAGCATGCTCACTAAATTTGGTCCAAAACTACAGGCTCGTTACCGAAATAATCAACAAAACATTATCATAATTCACCAACAAATATACCCTTTTTAAACCCCTACAGCTGTATTACACGCACACAAAGATAGCCGTGTGTGTATGAATGTCATACAATGGTTTTTCAACTATGTGCGTGTATCTGTACACTAGGTATCTTTTTATTGACGCTTGCGTGCGTGTTAGTGCGTGTAGATACAGCATGTTTCATGATGTGCATTATTTTAATTGATTTAGTTTGTAAAACATAACTTTAAAAAATCACTATAAAACTGGCCCATTTTTTGTTATTGCATTCAGAATGATGTATAGATACCGCACTTAAACGTTCGCTTATTGTTTTTGTTAGACCCTGTATAATTAATTTTTAAGTAATTTTCGTTGCTAAAAGTTTATAACTATCTGAAGTGAAGTGTGCAATTAGCGTGAAAGAAAGCGTCAAAATAAAATACAGAGGCATCATCATCATCATCATCTCAGCCAAAAGACGTCCACTGCTGGACAAAGGCCTACCCCAAGGATCTCCACAACGACCTGTTTTGTGCTGCTCGCATTCAGCGGCTTCCCGCGAATGAAAAAAATCAAAGAATCAATTTCTTATTTATTTACTAGCTTTAAACTTGATTAAAACGCTTGCGTAACGACTGTTTATCACTGATGCTACTTATAATTATGCTAATAGCTACCCTAATTTGCCTTACAGGTTACCTGAAACGTTAACATTTTAAAGGCACAGGGGGTAACCACGAGCTCTTATAGCAGTACTATTGCAGTCTGTTGTGAGAACGAGACGCGTGTAGCGGCGTTATTTCCAACTGCAATAATGCTGCTATAAGAGCTCATAGTCTGGGTCCTTAATATACTTCAAAAGGTAGCGATCACACTTGTGTGTGAACTGTGTTATTTCGTTGAATTGAAGATATTACAGCGTCGCTTTCACCAGCTTATTGCTTGTGGTATTCACACTCATCATCATCATCATCATCTCAACCAAAAGACATCCACTGCTGGACAAAGGCCTCCCCCAAGGATCTCCACAACGACTGGTTTTGTGCTGCTCGCATCCAGCGACTTCCCGCGACCTTCTCCAGATTGTCGGTCCACCTTGTTAGAGGCCTGCCACTCCAAGACTATCCCGCCCCAATGTGCCCTGCCTACTGCCACTTGAGCTTAGCAACTCTTCGGGCTATGTCGATTACCTTTGTTCTTCTGCGGATCTCTCAATTTTCTGATTCGATCACGTAGAGAAACCCAGAGCATAGCCCTCTCCATTGCTTTTTGAGTGACCTTGAGCCTTTTTATGAGGCCCATAGTGAGCGACCACGTCTCAGTCCCGTATGTCATCACTGGCAACACACACTGGTCAAAGACTTTCGTCTTGAGGCACTGCAGTATTCACACTACTCTACCCATTTTAACTATTTATTCACTTATCGGATTGACTAGTAAGTATTCACTTACCAAAACCGTTACCATAGAAACCGATCGTTATAAAAATGGTACGCGGTTGTAATTAGCTCCGTATTGCCAGTGATTCCTTCCGACTTGGATAAGTCCTTGTAAAGTGTATGGTATCATATAACGAATACATGTAGAGCTAAGTGCTTTCAGAGCGGGCTAACCTATATTTATGAATGTAGTGCAGCAGTCTGACATATAAAGCTATTGTGAGATTTGTTGCGAACTGTTAGACTGAGACTCAGTCAAATCTTTTTTTTTTTAACACTTTTATTTATAGAAATTTGAACAGAGGAGATTGTATTTAATAAAAATAGGATGTGTTCGACTTAAAGGTTTATAGGCGAGACTGACTGCCCGCGCCGGTCGTGGGCGCTACCTCGACTAAAAAGCTTAGTCAGCTATTATACAAGGGTTGCTGCAAGGGGGCTTACTCTTGCACTATTACATACGGTTACAATATATAACAGAACGCAATATATTACGATTTTGGAACCGGTAACTAAGTTTCAAGCTGTGATATCAATTACGATTGCTCCATTATTATTTTATTCAAAGTCACTGGTAACTTATTTTTAATACCGCAAATTCTCGAACGTTTTGTATGTTAATTATCAAATTGTAAATATTGCGAACAATATTATATTTCATAGTGTACTTCATGTCCCTTTTAATTTCAAGATCATCGGTGAGATTCAAAAATCGCTCCCCAGCTTCGATCAATTATGTAGGAAAAACAGTAGGCGACCAGTAGGAGACGGTAGTTTGGGGCCACGGAGTCATGATGACGTGTGGCAATGACAGGTACAGATATTTTGCAACCTTATCTCTATCTCTAATCTTTATATTAAAGTTTTAAGGTTCACAGTAAGCTGAAGTTGTTGATGCTATCCAATGCTTTTTTTCAGATTTTGTTATTTGAAATTTAAATGTATAGTTAAGAAATACAAAAATTCTAAATTCAAAATCATTTAATCAGTTTAGGCTATTTAGCTCTTGTGAATGTCGATAAGCCATCGGTTCGTAAGTCTACTCTGGGCGGGAGATCTTGTACTGAGAAGAACCGGCAAGAAACTCTGCAATGTCCAGCTCTTTTCTCCCTTACAGCGTCAAAAATATATGAGCCAACAGGACCTACTCTCGATATGTATCTTTGTTTCGGATCCCCTATCTAGTAAATAAATTGATAGAAGCTTGTAATATTTGTTATTGATTCATTTGACGACTATTAGATTATAAATATAATCTAAGTTGACTGTTGGTGTTGTTGTTTACATCTACGGTATCGGATTTATTAAGTTTTGTTTGAGTTAACATCCCCCGTAGAGAACAGAAATAGCCTGCCATAAATGTAAGTATATTTCCGAATTGTAATTTAGTTGCGATTAAATATGCACAAAATTTACATAATTATTCATTAATATACGTATGTATATACGTAGCTTAGCCAACCTTATGTTGAAAACGTACCTAGCTGGTAACATTAAATTAGGCTCCTCTGACTTGCAAAGTAAGAGCACAGCGTAGAGACTTGGCTCCCGCCCACGACCGACTTTTTCTAGGACCGATAATCGGACCGACTTTTTCGCGGAGGTTTTTGGAACGAAGTTCCTTATCGCGCGTTGTGAAAGGGGGCTAGACGGAAAAAATTCTTACGAAAAGTTGTCACGACACTTTTTGCTATAGTAAGCTATTGTAAGCTGTGCGGCGTCGCAAGTTTCTCTGTCTGTCTCTCTCTCTCTTATAGAAAGCAAGCCAGATATTTTCATTTCTATTTCGCATTGAACAGTGTGGTGTCGCGACGATTATTTTTGTTGAGTGTATACAGGTTTTTTGTAAATAATAAATAATAAAAAATAATAATAATAATGAATCCTGACAAAAAAAAATTAAAAAAAAAAAAAAAATTACAATTCCTTCACTAATTAATCGAAAGGAACTTCGTTCCATCCGGGTGTCCCTTGACACCTCTCAAGTTTTTGTACTGATTTTATGCCCGACTTTTGTAGGACGTGTGCGTTGCAACATAGAATTCTATACGTTTCATTTTCACCAACTAAAGAAAACTAAAAATTATCGGACGTGGGCGAGGGGCACTTAAGAAAGGAAGAGGTAAGATAGACTGGGGTAAGAGTAAATAATCTATTTGCACTTGCAAATGTCAAATATTTTTTATAATTGCCTCGTTGATTTTAATTGAGAGGGTAAAAAAAAGGGGGCGAGGGTCAATACAATACATTGTACAAAATGGATATAAGTAATATAAACCTATAAACCTGAACAACTTAAAATTGACAAAAGCAAAGACATTAATTTTTTCCAAACTTTGCCGGCAGCTGTGAATAACCACAATAATAAAACTTAATTTATTATTAGGTTCTATTTTACATAGCACCCTGAACGCTATTGCTGAGAGGCTGGACTGGGTCAGTCCAGCCTCAGTCAATCTAGAAACACTGGATTAACTCAGTTACAGGTTGTGTACTAACAATATTATCATATTTTTTAGGTAAATTGTTACTAACTAAAATATAGATTGTAATTGATTTTCATCTGAAATTAAATAAATAAATTGTACGTATATATAAATAAGAGGGTACTAAATTGAAATAAAATATTCATGAAATTATATTCTAACTGAAAAGGCCCTGAGGGATCAAGCTGTCATCTCTCTATTTTTCTTTGACAGCGACCGAGTAAATTAGGTGATGAGAGAACTAAAGAATTGACTAACATTTTCTATTAAAATAAACTAATAAATCTTGACTGATTATTTCTGATGAATGTAAAAAATAGCTAATTCATATATTATCATGTTGTTAAAACAATTGGAAATTATTGGGCATTTAACTACATTAAAGGATTTACTTGTTCTTACCAAATGTCGACATCATTTCTACGGAGTCTCAAGCCAGACCGGCAACGTTTCCTTGAAACGTTTCCCTTTCTAAGGTTTCTGCGTTACCGTGATTCTAACTTTTCTGAGAACTTTATCTATTTTTGTTACTGGGGCGTCATCATACTACGTCTTAAGTGAATAGTATTCTCTGATGTTATATCCTCAAAATGAACATGATTAATGTACGAAATCAACGCTGCTTACGCAATGCTAACTGCTAACACATTGCGCACTGCCATGCCGTAACATTGTACTATACTTCAAAATTTTACAATTTTATACGAATATGTCATGAAAAGCGATTCGCTCATAAACACTGAAGAATATAAATAAATATTAGGCCACATCACATACATTGTGCTGATCCCAAGGTAGCTAAATCACCTACTCGTTTTTATGGAAATCAGAAACAACGACGGTACCACAACCACCCAAACCCGAAACAATATCGAAAAGATCGCTTTCGACATTGACCCGACCGGGAATCGAACCCTGGACCTCAGAGTTAGCACCGCCTAAAGGCCGGCGTGCAAGCCACTCGGCTACGGACTTCGTCAATATCAAACTACAACCCACTATGCTGGCCTATTACGCGTTAGTTGGTTTTCACGAATGCCATTAAATAACAACAACCGAGACTGACGGCTTGACGTACTTTCCAAAGCACAGGGGAACTCATGATATTGATCACCTATCCTTTACTTCACCAGCTCTTATAATGTCCCCACTGCTGGGGCACGAGCTTTCCTTAAGGATGGATAGTGAGAACGGGTCCTAAACCACCACGTCCGCCTAGTGCGGATTAGTATAACGATAGCTAATACAGCCGGGACCAACGGCTTTACGTGCCTTCCGAAGCACGGAGGAGTTTTTAAGATAGTTACTTTCCTTTATTAATGCAAACCGGGCGCGTTAACCACTGCGCCTAGTTCCTCATCCATCGATCACCTATCTGTTGACCCGCTTTTCCGAAAGTCACCTCACTTGCAAGGTCGCAACTTGAACGCGTAAGCTGATGCGCCAAAGCCCCTCCTCCTCTCCTCTTAAAATATTAAGTATAAATAGTATTTATCTTTAGCAGGCATTTACATCACAAATACCTAAATTCAATTAGTTCCATTACACTGACAAAGTTCAGAATCTAATAAGCTAGGGTGGCCGTCCGCCCGCCGAGTGGCCTGCCCGGACTCAGTGACCCTTCAAATAATCCCTGCGTACGCTCAACACATAAATAACACGCCAGTGACGTTATTAAGCCGTCAAATTGAAACCAATGACACTTTTATTTAAACAGCTTTTGCTAAATTAATTTACACCCCGCGTGGTTGTTCACTCCGATGACTTGTCAAGGATAAAGTACAACGTTCGTTATTTATGTTTTTGTTACAATCGTGTTGGCTCAAATGAAACACTTATATTTACATTCATTTTCATTATAATTTAATTCTGGTTTTTCGAACGTTTTTCGAGGTCCCTGGTCACAGCGAGACAAAGGCGTTAGCTGTCTCACAATTAATTTGTAACTTACTTACTAACGTCAGCTATTTAAATGAGCTCACAGTATCTTTCAGAGAAGCTCGATGGCGCAGTGGTTTAAGCGCTCGGTCTGCGATTGTTAAGGTTATGAAACTTTCACAAAGACCGATCATCAGGTGGGTGTCCAAAAAATATATCATCTCGAGCTACTCCGTGCTTTGGAAGGCACATAAACCCAAACCTTTTAGGAGATATCGAGCATTACCACACACGCTGACATAATGCAAATCGCCTTTCATCGTCTAACGTGAATTCCTAAGCACCCATTTATCATCCATCCTCTTTTTTTAGAAAAGAAATTGATATTAGCTTGCGATGGCCTAAACTGCGTAACCATACTTTTTGTAGGCGACAAGAACTTCATAGGGTTCCTGATCGAATCATCTTCTAGAGGGAATGGCTGATGCTAAAAAGGGACACGCTGGCGGGCGTTCACGCGCGCTGGTGTGCCGCACCCCACAGATTCTCCGAGTCGTTAGGATCGGATTGAGATCAGCCATCCCGACATTGCAAAAGTTGCCTGACATGCATCCGTTGTGCCAACGTGCTTTTCTAACTGAATAAGGTAAGTAATTGATATCATGCATAACACATCACTTTAGCACAAAGGCCCGTAAAAGACGATGCTCAAGTACATAGAGCCGCTGGTATATCATTGAAATGTGATGCTTGTTATCGGGAAGCCAGCCTTAGGTAACAATGTACATAACTGTCAGACTCGTTGCGAACAAAGTTGCTAAGAGTTTTACAGCCATGTTGTCAACACATGTTTTAACCGCCTCTTTGGTCTAGTGGTTAGAGCACAGGTTTAGACCCAGAGGTCCGGATTCGATTTCCATGTTTGTGTACTCGGTTTGGTTGGTGGTAGGGCTTGTTTGTCCGCCTGACTAGCTACCAACATCTCTGAATATGTCGCCATAATATTAATGTTTGTAGCATTGTTGAGTTCCGGCAGCTAGAGATAAGATAACCAATGCTTCACTAGTTGAGGATCCCGGATGAAGTGCACTTTCGTCATTGGGCTTATCATTACTTAACATTAATTTTTAACGAGTGCTGTTCCATATTTTTTTAAATTTAAATTGGACCGAAATAAGTAGAAATTTTTGCTTAACGATATTAATACAAAATTAAGTTGTATACCTACTCGTACATGTTAAACAAAATTTATGAGCCGTTGTTTGGCGAAGCTGGCAATATGTAATTTTCTAATTAAAGATATGCTATCGTTATTTTAATTTAAGTCTCTAAGCCCCGGCGCAAAATTAAAAAGCACTCTTATGCTCTCGTGATTTATAGGGCCCTATTAAATAACGATACCTACTCTTTTGGTTTAAAGTCAAAGTCAAAGTCAAATATTCTTTATTCAAATAAACTTTAGAAAAGTGCTTTTGAATCGTCCATAATTTTTTTACCTACTACCCATTCAGGACGTCTATTTTTAGCTGTGGAGAAGAATGGGCGCAAGAAACTCCAAAATAAGCTCCTTAATAAGCAAATCTGATTATATCTGTAGGCTGTAAGGTAAAGCAACCAAAGAGTACCCACTACCAATGAGTACTTATAAGATTGGCAGACTACTTTATTTATTCACACACATATTTATTCATAATATTTCATAAGTATATAAACATATTTTTTGTCTTTGCTGTTGACCTTTTTTTTTGCTTGCAGTTGTCACCTTTAATTATGTTTACATTAAAATGCCTTTTATATTTTATAGAGTGTGAGTGTGACCTTGTTTTAATGTAACCTTGTTAATCTTGTTGGCCTATTCATGTTTACGTTTAATTTTAAGAATGCAGTTGCGCTGCGCTTAGATTAAATAAGTTAATATTAAGCTTTTTTATTAATCTCATTGTTAATTAACTTTATTGTTTTTACGGGAATAAATGTCTTTAAACCTAATAAATAAATATCGCACATAGAGATCGTGCCATAGCTCACCACGCTGACCCCATGCGAATTTGCGTTTACGAACTTCCTTCTAACGACAACACCAGGGACTAACGGCTTATCGTGCCTTCTGGGCCACGGAGGAGCACAAGGTATTTTGTCAACTTTTTCAGGCTATCTGGCTTTACAAAAGTTATAGGTAATTTGCAATATCACAATCCTAACGCGCGAGACTGTCTTAGCTCGGATACAGAATGTTCTAAGATGAGTTTACCAAAGTGTACATGCGGTCGACCTAGCAATGGCAACTAGTATTTTGAAGACTGCGTTTGAAGTGGCCGGCCCTACTACTGTAATCTCCATGATGTGCCGAGTTGGTATCGAGTTACACGTGTATCGCGCGCAACCCGTTCATTAGCCGCGGGCGAGTTACGGGCCGCCCCTAATTGTGTCACTTCGTGCGTGAAAGGGACCACTTAGTTACCAGGGTAGCGGCCCCAACTATTGGATACCCCCTTTTTATGTATGAGTTTTTACACTGTCACTTGATAGATGATAGATATATAGATGGATAGAAGCTAGATATCTAGATAAAATGTTTATTTGGTACTTCACTACACACAATCATAACATAATTATGCAAAATTAGTTTTTAAGTATATATAAAAAAACAAAGAATAAAATTTAAGATAAAACAATAAGATACTAGAACCTACTGCACACAATAAAATAAAAACGCACACAATTTAAATACTTTAGTACTTTAGAGCACCACACTTCCAGTTGGCTCTCATATGTACTAAATACATAGTTACTAAGGCATTTGTAATTATTATTACGTAAATATGATGTTACCTTCAATAAACAATGCTTACTCTAAACTTTAGACAACACACAGGCTGTTTGATTCATCATCTGAGATGAATCAAACAGCCTGTGTGTGTCGCTAGGAGCTTAAATACAAATAATAATAATTATGTTTAATAATGCCTTAAATGCCTTTGCCAACCCGCACTGGGAAATATAGGGATATAGGGAAGGCTCGTGCCCCAGCAGTGGGGACGTATGAGCTGGAGATGATAATGTCTTTGGGTGTATGATAAATATATCACAATTGCATGGGCCTTGAATATAATCATTCTTCGTCAGCACGGATACTTAAAGACGGTAGAAGTCATAGAAATAAACGGATAATTAATTATATTATTTAAACACGCACACGGGATAAAATGGGACCTTTACATAAGAGCACCGGTACATGAATGGACGTACCATGTTCAATCAAATATACAACAACTAGGTTTTATAAACATCTTTCTCTTGAATAGTTGATACTTTTCTCAGTGAATTGGAATATTGAAGGTAAACGATTGCTTCGTGTAAGTTATTTTTTTACTGCTAAAACAAAAAAAAATGAACGAGCCTCACAGTAGTCGCATTGTAGTCGCATTGCAGATTTGCGCGATGCTCAAAAGAGGTTAAAATTACGCTCTTTCGAGCGTACTGTACATCACTCTACTCGTGCAGTTTGTGGGCTGATTACACTCAGAAAAATTACAATGCTCTCCGTGTCCAGTACAATAACGCCTTCAGGGCGGTGGTGGGGCTGTCCCGATACTGCAGTGCCTCAGGCATGTTCGCGGAGGCGCGCACGGACTGCTTTCATGCGACTATGCGCAAGCGCGCCGCGTCCATTGTGCAAAGAGTGCGGGCCAGCTCCAACACCGTCCTGGAGATGATTGCGGGAAGGCTGGATTGCCCTTTTATCCGCCATTGTTCCGGTAGGCATGTTGCCGTCCCGGTGCATGTTGCGGTACCGGAGAGACGGTATTGACAGTCGCTCAAACCTGTGTTGTCTAAATGTTTTTTTTTTTATTTTATGTTTTTTAAATATTTTATTTATGTTTTCCATGACATTTTATTAATTTTTGTTTTATTTGATTTATTTGGATAATAATTTTAAATTCATTCATATTTTTAATCTCCATGACATTTTATTAATTTCAATTTAATTTAATTTAGTTTTATTTTATTTTATTTTAGTTTTTAAATTGTAATTTTTAATTTTGATTTTATTCTGGTTTTTATTTTATTTTGTTTTGTGATGTTTTGTTGTAATTTTTATTGTAATCTGTATGGGTGTAAGCTGCCTGAATAAATAATCTTATTATTATCTCTCTATTTATTTTTTTACATATTAATTTACATTTTTAAATATTTTCTAAAAAATAAAACAAACATTTAAAAATATAAAAAATAGGGGTCCACCGACATCGGGACCAGAGTCCAAACTACTGGTGATTAGGGCTCCAGAGACAGGAACCTCCTCACAATGCGTGCCGTATCGAGGAGAACTGCCTTCTGAATCAGGCCCTTGATCCAGCCGCCTAACGAGAGCCTCATGAGATGTTGATCGAGGCTCTTGGCCATCAGGTCGTTCGCCGTAACAACAATCGGCACGATGACAGCCGAGTCCACATTCCACATGTCGACAACCTCATGTGCTAAGTCGAGATATTTGATTTGTTTCTCTTTCTCAGCTTTCACGAGGTTCTCGTCATGGGGAATGGTGATATCGACAATCATCGTGCGGCGCGCTAATCGATCTATCACCACAATGTCTGGCTTATTAGCTACAATAGTCCTGTCGGTGATGATAGATCGATCCCAGTACAACGTGACATGATCATTTTCGAGAACTGGGTCGGGCACATACTTGTAGTACGGTACCTCAGAATCCACAAGTTTGTATTTCAAAGCAAGTTGCTGGTGTATAATCCTGGCCACTTGATTATGCCTGTGCAAGTACTCACCGTTAGCCAGACGAGAACAGCCAGAAATAATATGTCTGATAGACTCACCCGGACGGTGACATGCCCGACATATGTCAACCGTCCCGTCCTTCATATTATTATTATACTCTTTATTCATTTTTTTCCTTAAAACTAGATTTTTACAATATTTTAATATAAAAGCAATAAAACATTATAAAAACCTAATCCTAGAGTACCGCCAGCAGCGAGGCAGGGCCCAAACTACCGGTGGTCAGGGCTGCAGAGTGAGGAACCTCCTGACAATACGTGCCGTGTCAAGGAGTACTGCCTTCTGAATCTGACCCTTGACCCAACCTTTCAGCGAGAGCCTCTCAAGGTGTTGATCGAGGCTCTTGGCTAAAAGACCGTTTGCCGAAACGACTATCGGTACAATAATGGTTGAATCCACATCCCACATGGCGGTAACCTCGTGAGCCAAGTCAAGGTACTTACTGAGCTTGTCCTTCTCGGCTTTCACGAGGTTCTCATCATGAGGTATGGTGATATCAACCAGTATTGCCCGGCGCTGGGATCGGTCGACCACCACGATATCAGGCTTATTGGCGACAATAGTCCTGTCCGTAATGATAGAGCGATCCCAGTAGAGCGTTGCATGACCATTTTCGAGTACTGGCGCAGGTGCGTACTTATAGTACGGCACCTCCGATTCAACAAGGCTATATCCAAGAGCTAGTTGCTGGTGAATTATTCTGGCTACTTGGTTGTGTCTGTGCAAATACTCTCCGTTAGCAAGATGAGAACAACCAGAAATAATATGTCGGAGTGATTCTCCAGGACGGCGGCATGCCCGACAGATGTCGACCGTACCGTCCCTCATAATATATTTCCGGTAGTTATTCGTCTTGATCAGTTTCCCCAAAGATATTATTATTATTGTGTAACATTTGACATCTCACTTTGGTAATAAGCAATTTTAACATTATTTTCTGAATATTATCAATGATCTGCACATTATTGAGACATATCATCAGTCAATATTTATCAATATAGTTTAAAAGTACAATTTATGCCTTGCCACCTAAAGCAAGTATTTTTGGGTCAGGTTTTTCTGGTTGCTAAACCATAGTCATAGTGATTGGTGTTACTATTTGTTTAGTTTTCCTGTTGTTTTTAAATTTATTTATTTTTTTCGCTACGCTATCAGCTAATTTATCCATTTTAGCATTTGGTATTAATGTAATGCGTGTGCGGCATGCATGTATGGTGCAGTTGTAATCATAAGTCAACATTTGTTACTGCATGCTAGGTGTACTTATAGGTGTAAACAACTAAAAATATATAGGTAAGACGAGTTAAATATAATATAAGTAAAGTATTTTTAGAGATTTAAAGATTTTAATTTCTTTACCATAAACCATCACACTCCTTTAAAGAACATTATCAAATATTGTATATTTAAATATATGTGCATAATGTATTATAATAACATAGATGCTGCTACTGATTTTATTTTGCAAGTAAGTATTTGTATTAGCATAAAATTATAATTAGATGGTTGTGTTCCTGATGTATGCTATAATTTTTTCTTTTTATAAAGACATAAATCTGTTTTTCCAAAAAAAATGTGGATAACTGTTATTGGCTTCCTTATGATTAGACATATGTGTAAAACATTTAGTATATAAGCTGTTGTTATCCCGAATAAAAGAAATAATAAATAAATAAAAGTCACACACACGGAATGGTTGAAATCTATACTACAATTTAAAATAGAATATAGTATTAACAATGACGTATATTTTTTAACAAACCTTAAAGAGAATGCAGTAAATACTCATTAGAAGACATTTGCCATATCAAAATGATGATACAATATGTCACTTATAGTAGTTTATGCAACTGTCATATAATGAAGGGTATTAAAACACGAGTGTGAGTTTATGAAACGAGCGCAGCGAGTTTCATAATAGTAACGAGTGTTTTAATACCCGTGTTATATGCAGTTGCATACACTACTTTATCTTCACTAATGCAATTAGTCAAACAACAAGAGTAAAAGCTGACAATAGTTTATTTATAATAATTGTTCAAATTTTGGATGGTACAATTTTGAAAGTTAATGTTAATTATTGATCCAGCAGCTGTAGCGGTCGCGGGGCAAGCAGTAGAGCTCGTAGACGGAGTTGGAATATTTATAATTACTTCATTCGTCTTGTTTTCTATACTGTCCAAGATCGTATTTGAGACTTGAATTTTATTCATTAAAGACTCATCAATGTAGCTTTCAGCCACAGTAGAAGACTTTCACCCCCCGTGTCGTTTTAGTGCGGTCAAATCACCACCGCTATCTATGAGAAGGGTCGCCGAGGTGCGCCGGAAGCAATGCCCCGTGTACAACGCTGGGTTAGGCAGATTCAAAAAACTTGCGATAGTTTTTCCCAGAGCACCAAATTTATTAATACCAGTTCTTTGATCGACGCACTTCCCCGATCTATAGCTCAAGAAAAAGGCAGGGTTTCGACAGGGGGTGGGTCGAAGTTCCACGTATTTTTTACATACGGCATAGCAGTTGCCCGTCACAACGAAAGAACGATCTATTTTCGTTTTTGTTTTCGAAACTTTCACCATGATTGTACTGTCGTCTATGTTAGAGACTTCATCGAACTGGATGTTGTATAGCTCTTGCCTTCGGCATGCCCCCATTATGCCGAAGATTAGTGCAACCTGTAACAATAAACGATATAATAAGCTTGAGGTACATAGCCAAGGCAAAAACTATGATTTATGAAGTAGTAAAGTGTAGGTACCTACTACCTAATTTATACACAAAGCGCTTAAACGGAGTGTCTAGATAACTTGCGTGTGTAGTACGTAAGTACTAGGTAGATTAAATAACAGAACTAAAATACACTTACCTTTTCAAAAAGATACAAAATATCTGGTGAATCTTTCAGGAACATCTTTATTTGACCTGATGTAAACGTCAAGGACTTTTTTCCTTGTGTCCTTCTGAACTGCGTTTCAGGAACGCTATGACTTTTGAATACTTCGTGATATCAATATTGTTGTAGATACTCAGTGTGGACTTGAGCATAGAATATTTAGCCCACATAGAAGATGGCTTGAATTTGTCGGAGAGGTCTTTGAGATACACAAGAATGACATTTTCAGAAAATGATGTAGTTTTCTTTTCGATCTTCCATGCCAAAAAGTTATTATATTCTTTTTCATATAATTTTCTAGATTTTTCTGGCAAAAGATTGTGAGTTACTTTTGTTGCCAATTCTAGAATATCCGGAGGCGTACAAATATCATCGTCGCTGTCCATTTTTAACTTTTAATTTGTATTTTAAAAACAAAACACATTGCGAAACATTAAATTCACGCGTACGTGTATTGTCACAGTGAACTTGCCGCCATTAAAATCTAACCAATGAGAGCGCAGCTGCGCGCGCAGAGCCAATCAGGAGCGAGCGCGCGCTGTTCTTTTTTTATTTAATTGGCACAAGATCTTACCAAAGAGTTTTGTGTATGTAAGTTTAGTAGTTTTGACGAAGTTTTCACGTATAACCCAACTGTTTTCAAAAGCCAGCCTAATATCAAAATTTTATACAACTTGTATGAGGATTTTGACATAAGGCTCGCCAGGTTAATTGGTCGCGTTTTATTGATGTTATAATGAGATTTTACGATATCGATGTGGATATTATACCATCATGTAAAATTGCTTAAATTGAGTGTTTTGTTGTCTGCGCTATAACAGTAGTAATTATAAGTCAAGTATTGGAAACATAAGTAGAATGTTACAACATTAGTGTAGATAAAAATAATAATATGTCTTGTTCTTATTATCGATTTTAAATTTGCGCGCGCTTCCGACTCCGTATATTTTTTTAAAAATCATAAGGAGAATGCAGTAAATACTCATTAGAATACATAAAATATGTCACACTGTTATCCTATCCTGCCGCGCAAGTTTCGTGAAAACAGATCGTAATGTCAGCAACTCAAATATCACAATCACAAACACAGAAAGTTGTACTTACTGCGTTCATAACTGTGCGGCAGTATCACACTGTTACGATCAGATTTCTACGAAATCACTCCCACAAATTATTGTACTTATAGAAGGGGAGCCGATCTCACTGTTACGGATCACACTGTTACGACCCTACTTCCGTTCCTTTTCTACGATTTCACTCCCACAAATTGTATATACTATATAAGGCAAGCGTAAAGATCCAGCACATCAAAAACTTTATGAAAACCGATCTCAAGCGCCCACCAGTCACTCATTCTACAGGTAGCATAAATAATTATACATTAATCTTTGTATAGTCGACTATGAAATTGCTTTATCACTTTTGACAAAACTTCCATTACAATAAAATTTCGCTAAGGCTCATTGTCAATGATGGCAACGTATCTGTCACTTGGTCTTTTAAACAAAAATAGGACTTGTTGTTTTATTATATGCAAACAAAATTCACTTCTAAGGTGGTAAAGCAATTTCATTGTCGACTATACCTAGCACTCAAGGACAGCTTTTTGGGAAAGAGAACAAAAATGGATTTGATTTTGTCCATTTTAGCAACAAATGTGAAACAAATCCCGTTCGAGCTCAGACGGAGCACAGATTACTATCGAGAATGTTTGGTAAGGATTCCGAGCTGACCTAGCCAACCGTATCCTGTGCCTTATGTGAACAGATGGAGTCATCAGACCCTGGCCTAGTCCCAATTATTTCAAGGGCAACATTGCAAATTCTTTCTAGCTTAAACTATACTTTGTTTCAGTTTTGTAGAAGCTTTAGATATGGGGTAATGTAGTAAAATTTATATAGTGCAATGGTTTGAAGCAACACAAAGTCCCAGAAGCACTCTGTTTCTCTCAATGCAGTATTTTATAGCAAAAAGGCCAGCATTAATCTCGATACACTATAAAAGTAGCTGAAATAAACAACACGAGACGTTTTTCAAGTTGTTATTTTATAAATAGAAGAGTTATCTTATGGATAAGGATTACAAAATAGGCATAAACAGTTAATTACGTAAGTAAACTTAAAATAAACTCAAAACACATAATATTATTATACACATTGCCAGTTCCGCCCGCCCATCTTCAAAGATTAAGATAATCTTCTCTAAACAGAGCTGAGGACGTAATGAAATGGATTTATTTATCTTATTTACTTTGTCTAATTAACTTTTCGAATCAGTATTTATATAACAACGTTATACATAATTTGGCACAAGCATTAATTCAATTAATTACCTACCATAATTAAATAGAAACATTTATCACAAAAAGTGTCAGGAATGTAAGGCAAAATTTATAAGTATGTAAAAGTTTTGATTTCCTACATCAGCCTATAAATGTCCCACAGTTGGGCTCAAACCTTTCCACATGAACAATGCTTGGGGAGATCGGGCCATAACCCACCGCGCTGGCCCAATTATCGAGTCATTTTTGTTTGGTCACCCATCCGGTGACCCGGCACTGCGTAAGTTGCTTAGCATGCAAGATAGCAATCCAAACACACTAGTTTCTGCGTCGCTCAGCTCTTCAATTCGATTCCCAAAGCGCTTACTAAAATTATAATGTATAAAATTTAGAATCCTTTTGATGACTGAGTTTGAAAGCAAATATGTATTGAAAGTGTCTTGGTTTCGTTTACTGTTTATACAATATTGTGTCTTATCTTAGGAGAATATTATTCCCAGAGATATAAATTGGCTAATGATTTTAAGAAATCTGAAATATTTTTTCAAGTAGCTGAATAATAAACTTGCTTTCAATAGAGCCGGCGACGTTTTGTTCATTTTAACGGTAGTGAATATTATGATTCCAAATGCCGTTTCCAGGATAAACTCCAAAAGCAGCAGGACAGCGAGGTTCCTATATTTTCCAGGCAGCTAAGAAATATCTCGACATAAAAGATTATTGTAGAAAAAGCTTGAACCACGATGATGACGTAGTGACTGTGCAGATAGAAGACGAACCAATGCAAAAGCTTACCCCTGATGCCTCGAATGCTTATACGCCAGTCGTCAACGCAGCATCCCTTCAAAGAGTTTTGATGATGAAGACAGCTTTTTGTAACGGTTGTATTTCAAATAAAATAACTATTAAAAGGCGGACCACCTACTGCCTTGGAATAAAAGATGACGAATGAATGTGAAGAATGCTGAATAAAAGTTTGAAGACGTTTTCAAAGTCGATTTGATGATTGTTTACTTGCAAACTTTTTAGTAAGTAAAAGAGGAATTAAAGTGTTGTCTACCAAAACGTGCTGTTTCTAACATAACATACTGGTCACCTGTCAACTACGCCAGCGGCACCAGCCGAGATAATGAGCTTCTAGGACTGAATTAAAATTGTCTCAAGTAAAGTCCGTCTCTGAATTCATTCCGCGGAATTTTTATGTGTTCTGTGACGAATTAATTTTTGCGCCCCCCCCCCCCCCCCTCGTCCCTGCCCTGTGCCCTCTTTAATTAAGTAGAGTGCATTTTACAAGCTTTTAGTTTTTGCGTTTCCACTGTTGCATATTTCGCTCAAGGAAGTATATTTGCGTTTAATATTACTTAGTTAGGTTATAAAACATTTTGTTTGCAGAATTATATTGTGATGAGGTAAATTTACGGCATGAGATTAGATTATGTCAGTTTGTTTTAAGACATTTTTTTAAAGGTTAGTCGTGAACTTTTACATTTTGTTTCAGGTCTTGATTTTGCTATTTTAAAACGTCAGCATTCGTGTTGTTGATTGAAATAGCCTTTTTTTATATACCAAAAGTCTAAATAAAGTAACTAACATGTATTACCTATAGGATAACCTATAATAACATTTGTAAGTGGTAATCTCATATCAGAGGCCGAGATTAACTTCAGCTTGTAAAGCCAGCATAGCAGAGTTTATAAGTAAATATTGATTTGTATATTAAATATAGTATAAAGTGGGGATATTTGTCGAATAGCACATGTTTTGCTAAACATATAGCGTGTTTTTTATTCATGTACAGTTATTGAAGTTTTATTTTGAACAAACGATAATTCATAAAAGTTATCCTGATATAATTTCCCTACCAAGATGTAGGCTACGCCTGACTTGGTGTCTCTAAGTGCGGTTACAAATCCAGTCTGTAGAAACATGCGTAGTAACAATTCATAATTTCAAAATAATAATATTTTTGATATTTTAATTTTTGAATTCACGATTTAGTTAAAAGGTAAAATATTACTAGAACCTTAGATGAATGACTGCGGTCGACGCGCAGCGAGACCAATCATTCATTTAAGACTAGAACAATTACCTGTAGCTCAGCGGTCAGAGCATCAGATCGGTTATCCAAGGGTCGTGGTTCGATTCCCAATCGAGATGTCTTCTAGTAAAATATTTTATATTTTTATCAAGGTAAAATATCATCAAATAATTAGGTAAGAACCTTATAATAAATCCAGACACACATAACACAATTATACAAATAATATTAATACGTGAAGCAAAAACTTTGTTCCCCTTTTCACGAAAAATTCGCACACTTATAGTTTATATAGAGAGGTTATCCGATGTTAATATTTTTTTTAATTATGCATAAAAATACATTAAATCAATAAAACAAACATTACACACACCACCATGTATTTGACACACACGTATATAATATACTCTTTTCAAAAATTTCAAAAATTGAACTCAACTTTCAAACTCTCATTCTATCTTTTTTAATTTTTCATTAATTAGGATACAATCCGTGCAGCCTTAATAAAATTACGGTCGTATTTCAACCACTGCGTGACCACTAGTACAAATAACTTTAGCTATACTCGTAGGTTGATGATAATGCTGGTGACACTCGTGTCTGTTAGACCTTGGCACTACGAGATAGAGCAGCACAAATCGATGTTTATCAACGAAAACCGCGTTAGAGACTTTAGCGGTTAACTTTTGAAAATGAACAAGTGACTACTCGGTAAGCTAATAACTAAACCACAAAGACATCGGAAACTAAGTTAACATTATGAGGGAGGTTCTTCCAAAGTACATAACGTCTTTGGCCGTTGTCGAGAGGATAATAATCCAATAACAGGAACAATTCCGCGCTTCGCCAGGGGACGGAACTTTGAAAAGAGACACGTCTATGATAATTCGAAGATGTTAGCTTCAGAGCTCCAGCTACTGATCATTGTATGAGAATTTCAAAACTTATAGCCTGTTTCAACACTATTTGATAAGAAGCAGATATTCGCCCCCAAAACTTTTCCCTACACGATTCATGTATAACATATGAGTAACTACTTAGCTTTTTTAAAAAATTTGCCAAAACTGACCTCGATCTCAAGGAGCTCGTTGGTGCAGTGGTTAATGCACCCGGTCTGCGAGTGCTAAGCAACTTGCGCAAAGGCCGGTCATCGGATGGGTGACCAAAAGTTTATCTGTAGTAGTTTAAGTTTATGTTTAAGCCACAAGGGCCCCTGAGCGTCCACGCTCAGGCTGCCCTACGTATTCTGGGGAGGGCAAAAGTCCGCTCGTATCAGCACATGCTGCAGGCAGGAGTAAGGCAAGACATTCAGCACCCCCTCCTACGCTTCGCGTGGACTTCTGCAACATCAGGGGAATTCACTCCAACTTAAGCGCCGTCCATTACCACCTTGAGACGGAGAAGCCGGCCTTGCTTTTCCTGACTGAAACGCAGATATCCCCCCCTCCTGACGTCTCCTACTTGCGCTACCCGGGATACAATCTGGAGCATTCGTTTGTGCCACGCGCCGGTGTTTGTGCTTACGTCAGGGAGGATATGTGCGTTCGTCGCCTCGGCAATCTTGAAGT
Organism: Eudonia lacustrata; assembly: GCA_947562085.1. Lineage (NCBI taxonomy): Eukaryota > Metazoa > Arthropoda > Insecta > Lepidoptera > Crambidae > Eudonia > Eudonia lacustrata. The sequence continues at coordinate 63,924,166 of OX387339.1, read as the reverse complement.
TAGGGACCTCTCCATCTTATGGCTGCACGTCGACTGCGGACACCACCCTCGCGTCTACGCGTGCCTGTATAGGTCCCACAGCGGTAACATTGAGACTGACCAACTTGTCGAGAGCGTCCAAACGGCCACAGATTCCCTTCTCCAACGGATCCCCTCTGCCGAGATCGTGGTGCTGGGAGACTTTAATGCCCACCACGTCGAATGGCTTGGTTCACGCACTACTGACTATGCGGGTAGAGCCGTTCATGACTTCGCTTTGGCCTACAGTCTGTCCCAACTGGTTGCCGAGCCTACGCGGGTACCAGATGTGGAGGGCCATTCACCTTCCTTACTGGACCTCTTGTTGACCTCGCACCCAGACGGCTATCAAGTGTCCGTTGATACACCACTAGGCTCATCAGATCATTGCCTGATTCGGAGCACAGTGCCTCTCACGGAAACTTTAAAATCGCAACGTGCGGTCAGCCGTCGGGTCTGGCATTATAGGTCAGCGGACTGGGATGGGATGCGAAGTTTCTTTGCGTCGTACCCATGGTGGCGAGTTTGCTTTTCGCTGGATGATCCTGATGTCGCCGCCGATTCTGTCGTTGATGTGATACTGCAGGGAATGGAACTCTTTATTCCAAACTCTATGGTTCCCGTTGGCGGCAGATCCCAACCATGGTTTGGTCGATGTTGCAAAATAACATCTCGCCAGAAGCGCGAGCATTACCAAGCCTGGGCTAATGCGGTGTCATCAAAGGACCCAAGTACCACTGTGTTCAAAAAGAAGTACAACTTTGCTGCCAGGTCTTTTAAGAAGGACATTGCCAAGGCGAAGTCATCATTTATAGGTAGAATTGGGGAGAGGCTAGTGCGTCTTCCTTCGGGTACGCGTGCATTCTGGTCTCTCGCCAAGGCTGTCTTGGGGAATTTCTGTCGGCCGTCACTTCCACCACTGCACAAGACCGATGATTGCCTTGCCCATACTGCAAAAGAGAAAGCTGATCTCTTGGGTACTCTTTTCGCATCAAACTCGACCTTGGACGATGGGGAAAACTCGCCACCAACAATACCGCATTGCGCTTGTTCTAAGCCAAACGTTCGGTTCCTGCAAAGGTCAGTTCGTAAGGCTCTTTTTTCCCTTGACATTCATAAGTCGAGTGGGCCTGATGCAGTCCCTCCCATTGTGCTTCGGACGTGTGCTCCTGAGTTGGCGCCGATTCTAACGCGCCTCTTCCGGCTCTCTTACACGACTGGCGTTGTCCCGAGTTCTTGGAAGACAGCCCTTGTCCACCCGATTCCCAAAAAAGGTGATCGCTCAGATCCGTCCAACTACAGGCCTATAGCCATCACCTCTTTGCTCTCCAAAGTAATGGAGTCCATTACAAACTGTCAGCTCTTGAGGTACCTAGAAGAGAATCAGCTACTAAGCGATCGCCAGTACGGTTTTCGCCGCGGTCGTTCGGCTGGTGATCTTTTAGTGTACCTCACTCACCGATGGGCGGAGGCAGTCGAGAGGAAAGGGGAGGCACTGGCAGTTAGCTTGGACATAGCGAAAGCCTTCGACAGGGTATGGCACAGGGCTCTTCTCTCGAAACTTCCATCATACGGGCTCCCTGAGAAATTGTGTGCGTGGGTCGCCAGCTTTCTTTCTGGGCGTAGCATCAAAGTCGTAGTTGACGGATCATGCTCTGACCTGAAGCCCGTGAATGCTGGAGTCCCGCAGGGGTGTGTGCTGTCGCCTACACTGTTTCTTCTGCATATCAATGACATGTTGCATAACAACAGCATTCATTGCTATGCAGACGACAGTACTGGGGATACGCTTTACACCGAACGTACTAATATTTCTCTGGAAAGCGTCATCGAGAACCGGAATAAACTTGTGACTGACACTGAGAACATGTTAAGTCATGTCTCGAATTGGGGCCGACTTAATCTAGTCCATTTTAACCCTTCCAAAACACAAGTTTGCGTGTTTACCGCTAAAAAACATCCCTTCGTCGTATCTCTAAACTTTGAAGGAGCTCCCCTTGATACCAAACCGACCATTGGAATCCTTGGCGTCGATATTTCGAGTGACGTTCAATTTCGCGGTCATTTGGAAGGTAAAGCTAAATTAGCTTCGAAAAAGCCGGGTGTGCTCAATAGAGCGGGACAGTATTTCACGCCGACCCATAGCTTACAGCTTTACAAAGCACAGGTCAGGCCTCATATGGAATACTGTTCCCATCTTTGGGCTGGAGCGCCCCAGTACCAACTCCTCCCATTTGACCGCATTCAACGCAGAGCTGCTCGAGTTGTCGGCGACGTGGTAACCTCTGGTCGGCTCGATCCACTGGCCTTTCGGAGAGACGTTGCATCTCTGTATATTTTATCGCCTTTATCATGGGGAGTGCTCTGAAGAATTGTTCGGTTTGATCCCTGCCGCGGATTTCCTTCACCGCACTACACGCAATCGACTGTCTTTCCATCCACACCATCTTGATGGATGGCGATCTACTACTGTGCGTTTCTCACGTAATTTTTTACCACGAACTACAGTGCTGTGGAACCAGCTCTCAGCGGCGGTATTTCCGAACCAATATGACTTAGGAATCTTCAAGAAACGAGCCTATTCCTTCCTTAAAGGCCGGCAACGCATCTGTGATTCCTCTGGTTTTGCGGGTGTCCATGGGCGGCGGTGATTGCTTTCCATCAGGTGAACCACCTGCTCGTTTGCCTCCTTCTAATATAAAAAAAAAACAATAACGTTTTCATGTTAAAAGTTTATTTGATTTTTAAAGGTGATTTTTAGGAGTACTTAATAGGCACAATATATTAATCTTAACTAAAATAAATGGTTTCATCACCCGAGGAATTTTATGTCGATAAAATTTGCTCTTCACAGCGTCTAATTTGGTCGCTTAGTTCTGGAAATATTGCATAATCAAAAATAAGTTACAGAGAAATACGTGTAAATTTTATTATTTCCATCTATTTAATGATAAGATAAGATTTTTTTGCTATTACTTTGATGTTTTGACGATATATTATATTTGGATATGCTATTTGTAACTAGCCTTGCTGAGTTAAAACAAGCCCTGCCTAAAATCGAAACTGCGACCTTTAGCTCTGGTTGTCTAACCCGTACACCGCGCAGGCGATTGCTGTTCTGACTTGGATAAAGAAGAACCATTCTCCAACAGTAATGGCAGTGTCATTGAAATCTAACTGCACAATAGATTGGCTCGCAAACTACATAGTAGGTATGGAAACTCATATAGGCGCATTAAATGTGAATTTTAATTCATTTGTGGTGAGAGTACCAACCGACCATCTGCCGACCTTCATGAAAGAGGACTATTGGCCGAAAGGTATCATATTCCGGCGGTTCCGAGGCCGGCTACCAGACACCATCACGCTGCGTCGCACCACCATAGTTTTTAATTTATATAAGTGTATTATTTGTATGTATGTTAGTCTGTAAGGTATCTATTCTATGGGCCTCTTTGTATTTTACCATCTTGTACACCGTGTTGTTGCGTGAAATAAATAAATCTATTCTATTTTATTATAGCTCAATACCTATATCGTCGGAAGAATGGGAGCACAAAAAACCGTCGCGTCGCGCACTGTCAACGACCTATCACGCCAAAGGCCCAAGACGGACTCGCCGTACGCGCCCGCGCACTTTTGATTTATAACAGTATCTTAACCATTATTTTCTGACAGTAAGACCTATTTTTGTTTATTTATAAAAGTTGGCGTTTTGTAGTTGGGATAATAAGAAAATCTTCTGCCGTGTTACACACCGCTAACAATTATATCATCATCATCATCTCAGCCAAAAGACGTCTGGACAAAGGCCTCCCCCAAGGATACATGAGAGGATTTGCCATAATCGCCATAACAATTATATACCGTAATGTAACTCAAAATGTGTATGCACATGCACTTAGCTTTTTAACTTAGGTTTTCAGGGTAATCATAATTATATATACCTAATTTCCTGACGGACTGATGCGATATAAAGTTTCAGTAGAGAAACGTCTCTTCTTAAAATACATGACCTTGATAAGGGTTCGTTGAGCTCTTTCCAAGTGAAGGAAATGAATTATCGCAGCTCCACCCCACATCTACATACATACATACTCGTGGCATACTACTAGGAATACCTACCATTGCCACCCAAAATAATCTCCAATAACTGAGCCGACTCTATTAAAATGTGTTCGACTCACCGATCTGTAAGCCTTATTTTTTTAATACTTTTGTTAAAAGATTTTTTTTTTTTTTCAATGTGAAAAATATATTTTTATATAAACTCATAACGAAACTAGATTTAATAAGGAACTTCTCCAACACATTTTTATGGACCACCTCTAACAAAGCGTGGCTATTTTTACACAAAATTTTGCCGCTCATATTTTTTTGGGCAGCTCTAAACCAACGTCCCTTCAATGAATTGTAAAAATCCAACGGGCTGAAATGCGGTGGCTATTCCTGAGATATTATTTTCATGTTCGACTGGAAATTTCTTTGAAAAGTATGTGAAATTGGATACCGCCGGGTCTCGCAGTCTCGCGGCGACGAGTGCCCTCATCGTGTGTAAGAAATATTTTGTGTTAGTGATGTCCGGAACATCGACTGATTACTTATTTTAAATACTTTACGGGTAAGCAGAGTGACTTGATCTCACCTGATTTTAAGTGATTATAAGGCCAACGATGGAAGTGCACTTCACCCGGGATCCTCAGCTAGTGAGGCACTTGCTATCTTATCTCTATAACTGCCGGAACTCAACAATGCTAATGCTAAGCATTAATGTTATGACGACATATTTAGATAGGATGGTGGTAGCTAGCCAGGCGGACAAACAAGCAGACCTACCACCAACCAAAGCGAGTACACAAACATATACCCCCCGCTGGGAATCGAACCCGGGATCTCTGGGTCTAAACCGGTGGTCGTAACCACTAGACCACAGAGGCGGTTAAAACTTTATATTACTAATTATGTGTATATAATTAAAATTTATAAGATCACCAATACTGTTCTATTATCATCGCCAGTTCATTTCATGTCCCTACTGTTGAGGCACAAGCCTTCCCTTTCCTATCTGATCCGAACCCCTCGAAGGATCAAGTAGGGCGCAGGGACACGCACTAGTGCGTGATGCTGTTCTCTCTATAAAACATCCGACGGTGCTTCATTTCACACGGCTTGAAGAACCCTTTAAGTTTTTCGCCACCCCCAAAAACGCGCGGTGAAACTGAAAATGCCATTTGAGGAAATCAGAAAACTCAATAGGGAAAATAAGTTATAAACCAACACGAGGGCCCGGTGCAGATTGGCGGTTGTTAGCGACTGCTTATACAGCTTGGACCGACTTTGCGTACTTTCCGAAGCAAGGAGGAGCAAGATGTTAAACTTTTGGCCAACTATCCCGTAACTGGCCTTTGCAAAAGTTGCTTAACATTAGCAATCCCAGACCGGGCGCGTTAGCTGCGCCACCGAGCTCCTCATTGTTCTATACTTGTTTTTAAAATAAATGCATAAAAAAACTAATATAAATACTATTTGAAACTAAATTATTAGGTAGGTATATTGTTTTGTTTTGTTGCCGCGAACACTACACATTGAAATGTAATATAAATGCGAGTAGATCCGTTGGAACAATATTGCAGACTATAAGAAATAAAACTGAATCCATAACAAATATTATTAAAGACTCATAAAACAAATAAAAATAAACTAGGATAAAGTTTAATTATATTGTTATGTCATGGTGCAGGTTATACTACGAAAATAGAAAAGAAAATTCCTTCTTATGAAAAAGTTTAAAGAGAATAAACACTTTGGAAACGTTGGATTATGATTTATTATACGAAAGTGCGAAACTAGAGCGGGGTAGCCGCTCCAGTGAATAAGTTATTTTGATAAGAATGAGCATCGACATCTCATACCCTTTTCACTCTTGGCAGCACTACTGATCTTCGCTGCACTCCTCGTACATACATCGGGCTGTAGTGTCTACAAAAGATATTTTCTGCGTCGAAAATTTCCGTCGGAGTAATAGTTTTGTGAAGAAGTTACTTTCCGATTCAAGTCACAAAATGTGAGTCTTATATTTTATATTTAAATGTAGCGCTTAAATGCTGGAATGTTTTAAAGTCGTTTTATGGAATAGAAACTTGTCTTATTCAATTTATAGATTATTTATAAAATGTATATTGCGAAGTAACTGACAGACATAAGATTAGGTAATAGTTTTGTGTCAATGGCAATGGTACCTAGGTATAAGATGTCCGATATTTCAGACACACCTACAATTTGCCTGTTTTATTTATTCTTCTACTCAACACGAAAGCACTTGGGCTTTATTTCGCCTGATAGTAGGTACATATGTGACAATATGGCCAAAAATGACGGTGCACACACAAATAGTCCGGCCAGGCGTTTGTGTGTTGTTGTAAATGAAACTCTAAAAGTATTATATTAGGGTATATCTATAATAATACCTTTCGGGCCTTTTAAAAGCCCCGTGGCAGTATCTAGACCCAAAATCCTAAGTCACTTTAGTAACTGTTGGAAGACAACAACAACGTCTTACAGTCAAATTATTCTAGTATGTTTTAATAGTTTCACCTCTGATCTTACAGTTCATTAGCTCTCTCCATCCGACTGGTTGTCTGGAAGACATCGCTTGAAAGCGATAAAACCGCCAAATTGTAACTTTGTAAATAATTTATTGTTTGTTCATGTTTATGTTTTATTGTGTTACAACTAAAGTATTATCTATCTATCTATATAAGGCCTACTACTAACCAAACCGATTAAAATAATCGATATATTAGCCCGATGGGACTTGAACTGTCATCTAGGTCTTACAGCTTTGAAATCGGTTTCATTTATGTCATCAGCATAGCTACATATTGTTTATTTTGCAGCCATTAAAAAGCACGCACTAACAATAATAACCATTCGGTGACAATGGCCAACCTCATAACTGTTAATTATGCTCGCCGGGAGTTCACGGGCAATCAGTTCCGACGCAGCCAGTGAACCCGCCACCACAATATAAAAAGACGTGCAAAAGGGAAGCTTCCAACGCGCTTGACCAACGCGCACATAGCCAACCTCCCGCGGACACGACATCGCGCGACAGCCACGCTCGGGGTGATCCGGGGGGCTTGTTGTCTAATTTCAACCTCTATCACGATACCTTTCAAAGGTAATAACGCTTGTCATTTTGCATAGACGACCTATACATATTGTTTGTGATATAACAAGTAATTTATAAGTTATTTATTAAAACATAGAAATGTAGTTAAAATATTCATTAAGGCGATGCATTGGATATTTACGTGGCGGGGATCTTGATTTTTTCTCAACAATTACAAAACATATCAAAGTGATATTTGATGACATGATTTTTCATTTAATTGAATTCATTTTGCTAGTTGCAGAAACACGATTTGTCAACTTTTATGACAGAGAAAAAAATATCAAAGTAACCTCTTTTAAAACATAGATTTGCATTTTACAGGCTAACCAGACCGATTTAAGCATCTAAATTTTCTTAATAGATTAGTCTTAACACACACTTCAATATAGTAGTTCATTTTTTTATATAATTTGTAGTTTTAATTTGAAGGAAAAAAAACTGTTTTTCTTATGGTACGGGGCGCAAACGCTCGTATGAGATTTATTGTTTAGCGGTGCGTCGCCTTAATCGACTTTTTCTTCAGCGATTTTATGACGTCTCTTTTTTCTGGCAGAAGCAGCCTTTTTCCTTTTTGTCTCGTAGACACGTACGAGTATAATAAAGCTAAAGAGGGTCGATAGTCTGTACATGGAAGATATTCGAAAAAAAGTTGACTGGGGATACATAGAATCGACAACAGAACACACGTTCCAACAGTTTTGGCCTGTTTGTCTGTTTATTTGACCGCGCATCACGTGAAAATGGCTAAACGAATTTTGATGAAACTTTGCACATAGACAGACCATGACCAGGACACTAGGACATGGGATACTTTTTATCACGGTAACAGGTTCCTATGGGATAGTGTAGTCTTCGCGAATGAAGTCGCAGGTGACAACTAGTTCCAAATAAATGGCAAATTGACGATGTCGTTCATTCAAAATCATTCAAAGACGCGTCGCGATCGCAATCATTGACACTTGGGAATTAGTTTGAAGTTCTTAAATAGCTTTCAAGTGTCAAAAGTCAAAGTGAAAGTCAAAAATTTTTATTCAAATAAACATAAGAAAAGTGCTTTTGAATCATCCATACATTGTTTACCTACTACCTCAGAGAAATTAAGCCTACTACCCGTTCAGGACGTCTATGTTTTAGCTGTGGAGAAGAATGGGCGCAACAATATCCACAGCTTTAATAGAAGTAACGACAATTACAAAAATGAAAAAAAATATGTCGTTACCAAATCATACAATATTTAATTTAATACATTTACCTACCATTAAAAAATTTCAAGAGCCAATACATTACCAAATTGGAAGGGATTACGGTATCTATGATTTAGACAATAAGGGAGCGGAGCTGTTCGTGGTCGTGTCCGTGAGAGCGTCTATGTTTGCGTTCCTCGAGCGCGGTATGTGTATTAAGTTTACCTTCTGTGGGCCTTCTTATATTATGCCGCCATCGCCACTGTATCTAAACAATAAACGAGCTGACATTCATCATAATAAACCGCCACTAATCACATGCCTTATTGCTCATTTTGAATACGGTTTTAATTTCACGTTCACGAGAGTCGAATATATTGACTTTTTACCTTGCATTCTGTTTAACGAGATGACTATACGGTTTCAATGTTTATAGAGGTACGGCTATAGTGTGAATCTGCGTTAATGAGCACGCCCACGGATGTGTTGTTCGTTACTAGTGTGTGGACTGGAAATTGTTTTGTGGAGTCCTGCGAGTACCTTGTCTAGTTATAATAACCTACATAGCATTTAACAATTTCAAGTAAGATAAAATTTTACTAGAAAAAATCAGCTTATCAAATTCACACATCAGGTTATCCAAAGGTCGTGGGTTCGAATCCCACTCGAGATTCCTGAGGCTAATTGATTTTTATTTTTAGTAAAATTTTATCTTATTCCTATAATAGCATTGTGAATGAAAAATTCAAAATAATAAAAATAGTTGCAAGTAATCTATTTTCATGGACAAAGAAGTACGTTGACGACTGTTCCACGTCTATTACGCTGTTTGTTTAGTCTCTATAAACAGGGTTATTTGTAAAACATCAACAACCTCGCAATACTAGGTAGCATCATAAACAACAACATTTGCTCTACGACTTTTGATAATTTGACACATTTTACCTAAAAAAAAAAAAACAATTAAATTTTACGTCTGAATGTTTTATTTTTTTTTTATTTTTTTTTATTTGGGATAACAAACGGTTATACAATATAAATAAGTATACAAAGTGTTTTATAAACTAACTTATTACTAATAATTGTGTAACCAACAACGGTATCCACAGATTTTAAGCATACGTCAAGCTTTACGTTTTGAAGCGTACTTTTTACCTAAGCGGATTTTAGTAAGTAAGTAAATACTTTGTGGAGCTCGATGGCGCAGTGGTAAACGCGCCCGGTCTGCGAGTGCTGAGGTTAAGCAACTATCGCAAAGGCCGCTCATCGGATGGGTGACCAAAAATGTATCATCTCGAGCTCTCGAGATCTCGGCCCCTGTCGCATTAGCAGTCGTTAACAACCACCAATCGGCACTGGGCCCGCGTGGTGGTTTATGGCCCATTCTCCCTATCTATCCATAGTGAAGACTCGTGCCCCAGCAGTAGGTACATAAAATAAGCTGATGATGATGATGATGTAATACTTTGTTGTGCATCAGCAATTTTATTATGACAATAAACTTTGCCGGGTAACTCGCAGTCTCTCGTGAACGAAGGCACATAGCAAACAACAAGAGATACAAAACATCTGACGTATAAAATCAGCAGGTTGCAGGCTCACGGGGCGCAGTCGGTGCAGCCTCACGCCGCGCCGCAGGGGACAATAAGCTTATCAATCCACTTTTTTAGTCGCCCACCCACAACCAATATCAAAGGGGTTTAGCATCTAGATATGGAGACTGCAAAAGGAAGCTTAACGGCTGCCCGCCCACAACCGACTTTTTGTCGGACTGACAATCTCTGTCCGATTGTCAGTTATTGTATATTGGGTCCTTACCTACGAAATTGACGTTTTCTTCTCATTTATTAATAGGTGTATTACTTCTGAAAGTCAATACCGGTTGTTATTATACACCTATAATTAGGACTGTGTTACTTAGGCTTCAGTAATAACGATGATTATTCATTTTGTGTCTTTGTCACCCAATATTTTTTTTAAATTGACTTCTTTTATGTTCGCGGAATTGACCTTTGGTTTTGTTGTAGCTTTGAAGGGTCTTGATTTTTTTCTTTTTAATGACCGCTATATTTAGCTAGTGAAACAAACACGCTACTCTACAATTTTTACAGTGTAAACATAAATAGATGCTAAGCATATTAAAAAAACGTTAGTATGAAAAATATAATTTTATAAAAATCTTTATACAAAACGTCAATTTCATAGGTAAGGACCCAATATTATATCACCTATTTTGTGACCGACTTTTTGTAAGACGTTGCAATGTCGAATTCCTTTCGTTTCATTGTCACCGACTAAAAAATTGGTCACCAATAATTATCAATCCACTTAGTCCTACCGGGTGTTATAACACCTCTAAAAGTATTATATAGATGTACCCTAATGTGATACTTTTAAAGTTTAATTTATTTATTTATTTTGAAAAGGACAGCTAACAAAACACACTTCATTCATTCACTACACTTCATTACACTTCATGAGTAAAATTAATAATACATTAACCTCTAAAGCTGAGTGCTGTCTCAATTATAAGCTGCCACGGCATACAATTTTTGACAACAGGGTATATATAAAAGAAAAAAAAAGAATCATAACTTAATTAATTATTATTATACAAATGACAAAAGAAACACACAAACGCCTGGTAGATGTAAATGGGTTATCGCGCTCGGGCAACGCACACATAGACCCTCTCGCGGACACAGAATCTCGGGCCATCTCAAACCAGTCCGAACGCAGCTGTTACGAGGTTCGGTGTCCGTGAGAGACTGTACATACATTTCCATATTTTTCTTAATCAAAATGTTTTTTATACAAAAATTCACGCAACTCAAATGCACAAATGTCACTACGTATAGGCTAGTCTACGTAGGCAGGAGACCTTGTACGCAATAGAGGCTTCAGCGGCGGAGTTTGCTAAATGTATGCCCTATTATATAAAAACACTTTTCATTACAACTTAAAACATAACACACAAATTATAATGATTTATTTAAATTAAGGCTACAGCCCCAGAAAGTTTACACATAAAAGTGCACCGAATTAAACGCATCGCACGAATGCGGAGCGCGAAACGAAAGATGAATCGCACTTTTAACAGTACGAGTATAATGAGTGTAGCGCTTTCTACAGTTTGTGGATTGTATACGAGTTTGGTTTTGTCAATTTTCAGGACAACAAGAAAGAATCAAAGAGCTTCTTGACGGGAAAGTGAAGAGTCATGTCTGCGGTTTTGTTTTATTTTCTAAAATTTGGGGTAGGTCGAATATTAATGTGAAATAATGGTGGATTATTAACCGTTAAGTGTTCGTAAGTGCGCAATGAAACAAAACAGTGCAACTTCACTTTTCAAATTCTCTCAAGAAGTCTGCCCGAGGACTTAGTAAAACCCCACATCTTTCCTGAGATACTCGAGGGGTTGGAGGGTATATCATTTCTCACTTCTTATTATTCATTATTATCATACAAGAATGAAATATTGTTATGATTGAATTGAATTGTTTATTTATGTATTACTTGTAAGAAAAATTACTTTGACATTGGCTAAATGTGCTAATCGCACGAAGCCATCAACTAAAGAGGAAAAAAAAGATTCAAAATGGGTTTTAGTGAAATAGTTCAAGCATAATCGTTAGTTTGAAAAAAGTGTTGACTTTTTTCCATGTCCGGGATTCGAACATATGACATACCGGATCAGGTGCACTAGCAACTATGCTATCATTGTTAGACAGAACTAACCCGTCGTTGATAATGACCCGGTTTAGAATAGGGTGCGGGTACAAATCCCTCTCGAAGAAATTTTTTCAACACTCTTGAAATATGTTATTTGTTCCCAACAACAAAAAAAAACGCATAAAATTATAAATAATCATATTTGTCATCATCAGTTGACTATTTTTTATAATCGTTAATTATAAAAACCCAAAAAAGTTTGTTTATTCCTCAGCAGAAAAATCTCAATCGGAGGTGAGATAAAGGCTCTTTCAGTCTTTATCTCACCTCTCATGGTAATCACTTACCATGAGAGGTGAGATAGGGCCGAGGGTGAAAGCGCACTTTCAGCCTTACAAATAAAAATATTTAAGCAATTAGTTAGCGCTAAGCAATTGCTTAAAATCGGCCTAACTAACTGTCAAATTTAAACACTCCGAGACCCTGATTAACTCGTTAAACAGCAAGATGGCGACGTCGCAACAGCTGTTTTTGTGACATGATAGACAATGACAAAACGCCCGCCAACACTGACGTTCTAAGAAATTATTAATGCGAAACCTCGCACGGGTGCAATGCTGATACACGAACCGCTATGTTCCTGCATTTTAAATCTGTAATATCTTCGAAAATATTCATTTAAATTACATGCTGTAAAGGGTCATATTGATCTATATTAAATGCACAATGTATTTAAGGTACTTAATTGGATAAGGATTAATGCTGTATTGCTTAAAATCGCTTCGTAAATAAGCCATTATTTCTCGTAAAAAGTAAAGGATAAAAAATGATTATTACGGGTTATCCTTAAGAGATAGACATATACCATCGCGGACTTTTTTGTAGACCTTTTTAAGGTGTACAAAACTGTAGTACATTATTTTGATCTATCTCGTAGCGTTCAGCCAGCGTTTGCAATGTAAGCGCAAAAAAAATGTGAAACCTCTAAACTCTAAAATTATCAGTGTTTCTCTACTATATTACGTATGTATCTATACTAATATTATAAAGCTGAAGAGTTTGTTTGTTTGTTTGTTTGTTTGTTTGTTTGTTTGTTTGTTTGTTTGTTTGAACGCGCTAATCTCAGGAACTACTGGTTCGAATTGAATAATTCTTTTTGTGTTGGATAGTCCATTTATCGAGGAAGGCTTTAGGCTATATAACATCACGCTGCGACCAATAGGAGCGAAGCATCAGTGAAAAATGTTGCAAAAACGGGAAAAGAGCCTAAAAAATTAAAAATGCTGCCGAAAGTCACTATTCCACGCGGACGAAGTCGCGAGCACAGCTAGTTTGTACATATAAGAGGAAGAGGAAGGCTCTTGAATCACTCTATCTACTAAAAAAACCGCATCAAAATCCGTTGCGTAGTTTTAAAGATCTAAGCATACATACATACATAGGAACAGCGGGAAGCGACTTTGTTTTATACTATGTAGCGATATTGAGAGAAATATCTTAGAAGATTTCGGAGGGAAAAAACTTACAGTGATCGTTTAAATCTACCGATATACCTTCTGTATAAAACTACCGGGAATTGTTCAATAAAACCAAAAAAAAAGTAATTTATTCGTCCAAATTTATTTTGTCGCCTTTAAAGTAGGCCCCTTCGCTTGCAATACAGCTACGCCAGCGCTTGACCCAGTCCTCCATACATTTTTTGTAAGCTGATTGAGGTATGTTCTTCAACTCTTTCAGCGAATTTTCATTTATAGATTCAATCGAATCGAAATGCCTTCCTCGAAATGGTAATTTTCACCTCGGGAACAGGAAAATGCCAGACGGAGCCATATCAGGAGAGTACAGCGCTTAGTCGATGACATTCGTCGAGTTTTTGGCTAAAAACTCTTGCACAATGATGGCTTTGTGCGATGGTGCATTATCATGGTGTAAAATCCATTAATTGTCGTTTCATAAATCTGGCCGTTTTCGGCGGATATTCTCTCTCAAATGCCTCATGACACCTAAATAATATTCTGTATTCACCGTTTGTCCCTCAAGAAGAAATTCGTAGTGCACTACACCGCGGCAATCGAAGAAAACTATTAGCATAACTTAACTTTGATTTTCGAGCGGCTTTGACGCGGTTTTTTGGGTTTCGACTCGTTTTCGAGGCGCCATTCTGAAGATTGTTGACTTGTTTGCATATCGTATTCATAAACCCATGTCTCGTCGCCAGTTATTATGCGGTTCGTGAAGGTGGAATACCAGTTAAAATGCCAGTAACAGTAAATCAGTAAAATCACGAATACAATAGGTTCAAACATAATATGTCAAAAGTCATTATATACTTGTATGTGCGAAAAAGCAAAGAGTTTCTACACAATTATGCCAAACTTTCACGTTAAAATAACGTTATTTCTTAAGTCAAACTCAATAACGATGTTTAGTTAACCAAATTATTAAAGTGTTTTATTTGTGAGCGCTGCTAATCAGATGCTTAAAATTTAAGCAAATGATTACTTAAGTAATTGCTTAGATGATGATTAAAAATGTTTTATTTGTAAGACTGTTTATCATTAAAGCTTAAACTAAGCGTAACTAAACAATATTAACTACAAATGCTATTAGAACACAAAAATGCCACTGACACTATTGTTAGTGCAACAGACACATAAGATCGTGGCTGCCAGATATTATGGCAAAGCAAAGTAAGAGTTTTTAGCCATACAGAGCAAATTTTCGGTCGATAATTATAATTAAGGCGGCAATTAGTCTTAATGCCGTTAGATGCTCGGAATAAAATAGCGATAAACAACTCAACGCTGCATCGAACGCTATTCGCGAGTTGTAGCGGAGTAACAAATTGTTCTCATTTGCATCTTAAGGGTGCGCCGTCCGTAAGTGACAAGTCTAGACATCGTCCATATTAAATATAAATAAATTTTATTTGATGCCGCGCGGCCATACTAATTTTGTATGGGGAATTTAACGTGGTTATTTGAAAAGTAATAATTTAAAAGACCGCTCAAAAAATCGAAAACGTGAGACGATCGATTTATAGTTTAGACATTGGTGGTTGTTTAGACAATGTCAGAAGTATTTACAGGATTTACATAAACTATAAGATATTAATTGATGTTGAAGTGATTGACCACCCTTCCGCATCCTCTGTAGAACAAATGTGGCTGAGCCTCACCATAAGTGGCATTAAACTGGCGATCGGCACGGCCTACCGTCCGCCATGGCTTAACATCGATATCTTCATAGACGCCCTGAGTGAATCGGTCTCGTCACTAGGCAGATTTGATAAAATACTTTTGTTAGGGGATTTCAACGTAAACATTTTAAATAGTCAGGATGTTCATACAAAAAAGCTCTTAGATTTTCTTAATCACATGAATCTCAATCAGTACGTGAAGCAACCGACTCACTTTACCGAGCACAGTGAGACACTTATAGATGTTGTATGCTGTGATTCGCTCATCTCTCAATTATCAGTTAATCATATACCAGACCTTAGTAGTCATGCGTTCATTACATGCAAATTAAATATTAAAAAAGATAAGCCACCATCTAAATGGATAATATTCAGACCCTTAAATGACATTAACTTTGTAAATTTTAATAAAGACACAAACTTCATACAATGGTGCGATATTGATTCCAACGATGTAAATAATATGCTACAGATTTTTAACAACAAAGTTATACTATAGTAAACAAAATATCACAGGATTCATTGAATAGTTCCACTAATATTATTGTGTTATGTGGTGACAGCTCACAAACGAAGAAACGTGACATCATAAATAGTTTTAATATTTTGATAAAACTGCAATCAGAAACAAATTGCAGGATAATAATTAGTGGTTTTCCCTATTTTACCAATTTGACCTGGGAACAAAATAAGCGCATTTATGAATTAAATTTATTATTGTTTAATTTGATTTGTCGTCATAGTGACACTATTTTATATTTTGATATAAATAAATTTATTAATAGCTTTAGTTTGACGTCAGATACTATGTATCTTTCTACGAAATGTAGGACCCAAATAGCTAAATTGTTAGCTTATAATATACAGGATACAGTTATAAATGGTATAACTAAGTCTTTAAGTCATAACAACGTAACCATTAGTAGTTCTACTAATGCAACATCTACAACTAGTAATAAGGTAACAACAACCTCATGTTTAAACTGAGGTCTAAGACAAAAGCCAAGTCCTCATTAATTACTATTATACATCAAAATATTCAAGGTTTGGCTGGCAAAGACTTAGAGTTAGAATTATTTGCAAAAAGTCAGGCAATTCATATATTTTGTTTAACTGAGCATTGGCTAAGAAGTCATGACACATCATTCTATGTAAATAATTTCCAATTAGCAAGCGCGTACGTGCGAAGCTCAGCTATTCACGGTGGTTCTTTAATACTAGTAAGAAGTAATATAAAATATAAAGATCGCAACGATATTGTAGGCCTATCAGTGGAGCGTAATATTGAGCTATCATGTGTGGAGTTTAATAGCTTTGTAATAGTGTGTGTATACCGACCCCCATCGGGCAATTTCGGTATTTTCGAAACTGCAATGGAAGACGTACTAAGAAAATTAAAATTAAAAAATAAATTTGTTTTTGTATGTGGCGATTTCAATATAAATATTCTAGAAAGCACTTCAATGAGTGTTCGTCTTGTTGCCTTGTTTAAATGTTTTAATCTCATTAATCTATTTCTCGAACCCACTAGAATAACTTCACATTCAGCCACTTGTCTTGATAATGTTTTTACAGACTATGACCCTGTTCCTAAGTCAGTCATTAGTAAGCTTACGTCTGACCATTGCGGTTTAAAGGTGACCTATGATTTTAATATTAAGGATGAGTCAAAAATAGTGAACTGTAAACCAGTTACAAAGGAGCGAGTAGAGCGTTTTAAAAATAATATATCGTGTAAAATTAATGCATTGCCATTTGGACAAGATGATCCAGATGTATTATATACTAATCTTTTTAACTTCATAAAGACTGAATATGACCAAGTTTTTACACAAAGAACAATCAAAATTACTCATAAACTTAAGTTCTGTGACTGGGCCACGACTGGTATATATAAAAGTAGAAATAAATTGTATGATGTATATAGTCTAAAACAATATAACCAAAATTCTAATTTTACTGAATATGTAAAGAATTATTCGAAAATATTTAAGAAAGTATGTATAGTAGCAAAATCTAATTATATTAAAGAAAAAATTAAAAAGTCCAACAATAAAATTAAAGTCACTTGGGACATTATAAACCGTGAAACAGGTAAATTTAAACCACGGGATAATACTTTCACTTTAAAAGTAAACGACAACTTAGTCAATTCAGATTCACATATTGCTAATATTTTTGATGATTTTTTTGTAAATATACCTGTGCTGACAACCTCAAATTTGGATTCATCACCAAAAGCTGCACAAGCATTACTCCAAAAATATGTACCGAAATGTAATGTTTCTTTTCAATTTAAATATATTGATTCAATGGATATTATAAAAACATTTAAATCACTGAAAATGAAAAATACAAGTGATTTGTGGGGCATCTCTATAAAAGTAATTAAGAATATTATACATTCTATTGCACCATATCTTGCTGAAATTTTTAATAACTGTGTGAATAAAGGTATCTTTGTTCAAATCGGGAAACAAAGAAGACCTCAGTAACTATCGACCCATTTCAATACTACCAACTCAAAGCAAAATTTATGAAAAAGTTATATTGGAACAGTTGATGTCGTATTTTAACATAAACAACCTTTTACATAATAAACAATATGGATTTACAAAGGGTCGTTCTACTACTGATGCAGGTGTTGCTCTATTAAAACATATATTTGATGCCTGGGAGAAGTCTCAAAACGCCCTTGGAGTGTTTTGCGACTTGTCCAAGGCTTTCGATTGCGTTGAGCACAAAACTCTGGTGATGAAGCTAAATTACTACGGTCTCAAAGATTTCGCACTAAATTTAATTCAGTCGTATCTTAGTTCTCGAACACAAACTGTCGATATTAATGGAACTAAATCATCTGGTTCTCATGTAAAAATGGGAGTTCCACAAGGGTCCATTCTTGGTCCTTTTCTGTTTTTGATTTATATTAATGACTTGCCATTCTTTGTAGAGAACTTCTGTGAAATCGTATTATTTGCAGATGATACTTCACTCATTTTTAATGTAAGTAGGTGTAAGAATAATTACGACGATGTAAACAAAGCACTCTCTGATGTACTCAGTTGGTTTACTATTAATAATTTGCAGCTTAATGCTAAAAAAATAAATTGTATTAATTTTAAATTACCAAATGTCAAAAATGAACAAAATAGACAAAATAGCGTTGCATTGAACATTACAATTAGTTTTATTTTTATTATTATTAACCATAGTTTTTTTGACTTTTACTAGTACTGTATGATATTGTAAAAAATTAAACTGGTATATTATGGTTTTGCAGACTTAAATATTTTATTTAGTTATTTTTTATTTTTTGTGTTTTTTTACATGTTGTGATTGTCCTTTACATTTTGTGTTTTTATTTGTGATGGAATGTGTCCTTTATGATAGGGCATTTTCCAATATTTATGACGCTGTAAGGGAGAAAAGAGCTGGACACTTGCTGAGTTTCTTGCCGGTTCTTCTCAGTACAAGATCTCCCGCCCAGATTAGATAGACTTACGAACCGATGGCTTAAAATGACGTTCATAAGAGCTATTTGTAGCCTAAACTGAATAAATGATTTTGAATTTTGAATTTTGAATTTTAATCAATTATTTGATAAGTATGCTCCCATCAAACGCGTCTATATCAAAAATCACTCTCACCCATGGATCACTAACACTATCAAGGAAATGATGAATCTACGAGATAAAGCACACGCGAGATGTAAATCCACAAAACAATCGGTTCACAAAAAGTATTACCAGGAGTTAAAGTCTGTTGTGAATTCTGCTGTTCACAGTGAAAAAACTGCATACTTTAACAAATATATTCATATTAATTCAAAGGAACCTCGGACACTGTGGAAACAAATAAAAAGACATGTTGTTGACTTTAAAAAGAGAGATTTCACATTGCCTTCGCATTTAAATAATCCTGACGTTATAAATAAAACTTTTTTGAATATACCCGGAAATAAAGACACCAACATCTCTGTCCTCAATGATCTCAAGTCAGATAAATTTAGTAGTGCTGTGTTTGCACTGGAACCTGTGACAGAGACAATGATAGGCAGCATTATTAAAACAATAAAAAGTAATGCTCAGGGAGCTGACGGTATTACACTTAACCTCTCTACCTTGCCGCGGTGTCATGACACCGCGGCAATATTATGATTTTGCTCACATTGCCATGTACTTTGCCAACAATTACCGCCATAGTTAACAAGTCAATAAAGACTGGCGTATTTCCGGAACAGTGGAAGTCAGCTATCGTGCGACCCATTCCTAAAACCAAATATCCCAACGATTATAAAGACTTGCCGCCCATTAGTATACTCCCATTTCTGTCCAAGATCATAGAAAAGGCAATTTGTATACAAATGACAAAATTTTTAGAAAAAAATAATATTTTACCAGAAAACCAATCTGGTTTTAGAAAAGGTCGCAGCACGGCAACAGCACTCTTGGCCGTTGTCGATGACATATTAGCAGCGCAAGAAAAAGGCGAAAGCACTCTGTTGGTGTTACTCGATTATTCCCGCGCTTTCGATACAATTAATGTGACAGTATTGCTGGCTAAACTAAAATACTATGGTTTTGACACTTTAACATTGAAATGGATCACTAGCTACTTGTCGTATCGAACGCAATATGTAGAAACCCGAAATGACGATGGTTCGACATCCCGTTCCACCACTGCTAACGTAGCCCGTGGTGTCCCTCAGGGGTCTATTTTAGGACCGCTACTGTTTATATTATATACTGCTGATATAAAAAAAATATAATAAATTGCAAGTACCACTTATATGCCGACGACCTTCAGTTGTACATTTCTTTTAGGCCTGAACTTTAAAAAACACAAAAACTTTAACTTCGACATCCATCGAGATCACTAGTCTAACAAAACAGTCAGCCTTACCGAAATTATTTTTTATAGAAAGTTGAGTTGCTACATACTATGCAAAAAGTACTCACAGTTTGTACCTCATGTGACTACTGAATCATCTATCTTATTTCCAAGCTAAGATCACTTGATAAGAACTACATAGTTTTAATTTGATTAGCATTTACGCTAAATTTTCAAAGAGACTTTACTTACAAACTACGAATCAACCTATGATAAATTTCTATGGTTATTATTTTGAATTTTGCTATTCACAATATGTATAGTTACAAGATCAAATTTTACTAAGAAAGATCCTGATTATCCTGATGCTGGTCGATTATTTCTTATAATATTTCATCTTATATTATACAACATTAGAAAAATTAAGAAACAAAATTGTTGTTAGATTATTAATTAACAGTTAGGTGATGCCAGTTCAGTAAGTGGGCCACTCGAAGGAGGCTGCGCCAACAGCGATTAGATACCGCACAAACACAGATAGCCTGAGCACACAGCCGGCAGGCGATCCATTAGGTAACAGCCTGCGTGACTGCGGTCACATGCTCCGCGAGGGAAGGTTTCCTCACTGCTGGTGGTGTAAGTGAGTATATCTGTCCGCCTCAGTCCTGGCGAGCTCTCCGGGACTGGTTTTGCGTGGCAGGACGAAGGAGAGCCCATTTGCGTCTCCCCGAACGCAGTGACACGCGCAAGCTGTTTTCTCCAGATAAAAAAGGGTTGACTTTCTGTTCGATGCGGAAATCGTGCTGTTGATTGATTATGGTGTTCCGGGATCATTCTGGCTCCATAATTATGTTCCATATACCTGCAAGTGCGGGTATTACATACCACCTCCACCTTTACTCCACTCACACACTACTATGGTCAGCTCTGCTCACAGCTAGCATATTCTTTAACTCTGAAACCAAATCTAGGCCGCAGCTGGTAGAGAGTTCGAGAGTACTGTAGCACCTACTACTGTAACTTTCATAATCGGGGGGAATATCCTTTAAAAACTTAAGTGGATATTCTCCCCGATCACATGTCCCATGCAAGGGTTGGATTTCTTATTGCGGGGAGGTTTTAGAGAGTATACCTCCCTACTCCTAGTCCTGCTGAGCTATTTGGGAATGGTAGGGGCGTGGGGTGTAGGGCAAAGAGCCCCACTTAACCATCTGCATCTCCTCAGATCAGAAATCAGTTTTTTAAATCAGATTTAAAAAAAGGTTCCTTGCGGTTTTCCGGTGATTGCTTATGTAATCATCTCGGCGGCACGTTAGAGGAAGTACAGGTGTTTTAGTGGGTATACTCTCCTTTCTCCCTTGTAGGCAGTCAGGGGATTGGGGCCAGGGATAGAGTCCCACTTAACCATTTTTATCTGCCCGGGTGACATGACAATATACCACTATAAACTTTTATGTTTTTATTGTTCTTTTATACACTCGAGGTCGTATCGAACGCAATATGTAGAAACCCGAAATGACGATGGTTCGACATCCCGTTCCACCACTGCTAACGTAGCCCGTGGTGTCCCTCAGGGGTCTATTTTAGGACCGCTACTGTTTATATTATATACTGCTGATATAAAAAAAATATAATAAATTGCAAGTACCACTTATATGCCGACGACCTTCAGTTGTACATTTCTTTTAGGCCTGAATTTACCTCCTCTGCCACAATGACATTAAATGAAGATTTGAATCGTATTGGTTTGTGGAGTGATAAAAATAACCTCACATTAAACCCAAACAAATCTAAATACATGATCTTGGGTTCCAGAAGCGGCATCGCCACAGTTTCCTCCAAACGTCCTCCGGTGTCCATGATGGGCTCATCTTTAGATAGAGTTTTGGAAGCCCGTAATCTGGGTCTGCTTATGGATGGGAGTTTACATTTTGAAGGACATATGCTGAAAATAATGAGAAACTGTTTCTACAGGCTAAAGGTTTTATATAGAATCCGCAATTACATCGACGTGGACATGCGAGTTAATTTATGCGAGTCACTTGTTCTTTCCAAACTCAACTATTGTGATACTGTGATTGGAGGATGTATGTTGGGACGTACCAGGAAAGTAATCCAACGCATTCAAAATGCTTGTGTGCGGTTTTATTTCCCAGTCCCTCCAAGATCACACATCTCTCCATTTTTAAACAGCAACAATCTTTTAAATATGAACGCTAGACAAAGATTGCATTTTGCTTCCTTGCTCTTTGGAGTCATCAACAGTCAAGAGCCGTCTTACTTATTCTCTAAACTGAGATTCACTCAGCGCAAAATAAGAATCGCGTTACGCTTGATGTGTCCAGAGCATAGCACGGCTGCTTATCGTGGTAGTTTTCGATACTCTGCCACGAAATGCTGGAACAACCTACCACCGCCGATAAGAAACTGCAAATCTATTGCTGTTTTTAAATGTCGTCTCAAAAAATTTCTTTTCGATGAGCAAATATGCGGTAAATGAACAGTCGTGCTACGCGATAAACAGTTACTTACTATTTGTTTTCCCGTGTTTTTCTACACACACACACACAATAAGAATCGCGTTACGCTTGATGTGTCCAGAGCATAGCACGGCTGCTTTTCGTGGTAATTTTCGATACTCTGCCACGAAATGCTGGAACAACCTACCGCCGCCAATAAGAAACTGCAAATCTATTGCTGTTTTTAAATGTCGTCTTAAAAAATTTCTTCTCGATGAGCAAATATGCGGTAAATGAACAGTCGTGCTACGCGATAAACAGTTACTTACTATTTGCTTTTCCGTGTTTTTCTACACACACACACACAATAAGAATCGCGTTACGCTTGATGTGTCCAGAGCATAGCACGGCTGCTTTTCGTGGTAGTTTTCGATACTCTGCCACGAAATGCTGGAACAACCTACCGCCGCCAATAAGAAACTGCAAATCTATTGCTGTTTTTAAATGTCGTCTTAAAAAATTTCTTCTCGATGAGCAAATATGCGGTAAATGAACAGTCGTGCTACGCGATAAACAGTTACTTACTATTTGTTTTCCCGTGTTTTTCTACACACACAGACACACACACACACGCACGCACGCACACACCCTACACCTACACACCCTAACATACACGAGTTGAGCATTTATAAGCTTATGTATTTGAGTATTGCCAATGATTCTTGCGTCTCTGGTGCTACCTCTTTCCTTATTAGTTATTAGTTTTAGTTTTTATTTTAGTTACGGCTTCCGCAAAATACCAGCGTTGTGGCCTGGGGATCTCCTTAGGTCATGACACATGCTGAGCGGTTGCTTTTTGGGTCCTGGAACCTATAAATTTGTGTATAAAGCTTAATGTATTTTTATCACTATATTTATGAACCAAATAAAAATTTATTCTATTCTATTCTATTCTTTAATTAAATTTAATTTAGCATTTTTGCCCAACTTTAAATGGTATTGTAGAAAAAACTAAAGTGTATTATGAATTTATGTATCTGTGTAATTGTAAACACGTTCCCTTTAATACTAAATATACACTTTGTTCATGTAATTCGATAGTATTTTTAATTATATCAATTTAACCGTGACTACACTGTTGTTTTTTTTTGGTCGGCGCACCCTTAACGGAAGGAGCCTCCCACAGCCGAACGCGCCGAGAGCCTAGATGAGTGGTGTAACGCTAATAGAACAGAAACACGTACTATACTCTGTACTCCCATTTCCTTCTACCGAAATTGGTAGCATCAAAATCACCAATTTTGAGTAATTAGGCCGTTAAGCTCTGGTTTCCTATGATGGCGGTGCCGTCATATAGCGGCCGTAATATAACGTTGTCTATGTAAACAAAATGGCGCGGTTTCCTAGAGAGAGGTGACACCGTAACGTCAAAAAGCGGTGCCGCCATTTGCATGGACCGTCTTGAAGGTGTCGGATAGTTTCGTGAACGTTTCTCGATAGCGGTGAAGATATTTGTGTTTTTTTGACCATACAAAATGAGTACAAAACGAATTTCTCTTCATTGGTCAGCAAACGACGACATACTAAAATCTCAAATGCACCTTCTGTACCACGAGATTTGAATAAATCATCTTTCGCCATACGATTATTTTCATGTTCATCCTCCAAGTAAATTATTAAAACTAAATCAAGGTCGTCCATTTTCTCTCCTGGATACGTGTTGTTGTTTTAAAAAAAGATACGGTGTGTGTGAAAACTGACGGTGTGACGGCAGTGGAACTTTCCACACGTTCGTCACTGTAAAGACGGCCATCTGTTTGCGTCCGTAATATTACGGCCGCTATATGACGGCACCGCCATCCTAGGAAACCACAGCTTTAGTGACCTTGACGCCACGCCACATTTAGCATAATCAAAGTAGTACTCCGAGGTGAAATAAATAACATCAATGGCTAGCCGATCGCCTCATCGAGCATCTTGGAACTCTGGTCCCTTAGTCAGCTCTTCCGACATGCACATGCAGAATAGAAATGGAATACAAAGATACTCGTATGGGATTGACATAAGCCAACTATGCAAATAAATGACCTTTGATTGTTAGGTGTTAGATCATACTAATCCATTTCTATTCTACTAGCGCTATGCCACTTGTGTAGACCTCCAGGGCGGCGCGGAACAGCCTACATATAGTCCTTGACTTTCGCACCCTAACAATAATTTAGAATATCAATAATTGCTATTTAAAATAATCGTGCTTAGAGATTTCATAAAGTTCATCATCAGCCTTTATACGGTACGCTACAAAGAAATACAAGATAAAATACTAAATACAAAATAATAATTTGTAAACAAACTTTGGCTACTCTTCGAGAACTTGTTTTACGCTTTAGATATAAATCTACTTATGTGTGGAACGTCTTTAACCCGTAGCATAGCAGTGAGACGAATTCGGGATGAAACACTGAGCAGTTTCTAACATCGTTCGACTCAACATGGGTCATACATAATCTAATGTTGTGTACTTTCACATACCAATTTGTACTTTATTGACTCCGCCAAACCGAGCTGGCAGTAATAAAAGGGCTTAACAAAATCCGTTACTAGATTAGTTCCGAATTCCAGAATAACAATCTCAAATGAAGTAAGCCGGTGATTAATCGGGCCTTGTAGTGTGACTTAACATTTGATATAGTGATGTGGTTTCATACTATCGATAGTTTTAATTTAATCTACAATTTTCTTCTTATTGACATTAAGATGTTTTCTCTTTGGGTCTTATCGTTGGGTCTTTTACTATTATAATTAACACAAACACTTAGAACAGTCTGTAGTTTTTGCCACGTTTCTGTATTTATTTTGACAGTAACTAATATAGGGCTTAACTCAATATTGGTATCTACCAATATTGAGTTAAGCCCTATATTCCCTGACTTCTGAAACGTTTAGTATTGTTAAATAGTCGTTTGGAAAACAAATTACTTACCTCTTAAATTTTAATAAATAAAATAAAACAACTTTTTTTCTAGTGGAGCTTATCTTTGGAACAGTAAGTATAAATTTTTACAGTTAACTTAAAAATTTTGGTAATTAGGTAACCATTATAATTGTGCCAAATTTTAAGTTTATCGATCACTCGTTTAAACGGAATTTCATAAACCAGACAAACACACCGACGACCGACGAACAACCGACGATCACATATTAGGTATAATAAACGCTTGCTTTTTCTCATAGAATGTATGTAACCCAATCGAATCCTTCTTCCACTTGTATGTTACCATAAGTTATGCAAATAAATATTTCGATATGATTTTGATGTGATTTGAAAAGCTTTACTACATAAATAACATCGAACATCGAAAAATTCATAAGACATCGATAAACTGATTCAACACTATTCAAAAATAAAGGCACACTCACACCCGCTGTTATGAGGTTATGAGGGCGCAAACATTTCCACTGCAGCGTTGTTTACGGAGCGCGGACCAATTATCCTCTTTCTTGTTACTCCTCGCGCCATAATTACTCTTTCAGCGCCTATGTAAACCGCCTTATGTGTAGCTAATCTGTTAATAATTGTTATTTTTACGTTACTTTAACGCAGTTTTTGGTTTTATTTTTTATAATGCTTCACATCTTCATCATCATCATCATCAGCCTATACTAGTCCACTGTTGGACATAGGCCTCTCCAAGTGCACGCTACCGAGCACGATCCGCGGCTACTCTCATCCAGCTCTTGCCAGCCACCTTGCGAAGATCGTCGCTCCACTTAGTCTGAGGGCGTCCTACATTACGTTTGCCGATACGCGGTCTCCACTCGAGAACTCGTTTACCCCAACGGTTGTCGGTTCTGCGGCTTATATGACATCGGATCAGCAGGCTATGTCGATTACTTTCGTTCTCTGTCGGATCACCTCATTCCGAAGTCGATCCTTCAGAGAAGCTCCGAGCATAACCCTTTCCATGGCTCGCCTAGCGACTTTAAATTTGTGAACCAGCCCTACCGTGTCCACGTTTCGGCTCCGTATGTCATGACCGGTAGGATAGCAGAGATATGCACTGATTGAAGACTTTCGTCTTTAGACTTTGTGGTATTAGGCGACGTAAATTTCACATCATTCATTTTATATCTTTAAAAGCTCAGGTTACGTTTTGTCACTAAATATTCTTAATACGTATAATTATAGCTCGTTGTTAATAGAGGTTATTTAAAAAGAGTTTGGCCATTGCCTCAGGCGGTATTTTCAGCGTCACGACTTTTAAGGGGGCGACGAAAAGCTTTAAGGATTCCTCATTAATAGAGGTGATAGAGGTGTACCTCCGACAACAACATAAGTCTCAATATTTATAAAGTATAGATATTGTCATATAATAGTTTGCATCATTGCTTATAATTTTTGGTACATCATCTTATATGATGTTAAGTGATGATAAGGCCGTGGCAGCGCACCTCACTAGAAATACTCAACTACAGGGTGACTAGTGGGAGTTTTGTTAACTATCCGTATTCATTCGATTACATTTACTAAAACGAAAATTAGTATGGCATTGAAGCAGCGCCTCCTGGCGGCATACGAGAGGAGTTAACATTTTACCATACAAATTCTCGATTTCGTTAACGTGATCGAATGGCGATAAAACTCGCACTTGGTACCCTGAAGATCTAGATATCATATTATGTTATTGGTCAACGACCTCCCTAAATTTGTCGATTACGCTCAGTGCTTGCTCTATGCTGACGACTTGAAACTCTTTGTTGAGATCAAGTCAGAAGCCGATTGTGTTGCGTTGCAACAGGACGATGACGCGGTTCACCAATGGAGTCTAGGGAGCTCAATGGAATTTAACTCATCCAAATGTTACGCAATGACTTTCGGCCGAGTGCTGAACCCAATAAATTTTGACTACACGATTAACGGTAACGCTATTACCAGATCTGTAGTAATGAGGGACTTGGGGGTCACATTCGATCGAAAGCTCACATTTCACGACCACATTGTCACGTTGGCAAAAGACTGCTTTAGGCGATTGGGTTTTGTTCTGAGGAACTCCCGGGACTTCCAAAATTTTCATGTTGTTAGGCTTGTTTTTGGTGCTCTTGAAACTGGAAACCAGCTCATGTGTCTGGAATCCACATGAGAGTACTTATGTGCTCTTACTGGCAAAAACTCAAAAGGCTTTTTTCAGATACCTTTACAAGTGTACTCACGGATACTATCCATATATGAGCCCGACCAGATTTATTTTAGGCTGTTTGGGGTACAATTCGTTGGAGGTAAGAAGAAACAAAAATCAGATTACAACCATGTGTAAAATCCTACGTGGAAATATTGATGCGCCAGATCTGAATAACCAGCTGTGCCAACTGTTTACGCCTGACAACTATCGGCGGTGTACAAAGCACAAATTATTTTTAGTGCCCACGAGCCGTACCGCTGCGCGTCGCTGTTCGCCAATCCCGCGCACACTTGCCGCGCTTAACGCTCTCCTCGAGGCCAACCCTACTTGTGATGTGTTTGCGGACGGATGGGTGGAAATATTGTCTGAATGCCTAAGATTCTGTGAAAGGGATGCATGAATGGACTATTCAATTATGTACATAATTTATCATTTGGTAGTAATTAATAATGTAATTTTAATCGCAATTGTTTTGATTTACTATAAAATATTTTTAATTCAAATTTGTATTTTATATATATTAATTAATGTAATTGGTGTTAGCCGTGTTAATTAATTAAATTAAATAAAAATAAAATAAATCTCTTAGACTCTTACTGTCAGAACACAACAATACTACTAAAATTCATATTATGGCGTCATAATTTAGATACAATGGTGGTAGCTAGCCAGGAAGACTTAAAACTAGCCTTACCACAATCCATCCCGAGACGAATATTTACCTCCTGCTAGGAATCGAACCTGAGACCTCTGGGTCTTGGGTCGGTGGACTAACCACCACTTGATGTGTTTTTACCCGGTTCGCGTATAGATTCAGTATCTGTGGTAGCACAAAGTAACATGCAATGTAACCAGCAATGAACTAGAAATTTAATCTATCGCGTAAAGTAGTTTAGTAGTATAGTAGTTTAAAAACGACTTACATAATATACACGGGTCTTAACGCCGACTGAGTCGGTTCGTGGCCAAGCTCGGTGTAATCCGAACGAAACGTCGAGCAACGGTTAGAATTTACTATAATAGTACGTACACCAACAATCGTACAAGGCGACGCTAAAGTTCACAAATATGTGACCAACGGATATAGGTACCCATCAAAAATAAAATTCGGTAATTTATTAATTTGTTTATTTAAACTGTCAACAAAAACATGTAACATGTTAAAAACAGTAGGTATGCTCTAAGCGTAGTCGTGGTGATTGCAAGACTCATAAGTACAGTTTTCAATCAAAGACAGAGCCATAGACTAATAATTTTAATTACTTATCTTAAATTTACTGTAATTAAATACTTAAAAAATATTGAGAGTTTAAAGTGAAGTATTCAAAACAGATTTCGAAACAGAGATATTGCCATTAATTACTAAGTGAGGTTAAAAGAGTTAATGCCATTGGTTGAGAAATAGGACGCCATTTATCAGGACTGGAGCAATCGCAGCTTACGTAACACATTTAATGCGAACATATTAAGTGGTCTGAATGAAGCTTCGGTAAGCTCTTTGAAAACCATTTTCTAAGGAAATTACGATAAGTCACGTAATTATAAAATGGGAACGCCTTAGATTATTTGAGAGTAATCAAAGGGAAACTCATAAAAATGTAATACTAACTAAATGGAAACTAATATCCCAAACGATTTACGGCAGTTGAACAAGGCGATGCTTTATGTCGAACTTAAAGTTCTAACGCTCTAGGTTTGCAGGTCCTAGGCTAAAAATGTAAGCCCACTTCTGACTATTTGAAAAAATTACGCATTTTTTTTTATTAATAGAAATATTCCATAAGAGCCCTATTACAAATCTCCACTCTGCGTGAAGAGACATCGTTCGGACGGCCGGCGCATCGCATTGTGTAGTAATTTTGTACTCGTATTTATCGTTTTTATCAAAATATCATAATAAATTCATGCCTAAAAAATTTTTAAAATCTTTATTCCTCATGAAGTAAAATTATTATGGTATAAATTTTGCTCAATAATATTATCGTAGATAGGAGAAACAATCTTTGGCTACTCTTCGAGAACTTGTTTTACGCTTTAGATATAAATCTACTTATGTGTGGAACGTCTTTAACCCGTAGCATAGCAGTGAGACGAATTCGGGATGAGACACTGAGCAGTTTCTAACATCGTTCGACTCAACATGGGTCATACATAATCTAATGTTGTGTACTTTCACATACCAATTTGTACTTTATTGACTCCGCCAAACCGAGCTGGCAGTAATAAAAGGGCTTAACAAAATCCGTTACTAGATTAGTTCCGAATTCCAGAATAACAATCTCAAATGAAGTAAGCCGGTGATTAATCGGGCCTTGTAGTGTGACTTAACATTTTATATAGTGATGTGGTTTCATACTATTGATAGTTTTAATTTAATCTACAATTTTCTTCTTATTGACATTAAGATGTTTTCTCGTTGGGTCTTATCGTTGGGTCTTTTACTATTATAATTAACACAAACACTTAGAACAGTCTGTAGTTTTTGCCACGTTTCTGTATTTATTTTGACAGTAACTAATATAGGGCTTAACTCAATATTGGTATCTACCAATATTGAGTTAAGCCCTATATTCCCTGACTTCTGAAACGTTTAGTATTGTTAAATAGTCGTTTGGAAAACAAATTACTTACCTCTTAAATTTTAATAAATAAAATAAAACAACTTTTTTTCTAGTGAAGCTTATCTTTGGAACAGTAAGTATAAATTTTTACAGTTAACTTAAAAATTTTGGTAATTAGGTAACCATTATAATTGTGCCAAATTTTAAGTTTATCGATCACTCGTTTAAACGGAATTTCATAAACCAGACAAACACACCGACGACCGACGAACAACCGACGATCACATATTAGGTATAATAAACGCTTGCTTTTTCTCATAGAATGTATGTAACCCAATCGAATCCTTCTTCCACTTGTATGTTACCATAAGTTATGCAAATAAATATTTCGATATGATTTTGATGTGATTTGAAAAGCTTTACTACATAAATAACATCGAACATCGAAAAATTCATAAGACATCGATAAACTGATTCAACACTAATCAAAAATAAAGGCACACTCACACCCGCTGTTATGAGGTTATGAGGGCGCAAACATTTCCACTGCAGCGTTGTTTACGGAGCGCGGACCAATTATCCTCTTTCTTGTTACTCCTCGCGCCATAATTACTCTTTCAGCGCCTATGTAAACCGCCTTATGTGTAGCTAATCTGTTAATAATTGTTATTTTTACGTTACTTTAACGCAGTTTTTGGTTTTATTTTTTATAATGCTTCACATCTTCATCATCATCATCATCAGCCTATACTAGTCCACTGTTGGACATAGGCCTCTCCAAGTGCACGCCACCGAGCACGATCCGCGGCTACTCTCATCCAGCTCTTGCCAGCCACCTTGCGAAGATCGTCGCTCCACTTAGTCTGAGGGCGTCCTACATTACGTTTGCCGATACGCAGTCTCCACTCGAGAACTCGTTTACCCCAACGGTTGTCGGTTCTGCGGCTTATATGACATCGGATCAGCAGGCTATGTCGATTACTTTCGTTTTCTGTCGGATCACCTCATTCCGAAGTCGATCCTTCAGAGAAGCTCCGAGCATAACCCTTTCCATGGCTCGCCTAGCGACTTTAAATTTGTGAACCAGCCCTACCGTGTCCACGTTTCGGCTCCGTATGTCATGACCGGTAGGATAGCATAGATATGCACTGATTGAAGACTTTCGTCTTTAGACTTTGTGGTATTAGGCGACGTAAATTTCACATCATTCATTTTATATCTTTAAAAGCTCAGGTTACGTTTTGTCACTAAATATTCTTAATACGTATAATAATAGCTCGTTGTTAATAGAGGTTATTTAAAAAGAGTTTGGCCATTGCCTCAGGCGGTATTTTCAGCGTCACGACTTTTAAGGGGGCGACGAAAAGCTTTAAGGATTCCTCATTAATAGAGGTGATAGAGGTGTACCTCCGACAACAACATAAGTCTCAATATTTATAAAGTATAGATATTGTCATATAATAGTTTGCATCATTGCTTATAATTTTTGGTACATCATCTTATATGATGTTAAGTGATGATAAGGCCGTGGCAGCGCACCTCACTAGAAATACTCAACTACAGGGTGACTAGTGGGAGTTTTGTTAACTATCCGTATTCATTCGATTACATTTACTAAAACGAAAATTAGTATGGCATTGAAGCAGCGCCTCCTGGCGGCATACGAGAGGAGTTAACATTTTACCATACAAATTCTCGATTTCGTTAACGTGATCGAATGGCGATAAAACTCGCACTTGGTACCCTGAAGATCTAGATATCATATTATGTTATTGGTCAACGACCTCCCTAAATTTGTCGATTACGCTCAGTGCTTGCTCTATGCTGACGACTTGAAACTCTTTGTTGAGATCAAGTCAGAAGCCGATTGTGTTGCGTTGCAACAGGACGATGACGCGGTTCACCAATGGAGTCTAGGGAGCTCAATGGAATTTAACTCATCCAAATGTTACGCAATGACTTTCGGCCGAGTGCTGAACCCAATAAATTTTGACTACACGATTAACGGTAACGCTATTACCAGATCTGTAGTAATGAGGGACTTGGGGGTCACATTCGATCGAAAGCTCACATTTCACGACCACATTGTCACGTTGGCAAAAGACTGCTTTAGGCGATTGGGTTTTGTTCTGAGGAACTCCCGGGACTTCCAAAATTTTCATGTTGTTAGGCTTGTTTTTGGTGCTCTTGAAACTGGAAACCAGCTCATGTGTCTGGAATCCACATGAGAGTACTTATGTGCTCTTACTGGCAAAAACTCAAAAGGCTTTTCTCAGATACCTTTACAAGTGTACTCACGGATACTATCCATATATGAGCCCGACCAGATTTATTTTAGGCTGTTTGGGGTACAATTCGTTGGAGGTAAGAAGAAACAAAAATCAGATTACAACCATGTGTAAAATCCTACGTGGAAATATTGATGCGCCAGATCTGAATAACCAGCTGTGCCAACTGTTTACGCCTGACAACTATCGGCGGTGTACAAAGCACAAATTATTTTTAGTGCCCACGAGCCGTACCGCTGCGCGTCGCTGTTCGCCAATCCCGCGCACACTTGCCGCGCTTAACGCTCTCCTCGAGGCCAACCCTACTTGTGATGTGTTTGCGGACGGATGGGTGGAAATATTGTCTGAATGCCTAAGATTCTGTGAAAGGGATGCATGAATGGACTATTCAATTATGTACATAATTTATCATTTGGTAGTAATTAATAATGTAATTTTAATCGCAATTGTTTTGATTTACTATAAAATATTTTTAATTCAAATTTGTATTTTATATATATTAATTAATGTAATTGGTGTTAGCCGTGTTAATTAATTAAATTAAATAAAAATAAAATAAATCTCTTAGACTCTTACTGTCAGAACACAACAATACTACTAAAATTCATATTATGGCGTCATAATTTAGATACAATGGTGGTAGCTAGCCAGGAAGACTTAAAACTAGCCTTACCACAATCCATCCCGAGACGAATATTTACCTCCTGCTAGGAATCGAACCTGAGACCTCTGGGTCTTGGGTCGGTGGACTAACCACCACTTGATGTGTTTTTACCCGGTTCGCGTATAGATTCAGTATCTGTGGTAGCACAAAGTAACATGCAATGTAACCAGCAATGAACTAGAAATTTAATCTATCGCGTAAAGTAGTTTAGTAGTATAGTAGTTTAAAAACGACTTACATAATATACACGGGTCTTAACGCCGACTGAGTCGGTTCGTGGCCAAGCTCGGTGTAATCCGAACGAAACGTCGAGCAACGGTTAGAATTTACTATAATAGTACGTACACCAACAATCGTACAAGGCGACGCTAAAGTTCACAAATATGTGACCAACGGATATAGGTACCCATCAAAAATAAAATTCGGTAATTTATTAATTTGTTTATTTAAACTGTCAACAAAAACATGTAACATGTTAAAAACAGTAGGTATGCTCTAAGCGTAGTCGTGGTGATTGCAAGACTCATAAGTACAGTTTTCAATCAAAGACAGAGCCATAGACTAATAATTTTAATTACTTATCTTAAATTTACTGTAATTAAATACTTAAAAAATATTGAGAGTTTAAAGTGAAGTATTCAAAACAGATTTCGAAACAGAGATATTGCCATTAATTACTAAGTGAGGTTAAAAGAGTTAATGCCATTGGTTGAGAAATAGGACGCCATTTATCAGGACTGGAGCAATCGCAGCTTACGTAACACATTTAATGCGAACATATTAAGTGGTCTGAATGAAGCTTCGGTAAGCTCTTTGAAAACCATTTTCTAAGGAAATTACGATAAGTCACGTAATTATAAAATGGGAACGCCTTAGATTATTTGAGAGTAATCAAAGGGAAACTCATAAAAATGTAATACTAACTAAATGGAAACTAATATCCCAAACGATTTACGGCAGTTGAACAAGACGATGCTTTATGTCGAACTTAAAGTTCTAACGCTCTAGGTTTGCAGGTCCTAGGCTAAAAATGTAAGCCCACTTCTGACTATTTGAAAAAATTACGCATTTTTTTTTATTAATAGAAATATTCCATAAGAGCCCTATTACAAATCTCCACTCTGCGTGAAGAGACATCGTTCGGACGGCCGGCGCATCGCATTGTGTAGTAATTTTGTACTCGTATTTATCGTTTTTATCAAAATATCATAATAAATTCATGCCTAAAAAATTTTTAAAATCTTTATTCCTCATGAAGTAAAATTATTATGGTATAAATTTTGCTCAATAATATTATCGTAGATAGGAGAAATTCACAGTTAACTAAAAGCGATTTTCGAAGTTTTTTGGTTTAGAATAAGATTTTTTTAGTATATGTATAAAATCAATGATATCCAAAAACTCTGAGGCCGCTACGAACTATACGACTATATAATGCTACGGCCACACTATCGCTGTATCGCGAACATTTTGACAAGTCGGGCCAAGCAATAGACACATTTTAGAACACGGTCAAAAATGTCATTATTGCTTGTCGTGAAAACGGCAAATGTTCGCGATACCGCGATAGTGTGGCCGAAGCATAAGAGATAACATTCTATTTTTTTTATTTCATTTGTTTAGAACAGTAGTTCAATCTAGGAGCTCAAAAAAGTGCCTTCGCGCATTTTAAGAATATCTTTCTCTGCAATTTTCAGTTTAATTAAAAAGTTAAGCAAAATTTACAAAAAGCGAGGCCATTACGAACTATGCCAATAGCTATTCTACACTATTCAATAAGTCAAAACTGTTAATGTATTTTTATTTCTGAGATCAAGAACGCCAAAATTGGTCATTTTACGCAAAAATCGAAGTCGAGATGTAATATGGCTCTTAAATAAAAAAGCAAAAAGATTATTAGTTGGAGAACAACTGAAGACCTACGATGTTTACCATATACGATAAAGTAGTTCAGAAAATAATGATCAAATTCTGTTTATTTCAATTACGCAAACCACAACAGAGCGTTCTCATAAAATGTTCACCCAATTGCACTACTTTATACGAAATGCAGATTCGTATAACACATTCTTGGTATTTACCCAACATACACATATTTTAAGTAGAATCAGGGGCAACCCGTTTGCACTGATTAAAAGCATCACTTTAAAATAATTTTCAGTATTCAGGACAAACGCTGGACTAATGTGTTTCTATCTATTAAATTGTCGAAAAGCTTGAATACCGTCGCAATACCAACTTTAAGTATGCACAACTAGAGTGGTGTTTCGCCTGTAGTTTCGGCACTGGTTAAGTTACGTGTATTAAAGTACGCAGTCCCGTGAACAAGACAATTCGAACTAATGCCTAGACTTAGGTATTTAGATTTATAGCTGCGCCAGCGAAGGCGGAGCTCTGTCGCTTGATTATATAACTTTAACTTGCACTATAAGATCTTTAGCAAGTTGCCGCTTTGTACATAAATTAATTATGAAAGAATTTAACTGGAAACTAAAAAGTCAGGAATTTTGCGCTGCGAGTATAAGAAGCGTACTTTTTTAATGCTTTAATTATGTTTTGCGTAAATCCGATTTAATGAAGACATTGTTGTTCTTCACGGGCAAGAATTATCTTATAACTATCATTATAATTACCCGTAATATGTTAAAACTTAGTGAACTTAAACTTCAATATATTAAAGGTGTTATTAAGTCGTATAGGGAGATGGTAAGCTTGATGTGAGAAATCCTATTATGTTAAAATTATTGAATTGAACTGACGTGAACCCTCTCCACACTCAAGAGTATTAACCTACTGGTGGGGTTCACGGGACTGTTCAATAGTACGTTCATTATTAATATAGAGTATAATAAGATAAACTAAAATCAGTTTGTCGCTTGTTTTAATGTGAAATCTTCTTTTTAATATTTTACAAGTATTTTTTTTTTACAAGTATGTTTTTTTTATCTTGTGACATCTTTTATCAACAAATCTTAGAGAGGTCGGGTCAGGGGGTCATTTTTGAACCGGTAATCCATTCTCATTCTATTCTACCAATTGCGAGTGCTCCTATTTGTCTTATTCAATGTCAATGCTAACTTATTTTCAAGACCGAAAACTCGGACTGTGTGCACGAGTGTCTTAATATTCAAATTGTAAATAATGCAAAACTCATATATCATAAAGTATTTTATGTCACTTTTGATTTCGATAACACCGGTGAGTTGCCAAAATCTTTTCAATGTAAAACACTTTCCTTTTTTTAAATATTTGTGTCTGATTCATAAGGAAACTTCTACGGGTTTGGCAATACACATTTTTATTGCTGGAGTAAAAACACCATTTAGATCACTTGTCATCCCGAAAAAGATATGGGAGCCCATAGTTCCTATAGGAAAATGAGGTTTTGATTATTTTATTGGTATCTATGGGTAAATGAATTATTAGATGCTTAAATGGAAAATTGAGAGGCTTCTCCGCAATAAAGCGATCTTCCGTTGGGCTCTACAGAAATCTTTCCTTTGGTAGGGCAATAACCCAAATTGGTACGTACCTTCCAATCTAGCTTACAAT
This sequence comes from Eudonia lacustrata, assembly GCA_947562085.1. Lineage (NCBI taxonomy): Eukaryota > Metazoa > Arthropoda > Insecta > Lepidoptera > Crambidae > Eudonia > Eudonia lacustrata. The sequence goes on along the minus strand of OX387339.1, from coordinate 63,887,385 downwards.
AACTTATTTTATCACCAACGGTGTCTCGGTCTCATGAGCCTTTGGATAAATAGATTAATGGACTGTGATAATGATGTGTGTGAATCAATATTAAATAGCAATGATTTACTATTTATCATCGATTGACGTGTGTTCCTTGCACAATAAACAAATAAAAAATATTAACGAATGTTTTGACTAATTATCATCAGTCTATTTTTATTCAGGAATTGGGTTCGTGATGCTGGTTTTTCGATTTCAAATTTGAATCACAGGTCTTGGTGTTCCCATATAAACAAAATAATGCGGAAGCTAACTTCCTTAACTGAGTACAAATGTAAAAACATATAAATAAATAAATATTTGCCTGTGAATCACAGGTATGTACATACATAATATGGTCTGGCCTTTTTGTTCTGCCTAAATAGCACACAAAATATACGAGTATTAAAATTACATTTTATAAGTCATACATTGTTATTATTCTTAAGCCCTACAATCAATATTTATAAAGGTTATATCTATTAGACTAGTAATCAGAAATAGTAATTAGCCTTTTTGGCAATCATATTAGAGTTATTATAAATAAAAACTTGGCAAGGCAGTTTACTGGTACGTAAAACCAGTACCTACCAGATGGTGATCTACCTTCGTTGTTCCTTTCAGGTAAGTCGATCCGCCGCGACCATATCTCTCCCGACCGCTCGCTGCCTTCCTGCCCTCCCAAAAGTTCACTAAGTTTATTTGCGTACTGGCACCCCTTACCAACCGCTAAGGTTATACGAGAAGTTGATTCCAGGTGACCCTACGCAAACAAACCAACCCGCACTTAAGACCATCTCTATCAGGTCATAATGCCAGATTAAAATACGAAACGCGTTCTAATCCAGTACTCATAAGACTAATGTGGAGAGGTATTAGTCCTGACGACTGAGGACTCTTGAGGTCTGAATGTCTCTCCCCATGATGACATAGGCCCCTACCCTATTTTCTAGGTAAGACACCAACACTTGTCGAAGAGCACAGTTTTCGAACAAGTTTTACAAAGAGCACAACTAGCAGTTTCCACTGCTCGACTCTACAGTAAAGCACTACACTTACAAATTGCAAACAGTACCCTTTGCATGTAGCTAACATAGGCCTACCTTGTAAGGAGCCATTACTCCTCGCAAGTAAGTTGGTACTCCGTTTTCGTACGGCCATATCTTGCCTGGCCGCAGCCACCTGCCCACCGTAGCGGGAAGATTAAATATCAATTTGCCACACTGACACAGTGCAGCGAACAGTAACTCTGCAAGTTAGTACCGAAGGTCCAGTTTGTAAGGACACCCCATTCCTTGCAAGAAAGTCATAAGTCAGCGGTGGTCGCAGGCATGGCAATATTTCGCTCGGCCACAGCGCACCGGCACAGGCTTGACTGGATAAAGCGTAAACTCGCCACATTGCCACAGCATTCTAGGCCGAAGCCTCACACTGCACGGAACGATAATGTTATCAGTCCTTTTTGTTATTGCCCAGCAACAAGCAACAGCAAGTGGGCGTAGCGAGGTGGAGATACGATTTCATCTTTTCAACAGTTTTCTTTCCATGTTTTCACTGAAACTACGGCCCCTGAACATTCAATACTTGTTTCAAGGCCATAATTAGACTAAAAAAGTTAAGATCGAGATATCGATTGGTTGAAGTTGAATAAGTCGTACTTTTTATAATTCATTCCGTGTCGTGGCGGATAATTTCTTGATGTCCCCGGTGTGGGAAGAGACCAACATTTGGACCAAGAACCATAGGCGCTTGCTAGACCCAAGATATCTCGCGCGCGTTGCCTGCGCTTCAAGAGGCTTTCTTCTGAAGCTTCAGGTCCTATGTTCCTATGTCAATTGCTGTGTAATTTATCTGGATCTAGTGCCCTTCAAACCATCAGCAAAGCATTTCAATGCTCCATTGCGGCAGAAACAAATAATGATGCTTGTAATCGATTTTAATAATGTATTTTTTGTAATGTTTGTTTTTCTTGTCTTGTTCGTCTGTCGCCGACGTCGCCTTGCTCGGGCCCAGTCAGAATAAATCATTCAACCATCTTCGAGTGTGCTATATAATCCTAAATCAGGGTCCTTGTTGGCCTCACACATGGCTTTTTTGTTTATATTTTTTTCCGTTTTTCATTTTCTTTTATCAACTTTGTCTTTTGTGATTTTAATTAAAGTTGTAAGTCGGTTTTTCATTTATTGTCACACAATGTAACAATAAATGTTTTTCTTTCTTTATTTATTTCTAATACGATATATCCGGAACCTACAACATCATCCACTCCGCACAACTGTAGATTATTAAAGTGAACCTAATCTGCTATTACATTAATTACATTTCGGTGTGCCACGCGGCCGCCTAAAGCCGGGCTTCTCCGAACACGGGCCAGCCATTCCTTCTCGTCACTCCAGATTTAATCAGACCACTCCAAGATGACCACCGCTTCGTCTAATGCCCCAGTACGTTATTACGGAATCCCCGGTCCGCTGCGGACTAAATTGTATACCTAAATGTAGGGTAAGTACACGTTTAGCTGAAACGGAGTGGCCGTGGAATGGTCCTGTTGTTCAGTACAACTTTGCAGACATTTATGATTATCCTACTTATTCAAATAGTGTGGTTTTCAAAGTTTTGATAAACATTGAGCTGCTTTCATTTCAACATTATTACTTTTTATTTTTCTATGGATAGGGAGTTAACGACTGCTAATGTAGCCGGGACCAACGGCTTTACGTGCCTTTCGAATCACGGAGGAGCTCGAGATGATTAATTTTTGGTCACCCATCCGATGACCGACCTTTGCGAAAGTTGCTTAACCTCTGCACTCGCAGACCGGGCGCGTTAACCACTGCGCCATCGAGCACCACCGTATACAATATTAGATGAAGAATAATAGAGTAATACTACACATCGATCAACTACAGGTACTTATTTCAAAATATGTGAATTTATAGTCATCCGTTATTGTTGTATTATCATTATATCAGCCTATAAACATGCCACTGCTAGGCTCAGACCATCTCAGATGAATCACATAGGGCGGTTGAACCAAAAACCATCAGTACTCAACATGATTTTTCCTGCAAGAATTCCTCTAATTTTAATTTGTCACTCTACACACCATCCACCAAAGAAACGGATTCAAAATAGAAGCAGAAATAAATAAATATATACAGCGCCTTTGGAACCGCAATCCTTCCCCGTATCAAAACAACCGGGCTAACACAAATAAACACCAATAAATATTAACAGCCTCTACGTTGTGATTAAATAACTAAATTCCTTTGTCCACAAAGGGAGGCTATCTCTTTTCATCGGCAGCCTTTAGAGAGGGACGTGTGGTACATTTATCGCGGAGAAAGAAATTAAAGTCTCACCGAATCGTACGGTTTTATCTACGTGTCGATAGCGGTCACAAATTATGTGCTTCCTTCGGCTTAAGGGTCGGTGCTTGGGTCGGAACGATACAACAGTCGACGAACGTTCGAGTCGCTTGCTGTTTGCAATGTTTAATTGCTTGTTTTTGATATCACGCTTTTTTTAAGCAACTTTCGCATAGGCCGGTCATCGGATGGGTGACCAAAAATGTTTCATTTCGAGCTCCTCCGTGCTTCGGAAAGCACGTAAAGCTGTTTGTCCCGGCTGCATTAGCAGTCGTTAACAACCACCAATCCGCACTGGGCCCGCGTGGTGGTTTGTGGCCCGTTCTCCCTATCCATCCATAGGAAATGCTCGTGCCCCAGCAGTGGGGACATAAAATGAGCTGATGATGTTTGTTTTTGAATTTTGTACTCCGATGTAGATCCTCATTAACAGAGTGAGCTTCATGCTTATAATTTTATTATTATTTTATTAAGGACAATAGAATGTAACACAATAGAGTTTTTAATAATTAGAATACTAAAGATAGACAATGTGCTATTTGTGTAGTAAAGGACGTTATCTCTTTTATTATTTCGCCGAAATTTTAAAAACATTCCAGAAAATTCCAAACAATCCTTTTGCGTGCCTGCTGTAAGGTATTTCAGAGTGAAACAAGCAGCGCCCTTATACTAATACATTTTCTTGTAAAAATTCATTTGTAACCCTTGTATGTGTTAATTTGTAAAATAAAAAAATAAAACAAACATTATTTAAGGATTTTTCAGCATCGAATTTTAATTCTTATTAACAAATTTTTATCTAGCTTTTTTATCAGCAATTATAATGAAATAGCATGTAAGTTTTGTGAATAATACTACTAAGCCATTAAATCACTGCCTCGTACGTTTGACCCGACAAGATTATCTTGTGTATACACCGAGCTGACAAAGCACCCTTTTAGCACATTGCCTCCTATCGCTTGAACAACTAGACGCTTTACTGGAGTTTGCATTGGTTCCGCACACGAGCGCTCCCTTTGGTCCACGTTCGTAACAGACCTTTGAGCCAGCTACGAACATAGATTTTTTTTGCTTTGATAACAAGCTACGAAAACAGAATGAAATCGACGATTTTGTAACAAAGAAAAGTTGCACGGACTTCACAGCGTTTCTCGCGAGTTTCTCTACAAATGTGTGTTTAATCGATGTTCATGGCGCAACAGCATCATCATCGCTGGACATAAGCCTCTCAAAGAGCACGCCACTAAGCACGATCCACGGGTACTCTCATCCAGCTGATTCAGCCACGACAACTTTTACAAATATTCATCATCATGTCAAACCTTCTTCGACCAGTTTGGTGTAGGCCTCAACCCTCAACCCCCTCCACTTCGTTCTATTTTGGGCTGTCATTATCCAATGTTGGCCTGCTATTTTTCTTTTATATAATATAGTATATTTTAAAAATATAGACGTTTGAATAGAAGTACACGATTCTTGTATTGTCTTGTGTACTTATAAAATAAATATATAAACTATATTTTGAACTTTTAGAAACGCCTATGCTGTGTGTACTGTTGGTAGTAAAAGATCGCTGCAGCAATATAATGTGACTAGTTGCTCAAGTTGCTCACGACCGTCGCTATAAATACTATCTATTCATATAAGTAATGTACTTAGAAAAGCTCGATCGTAGATGATCTCTAGACCATTTGAAACCGTGTCTACATACCTAAAGTTTAAAATAATAAGCTATTTAATTAAATTTGGCTCCAAAAATCTGCTTCTAAAAACTTGCTCTCTACAAAAAATTCTTTCCCCCCCCCCCCCCCCCCATTGTGACAATAAAGAAAGTACCAATTTTTCACCAAAGACACTAACTTGAAGCTCACAACGTAACAGCATCTTAAGCTTTCTATAACCATTACTACATCAGCGCAAAACCGACTCTACCTTGTTTTAACAAAGCTCAAATTCGCCAAACACAACAATTTAAGCTTTAGTAGAGATAAATGAATTTCTACTCATTGACGATCAATCGAAACGCGTTATCTGTGTTTTGCCGCCTTATCTACGGGGTAGTAGGGGGGAGGAGGGGACGGATTTATTGGCGACTGAAGGCGACGGCTACGGAACCCCGATCGGACTTTAATCTATACAGCAGCGAAACTATTGTTGTAGTCCCCGGGACCGGAATAATAGTACGTTAAATTTGAAGGACATCAAAGGCTAAGGATTAACCCATGATTAAGTATTTATGGAGGTATGTGGGAGACGATATATCGTCTATTATAAACTGGGCCGTATCTCGCTGAACCAATTTAGGTGTTACGAATTCATAAATTGGAAACAAATTGTGGTATTTGATAATCGTTGATCACGATATATTACGTTGATAGCAAGATACGATGTGAGAAGCTTAGTCAAAGGTAGGTGTACATAGTAATATGTATTATGAAATATTTAAACTAAGCAAAATAAGATTGCCTGTGTATTAAGTATGTGTCCATACGTCTTACCACGATACTGGAAGGTAACAACTTTAATGACTACAATCATTAGTGCCTTCAGACTAAAAATCTGCGTTGGTTAAGGTCTAGCCCTCGTACCTTTATCTTAGGTTGTGCTGTTTTGTCTTGCTTTGTTCTCTACAGATAGTAGGCATAATGATCCTTATGTTTGTCCAAACAATACACAATATATTTTAAAAAGATAAATTGATGCTTTCTACGAAAATTAAGAGTAAATGGTACGAAATCTTAAACAATTTACTAGTTGTAAACATATTATTTATTATAAATTATACTGTTATATTCAGCGGAGTGCGCACTTAATCATCTTGAAACAATAAACACGTAATGTTTTGTAGTCCTAAATAAAAATATGTTTAGGAAAATTAAAAGAATGGGTGCAGAAATTAGTGCAAGCACATCTACGACACGTCAAATTTGAAAGAGCTCAAAGAGTCACAAAAGAACAACGATTAATTCTTAGTACGATACACGAGGTAACTGAAATCAAAATCATTAAAACTTACAACAAATAGTGATATTTTTCAGATGTAGGTCTGAATTGCTGATGGTAGCTAGTAGCTGGTAGTAGTTTTGACCCATACGTCAAGCTTCCTTTGTCCCCTGTAGTTTTAAAATGCATTATAATAGTTATATAAATATTGAGAGATTAGGCGCTACGCAAACGGCGTTCGGCGGGGCGGCGGGGCAGTCTTTTTGACCGCGAAGCAATAAAAACCAGAGGACCGCCGAGCACCGGCGCGGCGGCGGCGGCGGCGGCGGCGGCGCGGTCTTTTTTGCCCTCGGTGTGCGTTGATAGTATAGGATTCCCTCGCTATCGTTCGCAGTGAAATTGACCGGCTCAGCCCGCCCCGCCGTTTGCAAAGCGCCTGAATGTGCCAGCATTCTTGGGACCGTTCACATGAGCTTACCGTTTGAGGGCATCTTTGTTTACTGGTATTTTGATTTAATTTGTGTTTTGTTTTGTTTCCTAGTCATGTTGTGCCTATATTAAATAGAATACTTACTTATTATTAGGGAAGGCTCTTGCCCCAGCAGTGGGGACATAAAAGAGCTGATGATGATGATGATGATGATACTTATTATTTATATATTTCATTTAATTAATGTTTGTTTCATTCAATACATTAATTACGACAAAAGAATATAGCCACAAAATCAAAACAGTATTGATTTGTTAAATACCAACTACAAAGGACGAGGCCAAAATTAATCAACAGCATCGAACCCGCGACGTCCAAAGAGCCACCCATTAATTGCCCTCTAATCCCGCTTTGTCGCGACGCCCTGCGCTGCAGCCAATTAATTTGTCAAGTCATTTTGTACCGATTAATTTCGTACATCATAGTGGTAGGAGTTTTGTTTCGGGCTTCTTTTGAAAAAGACTGTTCCTAGACTGTGGTGTAGAACGTTGCCATTTGACTTTTTTTTGTGTTTGCTTATTGCCACAGGGTACTTTCAGCTTCACCGAGCTTTTTTGGATGCGGCGAGAAACTTAAAGGGTTCCTCAAGCCGTGTTTTCCAGAGGGTACGGCATCACGCCCTAGTGCGTGTCCCCGTGCCCTACTAGATTCTGCGACGGGTTCGAGTTTTGAACCACAGCAACTACACAACAACCTCAAGGCGATTAATAACACTCCAACTTGTCAGCCGTTATTATGATTGATAAGCAGTAATGTTATAAACAGAAAGATACTTCGAAGTATACTACTGCGGTACTGATACACTTTTCATCATTATCATTTAAATTGACGCATTCACGAGCAAATGCACATGTCTCTTTGATTCTTGTGTTTCGGGGAGAACCACAACCGAACCGATTTCCACAACAATGCCAACAAATGAACGTCTATAATCGCACGTTCCATGTCGATATTCATGAATGCACATCGTGGCACCACAAAATAAATAGGACCGGACAGAAGGGCGGCTCCAGTAAATAGCGGTTTTAAATACCTACTCTGGGTTGTAACGTTAACGCTTACAATATATTGTGATATGTAAGGTTTAAGAATTTAAATCAGAGGCAAGTAACGTCGACTGATTTCTATTTATTGTCGTATTTAAACCCGAATATACGCATCATTACCCTGTGTGGTGCCGGGGTTAAAGAATTGCACCACCCCATCTCTTCCCGTGGGTGTCGTAAAAGCCGACTAAGGGACCATTCCAGAGGATGGGCAGCAGCATCTCTCTGAGGTAACCCTCAACCTAACCTACTGCGATCGCCAACCCGCCTGCCAAGCGTGGCGATTACGGCAAAACCCCTCATGTCTTTGGGGGAGGCCTTTGTCCAGCAGTGGACGTCTTTTGCCTGAGATGATTGATTGATTGATACGCATCAGCTTTTATGTGACGTCGTCGTCTCATTGTTAAAAAGTGTGACTGGGGGGCATCCCCTGATGTTAAGTGTAGGAACATACTATGCCAAATTACTTATGCGACCGAAGTTTGGCGTTTTCGGCCTCAGAGGTTAAAGGCGTACGCTATAACGCAACGTAATTTCGGTATTATGTGTCGTCAGTAATTCAAATAACTTTGCAGGCGTAATCATGCCGAACTTCAATCGCGTAATTTCGGCATAGTATGTTCCTACACTAAGTGACAATAAGGCCGAAGATGAAAGCGCTCTTCACCCGCAATCCTCAACTACTAAGACACTGGCTATCTTATCTCTAGGTCCCGGAACACAACAATGCTACTAAAATTGATGTTATGGCGACACATTTAGATAAGATGGTGGTAGCTAGCTTAGCGGACAAAAGCTTTGCTACCAACCAAACCTGGGAACTTGGATCTGGGATTGAAACGTCGGTGGTGAAACGTCCCGCAAATAGCCAAAATCACCGTACGAAAGCGTCTTTGTGTGCGTGCATCTGTATCGTTCGTTTATACGGAGCTGCCCTTCTGTACCTATTTATTTAGTTGTGGCGCGGCATGTGTGCGCCTCGTTTGACATCATAATCAACACTGTGCGGTTATAAGCAAATGAAGTTAAGGGATTTAAATGAAATTTTCTTTTGATAATTTTATTGCGTTCGTGTTGTAAAGATCAATCGGTAGGTATGTTAAGTTTGATGAAAATATACTGGCCTGCAAAATTAAGTATCACACTTTTAAAACTGCAATAACTTTTAAGTACACAAGATATACTTTCGAAACAAAAAGGAAAAATGTTACTAATGTATAATTAACTTTAGTTTCAAAGAAAGCTGATAAAAATTGCTGCAAAAGGTTTTTTATTTAAAAATCTCTAACTTCTATAGTTTAGAAAATAAATAAATATTAAAAGTGTAGTACTTATTTTTGCAGGCCAGTGTAGTTATTTACATGGCAGTTACATGACATATGGCTTGCAATCACGAACTTTAACTTGATTGAATTGCTAGCATTAATAAATTTGTAGATACTTTAATAATATTGAAAAAAGTTACTGTTACTTTTTTAAATTTCAGTATCGACTTTAATTAAAATTCTACAGCAAATATAATTACTTGTTCTAAACGAAGAAAGTTTTATAACACATATACCTTTGAAACTACCCCTGTCTGTCGCTGGTTAGAGATTTGATTTCAATAAAAACTTGCCAAAAGTTTGCTTCGTTAACGCGACGAGTTCAAAAACTTTTTGATTTTATTAATAATTCATAAAACTGGCACATTTCAACTTTTGATTTGTATAATATTGCGTTTCTGTTTAATTTCAGAATTTTGATGAACGAGATCTGTTTATTAGTTAATTGGATTTCGCATTGCATCAAAGTCAACAAATAAAAAGAAGATAAGTTATTCCAAACTGGGAAAAAAGCTAACGTCCCTAGTCCATATATTTAGACTTGGGAATTTCAAAGCTTGCCTTAAAAATATGTAAAAAGATATTTACCATGTAAATTGCTTTCTTTTGATTACCTAACAATTCCGTCGAAAGAGATTTTAATCGAAATACGACGTCGATATAAAACCACCGAATAAAAAAAAACCGTTCAAGCTAATAGAAAATCTTATGCAACACTTACCTACGTCAATTTCGATCTGATAGCCAAAATTTACGATCGTAAAACGTAGCCGGGTTTTTCCTTGTCCACGCCATCGATCAAGGCGTAATAAAGTAACGGTGTGTGCTTAAATTAAATAATGCGCCGCGCTGACTGATCGATGGTGCCTTAAACAAACCAGTGCCAGTGGTGTCGCCCATTTTATACATGCTACCTTAAGTGGAGGCGACATTCAATGCAACACCTTTACCTTATTTCGTCACGCTGACAGAAGTTTTCGCGGAGTCCGCATTATGCCGCTGAGTTGAAATCACTAGTCGATCTAAAGCGAGAATATCAAAACTTCAAATCAGTTGTATGCCAGGATGCGCTGCTACAAAGCCACGCAAGTTCTCGTTGTCGGTAACATGATTGAATAGATATTATCAATTTAATCACCGAACTCGTTCTCAGCACTCGGCAGAATAAACTTATCAAACGAACCTCGAGTGACGGCACGCTTCGAACACTGAAGTTGGACGTTGTCCCACTTTTCGTGGATAATGAAGTGTCACATTCCTTATAACGTTGTTGTTCAATGCTACAAAGCGGTCAGCATTAATTTTCCTCGACCATACATCACTATGTTGACAGACAGGGCACTTAATATACTCGTAGTATACAGAAGCATGCAGACAATAATGACCAATGAGAATCGTTAGCTTCGTCTACGTCATGTTTACCATATTATTACAAAAAGCTACACCTTTTTTAATACTGCAAAAATGCATTCGAATGTCTGGAGCAATCCGCTAGTTATGAAGGGATCACCCTTTTGCTCCCTGACGACTCCGAGATGTTCGACGAAGTGCAGGTGGCCATGCCCACTAAAAACGTAGTAGGTCCTATCTTAGCACTTGCGGAGGTTCTCAGGACCACGAGCAGCAGGCAACGAGAGAAACACATGCCTATCCATCAAGCTTCGCCGTCGCGTATATGGAAAACCTTCCAGTATTCAGCACGGCCACGTGCCAATTCAAAGAATAATCTCAGTAACTTATTCAGATCTGCGAACGATCTGAGTTCGGGTATTAATTTCAGAGTACATTTCATAACAAATCAGATAAAATGCTTCCACTATTGAGAACCCTGTACTATAATTAGGGTACCAGCGTTGGGGCTGAGACGCGGGAGGAATTTTACGGTGCAAGGCTCCCGGACTTCAGGACGCGTGTCGGAGAGAGAGAGCAATATTCTTTCTAAACTTGTGTTATCGTATGACACAAATGTTAGATCCGCACAAACATCAGTTCACGATTGTTGCCGACTTTTGTAAGCAGAAATATTGGTAAAGGTGTAAAAATACAAGCAACCATATTTCTTGTGGACGAACTGTAAAAAATATGTATTCTATTGCAAGAGACATAAAGGGAATAAATAAAAGCATTAAAAGATTTTCCTATGCTCGATAACTTAGTTCAAAATACCTTTCATACTCACCATTACTTTGACTAAATAAAGTACACTTTGCATGAGTTACCACAATTTTTATATTAATTATATCAATAATAATTCCGACCAATAAATAAATATTTTAGATTATAATAAACAGTAACCACACACCTAACCAGTCTTTTATTCTTTCTAAATATTCGCCTTCGTTTCACGTGTCTTATAAGTTTTTCCGTAAAGAGCTGAGTCACGGAAGGGTTTCATATTTAAAATGTTTCTTAGTGCGTTGTAATCCCTCCTCGAGCTCAGAACTAAAATCAGGTTAGCATTTAAACATCAAAATACTGAAATCAAACATTGTAATCCCTCCCGCGCGTCAAAACTATGGGAGATCTGAATACTGGAAGGATTTCCATATACGCTACGCCGTCAACGCTGCAGAGGCAGCAGGGATTTTCGTTAGAAATAATTGAGCAACGGTGAGATACTTACGTTGAATGTGAGAAATCATGGTTCAACCCTCACGTATATGCTATTAGCTTTGATAGAATACCGACGTGAACCCATAGCTAACTTAACATACGTTACGTAAGTAGCGCATTAATAATATAATAAAATATTGACTGAAAAGTAAAAAAGCTTTAAATAGTTCCACCATAACTCAGTTTCCCTTCATAATGAGTACGGTTGCGTCCGACCGCCCCACATTATGTTTTCGTAGTACGCGGGCGATTCTAACATTTATTAGAGCCTTTCGCGGCCGCCCGGAACCGCATAAGGTGGCCTACAAAGTATTTGGCTGGTAACTGCTTATAACGCTACGGATACCAACATTTATTTTTATTAAGGATAAATAATTATAACCTTACCATATGACTAAGCGTAATATATCTAGGCTATAGGTATCTAGGTATCTCGGCTAAGTTTTTTTTTATACAGCAATAAATTTATAATAATAATAATATTTTGTATGGCGTTACTGATAAGTCAATTCATATATTGCAAAAGCAGTCGTTAACAACCGCCAATCCGCACTGGGCCCGCGTGGTGGTGTATGGTCCGTTCTCCTTATCCATCCATAGAGAAGGCTCATGTCCAAGCAGTGGGGACATAAAATGAGCTGATAATTATGATAAAGTTAATTCATGGTGGCATCTGACTTTGACAGCTAAGGGGTTTAACCTAGTGTTTAAAGTTTAAAACAGTAGGTAAAAGCTTTCTGTCCATGCCATGCCATTTTTCGTTTTAAAGGTATTGAAAGATGACGTTTGAATTATTATCTCGAAAACTTTTTTTTTTCGGCCATACATATGGGGGTTATTTTGTCACATTTTAGGCCGCCTATCACCTCCTGCAAGGAAGTTGTCGAGTTTCCAGTAACCCTGTATAGTTCTAACTTTTCCTGGCTACTACTACTACTAATCTTTGACGAAAGTACCTTTAAACCAAGAGAAGTTACGACTTCTCACAGTCCGGACGTTTATTTCCAGCAATGAATCAGTGAGCTATGTACATAAAGTAAAATGGTGTTGAAATCTCGGTGGTGTTTCTATCCGTACAGAAACGTGCCCTACCATGCCCTAACACGTGCCCTAACAGAGGAGACATAAAATGAGCTGCTTATAATGATGAAGATAATAGGATTGAATTAGCCAAGTGTCCCGACAGTCCATATAGCGTGGTCGCCCCAAATATGGGCCAATATCGAGTGGCTGACAAGGGTTCACATTACCGCGCTTATCTGCGTGACCTATTGATTCCATCTAAAATATTGGATTACACTGCGCCCGTAACCCTCTCGCCAAGATTTTAGTGATATTGAACTAACAACACCTTAGGTGGGTGCGCGAATTAATTTTGAATAATGGCAGCGTCGGCTTAGTGGCCGTTAAATCCCGAGGTTACGCTGGCGTAGCGGTTTTGTATTGCAATACTGCATGTCAAGCTACTTTTGCACTGCTGGGTCATAGAATGTGTGATCGGAGTAAAACATCTCTAGCTTCTACGTGCTTCGGAAGGAAACTCAGACCGTTGTCCGTTAAAACCTACTTACCAGTTTGACCAACATGATAGGTTATTGTTCGATCTCCCCTTGTGCGATTCTATTTCAGATCATGTGGGAAGGCCAGAGACCTGCAGCGGAACGTTTAGAGCGTGATTATAATAGTAGCCGGCGCCAACCAACAGCTAAAGATTCTGTATTTTAAATAATTTTATGCAATTTAACTTCAAATTAAATTCTCAATCCCGCCCCGCTCATCTTCGGTATTATTTAAACTAACATTAATCTATTTTTATGAACAAGATGATACACATGGCGATGATGATGAAGATGAAGAACATACGTTATTCGATCCGATCGAGTCGAACGATCGTTCCGTGTTAGGGGCAGCGGCGGGCGCGTGCACGAGTCGTTTATCAATTTTATTATTGACGATATAATTGATCACATTGGTTATTTTTTATAAATTCGGCAAATACAGACACTGATCTATCAGAATAAGTAACACCATTCGTCACAATGAGCATCATGTACATGTTGTATTGTATACAAAGTGCCTAACAAATAAACAAACAATAAGCTGGTCATAGTTATTCCGTGTTTTGTTCCCGTCATTTAAATGTACAAAACACGGAATAACTATATATAACTATTCGAAGCTTATTCTTTGTTTATTTGTAAGACGCAAAGCATGCAATAATGTTAATGAAAATGTTTAATTTCAACCCAAAATATTTTTTAAAATATTCAACTTTAACATATTTAACAGATTAATGGCATAGCGACTTCCGCGTTCGCGTTGCAATCTTGTAAATTAAACAATTTTGACATAGCCGGGTCTGTGGACGGGTAGCTTATTAAAATATTTCGAGCACCTCCGTGCTGCACAAGACAGGGAAGAATAGAAGAAAGAAATTGTTGAGTGAAGAAAATTTATTAAAAATTGTCTGGTTCCTTAAGTTTACGCTGCCACTACACATTTAAATAAAACACTTCTTTGCGAATTCTACTAGCATTTGTGTAATATGTAAAATAATAAGTATTCAAATATAATTCAAATAAAGTGTAATTTATATTTAAATTTCAAACGTATTCACTAAGCCGATAGTAAAACGCTACTTCAGCCGACATAGGGAGTATTAGGAAGCGCTCACAAAGTGTTGTTACCCTGCGGCGTTTGCTGGCGTCGCGCGTCGCCAGCCGCCAATCAGCTAATGCAAGTAGCGCGCCGGTCAATTTTGCTTTGTAGTTCCCAGGTTCAGGGGTGGAGATCACTGAAGAGCAATCTGCGCATTTAAAACCACTTTTTTTCTAAGTCTGTTTAAAACCTTCTAAAGAGAAACATTTTGTCTTTTTTAACAATTGTAATCATTTAAGTTTATTTTTAATTTTCTTTTTAAAATTTACGCGAACACTACACTTTGAAATGAAACAACTTTTACGGATGTACTCGCGTTTATTAAAAGATAATGTAAGCTCATTCTGCGTTAAATAGTCTAGTTAATATTCTCTAGATTAAATTTAAATGAGGGTATACAAGCTACCAACTAATTATAAGACAACCAACACCTCAGTCTCCCTTTGACCACGGACCCTGCAAAGGGTTCGAAACGTCAGGATCAACATTAAATAAGTAATGTGTAAAATAAACGCGAGCAGATCCGTAAAAGTTGTTTCATTTCAATTTTAATTTTATTTAATTAATTATATTTATTATGTTGTGGCTTGTAGGTCCTGGGTTCAACCAGAAGTCTGGAGTCGGGCACAGAGTGTTTCAGATTTTTCAATGCATAGGTACATTACATAGCCCGCGTTTATAATCACCAACCCGCATTTGGCAAGCGTGGTGAGAGAGCATTACTATTGGGCCCAGCCGTGGGACAGTATATTGGCTATTTACTACTACTTACGTTAGTCTGAGGTTTTAGACTAACTGCCTTACAAATAGACAAAAAATAAGGTCCGAATAGTTACTCCGTGTTTTTTTCCTGTCATGTAAACGTCATTTCAAATTAGTGTAAAAGAGACAAAATACGGAATAACTATTCGGACCTTATTCTTATGTTAGGCACTAAAAGTTAATTTAAAAAAGGAAACTAAGTACTTTTAAAAGGATAAAAGAAACATTTTTTAGAGTCTCATATCGCGTCTTACAACAGTGAACTAACCAAGTATTATAATCTACTAGCGGCCGCTCGCGGTTTCACCCGCGTGGTTCCCGTTTCCGTGGGAATATCTGGATAAAAAGTATCCTATGTTTTAATCCAGATTATAAACTATCTGTAAGCCGAACTTCAACCAAATCCATTCATCCGTTGCAGCGTGAAGAAGCAACAAATATACGAACATACCCACAAACTTTCGCATTTATAATATTAGTAGGATGACAAGAAGTGAAAGAAGGAGATACTTATTAGTCCAGCAAAGTGCAAAGTACACTTCACTGCTTTTAAATGGCCGACTTTTATTGTTTCTTTGGTAGCGAAAGAGTGAGTGAGTGAATGGTGCTATTGAAAGGTCGACTCAAAGACAACTCTTTGTGACGCGGAAAGCGGAATGAAAGCCGAATGCCGATGAAATATCTTTTAGCACCGTGCACTCTTGGTTGAGTGAAGCGATGGCTGATTCATATGTCATACTCGTGAATGGGTGCCGCCTGTGGAGGCTGGTCTGCTCTTGCGTACTTGTCTTATTTTTATTAACTATAGTGTAACTTTGTTTTTTCTTAGACAGGTTTTGACTTTTACTAGTACTGTATGACATTGTAAAAAATTAAACTGGTAAATGATATTTTTGCAAACTTAAATATTTTATTTATTTATTTTTTCTTTTTTTGTTTTTTTTACGTGTTTTTTTATATTAGAAGGAGACAAACGAGCAGGCGGGTCACTTGATGGGAAGTAATCACCGCCGCCCATAGACACCCCCGCAAAACCAAAGGAATCGCAGATGCGTTGCCGGCCTGTGATTGTTGTGAAGTGTTGTGATTGTCCTTTATATTTTGTGTTTTTATTTGTGATGGAAAGTGTCCTTTCATGATAGGGCATTTTCCAATATTTATGACGCTGTAAGGGAGAAAAGAGCTTGACACTTGCTTAGTCTCTTGCCGGTTCTTCTCAGTACAAGATCTCCCGCCCAGAGTAGATAGACTTACGAACCGATGGCATAATGAAGTTAATAAGAGCTATTTGTAGCCTAAACTGAATAAATGATTTTGAATTTTGAATTTTGAAATTGCTTTGTCTAATACCTTACCTCCGTATTAATAAACAAAGTGTAAGCTTGGAGTAGTTACTCCGTGTTTCGTTCCCGTCATGTAAACTTCATTTCATATTAGAGTAAAAGAGACAAAACACGGAGTAACTACTCCAAGCTTACACTTTGTTTATTAATAAGCCCCTTAGGGTGCGCCGACCAAAAAATGCCAAAAGTGCAGTCACGGTTAAGTTGATATAACTGAAAATACTATCGTATTACATAAAAAAAATATATATTTAATATCAAAGGGAACGTGTTTACAATTAGCCCAATCCATAAATACATAACACACTATAGTTTTTTCTACAATATCATGTTGTCAAGTTGGGGAAAAATCATGAAAACGAGTGGCAGCGTTTAGTTGATATCATAAAGTTTATCTAAATTATTGTACCTCTGATATTGGCTAAACAATCACCAATGTTTAAACTACAAATTGTCCGTCTCACATTTTCGATTAATCGAGCGGTTTTTTAAATTATTATTTTTCAAATTAACACGTTTAATTCCCAATACAAAATTAATATGGCCGCGCGGCATCAAATATATGGACGAAGACATTTCAAATAAAATATACGACACTTGTCACTTACGGACGGCGCACCCTTAAAAGGTGCGCTAAAACGTGAGAAATACCTCCGTAGCCGAGTAGCTTGCACGCCGGACTTTGGGCGGCGCTAACTCTGAGGTCCCGAAATCGATTCCCGGTTGGGTCAATGTCGAAAACGAACTTTTCGATATTGTGTCGGGTCTGGATGGTTGTGGTGCCGTTTTTGTTTCTGATCTCCATTATACGAGCGCTTTCATCATCAGCTCATTTTATGTCCCCACTGCTGGGGCACGAGCCTTCTGGATAGGGAGAACGGGCCATAAACCACCACGCGGGCCCAGTGCGGATTGGTGGTTGTTAACGACTGCTAATGCAGCCGGGACCAACGGCTTTACGTGCACGACGAAGCACGGAGGAGGGAGAGATGATAAAGTTTTGGTCACCCATCCGATGACCGGCCTTTGCGAAAGTTACTTAACCTTAGCAATCGCAGACCGGGCGCGTTAAGCACTGCGCCATCGAGCTACCCACTATTGGATCAGAACAATGTATGTGATGTTCAGTAATAAAATTATTTTTTAGATAAAGGAAACATATCCTTTCAATTTCCTTAAAATAAGAAATAGAAATAGCAAAAAATATTATATATTACTAGCTGACCCGGCGGACTTCGTACCGCTTTAACAGTTTCTATGACAACAAAACAAACAAATCCTATTTCTGTTTATTTATCATTATCAGGGTTTCTCTACTATATTGTGCATGTATTTATACACATAAACCTTCCTCTTGAATCACTCTATCTATTTAAAAAAACCGCATCAAAATCCGTTGCGTAGTTTTAAAGATATAAGCATACATACATACATAAGGACAGACGGACAGCGGGAAGCGACTTTGTTTTATACTATGTAGTAGATATAAACTACATCTTGTCTACTGTTTGGCGTGTCCTAGCAACCGTAGCAACGTTTGTTTGCAAAATATATTTTTCTGTTGCACTACAAATAAGTATTTTTTTCCTGCAACCGTATCCCATTATCTAATAATAACCACTTATATTAATAACAATACATGGACAAAAGACTCGGAACTAGTGGTGTTGAAACGGTCTCCACTCAGCGTAATGTCGAGATACCTGGTTGGCACCCCGACGCTGATCTTCCGTGGAAACCACAAAAATAGTAATATAAATTAATTAATTAATAAAAGGTAGGTGACATCAGTGGACGCCAGCGCCATCAACCACATCAAATCAGATACCTACATTGTTCTGATCCCAAAATTAGTAGCTCCAGTCTTAGATAAATGATTGGTCTCGCTGCGCTCGACCGCAGCGAGACCGATCATTCATCTAAGGCTCCAGTATATAGAAAATCAGAAATGCGAAACATTGAAAATATTTTACTCACAGCGATTTATCTATATATTATGTTGGGGTAAAAGTCTTTTCGCATATAGTATGTATGAACTTGTAATAAAATCTTTTTAGCTGTTTGTAGATTGTTGTTAATGTTTAAATTTTAAAGATGATAATTCCAAAATCAAATTAGGAAAATATGTGATTTTCATTTGTTTTTCTTACTTTCAAGATGAGTGAATCTAATAGAGAAATTCAATACATTTTAAAATTTTACTACAAAAAAGGTAAAAATGCAACGCAAGCCGCGAAAAAAATTTGCGATGTTTATGGACCTAGGCCCCCAAGGTCCCTGTGTGGTGCCGGGGATAAAGAATTGCACCACCCCATCTCTTCCTGTGGGTGTCGTAAAAGGCGACTAAGGGACCATTCCAGAGGATGGGCAGCAGCATCCCTCTGAGGTTACCCTCAACCTACTGCGATCGCCAACCCGCCTGCCGAGCGTGACGATTACGGCAAATACCCCTCATATCCTTGGGGGAGGCCTTTGTCCAGCAGTGGACGTCTTTGGCTGAGATGCTGAGATGATGATGATGATGGACCTAGTGCAGTGTCTGTCAGAGTAGCACAAATTTGGTGTAAGCGTTTTCAATCCGGAAATTTTGATGTGTAAGATGCACGTCGCTCTGGTCGCCCTATTACGGATAAAATGGATGCCATTTTAGAAAAAGTGGAGCAAGATCGGCATATCAGTAGTTACGACGTAGCTGAAGACCACAAAACAGTTTTGGCGCATTGGAAAAAGCTGGGTACACAAAAAAGCTCGATAATTGGGTACCTCACGAGCTCACTGAAAGGAACTTAATGATCCGTGTACTCTTTTGTGATTTCTGAAGAAGCTGATAACTGGTGATGAAAAGTAGATCACGTACTACAAGAACGTGCGAAAAA
Source organism: Eudonia lacustrata (assembly GCA_947562085.1). NCBI lineage: Eukaryota > Metazoa > Arthropoda > Insecta > Lepidoptera > Crambidae > Eudonia > Eudonia lacustrata. The sequence goes on along the minus strand of OX387339.1, from coordinate 63,867,940 downwards.
GGTCGTGGTCAAAGGCCGGTCAGGCTTCACAGACTGTGGCGAAACCCGGGTTAACTCGCAACAAGGTGATGCTGTGTGTGTGGTGGGATTGGAAGGGCATTATTCATTATGAACTGTTACCACCAGGCAGGACCATCGATTCTGAACTCTACTGCGAACAACTCATGAGATTAAAGCAAGAAGTTAGAAGAAGCAAGAAAGCGGCCGGAATTAATAAACAGAAGGGGTGTGGTTTTTCATCATGATAAAGAAAGAAAGAAAGAAAGAAAGAAAAAACATTTATTGACTCTCACATCACATAATAGGATTAAAAATAGAAAAAAGACATGGAATACAAAAACAATAAAAATAAAAAATAACAAAGACAACAGGTGACGAGCCAATCAGGACCCTACCTCAGCATATGCCGCTACGGTGTGAGCAAGTCACATCGCAACGGCGCTGGTATTCTGGCAGGGCCTGTGCGAGGTGACGATCGTTTCCAATAGGTATATAAGAAAAATAGAATATATAATTATATTTGGATATAAATACTTATATTATAACTAAACCTAGATACTCATAAATATATTTAAATATATATACTAAAATGAACATATAAAACACTATTTAAGACAGATTATACAAAATAAAAGACATCGTACAACAAAAACAGATCCTAAATAAATAAAAAACTAGCGAGGCGGACTGCACACTTAACGCAGCCAAACTGTCACCTGTCATATGTGACATTGACATGATTTGCCCACGTAGGCAGCTCTAAAACACGCGCGCACGTCCGCCATCTCGTCTCCCATGTGTTTGCCACGAAAGCAATATCAAATTCCACACTTTGACAAACTAAATGTTTACCTCAAAGCGCTGAATAACATAAGGACAGGTCCGTGCATAAGGAGTGGTAAAACAATAGATCCCCCACGTTCACTCACAACAGTGTATGTAACTGAGGCCCAACCGCCCAACGCGCAGCAGTGCCAGGATCACAAAGTGCCTTATAATATAGCCAGGATGCGCCCGCGCGACGTGAAGACCCAGATTGTAAGTAGATAAAAGATTAAAAACAAATTTTACGCAGTTGATGTAAGCTGGAGAGTAAGTAAATGCTTTTTAAGGTATTTCTTAAACGTAACGATTGTCTTCAGGTCACGCATTGGCGGCGGGAGACCGTTCCACCACCGAGTGGCTGCGAACTTAAACGACCCACGGAACACACTAGTACGATGTTTGGGCGTCGTAAAAATATGTTTGCAGGCTCTCATCGGGTTCCTATTGATGCTATGAGCCCACGTGAGTTTATTGAATAAATAGATTGGCTTCCCAGATTTAATGACACCAAACAACAGAATAGCGAGATGGAGCTTTCTGCGAGCCTCCATTTTTAATAAATTTGAGTTGTTGAGGAAAGGAGTCACATGAGATCGTGGCGGTATTTGAAAACAGTAGCGTGCACAGGCATTCTGCACCCGTTGTACCAGCTTAGCTGTTCTAGCCAGAAGACATGGTCCATACACTGTATCACAGTAGTTAAGTTTTGAAAGGATAAGTGATTCGCAAAGCGTGACTCTGAGCTGTTCATTAATAACAATTGATAACGCTCGACCTCACACATCTTTAGCCACTCAGCAAAAATTAAGAGAGTTTGGCTAGGAGGTGTTAATGCATCCGCCGTATAGTCCTGAGTTGCACTTTCAGATTTCCACCTGTTTCGGACTCTTTAGAATTTTTTAGGCAGTGTTAGGTTAACATCACGAGATGGCTGCCAAAACCACTAGTCGCGGTATATTGATCAGAAGCCCCAAAATTTCTATAACAATGTGATCATGTCCTTACCTACAATATGGCAAAAAGTTATCGAACAAAATGGCACCTTACATACTTTAGTTAAATGTTAATAAACTATATTAAAAAATGTTTTGAATTTTCTTGAAAAATGCGAAGAAACTTTTTCCCCGACCTATTATTATTACGTGAAGCAAAAACTTTGTACCCCTTTTTACGAAAATTACTCCGTCCGTACCATTTAAACTCAAACTCACATTACATTATATACTCTTTTCAAAAATTTCTAAAATGAAAGAGGAGGAGCGGCCGAAATCTGTCAATGCCAATCCAAACTCACATTCTATCTTTTTTAATTTTTTATTGCTTAGGATGCAATCCATGCAGCCTTAATAAAATTACGGTCGAATTTCGTCCACTGGGCGACTACTAGTCAATATAAGTCATCAATACTACATAAGTAAGGGGTTAATTAATTTTTTTTTTAGGATAAGACCTGTTATTACTTAAAAAACCAACAAATAAAATTATGTATTTGTAGGAATTAGAAGAGATTATGAACTTCTTCAGACATTGTGTGGGTAGATGTAAGAATCGTGCAAATGAGAAGATGTTTTAGTTTAACACTGTTTTCATATTACAAGAATCCAAAGTTACAACTTAGTATTTGTTACTACTAGAAATCAAAGTATGGCACTAGCCGAAACGTGGGACAGTTCCGTGACGGCTCTTCACTCCGTGGCAACCCGATCGAAAGTAGGCTCGCTCGTGCCCACAGATAACATCACGACTCCGTCGAAGCGCGCCAAACCGTAGTTCTGTTGAATCGCCGCTTGGGGCACGCTTACGTTACGTTTGGTGTCATGACCGGCTACGACATATTTATTTATTTAGATAGTTGCTTACATTTAACCTCGCATCAATTACATATTCATCGTCATCATCATCATCATCCCAGCCTAAAGATGTCCACTGCTGGACAATTCCAACTCCAGCCCACAACCGACTTTTGTAGGACCGATAATCGGACCGACTTTTTCGCGGAGGTTTTTATTACGATTTTGTGACCAGCTTTGTAGGACGTGTGCGTTGCATGCAACATAATAATTCCATACGTTACATTTTCATTGACTACAAATCGGTCACCGATTTTATGGGCGTAGCGAGGGCTCACAATTTGGCAGACTTACCAATTTTATGCACAGACCAAGTGATTTTATGCGAATTCTTCCAAATAAGTTGGATAGAGAGAGTTAATAAACTGTAAAACTGATATCACAGAATACTATAGTTACTACAAATGAATATAAAATAATGACTTGCCACTTTTAGCTCGAGTTCGGAGAGGCTAGCACGTTCGAGTATATTTCAAGTTAAGCAACTTCACGTTACCTGGTAACTAAATGGGTGGTCAAGTTAAATTAATCTTGAATTCCTCGTTAGATTTAACATGACATTGTACTCTAACTAAAGTAGTACACAGATTGAAAAAAAAAAAACGTATACGGTAAATTACTTTAATGTGAAAACGGATTTAATAGCCGTTACGTACATCGCTATTCAATTTTCTCATTAAGGGTGACTGATTGATAAATACTCGCGTACAATGCGAGACCGAACAAATACGGTATTGATATTAATATTAACAAAGTGGTGGACATTTATTATCGCAATATAAAATACAGGCTGGCGACGCGCCAACGTACAGGTTTAATTAGTAAAATGGTTTTGTCACTTTTACCCCAATACCAAACAAAGCAAACTGTAGCCTAACGGTACTTTATTGTTATGTAATTTAAACTAAATTTAAGGTTTTGTTTAGTAGTACATTACAATCTATTTTATGTTAAATTGTGGGGACCCGTCGGAGAGTGCCTCTGCTGTCGCTGACGAGATCATGTTGGGGATGGAATTTACATTCCTTACACTGATGTCGTCAACGGAAGTAAGGCGCGCCCTTGGTTCAATCGCGGATGCGCCAAAGCTGTTGAACTTAAACAGGCGGCGTATCGCGCTTGGACCAAGGCTCGCACGCTCAACGATCGTAACATCTCTTCACTCAAGGTAGTCTTCAACAAGGTCACCAAAGTCTGCAAGAGTGCTCTCTCGACAGCGAATGCCCAGCGCGTTGTTCGCGTTGGCCAAGAGCTGTTGTCACACCCAACGGGTAGCCAAAGCTATTGGCGACTGGCCAAAGCGGTGCAAACCAACTTTTGCGCGCCTTCTCTGCCCCCACTGCGGTACCCTGATGGCTCGTTGGCCCATCAGCCGCTAGACAAGGCTAACCTCTTAGCGAAGCTCTTTGCGGCGAATTCGCGCGTCGATGACTGCGGCGCGGAACCACCTACCATCCCTCACTGTGGTTCCTCATTGCCTGACGTCCAAATCAGGCAACGTGACGTCCGTGCCGTGCTGCAGTCACTTGATGTGCGGAAGGCTAGCGGTCCTGACGGTATACCGGCAGTCGTTCTTCAAAAATGTGCTCCCGAGTTGTCTCCAGTATTGACACGCCTATACCACCTCTCGTACTCTACTGGGATTGTGCCGGAGGCTTGGAGAAAGGCGAACATCCAGCCGGTCCCCAAAAAACGGGATAGGTCCGACCCAGCCAACTATCGACCTATTGCTGTCACCTCTGTCCTTTGTAAGGTTTTTGAGCGAATCATAAACAGGCAACTCATCCGCTACCTAGAAGATCATTCCCTGTTTCATGATCGACAATACGGGTTCAGACCGAAACGATCAATGGGCGATCTCCTAGCGTTCATAACACACCTGTGGGGTGAAGCAATGGACAAGCACGGAGAAGCACTGGCTGTTAGCCTGGACATCTCCAAGGCTTTCGATCGAGTTTGGCATCGTTCGCTTCTCTGCAAGCTTTCGGCATACGACTTGCCACCTCGCCTATGCGATTGGGTCGCTGTGTTCCTGCATGAGCGCAGCATTCGCGTACTCTGCCAAAGCAGTGCCTCACAGTTTCTGCAGGTGAACGCCGGAGTGCCGCAGGGTTCTATAATATTGCCCACGCTGTTCCTTCTGCATATCAATGACATGTTATCCTTGGGTAACATTCATTGTTATGCAGACGACAGTACAGTACATCGGCGTTATTTGGGTCACCCTGCGGCAAAGCAAGCCGATGTAGTGGAGTCGAGACGGAAGATTGTCATTGAGCTGGACGAGGAATTAGACCGCATTTATAAATGGGGCTCTGATAATCTGGTCCAGTTCAATGCCAAAAAAACACAGGTCTGCGCTGTCACTGCTAAAAAGTCCGCATTTCTCCCCCTACCCTCCTTCCAGAGCAACCTATTACCCATCCAGACTGGTCTCAGTCTCTTAGGTATGCACATACACAGCGACCTCAACCCGAAGAGCTATATTGAGAGCATCATAACCACAGCCTCACGTAAACTCGGAATCCTGAACAAAGTGAAATGGTTCTTCACGCCTGAGCAACGTTGTCTTTTGTATAAGACTCAGGTGCGCTCCTGCGTGGAGTATTGCTCTCATCTTTGGGACGGATCCGCCAAGTACTTGCTCGAAGCTCTTAACAGGTTGCAGAGACGTGCTGTCCGTATTATCGGTAACGGTGACGTTACGACCAGTCTGGAGCCGTTACAGCTACGTAGGGACGTTGCTTCCCTTAGTGTTTTCTACCGCTTTTACCACGGTGAATGCTCTGAGGAGCTCTTTAACCTCATTCCTCCCTCTCCATTCCTTTCCAGATCGACACGTGCAGGTTTGAGAATCAAGACACGTACCAAAAAGTTTGGACAATCGTTCCTTTGCCGAACTGCCCGTATGTGGAATGCGCTTCCCGCACACGTGTTTCCCTCCTCTTTCTCTCCCGGGTTATTTAAGCGGGGCGTGAAAAGCATTTAAGCAGGCCGCCATAGTGTGACCGTTCGACATAGCGTGGTAGCGCTGTGATGAACACTTTCACTTCTTGGGCTTCACTGGCTGCTTTTCATCAGACAGGGTGAAGCCATTTTGGCGTGCCACAATAAAAATAAAAAATAAAAAATGTCCACGAGGGTTACTGCCAACAAACTGTTACACAGTCTGGCAGAAAATATAAAATACAATGTGCTGTTAGATAAGAACATTTTAAAAGTAATTTTGCATGTGGCAAACATTCAAAATAGTCTTCGCCAAAGCAGGTATGTTTAACATTATTTTTACTAGGTATCCGTTTAATGTGCACATAGAGTTTATATTTAAGCTGAGATAAAAGGGAACCTCCATTGTATGGTTTTACAAAGAAAGTATTATCTTAGTCGGTTATATTATGTGCATTATATCTCTACTATGATAAAATACATTTGTTGGACTTTTTGTGTAGTAAAAGAAAATATAAAATGATGCAATGTATCAAAAGTTTTTACCATTAAGTGGATTGGTCAATCGACATAAATTATTTATTTATTTGTAATAAATTGTCTAAAAAAGTAATAATAATAATAATAAATCTACAACATCACTTAATCTACAACACGTCTTTGAAAGCGGGTACTTTTCCCTCAGCCTGGAAGGAATCTAAAATAGTTCCCGTATTTAAGTCAGGAGATGCCGCCTGGATTGGTAACTACAGACCAATATCTATACTGTCTGTATTCGCCAAAATCTTTGAATCACTACTCGATCCCATAATATTTTGGCATATAAAGCACCTCATTGTACCGCAACAATTTGGGAGCTTATTTTATGGGAGCCCGCTCTACAACCACTAATCTGATATCGTTTACGACTTTTGTTACTAATGCTATGGACAGCCGTATTTCAGTAGACACAATATACACGGACTTCAGTAAGGCTTTTGATACCGTCGATCACCGAATCTTATTAAAAAAGTTATCTATATTTGGCTTTACAGGGAACCTACTAAATTGGTTCGGTTCTTATTTATGTTCCCGGACTTTGAGGGTGGTAGTTGGTGGATACTCTTCACAGACTTTCGAGGCACTTTCCGGAGTCCCTCAGGGTTCGCATCTTGCTCCTATACTGTTCAATGTATTTGTGAATGATATTGTAACGTATATCAAGCATGCAACATGTTTTCTCTATGCTGATGATCTTAAATTGGCTATGCCAATAAGACAACAAACCGATATCTTGTTGTTACAAGAAGATCTCAATCAACTGTCAATGTGGTGTCGTATAAACAGGATGGCATTAAACATCAATAAATGTAAATTCATCCGCTTTACAAGGAGTAATAGTTCCTCTACTCCGTTGTACTCTATAAATGGTGAAGCATTGGAAGAGGTGGGTCATATTCGGGATCTTGGTGTACATCTCGACAAGAAATTGCGCTTTCATGTGCATATTGATCATATTGCAACTAAAGGTTTTCAAGTGTTGGGTTTTGTTATCAGAAATAGTAAGGAGTTCAAAAAGTCATCTACAAAAATTCTGCTGTTTAACACGCTACTGCGTTCACATCTTGAATACTCCAGCCAGGTCTGGTCTCCTTTTTACGATATTCACATTAAGCGGCTTGAGCGAATACAGAAGAGATTCTTGTGGCACTTTACCTATCAATGTGGTAAAGCTAAGACTCTTGCGACTTATGGGGAGCGTCTTTCTTTCTTTGGCCTGTTTAGTCTGAAAGATAGAAGAACCCTGTTGGATCAGCTCTTTCTGCATAAATTAGTCAATGGGAACTTAGATTGCCCCCAGTTGCTGCAGGAGTTGAATCTTAACGCTCCATTTAAACTGCCTCGTCCTTCCAAGTACAACCTTTCCTCCACCCGATTGTGTAATACCAACGCTGCCCAATGTTCTGCCTTGAATAGAATGCAGAATGAGTACAACAGTTTTTCGAAGCAAGATGAAGTTGACATTTTTGCATCAGTTTGCAAAAATATAAAAGCCTGATTTTGGACTCTTTCGTTTCATAGTTAATTAACTAATTATATTCTTCTTTTTCATTAAGTTTTATATATTAAATTCAGTAGATGTAAGTTTTACGTCTATAATTAGAGATTTGATATTGTTTGCTTTTTTTTTCTCAGTTTTATTATTATTGTTTTTTTTTCTTCTAATACGTCCCACCAGTGCATGTCGTGGCGACCTATAATTGAGACAGCATTTAGCTTTAAGATTTAAAATTATAGCTTCTTTCTAGTTTTAATGTATTGCTTGTTGGTTGTCCTATTTAAATAAATAAATAAATAAAACCGAAAATCGAATCTAAGGTCTTTAGGGCTCAGATTCGTGGTTTAATAAACCTTGTAACACAGATAGAGATAAGTTGAATAATGATGTTATTCTTGTTAATAAATTAGGTTTCAATGCACAATTTGTCTATTATCAGGAAGAGTCAACTACAGGGTATGATGTATCGAGACCTTAACGAATATCAACAAAAGCTAAGTATATCATTTTACAAAACATGTCCACAACACCACATACCTAGTATTTTTGCAACATTTGGTAGTAAGCCGGTCTAAACCACTGCTATAGATCTGTACTAACAGAAGATCTGTGATTTAGACCGACCGCCTAGTCCTCGAAGAAAGAGCATCAGAAACCGAAAAGTCATCGCCGTATTCACCCAACAAAGGTAACTACGGAATCGTCTTACAAAAGTATACCGTCATGAGGCTGACAAGGCAAATTATATTTTTCTCCGCGAACTTCAATGGCGGCGGGCGGCGGGTAAACGCTGGGCAATTGCCTGCGCCCGGGTTTACGGCTACAAAGGCGGGCGGCCGGCGCGGATCAAATGCCGAGCCTTACGATCTACTGAAGGGCCACGAGGATAGCGACAGATGAGACATATATTCCCAGTATTTTAATCAATTTACAATTTTAAAATGGTTCATATATTTTTTAAACTAGCACGTTTACTTAGATTTAACTTATGGGATTCTTACCGAGTTTTTTTTAAGTTTGAGTGTTGAGCGCAAAATTTTAGAAAGGAGGTAGGTCGTTATTCTGCTCATATACACAGTATTAACTTCAGTGCATCCGTGACTACGGCGAATGCAACTGTACCGAGATATCGCATACTCTATAATAAAAAAAGTGGAAAGAATTCTGTGCTATATAATGTCCTACTGAAATTAAGTATTGTTACAATGGATGGGTATTGCCATGCTTGCTTAATAAATGCGTGCTAGTGATCACAAAACGAATTGAGCCTAGTTCCTTCGAATATCGACCTTCCGATAGCGTTTTGCAACTCTGCCACGGCGGCGGAAGATTTAATTATAATGCAAAAATACTCGACAGAATAAGTAGCTGGGATTTTAGTATTAATACCTACTAATAATTTCTGTACAAAAAGTAATGATATCCCATCTAAAACATAAATGTGAAATGAGAGCCATGTCCAATATTATGATAGTATGCCTTGGTTGTTGACTTCAACGACAAAAGAAGTAAGATTTAAATGTGTGCCAAGGGTTCAAAGCGGTCTGACTTGGCTAGTTTTCATTGGCTAGTTTTCATATACGAATTATATTATAGCCTTCGCAAGTTCTAATGCTCAGTTCTTATTTTATTCTTCCGGAAATTTAGCTGGCTGGTAGAAACTAGCCATCGAACATGGGGCTCTTCCATGACTGTTTTATGAGGTATTTAATAATAATTCGGTTATGAGAACTTGGCACCCATTTAGATCTCACTTCTTTTGTCGTTGAAGTCAACAACCAAGGCTTATCACAATATTGAACTTGGCTCTCATTTCACATTTATGTTTTTGATGTTATCTATACTTTACCAGCTGGTTATTTCTGCTTTTCTTTATGTTCATAACTTCGAATGCATAAAGGCCACGTGTAGCCACGAGTTAGTATTCTTCCTTTCTACTCAGCCATCAAGCCGAAAGCTCAATAGGGGGAAGAAGACCTCCCCACTACTAACCTTATGTTTATTTGTAATGGGTCCATGGCGGTATTTCCTGTGCATATCTTAAAACGTATTTGAACCGCTCAATTAGTGGCTTCACTGCCTTAGCTTCCTTACACCAAAGCTTTGATTGACGTAAAAGGTCATTGGGAAGCGTGCGAAGATTTCAAAGGTCCCTGTCAAAATAAAGGTACCAAAGCGTAGGTATCTAGTTAGAATTCAATGGGGATGGCCCAGAGGGGCGGGCGGGCCAAAGTAATGGGGATTAACCAACAATCCGCCTGCGATCTTTGAAATTCGTAAATCAGTTTCTTGAGCGCACAGTTTACGATTCAATTTCGATACACAGTGTTGGGTAGTTTCAGCGTTTCTCTCCCTTTTCTTCATTGCGATCTTTGTGCATTACCTATATTGTGGTTTTATACATGTTATAAGGTAACGCCTCGGTGGCCGAGTGGCAAAACGCTCAGCCCGATACCCGAAGGTCCCGGGTTCAATTCCCAGGTCGGGCAAAGTGTGTTTCGGATTTTTCGGATGCTTACCCGGGTTTGTGATCACCAACCCGCATTTGGCAAGTGTGGTGATTAAGCCATTACCCATCAATTGTAGTGGTGACTTGATTTCAATGATGGAGTCCTTTGCCCAGCAGTGGGACAGTTATGGGCTACTTTAAGGTAATACACTGTTTATTTTAGAAAGTTTCGAAACCTTTCGAAAGTTCGCTATGTAATTGAATGTCAATAGCAGTCTAGAAAAAGATATATATAATGATTTATGAAGGAATATTGTTTACCTTCCAGATTTTCATTACCAACTTTCTCTTTATAATAAATTTTCTCTTTATAATATGCCCGCAACGCTCGACATTATTATCAACACCAAAATTTTAAATTACAACGCTAAATATAATTTAGATTCAACCATTACTTATCTGTGGGCTCGCGGTCTGTCCAGCTGGCCCGGCTCGGATTCTTCAGAAATTACTAAGATAAGGGAACGCGGTGATGTTACTCTGTAACGCAACTTTGATACATAATCTGCTTTTTGAAAGGAGAAATAGAATGTATTACATTAATGTAATTTAATTTTATGACATAATGACTGAAATCTATGTTAAATCTTATAGCTGCTTTAAAATACGTGTAAATTCAAGGAGTTATCTTAAACGGTAACATGACAGACATAGTTCCTGCACTGTCAAGATAGTTTTGATGTAAATAAATATCTGATATCTGACAAAAAACTAAGCAATCCCAACAATGAACTAATAACACCGCACTTCCAAAAACAGAGCACGTTCAAAAAGAAACAATAAATACACGAAAGAAGCCGCCAAGCAAAGTATGTTTAAAGTAAAGTCATTACCGGGGAATCCGACGAAAACTGTGAATAATGACTGGGTGTTATTCTGTGTTTTATGCCGGCCCAGATATCCGGCCGGGGGAGGTTCTAACGAATTACTCCAGAGATTGGTCTCGAGGAAGAATCGGTGTGTGAAATTGGATTGTTGGCTTCGACTCTCACCTTATAGTAACGGCGAGATAACGCACCACTCTCCGGCGCTTCATAGCGTGAAACTAGAGTAGCTTTCAAGTATCAAGTGGTACGTACCTATGCGCTATATTTGTCTAGAGATTTGTGGAATAGCGCTGTCTTATCTGCTATTTGTTAAACTCGTAAGTTATTACCGAGAATGTCTGCCAAAAGTTAAAATTACGATTGCGATGGCATATTTTTAACGCGAACATGATTTTCTTTAGACATAAGTTACTCCTTATTAAACTCCAGAATAACGAACATTCAATTTAATGTTATTCGAAATGAAAAATCAGATGAGTGCTATTTTCTGTCAGCGAACTAAAACAAAGCCATTATACAGTAACATTAGTTAAGCTACTAATTACCGAGAACTCACATAATTTTCTGGTAGCCGAGCAGAAAGCTTCAGTGTCGTTCAGCGGAGTAATTCATAACACATAAATTGGCGCAGACATCAAACAGTGTCGAAATTACGGGATTTATGTGAAAGATTTTTATCATAAAGTCAAGCTCCGAAACAAGACGGGTCTGCCTCAAAGGCAGTCATTAACAAATGAGTTTTTTTTTATCTGCCGAACGCCTGCTTCCCTGCTTCAGGTAATTTATTAACTTTGTAATTAGAAACGGGTGAGACTGGAGGAAATATTCGGATACTTTTGGCCCGATCCGGCAAAGCGGTGCCAACTTTTTGTCTCAGGTAAGGGTCGTGGTTACCCTGGGCATATACACCTTTTCATCAGCGGCTTAAATAGTTAGTAGCATAGGTAGCACTTGCGTAACTTAAACTTTTGGTAAGTGTTCAGCTATCTAACGACAACACCCGAGAGCGGTAAAGCATCTCAAGATAATTATATTTGGTCACCCATCCACAAAAAAATAAAAGAAAAAAGTCGCTTAGTATGAAACAGGACCGGCTTATGGGGCGTGTAACGGGAGCTCTAATCATAACAGTGGGTATCTAGTAGCTGATGATAATGACCCATCTGAAAAATTACAATTGCGATAGTGGCTTAATTTTTACAATCATCGTAGACGCGACAGCTTTTATAATTTATCTTCAGATCAATGAGACGAGGTATTCCTCGAAGCGCTCCCATTTTGGAGCGCTCCCAACAAAGCGCCCCAAAACTATTCCTCGAATGGCTCCTTTTAATAACTGCTAATAAAAGGAGTGCTTCACAATTAAAAATATTAAAGTTTTATTCCTCGAAGCGCCCCTATGTTTAACTTTTGAACAGAGATGGGTACTCCGTGAGCATAGATTGGTTTGCAAATATTAAGGTGATCCTGGCTAGTAGCATCGAATTTGAATTAGTGCAAGGGGTAAGAGTTCTCACTTACTTTACTGTTAAAATGTAATTAATAGATAATCTATTGGATAGTAGAGACAAACTACCAGGAGTACAGAATCTATAAGTAGCTAATTTTTTATGTAATTTTTATAAATTCTCAAGATGATTTAACTAAAGGGCTTTAAAATTAACTTTCAAATTAGCTCCTGTAGTCTATGTTGCCCTGGTACTGTGAGATGCCACAGTATTCTGCAGTTCATACGAAAATTTATTCTAAGTGAAATTTGTAGATAACTAACTACATATTTCATTTTTGTTATTTAAAATCATAGTTACTCGTTTAATATTTTTATTTTTTGATTGAAATTTTAACAAAAAAAAACCGACTCCAAAAAATTAGGCTGATAAAATTGCACTAAAAAGTAAAAAATAAGCGTTAGACTTATATAGACAATAATTTTATTAGGGAAATATATAGGTACAATTATTGTTATTTTTGAAACCGGTGTCAGCCAACGAAGTTTTTGGAGCCGGTGCCAGTCCGCGTTTATAGTCAAAATTTCATGCATATGATTGAATGTACTAATATGGTTATAATATTATTATATAGTAGGTATGTCGTTAACTGTTTATGTTAAAGTTACTTTGGCTGGCACCGACTCCAAAAATAACAATAGTTGTACCTATATATTTTCCTAATAAAATTATTGTCTATATAAGTCTAACGCTTATTTTTTACTTTTTAGTGCAATTTTATCAGTCTAATTTTTTGGAGTCGGTTTTTGTTTTGTTAAAATTTTTGTTTATTTTTCGCTTTTTAGTGATTCGTTTCGATCTATTTATCAAAAGCAAATATGGGTACACCTACTGAACACTCTGCTCGTTTGAGACAGCGCCGTTTAAATGAGACAAGCGAAGAAAACGAGAAACGCCTATCTCAAAGTAGGAAATTAAAAAACTGAGTTCCGGTGCCCGTCTTCTTTTGCTTCGTCATAGTCGCTTAACTATCTTAATCGAGATATTTTATCGCCACCCGTGAAATACTTATCATTGAGGAGTTCCGATGGCAATCTGTGGTCTTTTTCATCAGTTACACTTCATCAAATGATACTTTCTGAATGCAAATGCTTGACTTATTTCTGAAAATACCAAAATCGCTATAGGTATGCCTACAATATTTGAGAAGTTCCCTCAATTCCTTGAGGATCCCATCTTCAGAACTGGACCATATTAAAATGGGACCACATGGGAAGCACCAGCTTTCAAATAAAGAAAGAATCGTCAAAATCGGTTAGCCCAGTCGAAAGTTCTGAGGTAACAAACATAAAAAATCTAGTCAAATTTTTTGGAGTCGGTTTTTTTTTGAAGTCGGTTAAAAAGTGAAAGTTAACGTCAACGTCAAATTTTTTTTGCTTAGGAACAATGGTATTGGACGTGGTTTACGCGATCGATGAATCGTGAATAGAACTCGTAGTCGGCGCCATGATTTCCTATTGTGAGTCTGTGTGAGTTTTATTTACTATCCGTATTCGTTAGATTTTAATTCTTCTCGTATATCGCAAGCAGGCGCTGCTTTTATGCCGTACTAGTTTTCGGCTAATTATCGTTTTCGTTAACGCGATCGAATGTCAAATGAAACTCAAACTAGGCAAGGTTCCAATTCGTGGAATTTTTTCAAACACATTGTCTATTTTCAATTTGTAATTTGTTCGCAACGAAATTTTCGTAAAATTATACTATATAACCAGTCATAATAAAAAAATAGGTAAATTATTGGTAAAAATATAAGATCGGATGTTGATGACGTAGTTGGCGACATTGAATAATAGGGCTCATTTGGCTTATAAAGTAAGAGTGTTGATTAGTTTCGGCGAGTTGGATTGAGCCACGATAGCATAGTTGGTAGTGCACCTGACCCGACATGACATGGGGTACGGGTTCGAATCCGGCTCGTGGAATTTTTTCAACACTTTGTCTCCTTTCAATATCTATTACTTATCTGAACTTGAAGACAGAAAAATGAGTCTTAATAAAAAAATAATTTTAATATTAAAATTTATAATAGGTACTTTCAAGATTTGTACCCACTCTAAAACTAGAATAAAGAGTTGAGGATAATACCTATATGCGGTGAGCCGGTGAGTCATGTGCGGTCATGAAATAATTACGGAGTCACTGAACTTTCACTGTCTTATTGAATCGTTTAAACAGTCTACAAACTTTTTTATTACCTGATTGCCAACAAATGTAGAATAAGGCAAAACAAGCCAACAAAACCAACCCTTTATTTACCCCTCATTTTATTATTGTTTTTGTGTTTTTTCTTTATCAAGTAGGTACTTTTGTCGACTAAACTGACCTCAGGACTCCTGGTACCCAGTCTTTGCAATAGTGTTGTTTACACATCGATGGGTTATTGGAACAAAGCCGCAATCGACAAGACACAATTTTACAGGAAAAAAGATTTAGTGAAAATCTTGAATAATTATTAAAATACGAGGCGTATCATAACGGTTTGTATATCAAACAATGCGTTATTTTTTGCTGGAGTGACATAAAGTGTACATAAGCATATTAATACTTAGGAAATACCAAAAAATAGTAAAAAAACATATTGCCACTTCATACATTGAAAGTAGTTTCCGTAAGACTCCATTGAGGTTTTATTCCGGTAAAAAGTGCGAAATAAATCAAACAGCAATAGTATATTGCAGCGTTGTGCGTTGATCTGAAGGATGTATGGCGCATACAGTAATAGCGTTTTGCAATGATGTTACAGGGATTCAATTATTGACTTGGAAAATGTACTCGCGAATGCTGTATGAATGCATCGTATGAATATGGTTGTATTAATAATAATAATAATAATAAATCATTTTATTTCAGATATCAATATCCATAATTAACACGTACAATAATCCAATACAATCAAATTAATTTACATTAAATTACATTACCTACTACTACGTATAAATCAAAACAAAAACAATAAATAATTGTTGTATTGCAATGACTACAAAGTTTATTAATATTAGAGCATCACGAAAATATAATGAAAAATGTAGTGGAATTTATTTGTAAATAATCATAATAGCATTATATTATGCTTAGTTATCTGTGTAATATATATGGTCGCGGGAAGCCGCTGGATGCGATCAGCACAAAACCGGTCGTTGTGGAGATCCTTGGGGGAGGCCTTTGTCCAGCAGTGGACCTCTTTTGGCTGAGATGATGATGATGATATATATTTTGTTTTATGTATTTTATTCACTCATGTATATTGTTGTGTATTATTAATGTAGGTACTTCTTGTGAGCCATGTATTTATCTAAGGAAATGTTCTAATAAAAAAAAGATAATTTCTGCAATAAACCTACACATTTATGGATCATTTTACTTAATAAAATAATCTACTAAGTGCTTATGGTTTAATGCTATAAGACTTAAGTGAGATTATCAATATAAAAACTTGAGTAGACAACTAAACATGAGTGACAGCCGAGCCGGCATCATTATGACATTTAAATATTAAATAGCGGCCAATATTGCCCACATGACTTGGTCCCTAGAAGTCTGTAGGTGTAGATACAGTTCACGGAACAGGGTAATGCTATGAAAATACGTTTAATACCAACACAAGGTAAAATCTACATAACGTGAGCCCCGTTTTTATGTTCTGTCATGGTAAATATAAAATTATGTGTAGAAAGGGTGCCTCAATACACTTGCACACTATGATAATTGGCTCGAAATAAAAATAAACATCCGTTTAATCGTTAGGTACCGTTAATATCACGTTTACCCTGAGCAAATAGTGGTAATTTTATTTTAGTTTAACCATTTATCGGCAGATTTGATTTAATGACTATGAATACCATTCACCAAACAAGTGAATTACAAAGCTGCTTCAACACAGGCCTCTCCAGTTATATCTACAGCTTCATGGTAGCTTTATGGAGCTATCATAAAGTGTTTAAAGTGTTACAAAAAGTAACTGTGGTACAGTCGGCGGCAGATCAACCTACCCAAATCTGTCAAATTTCTCCAATGAATATTGATCCTTATAACCAAACTATAAAGTTCAAAATTTATTGTAGAAATTTGACAGTTTTGGGTAGGTTGATCTGCCGCCGTGTGTACCCAGCAGATTATAGTTTTCTATTTGAAAACTTGGAAATAGCGATGGTTGCCGCGTTGGCAAAGGTGTTGCTGTTAAGTAGGTACTTAGAATTTTTGAGTTTTTTAAGGTTATTGTTTTTATTTCATTGTCCAAATAAAAATAACGAACATCTAATTGCCTGTGATAATTATATTGTAAATATAGTGTTTTGATTTTGGTTCTAGTTATCTGATAATTAAACTGACTAAATTCTTTAATTACTTTGAAACATTTTTTTAATTAGGTTATTATTTTTGTTTAATTGTCCAAATGAAAACACCAAATATCTGATTGACTGTGATAATTATAGTAAATTTTATATTCTGTATATACGATTTTGGTATCTGTCTAAATCAAAAACCCAATGTCTGACTGCTTGTGATGATTTTATATAGTACTTAAAGATGATCAATATTTTTTTTAGTACTAAGGTTTATCTAAATAACAAGGTCTTGTTATTTAGAGTTTTGGTCAAATGCCTGATTGCCTGTGATGATTGTAAACACACACAATAAATAAACATAAAAATATTTTTTACTTAGACAACTGTTTTAATTTTGACTGTACCTAACTGTCAAAGAGAGTGGGTCAAGGGATCAGACCGGAATAACTCGTCATAGTAAAAGGGCTGTCTTTGTTGTGTCACACTTTCAATATCATAACGTTAAAGTCATTAATAAAAATATTAAAAAATACATTTTTAAAACAACATATATGATACACAACGCAAAGTAATAACGATATTATAATTATTGTGTAGATTTTTCCGCAAAGTGTGATTAAACATTACGAGTATATGTTTGCGTTTTATTTATTAATATCCCTTATAGTATAAATACATAACACATTAGAGTGTTCGTGATGATGCACAAATGAGTTTTAAAAGATCATCGATATCATATATTGCGTTTACTTCATGCTCTTCCATATCTTTCAACGTGGGAGCGCTTCGAGGAATAAAATTTCAATTTAAGCTCCTTTTATTAGCAGTTATTAAAAGGAGCGCTTCGAGGAATAGTTTTGGGGCGCTTCGTTGGGAGCGCTCCAAAATGGGAGTGCTTCGAGGAATACCTCAATGAGACAGCTACTTCCACAATAGACGGTTCTATCTACCCTTGCTTTTGTTTGATAATTAGGCGAGGTCAGTGCATCCAATCCCTGTGTGGTGCCGGGGATAAAGAATTGCACCACCCCATCTCTTCCCGTGGGTGTCGTAAAAGCCGACTAAGGGACCATTCCAGAGGATGGGCAGCAGCATCTCTCTGAGGTTAAGTCTCAACTTACTGCGATCGCCAACCCGCCTGCCAAGCGTGGCGATTACGGCAAATACCCCTCATATCCTTGGGGGAGGCCTTTGTCCAGCAGTGGACGTCTTTTGGCTGAGATGATGATGATGATGATGAGTGCATCCAAGGCGAATTATCACGAAAGGCCGACTTTACACCGAATGCTTCCGTACTGTATCGCGTTACACGCTGACGCCTGTGGGTGGCCAGTACAAATGTTTGGCCGTCTACTCATTACATAGCTAAGCCTAACGTAGCCCTACGCTTGTAACCTCTCGGCTACAACCACTAGCGAATTGCGGCGAACGATCATTGCGTCCTATCTATTACTGTTGAATAATATTCCGTATATAACGCGCAATGAATGAGAAATTTTATATCCAGTCAATTCTCCTGTGGAACGCGCTGCCTCTCGAAATCAGGATGGCTACAAGTCACGATGTTTTAAAAAAGAAAGTCCACTTGCTTTTTCCTAATGAAACCTTGGCAGAATCATCTCAGTAACGACCGATTTTTAAATATTTTATCAATTATTCATTTATGTAGGTATATTTCAATATTCTGTATTGGTAATGTATATAATACTAGCAGCCCGCCCCAGCTTCGCACAGATGTACTTTTTTTTTAATATATCCTTTGTTACTCAGCGCTAATGTAACATTCTAATGGGGAAATAATTTTATAAATCGATCCAGTAGTTTTTGAGAGTATTCGTTGCAAACATACATACATACATACATACAAAGTGTTGCAAATAAACAGGCATTTATTTTTGTTGGAAATAAAACTTTGATTTGTATTATGGACGGATCGATTTGGGAATCGATTATCGAGATTCAATTTATTTAGTGGCATAATGGCCCCATCACTAATTGTTCTTTTTTTCTTTGTTGGTACACTTGTCTCGGGAAGGCAACAATGGCTGGTTTATAGGTTATCGTGTGTAGATAATTAAATAGATTTTAAGCAGTAATAAGGGCATTTGGAGCCGTATTACTCTAATTAAGTGTATTGTGCAACCTGTGTTTTGTGTGTGTGTACGTCGTAAGCGAATCGCATCGGGAGTACAATTCGCCGCTGTCGACGTCTCCGCTGCTGGAGAAAGCAGGTATTTCCTCGGGGGAAAAGTGCACTTGGGGTAGTTTGGGTGTGATTAGGGAGCCCGAGAAGACCCGGACTCGGATTCCGGCCCCATCAGATCATATGGATCCCGTTCTGGACGGCGGGAGCGGCATGGAACTGTGAGTGGATTTTGTAGATTTTAAGGTGTAACCTAATTTTAAACAGTAGCATAGTGTGTGTTGTGGGTTTCCGCAACACAAAGCTTTCCTCTTTATAATATTAGTACTGTTGTGGTCGCACAGACCTTTACTTATATTGGGGGCGTAAGACGGAATAAGACAACTGAATCAATTAATAATATATTGGTATTTAAATAGGAAAACATGAATATAATAATTAAAAGAATGTCTCGGCTTCTGCGGATGAAGTCCAAGTCTCTTGTCCTTTGTTTTGTCGCCTGACGTCGTATTTCAAAATACTATCGCCAGAACGCGACGGCTGCCAGTAGGTTCGCGCCTCCAAGCAGTCCCGATCACTACAGGAGCTACGCCTCTTCGGCAGACGTCGTGTTCTGTAACAAAGGTAAAAACAGCTGAGAGTATGCCTGCCTTTACAGCTAAAAGAACCCTCTAGGCCCTCAAGGGACTATTAAGAAATTTCACTAAAAAGCACCTCTTGTAAGGATGATATTGATAGGTGTCGTGGTAGGGTGGAGTATCGAAGATTGAATGTAGGTCAGAAATATCTTCGTTTTGCAATGAGTTTGGCGAATCCGATCTCGAACAAGTGTAGCTGGTAGATTTCATTGCAGCCTAAAACAGAAAAAACTATTATTGAAGACGCAGTCGAGTCAAAGTCAAAGTACAGTATAACCTATCCTCATCCGGTTTCCCATTCAAGTAAAATTCAAATCACTGTAAATAATTAAGACATTCGTAAATTTAACATTTAATTTTAAAGTTAAATAAGTAAATATCTAAAAAAAAGGTCATTTTGTTATTCTTGTTAATCCTTTGTTGGTCCTATATAAATTTCCTGGTTTAAAATGTATTGAACATACTCTACTATGTTTTGTAGGTATCCAGTCATTCTTTGATTTCAAACCACCACAAGCCATTTATGCTTCCACAATTCGTCTTGAGGAAAGCTGTAAAATAAATTCTACAATTATCTAAGATATTTTTTTTGTAACTATACTAGACCATACGGATTTAACTTTAATCATCATCATCATCATTTAACTTTAATATACACCTTTAATAAATTAAACACCCTTGCCCTCATATTTTATTTCTTATGAATATTATTATGCTGAACTTACATCATTGACAACGTATTATTGTAGCCATGCAGTCTATCATGTCCCTCACGCACACGTTATGTACTCTATAACTCTATCTCAATCACTCAAAAATGTCCGGAATGCACAACAAATTCACAAGAATTTTCTTTAAAAATATACTTTTGGTGTACTTACGCATGAAAGTGATCCCATGTGTCTTGTTTTTACGCCTTGAGTGATTCGTGCACTGAAGAAATGCACAGGAAGGCATTTTTTGCGTTATTTTCTAATCAAATCGTTTTGACACTGACAACGCAGCACATGCAAACAAGTCGCTGTTTCAACGTAGACTGGAACATAGCAGGTCCATTGGACTCGGTTTAGCAGGACCGCGCGCAGCTAGCGAGTAACGTATCTTCCTCTTTTTTGTTTTAATCTAAGAACAAATTATTAAAATTTACGACACAATTATAAACTATAAAAAAAGATGATAGAAAATACTAAGAAACACGAAAAGCTTTATCAAATGACCTAGTTAAGCTATATGTTCGGCCAGTGAATCGCCCTGAGGTAAAGACCTTCTCCAAACGACCTGGACTGAACACCTGACCTGCAGCTTTTCCTGCATTGCGGATCCTCCGCCTGTGCTGCGTCCTCCTAGATTCCTTAACCCTATATAAATAAACCTTCGAAACCTTAAACCTACTACTAGCTCGTGGCAAAATTTTATTCCTCACCCGATTCCTACTACGAACTCTAACATAATTCGTGACCTTCCTTTCAGCTTTCCTTTCTGCCTCCGGAAAACTGCACTTCTCCCGAACCTTGGATAAGGTTCTAGACCAACCTACATAAACAGCTGGCGATGCGTCATCGTGCGGCTCCAACAACATGTCAGAAGACCTATCTCCTGGCAAAGCTACTACCTTACCAACATCTGAGCTGCCCACCTTATCTTCTAATACACTTTCAACTAATAAAGCGCTTCCGCATCTGCTCGCACTATCTTCCTGTAGATTAGTGACCTCTAAATTATTAAAAGCATCAGAACCTTTATTTTGCAAGTTCTGCAACCCGTCGTCGCAGGATGTAGGAGGAGCGATTTCGCTTCCTAACTCACCTACTAGGCTACTATTCTGACCATCTATAGCCACCTTCTCTATCTCTACGCAACACACATTAAACGAACTAGATACGTTATTAGTAATAGACAAATTATTAAAATTTGATTGGATTGGAGCGAAAGAGATTTAATTTTCTTTCATACCATCATCTACCATATCTATTTTAACATTTTCAATATGGGGACTTGGGAATATAGGGGAATCAACACAATTAAACAACATAACTTCTTCTTTGGAGCATGCGCGTTCTGGCGACTGTGCTCGGGGCTCGGAGCGTATCTCAGCACTCGAAGCTCGTGGCGGTGACTGCGTTCGAGACATTACGTGTGTCTCTACGCTCGGCGCGCGCTGGACCGGTGACTGCGCTTGGGACACAGTATGTGTGTCTACGCTGGGTGCGGGCATCGGAGACCTTGTTCGGATCTCGCACTCGGTGCGTAACTCAGCGTCGCCTCTTCGGTTGGCACGCCAATTCGACGCATCACTATGCTGACGTCCATTATGACGGCTGTAATTTCTTCGACTTGCGCTATTGAACATCGAAGTGTTATTTTCACATAATTTGCGCGATGAAATTGTTTCATCTCTCGAAGGGTACGCCACGGGAGATGGCGGACAATAATAATTCACAGGGAATTCTTTATCAAGAATAGCAAAAATGTCATCTAAGTGCATTTCAGGTTTAAATATCATGTCATAAAAATGACGAGCCGCTCCTCTTAGATAAGCACGAAAGATAATTGGCAAATCCTTCTCTCGCCATTCGCAAATAGCAGCGACACGTTTAAATTCGTGAGCAAAATCAGCGACGGACACACCATCAAAACCACTGAAATATTCTAATTCCCTATAAAAGTGATAGGTATTGAACACAGATTGTAATTATATAAAAAAGCGCTGCGTCATTCAATTAAATTCATTGCAGACTGATTTCAATGTTACACTTTCAAGTTGTGTGTTACCGGAGCTCACAGGAGACCTCCCTAAATTTTTTTGTTGGGTTACACAAGTTCAATATACCTAGTAACATTAAATTAGCTGACCCATTATTTTACAAGCCATCCCCTATCGAACTTTTAATAGGTGCAGATCTGTTTTGGGACATTGTTGGCAATAAACAGCAATCGTTAGGCGTAAACAAACCATTTTTACGTAGTTCACAGTTAGGCTGGGTAGTGACCGGTCTTATTGTTTTGAATAGTTGTGAACCTAAAAAACTACATTGCAATTTTTCATCAAGTGCTTCACCACAATCGGGTGACAGCCTAGAAATGCAGATTTCACGCTTTTGGGAGTTGGAAGAACTACCCAAAAGACTATTACTAAGCGAAAGCGAGAAGGCATGTGTTGAACATTTTAATAAGCACACCACTCGTCTATCTAACGGGCAGTTTTGTGTAAGACTGCCGTTGAAAGATTCACCTGATTGCCTGGGTGATTCTTACAAGCTTGCTGTAAAGCGATTTCGTGGCTTAGAAAGACGCTTTAAAAATCAACCCCTATTGAAACAAGCTTATACCGATTTCATAAAAGAATATCAGGAGCTAGGGCACTGTTCTGAGTCTGCGATTCGCATACCGGAACCCAGTTATTTTTTATGCCATCACGCTGTTTTGCGACCTGATAGCGAATCCACAAATTTACGCGTTGTGTTTGACGGTTCAGCTCCCACTACATCCGGCATTTCGATCAATGACCTTCAAATGATAGGGCCGAATATACAAGATTCCATCTTCTCCATCCTTCTGAGGTTTCGTCAATACAAGTACGTACTCACGGCAGACGTCAGTAAAATGTACAGAAACGTACTGTGTCACGAGCATGACAGAAACCTTCAGCTCATATTGTGGAGAGAGGATGAATCTTTGCCCATCAAAACGTTGCGGCTCAATACTGTGACTTATGGTTTCGCAAGTTCCAGTTATCTGAGTACCAGATGTCTTTGGCAATTAGGTGAAGAATGTTCGGATGAGCTAGTGAAAACCATAATCCAGCATGATTTTATGGTCGACGATTTGCTGACTGGAAGTCAGACGGAGAAACAGCTCATACACATTATGGAATCGGTAACCAAAACATTAAGCTTGGGTTGTTTTCCACTTCGAAAATTTAGGTCTAATTTACCTTCAATATTTAAATCAACTCAAATCGACTTGCAGGGCGATTTAAGTCTTAGCGATTCCACCAGCACCTTAGGTTTGGGGTGGAATCCTACTAGTGATAACATACATTTTTCTATTAGGCTCCCAGATAAGCCAACAGTAATTAAAAAGAGAACTATACTTTCTAGTTCCCTAAAAATATTTGACCCTTTTGGGCTGTTAAGTCCCTGCACAGTTCTCCCCAAAATGTTGATTCAACAATTATGAATCCACAAATTGGACTGGGACGAGGCTGTGCCTAGTGAGCTATGTAAACAATGGGAAAAATATCAAGCTAATGTTCACAATCTTAAATTTATTTTAATTCCGAGGCATACTGTGTGTGGCGCGCCTATCTCCATTGAGCTTCACTCGTTCAGTGACGCTTCTATGTCAGCCTATGGAGCATGCGTGTATCTTCGCTCCACTGACATTCAGGGCAGGGTCAGTGTCAAGTTACTTTGCGCTAAATCAAAGTTAGCACCTATTAAACCCACTACGATCCCTCGACTCGAACTATCTGGTGCATTGTTAGCTGTGCGCCTATGCCAGTCTGTAAAGGAGTCTCTGCGCTTGAAGATCAGCCATATTATTCACTGGTGTGATTCCACTGTAGTGCTAGGTTGGTTACGCAGCCCGCCTAGCACTCTAAAAACGTTCGTAGCCAACCGGGTCGCTGAAATTGGTGAGATCACTCAGGTATCTTCATGGCGTCACGTACCAACTCAGTGCAACCCCGCTGATGCTATTTCTAGGGGTGTTGATCCTAGCCAAATGCTTAGCTTAGATTTATGGTGGCTGGGCCCATCTTTTTTGCAACATTGCGAAGAAGACTGGCCTACACTACAAACACAAACCGAGGGGGAACTACCTGAATTAAAATCACACACAGTTACTTTACTAGAACCTATTTTAAAATTTGAAAATGCTTCAAACTACACAAGATTATTACGTGGATTAGCTTACGTTCTAAGATATATACACAATAAAAAAAACCCTAATTCTATATTTACAGGAAACTTAACAACTAGTGAATTAAATTATACCTATTTACAATTAATTAAATTATCACAAATAGAATCGTACAATGAGGAAATATATACATTAAAAAAATCAAAACAATTAAACCAAAAAAACAAGCTTCTGCCTTTAGATCCATTTTTAGACGAACAAGGTATTTTAAGAGTAGGTGGTAGACTCAACTTATCCACTTACAGTTCTGAGATAAATAATCCTATCTTATTGGACTCTAAACATCATTTAGCCAAACTAATTTTTCGTCACGAACACATAAAACAAATGCACGCAGGGCCTCAACTATTGTTATATTCAATTAGACAATATTTATGGCCAATCGGCGGTCGAGAACTAGCTCGACGCACCTTTCGCAACTGTTTCACGTGCAGGCGCCTTCAAGGTCAAACGCTAGCTCCTAAGATGGGCAACCTACCCGCTCAGCGTATTACCCCGGGATTCCCATTTCAAACAGTGGGCATGGACTTTGCTGGACCATTTTCAATTTTAGACAGAAAGGGTAGGGGTGCTAAAACCTTAAAATATTATTTGTGTTTATTTATTTGTTTTCGAACTAAATGCGTTCATCTTGAAGCAGTTAGCGAGCTGTCTAAAGATGCATTTATTTTGGCACTACGCAGGTTTATTGCCCGTCGGGGTAAACCATTGGAAATCTTTTGCGACAATGGTCGTAATTTTGTCGCAGCGGCCAAAGAAATTGGACAGTTCATCAAATTCAATTCTAGTTCTTTTACTGATTTTGCCGCCAACGAAAAAATAAAATTTTGCTTCATACCTCCTTACGCTCCTCATTTTGGTGGACTATGGGAGTCAGCAGGAATCCGATCCTCTAAAACTATTATTAAAAAGTGTATGGGCAATACTAACTTAACTTTTGAAGAGTTGTCCACACTCTTTGCACAGGTGGAAGCTATCCTCAACAGCCGCCCCCTGTGCCCATTATCCCCTAGTCCTCACAATCACGATTTCCTATCTCTCTCTCCAGGGCACTTCCTTATTGGCCGGCCGTTGACTGCGCTGCCGTCGCCTGCCTTGGAGGACGCCAACCCAAACTCACTTCGTCGACGCGCGCGGCTTGAGCAGATTCGCCAGCACTTTTGGACTCGTTAGCAAAAGGAGTACATCAGCGAGCTGCAACAACGCTCCAAGTGGCGTACTAACCACTCCACACTGAACATTGGCGATCTGGTGCTAATTAGTGAGGACAACACTGCACCTCTAAACTAGCGAATGGGTCGCGTCGCAAGCCTGTTCCCTGGCACTGATGGCATATCTCGAGTTGCGGACATAGACACTGTAAGAGGTCGCATTCGCAGGGCCCACACACGAATTTGTCCCTTGCCTACCGCTGAAGAGCAAGATGCTTGAAGACTTCAGTCTTCAAGGAGGGGGAATTATGTCTGCGCCACGTAAAATGGAACGTCGCGGCGAGCGGTTGTGACGTCAAGAGAGCCGCCATCGCCGCTATCCAACGGACTTACTCTTTGCATCCGACCACTTGCTATAACCCTTGACTACTTGAATTTTATAGAACGTCCCATATTAATTTGTTAAAATATACATTGTCCAAATTTAAATACTATTTTGTTTTGCAATACTTGTAGCTTTAATAAAAGCAATTTAAAAGCTATCGAGGTTTTACTCAAATAGAACTTCCAGTGACCCGCGTGGCCACTCATTTAAAAATATTAAAAATCATATATCGCCTGTTCTCCAGTTAACGGCTTCTTCTGTGTGTGCGAGCGTGTCAGCCCACAACTTCTTGCGCGGATTCTTCCGTGTGTGCGAACGTCTCAACACACAACTCTTGCAAAAAAATAACGGATCGTTGCACCCTGCAACGCCTTTTGCTTCTTATGCTGCGAAGACCTACTCTACACGGTTACTGTCCGTGACTGGCCCTAGCTAAGAAAAATAATTTGGAATGTATCCGGAATCGATGTGGCGCACTCCACCATGTGTTGCGACCAGATTGGCTATTACTTATATTAGGGGCGTAAGACGGAATAAGACAACTGAATCAATTAATAATATATTGGTATTTAAATAGGAAAACATGAATATAATAATTAAAAGAATGTCTCGGCTTCTGCGGATGAAGTCCAAGTCTCTTGTCCTTTGTTTTGTCGCCTGACGTCGTATTTCAAAATACTATCGCCAGAACGCGACGGCTGCCAGTAGGTTCGCGCCTCCACGCAGTCCCGATCACTACAGTACCTATAGATTTATGTATTTGTCGGAGACTTGGCGCTAGCATCGCTTACGACAAGTATAGTCTATACTTGAGTGTGGTTTATGCAGCCTATGCTCTATGGTACGCGAAACGTCAACGTCAGTTGGCGCGACAACGGACTGAGGACTTTTGAACGTGAGTGGTCGGAGAGTAGGTACGCACGCGCAAAACTTAATTCGTTTCTAAAATCCATTTGCATCGGGCAACTGTTTCTAAATTATTTTATTTTGATGTTAAAATAGCATTCAAGTGACTGTAAGGAATACGACGGCGTTTATATTTTGAAGGCCCAAGATGAACTGTGTTATCGTACCTACCTACAAAACACCTTTTCTCTTGTTCTTTTCTTTTTAGTATTTTTTTTTATTTTACTTAACAGGATACTATTTTGAATAGTGTACTCTTTCAAACTGTCGGGGTTTTCTTGTATTCGCCTTAAGATGTCAATCGCATTTCAGCAGCTTCTATCCAAGTAATCTAATCGTTCACTAGCACCTCTTCCAGTTGAGTTTGTAGCGGATTTCTACATAAAAAATCTACATGTTTTATGTTACTGCCTTTTCTATATTCAATTTTGAAGTTGAAGTCTTGTATATAGGACCACCATCTAGCCACTGTGTCGATTTCTTGATGTTAATTTTACAGCGTTACAGTCTTTTATCAGTTTGAACTCTATTCCCAATAAATAAACTCGAAATTCATAACTGTGATATTTAGACTCTTCTAGTGAAGCCCGTTTGCTGAACTGCCACTACACGAAGATCTTGATGGTGTCTTTAGAATAAAATTGCACTAAATCCAATATTACTTGCATCAATCAGTATACAATTATGTTTCTTTTCTGGATTAAAAACTACTAATAAAGGTCGTGAAGAAAGCTTAGTAATGACATATTGTCGGGTTTTTCTCTGTCCTCCGACCAAATGAAGTTGGTATTTTTTCGCAAAAGATCAGTTATACAAGCAGTTTTTATTGCTAATTCTGGTATGTATTTCTGAAAATAACTAGCTAGTCCCATGAATGGTCTCACTTGCTTTACATTTTGTGGTATTCTTTATTGCTTCAATATTAACGTTTCCCGGTCGTATTCCTTCCTTCGAAATAATTATTTCCAAATATTCAATTTATTTTTGTAAAAACTTACATTTCTTTAGGTTTAGAGTAAATCCCGCATCAACATCATCCAGTGCTTTCAACACCTTTTCTTTTTCCAACAGCCTTTCTAATCCTTCTTTTGTACTACAATAAGGAAAAATAACATCATCTATATAAACTAAAGCAATCTTATATCTAAACGCTCCCAGTGCAATTTATTTACTTATTGCAATTTATTTGCCCAGACTCAGGTACGAAATCTCGGGGTCCATTTAACGCCCGATTTAACTTTTCGCGAACACATAATTAAAGTTTGTAAGAAGGCGTATAGAAACCTCGGGTTTGTACTGAGGCAGTCACGGGGGTTCACAAATATTACAACACTAAAGGTGTTGTATTACGCTCTGGGCAGGAGTCACATGGAGTATGGGGCAGTCATATGGGCTCCACACGAACAGAAGTACAGTTTAATGTTAGAACGCGTCCAAAACAAATTCACGAGGCACTTGTACTTCAAGCTGTATGGCGTGTATCCGTTGTACCCGCTAATGTACCCTACACTGTTCGTACTCGGTATGGTCGGATACAACGAGCTGCGAGTGCGACGGGACTTTGCGCTCGCCGCGTATTTGTTGAAGCTGCTGCGTGGAGTGGAGCACAACCCAGGCGTATTGGGCCGGCTGCGGCTGAGGGCGCCGGACGGGTACGTGTGGAGGCGACGCCGCCCGCCGCTGCTGGCCGTGCCAGTGGCCAGGACCAATCTCCTTGCGAAGACGCCCTTTGTACGGTCAATCCTCATAGTGAACAAAGTTCATGAAAGGATTGATATCTTTTCGTGTAATTTGAGTAAACTGGCAAAGGTAGTTTTATACATAGTCTGTTATATGGATTAATAATGGTAATGTATGTAATGCCATTGTAATGTGTACATAAATAATTGTTTAAATGTGTAAAATTTAATTAGTAATATATTTAGTAGATAAAGTTAATGATAACATGTTATTAATGTAAGCATAAATGAAAGCAACTATCGCATTAGATTAGTCTGTAAGGATAGTTGTGTAAATAAATATAATAAATAAATAAATAAATAAATTTATTTATTTACGGTCCTTTGAAATTGATGAAGTCAATGGTGTTGCTGACTTTAGATGTTTTTGGCTGGATTGGTGAAACAGGGATGTAGCGAGCCAATTTTTCAAACAAAACACTCAATGTGTCCGCACTGCTGGCGATAGATTAATTCAATGATTTCAAATTGCAATCTAGGTTTTTTTTTATTCTATTTTTTTTTGCAGCATAAATTGATACTGATGAATATTGGTCGCTTGTCATATTTGCAGCTATTTTAAATTCGCGACACAAATCGCGACATTCCGGAAATATAATTTCTAACTCTTCTTTTAAGGCTGGCCACGTCCTTTGCACTGGTGTCCATTCTTTATACAACTCCAGTGCCAGCCCAGCCAAAAATGGCACACACATGCGATGATTTCCACATCATCCCATTTGTTTTTGGTCGATAAAAGATTAACTTCTGCAATCCACTTCCAGCTACAAGTATCAGCTTTAATTGCACCAAAACTTGGGTCAACAAATGTAGGCAATGCAGTACTAGCCTTATTAGTACTCCTATGCCTTACTAGTACTCGTCTTTACACCTAAGTTATTAGTACTTGTCTACTTGTTTAACTTGTAGAGACTTATGTAGAGTCTTATGTAGTCTTATGTGGAGGCTTATGTGGAGGCTTAAAATCTTTAAAGAAAGCCTACTGTGGAACCTTATGTAGAGCCTACTGTGAGGCCTACTGCAGAGCCTACTGTGGAGCCTGTTGTAGTGCCTAATGTAGAGCCTAATGTAGAGCCAAATGTTAAGAGTCAATTATTATTGTTGTTTGGTCAGGATAGACCGAACGGGAAATACTGTGCTTGGTTATCTTTTGTTACAGAGAAAAACACGAGGACGTGTTTCCATTAGGATGGCCGTGACGGAGACATGGCGCTAGCATCGCTTAGAAACGACAAGTATAGACTATACTTGAGTGTGGTCTATGCAGCCTATGCTCTATGGTACGCGAAACGTCAACGTCAGTTGGCGCAACAACGGACTGAGGACTTTTGAACGTGAGCGGTCGGAGAGTACGCACGCGCAAAACTCACTTCGTTTCCAAAATCTATTTGCATCGGGCAACTGTTTCTAAACTATTTAATTTTGATGTTAAAATAGCATTAAAATGACTATAAGGAATACGACGGCGTTTATATTTTGAAGGCCCAAGATGAACTGTGTTATCGACGAATCCGATTTTGCTGGACCGTCCTACCTACCTACCTACAAATCACCTCGCCGCCGACATATGTTTTATAAGTTTGATTTTTAAAAATACTGTTTTCCACTTATATTGTCGATCAAAATTGCACCTACCATGTCATTTCTACACCACCCTATGGTTGACTGGTACAAAATGCATCAGACATTAA
This sequence comes from Eudonia lacustrata, assembly GCA_947562085.1. Taxonomy (NCBI): domain Eukaryota; kingdom Metazoa; phylum Arthropoda; class Insecta; order Lepidoptera; family Crambidae; genus Eudonia; species Eudonia lacustrata. The sequence goes on along the minus strand of OX387339.1, from coordinate 63,837,575 downwards.
GTCCGCCATGTAATATTTTGTTGCATAAGTTAAAAATAAATAAATAAAACATTCACACTCATTCATGGATGATGCAAACATGCTAAATCCGAACCCTTCGGAAAATCTAGTAGAGAAGGGAACACGCACCAGTATGTGATGCCGTTCTGCCTGACTGTGCCTGACTGTGTGTCGATCACACGACTTGAGGAATCCTTTAACTTTCTCGCCTCCTCTAAAAAAGTCCAGTGATGCTCAAAATGCCAGAGGCAATAAGCAAACTCCAAAAACAATGTTCGTGTCCGTGGTCTACAGCCACTGCCCGGCCGCCTTCTGTGGCTGATCGACTCCACCAATCACCACCACCTCGCCCAGACGGAAGTCTAGTTGGCAGTCAGCCCGTGACCAAGGACGGTGCAACTCGCTTAAAACGTCCAGTTCAAAAAGGTATTTATTTATTTAAGCTTTAAATTACATTCCTAGGATGCTTAGGATACCTACCTCGACTAAGTAGCTTGTCTCAAACACCGTTTGAAACTGGTAAATATAAATACAGTCATTTTTTTAATCTGTCGCCTGAAAAAAACTTTAGCCTAATTAAAACATTTTCTTTTAACCGTGACTTTTAAAATTCAACAAACAAGATAAAAAGGCAGAATTTTCCCTAATAACCTCTTTGTTCTTTAACTTGTGTCCTTCCATTGTCCACTGAGACGAATTAAACTAATCGAATCACTTACCGACCCTTTTGGAGTGGGGAATTGAAGGCGCGAGTTACAAATTATCAAACCATTCATTTAAGCGGAAAATCACTTTAATTTAAATTTCTTATAATAATAGTACAGTCACGAGCATTAACATGTAAACATTGTAAGACTCCTAGCACACGGCGTATTTAAAACGCGCAGACGACGCGCGTTTCAGGAATGCGCGTCGTCTGCGCCGTATATGCCGATTTTTGCGTTTGTATAGATTCAAACACGCGTAAAACGCGATACAAACGCGCGTGTGAAGCGCGCTCGAAACTTGTTTGAAGCGCGTACAAAGGGGCGGAGGAAGGGCAGATGAGGGGCGCGCGCTCACGCTGCCACCACACCACCCGCGCCGCATTTGCAATAATAGTTTATTGTGTGCTGCGCTTTAAAATGGAAATAAACAATCCTCCAGTTACATGGAATTCTTTACTGCCCGAATATTGAAACAAAGTTTACAAAACAAATGCTTGGGAAGAATTATGCCAAATTTTTTATAACAATTTCAATGAAAAAACCAGTAAGGGAAAAAACCTGGCACGTATGATTTATTTATAAAAAGAATGTACAGTCAAGTGCAGATCAACATAGACACGTTTCACGTGTGTCCGGTCTTATGATCTACGCCATACGGTTCAAATAAAACGGGAAGTGTATAGGTCAACCTGCTCTTGACCGTACATATTTGTTTTATGACCACACACAGAACAGTAAAACAGTTGAAAATGTAATTACCCTAAATTTTAGAATCTTGCCATGATACTGCACTTTCATCGCTAATAAAATAATCAGTATACATATTTCGTATCGCAGTTCCGCTTAATTGTGACCGTCTTTCACGAATCGAAATCAAACTTGCATCTTCAGGAGGATCTTCTATACCAGCTATACTTAATCATCATCTCAGCCAAAAGACTTCCACTGCTTGACAAAGGCCTTCCCCAATTAATCATGGGGGGTATTTGCCGTAATCGCCACGCGTGGCAGGCGGGTTGGCGATCGCAGTAGGTTGAGGGTAACCTCAGAGATGCTGCTGCCCATCCTCTGGAATGGTCCCTTAGTCGGCTTTTACGACACCCACGAGAAGAGATGGGGTGGTGCAATTCTTTCCCCGGCACCACACAGGGTGCTATACTTAATGTATGATGAAAATTATAACCGTCTCATTCACGTATGAAATTATACAGCACACAACAAGCTTTTACAATATCCACACTAAAGTCTACGCTAACGTTCAGTGGTCCATTAAAGATTTTAAATTTGTTACTTAGTATACCAAATGTACATTCAATGTATTGTCTGGCACGCGTCAGGCGATAATTATATATTCTTTTTTCTCTTGGCAAGATTTTTCCAGCAAAAAGTCTCTGTAAGTGTTGAGATAATGCAAAGCCTTCATCTTCAATAACCGTAAATGGTATTGGCAGTCCATTATTTGATATTGGTCTCGCATTTGATATGTTATAATTTCCTTGTCTTATCTTTTTGGTCTTTTTGGTTGCAGACTTTACAGTGAATGTAGTGAATGGTCACTACATTCATTTATTGTAAAGTCTGCAACCTTTCCATAGCATCCAACATCCATATCGATAAATTTGTAATTAGCGTCACATATTGCCAGCAATACGATGGAAAAATATTTTTTATAGTTAAAATACTCTGATGCACTATGTTGAGGTTTTATAACTCTTATAATATGTTTCCCGTCGATTGCGCCAAGTATGTTGAGAAAATTTGCGTATTTCATAAATACTTCAGCAGTTTTTAGATACGATTCTTTAGTAGGTTCTGGCATACAGATGTTTTTTAAATTATCCCATATTACTTTTTACTGATTCACGGACTATAACGCGTGCCGTCGATAGTCCACACTTAAAGTCATAGTGGAGATCTGAAAAATAGCAACCCGTAGCTAAATACGGTAGATACGGTATATACAGATTTCAAAAAAGCATTTGACAAGGTGGACCACGAGCTGCTCCTTAATAAAATAGCATTTAATGGCATACGTGGAAACCTGTTGCATTGGTTTGCGTCATACATCCAGAACAGAACCCAGAAGGTTGTTGTCAATGGTTACCATTCAAAATCAATACTGGTAACATCAGGGGTTCCTCAAGGTTCTATTCTGGGACCTTTATTATTTATTCTATTTGTCAATGACATCAAATACTGTTTCCAAAACACAAATTACTTAATGTACGCTGACGACTTAAAAGCTTATAAAACGATTAGAACTCTCAATGACTGTATTACATTTCAGCATGACTTAGACAGATTAACTACTTGTTGTCACAATAACAAACTCTTTCTTAGTATTCCTAAATGTAAATTTATTAACTTCACAAAAAAAATCAACATTGTCGAATTCCAATACAATCTGTGTAACACTCCTTTGTGCAAAGTAACTTCTATAAGAGATTTGGGAATACATCTTGATTCAAAATAAAGTCTAAGCATGCACATAGAGAATATTCTTAACAAAGCCTACAAAATGTACGGTTTCGTAATGCGATCTTCTGCCGACTTCAGACATACCTCGACATATATTTATCTATATAGATCCTAAGTCCGCTCTCAGCTAGAATACGTAGTACCTGTTTGGAATCCCTACTACAAGAAGTATATAGATGCAATTGAAAGAGTCCAATACAATTTTTAACGTGCTATGCACTACAGATGTCATAAACAATATCTTAGTTACGCTCAGTTGCTCGATAAATACAAAATGCTAAGTCTTCAATCTAGGCGCCAATACTTAGAGGGTATGACTCTGTTTAAAATAGTAAATAATGGTTTTGACTGCATTGGTTTAGTGAACAAATTGAACACAATTTGTTTCGAACATAACAATGTTGTACCTAGAACTATTTATAAGCGAAAAGTACGCACAGGTTCCCTGTTTGCCCTAGTTACATGCCACACAAACAGTGGCCTGCGCTCTCCAATACGCCGTATGGTTGAAACTTATAATAAGTTGTTTATCGATACTGATATCTTTGCCTGTAATTCAGCTAAATTCAAAAATTCCCTTCTGGATACTTTATCTGTTTAGCTTGTCACATTGTTTCCTCTACCTTGTTTGAAGTACTGTACCTGTAAGTAAGTAAGTAAGTACTGTACTGTACCTTTTTTTTATATATATATATATATGTATGTTTTTGTAAACCCTCTATTTGAAATTGTTTTAAAAGATTATCGGCACCTAGTGGTTGCAATGGAAAAAAAAATACTTTGTGTAACCTGTGTCATTTTTTTTTACTACTGTTTATTTATATTCATAATGCTGCTGTTTGCTTTTCCTTATAAATAAAAATAAATACCTGAAAAAAATACATTATTATTGTTTTCAGTCATTGAACTTAAAAAAATGGAAGAGTATTAAGGACGCTTATAATAGAGATAGAGCAAAGAACTAAAACTGTGCCAGTGAATCTGGAGCTAAGCCTAGAAAACCCTACATATATTCCAATTTGCTAACTTTTTTAGACCCGCTTGCCGAAATAAGATCTCCAAAACCAAATAAAGAAGGTTCAAACAACTCAAGTCAAAATGATGACGCAGCACAGGAACATGACGAAGACTGTGATTTTCAAAAGCCAAATACACCGAAGAAGACTAAAAGGAATCCAAAACATGAAGAAGATTCACAAGAAAAATTGTATGAAGCTCTTACTGCTAATCTCGAAAACTATAGGGAAACCAAAAATACATTTTTATCTGAAAATCCCGACAACCCCGTAAATATATACCAAGATGGATTGCAATATGAACATCGGTATGGATACCAGTCTGGTTATAAGTCTGAATTTCTACCTGAATATCCAAGTAATCAATCGGCACCAAGAAAAGAATATACATCTAGTAGTTCACTACTAAATTTGGATAGCAATGAATCAGTTACAAATGATTCCGACATCTTGACTGACATCTATAATAATAAATAAAACTGTAATAGATAATAAATAAATGAATAAAAATGTTTTCTTACCTCAATGTGATGAGTAAACGTTCTTCTGCCGATATACATGATCTTATTACTGTATTTTGACGAGTTAACTCCGGTTTTAGAAGCAAAAGAAGTTCTTGTAATGACGAATACGACATTCGATAACATTTAGAACATTTTTCCCATCTTCTATGTTTTACCAACTTTGTAAACGTTGTATGACCACACAATCTTCTTTCACTCGTAAATGGGTCTATCCAATAGATTCGCTTATTTTACGTTTTTTTCTTTTTAAAAGCAGTACTAAAGCCAGCGTAAGCAACTGTCTCAACCGACGCCATTGTACAACTGATCTGATCACAACGCAGAAGCTACGAGCGACTACGGCGCGTATACGTGCAGTAGACGCGCGTTTCACGATCACCCTATAATATTACAAGGTTGCGTTCAAATTGAAGGGTGTATACGCGCGGCGACTGCGCGTATAAAATACGCCGTGTGCTAGGTGTCGTAATACAATGGAATAAGAGTCAAAACTACTCAAAAGTGTATACATGTAAATGACTGTACCTTCTTGTATCAATGTGTCAATATATCTCATAATATACATGTGTCAATATCTCTCCGTGAATAATAAACTACTCTGCGTTTTTAGGTAAATACCTAACATGACATCCCAAAAATATATTCGACATGTTTTGACAATCCACGTCTCCAGATGGGTGACTAAATTAATATATCACGGTCAAGAGACCATCATACCATCATGATGACCATCTTCTTCGCTTCAGATATAAAGTTACCCGGTGTTTTAAACGAGTTTAACTTTTATACTATTATGATCACTGATGGGTCTACCTAAGGGACTTTTTATCTATATATTTATACGTGAAGCAAAACTTTGTACCCCTTTTTACGAAAATTGCGCGGACGGAGGAGTATGAAATTTCGCACACTTTTAATTTAAATAAAGATTTTTTTTTTAAATTATGCATAAATTACATTAATTTAATAAACATTGTTTCACACGTTTTCCCTCCTTCTTATGACATCAAACGAGGCGTGAAGAGGCACCTTGTGGGCCAGCAGGGTGAGAGTGACTGATGCTGCGTTGTTTACGCGCTGCACCAGTTGTCTTTGCGTCTGGACTCCGTTTCCACTTAACGTCAGCTGGAGTGGAGTCATTTGCCAAGCAATGAATAAAAAATAAAATAAAAATACATTTTTCAAAAATTTCAAATGTGGAAGAGGAGCGGCCGAAATCCTCAGAACAGAAACTAAAGCTATTCAGATCCGAAATCTGTTCAACCAAACGCCAATCCAAACTCACATCTATCTTTTTAAATTTTTCATTGCTTATGATAAAATCCGTGCAGCCTTAATAAAATATTGTTTAGTAAACAGCTTTTTATAAAATGTACGGTGGAATTTCGACCAGGTGACCACTAGTCAATCTAAATGGATGTGAATGGGGATTGCTATTGCGCCGAGTGTAATGTATGGCCAAGAGTTCGCATATTGAGACGCAGTCACTACGGAAACTTCCCCCTTTCGTCATCCGTTCCAGATGACGAATCGCTAGATACGGTTTAAAATAAAACAAAATGAAATAAGTTTTGTTGTAGAATTAACAAACATCCCTACACCTTGTTAATAGAAATTGTGTAAAACTTACATGTTTTATATTCTCTTTATTTCTCTCCTTTCATCATCATCATCAGCTCATATATTATGTCCCCACTGCTGGGGCACGAGCCTTCCCTATGGATGGATGGGAGAACGGGCCAGTGTGCATTGGTGGTTGTTAACGCCTGCTAGTGCTTTGGAAGGCACGTTAACCCTTCCAAAGCACGGAGGAGCTCGAGATGATATAAACTTTTGATCACCCATCCGGTGACCGGCCTTTGCGAAAGTTGCTTAACCTCAGCACTCGCAGACCGGGCGCGTTAACAACTGGGCCATCGAGCTCCTTGTTTCGCTCCTGTGCCTTTGTCTTTTAATAAAATGATACTTGGTATTAAATAATATTAATAAGTAAATAGTTGTTTGAGTGTTACTTATGCTACGGTCATTCTATCGCGCTATCGCGAACATTTGCCGTTTTCACGACAAGCAATAATTACATTTTTGACCGTGTTCCGAAATGTGACTATTGCAAGGCCCGACTTCAAAAACTGTTCGCGATACCGCGATAGTGTGGCCGTAGCATTAGAATTAAAGGGTGAAACATTTGGAGATAATTGGAAACTTTAATAAGAAAATATATTCTTATTTTGTGTAGAATAAAAAAAACCTTTGCGCTTAGTACGTTTTTGGTTTGAAATGCTAACATGTAATACCCTTTACTTCTTGGTAATGAGTTGCTTCAATTTGTGTCTTTGATTGACTCATACAAAAAGGACTATGGAAAAGACCAATCTCCGGAACTATTTTACTACGAAATTCTCGAAGATCAAAATTTCAGAGCTACATTCCCAAACCTTGATATTGCATTGAGAATGTATTTGGTTTTGATGGTCTCAAATTACACTGGAGAGCGCTCATTTTCAAAAATGAAAATTATAAAAAATAGGCTTTGAACCACGATGGGACAAAACCGTCTATCAAAGCTTTCTCTCCTGAGCATTGAAAGTGATTTACTTCAGGAACTGGATTTCAGCGAAATCATCAACGATTTTTCGGCGAAAAAAACTCGGAAGGTTCCGTTCGTTAATGCTAAAATTTAATTTCAGATAATTCTTGTTTCCTGTTATTTCTTATTTTATTTGGAAAATTATTTGGGGCCACTCCTTTGTTGCCCCGAGGCCTCCAGACCTCTAAATCCGGCACTGCACTCGCAAAATAGCAAATCAGTTTATTAAAAGTTCAGCTTCTCTTTTAAAAAACCTTTGTGCTTCAAACTTCGATCAACAATTGTCGATCGAAGGCTTCAAACGTTTGAAAGACAAGGCACTCACAAAATAACAAAACAGTTTATTTAAAGTTCGGCGCGCCCGACATGACAGCTCCTTTAGACTTCGACTCGCATCGTCTATTCCAGGGAGCGCTACATCGCGACGGCTACAAACTTGCTACTAGCCAGCTGTCTTAATTCAGTTCCGCTGTCGCAGGCGACCGCGGCGGCCCGCTCCGGTCTGCAACGATCAACTTGCGCAGCTGTTGTCTTCAGCACCGTTTAAAACACAACTTTTTCAATTATTCCACTCGTCCTTTATTGTTTTCGACTCTCAGCTAGCGAGTTATTCGATTTAGAGTCGTCGTCGGAATTTTCTAGAGTTTCTCCGCTCCAGAAAGGACCGGAATCGAGTTATGAAGTGCGATTATGAAGGAACTTCCACCGTTTAAAGCGCTTGGTGTGTAGTTCTTAGGAGTGTTAGCGAGTTTCCGCAAAAGTACAGGCGCCTGCACAAATGCACATAAATCTGTCAAATATGTCAAATTTCTTTAATACATTTTCAACCATAAATTTAAAGCATAAAGTTCAAAGTCTTTTGAGGAAATTTGACAGTTTGTGGCAGGTTGATGCACAGATGTGCGTGTGTGAAGCAAATTAAAGCTTAGCGAACAGTCACAAAGACAAATAATTAATGAATTGTTTGTTTTTTATCATCTTGCGGCTGAGTAATTATGGCAGAGGTGCAATTCTTTAGTGGTCTATTTTGGATTCTATACTTTAACATGACATCGTATTTAGGACTTTAAAATGTACAAATTTGAACATATTGCATTATTTATCTTTTGAAACGACTGACACATCAATAATTTTCTTCATTACTACAGACTAAGGCTACAGATTATGCCCTAAACACTAGCGTTCCGAAATAATTTGTCATCTTTTGGAAAAGTAAATATAAAAAAAAATATAAAATATATTTATATAAATATATAAAGCATGTAAATATCTATTGTCGTCAGGCCTGACTTTTTCTAATAAATCGTTATAGTAACCTTAAAAATAAGTACTGTTTAATTATCCGAACATTTTTTTACTCATTATCTTTTAGCTATAGTTAAAAAAAACCCAGTTCCTTGTGCCCATTCTTCTCTATAAGAAGAATGGGCACAAGAAACTGCACAATTTGTAGCATCATAATTTAGTAACTACCTATTTTTAACCATTTTTACATGGCATAGTTTGTTGTACATTATCTCTGATGACCCTCAAGGCATGAATAATTTCCAATCTCCGTTTAAATTAAAACAACCTAAAGTATTTCATATAAAATGTCTTATAAGACCTCCCAAATGTTAAACATATATAGTTCGCAGTAGGTATGTACTGTTACACTAGTCATGCATCCAACAAAGTTATTCATTGAATGTCACTCACATCTGAATAGACGCAACAACGAACAATACATTCGTGCAAAGGTTCCGATACATTTCGAAACCAGCGGATACCTGACACATATCAGCGCAACTGGATCTGTGAGTCCCGAACTATATGGTCAGCCAGCATTAAATACACGAACAACATGAAGCTACGTCTGCTTGGTGCCACTCAGCGAGATTGGGCTCGGAGCTTTGCTTTGTTATTGTTACGGACAGAAGCCTCGATTGTATATTTGTATAAGTTCAATTAGCAAGTAAAACGGCATAGATGTAATACGGTTAAAATATTTGCGTAAGTTTTATAAGTATGTTATTGGTAATGAATGATTATTCTTTTGTGCTTTTTATTGGTAAAAAAATTAAGGTTTATGGGTTAAAAGGGCCAGGTAAACGTGCCCAGGGACCTAATGCCTCACTAAGTAAAGTTAATTAAAATAGATAATTAAGTTTTTAATGTAAGTCGAAATTATAAATATTTAGAGTATCCAGATTACGAGAGGTACCGTCGTAGGGTACATGTTAATGTCACAAGGAGTTAGTGTTAATAAGGAAAAAAGAGGTCCGAGCGAAAGGGACAGCTGCATAAATTACGACGGTTCATGTAGGTAGTTGGTTAAGGTAAAATGTAAAACTACCTACATGGGCCGGCAGCTGTATGTACCACGACGTCGCTCTAGTTCCCGACCTAATATGTGTATAAGTCACGGCCGGTCAGAGCAGAATTTTGTAAGCTCTCCGGACGCCAGCTTGAAGAATAGTCAATATAGTCATAGAATAAAAGAAGCAATAACCAAGAACCGAGTGTTAATACAGTCCACATCGAAGCACAACGGCCAACCTGTAGTGGCTACAGCCAGTCACGAACAGTTATCATGTCCGTTCGGAATTTTGCTTGGAAACACGCAAGTTTGGTTGTTTATGTGTCATGTTTCTATACAGCATCAATTATTATTCGATCAAGAATTAACGATTAAACGAACTTACCTGTAAGTGCAGTTCTATCATAATTATGTGAGGTGTTTCGTTCGAAGAGATTAGCATTTATACACTTGTAGTTCCACATACGGTGTTGCCATCTATGCACTTATTTTCAAACTAGAAAAAATAAAAATAAAATAGGGTACTTTGACACTTCTTGATGGTGGCACTGCGTTTGTTTCGTCATTTAGTTCAGAGCAATGACAACTTAATAATATTTCACAATTTAGGGGTAATGATAATTTAAATTAGGGAGGGTGGGATGCTAATTTACATAATTATGATAGAACTGCACTTACAGGTAAGTTCGTTTAATCGTTAATTCTTGATCGAATAATAATTGATGCTGTATAGAAACATGACACATAAACAACCAAACTTGCGTGAGTTCGTTCGTTCGTTCGATAAGTAAAGATAAGTTAAGTTCGTTTAATCATTAATTATACTACGGAGTTTCGTTTTCGAGATTAGCTTGTAAGGGCCCTCGCCCACGGCGACTTTTTGTAGCGATGCAGGTGCGATGCCAACGCGCTACTACGCGCTACAGCATCGCGACTGTATCGATGCAAACGCGCGACCGCGTCGGACGACATCGGGGCGAGAACAGAGGGAGAGTGGCGCGTGAGTGGAGAGGAGAACCGAGCAGCTTTGCCAGACAATATTTATGTTGCGTTATACAATTCATTAAGTTCTTAGATTACCTCTTGCTTGCTTATCTTATTTTTTTTATAATTATACTCGTATACTTTAACTTTGTTTTTCTCAGACAATTTCGGACTTAGATTAGTACTGTATGACATTGTGAAAATTGACATTGGTACAATCTTCCTACTCCGGTACTCCTCCTCGAGAACTTTTAATATTTAAAGGAAAAAAAATCGGTCACTATAGCCACTACCCGAATTTGTTCGCAATTATAATTATGTTATATACTTAACCTTAACATTGCTAAAAGTGCATTCTTATCCAAGCAATTAATTAAAGAAAAAGTTTAAAATCAAAATTACTAAGTATCATTACTGAATGAGGAAACTGAGCTCTTATGAACGTCATTTTATGCCATCGGTTCGTAAGTATATCTACTCTGGGCGGGAGATCTTGTACTGAGAAGAACCGGCAAGAAACTCAGCAAGTGTCCAGCTCTTTTCTCCCATACAGCGTCATAAATATTGGAAAATGCCCTATCATAAAAGGACACTTTCCATCACAAATAAAAACACAAAATGTAAAGGACAATCACAACGTAAAAAAACACAAAAAATAAAAAATAAAAAATAACTAAATAAAATATTTAAGTCTGCAAAAACATAATTTACCAGTTTAATTTTTTACAATATCATACAGTACTAGTAAAAGTCAAAACCTGTCAAAAAAAAAAACAAAGTTAATAGTAATAAAATGAAACTAATTGTAATATTCAATGCAACGCTATTTCGTTATCTGCAGGACACTGTTTATAAGTAGTAATATGTATATGTTTTTTATTACTTAAAGAAGTTCCGTCAAGATCAAGATGCATAAAAAGAATGTGAAAGGAGTCTTGATAAGGTCAAGGCACAATAAACCTAAAAATGAAATACCAACAATCTTTTTTTTTTTTTTTTTTAGTTGATGGCTTCGTGCGATTAGCACATTTAGCCAGTGTCAAAGTAATTTTTCTTACAAGTAATACATAAATATACAATATTTCCATATTATGATGATGATGAATGATATTAGAAATGGGAAGTGAGAAATGATATACCCCCCAACCCCTCGAGTATCTCAGTAAAGATGTGGGGCTTTACTAAGTCCTCACGCGAGCTTTTTGAGAGAAATTGAAAAGTAACGTTGCACTGTTTTGTTTCATTTGCCAACACTTATGCACACTCACGAACACTTAACAGTTAATAATCCACCATTATTTCACATTAATATTCGACATAACACAAATTTTAGAAAATAAAACAAAATCGCAGACATGACTCTTCACTTTCCCGCCAAGAAGTCCTCACCAACAATCTTCAAAACTTTTACGTCATTTACTTTTTTATTCATTGGTGAGAATTGCTCTTTGCCAACGTCAAAGAAAGGGACAGTAACTACTGAGGAATAAAACCTTCTTTGTTATAAACAAAAATAAGGCTTAACTGTAGTTTAATCATAATAATTAATGATAATGACCACAGACCATACCTATTTGGTCTGTGATAAAGACCGATAATGATGGCTGTTGAATAATCAAGGATATTTCTCCCATATAATACAAATAATTTAAGGTGTAAAAGTATAATACCTGCTTTATTGAAACCTCACGCGGAATTCTTTAGAGAATTTAAAAAAGTCATGTATTGTTGCACTATTTTGTTTAATTTTTCAACAAAATTTTTACCTTTAAAACCGAAATAATCCAATAATACTCTCCCTTCGTAACATCTCGTATTCAATCAATTTATTTTAGATAGGTAAATTAGGTAAGTAATCAAAACTTTATTAAATTATTTAATTATCACTTTATCGCGACTGCATCGCGTTTGCATCGCGTTTGCATCGCGACTGCATCGCGTTTGCATCGCGTTTGCATCGCGACTGCATCGCGTTTGCATCGCGTTTGCATCGCGTTTGCATCGCGTTTGCATCGCGACAGCATCGCTACTGCATCGCTACCAAAAGTCGCCGTGGGCGAGGGCCCTAAATATTGAGAGCAGGAACATTGTGACATATCCCTGAAGGAAAAAAATATTTTAGTCAAAATTCATGAGCCTTTAATACAACTTTCATTACTATACTCGTAATTAAGTTTTCATTATTATATTAAACTAGCGACCCGCCCCGGCTTCGCACGGGTGCAATGCTGGTACACGCAACCGCTATGTCCCTGCATTTTAAATCTGTAATATCTTCGAATATATTCATTTAAATTACATGCTGTAAAGGTCCATATTGATTTATATTAAATGCACAATGTATTTAAGGTACTTAATTGGATAAGGATTAATGCTGTATTGCTTAAAATCGCTTCGTAAATAAGCTATTATTAAAACTATCTCGTATAGCCCAAGAACTTTCCGATATTTTTGTAAAAAACTCAATAACAGGCCAAATTTTTGTAAACGGCCATTAAATATAATTATAAGAGACTAAATTTTAGAATCCAACAAAATTTCGCATTGGAAGGTATCGAAAAAAAGTTATACCCCGAAAATGGTGCAATTTTACAGCAAATATGCTATCACCGGTTTTATCGTGAATAAGTGTTTATGTTCACCTTATCTAAGCACCAAAGTTGAAATCCATAAAGATATACAACGGGAAACTAATACTTTAGGAAGAAGTCGGTTGTTTCACTAACTGCACAAGCGTGCGTTACCCCAGCGGAATGTTGTCGAATTTCTTGGATTCTTGATATAGACTAATTAGTGCTCCATCTCGTGTAATTGTGCGCGAAATCTTAAATTTGTGCGTCCAGTAGTTTTTGAGATATTCGCGAAAAACAGATGCAGCTGGGGTAACGTTACCCCAGCGGCACATTTTTTTTCCTGTAGAATTATCAAAAAAAAAGTACCCAGGAAGATAGATCTTGGGGCGCTGTAAATGTGCGTGTTAGTCTTAAATTTGTGCGTCTTATAATTTTGAAGTTATTCAAAATACCGCTGAGGTAACGTTTGGGTGGTTGCTGTATCTCGCGAACGGTGAGGCGCACAAATATGATTTTTTTTACACACAATGTAATGAATTTGTGCGTAATTTGGGCAAAACAGAAATTGAAAAAAATGCACCGTTCTGAAGATATATTTATTTTGAAAAAAATGGATAATCGGTCCTAGCTCCTTAAATACTACCTTAATTTCTGATATTGATTCGTACCTTATAATACCCTACAACGTCTATTAAAATCTAGGTGCCCGAGTAAAAACTTGGTCGGGTATCGAAACGGGAAAATAACCATAGGCTTTTTTGTAAAGAGCTCTTAGGAAAGCCTTTTGAACTTTTTCAAGCATACGTGCGTAGGTTACCTGGTGCGGATTCCAGACACACGCGCTTGATTCGAGTTTGCTTCTAACCAAAGAGTTATATAAGGTTCTAAGAACTTGTGGATTTTGAAAATCTTTGGCATTTCGCAAAACGAAGCCTAGACGACGATAACACTCTTTGGCGAGAGAAGATATGTGATCGTGGAAAGTCAAGCTACGATCGAACATTATACCTAAATCTTTTATACAATTGACTCTATTGAGAGATACGGCATTCATATTATAATTATAATTAATTGGGTTTTTTTACGATCAAAAGTCATTACATTAAGTACATTTATTATTATTAAATTGCATTTTATTTATCAAACTCCATTCGTATATACTGTTAATGTCATTTTGTAAACTAAGGCAATCTCTGTTAGATTTGATTTCAAAGAAAAGCTTCAGGTCGTCAGCATACAATAAACATTTAGCGCTAACCAATACTTTAGGTAAATCATGGATCATGATTAGAAAGAGGAGAGGACCGAGCACTTAGCCCTGACTGACACCAGATCTAGTATGATATTCACAGGATACATAATAACCATGCTTCACATATTGGCGTCGGTCTCTCAAGTAGTCCGAGAAGAAATTCACGAAATTGGGAGCGAAACCAATGACAGAAAGTTTTCGCAACAGAATGTCATTGGCAACCCTGTCAAAGGCTTTCTGGAAGTCAAAATAAATTACATCGACTTGCAGCCCGCGATCCATGGCATCAGAGACATAGTCAACGAAGCAAAGCAGGTTTGTATTGACAGAGCGCCCCGGTCTGAAACCATGCTGCTCGTCGCCTATTCGCTGTTTCACCTGTCGCAGCTGTTGCAGCTGCACACAAAATAGCAATGGGCCGGTATTCAGCTACATGGGTCCTATTTTTTGTTTTTGGAATGGGTGTCACCCTAGAAAGCTTCCACTGTGTGGGATAGTTACCACTTCTGAGAGAGAGGTTCATAATGTAGTAAAGCGGAAGAATCACATGTTTTTTGCAGGTTTTAAGAATAAAACTAGGCACACCGTCAGGACCTAATGAGTTACTCGACTTCAATTTGTTCAGACCGCGTTCAAAATCTTGAAGTGACAATTTAGGAAGCCCGATGTTATCACCCTGAAAACCCTGTTCGTGACATATGTTACCGTTGAGCAGTGGCGTTTGTTTCAAGAAAACGCTGGAAAAATAATCAGCAAACGCCTCAGCAAAGCCTCAGCAAATGTAATCTTATCTATTTTAAATTAAAGTCCGTATGTGCGTAAATTATCGTTTCTAATTGTTTTTTATAATGTAAAAATGTCATATAAATTTATGTTTTTATATAAGTAATAATATTAACTGTAGGATATTTAGGTGCAAACTTTAAGTCCACAAAATGAGAGGTCATGCTTGTAAAACATCCATACATAAGGACAGCGGGAAGCAACTTTGTTTTAAACTATGTAGTGATTAAATTAGGTATAACAATTGCAACCTTCGCAAATCACAATTAACTTGAATACAATTTAGAATTAAACAGAATCTTTGACAAATCAGATATTATTTTCAACTAAAATACTCCTAGCGAACCGATATCTATCGGAATCAGTTTACGTGCCTGTCCATCCAGCAGTCTTTCTTATTAAATCTAAATTGATATCTAATTTATGAGCACGGGTGCTAGCGTATCTAGTGCTATGAGCAGAAAATATTGAGACACCACTCCACTTGTCTCTAGGGTGTTTTTTACCCACCTACTTAATGTTTGGGCAGTAACGAGATAACGTAAATCTTGGGTAATATTTAAATAGTCTAATAATAGCTTAGCCGGGCAAATTTCCGGTCGGTCATGAAAATAAGGAAGCACAAGTAAAGGTTGTTTTGAAACCGCACAGACGTTTTAATCAAATCGGGTATTCTAATAGTTATATCATTAGTTAAGGTACTGATTTTTTTAACATCAATTTTTGACAAAGTTTGCACTCGGTGCGCTGTTACAAGTGCAAGCAATGTAACCTACTTTTTTGTTATTTTCTCCAGGGATAGGTTTCTATTAAGTGACCAACTAGCCAGTATTTCTATGACTGACGAAGTATCCCAGGTAGAGTCATATTTATTTCTCTGATTTTTGTCCTAAAATCAAAGAAAGTACCGATCTATAATAAAATCGAGAATAAAATTTTAATTTGTATTCGTCAAATTTTATTTTACTAACTGAATTATTTATAGACTTTATTCACCAGTTAAAATCTGAATCTAAAGTCGACGGTATAGTCATATACTTATCATTATATTTTATCATCAGTTTTAAATTTAAAAATTTGCATCTTTTAAACTTTTTTGTGTAAAGCCATCTATATTCATTCTCTCTTCCTCTCATAGCCAGTACATGAAACATATATATATATATATATATATATCAAACAGATATATATATAATCTTTTCTCTTATATATATATATATATATATATATATATATAAGAGAAAAGAAAAAAACAATAAAATAAAAAATATTAAATATGAACTATTTTATGTTAAAAGTGAATAAATAATATCAATAGTACAAAGTAATGACAATAATTTAAAAATAAAGTAAAGCTCATATTCATAAACAAACGACACTACTAACTATAATAAACAATAATTGGGGATTATGTTATGATAGAGGTAATCTACATTGCTATAATGTTTTCTTAAACTGTGCTTTTCAAAACTTTCTATGCTACATAGGGCTACATGCAAACATATCTATGTCTTCAAAATATCTGTCATAATAGGAATAGGCCATCTTTTACTATTGGAACACAACAATGCTAGTCGTACTAATGTTGTTGTTATGGTGACAAACATAAGAAGTCAAAGGCATACCACCAGCGATTCACGACGAAAGAGAGACTAACTTTGTAGAGCACATTCTTGACGGACTCGTAAATCCCATTTGCAGTTATGCAACAATATTAAAAACATTTCCGAACGCGACTCGAATTCTATTCGGAACTCTCTTTGAACTTGGCGAAGTCGCCTCTGCCCCATATCCAGGGCTGCCATATTTCTGCCATATTTCTGTTCTAACAACAATTCTAGTAGCATTGTTCATTTACAACAGTTAAAAATAAAATAGCTAATTTTTTCTTAAAGGTTTCCCCGCTATGGAATTTAATAAAAACTTTCGAGGATTTCTAATGAATGAGTTTTTAACAGATAGGTTACTTGTGATAGCATAATATGACTTTTTTTTAATTATTTAGTTTACACCTTAGAACATACACAGACATGGATATTTTAGAAAAAAAAAACTTAGATTAAACATTTAGTTCCTAATATTAGTGAACACAACATGCAATATTAAATAACGTTTAAACAATAAAAAGAAAAAACAAAAACATATGCATAAATAAACTCTAAACAAATCACTTATTCACAAATCGTCAAGTGCTTTATATAAATTATTCCTTGCCGAGGCTAGAGAAACAGAGAATATATCAAATTTTAATTTGATTCCGTTGCAATAAGAGAAGGATCCATACAAAGGAGAATGCTGGCCGACATTTGTTCTACTGAACGGTAGCCTAAAGGTTTTCCGGTTTAATAAACGACTACCTGGACGTGGGACTGCCAAATTGACGCAAGCCAAAATATCTGGGCAATCAACAAGGCCATGGATCAACTTGTATAGAAACATTATGTCAGATGCCTTACGCCGAACACTTAAGGACCTCATTTTGTAAAAGCTCAATCTACTTTCATACGACTGCAGAGTTTTACATTTATTATTGGCGTAGGAAAGTTGATACAGGAATCTTTTCTGGATTCTCTTTATTCTATTAGAGTGCACAGTGTAGCCAGGTGACCAAACACAACTATTATGTTCTAGGACGCTCCTGAGTAGGCAATTGTATATGGGTATCAAAATATCTGGATTTTAAAGGATTTTATTAGTCTTGATATATTGCCAGATAGTTGTGAGGATCTTGCTGTTATTTTATTTATATGATCTTTGAAGCTTAGAGACCTATCCATTATGACTCCCAAGTCTCTTATTTTATCAACCTCTACGAGTGAAACATTTTTAAGAAAATATGAAGCAGACATTGGTGTTCTCTTCTTTGTGATTTTAATGTGATAAAATTTTTCAATATTTATGTCTATGTTGTTTAATTCATTTTGTAAAATCTCCACGTCAGTATTATTTTCAACCCGTTTATACACCTTTAAGTCATCTGCATACATTTTAAAGTGAGATCCCTGAGGAACCCATCAAGTTAGTAGCGGTAGATTTATTAGGTAAAATTCCACGCTGTTCCGGATGAAGTTTTTGTTTGACATGCCAATACATTTTTTGGCGCACTATGGATTCTAAAACCTTGCTCAATGCCGGAAGAATAGATACAGGCCTATAGTTGGAAACGACATTTATATCACCACCTTTGTGAATGGGAGTCAGGCGTGCCGATTTCCACTGTGATGGAATTATACCATCTTGAAGCGATTTGTTATATAATATTTGTAATGGCCCCGCAAGATTCCCGGCACACATTGTTAGGAATATGTTTGGTATACCATCTAAACCAGCACGCTTATTTGAATCTATTTTTTTTAAAACCTTCTCGATCTCCGGTACCGATAAATTCAATGAACCCAGAGAAGACGTGCAATCCCTAGCAGTTAAGTCGTTCTAAGAAATTTTAGTCACTTGCTGATATTTTAGTTCATAAACCGACTGAAAGTACTCTGAGAATAGGTCGCAGATTTCTTGTCCACCACTAGCTGTCTTTCCACCCATCACAATTTCATTTGGTAAGAAACCACTATTACGTTTTAAATTGTTCACGTATGACCATATATACTTAGGATTAGTCCGCATAGTTTTAGCCGCGTGCTCTCTGAACTTCCCATAGCATTCCTTTAGCATCCTGTCGTATCGGCGTCTCAGAAAGTCTACTGTCTCCTTGTCCCGAGGGTTGCCGTATAACCTGTATCTCTTATTGTACTTAAGCTTTTCCTTGGCACACTTAATCAAAGAAGAGCTAAACCAAGTAGGAAAGTGTTCACTGTTCGGTATTCTTAGAGGTGTGCATTCTTCTATTATAGGTTTATTAGTGGAATAGAAACTTTGGACCATCTCATCAACGCTAGTATTTTTCCCCCATATCTTAGCCCATTGCAGGTCCGCAAGTCACTCATCAATTAGAATATAGTTTGCCTTATTGAAATTTAACTCCGGTTTTCTAAAGCGCTTGCAAAATTTTTATTTTTTAAATATTTTGAGCGTAATTTCTAAAGCTGGGTGATGCCGGTGGGAGAGTTGAGAGAGGATGCAAACATGAGTTTACTGTAATTGCCTTATGAATATCTGTGAGGATTAAATCAAGTACGCGATTATTTTCATTTTAACAGGATTGCATTGGTTTAAATCTGAAACTTGAAACCCCACACTGTAAAGTGATGTGAAATAAATTTCATTTGTAGCTTTTTTAATAACTAAAAAAAAATATTTTAGTTTCTGATAATACTGCAAGAACACTGTTTCGTACAAGACTGGAGCCTAGAGAACACTTTCGAGATGGTTTAGTAGATGTTTACCTAGATTGTGCTTCACCGGCGAAGCGTGCGGTCGAATTTGAAATGTCAAAAACAATGTCAATACTAATATTCAAATTTCTGCTATTTCAATTATATGTATATTTATATATATTAGTAAGTAAATAATGTAGTGTCGTATTAATTAAACGTGTGCTCTGTTATTGTGATAATGTTTTAAATTATTAATTTTATTTTTAATTGTTTCTAGGGTTCCGTACCCAAAGGGTAAAACGGGATCCTAGTACTAAGACTCCGCTTTCCGTCCGTCTGTCTGTCTGTCTGTCTGTCGGTCACCAGGCTGTATTTCATGAACCATGATAGTTAGACAGTTGAAAATTCACATATTTTCTTCACATTTCAATCAATTTCACATTTTCAGAGATGATGTATTTCTGTTGACGCTATAACAACAAATACTAAAAAACAGAATAAAATAAATATTTAAGGGGGCTCCCATACAACAAACATGACTTTTTTTGCTCGTTTTTGCTCGACATTGATAACGGCAACAGGTAGACGCTTGAAATATTCACAGAATATTGAGTTATACTTTAAAAATAAATAATTAAATTAGAATAAAATTATTATTTAAGGGGAGCTCCCATAAAAACAACGTGATCTTTTTCAATTTTTTTTCTCGATCATAATAACGATAACAGGTAGAAACTTGAAATATTTTTATAGATAATGGTACGGAACTCTTGGTGCGTGAGTCCGACTTGCACTTGGCCGGTTTTTTTTTGTGATTTTTATTGATACAGAACCTACCCCTGAGTTATGGCACACAATTTAATTAACACTTTGAAGACACGAGCCTTAAGTTGAAAGAAGTGATCTTTGCCTTCAGCCAGACAGGCGTGATTGTATGTAGATCTGTATGTATGTTATATTTTTTAGAACTTTTTTGTTGTTGTCTAACCGATGTGACGTCACCACCACATCCCCGGGTCCTGCGCCGCAGCCCTGACGCACCAGCCATTCCGCTTACGCTCAGACGGAAGCGCTCGGTCGCTACTTTATCGGAAATAACGGACGTGACATTTCCCTCCATTAGAGTTCGCTAACAAGATTCAACGTGTGCCAGTCACGGCCATTTTGAATGAAATTTACGAAAATAATAACGATTGCAACTCTGTTGTTTTTTAAACACGTTTAGATTTTATTGTACCGTTTGTTCACAATTCTATTTTTGCATCGGACTAATGTTTGGGGAAAGATTCGAGCGGAACGCAAATCAACTCCACCCGCTTTTTTTCTTGTGTATCGTCGGCTGCAAAGATGATGTAACAAATATTTGATCATCAACTAGGATTGAACGCGCGTGAATTCGCAATCAGAACAGTATTCAAAATTCGAAATCATTAATTCAGTTTAAGTTTACCCATGGGCGTACATGAAAGTAAACCTTGGTTAATATACTATTATTAGTTAGCTTAGGTTTCAAATTAGCTTTCATGAATGTCAATAAGCTATCGGTTCGTAAGTCTACACATTCGCAGTATTGTAGTCGCTACTATTAATGTATGCTTGTGTTCATCAATATCTAGCGACTATTTTCGTATTCAAACTAACTGTGGAGCTCCACTTTCGTGTGGTTGACTAAGGTTTAGTCATAAGCCACGCAGCACCATTGTCCACTCGAGAAATCCCGCCGCAGATACTACAGAACGGGAATAAAAGTTGGTTGGCATTGATACGAGTATAGCTATCTTTCTATAATTTTTAAAATTAAATACACCCTTTCATACCAATGATCTTTTTTTCCCCAACACCGTTAAATACTTATTAAATCGTAAGTTTATTAATTGGGATAGTTCTAGAGTTTGAAAAAAAATATAGTTTTGTGAGAAAACAATGACAGAGTGATTATAATTTAAATGTGAAAAGAAAGAAGCGTTTATTTTTATTAATATGGAGAATATAAGGATGTCAGGATAATTTTATGTTCACATTAAATCCCACGCTTTGACGCGGAGCGGAGACTGTACACATTATCAATTACATGTTTCACATTGGTCGTAAGACATACTATTTGATATATTTGATTCCGCTACCTTCTCTCTAGCGTAGCAGAAAATCACAAGAGTCAACTACCACAGATAACTGTTTCAAAACTTAACAGTTCACACCAGAGATAATGAAGCTGCCGGTGACTCGCTCGCCGCCTGCCGGTTCCGCTCCGGCCCGCAGCCGCCCCCATAACCGCCCCGCAATCGCCCCGCAACCGCCCGCAACCGCCCCGCAACCGCCCCGCAACCGCCCCGCAACCGTCCTGCAACCGCCCCGCAACCGCCCCACAACCGCCCGCAACCGCCCCGCAACCGCCCCGCAACCGCCCTGCAATTGCCGCGCAACCGCCCCGCAACCGCCCCGCAACCGCCCCGCAACCGCCCCGCAACCACTCCGCAGCCGGCCCGCGCACGCGCTCGCTCGATAAAACACGACTAGCGAGCGCTGGCGTCGGTAACTACCAACCTATAACTTTGCTAAAAAACGGCCACTTAAAATTTATTGAACATTTTCTGCTTGCCTTCCGAAAAAATCGTTTTTAATCAAGAATCCTTGGGGATTCAAACAAAGTACCTACCTTAGTCTTCATCTAGTAGTTATCTATGAGGCAAGCTGATAAAAATTGCAGTTTAACGCTTTAAGTTGAACTAATTGCGTTTATTTTGCAATAAAAATCATTTTATTTATTTTAAGCCTAAGCTTGTTGCAGTCCTAGGAAGCTCGAGTTTGAATCGACGTCTCAGACAGCGTGTCTGATGAGTCTCGTTCATTTCGTTAATTTATTTGGTGTTATTCGTTCATTTCGTTCAATTTATTCATTTTGTTTAGATCAATCGTGCATTTCGTTAATTTTGTACATTTCGTACAGATAAAATTTTACTAGAAAAAATCAACCAGCCTCAGAAAGCTCGAGTGGGCATCGAGGCCTCGGGGCCTCGGGGCCTCGGCAGTCAGCGGTCAGAGCATTTCAAACACTCAGCACACAGTTTCAAAATTAATTTGCAACATTTTGTACAAAACGGAACGCACCCTAGTCTCGAAATCAGGATGGCTATGAGTCGTGACGGTTTTAAAAAGAAAGTCCGCGAGCTTTAGTTTATAAAAAACAATGCCTGAATAACGTCATAATATAATTATGTATATAATGTATGTTTATTTGTTTGTAGTTTCCACGTTAGTCATCGCACCACTCTATGGTAGTAAGTAAACAGCCTATAACTGTCCCACAGCTGGGCAAAGGCCTCCATCATTGAAATCAAGTCGTCGCTACAATTGATGGGTAATGGCTTAATCACCACGCTTGCCAAATGCGGGTTGGTGATCACAAACCCGGGCTATGCATCGAAAAATCCGAAATACATTTTGCCCGACCTGGGAATTGAACCCGGGACCTTCGGGTATCGGACCGAGCGCTCTACCACTTGGCCAACCTTGGTCTGTGGTTGACTGGTAGAGAATGCCTCAAGCGTTAAGTACGCCATGTAATGTATGTTGCAAATGTTTAAATAAATAAATGTGCATGTTTATAAAAATATTTTGCTGTAAATGTTCATATTGTAGTGGCGTTAGTGCTCGAGACCAGTGCGTCGCCAAAAAAATATATAATTTCATTTTAATTTAGGGAAATAGTTGGTCTGTGTTCAATTATTGCATAACTGGTGCTAAACTAAAAAATCTGTTGCTGACCCCTTTTTAGGGTTCCGTACCAAAAGGGTAAAACGGGACCTTTACGACTCCGCCGTCCGTCCGTCCGTCTGTCACCAGGCTGTATAGTTAGTGATGAACTCATGAACCGTGATAGTTAGTTGAAATTTTCACAGATGATGTATTGATGCCGCTATAACAACAAATATTAAAAAACAGAATAAAATAAATATTTAAGGCTCCCTACAACAAACTTGATTTTTTTGCTCTTTTTTGCTCGTTTTTGCTCGTTTTTATAGTACGGAACCCTTCGTGCGCGAGTCTGACTCGCACTTGGCCGGTTTTTTGTTTAGGAATATTAGTAAAATAGACGCAACCCAAACACACTATCCAAACAAAAACACAAAATCTTTACGTATTCACGATTCGACCATGCATCGTCGTCAATATCCTGCCTCGTAAGGGATTTCCACAAAACCGTAAAAAGAAAAACATATCTCTCGTCAACAGAAGATAACTCCAAGATTATGTTAAATGGGGGCAGTGTTAGCGGCCGCGATCCAGCCACTTATAAAACATAGCTGGGTAACCGGTCCATTTACGGAGGTCACTCCAACCGGGTAAATCCGGTAAGTGGGGCACGATGCTCAGATAAATCCCCATATTATTGTTATTGCCTCCCAAAGGATCCAGGGCTTCTTTGTACGATCATCTCGTGCTATTATAATCTGTTTTTCTGTTCGTATTTCCCAATATAGTGTAGATAACTGGTGAAGAATCGGTTTCCTATAAAAGGATTTTTATTTTTCGTTCTCACGCTACTTCCCAGGCAAATATGATTGTACCATAACGCATATATTATTTGGTGCATGAATAAAGAAAGGAAATAGTCCCTTTTATATGGTAAATGAGCTTGGACTGTTAGTAGTTTAGGATGGTTACATGCTTTTGCTACTCGTTTGGGGTCGTTCTTTATTTAACAATATTAATAATATTTTTCCCCTAATATTTTAACTTCTTCTCGCTAATATAAGCACTTGAATTTGACAGATCATCTTTATACAAAAGATCGTGCATCAAATATTTATTTTCACAACTGATGCTTTGCCCAAGAAACAAATTGGTCAGCTATGTAATTAAGAAGCAACAAGTGTTATTATGATATAGTGCACCAGATGAACACGCACAGCCAAGAACAGCGTAATAAAACAACCAAATTTTCGTTAAAATTTACTAAATTACGATACAAAACTCTAATCACATATTGTAAAAGAAACTAATAACTTGTTGTTTAACACTTGTAGACTAACATGATTGTACACGTAATGAAAACAAGACGTATGGTAGAAAAGCCGCATAGTTTGGTCTACTTTTTGGCGGCCAGTTTCTTTCTGAGCGACTCGGGCATCCCTGAAGGGGGCGGGCGGGGCATTTTCGTGTACACCTTGAACGCGTCGTATACGAACCACTGTAGCCCCGTCAAGGTTCCAATCATGATGATACGGGCTACCAGCCCCCTCCATATGCCCACCGGCCCCACTTCAGACAGGATCCCGCCGATCGACGCGCTCGGGTCCTTGTTCAGCTTGGACACCACCGTGTCGGACGGATGCGACACAATAGCACAAAGTACGCCAGCAATGTAACCAGCTGTAAACGTCACTATAAGTTGTTCACCCTTGGAACACTGTTCCCGAGGTTTCGGCACCACATTCGCGTACAAATACTCCAAAGTCTTTTCGAAGGATGAAAACTTCATCATTGTGTATGGTACTTGTCTGCCCCACAACGGTGCTAACCCTTTGTAGAACACGCCGAACCCCTCGGTGGCCAGCATGTGCGGCATGGCTTTCCTCATCTGCGACGTGTAGCCGGGCGTCGTCTGCATCCGCACTTTTGTCGCTTCAAACGGAGACAGGAATGCGTCCGCTATCAGCTCTGCCGACGCCGACGCAGCCAAGTAAAGGTACGTCCGATATAGGAAAGCGGATTCTTCGTCGACCATGGTGGCGAACTTATATTTAAAATATTCGTAGCCGGAGAACTTTACGGATCCTTGGAGAGAGTAGCCGATCAACGTGGGAGCCCAACCTTTGACGAGGTTCCGTATACCGCCTTCTGAGAACGAAATGCCGAAGCCTTTGAATATGGATTTGTATTTGCCGGGGTCGACCTGCAGGCGGCACTTGACGAGGTCCAGGGGCGTGACAGCGGTATGCGTTATGCCGCACGCCGCCGCGCCGCCCAACGCGCACAGCTGGAAGAACTTGGTGGAGAACATCTCGCACGAGAACTCCTCCTTATCCCCCTTTTTCGACATCTCGGTAGCGTCGCACTCGTCACGCCCACCGCCACTACCGCGCCGCTATCGACTTGTTTTATTGTTTAATACTATACGTTTACGTAAAACCAATATTTTCAATTTACTTTTGCTTACGTTTCAACCTTCAATTTGACACTCAATTTTCTTTTTTTTTTACCGAGAGTGTGAACTCTTTGTGTGATGTGTGTCAAAACTGTCATGGACTTTCATCGGAGGATCTACTGATAATTTAATTATTAAATACCTTCGATTACCTAGTTTATTCCTTGTAAGATTCCTTAGGGCCTTTTTCCTGACATGCGGATAGCCGCCCGCTTGCGGATCTGGTCCGCATGCGGGATGCCCGCATCCTATCATTTCATACATGCTTTTCCTATCACGCGGGCAACACGCCCGCGGGACGCGGATTGGCTGCGGGCGCGCGCCCCGCACACGCGTTCTTCCAAGGTAGTTTTTACTGTCGTGCGGGTTACACGCATGGTCATTGTACGCATACAATCGCAAACAAAAATGAAAATTGATACAGAGAGACTTATTGAAGTGCATTTTCGCCCTTTGTTGTGGAACAAGCCGGACGACATTTACAAAAACAAGGGATACAAGGGTGGCTGCTTGGCTGGAAAAAACAATGACCAT
This sequence comes from Eudonia lacustrata, assembly GCA_947562085.1. Taxonomy (NCBI): domain Eukaryota; kingdom Metazoa; phylum Arthropoda; class Insecta; order Lepidoptera; family Crambidae; genus Eudonia; species Eudonia lacustrata. The sequence goes on along the minus strand of OX387339.1, from coordinate 63,811,419 downwards.
TATGTACCTAAAGGGGTAGCTTGCCTTTTTTTAAATTAAATTCTTCTTCTTCTGATATTGCATTTGAACACTGCGTTTCATTTCTAAATTATATTATATATATTATAATATAATTTAGAAATGAAACGAGAAATGAAAACTATATTTTAATTTACTTTTTATTTTTTTATTTTGATAATTTACATTAAACATTCCAGTAAGTGATTTAGTTTCAAGATAAGGATCTACTCTGAATTGTATTTTATATTTTTTATTTTTGAAAATGATATAAGTGATAATTACTTTTTTAACGTTCATCTCTGTGCACGAGTATACACAGTACAGTACAGTACTTTTTCCTGTCATGCGTGTTTTCACCCGCGTGCGGATCTCGTCCGCATGCAGGTTATAATACGCTCCGGGCCACACGCAGAGCAAAGATTTCGTTCGCCGCTGCAGTGTCGTGCGTGTCGCCAATGATTATACTCGTGCACAGAGATGAACGTTAAAAAAGTAATTATCACCTATATCATTTTCAAAAATAAAAAATATAAAATACAATTCAGAGTAGATCCTTATCTTGAAACTAAACCACTTACTGGAATGTTTAATGTAACTTATCAAAATTAAAAAAATAAGGTCAAATATAGGTTTAGAAATGAAACGCAGTGTTCAAATTCAATGTCAGAAGAAGAAGAATTTAATAAAAAGAAAGGCAAGCTACCCCCATACATAATAGTCATTGTTTTTTTTTTTCCTTGCATCCCGGTTTTTGTAAAGGTCGTCCTGCTTGTTCCACAACAAAGGGCGAAAATGCACTTCAAAAATAAGTCTCTCTGTATCAATTTTAATTTTTGTTTGCGATTGTATGCGTACATGACGATGCGTGTAACCCGCACGACAGTAAAAATTACACTGGCAGTAGAAGAACGCGCCTCGGAAGCGGGCGGCACGCGTGCGGCGCGCGCGCCCGCAGCCAATCCGCGTCCGTTCCCTTAAATAGTAGTGCTTTAAAATACTTAATGAAAACGTTAACAAACGCACTAGTCACCCCTACGATTTTCGAAGGTTCCCCTCGATTTCTCTGGGATGCCATCATCAGATCCTGGTTTCCTTATCATGGTACCACCCTTGGGATATCTCCTTTCCAACAAAAAAAGAATCATCAAAATCGGTGCATAAACAACGAAGTTATCCGCGAACACACATAAAAAAAATATACGAGTCGAATTGAGTAACCTCCTCCTTTTTTGAAGTCGGTTAAAAAAAGTTAGAGACTAGATACTAGAAGTTAGATACTACCTTGCGTGAATTCAATGCCTGAAATAGTCGCAAGGCGCATTTCAATAAATAAATAAATTATGCTTTGGTTTTTATTGTTGTCGCACCTACTCCACTTCTAGGGTACGTTACATCTCATCATCTTAATTTACAAAAAACTAATGTTTTTAGGCGGTAAAGGTTTAAAGTCCGATTCTAGTTGACATATGGATAGGGGGGGCCCACAGGCGTGGATTGCTTAGGGCATCAAGTAGTCTTAATCCGTCACTGGATGTGCTATGTATAAAGTAGCACTTTGCGTAGTGCCATGTTTCCAAATTTATCACGAAAAAAAGATTTTGTAAACTGTATAATATATAATATTTTTGTTATTAATTAAAGATTTGATTTCTTATTGTCTCCAACCCGTAATCGAACGGGAGTGAACGAGAGTGCGGCAACTTCATACAAGCGCTCCGAAACGCACGCACACAAGCTCGTAGTGCACCTACATTAACACACAGAAAAAAGCACGGGAAAGGAGTACGCGATGACACAGGCTGTCTCCGCAAACGCGGATCGGGCAGCGTATATGTTGCTGTAACGGAGAATAACAAGTATGTCACTGAGCGCTGCCGATCAGTATACCTACACGTGTTTTCTTTGGTTTAGGTGTCGCGGGTGCGAGTTTTGATGCATATAGGTAAGTGCCTATTGAAAATGTCTGGAAAAAAAACCTGTTGTGTATGACGATGTCTCAACACACACAACCATAATCCCAGTTTGCCTCTTTTTACTGTGCCGAAAGATATAACAAGGTAAGTTTACAATACAAAAGACAGCCAAATTCACACAACAATAAATTAACTATGTGTGACTCAATCCTAGCCGGTAGGTACAGCTCGGTACGTCGATTCAAGGTCACGGCACTGTTGCCGCACTCTTGTTCACTCTGGTACTGACGCCATGGACGACTAAAGGAGTCGCCTAGTGATGTCAACAAATTGAGCATTATTAAAATATCAAAAAGTTTATTTATCGTGTTTTCTATTTTAATTGAATTAATCATGTAGCAATACGTAATTCATGTGTATCTTAACCCTATCTTCAAAGTGCCGCCGTCTACGCGAAAACTGGTCGCGGCGTAGTAAGCACGCTTGTCAGTTTTTCATGCGGCGTTCAAAGGGTAAACTCGGTTGGTTTGATGACAGGCCAGATGGCTAGTGTGTTGTGTTTACTATCCGTATTCATTTGATTACAACGAAAATTTGTATGGCAAACGTTTAACTCTTTCCAGCCAGGAGACGCTGCTTCAATGCTATCCTAATTATCGTTTTCGTTGAGGTGTCGTTATCGAATACCAAATGAAACTCGCACCGAGCACCCTGAAGCCCGCCTTACTACCTTCCTATCGGCCTGTCGACATAGTATCAAGGTTGCATGCATTATTTTGTTCCGTTCGGTTCCCACAGTCAAGATAAGGATTGCCACTTCCTCTGTAGTTGTTCCAGGTGAAGTGCGCTGTCTTCGGCCTTTAATCGTCACTACCATCATGAAAGATGAAACTGAAGGGCTTCTCAGCTCACTTCGTTCCGCGGTTGTATTGAATTTGAGCCAGACCTCCCAATATTATCACTACTCTTCTCCACTGGGGAATAAAAAATTAAACAGAATAAGTGAATTAAAAATTTATTAATTTTATTCTCATTCACTGACTAATAAAACGTACGTATGTTAATTAATCCTTAAACGCTACTAACATTTTATATTACTTTTATATTTGTATACACATATTTACAAAATTAAACAATTCTATTGCATTCACTTTTGTACTTTGACAAGCCAAAACATTGTTTCATTATGTATATACATACGATAATATATAATAATTTCACAAAGTAAGTAGATTTATTTATTTTACTATCTTCGCTAACAATGAGAATAAAAAATAAATAGTCTTCTTAATCTATTGTTTATTTGTTACTTAATTCGAACCGTACACTGGCTTTTCTATGGCAAATAATGACGTAACAACACTAACGTTAAAAACATAGACAAAATAGCCAACTCTTAATAATTTAATTTGTTATTTAAAATATAATTATATACTTATATTTTATTTCAATAAAAACCCAGAGAATTTTTATCATATAACTACACAAATTATTATGCATTCAAACATTTCACACAATTTAATACTGCCGACGAGACCGTCAGAACCGCTTGACGATTTAAATGGAACCTGTCTGGAACATTCGATAGAGCAATATCAACTATAATTTATTAACTAATATTATTATGCAAATGTTGCCTAAACAAAATGCGTTCATTGAAAGCAGTACCTACATCTCTCAGCGACACTATATCTGAAGCAAGACTAGTTCCGTCGCGTCGTCGATAAATACAATAACGTAACTTCAAAAATACTCTTATTCATACACAAATATTAGGAATAAATTTGGAATTTTCCATTTCAGAATACCTCGTAACGCAATGGTATTGCACAATGATTGGCAGTATGCTGTTACAGTGAACGGCTATTACGTGGCAGTGTTTTCAATTAAAAAGTCAGTTTCCAACATTTAAAAAAATACCGCATAGGTACTTATTTACTAAACATCGAGTCATAACATTCGAAAAGTACTGTTTTTTACGTCAATTTTAACATAAAAAAATGTTAATTACAATTATCGTAAAAAGCGAAACTTCGAAATGCATCGAAGCGTACATCATGGTATTTTTATCGATAGCTTGAGACCTGTCGCATCTCTATCCGTTCCGTCAACGTGAGTTAGCGCCATAGACTATAATTGAACACCGAGTACTATCAACGTTTAAGCGGTGCGATACGGACGGTGACGTAGAGTCGCATAGGGGCGGGCGTGTTCAGGTCGACTTGCCTTCTGCTGCGCTTGTTTAAACGGCGTCCCGTCTCCGGGATCGGGACGAAGCGTGCTTCGACTTCCAGTTGTTTCTCTAAGGAGGTTTGGGACTTGAGATGCCGCCGCATGCGCAGCGCCCACGCGCCGTCTCGTTTGGACAGGACGAAGTGCTTGTCGTCGTCGCCGTACGCGATGCGGTAGTGCGCGCGCGCTCGCTCCTCTGCGGGCACGAGCCGCAGCAGCGGTGCGCGGCCCCACGTCTGCCTGGGCGTGGCTGTGATCACTATCAGCTCGGCCTCGGGTTCGAGAAGCGAGCGGCGACCTAAGGACGAATACATTACTTAGATATCACTGTCAAAGAAAGAAAAAAGTAAAGTGAAATATTAAGCTGCATACTGTCCCAATCTCATGGCGTACCTAGTCTAGATAAAAACAGCTAGAAACTTGAATGTGGTAGTCAAACAAAACTCACGTCTGCTTCGTCTCCTGCGTTTCCTGACGACTGTGGTGCCGTTTGCGAATATAACACCTTCATCGGGTGCCCGTCGGTGACGCCCATTTATCTGAAATAATAAGATTTCGTTTAAATGCGTTCAAGCTTGAAATAAGTAACAGTAATTCTTTAGGATACGGATTGGCGTAATCTTCTATTTATATAAATTTCTCGTGTCACATGTGAGTTGCCATACCCCTCTGAAACGGCTCGATCGATTTTTATGAAATTTTATATGTATATTCGGTCTAATCGGTCGTAATCTATTATTTATACTCCTAAGTGATAAGGGTGGTCCACCCCATTTTTTTGTTTAATCTTCCAATACAAAATGTTCCTAGCTGTGAAACATACAATTTGTTTGTTTTGTTGTCATAGAAACGATTTGATTGTATTGTTGACATAGAAACTGTCAAAGCGATACGAAGTCTGCTGGGTCAGCTACTTATTTATAATAATGTTTTTTACAGATGTCATATTCAAAATTTCATACTTTGACATAGTTATCCAGTCTGGTTCTAGGCAGAATTGTAGGCAGAACTTAACGTGTCCTGTCTCCCGTTTAACCTGCGCTTTGAGGCAGTGCCCCGCCCACCAGCTGCTAGGACTTGTCGATACCTTAATTCGCAAAACGAATAACGCCACCTTTTGTCGAAATGAGTTTTTGGTACCGGAAGAAACTAGATAAATTTCTCTGTTACTGTCATCCTAATATCTTCACTATTCCGAGTAGTTTCGGTCTAAAACGTTGTTAAAAAATCAAATAACTCCACGTGAAACGGAATGTCACAATTTTGACAGTTAACTCCCACACAGGCGCCATTTTGTATGGCGCCACAGGAGGAACCGCACGGTCCTAAATGCTTTACTGCGAAAAAAGTATTAATGTGTATATGTATAGTGACCTTGCAGCTGAAGCAGCCCTCATTGGAGACGAGGTCGCCGGCCGCGCCGCCGACCTTGTACTGGTCCCGCAGCGGGAACACGGGTGCGTCCCCGATGTCGTCGGCGGGCAGCGCCGCGTCCAGCGCGGTGAGGCAGTGGCCCGCGCCCACCAGCCGGTAGCCCGCCGGGCAGCCGCACTGGAACGACTCGCCCAGCGACTGGCAGCCGAACAGGCAGCTGGCGGTCGCGCACCCGCCGGCCAACTGGGGAGCAAACGAGCGCGGATCTAGCACACAAAAACGGCCAAGTGTGTGTGTGTGTGTGTAGTGCAAGTCGTAGTCAAAATGTTGACTTCTGAATTTGGTAAGGTTTTAGCTGTGAATGTGTGCGTGTGTTGTGTGCTGCTCTACGTTCAGAATCGCACGCACACGATTCATTGTTAGTTTTTTTAGGGATTGAATATAACCGCAGATAAAGATAAAGAAACATTTATTGACCTGCACAACACAAAACGGATACATAATACATACATTAAAACTCGTCCAGTTTTAGCACAAAAAATATCTTCGATCTCAATTAAGGTTGTGGGCATGCCCACTGTGCCCACAACGGTGGATTCGCACTTGGGAGCAAACCATACATATTAACATGGTTATATCTGCTTTGCTGGAAACCAGTGCTGAGCCAAATTGACGTTTTATTCTTATTCTTTTTACTGTTTTCTGTGTGTGTTATCAATTGTTCTAAAAAAGCTTAATAGTGCATTGGTTGAGGCGTTGACAATGACGGGTCACATAACAATGAAAGGATCGTCCGTTAGCCCCAGACGTAAAGCTCTACCAGTTGATGGTTGTAGCTTTGACTATATACATGTCGGTGGTAGTCTAAATCTATACTAATATTATAAAGAGGAAACCTTTGTATTTTTGTATGTATGTTTGCAACGAATAAACTCAAAAACTACTGGACCGATTTCAAAAATTCTTTCACCATTAGAATGTTACATTTGCGCTGAGTAACATAGTCTTTATTTAAAGAAAATGTCCACCCGTGCAAAGCAGAGACAGGCCGCTAGTGTTAAATAAAACCTACTGTAAATAATGTTGCAGATCTTTTTTACATATTTATAAACATGCAAGTCCGCTAGCTTACAGCTTGGGCTAAGATGCCAGCGTACTAGATAATAATTATTACACTTAGCTACATGTACACTCAATAATCAGGAGGATAAGTAGACATAACGCCTAATGCATCCGTTTCTCATAAGACTGGCGTCTCAGAAATGTTTTGCAACCCATACAGGCGTACAGTAGTAGTGACCTTTTAAGCAGAGCGATACGAATACCAACCTGCAGACAGACGGCGTGGCGCGCGTCCCAGCCATAGCCGCCGGGGCAGCCGCAGCGGTACGCGCCGCCCACCGGGAAGCACGGCGACGCGCCGCACGCGCCGCCCGCGCACGCGTCCACCGGCACGCACGCGCCGCTCGCCGCGCGCGACGTGCCTGATCCAACACGTCATCGTTGTTATTAAATGTTCAACCATAAAGTCAAAGTCAAAGTCAATATTTTTTATTCAAATAAAATGTTATTAATCATCATTTAGGATTGTCTGATCACGACACTAGCCAGTCAATATCGTTTCAAACAGCAAACATAAGTACAAGCAATAATAAAATAGCTAAGGAGTGGTTTGAAAGACGACGTGATTTTGGTGGGGACAACGTTGATAAATTTTGTTACTGTTTGTCTTCTCTGTCTTTTAGCGAAATATTTGAGGAAAATGATTGCGAAAAGTCTTTCAATCTATTCCATGATTTAGTCAAATTGTTTTATGAGTTATGCTTTCCAGTAATATGGGTCAAGGTAGGAAAAAAGTTAATAAAAAATAAATGGATATCTAAAGGTCTAAAGAAATGTTGTATAAAGAAAAGATTGTTATATTTTAAATATCATAACCAGTCAGATAATAAAAAGTACAATAAAAATCAATATTTAAGATATAATAAAATTTTAAAAAAATGCATTTATAAATCACAGCAGATCAATAATTCAAAATTTATCCATAATTCAAAAAATAAATGTAAAGCTTCTTGGAATGTAATAAAAAATAATATTAATCTAACTGTTGATTCAAAGGACATTAGTGAAATAAAAACAAATTACATTACTTATGATGAACCTAAAGATATTGCAGAATTGTTTAATGACTATTTTATTAATTTAACTTCAAAATACAATCAATTTGACAATAAAATAAATACTAGTGGACCACAGATTAAAGAAATAGTTAACAGTATGTTTTTAACACCTACATGTGAATCGGATATAATGCAAATTATAAAATCTTTAAAACAAACAAATTCTACCGGCTACGACGAGATAAGTACAAAAATAATCAAAGTCTGTGCTAAGTTCATTGCAGCACCTATATCTCACATACTAAATAGGTCGTTTGAACAGGGAGTATTTCCGACACGTTTAAAGACATCAATTGTCAGGCCTCTCTTTAAAAAGGGTAATCCAACTGATATGGGCAACTACCGACCTATTACGCTGATACCCATTATTTCTAAATTATTTGAAAAGGCAATATCAAATAGGATACTCAGTTTCATCGAGACAAATAATGTTCTGACACCTAGACAGTTTGGTTTTAGGAAAAATAGCTCTACCACTCTAGCTTGTTTCTCATTAATAAAAGAGATTACGGAAACTATTAATAATGGATCATCAGTGTTGGGATTGTTCTTGGATATGAGCAAGGCTTTTAATTTTGTCTGTCATGACCGGCTTCTCAACAAGTTGCAAAGGTATGGTATTAGGGGCACAGTACACGATTGGCTGAAGTCCTACCTGACTGACCGGAAACAATACGCAGAGGTCTCAACGGTAGTCAAAAACAAAAAAACTACTGTTCAGTCATCGCTAAAGGCGAGTAACTCGGGCATTCCACAGGGAAGTGTTTTGGGACCATTGCTCTTTTTATTATATGTAAATGACCTACCAGGAGCACTAAACCATGATTGCATTCTATTTGCCGACGACATTACGCTATTAATTAAGTGTAAAAATAAAGATAATTTAGAAAAAGACTGTAATAAGGAACTAAAGATTGTTGTTAAATGGTTAAAAAACAATAATCTGAAAGTAAATTTAGAGAAAAGTAGTGTTGTGCATTTTCACTCTTATAATAACCCAACAAAGAGTGTCAGCATTAAATATATGGACGCATCCGTACCGCAAGTAGATACTACTTCTTTCCTAGGAATTACTATTGATAAGAACCTAAACTGGAAGGAACACGTCGATAAAGTTTGTACTAAATTGGACAAATTCGTGTTTGCCCTTCGTCGCTTACGATTAGTTGCAAATCGAGAAACTGCTTTAGCGGCATATCATGGCTATATTTCATCGGTACTACGATATGGTATAATTATATGGGGTAATTCTGTTGATATCAATAAAATATTTAAAGCACAGAAAAAGTGTATTCGGGCAATTTGCGGATCTGATTACCTCGACCACTGTAAGCCACTATTTAAAGAGCTTAGAGTCCTACCACTACCCTGCCTCGACATATTTGAAATTTGTATGTTTGTGAAAAAAAATCTTAACCTCTTTCCCTTACATGATACGATAAATAAAAAAACCAATACTAGAAATAAGTATAAGCACAGACTATTTGTACCAGCACAGAAATTGAAAATATATAGTAACAATACATTTTGCAATGCTATTAAGTTCTATAATAAATTGCCTGTTGAAATAATAGAATTAACTATGAATAAATTTAAACAAAAATTATTTAATATTTTACTGAATGAATGTTATTATACAACAAAGGAATATTTAGAATTTAAAATGTATTTTTTTTTTTTAATTGTATCTCAATTTAATAATGTTGACATTGCATTCAATTTTAATACTATTATTTTATTTATTTGACATTGTATACATTTTATTATTCTGTGGTAGGTACTGTATTGTCAATTAATTAAGATATTATGAACATTCTAGTTCAAGTGTAAGTTGCACAATATTTCTACGCCGACGATGGCAGAATATGCAGTTCTTTTTAATATTATGACACCCTAATGTACACCATATTCTTTGAAATAAACGAATTATTATTATTATTATTATTAAATGTTCAACCATAAAGTCAAAGTCAAAGTCAATATTTTTTATTCAAATAAACTTTAGAAAAGTGCTTTTGAATCGTCCAAACATTTTTTTACTTACTACCCATTCAGGACGTCTATTTTTAGCTGTGGAGAAGAATGGGCGCAAGAAACTCCACAGCTTTAATATAAGTAACGACATTTACAAAATTATATGCCATTATGCCATATTCTTAAGTTCAAAGTGTATTGAGGTGATTTTACAGTTGTTTTTTTTTATATTCTACAGATATGCATTTTATTTTCATCCCACCTGATGTTAAGTGATAATAAGGCGGAGGTTGGGGGCGCACTTCAACCGGTATGCTCAACTAGTTTGTGGTAATGCAGGCGTGTGCAGTTTGCACCTAATATTAGCTTGTGCGTTTTTAGACAACATATCAATAGAATTGATGTTTCAGCAGGGAGAGGTTATTATTTAGATTAACATTTATTTTAAAGTTATCATTATATTTTACTAACATATTCTTTCGTTGAATTGTTACGTACAAAAATGTTTCTAGTTGTTTGGATCAACAAAATTTTAATAAAAAATAAATAAAATAAAGTAGTATTACTATTATTATTTTTATTAGGTGAAGATTCCTGTACGGTCTCACCACCGTACATATTAGCTGACATAACGACCTACTTTGGGTCGCGACTAGTTGTTGTTTACTTTATTATTAAATATTATTTCATGTAGTAGTACGCAAATACGCTTGCACTGAACAGTCTAGCAAAGAGTTACCTACAACTTATTTACTATTGGAGGTTTAAATAAACAAACCGTTTAACTTTGGTGATTTCTTTATCTGCGTGCCACAACTACAACTACTGCAATCAACTAACAGCATCCTCAAGTGTACGTAGTCAAACTGGCTCGTACAATTCCAAATGACTGACTCGTCATTATATTATAATCTACATGACCGACCATCCAGATAATCGCTTCCCAGTTTTAATAAATAGATCTAAAATGTATTTCATCTAGGATCCTTCTCATGTGCTACGTTAGGGAAAAGTAAATTTAACAAAACACAGTAAATATCGAAAAACTACATTTTAGAACTTTCTATAAAAAAAAAACTATGTTTATGATGATGAATTTTGCATTCACAATGCTATACAAAGTTACAAGACAAAATTTTACTAGACAAAATCAACTAGCCCCAGGAAGCTCGAATGGGAATCGAACCCACGACCTTTGGATAACCAGTCCAATGCTGAGCTGGGCTGCCGAGACCCCAGAAGACTCGTTGATCTTTTCTAGTAGTTTGTGATTTGCGCTACACTCCATTCCCACTCGAGCCGCCTGTGGAGCCGCCTGTGGAGGCTGGTCTGCTCTTGCATACTTATCTTATTGTTAGTATTAATTACTATAGTTTGACTCTGTTTTGATGACATTGTGGAAATTGAAACTGTTACCGGATGTAAATTTGATAACTTAAATTTGTTTATTTTTTTTGTTTTTTTACATGTTGTGGTTGTCTTCTTTTTTGTGTTTATTTGTAATGGAAAATGTCCTGCTATGATAGGGCATTTTACAATATATATTTTTTGACGCTGTAAGGGAGAAAAGAGCTGGTCACTTGCTGAGTTTCTTGCCGGTTCTTCTCAGTACAAGATCTCCCGCCCAGAGTAGACTTTCGAACCGATGGCATAGCGCCATTCACAAGAGCTACTTGTAGCCTAAACTAAATAAATGATTTTTGAAATTGAATTTGAATTTGAATTTGAGCTTCCTGATACTGGTTCATATTTCTAGTGCAAATGTTATACCACTACCACTAGTCTTATAAAAATAGCTAAGTTTCCAGACCTGAGGGGCACTCGCATCGGTAGCCGCCCGCGTGGTTCCGGCAGGGCGCCTGGCAGCGGCCCTCGTCGCACTCGTCGCGGTCCACGCAGCGCCCGTCCAGCCCCAGCCGGTAGCCGCGCGGGCACACGCACCGGTACGACCCCAGCAAGTTCACGCACTTGCCCGGCGTGGGGCAGATGCCCTCCTCGTGGCACTCGTTGATATCTGTTATTGATAGACAATCATTGGAGCATGAAACTATTAAGCTGGGAGGTAACTGGTTAAAATCCGGCTCGAAGGACCATGTTTGAGGTTCTGTGTTTGAGAGGTATGAGGTGTTTTATTTTTATGTTGTGCGCGGTTGTTATAGAGGAACTTATACGTTAATGTTATTGTATCGTATGATTTGAATCTTGTTACTGTGCCTAAGATAAATAAATAAATAAATGACGAGTAGTGGATTGTACTTTTTTGTATTGTGTGTAGGAATACTTAGTCCATTTATTTTATTACTTTATTAACTTTATCCATATTTATTGTATCATAATTTTTAATATGCGCTCTGCGAGTAAGACTTTTTAAATAAATAATTAAAACAGCCCAGCCCCTAGAAAAATGAACAGTCTTCAAGTGGTTTTCGCCAAGAATGTAGCCGCGTAGGACTGCTACGTGTCTTGCTACGGTAAGGTCAAAACGTAGCCAACTTAGCGAAAGCGCATTATTGGAATCCTGACAGTGCTACGCTTTTGTAACAACATTGACAGAGCACGTCTATCGTAGCCGTCTTGACATGAGCACTAGTAGAAGCTATCATTGTTGGTATAAGTCTACTGGTAAATTTGTCGGTACAAAACTCACCAACGCAAGCATCTCCACGTCTTTCATATCCCTCTTGACACGAGCACTCGTATGAGCCGTCCGTGTTGGTGCAGGTCTGCTGGCAGGTGTGCGACCCGCGCGCGCACTCGTCCACGTCCTGGCAGTCGGCGGCGTCGTCGTCCAGCTCGTAGCCGGCGCGGCAGCCGCACTCGTACGACCCCTCGGTGTTGCGGCACGTCTGCGAGCATGGCCGCGGTCGCGCCGCGCACTCGTCGACGTCGGCGCAGATGTCGCCCGCCGCGCGGTAGCCCCGCCCGCATACGCAGCGGAAGCTGACACAGCCAAAATGGTTTTTGTAAGGTTTATAAAAAAAACTGTCTTGTCTTCTAAGGCTGTAGACACAAATTAGTAGAATGTACGGAAAGCAACTACTTATCGCTATCAAACGGAAACCTAGGAAAGTATGAGCTAGTAAAAGAACCCAGACATATTCTTCTATTTTTTATTTATCTATTTATTAAATTTTTTGCAACATATTATACATAACATGGCGGACTTAATGCTTGAGGCAATCTCTACCAGACTACTAGAGTGGTGCAGAGAAAACATTAGTAGATGTACAATGACTGGATAAAATATTTTTTTAAAAGCGACAGTACAAAGTGATAGTTAACTGTAGAACAGACAACACTGATATTAATCTGTGATAGAATGTAATCGGTTGCTCCAACTGTAAGTACTCAATTTATGATGATGATTGATCCGATCGATTTTGGTCATGGCGACCACTTCGACGCCTAGTCGAAACGGCACCCGATTTTTTATATCTGAATCTGAAAAATAGGCGCCTAAGGAAAAACATGAGTCTAGATTGTCGATCTCACCTGCCAATAGTGTTGATACATCTCCCCGGCGCACACAGCCCAGGCATCGCAGCACACTCGTCCACATCTCCGTAAATGTCTGGGAAGCCGCCGCCGCCTATCATTCCCCCGCCCGTCACCGTGTGGTCTCCGCCGGTGATGCGGCCTCCTCCACCGTAGCCGCCTCCCCCCGCGTCCCCACCTCCCGCTCCTCCACCTCCGCCGCTGCTGCCGCCACCCCCGCCGAGGTTAGTCGGTGTGCAGAGCTGCGCGCGCTCGGTCGTTCCGTGAGCAGGACATATCTCGCACTCGGGGCCCCACGCGGCGCCTAGCGTGCAACAGCACTGAGCTCTGTCACAAAATACATAATTCCATTACTAAATGTTTACACAAGTCTACGTAACTATATCGGGTTTCAAGTAGACACGTATAATCTGTGACTTTTACTCTACAGCAGGGAAGCGCTGGTCCTTCGTGTCACCTCGATAATGAGTAAGGTGGAAGCACAGATCAATTAGGTATGTGGGTGGAAGTGTGTTTTACCCGAAACTCTTCAACTACAGCTAAACTATCTTGTCTCTGTCAGAATACAGCCAAGATACAAACATTATTGCTATGGAGACAGACTAAAATTTGATGATGGCAGCTTTCAGCCAGGTGGGCTTAAAACAAGCCCTACTACCAACCAAACCAAGTTCAATAATACTCGGTTTGTTTGTACCCCCCGCTGGAAATCGAATCCTCAAAACTAAAAGTCTTAAATCAGTGGTTTAATCACTAAGCCTTGTGGCTTGTCGGCGGTACATGGTACTTACAAATTGTTAGGAAATAAAATACGATTTACTTGGTAACGTGCTGCGGCAGCGCGGGCGTGGAGGACGGGATCCTGGAGGGCCAGGGCTCTGGCATGCAGCGCCCCGCCACCAGCGAGCGGTGGCACATGCCCGTGCGCCGGTCTACGAAACAAACATAGGGAAACTATACAACTATGCTGTTTTGATTAAGTGACGATGAGTGTAAACGGCTGTCATCTTTCAACCGGGACCAACGTGTCTTTAATTGATTCATTTCATTCATGCATTACATTCATTCCGTTCATTTCTTTCATTGTGTCATTTCGTTCATTTTGTTCATTTCGTTAATTTCGTTTATTGCGTTAATTTCGTTATTTTCGTTAATTTCGTTCATTAGTTCTGTTTTTTTTTATTTCATTGTATAGAATAGTTCCGTAGTCAATGTACACTGACCGATGCAGGCGGTGCCGTCGTCGCTGGGCTCGAAGCCGGCGTCGCAGTCGCAGGCGAACCCGCCGTCGGTGTTGATGCACACGCCGGGCGAGCAGCGCTCCCCGCGCTCGGCGCACTCGTCGATGTCCTCGCACGCGTCGGCCGCGTCGTGCGGCGCCGACGGCACGCGGCGGTAGCCTGATCAAACATACGTTAATGGTAACTATATCTATTTGTAACTCTCTTTATGAAATTGTTATCGCATTTACAAAGTTTTTGAAAAAATATAGTAGGCAGTTACTTATTAAATCTAATCCTCCGTGAGCGTGCAACTAATGTGACAGCTGAATTAGCACAAATCATTATTTTTAAAATCCAAAAACAACACAAACGTTATAATATTACGTTTTAATTAAGTGAATTATTTTATATTTAGAACATTAAACAACATTGAATTGGTCCTTTGAGTCAGATCAATTTGTCGATGTATTTCAAGCTATTTATTCTAATTTACTTAACCACAGGTAATATTATTTTGCTTTAATATTTAATATTACATAATTTAATTTATACCCTTAAATTAAATATTATCAAATTATTTAAATGACATAACTTTTATTTATCTAGTTAGACTATTAGTTTAATGTATTTATACTTATTTTTATAAATTATCTTATTCATGTTTAGAAATTAACCTTCAGGGCACTTGCAAACATAAGAGCCGACGATGTTCTCGCAGGCGTGCGGGCAGGGCGACTCCTCCGCGGCGCACTCGTCGATGTCGCGGCAGTGGATGCCGTCGGCCGCCACCGCGTACCCGTACGGGCAGGTGCAGCGGAACGAGCCCAGCGTGTTGTGGCAGCGGAACGAGCAGGTCGCCCGCCCTTCTGCGCACTCGTCTATGTCCACGCACGTCTGGAGAAAGGACCAATATTAATTCCTAAATATTACTTGAAAAAATCAAGCAGTCTCAGAAATCTCGGTTGGGAGTCGAACATACGACCCTTGGATTACGGGTCCAATGTTTTGACCGCTGAGCTACTGAAACCCTGAGTTAATAGTAACGCCATTGATAAACTAGTAGAAACGAATGTGTTGTAGGCGCGAATTAGAAACGGGTCTACAATTAGTTGCAAAGACAACTAGAACCACTTTCTTTTGAGATAGCTTTCAGCATATCGACAACTCAGAATACATAGTTTTCTTTTCACAATGGCAAATGTTGAAGCGATATTCACCCAGAATCCTCAAATATTGAGACACTGACTATAAAATCTCCTGTTGATTATATGAGATGGTGTTTAACTAGCCAGGCCCACCTAAAACCAACCTTAACCAGGTGTACAAAGAACATTGTTTTATATAATGGTAAATCAGCATTTATTGACCGCACTTGAATGCGCTTTGCATGTAGCTTGTATATATTTTGCGGCCAACTGGTTGAAAACGTTGTTCAATCAATAGACTAGCGGTGCAACTAAACGGCTATTAAAACCAGTCGGCTGCGACATACACAATCCGCTGTACTCACATGATCCGGCCCCTCGGTGAAGCCCAGGTTGCAGGTGCACTGGTAGCCGCCGTCGATGTTGGTGCAGGTGCCGTTGCCGCAGATGCGCGGGTCTGCGGCGCACTCGTCGGCGTCCGCGCACGCGAGCCCCGACGCGTCCAGCGCGTACCCCTCCGCGCACTCGCAGCGGAACGAGCCGTCCGTGTTCACGCAGCGCCCGCCGCGGCACACGTCCGGCCGGACCTTACACTCGTCCAGGTCCTGGGGAAGTGGTACATGCTGGGGTCAGACTCTGGTTTCAAATGCAGTCTCTCCTGAAGAAAGACGGAAAAAAATTCTATGACAAAAAAAATTTCAAATGATTCCGCTGCCTGCCAGCCCACCTGTGTTAGATTAGGACGTCCCATTCCACCTTGGCATATCCGTAGAAACTCTGTCGAGTCGGGAAGTGGACAACGCTCGCAATATGTGCCCCATGCAGCACCTAAAGATAAGAAATCAATTATAAGATGAAAACTTCAAATTTCAAATTCATTGGTTTTGGTGGTTTCAAATCACAGAAGGTAGTTTGTTGACCCAATATCAGCAGGGAGGCAAGCCTCGACTTGCTATTTAATAAAAACAGGTAAAGACTTGGAACTCTTGGGTCAAAGACTGGCGGTCTTACTACAAGATCTGTATTTTAGTCCATTTGAACTTTAATGTTATGTGTTAATTTTATTGAGAAACTTTTTTGAGAATTGTAGTTTTGTGCTTCGGAAGGCGCGTAAAGCAGTTGCATTAGCAGTCGTTAACAACCGCAGTGGGCCCGAGTGGTGGTTTATGGCCCGTTCTCCCTGTTGTGTTTTCTATTTCCAAAGTAAAGGTTTGTACCTCAGCAGTGGGGACATAATAAGAACTGGTGACAATGATGACGGCGATGAACTACCCACTTAGTCCTACCGGGTGTTATAAAGAACACCTCTAAAAATAATCATCATCATCAGCTCATTTCATGTCTCCCACTGCTGGGGCACGAGCCTTCCCTATGGATGGATAGGGAGAACGGGCCATAAATCACCACGCGGGCCCAGTGCGGATTGGTGGTTGTTAACGACTGCTAATGCAGCCGGGACCAACGGCTTTACGTGCACGACGAAGCACGGAGAAGCTCGAGATGATAAATGTTTGGTCACCCATCCCATGACCAGCCTTTGCGAAAGTTGCTTAACCGCAGCACTCGCAGACCGGGCGAGTTAACCACTGCGCCATCGAGCTCCTCGCTAAAAGTAATAGATGTGCCCTAATGTGATACTTTTAAAGATTCATTCACCACACACAAACACCTGGTCGGTTTAAATGGGTTAAAAAGCAATATAAATGGAGCGTTACCTTCTGAGCAGCAGCACTCGGGGCGCGACAGCCGCAGCGGGCGCGCGCGGTGGCAGCGTCCGCCGCTGTAGTCGTCGTAGCACATCTCGGAGCGCTCGTCCACGCACACCGCCGCCGCCTTGTCGAACCGCCAGCCGGCCGGGCAGTCGCACATGTAACTGAACATGTACCACGTCATATACCTCAAGTTAGACAGCCAACTACAAAAGTCTTAATATAAAACAGGCACAAAAAGCGGAAAGAGCTCCTATACATACGGATAGATAAAATAGTCGACGTGATTAACCGTTGGAGCCATGATAGAAGACTTTGCCACAAACAACTACTTTGCTCTACAGAGTTCAACTGTAAGCAACCAGCACCATGTTGTTTAAAGAGAGAAACCGAAGTCTGTGCACTTTTTGTGCAAATGTGGCTCTCTTGCTTGGAGAATCTTGGTGGATCCAATGGATGGAGGTTTTCTAAAGGTTGGTATCATTACTCATGAGTGTCCTCCTGCCTTACCAGGGTTCTTCGAAGCCTTCCAGCTGGCTGAAGAGAGCGGAAAACCTGATTGCATCTCTAAAAGCTAGGAACTCAGCTCGGGTCGACAATATTGAGGAGAGTTAGGGAAGGGTTATTCCGCAATGTCACTCACCCGCCATTGAAGTTGTGGCACTCGCCGCCCGCGCACGCGAACGGCAACTCCTTGCACTCGTCGCGGTCCTCGCAGCGTCGCCCGTGCAGCCTCCAGCCTTCGCCGCACGAGCATTCGTAGCTGAAGATAGATAAGAAAGTAAAAATTAAAGTTTGTTTTTATCTTATAGAATTAGCATTCATATCATTAATTATCATAATAATAGAGTAATAGATCGATCACTGCGTATAAATACTTTGTACCAATCTTGAAGTTCATATTGTTTATTTAAAATCTTATATGTTTCATTCACACTCCACGATCCCTGATATCATTTAAATTAAAATTTCTAATCGCTTGGGGTAAAATATTACGCTAATTAAGTGCTACAAGGCTAGGCAATACACGTATAATCTAAGCTCCTACTCGGTTGAAGATATAGAAACTTACGCATTCTTCGGTGTTCAAACGAACTTTGAACATTTGGTCAGCGACGGACGCTGGCCTGCTTCATCCGACTGCAAGAAAGCGCTACGTTGCTAGATACACGGACAAAGCACTAGTCTAATATTTATTTGTGGGTGTACCAGTAATCTTAGTATATAATCTAATAAAAATTGTAAATAAATCTCTTTTTTGACTCAGCCACGGCCTACTTCATTTCGACGCTGGTTTGGTAACTATAATCCTCTCACTGTGGCAAAGACACCTAGCGCTGTCAGCTTCTCTAATCGGTCTTAAGAGCTTGCTTGACCGGCAGTGACATAACCACCTCCTAAACCTTATTCCTCACCACCTTCCGTCTGTTACCTTAGGTCTCATGGTGCAGACATCCCATACTTACCTATATATTTATTTATTACACATTTATACTGTAGGTTAGGGCTGTAGGGACTTAGGCTCCGTAGGAACTTAGGGACTTAGGTTCTGTAGGGATTAGGGAATTGAATAGGGTAGCTCTAGTCATCTTCCTGTAGTATAACAGTTTCATGTGTAGCTACCCGGTGCCTTGACAAGAGACCACACATACACACTCTGACATTTAACACAATTACAGTTACACTAGTCGGCAGCTGCACATTGGGTATCCGTGAAATAAAAAGGTAAAAGCTACAGTGAGCCCCACTCACCCGCCGTTGGTGTTGGTGCAGGAGGGCGCGCCGTCCCTGCCGCAGGGGTGCGCCAGCTCGGTGCACTCGTCCACGTCGCGGCAGTTGCGCCCGTCGCCCGTCAGCGTGTAGCCGCTCGCGCACTCGCAGCGGAACGAGCCCACCGTGTTGCGGCAGCGCCCGTTGCGGCACACCATGCCGCCCTCGCGGCACTCGTTTATGTCTGCACACGCACATTGGAATAAGTCCACTATGAGATACATACAAGTCATTAAAATGGATATAGTTGATTACAGTGCCCAATTGACTGTTGAGATTTCTCAGACACCACGGGTGCTAATAACGAACTATGCTCACACTTTGATATCAATTACTACCGCTAAGACAAATTTTAAGTGTTGTTTAAACTTTTGCAACATAAATATTACATGGCGGACTTAATGCCTGAGGCATTCTCTACCAGTCAACCATAAGGTAGTGCTGAGAATTGGTAGGTGCAAACAAGATAATATTATAAATAATTTAAATGTAAATACATGCATAAATATTATATATACATAAACATATATGTGTATTGTAAATACTTAAACTACAATAAATGAACATACATAAAATACATAATTCTAATAGGACGTTATTAAGTAATTTTAAGTGTTGTTTAAGAATAACTTAAATCTTAACTCTTAAATCATTTTGACATCATGCAAATAATTTCTAGTGAATATTATTATACGAGGATGTAAGTATGGGATACATGAAAGCGCATCAGCTTAGAGGCAGGAATTAAAGGATCGTTAAACGAAACGTGAAGAGACGATCTCCGCAGGGTGGCTGTCAACTTGACAAGATCACGTTCTGTCGTGTCTATGTTCAGCAGTGTGCTTATAGGCTGATGATGATGAAGTAAAAGTTGTAACTGTATATAAGTGTCTCACCGATGCAGTCGTTGTTGGGTCCGGGCTTGAACCCGTCGTCGCAGTGGCACGCGTACGCGCCGGGCAGATTCTCGCAAGTGCCGTTGCGGCACATGGGCCGCGGCCGCGCGCACTCGTCCACGTCGCGGCACGCGTTGTCGCGTAAAGTGTAGCCCGGCTGGCAGTCGCATCTGATAATGCACGGCCAATAGTTATTATAGCAAATAATGGCAGACAAATGAGACTTGTTGTTAGCATAGCCATATTTATTGATAACTAGTGGTCGCCCAGTGGTCGAAATTCGACCATAATTTTATTAAGGCTGCACGCATTGTATCCTAAGCAATGAACAATTAAAAAAGATAGAATGTGAGTTTGGATTGGCATTGACAGAAATAGGCCGCCTATCAGCTCCATTTTTTAAATTTTTGAAAAGAGTATTTAAGCGTGTGTGTTAAATACATGGTAGTGTGTGTAATGTTTGTTTTATTGATTTAATGTGTTTTTATGCATAATTTAAAAAAAATATTAACACTCGGATAACCTTTTCTAAATAAACTATAAGTGTGCGAAATTTCATACACCACCGTCCGCGCAATTTTCGTAAAAAAAGTTTACAAAGTTTTTGCTTCACGTATTAATATATAGATTTGTGTAATGAAATGAAATGAAATATATTTAATTTGCGCTTGAGAAAGGTACATTTTTGGTCTTATTCTAGCTTTCCTCTCTTTCTCAGCTGACAATGTAGCATGCAAACAACTTTAAACAACAATTACTAGTATTTAATAGTCACCTATAGGATCCAACAGTGTTCCTACAGTCGCCATGCTCGCAGAGGCGCTCGTCGGCGCACTCGTCGATGTCCTCGCACTGGTCGAGGGCGGGAGAGGGCCGGTAGCCGGGCGGGCAGCGGCACTCGTACGAGCCGGGCAGGTTCACGCACTGCGCCATGCCGCGGCACCGCGACCGTCCGAGCGTGCACTCGTCGATGTCCCGGCACAAGTGGGAGGTGTTGTCGTGCTCGAAACTGGGAAATTACGTTACAAATTCGTTTCTATTCCTAAAATGTTGGTCTTGTTGTCGATAAGTCGAAAGTTATAGCCTTATTGACGTTGTGGTAGCGTGAATGCTGTTAAGAAATTGGTGTCATAGTGCATTAACATGTATTATTTGAAGCTCAAGCTTTGTCACTAAATAAATTATATTTCTTCCATTTCATGGTAGTTTTTAAAATAATCGACATTTCATTTCAGTGCTCAACTATGTGTATTAATTAAACTCACTAAAAATTTACAAATTAAAAAAATATGTTTCAAGTGCTTTAAATTCATCTATACTAATATTATAAAGCTGAAGAGCTTGTTGGTTTGTTTAGTTGAACGCGCTAATCTCAGGAACTACTGGTTCGAGTTGAAAAAATATTTTCGTGTTGAATAGTCCATTTATTGAGGAATGCTATAGGCTATATAACATCACGCTATGACTAATAGGAGTGGAGCAGCAATGAAAAATTTTGCAAAATCGGAAAAATATTTTTTTGAGAGCTTTTACGCGGGTGAAACCGTGGGGCACAGCTAGTACAAAACAATTCCCAACTCACCCATGATCACACCCGCACGTGAACCCTGAAGCGGTGTCGTGACACACGCCCGGCTTGCACAGCTGCGGCATGATGTCGCACTCGTTGATGGGGCGCGTCTCGTTGGTGACCGGATTGCGGTAGAGGCCGGGGCGCGCGCCGCACAGCGCCACGTAGTCGGGCGCCCCCGCGGCGGGGCAGCGCTCGCAGGGGGCGCCCCATGCGCGCCCCGCCGAGCAGCAGCACACGTGCCGCGTCTGCGGGGCACCCGCCGCGTTCGAGCACCGCCCCGCCTCCTCGTCCCACTCCAGGTAGCATTGGCGTTGGCGGATGTCCACGCACTCCTCTGTGTGGTGACACGGATGTTTATTTGAATATCAAAATTTACTGAGATATCTTTCTTTACTGCTTTCTACAGTACAGTAGGTAGTGACGATAAGGTATTTTTTTTAAAACACACAAATATACACAATAAGTCAGTAAATAAAATCCTACCGGAGGAGAGTACGGTCGCCCAAAATCATTGGTTTACCACCCTAAGGTTGAATGTCGCATGGCAGATTCATAAGCAATAAAGATTAGTTTCGCTTGCAGATCAATCTGACAACTTCTGTTGCCATCTTTATTTGATTAGATTAATGTTTGTTTTGACAAAATGTCAATTGTCAGTTTTCTTTTTATCAAATAGAATTTGGTTGTCTAATATAAATAGTTTTTATTACTTTTGTTTAAAAAAAATATATTTTCTTTACAGTAATTAATGTCTTATCCATTTGTAATAAAGGTTAAAACGTCATGCACTTATAAGTGGCCTACGACGTATGAATACTTATCAATTAGGTTTACGTCATTATTATGCATCTCTCTCAGTGATATCTAGTATGAACGTTGTTGTAATTTTCGATGACTAGAAAACTAACTGGTACACCACTTTCTTGGGCCACTGTACTTGCGAGCGTACAATGTAAAACCTTCAAAGCAATGAGACCAAATAAAAAAATCTAACTTAAGGGTTTGCCTTGGCATCGCCGGAGCTCCGAAGAGACACCGACACACCTACGTGCCAATGGGACATTGAAGGTTCTTTACTTGTTATTCGTTTTTTTTCTTTCTACATGAGCAAGGGTTATCTCCATCTCATTTGTTGATAAATAACGAAAAAGAGAAAGGTAGAAACGCAATTTACTCTTAATCCTCCACAACATTAGGGGTCTTACAAATAAACAAAGAATTAGGTGCGAATAGTTATTTTTGTCTTTTATACTCTAATTTAAAATGACGTTTACATGACAGGAACAAAACACGGAATAACTATTCGGACCTTATTTTTTGTTTATTTGTAAGGCACTAGATGTATTAGAATAGCTTACTGTTGTTAGGCATCGGCACGTATCCCTCCGGGCACAGGCACACGTAGGAGCCGGGCACGTTGCGGCAGACGCCGGGGCCGCAGACGCCGGGTGCCGCGCACTCGTCCACGTCCACGCAGCGCTGCTCGTCGTCCGCGAGCGCCCAGCCGTCGCCGCACGTGCACACGAACGAGCCGAACGTGTTCGTGCACGTGCCGTGCTCGCAGAGCGCCGGGTGTTGCTCGCACTCGTCGATGTCCGCGAGCGTCACCACGTACGAGGGCTGTTTGGAAATATATGGAGTTATAGAAAGGTATAACTGTAGAATTGTATAGAAGTTGCTTTTGTATAAAATCCTACAGTTTTTAGAGGCATAAAAGACAATTTACGCAATAAAGCTTAATTGAAGCTTTACCCACATTTCATCTTAAAGCTCTCTAACCCTGCTTTTCTGTATGTACAATATAAATCCATGGTACAGTTTAGGAAATTTGACAATTTTTTTCCCATACATGTCTGTTAAAGGAACATGAACACTTATGAAAACATTTTAAAAATAAAACCATTTTGCAGCGCCATGTTTGGATGTTTGTTTTCCAAAAAAGCATGTATTTTTAATAGAGTTATTGTTGTGAAGTATTCAGAGAAAACAACGCACATTTCAAAATTCCACATGAACTTTGAGTATTTGAACATAGGTAGATGGGGCCATAGCCCACTAGAATAACCTAATTGCGGGCCTAACGAATGCCGTCTTACGACACCAACCGCGACCGACGGTTTAACGTGCCTTTATAGCTAAAAATTTTAATTATCCGATGAATGATCACATATCTATCACACATCACACAACTCACCGGTTCCAGAACAGGTTGGTATCCAGGGCCACCGGGGCACAGTTGCCGGTATTCTTCAGAGCCAGGCTCCGGGCAGAGGTCGCAGTAGTTGCCCCATGCAGCACCTGGTAGAGAAGCAGTCACTGTTGAAATCACATTACACTCCAGACATTGAACCACCTCGTCCCGTCCGAGACCCGTCCCGATTCTATACGACCCGAACCTCTCTTAGTCTCACGCCGCCCCCAAAAAAGCCCGGTGAGGCTAAAAAAGCCCAGTGGCAATCAAAAGAAAAGCAGCCCTTACAAATTTTTAAATACTTATTTACAAAGTCCGTATAATTAGACAATGTATGTTTTTATGTAGGTATGCTTTTGTCCATAGTTCAAATGTTAAGATTAGGCTACCGACACTCTATTTAGACGTTATTGAGTTAGCAGACTGTTGGCCTCACCCACTGAGCAGCAGCAGGCGGCCATGGTGCCGTCCTCGGAGAGCTCGTCGCCGTCGTGGCAGCGTTCGGTGCCCGAGCGCAGGTCCACGTTGCCATAGCAACGCGCCTTTCTCGAGTCTACCATAAATAAACAATATTAAAAACTTCCAGAGGTGGATCGATGGTGGAGAACACATCGTTAAAAGTGTTTCATTTTAATGTGTATTCGCGCTAATTTTAGAAAACAAAGTCTATATATGTGTGTATACATTCATTTTTAATTTATGTAGGTAACAAACATTCACATATAACAATTACATGAGGCAATTACTACAAAAAGACCTAGATGGTACTATAACCATAAATTGAAACAATTTCAGAAAAAAATTAAGCATATAAATGACAAATATAAAAACCAGCAATTCAACTAACTAAATTAAATTATACTATATATAAAGAAGATAATGCAAACAATTGATACTATGATCAATGACCTTTCATATATAGACTAGCCATAAGTGAATGAATTGCATTTAAAAATGGCGAAATTGTTTCTATGACGTAATACACGTAGAAAGTGAAATAAAATAAACACAGTCATATTAAACCTATGTTAAAAAGAGATAAAAACTATCTAAGATAATTGACAAATGAGCTCATTGAATTCACCTGATTCTCTCTTTCACTCTTACAGAAAACATAGTACACGCTTCTCGCTCATGCATATCGAATTGGCAACATCGCAAATGTCATAACTAAATGAAAATTTTCTATTTTAAATTCATAATTACAATTTACGAATTAAATGAAACACTTTTCTTGTCTCTTACGGTTGCAGTATAGTTTTTGCAATTTCTGTATACGCAGGAAGGCATTTTATCTATTAAACAACAAAAAACTTAAAGAAGGCACAAACGTATTGACGTGTGACTGAGTTCATTTCAGGCAATTACCTTAATTTGTCCTAGCCACTACGGAGGCCAGGGCCCTGTTTAATAAAGCTGACAATCCGACATTTTTCTGTTTAATAAAATTTTTTAAGCGACAGGTGACAGGTGACAATTTGTCGTGAAAAACTTGTCAAATCTGCTTTATAAAACATAAAATTGTCATGACATATTGACATATTTGTAGAATTGTACGACATTTCTGACAGGAACGTTACCCTCTGTCGCGAAATCATATTTTGAACTTTGAAGGTGTAAGAAAGTGTTTATTACAAAAAAATGGTACTTACGTCGAGCAGTGAGAGTAGTGATGATGAATACTTGGAACTAATACAAACGAGGAGGCAACGTCGATCATTTAAAAGCAGAATTAATTTCTCATTCTCAATTACAGATTTCTGCTTTAAAGAAAAATTTCGGGTAGGTATGTAAAAACACCGTAGAATATTTAATTATTAAAATTGGTCATCGACTTTTTGTGCATTTCCATTTTACACGCGATCAAAACGAACAATCGAAGATGCACCACTGATTGATTTATCTTTTACTGTAGTAATATTTTTTTCTATTTTACCCTCATTTAGCTTCATAAAACGAAATAATTTGCAAATATGTCAAAAGTCGACATAATTGTCACGACAATCCGACATATTTGTAACTTTTATTAAACAGCCTAAGCGCGACAATTCTACAATTTTGTCGTTTTTTGACATATATGTCGAATTGTCAGTTTTATTAAAAAGGGCCCAGGCAACGTATCTAAACATAAAATATCATTGACTATGATATCGTATTTCTGCAGTCTCTTCTCCTGTCGTACCAACAATTGCCAATATTTACCGGTGTATCGAATGTCTTCCTCGTACAAAAAGATTTGTAATAATTTAGATATTTAAAAAACCCCAGCTTAAGTGTATGCAGTGTTCACTTCTAGAAGGTCATGCATTGCCATGATTTATAAGTATGCTTATGTCAAATTATGTACCGTGACTGTAACAACAAGTTTAGTTTTTAATATGGTTTATTAAAACAAAATACGTGTTGGCTTTAATTGACGTCAGTATTTTATTTTCTTTTAATGTATATCCACACTAAAGTGTTGATCTTCCAATAAACATAATACATACCAAAGCAGGCGGTGCCGTCGGAGACGAGCTCGTAGTTGGGCGGGCAGCGGCAGGTGTAGGAGCCCTGAGAGTTGATGCACTCGCCGTACTGGCACGACTGCGGCGACTTGCACTCGTCCACGTCCGTGCAGTTGAAGCCGGGCATCACTGACACATAATAATATACAGAATATACAAAACGTACAATACAATATACAAAATTGTATAAATATAGCTGTATGAAATAGAAGAAAACTATTTTGTTACGGGATAAAACATTTTAAATTCTTAGCTGCACTAAACTGAAAGTAGACTCTGTTTTACAGTCAATTTACTACGTCTATTTATAAAGACAATATAGATATTCAAAGTTGGTTTGGCCTCAAAATAATAGCTAAAGCTATTACTGTTCTGAGGGTTTGGCAAAAGCCATAGACAATAAACGTTTTAATTACGTTAACCATTTGTGTTCGTATGCAACAATAGCAATATCTTATATAGTAATAGCAAGGTAACAACCAACAAACTGCTTACGAAAACTAAGTGGTCTTTCTGTAATTATAAAATATGTAAGAAACCCCCTGAGGAATCACATGGAGACAGTGCGAATTGAATTAATAGTATCCAAAAAAGATCTTTTTAGAAGTAGAATTTATAAAATTGCAACTCCAATTCGTTGATTACACGAAAATGTTAACAATCCCACATACACACACAAAACACCAGCTTTAGCCTGTAATGTATTTGTCCTAAAGTCTACGGATGGAAAATAATAGGTGCTGAATAGTTTCATAATTTTGAAGTCTAAAAGTGCGTAATTAAGGTATTGTATTGTATACTCACGCTCGTCGACGTTGTCGGACTGGTAGCCCTTGTCACAGATGCACTTGAACATGCCGTAGGTGTTGACGCAGCGGCCGAACACGCACACGTTGTCGAACGTCGCGCACTCGTCCATGTCTGCAGATAATAGGGTTATCAATCACACTGTGCATTCCATCATTCTTAAACAGAAAAAGGGTTGAGATTTATAAGAGCAGAAATCTAATATTATTTTTTTTTAATATTAGAAGGAGGCAAATGAGCAGGCGGGTCACCTGATGGACAGCAATCACCGCCGCCCATGGACACCCGCAAAATCAGAGGAATCACAGATGCGTTGCCGGCCTCAACTTCAATTTGAGTCAGCCCAAATCAAGATAGTGGTAATTTTCCTAATATTAAAGTATTTTCATGGTGTCGCCATCTCTGAGGTCCCGGGTTCGATCCCCGGTCGGGTCAATTTAGAAATTATGGTTTTTCTAAATTGTCACGCGTCTGGGTGTTTTCTACGTATAATAAGGTATGTATTTAAGTATTTTAAGTATGTTTATCCGTTTTCTAGTAACCATTTAACGAGTTTCATAACGAAGCTTCTCTTGGTCTAGATAATTGGTGTGAGTGTAGGAAAATGTATTTATTATTTATTTATTTATTGAGTTTAACAGTCTGTACAAAGAGTCAAAAATGCTTTTTTCATAAGAATCTAAGCTATCAAAGGGAAAATGAATTAGGAGTAAAAAGCTCACATTACGATATTGCAACTTAAACAACTTTTACACGATCGTGGTTTTGGCCATCAAGTAATATAACAGTCATTAAAACCCATCAACCCGCATTGAGCCAATGTTAAGTTATGACCCAATCTTTCTCTGTGCTTTTGTTCATTTTGGAAGGTTTGAGCGCAGAAATAGGATAATATAAGTGAAAGATTGTTACCAAGACAGGCCCTCTCGTCCGGAGTCTTGGTGAACCCGACGTCGCAGTCGCAGGAGTAGCCGCCCGGCGTGTTGGTGCAGTGGCCGTTCTCGCACAGCGTCGGATCGTTGGCGCACTCGTCGATGTCCACGCACGAGTACCTGGCCAATTACGCAACACTTTCAGTATAAAAAGAGGGAGGGAGAAAGAGATATATATAATGACACCAGTAGTCTCTGACCCAGAGGTCTTAAGGTTAGGACCCCGGCTTGAGTTGACAGTGTCGTAGAGGAGAAAAATAGCGCCATGACACCACTTGGACCTACGCACAGGAATTTTAGTAATAGCTATAGTGTGCATGTTTTGTATCTGGGTGTGTCACACCACAGAGTCAATTATATGCGGAAAAGTACAAGCTCAGCAGCGGAAAGTATATTGACTTATGATGATGCCGATTCCTTGAAGCTAAGAAAGAGCTTAGTAGATCCAGCACGCAGCCCTCCTTTAAGCCAATGTCACAAAAGCAGTTGAAAAGGCATATGGTGCTGCAGCAGCCATTAAGGCCTAGGATCAGCAGTGGGATACTTTTAGGCTGATGACGATGATGATATCCTTGTGGCTGAGCAGATGTGAGTGGATGTGGTAATTGCCGATCGGTGTGACGCTTACCCGTCGCCCTTGTACCCGGTGTCGCAGAGGCAGGTGGAGGAGCCGTCGGTGTTGCGGCAGGAGGCGCGCGGGTGGCAGCCGCCGTTGTTGGTGACGCACTCGTCCACGTCCTCGCACTCCGAGCCGTCGCCGCGCCAGCCATCCCGGCAGCGGCATTGGAACGAACCCTGATCATGAACAGAACTTTCATTAAATTGAACTAACATTCAAACAACTTGAACAATGCCACTAAGGTCACAAATTGTTTGATAAAAACAAAAGGAAAAGCGCTCTCCATCCAGAATCGAGAGCTCGATGGCGCAAAGGTTAACGCGCCCAGTCTGCGAGTGTTGAGGTTAAGCAACTTTCGCATCACCGGTCATTGGATGGGTGACCGAAAATGTATCAACTCGAGCTCCTCCGTGCTTCGGAAGGCACGTAAAGCCGTTGGTCCCGGCTGCATTAGCAGTCGCTAACAACCACCGCACCGCGCTGGGCCCGCGTGGTGGTGTATGGCCCGTTCTCCCAATCCATCCATAGGAAAGGCTCGTGCTCCAGCAGTGGGGACATAAAAATAAGCTGATGATGATGATCCAGAGTCAATCATTGAGGAAGAGGAGGAACTGGATACTACTTACTTACTTACTCGTATCCTAACTGTGAGAACGGAAAAATGCTATCTTACGTTATTGTGGCGACAGATATATTATGTAGATAAAATGTCAGCCGATAATAAACCTACTGGAAATCGAACCATTCACCTGAATATTGGTCAAATCACACACACAGGGGTGGTTTAATATGGATGCTGGATAAAAAACAACACTTTGTAGCATTTTTGTGCTACTACTTTTGTGTACTAGAGTTTAAGTCAGACAAAGACAATAAATAAGTTCTTTAACATGTCAACGAAAAGCTCTTTTTCTGGCAACATTTTTTATTTTATTTTTTGTTTCTAATTAGCAATAATATAAGAATAGTTAAAATTTTGCGATGGCCTAACAGGGTTTGTAACATGCCAGCGTATACTATTATTTTACTGTATGAAAGTGATACTGTATACTTAAGTGCAATAATAGTATATTATGATACAGGTGAGCTAAGTTGCTCACTACACACGAGGCTGTGGGTTGCAGTCCAGCCCGTAAATCAAACGAGTGTCTAGTGAGCAAGTTGCTCACGAGATTCATACGCACTTTTTCAACACACTTGCGAGGAAAAAACAAACATGTATTGCATAAATCTATCAATTGTTTATCTTCTGTACTAAAACTTGTCATTTTTACAATTATTTACCACACAGCAACAAATGCGATACAAACAAAATATGAAAATTATGGAAATTGGCGCGCAAATATTTTTTTTGCACGTGCCAAAGAACAATGGCAAAATATTGTCTGACTTTTTAAAAGCGCCCATTGATGTTATTTACACCAAACGAATTTATTGTTTTTCGCACGTTTTTACAAACATCTAGATATTCCCTTGAAAGCCGGCGTTAAATCGAGTTTTTTAAAAGAATATCAAAGATGTTTTTTTTCTTAATCCATCAGCCATGTTGAAAATCGGGATGTGAATACAATTATTTTTTATCGACTTTAATATTCAATTGAACGTTATTGATGAATCGAAAATCGATTTCCACCCTCGAAACAGTATGTAAGTTTCTTGTTCCCACCATATTAATGATGATTGGTGTCTATAGAAGCCGCTTTAATGCCATTCAAACATCTACCGTATTTGTATTGAGTTAAAATAACCAATTAAATTACTGTGATGTATCGATACTATACCTAAGTATCGAATCAAGTTGTAGTGAAGTCCTGTCCTATCTACCTATCACTTTGACAGATAACAAACGGACAGATTGCTCCGCACTCTTTCTCAGTTGGTTGTTTTGTGTTTTTTCGGTTTTGTTAATATTATTAATATTATTCTTTACCGCTATGTGACACATAATATAAACCCTTTTAATTTTTACAACAAGTCCACAATTGCATGCCATGGCATCTTAAAATGTAGACAGCACCTAGACTTTCCGTATATACAAGTTTCTTTATGACTTAGACTTTAGACTAAGTTACTTTTGACACTGAACTGAAACTGACAAATTCGTATCAGTGTCTTGTTGAATGTCATAATAAAGAAAAAAAAAACTAACCTAGCCTAACCAAAAATCAAACCACAATATCTTTTTTTTCCGGCTTTCTCAGATGAAAATAACTTTACATACAAAATCTACAAGTAACGCTGAATCTTAAGACATATTTTTTGTTTATGTGCGCTCATATTTTGTATCAGACAATTTTTAGTATGGATATTTGCCATTGTTCTTTAAGGTGATTGATTACATATAGCCATACAGCCTACTTAAAAATTATAATTTTAGTGACAAATGCAAATATTTTAGAACAAGATATTGTGAATTATAAATAATATTTTTTCGTCAGTTCCAACCAACCGTATAAGGTCGATCTGACAATCAATCGCTTAACCGGTTGGAACTCCATTCGAACGACTTTAAAATCGGCTCGATTGAAGGTTGTGAATACGAAAATGGTTTCAACGACTGAGTCGCTACGATATCGTTACGGTTTTTGTTACAGGAGTCAGGGCACTGCTCCAAAACAAAACTGTATGCATTGGCACGTGTCAGCGTGCCGTTGTCGCTGTAAGAAAATTGAAGGCGTTCGTATTTGTGTGTACTGACGGGCAGGTTGATGCAGTCGGCGGCGGGGGTGGCAGTCGCAGGTGCCGAGCTCGCACTCGTCGTCGTCGGTGCAGGCGGGCCCCTGCTCGGGCTTCACGCTGTACCCGTCGGGGCAGCGGCACACGAAGCTGCCGATCGTGTTCTGGCACTCGCCGGCGCCGCACAGCTCCGGGATCTGGGGTGCAACGAGCCATGCTATTAGGCGTACAAAATAAAAGAGTTACCTGGTATATTTTTTATAGCCTTTGTCACTCACACAAAACAAATCTAACGACACCTTATATGTTAAAACCTACCATGCAGTTTGGGCTGTAGGGCGTGCCAAAGAAACAGCCATACATACATACATACATACATAGATAGATAATACTTTTATTGCAACACTATAAAACATAATCATGAACAGATAAAAATTAATAATTTACAAAGTTACAATTTGGCGGTCTTATCGCTTTACATACATACATACAATCGAAAAACATAACACTCCTTCTGACTAACGCAGTCGGGTAAAAAGCTTGCAACGTACATCCGCGCACTCGTCGACGTCCCTGCACGTGGGCCGGTCGCCGCCCGCCGGCAGCAGGCCGTCGCCGCAGGCGCAGGTGTACCCGCCCGGCGTGTTGCGGCACTCGCCGCCGCCGCACGGCCGCGCGCCGCCCGCGCACTCGTCCACGTCGCGGCACGTGCGCCCGTCCGCGCGGACCTGCCACCCCTCACTGGCGCGGGAGACAAACTTGTTACAACAGTACATTAACCACACTTCAGGCATGTTGTGATTCTGTTTACCTATCATCACCTACAAATCCTCTCACTGCGGCCAAGACACCTTTAGCCGTCAGATATCTGATCAGTCCTGTGAGCCTGCTTGACTGGCAGTGAGAAAATCCATCCTTATACCTTATTCCTTCCATTTTCCGCTTGTTACCTTAGGTCGACCGGTACAAGCATCCTTATTTATTTATATGTGTATTTATTAACTTTATGGTTAAGGTTAAGACTGTTAGGGCGCTAGGGCTGTAGGGCACTAGGGTATTAACCGTTCTTCCCTTTCTAATATATGTGTAGTGTCTTAGAAGAATAACTATCTCACTATACAGGGCTCTTCGAATTATCCGTGCGTTTGCACTGCGTTCGACAGTGAAATTGTCGCGCGGCTGTCGTTTAAGACGTTTAATATGAAAACGAACGGCAGCAGCGGTCCGACACGAAACATAATGTTCGATGCAATAGCACCAAACACTGTGATGTAGGTATTGTGTTTGACGTCACAGCCCGCCGTCCGCCGGCGCTGATGCGCTTGCATCGGTTGACATAGTTTTAAGTTAGTATGTACATTTCCGCGCTACGACGACGGTCGTGTCACCTACTCGTAAACATTAACATTCATCATCATCATCATCATCTCAGCCAAAAGACGTCCACTGCTGGACAAAGGCCTCCCCCAAATAATCATGGGGGGTATTTGCCATAATCGCCACGCTTGGCAGGCGGGTTGGCGATCGCAGTAGGTTGAGGGTAACCTCAGAGAGATGCTGCTGCCCATCCTCTGGAATGGTCCCTTGGTCGGCTTTTACGACACCCACGGGAAGAGATGGGGTGGTCCAATCTTTATCCCCGGCACCACACAGGTTACAACATTAACATTGTAGAACATCAATATAATTACTTAGTTACTTAAACATTTTTATCATTTAACATTTACCACCAACAACCCCCGCTCAACCCCGAACACATAATTTACACGATTGTAAATTGGTATAAAAGACAGAAATAAAGAAAAAAGCCTCCTGAGTTTGTTGCCAGCTGTTCCCGGTCGTAGGCTCTCCCAAAATCCGAACTGATGGTAGATTCAGTAAACTATTTTTTTTTTATAATTTATATTTTTTTCTTAGCTTTGACGTCATTTAATGCCTGTAAGGTTTATATTGAATAAACGATTTGACTTTGACTTAGACTTTGAAACGCCTAATTTATTTGAAAGAGCCCTTACTAGTGTATTGTTTTGAGGGTAAAGTTTGTGAAGTTCACAGCACCAGTTTAACATCGTATATAGAGTTGCCACCCATCACTGACAAATTGTTAGCGTGCGTGGCATTGAAGTAAAGGGGTTTACAGCTCCAGCTTAACATTATACATAACTGACACTCCGAGTGACGTGTTAAAACAATCAGTATCATTTCAATTTGTAAGCATACCGGCTAGATAATATTACAACAATAATGGTAAATATTAAATAATAATCTATTCCTTATCTTTTGGCTATCTTTGTTTTTCGTAACTGTGTTGTTAATAAAAATAAAAATAAACAAACTTCATCGAAGTTCCACTTTTATAAAACTAACTAAACTAGCGATTAATGAGTTTGCAGATTACAAAATCAGATTTTTGAGACAAGTTGCAATGGCAGTAGTTCGTGGTAAGATCCAATGAACTTCTCACCTGCAGGAGCAGTGGTAGGAGCCGGGTGTGTTGACGCACTGGTGCTGGCAGCGCGTGGGGTCCTCCTCGCACTCGTCGATGTCCTCGCAGTGGGACTTCACCGACAACTGCGCGTAGCCCTCGTCGCACACGCACTGGTACGTCCCCATCTGGTTCTCGCATGCGCCGTTGCTGCATATTCCTGTCAAATATGCCAAAGATTAGACAACACTCAAATAGAATAGATTAAGAAAATGGAGCGCGGAGATAGAAAAGCTTGTACAGTCCAGCTAGCCTTAAAACTCCAAGGTTGTATGATTCGAGAATAACATCTGCCAGCATGGATTTTTTATTTCTTGAAGCTAGAAGTATATCGCACTGTTCGTAGGTGTACCCGTTGACTGGTACACTGATGGTGCAAATAGACTTTTTATGAAGAACGTTTGCTGTGTTCATAGTTGAAAGCTATGGCATTCGCTGAATGAGTTTTATAGTTCCTAAACCGAAACCGGGGGGGCTTGTTGTCTAATTTCAAACTCTATCACGCACGATACCTTTCAAATGTATTTAAGCTTGTCCTAGCTTGTCATATGGCATAGACGAATCCAAATAAATGTCAAATTGACGATGTCGTTCATTCAAAAACATTTTAAAAAGCGCGCGATCGCAATCACTGACACTAACTTGTAAATTAGTTTGAAGTTCTTGAATAGCTTTCAAATGTCAAATTGAAAGGTATTACGATAGGTATTAGAGTCAGACAATAACCGATTCTCCGAACGAAGTGACCAATAAAAGTTGTAATTGGCAAAATACATCTCAACCACAAGAGATGTGACCGCCACTTTTTTTTTAAAAAAAGCTCTCGAGATAACGTGTTCTCGAGTAGAAACCGCGTATCGGCAAACGTAGTGTAGGACGCCCTCAGATTAGGTGGAGCGACGATCTTCGCAAGGTGGCTGGCAAGAGCTGGATGAGAGTAGCCGCGGGTCGTGCTCGGTGGCGTGCATTTGGAGAGGCCTATGTCCAGCAGTGGACTAGTATAGACTGAAGATGATGATGATGAAGATGAATAATCTGTCAGATGTTCGTTTACCTGAGGTGATGGAGCACTCGTCGACGTCCTTGCAGGAGAGCCGGTCGGGCGCCAGCTCCATGCCGGGCGCGCACTCGCAGCGGAACGAGCCGGGGCTGTTGACGCAGCGCCCGCCGCGACAGAGGCCGCGGTCTTCCGCGCACTCGTTGATATCTACAGTTTGTCAAGACTGTTACAACATTTGTTTTATAACAGAAATCTTAGGTAAGTAAGAACCGCGTATAATCCGGTATCCTTAAACTCATAGGTTAGGTCCTCTTACCTATAAAGTAGAGAGGAAAATTTAGATTTAAAAATAGTTATGACAAGTCTTAAGTCCAGCGCAAGCGAGGTAGAAACATCGCTTGCGTTGGTCTTAAGACTGTCGAGGACTCTTCCTCAGCGTACTTTTCTCGGCCAAAATATATCAGTTAGTATTAGAAGCGGACTTTCAATCATTCAAAACACTCACACTTTGGATAAAGGCAATTTTAAATAATAAAGAATATTTATTAATTGAATGCCCAAGCTGGTGAACTCACCGACACACACGCGGGAGACGTCGTCGGCACGGTGGCCGGGCCGGCAGTGGCACGTGAAGCTGCCCTCGTTGTTGCGGCACTCGCCCGCGCCGCACACGTCCGACACGATCTCGCACTCGTCCACGTCCACGCACGTGTGGTTCTTGGAGTCCTGCCCACAAGGTTTAAGGTGGAAACATACTATTAAAACGCGACGCGACACTACGTGTCGTCACCCGATATGCACCGTGCACATTACCAACACGCTACGTGATGCTACAACACGCTTCGCTAGTGTCATAGCTTCGTGAAGGACTTATGTAACAAAAAACTGACGCGTGGCGTCGGGTGTTAACTAGAAACACACTGCGTGCCAAGCGTCGGGTGGCTGTTTGCTCCTTCTCCCGGCAACACGCCGATCTAGATCGACTGGATGTTTCCGCGTGGGAGTGCGTGTCATCACATGGTGTGTTTTCTATGTGCAACTGACCATAATAAATGTATGGGATTGATTAGTACTGACACGCGTCGGATGGCGTGACGTGGCGTCACGTTTTAATAGTATGTTTCCACCTTTAACATCATCAGTCTATAAGGATACTTGTGTGACTGCGACGTAAGATACACCAGATCTTTGGCAACGCTTGTCTTGTTAACACAACTAATTCCAATTTTATCATCATCAGTCAAACGTCCTCCTTCTAAGGCCTACATATACTACTATTAGTCGATAAAGGACATATTTTTAATTAAACTGAAAAACCGGCCAAGTGCGAGTCGGACTCGCGCACGAAGGGTTCCGTACTGCAAAAAAAAACGGTAAAAAAGTCATGTCTGTTGTATGGGAGCTCCCTTCAATATTTATTTTATTCTGTTTTTAGTATTTGTGAATCATCTGTGAAAATTTCAACTGTCTAACTATCACGGTTCATGAGATACAGCCTGGTGACAGACGGACAGACAGACGGACAGACGGACGGATGGACGGACATCGGAGTCTTAGTATTTTTGGGATCCCGTTTTACCCTTAGGGTACGGAACCCTAAAAACACTAGATTGGTCCTCGAAAACATCACTGTCCTATCCTATGACGCCGAGATTATTTTTAAAATTCTGTATGAAAACAAAGAATAAGTTTTATTTTACTGGACAACACTAGAATTAAGAAGACATAAGCTTTTTCGACGACCTCCGTAGCCGAGTGGCTTGCATGCCGGACTTTGGGCGGCGCTAACTCTGAGGTCCCGGGTTCGATTCCCAGTCGGGTCAATGTCGAAAATGATTTTTTAGATATTGTGTCGGGTCTGGGTGGTTGTAGTACCGTTGTTGTTTCTGATTTCCATAAAACGAGTGCTTTAGCTACATACCTTGGGATCAGAACAATGTATGTGATGTTGTATAATATATTTATTATTTATTTTACGACATGAAGTCTCAAAATATACAAAAACTTACCGGTTCGTAACCAGGGAAACAGTCGCAGACGAATGTGCCTGCCATATTTCTGCAGCGGCCGTGCCCACAGAGTCCCGGGAACGCGGAACACTCGTTCACATCCATCTCCTTAGCCACCACACTGTTGTCGGGCTTGGAGCCGGGCGGCCAGCCGGTGCCGGGCCAGCTGTCGCCGTCCGGGCCGCCGCCGCCGCCGCCTGCCGGGTCGATGGGGCGGATGTGGTCCCAGACATCGGACATGTTGCCGGTGCCGGCGCCGTCAAACGGCCGGTCCCACGTGCCGGTTGGGCCGTCGACCGCGCCCAACATGCATAAGTTGCGGAAAGAATCTGTGCCTGTAAGGGAGAAAATATTTTATAGAATACTAACTGATCGACGGACTTCGTACCGCTTTCACAGTTTCCATGACAACAAAACAAACAAATCATTCGTCCGCTTAAGAACACCCGTATCACATGATGGACCCCAATAGCAGCGCCACCTACCGGGTCCAATTGTAAATCTAAACCATTCTCGAATCCACTTGAACACACACAGAAAATTTTATTCAAATAGGTCCAGCCGTTTGGAAGGAGTTCAATAACATACACACGCACAGAAGATTTATATATATAAAGATATGACATGCATGTATTCAACTCTAGTAAAATCTCTAGAACATTTATATTATTCGTAGAAGTACACGCCTGTGCACAGGATTTGTCCAAAAAACTCTCTCATAGCTCCATCGTTACATACAAGTATTTACCATAAATAGAAATAATATGCGCTTCCTTCGGCCAGCTGATTAAGTTAGCCGAGTAGTAGGCCACTGCCCTTCTCTCAAGCAAGACATTAGTAGCTATCTTATCTACCCCTATATCTGCTTAGAGTGCTACCTACTACGGCACTTCTTTTGAAGATATTGTCTAGAAGTTGGATTCTGCCTAAAATCCGATAGGATAACGACCACTTCAATACCTATTTCTGTCGCCAAACGAGACCTTTTTTACATTGTTGTAGCTCAGTTTGATTACAGCGCGTTTGCTAAAATTACAGCGCATTACAGCTTCAGAGTCAGCATTACGTGCGTTATCACAAGTCCTTGTCACAAGTGCTTGTAAGCAGTGTTTTTTTCTTTATTTAAGGCACAACAAACAACTACATTCACTTAAACACAACATTGTAAAATTAGCAGAATCATACAAATGTAGCCGACTGCCGACCCCGTTGTGCACTAATTAAGTATGAAACAAATTAAGGGGCAATTTATAGTTGTTAAGAGTAAGTAAAGAGTAAAGAGTAAGTAGTAAGTAGTAAAGAGTAAGTAGTAAGGAGTAAAGAATAAAGAGTAAAGAGTAAAGAGTAGAGTAAAGAGAGAGTAAAGAGTGAAGAGTGAAGAGTGAAGAGTGAAGAGTGAAGAGTGAAGAGTGAAGAGTGAAGAGTGAAGAGTGAAGAGTGAAGAGTGAAGAGTGAAGAGTGAAGAGCGAAGAGCGAAGAGCGAAGAGCGAAGAGCGAAGAGCGAAGAGCGAAGAGCGAAGAGCGAAGAGCGAAGAGCGAAGAGCGAAGAGCGAAGAGCAAAGAGCAAAGAGCAAAGAGCAAAGAGCAAAGAGCAAAGAGCAAAGAGCAAAGAGCAAAGAGCAAAGAGCAAAGAGTAAAGAGTAAAGAGAAAGTAGTAAAGAGTAAAGAGTAGCGAGTTATCCGCGTGTCGCAAGGTCGAGTGAGCACGATCACGAACAAAAGAGTAAGCAGGTTGTACGGTGACCTTTCTTGGGGCAGGGTTCGCAGCGCGCGTCGCCCCACGCGCGGCCCAGCGCGGAGCAGCAGCACACGGCGCGCAGCACCGGCCGCAGCGCGCCCGTGCAGCGCCCGCCCACCCACTCCGTGTAGCACGTCTCGTGGCGGGTGTCCACGCAGCGGTTGCCTGCAACACATAACACATGGTAGCGACGACTCCAGGGACAGGGTAACCAACCTTATGGTTTATTGTTAAGGTTTTTTAAGCTTGTATTAGGTCCTTACCTATGAAAGTGACGTTTTTTTTCTCACTTAATAGAAGGTGTATTACTTCTAAAAGTCAATACTGGTTGTTAATATTATTATACACCTGCACTATGGACTATTAGGACTATGTTACTGAGGCTTCAGTAATGTCTTTTTGTTTTATTGTAGCTTAAAAGGGATTCGATTTTTATTCTTTTTAATTTCTGCTATATTTAGCTAGTGTACAAACACACTACTCTACAATTTTTATAGTGTTAAAATAAATAGATGCTAAGAAAATTAAAAAAACGTTAGTATGAAAAATAAAATTTTATAAAAAATCTTCATACAAAACGTCAATTTCATAGGTAAGGACCTAATATAACTTGGTAACGGCATATTATAATTTTGTAAATGTCGTTACTTATATTAAATTAAAGCTGTGGAGTTTCTTGCATTCTTCTCCACAGCTAAAACATAGCCGTCCTGAATGGGCGGGTAAAAAAATGTTTGAACGATTCAAAAGCACTTTCCTAAAGTTTATTTAAATAAAAATATTTGACTTGACTAGACTTTGACTTTTATGGGCGGCAAAAAACCTTAAAAATCCTTAAGCCATAGTTACTTATATACTAAAAATATCGTATGCTCAACCAGCAACGATAATGTATCACTCGATGAGCAATTTAGTCACATTGTCAAAGAAACGACCGACAGAATTAACCGTAAGAGTGATCTAACAATCCTCCGAGGTACTTTAGAGGCTGGCATTAGATATAGGCATATCTTACAGATTTTCTAAGGCGTTTGAGTCTGGTGAAACGAGCGGCTAACTCGTGGGTGCCTTCAAAGATCACATAGAACCTTTTTTTAACCTGGTCGTAAGGAGGGGAAAAGCGCCCAGGTAGACGCGCCGTAAAACAAGAAACGACACAATCTACTAATTCTAGAACCTTCTATCTCTTCAGATCACTAATTTTAGTCAGCCATATGTGCAATATGTTTTATCTTGAACGTAAGGAACCAGAAAAAGCGTCGCCGTACTCACCAGTGGGATCAAGCGTCAGTCCTGAAGGGCACTCGCAGCGGTACGAGCCGTCGGTGTTGACGCACGACCCGCCTACGCACAGGTCGGTGCCCAGTGCGCACTCGTCTATGTCGCGGCAGTTCACACCGTCCAACTGTAAAGATACAGAAACAAGTTGTAACTAATTAACTATATACTATCCTACTCCTGGTCAAAGTTCTCCGACAATAAAAGTTTGCCGAGGCGTTATATTTTTTCCCATATTAAAGACGCATGTCACTTTATTTTAGATCATGGCTGGTAAGAGGGTTACATCTTCTAGAACATCTGATATGGACTAAATATTTAAAGAGCTAGCAACGCTTGTATGCTAGAGCAATGCCGTGATACAATAGAGATGATTCTACCGAAAATAATACATTTACATTTTATTTTATTTGGAGACAGTGTGTTATGAGGAGTTCGATGGCGCAGTGGTTAACGGGTCCGGTCTGCGAGTGCTGAGGTTAAGCAACTTTCGCAAAGGCCGGTCATCGGATGGGTGACCAAAAATGTATCATCTCGAGTTCCTCCGTGCTTCGTCGTGCACGTAAAGCCGTTGGTCCCGGCTGCATTATCAGTCGTTAACAACCGCCGCACCGCACTGGGCCCGCGTGGTGGTTGATCTCCCTATCCATCCATAGGGAAGGCTCTTGCTCCAGCAGTGGGGACATAAAAATGAGCTGATGATGATGGAGACAGTGTAACTTGAATTTTTTGGGGTCAGGGGGT
Organism: Eudonia lacustrata; assembly: GCA_947562085.1. NCBI lineage: Eukaryota > Metazoa > Arthropoda > Insecta > Lepidoptera > Crambidae > Eudonia > Eudonia lacustrata. The sequence continues at coordinate 63,770,949 of OX387339.1, read as the reverse complement.
TTCTAGAGGGAATAGCGTTACTCAAGCGTGTCCCCGTTCCCTACTAGATTTTCCGAGGGGTTCGAATCTGATCGAGAGCGGAACCACCCGAGGGTGCCCTTAAAGGCTAGGACCTCGACTGATCATGGGGGACATTACACGTTGCAACATGAAAATCATCTTTAACGCCGATATTCGACGGAATTCTATTATGTGAGACTTCTAACTGCTAACGAACCTTAGCGAACCCTTTCGGGCAGGGGCAGTGTTCCAGGTCGCAGGGCTCGCAGGGAGAGCCCCAGGCCAGCCCCACGGAGCAGCAGCACTCCTGGCGCAGCAGCGTGCGCGGCGCCGCTGCCTCGCACTGCCCGTCCACCACACGCCGCCAGCACGAGCCGCGCCGGTTGTCTGTTGGCATTCATAAGTTGGTTAGTGTACATACGAACCAAATTCTTACATCAGCTATAGGTATGCTAAGCTTTAAAGTAAAGTTTATTAACACGTTAGCTGCCGCGTAGGTCACCGGTGACCTACGAACAATAAATTTTCTATTGTGTCTGGTTTTACGGCAGTCAACCTGTTAAACTACTTTGGCTGCTATAGGTAAATGTAAAAGATTGGTCATAGTGTTAGTCTCGCACACTTTCTTTCAGCATCATGGTTTAGGTTTTCTGGCACAGATCTCTTCTAGAGGAGGAATGGAGGAATGTAACTAGTATTTGAACTGTTTAGCGTATGTTGACGTGCAGACGCATGCGCATCGACCTATCCAAAACTGACAAATTTCTTTAACGAATTTTTAACCATACGTCTAAGACATACAGTTCAGGTCTATTGAGAAAATAAAGTTCGTACTCACGCTTTCAATTATTTCCACAACTCAGATCTAGAAATTCCAAACTTAGAACCTGGCTTAAAACTGCTGCTATTTCTATAGATCTGCCATTTTCAATATAGATGAGAAAGCATTAGTTTAAAACCAGGTACAACCTAACAAAGACAGGAAATGAACTAAAATCAAGGACAAAAGCAACTAGGCTTCTCCTCTACAGGCTCAGAACTCGACCAAAGTTTCGCTGTATTGGATAACTAGCTGTGTACCGCGGTTTCACCCGCGTTCTATTAGTCATAGCGTGATGTAATATAGCCTATAGCCTTCCTCAATAAATGGACTATTCAACACAAAAATATTTTTTCAATTCGAACCAGTAGTTCCTGAGATTAGCGCGTTCAACCAAACAAACCAACAAACTCTTCAGCTTTATAATATATAGATAAGGAAAATCTTTGACCACTCACCGATGCAGTGCTGCGCGGTGGCGTCGAGCACGAACCCGTGCTCGCACTCGCACTCGTAGCTGCCGTGCGTGTTGATGCAGCGCCCGTTGTCGCAAGGATTCGATTGTTCTGCAACAGGCTCGTCGTCACACAACAGCTGATACACGTTACGCGGTAGGAGTTGCAGTACAGTCAGGGAACGCTGACACATCATCATCGGCCTATCTTAGTCCACTGCTGGACATAGGCCTCCCCTAATGAGCGCCATAGCGCCCTGTCCTCAGCTTGACGCATCCAGCATCTGCCTGCAGTCTTTCGCAGGTCGTCATCCCACCTGGCCGGAGGGCGCCCTACACTACGTTTACCGAGTCGTGGTCTCCACTCAAGAACACGTTTACCCCAGCGGTTGTCGGTTCTTCGCCAGATATGGCCGGCCCACTGCCACTTCAACTTGCTAATTCTTAGAGCTATGTCGATGACTTTGGTTCTCTGTCGGATGTATTCGTTACGAATCCTATCCTTCAGAGAAACTCCGAGCATAGCTCTTTCCATAGCTCGCTGAGCGACTTTAAACTGATGGACCAGCCCTACCGTGAGTGTCCACGTCTCAGCTCCACGACACATGCTTCTAAACAACTTCAAATACTTATTTCAAAACTTAATAGTTTTACTTGGGCTGTTTACTTCCTTTAAAAATTTCATTTTAAATTGTTCAATTTGTATTATTGTACATTATACCTTAAATTAGTCGAGTTAATAGTAATTAATTTAAATAATATTGAAAAATAAGCAGTGCAATGAAACGATTCGCGTGATATTTTATATGTAAAGTATACGCAGTTGTAAATATACGTATTATTTATATTAAGTCGAAATAAATAGAGGCATCTGATGTTGGCCCAACTGGGTAAGTGTTACATGACGCTTGGCTCATGTTGATGGTAGCCATGAGTTCAATCGGCTGGGTGACTTCTCACTGTATTGAGTCTTCTCTTTACATCTTAGATAGAATCTCAATAGATTTGGCATTAATTGCCTGAATATAAATATTTGAACAAACATTATTAGGTCGGCCATGATGCAGGCCTTTTCCAAACTATAGGATTTCTGATATATTCAATTAATTTTATATCTACCATTTAATATCAATAATTAAAAGTGGCTAAAGCAGTTCGTAAGCAGTTTATGTTATTTATAACTTTTTTTTAATTTCTTTTTTTACTACTGAACATTGAAGTTCCATACAAGACATGAAGAGACCTCAAAATAATGAGAAAGACACCCCCATGTTACAAGCCACATGAGTATGGGTCTATGGATGCTCTGCTGAGAAAGGTTCATAACCTGTGTCGACTGGGAACGCGGGGGGGATGTCCCCCCGCTCATAATCCGAGACGATGAAAATAACCTCACCCTCGCATTCGTCTATGTCTCGGCACAGCTGTTCGTCGGGCTCGTACCGAGTGCCTGGCGGGCATACGCACGTGAAGCTTCCTATCGTGTTACGACACTGCCCTCCCGTGCAATACTGGAAACAAGAATTAACTTAGAAGCAACCACACAATTAACTAATCATACTTCAATCATGCAACGTTGCCAAGTCTATTTCTCATTGACGCTTTTAAGTAAGTATCTTGTGGACTCTGTGTCTGTACCTGTGATGAAGCCACAGCTTCCAAGACTAAAGCTGACTTAAAAGAAGAAAGAATACTATACAGACTAATAATGACCGGCCCTCCTAGACAAGTAGCAAAACGCTAATAGAAAGAAATCAAATAGAATAATTATTGTACGGGATTGACATAAGTCAACGATACGTATAAAACTAAATGACATGACATGAGGATACATGGATTTTTTTCCCATTCGATGACGTTAACGAAAACGTGAACGGTATTGAATTGTATTGTAACGGCCGGCGCCTCTTAGTAACAAACGAGGTGATTTGTACGCATACACTCGCACTTGGCACCCAGCTCTTTACTATGATGTTGAATGACGATCCAACAATGTAAAAGAGTTATAAGTAAAAAGGTTTAGTAGGTTCTAAACCTTGATTCTTACCGATTGGTGCATATCGCACTCGTCGATATCCTTGCAGATGCCGTCTCCGTCAGAATGGAATCCGGGGTCGCAGAGGCACCTGAAGCCGGGCTCGAGGTTCTCGCAAGTGCCGTGCTGGCAGATGCCCGGGATGATGTTGCACTCGTTGATGTCTGCGCCGCCGTTGTCCTTGCTCTGGCCTTCGGGACAGAGGACCTCGTACTCCGTTGTTCCTCTCTCGGGACACTGTTTGCAGGACACACCCCAGCCTAGGCGGAGACCTGTATAGAACCGTGCGATAAAGAAACGTCAATCAAAAGTTATATACAAATTAACACGAATTGATCTGTATGTTACGTTTTATTGCGTAGGTATATGTTATATAACCTCAACGTAACATTTATATCAATTCTTATACATTGTTTTAATAATTCATACATAATAAGGCGAAATTTACCTTTGCTGGAACTGCAGCAGCACTGAGACCTGGTGACAGGAGTGTTACCAGGTCCAGAGCACTGTCCTTCTTCGTATTTCTCGTAACATAAATCTTGTACTTCATCTGCGAACAAAAAACATTTCATCTCTATGTTTTGCACAACAGAAATAACCGTTGCTTAAGTTTCTTTTCGGAACAGTGATTTTACTGAGGTTTCTTTGTTTGCATAGCAAAATCACTCTATAAAGTAGTATACTGCTTACGCCTACGTGAAGGGTTGTCAGATGTGATTTTCCAATTTTCGCCTGATTAAATATTATTTTTCGCCAAAATTATTGATAGCATTTGGCTCATAGTTGATACACCCGCCACTGGACTTCTCTCTCATTATGTGGTCAGTTGTGCAAGTGTGTGTGTTACGTATTTGTTGAAAGTTACATCAAAGTAAGCTAGGCAGGAATGAATGAATGATGAATAATAGAGTGAGTTAGACACGAGCACGAGTCGATGAGTCGATGACTTTCATGTCATATAATCATAATCGCCAGAAATTCGCTTATTCATTTTATTTTCGCCAACTATTTCGTAAAAATCTCGCCAGGACAAAAATTTTTCGCCAGAATGGCGAAATAATATCCCAATCTGGCATCGCTGCGCATCAAAAAGTAGCTAGATTTTCAGTTACGAATTTGTTAAATCATTATCATATAACAAGTCTTTATACAATAATAATATAATAATAATTAATTTCAGGTAAGATACAATGTCTACATTGTTTCTTACCTGTAGTATGTACAATAGGCCAATATAATAGATACCTTCCAGACTAATATAAATATTTATGACACAATAGTGTAGTATATGAATTGGGTTCTGTAGTTACCAAGACACGTCCTGCCATCAGCGCTGAGCGAGAATCCAGGCAGGCACTCGCAGCGGAAGGAGCCGGGCGTGTTGTTGCAGCGGCCGTTGCGGCACACGCGCTGTTCGGCGCACTCGTCGACGTCGACGCACGCGCCGCGGTCCACCGTCGGCCGGTAGCCCGCCTCGCACACGCACTGGAACGAGCCTTCCGCGTTCACGCACCGCCCGCCCTGCAACGTTATGTAAACAAAGTTATGTTAAAAAAATATTACGTTTAAAAGTGACTAAGGCATTCTTCAACAGTGAGTCATAGAATGTTGCGCTACTAAACGTATAAACTGGTGTTGTTGTTTATAACGTATAAGAGCGGGGCGTTGTAGGAAGCCTGCTGCACCTCGGTACAGTTTTTGAATTGTGTATTTATGTATTGTTTCGAGCGTTACTGCATTTGCTTTTAGCTGCAATGAAGTATATAGGCGCCAAGCGTGGGCACGCTGCAAGTGGCACTGCATGCTCAAAACAATCGCCCTGTTGAATGGAATCCCCCGTCTGTTCAGACTAACTGTAGTTCCCAAGTAACTGAGACTTAAACGATAGCCCAGTTAACCAATCCTATTAATATTATAAATGCGAAGTTTGTGTGTATGTATGTTCGTATATTTGTTACTTCTTCACGCTGCAACGGGTGGATGGATTTGGATGAAATTCGGCATACAGATAGTTTATAACCTGGAATAACACATAGAATACTTTTATCCAGATATTCCCACGGGAACGGGAACCACGCGGGTGAAACCGCGAGCGGCCGCTAGTTAGAAATAAAAACAAGAGGGTGTTTTGAACCTGCACCTTAACCTGGCTTTTCTACCGCTCTTTTTGTATTTAGCCCCCAATCACTCCGACGACGACGTTACCTGGCAGACGCTCTTATCCGCGCACTCGTCGATGTCGATGCAGTAGCTGCCGGGCACGAACTCGAAGCCCGCGTCGCACTGGCAGTCGTACGCGCCGGGCAGGTTGCGGCAGCGGCCGCGCCGGCACACGCTGGCCGAGTCGCGGCACTCGTCGACGTCGCGGCACGCGTGCCCCGTCTCCGTCGACTCGTAGCCGGGGTTGCACACGCACTCATACCTAACGTATTAGTACGGTATAAAGTCAAATCATTCCTTCAATATAAGAATTCAAAGTCACTTATCAACGTCAAAATTATACAAAATCAAATAACAATAAAAAAATATTTTACACTAAACTATTGAATCTACCACTAGTTCGGATTTTAACAGTATCAATAATTGCAAAAACGAAAATGTTGAAAAAATTTCCACGAGCAGGATTTGAACTTGCACCCTTCTGACATACCGGGCCTGACCCGGTATTGTAGTTCTAACCAGCAGCCCGCCGAAACCGACGACACACCGACATTGAATGGGCGCCTTTGGCTTTCAAAGTAAAAAAGTAAATAGTGTTGAATAATTTCGGCGGGCTGGTTAGAACCACGATATGTCAGAAGGGTGCAGGTTCAAATCCTGCTCGTGGAATATTTTTTTATCATTTGTATTTTTGTAATTTGTTCGCAACAAAATTTGCGTTAAAAAATATATAAACAAAACAAAAACAATTTAGTATCAATAATATTTTTTTAATTGTCTAGAATACTATCAAATATGGAAGGATATGACTTTCATCAAGGCCGCGGAAAACCCCTCCCCCACGCGCTCTATAATGAAACTGATGAGTCAAATAGTTCTCACCCTGCGCCGGAGTTGCGGCACATGCCGTTGGTGCACATGGCGCCGTTGGTGAGCTCGCACTCGTTCTGGTCGCTGCAGCGCCGGTTGTTGTCCACCGGGTCGAAGCCAGGTGGGCATCTGCGGAGAACACATTAGCTTTATGTTTATTCATCTAAGAAGCCGCCGGATGGTAAGTTGTAAGACGCACTGCCTGGCCTCTGGGTTTCTCACAAGAACATGGAAACATCGGGACGTGACCTATCACGCTGACCCAACGTGGTCTTACAACACTGCTTGTCTGGTTTACGCGTTGCCGACTAAGAGGCCTAAAGTATCGCAGGTGACCCGGCCACGTGGGGTTTTGTATCTAGTTTAGACATAGTTTTTGTTTTCTAAAGATTACGCGAACACTACACATTGAAATGAAACAACTTATACGGATCTACTCGCGTTTATTTTACACATTACTTTATTTAATGTTTATCCTGACGTTTCGAACCCTTTGCAGGGTCCGTGGTCACAGGGAGAATGAGGTGTTGGTCGTCTCATAACTATTTAGTAGCTTGTTTACCCTCATTTAAATTTAATCAGGTGCGTTCCGTTTTACGCATAAAGAACTTACAGTATCTTTTGGTCTGGCAGTATGGTGTTGGGGCTGGGATTTAATATTTTGTATGATGGGATCCCAGGCTGGTGGTAGATTCCAAACATCTCTTCTATTAGACATATGTTTGTATATACAAAGGGCACAAAACTAGCTTACGGTGGCTAGTTTTTTTTTTATATTAGAAGGAGGCAAACGAGCAGGCGGGTCACCTGATGGAAAGCAATCACCGCCGCCCATGGACACCCGCAAAACCAGAGGAATCACAGATGCGTTGCCGGCCTTTAAGGAAGGAATAGGCTCGTTTCTTGAAGATTCCTAAGTCATATAGTTTTATTCACCTTACCCTAAACAAACTGAAGACATATTCTTTTCTAAAGTTTACTTTTTTATTAAAATTTGCTCCTTACCCCCTTACAAATAAACACTATTTAAGCATTTACTTAGTTAATCATTGTTTTGTCAACGTCACACAAACGTCGTTCTCAATTTGAGAAAAAGAGACAAAACAATGATTAACTAAATAAATGCTTAAATAGTGTTTATTTGTAAGGGGGTTAGTATTTAAACTTACGTGTACACCTTTGCTTGTCTGAACTAAAGTCGTCACCACTCTGAAGGCGGGTCGTTGTAAGTTAGTTAGCTCTAAAGTACCTGCACTCGAAGGACCCCGGCGTGTTGATGCAGGTGCCGCCCTTGCAGTAGCCCAGCGCGCACTCGTCGATGTCGATGCAGATCGGGTTGCCGTCCTGCTCGTTCTTCTCCGCGCCTTCCCAGCAGTTGCAGTTATATCTGTGTAAACGTATAGACATCTCTATATATTAATACGTGAAGCAAAAACTTTGTACCCCTTTTTACGAAAATTGCGCGGACGGAGGAGTATGAAATTTGGCACACTTATATTTTATATAGAGAAGGAGTACAGAATTTTTATTTTTTTATAAGGACACATAACAGGCAACAGTTAAAAAAAAGAGTAACACAATTTTTATGAAAAGCTTATACACTAAACCATCACCTAAAAGCATGCATCCCTGACATGAGTATAATTTAATGGTAATAATTGAGATATTAGGTAGCGATGTTGGTGCCATAAGTCCGTGAATTATATTATAATTTTATAATGTTATTTTATTTTAGGTATTTTGTTCAATCAAATAGGGTTCTGAGGCTTTTCTTGAAGACATTTGAACTAGAGGTAAAAATATGTTTTGTATATAATGTGTTGTATGAATGTTAATATTGTTTTTTAATTATACATAAAAAATTCATTAAATCAATAAAACCAACATTACACACACTACCATGTATTTGATACACACGCATAACATCATACTCTTTTCAAAAATGCAAGAGGGAGCGGCCCATGAGCGGCCGCAATCTGTCAATGCCAATCCAAACTCACATTCTATCTTTTCAAATTTTTTATTGCTTAAGATACAATCCGTGCAGCCTTATTAAAATTACGGTCGAATTTCGACCACTGGGCGACCACTAGTACTTATAATTATACAATCGACTATTTACATCCCGCATTCTATATTACCGCCATAATAATAATTAGTAGCTACTGCTATGTAAAGTAGAGTAAAGTAAACAGCCTATAATTGTCCCACTGCTGGGCAAAGGCCTCCATCATTGAAATCAAGTCATCGCTATCAATTGATGGATAATAGGTTACTCCCCACGCTTTCTAAATAGGGGTTGGTAATCACAAACTCGGGCTAGCATCGAAAAATACACTTTGCCCGACCTGGGAATTGAACCCGGGACCTTCGGGTGTCGGGCCGAGCGCTCTGCCACTCGGCCACCGAGGCGTCACCGCTGTCTGTTATTTATTTTTCATGTTTTGAGTCCTGTCAGAATAACTGGATCCCGTTGCCCTCATACACTGTTCTCGGCCTTTTTTTTTTGTATTTTCTGTTGTCTGTCTTATTTTGATACCTATTCTAATATCCCATCTTAGAATCATCTAGGTCTTTTTCGGTGCAGTCCTCGAGGCCGCAGACGTCGGGCGTGATCTTGGAGATCAATTTAGTGCTGTAGGCCGGACTACAATTAAATGGACCAGTCAATACGTCACCCCGGGTTCAGGTCGGCGCACTGTAATCCTGGAGATGGATTCAGTGCAGTAGGTTTTCCTTTAACTAAATAATCATCTAATATCTCACCCTGGGTCCTTGTCGACGCAGTCCCCGAGGCCGCAGATGCCGTTGCGCAGCATGCACTCGTTGATCTTGGCGATGGAGGGCGGCTCGTACTCGTCCAGCCCGCCGTCCTCGCCGCCGCCCGTGTTGTTGCGCCGCCACTTGGGCGGGATCAGCCCGCCGCCGCACAGGTGCGTCCACTCCACTGCGATTACAAGAAAACGTTGGTCAGAGTGGGATCATGATGGCAACTGATCAAATAAACATTAGAAGAAACGACTACGGATCCAGAGAAGAAGCAACAGCAGCACTATGCTGCGCTATAATTTAAGGCCTTTTAAATAGAAGTTGGGAGTGGGAGGTGGTAACCTCCCACTCCCAACTTCGATTTCAAAAGAGTTAAAGACAATTATTGTTTCCGGTTTGGTTGATGATAGGGGTTATTCTAGATCCGCCTGACTACCTACACTCTCATTTAAGCCTGTCGCCATAACAACATTATTGTATTGAAGGTTAAGATTTCGGGAGACTGCTTTATCGTCCCTTTTCCGTCGTTATGTGAACAAAAATCCTTGGGATCCACAAACGAAAGTCCTGTTAAGATTTCAGTTGGTAAGAATCCCTATAATAATTACTCCAATGCAAGTAACCATAAGTTAAAATAGTTGTATCTTCGGTATAATTGCTAAGGCACCAAAGAAGAAAGTGTGAAACAACCACTTTCCGTCTGAAGTCCTTAAGAGTTAGCATTGTACTCACTGGAGCCCCTGGGCGGACAGGGCGTGCAGAGGTCGCCCCAGGCGCGGCCCATGTTGAACCCGCAGCAGCAGTCGCGGTTGGACAGCGGCACGGGCAGCCGGTCCGCGCACTCGCCCGTCTCGCTGATGTACGTGAAGCAACTGCCCACTCGCCCGTCTGAAACATAACAATATGCTTCTATGAAGTATGACAGGATAGATATCAATTATTGAACATCTAGCAAGGTTCAGACTGATAAAATGGAGAAAAATTAGACAATTAACAGACGTTGAACTGCTAGAACAGTTTATGTACTTTAGCTATTTTCATAGTGTCATGCCGTATGGTGTCTTACTGTGGGCTACAGCAGCTGATGTTGAATCTATATTTGTTTAACAGAAACGAGCAATAAGAACCATCTATAGATTAGGTTCCCTTTAAGAAATATTTTTAAAGAAATTGGTGTTCTTACAGTTGCATCTCAGTTTATTTATAATTGCATAGTTTTTGTGCGCTGCAATATCAACTCATTTATAAAATACGATGACGTACACAATTTCAATACTAGAAATAAGAAAAACCTTGTAATGTCACTGTTCAGGTTGCGAAAGGATCTTGGCTCTTTCTTGGGGCAAGGTATACACTACTATAATAAAATACCTAGTACTGTACAAGACTTACCTTCTCATCCCTAAAATCATATCTTATTTACTTAAGAAAGGCTATTTATTATACAGCCAAATAATATTTAGATGACAAAACAGCCTGGTTATAATAAAAAAGTCGTTACATTCCCTAAGATATGGTTGAGTGAAGCGATGGCTGATTCATATGTCATACTCGTGAACGGGCGCCGCCTGTGGAGACTGGTCTGCTCTTGCATACTATTATTTTTATTATTTAATATAGTTAATACTATAGTTTAACTTTTTTTTTTTTTAGACAATTTTTGACCTTTATTAGTACTCTAAGACATTGTGAGAATTTTAACTGGTAACAGATGTTAAATATTTTTTTTCTCCTTTGTTTTTTTTAACACGTGTGATTGTCCTTTACATTTTGTGTTTTTATTTGTGATGGAAAGTGTCCTTTTATGATAGGGCATTTTCCAATGTTTTTGACGCTGTAAAGGAGAAAAGAGCTGGACACTTGCTGAGTTTCTTGCCAGTTCTTCTCAGTACATGATCTCCTGCCCAGAGTAGACTTACGAACCGATGGCATAATGACGTTCATAAGAGCTATTTGTAGCATAAACTGAATAAATGATTTTGAATTTTGTTTTTTTTTAATATTGATATACACTGGCCTGCACATGAAACTATCACAAACTGTAAAATTTCTTCAAAAGACTTTCAATTTTATGATTATTCAATTAAGGTTGAACATTGATTGAAGAAGTTTGACTGTTTTGATAGGCTGACGTGCAATCGTCTGTACGTGAACGGGAATTAACTGCTCATTAATGTGTAAAGAGGTGATGAATACGCGACGAGCTGGATGCAAAACAACCGGACGGACCACTGCAGCGGCAGTCAGAATTCTACAGATTGTACAGTGAATGAATGGACAGATATAAGTTAATTAGTTACTTACCAATACAAAACTTTTTGTCCGGACTGGGGATGAAGTGGGGATTACAGTGACAGTAATAATCGCCTTCTGTGTTCACACATTTCCCGTTCTGAAACGATAAAGGTAACATTTTATTTCTTCTATACCCATAGGAAAAGTATTGCATTTAAAAAAGGCTTATTGCATTGCTAATCAAGACGCTCAATGTATGTGACATAATTCATGTTTGAAATGTATCGGTGGTAAAAATAACAACTCGCTTTCAAAGTTCCTAAATGAAAGCACAAATAGACAAATCATATTTAGTTATTCAAGGGGGAAACTAAGTAGTACTTCTCTGTGACTAGAACAGAACCACCACACAACACAACACAAAAACTGTCTAAAATGAAACACTTTTTATTAGACTGTGGTCTCCCTGTGACGTCAGGATAAAATGCGTGAAATGTTTTTTTTTTATATTGTTCATTGGACATCAGTGCACCATGTTTCCTATGATGATTCTCTATTCTCAACTCATAAGTCGTGCTCAAAGTAACAATACTGACCGGACAGATGTCCGGATCCTCGCACTCGTCGATGTCCTCGCAGTTGTTGGAGACGCGGTGGCGGCGTTGGCCGGGCGGGCACTCGCACGCGAACGAGCCCACCGAGTTGACGCACTTGCCGCCCGAGCAGAGGCCGGGCACGGCTGCGCACTCGTCTATATCCTGAGAAGGAGAAAAATACGAATCATGATTATTGTCCTGGTCTTTTCTTAACTATTCAAGCTACAATATTGTCAGTAGCCTATAAACGTCCCACTACTCGACTCAGGCCCTTTCAAATTAAAGTTGATATAGTTTTTGAATTCCTCAACTCTTGGGCACTCACCTGATGGTAGATGGTAGATGTAGCCCTAACAGAATGATGTTAGGGCTGATTATAAAAGCGCATTATTTCAGATATTTCTAACTGTTGAACACAACAATGCTACGAACATTATTATGGCTAGGGAATCCAATCCCGCAAACGCGGTGCGGGATCCCGCACACACCTTTTTTGCGGGAACTAATATGCGGGATTAAAAAATATATATTAAAGAAAAACGAGCTCAGGCGACGTTCTTATTTTCCTCCAGCACAGCCTCATTAATAAGTGATTTAACATCTTTCCCATAGAGCTCGTGACTTTTTTATAGAATTTGTAGGGAATTTAATTTTGTTGTCAGTTTTTAACTTACAGTTAAATAAATTTTGAATTTTTTATTTCCTTTTTTAGAGAGAGTTTGCTGATTGCCTCATTTTCAGCTTTTTCACCTTCACCGGGCTTGTTTGGGGGTGGCGAGAAACTTAAAGGGTTCCTCATGCCGTGTGAAACGAATAAATAAACGAACCTTTGTAGATTTTCTAGAGGGAACGGCATCACGCACTAGTGCGTGTTACGTCCCCGTGCCCTACTAGATTCTACGAAAGGTTCGGATTGGATCGGGGTTTCTATTTCGTGTCGCAGGCCTGCGGGATTGCGATTTTGATGTGGGATTGGATAGTTAGTATAGATATGGCTAATGCTGAAAAGCTGGTGGTAATAGCCAGCCAGGAAGACATGAAATAAGCTCTATTGCCATCTGCTTGTGTGGGAGTTACAAATATAGGTATACTCCCTGCACGTCGGTCGTCGGGAGGATAGGCCATAAACTACCAACGAGCGTTGATGGATCACGTTACCTGGCACTCCTTGGTGGCGAGGTTCCTCAGATGGCCGGGCTGGCAGTCCAGCTCGCCGCAGCGCTCGCAGGGGTGGCCCCACGCCACGCCGACGGTGGCGCAGCACAGCTGCTTGGTGCACACCACGCCCTCCAGCGCGCCGGTGCACAGCGCGCCGCGCGTGTCCGTGTAGCAGGGACCTGGATACAGGCGAACCTTTATTTATAGGAGTAGTAGGAGTTGCTATTTGCCATAAGGGACCTTTGTAATAGTTTTTTAGCTATGTTGCTGGTATTTTTCCCAGATTATTGTACAATTTACTTATTTATTTTTAACCATTTTTCATTAATTACAACTCCTTTGTTGCCTTACAAAACTTTCCTTTACAACTAACAACTACTTTGAAAATACAAAAATTCCGAGGACGTAGATTATCTGTTCACAAAATAGATGAATCGATTTATTCAAAACACGGATTCAAAGACCAATTCTCTCAACATATAAATTGTTAATTACTACGCAAGTAGCATAGTAATTAACTATTTTGCGATATTTACAAATATAAGTCTATAATTAATTTAGAGGACAGTGTTTTAAACGGCTTAATATTAATTTCACACCTGAAGGTCAGGTCAGCACGTTTTGCTGAAACCTGATACAGGATTTTTTTCCAATTTGATAAGTTGATTAACCAGTAGTGATGAGGTGCTATTATTGTCACGTATGTGACAACGGATACCGCTTCAGATATTGACAAACCAGGCTGGTCATGCATCAGGAGTCTTGAAATAAATTAACAACAACTGTCTATTTTTTTAAATGTCTACGTAAATCAGTGTATAAATGTATGTTAGCTTATACTTACATATACTAGTTTCTTTAACTACGTTTAGCAGTTTTTATAATGATAAGAAATGTCCAAAGAAAATGCGCTAGTAATCTTGTGTTGATTTATCGGCTTCCCTTTATAAATCTAGTATTTCTAAATGATCATACCTTCCTGTCAATTTCGCAGCGCCTCATCGCAGTCCTCCCAATGATCAATTAGTGTTGTTCTAGCGGCTTTTTTCTACCATTCTCCACTAGTGTAGTATTTTTAAATTACTAGAATACTAGCGGCCGCTCGCGGTTTCACCCGCGTGGTTCCCGTTCCCGTGGGAATATCGGGATAAAAAGTAATATGTTATGTGTTAATGCAGGTTATAAACTATCTGTTTGCCGAATTTCATCCAAATCCATTTAGTAGTTTTTACGTGAAAGAGTAACAAACATCCATCCATACTTACAAACTTTCGCGTTTATAATATTAGTAGGATAAATGACCATACTAATTTTCCTGTCGATGAAGGAGCTCGATGGCGCAATGTTTAACGCGCCCGGACTGCGAGTGCTGAGTTGAAGCAACTTTCGTAAAGGCCGGTCATCGGATGGGTGACCAAAAATGTATCATCTTGAGCTCCTCCGTGCTTCGTCGTGCACGTAAAGCCGTTGATCGCGGCTGGATTAGCAATCGTTAACAACCACCAATCCGCACTGGGCCTTCGTGGTGGTTTACGGCCCGTTCTCCCTATCCATCCATAGGGAAGGCTCGTGCCCCAGCAGTGGGGACATAAAATGATCTGATGATGATGAGTCCTTCTGTCGGTCTTGCAGCGTCATACCTGTCCTCCCAACGATCTTTTAGGGTGTTAATTGAGCTGATTTCCTCTGCCACTCTTCACTAGTATAGTATTTTAAAGGACTATGATATAAATAATCATACAATTCCTCTTGTCGATCTCCCTGCACGTTCCATCTGATTTCCTCGTAATGATTTCAAAGAGCAGCTTGAGCAGCTTTCTTATAGAAAGATTCACCAGTGTATTTGTAAATGGCCAGGATATAAACGAGCTTACCAGTTCTCCTGTCGATCTCGCAGCGCGTGCCGGACAGTCCGTGGAAGCAGACGCAGCGGTCCGGCGCAATGCAGCGGCCTCCGTGCAAGCAAGGCTCGCGACAGATCGCTGTGGAACGGCATACGGTGAGATGAGATAGCATTGATATTACGATAAATATTTGATGAGAACAACACTTCTACATCAGCTACAGATTTAGCAAGGCCACTACGTCTACTGAGATACATATGTAGTAATCAGTCACTTTACTGTGGTCTTTCGCTGCAGCGTGCTAGATCTAGATCGTACCCATAACCACTCTGAATGTCATAAGTCTATAACTTTAGAGTATGACCTAACATATCGCACTACCAATACAATACTGGTGCATGTCAAAATATACTGATATTTGAAATTGAACAGTACTGATCTTCAATACGACAAAATTTCCAATGTCAGAATGTTTTGACTTGCACCAGTATTGTATTGGTAGTGCGATATGTTGGATTGCAATGAAAACTATGGTCAAGTGCTAAATAATTTTAAAATTTTCAACACTTCATGAAACTAATAAAAAACAAAAAACTACACACATAGTCTAATTTATTTTAAACAAGCGATTTTGAAATAAATAAATGTTTGGTAAGCTTTGAAATTCCTTTCGTGTGTTTATTTTTATGTGTCATAGTAGAATGCCCAATGGTCGTGATCGGGGACTGTTAGTAGATGATGCTGGAAGTGTAAACTCACGCTCTGTGCAGAACTCGCCGCTCCAGCCGGGTGCGCAGGCGCAGGTACTGTTGGTGCAGGTGCCGCCGTTCATGCAGATGCGCCGGCAGCCGCCGCGGGTGCGAGCTGCATTGAACGTAATTTTTGAATGTCTAATGTCCAGTTGATAACGCATTAAAAAGGTAAAAGCGCGCTTCACCCAGAATTATTGACAAGCGGCCGAGACTGCCGCTTCTGGGTAGATCATTACAGTCATATATGAATGTGCTCTGCTGAATCTCAAACAATTTGATAGCATCAAAATTATTGATTTTTTTTAAATTAAAATATTGCGGAATTCCCATGATTTCGAAACATTATTATTAACAGGAAAACTTTTGTAACAGACGCGTCATACTACTAGAAGGGTAGATTCCACCAGGGTTCAAAACCGATTTTAAGGAGAACTCTAATGAATAAAGTCCTTACGCGAATAGGGGTAGAGCCCTCCGCCAGGGTTGCAGGCGGGCGCCTCCACGCCGCCAGGGCAGCGGCACATGTTGGGCGCGATGCAGAACTCCGGGGAGCCGCAGTCGGGCCGGCACAGGGCTGCAACACGAAACATGCAGTTGTGTGATCAACGGATGAAGACGACAAATCAGGAGTGGAAAACAATTGGAACCGAAATCGTTCTCCGCTGTTGGTTCTGTAATTTGAATCTTTTCATGGCTAGATTGTTGTGATATTTCTATGTAAGCATGTTCCACCATATAGGTGAACCTACGAAGATGTATCTTCACTGAACTTCAGATGAGATGGTAGTCAAATGCTTACATATTTGTCTATGACGAAGGTGAAACTACATATGGTTTCTTTTTATTGCTATTGCAGGTTTCTAAAAACTGTAGGTACTAAATAAAATATAACTTATAGAAAAAATCTGAAAGATCTAAGAATATTAAAAGCTCAGAGCCTCCATAGAGGATTGCCGTACAAGAACCCATTTTTTTCTAACAAAATATATTGCTAACAAAATTTGTATTAAATATGTATAAGGTATATAGGCCATCGTAGCCTGAAATGAATGTATTATTTTTAGTTTTAAGAATAGAATAGAACAGAATATTGTTTATTGCTAAAACTGTGTACAATTTGCGGTTGAGGATGCAGTTTATTAAAACTAACAAGAAAATCAGCTTATTATTAATAAATTATTACAATTACCTACCTATTGTAAATATCAAGTCATAACACTTACGGACAACGCAGAGAAGAGAGTTGGGCCTGGACGTCCACCCTGGACAGCAATGCGTGCTGTTTCGACTTCGGCATACGTGGGGGCTGAAACAAGGGAGCTGGATAGTGGAAACATTCATAGTTTTATAATAGTTCTCTCTCGTAGCTAGAACAATAAATAATATACTTATATTGAAAAATTGCTTCAGAACTAGACTGCCTTCTACCTACACCCATAAGCTTTCTCCGAGACTTACAACCGAGGCAATAGACACCATTCAAAGTTTTCGAGCGCTTGTACGATTTTAAACAAATTTAGACTTTGGGAGATCTTTTACCTAAAATATGATGTTAATTTACAATTGCAACAGCAATTGTTGGTTTACAAAGTATGAGCGTATAAAACATTATACGCTCATACTATGTAAATATGTTACAAAATTAATAAGTTTCTATATTTTTAGCTCTATAAGACACATTTTGTAATACTTTACTAGGTGTTACAAAAACTAGAAATATGTTTAAGAAAAAACAAGACAACTGCACTAAGAAAAACAAATGCACTTTACCAAAACACTATGTGCATACATTGATAAATTTGTTAATCCGATTCACATATTGACACCAATAATAATTTAAAGTATATTACAAAATATAAATTACGAGTTTACGGCACATAATTTCGCTCTATTGTGAAAAACATCTGAACTAAAATTAACTATCAACAAAAATAATTCATCAACCAAAACAAATTATAGACTCGAAGCTTTAAATAACAAAGTTTCCATTTCAGCTGATTGAACAGTATTAACAAAATTGGTCTGATTGCCGCTTACCTACATAAAACTAAAGTAAATTTTCACACATTTGCATAATTGATAGTATTGTACCACCGGCTGTCCACCCACACGTCTATATAAGGCGTTGTGGTTCAACTATCATGCAATAAATCATTGAAACATCATTGTCTTCTAAAACAGTTGACAAATTAATGATCGTCATGTTTCATATAAGGCTTGGCAATTGCGGCTGAGAATTTGTGACTGACCATTGCGTAACCATCGAAGTTTGGCCAGGACTTGGCAGGACCTTGTGGAGGTGAATTGGCGTGTGCCGTGTCTAAGTTGGTCTTGTTAAGCGATTCGCTTCGGTCTTTAAGTAGACTAATTTCTGTATCAGGTCAGAGGGCGTCGTTGTTATTAATATCTGTATGTCCTTAGACTTTGATATGGAAGACCTTGTAACAAAATAACCAATAACATGCGCTAAATATTTCTATCATATTGGCTGCACTTCTCTTGATTCATTTAAACTACAGACAGTTTCTATCTCAATTATCAAAATTAGCTTACTGTCTGATTCAAGTACTAAGTACTTGCAGCCTAAATTTTTATGTCAAGTTTCTCGGCTTATAAACTCTTTTATTATTAACGCAAGTTAATGTTAGCGATTTGTAAGGAGACCGTTTCAACTTCTAGAAATATCCGCGTGAGAAAATGCCGCTAAACACCGTATCCAATGCAATCTCGACAATGCACCGACAGTGACCCAGTTTAGAAGTGCTCCATCATCACCTGTGCCCAAAATCCGGTTAGCCCTGTGTCCATTCCCGAAATTACAAGCGTGGAAATCACCCACGCGTGCCCTAGGTAGTACCAAGCTTATGTTACCGTATTGTTCAACGGAATCGGGAAATAGGTTAAAGGGCCTCACACTTTTGACAATCACTTTCAGCAGTTAGGATAACACCTAATTGTCACAAGCAGATAACGAATACGACAAAAAATACATTTTGAATAAACTTTAAATAGTTTTTGAGCTTGATTAATGTTTTCATTTTTAAAGATTAACGCGAACATTTATCATTTTGTGAAGGTTTTTAACCTTTTGCGATCGTAGTAGATCAGTGTCAAACTTGATTTTAATTAATAGTAAAGTATTTTTACAAAAAAAAATGTGCCTGATCATAATAAGTGAAGTTTACGCGTACCTAACGTTTTTATAAAATAGTAAAACAACTTGTTGGTTGACAAAAGAAACAAAAGACATCGACCTCTTTAAAGCTATTGTCAGCGGGATTCTTGAGTACCTATTCGCTGGTGGGATCCTATGTAAATGTGATGGCGATTCAATCATAAATTATAACATGATTGTATGCGTTGGCTGTGATGAGGGCCCGCGTCGGTGCGGTGCCTAGCAATTGGCCACATTATGCAGCACGCGTCTCCGCGGACGGGCGATGCTCCTGCGATTACCTTGTAGTGTGGCTGGACCGCGCATTCCTACACTGTGTGATTCACTCCACTATTTTCATTGATTTAAATCTATTGGCATCTCGACCCCACACTTCTCTGACTGTAACTTTAGGTTCATTTAGAAATATTGCGCTATCCTTATGTACCACTTACCTGCGTAACCCTTGCCATGGTTGAACTGTCAAAGCAAATATTCATGCTCTTTGCTGGTACCTGAGCCACGAAGAACTCATGGCCGTGATTCTGACAGCTCTGAAGTAGAGATCATACTATAGCATAGCACAGGCGCGAGATTTAGCTGAATACAAATTGCCGATAACAATTAGAGGGAGTCTTATGTTTATCACAAAGTTGCGAATGCATCGGCTGCACCGCGAGACCCTGCCTCACCCCACAAAGTGACTATGCAAGGAGCTATGCTCACAATAGACGTACTATAGCTGTTTAAGATGACACAACCCTGCTATACACGACTTTCAAGTTTATCGGTATAAACTTGAAAGTCGTGTAGGTATAGCAGGGTTGAGTCATCTTAAGTGTCTTTCATAGAGGGTGTCAGTACACTCCCTATACCAACCGTCAGGTTACAAAGTAGATGTTAGACAACCTTGCGCAAGCAAAACTCGCACAATCACCGTCTGGTCATAACGCCAAATAAGAACGCGCCGAAGCGCATTCTTCATCCGCAACTCTTAAGACTAGTGTCTTGAGCGAGTTTCCCCGTGAACACGAAAAGTCCACTACCTAATATCCAGATAGGTTACCGGAGCTGTAAGCTCGCTCACTTCTCGTTGCGCTAAGAATACAACTTGCAGTTTCCCTGATTGGATCGTCAAATCTAAAGTCGACTACTAAATGTTTGTTTGTCTGGTTGAGGCTTAAGATTACAGCTGCTGCAGCGCTTTTCGCTCACCCGACAAAGTGGCTCGGCGAACGGTCGTCCAGCGTCCTGATGCCGCGCTGCCAATGCCGCGGCCGGAGCGTGCTGTGCGGGTAGCGCGGCTCGGCGGCGGCGGCCAGCGCGCTGAGCGCCAGCAGCGCCAGCAGGTACCACTGCATTGTCATCTTGGCATCATCACCCTGGAATTGAGCCGAGTGTCAAAGATTTGCGACGCAGTATGGAAATTGCAAGGTAGTAGCATATGCCCAGAACCTGAACGAATCGTGACCCCTTCAATACCAGAAATCAAAGGACCTATTTCATTTCATTGTTGTGTTTTTGTTGATCTAATATTATTTAACCAGATACTGAATAAGCCATTATTCAGTATCTGGTTAATTAATACTAGATCAATAGGATCTTTCGACAAAACTACTACTACGCCAGAATTTAATCATCGAACTCGTGTTAAAACGTACTTAGTTGATTTAAATAAAGCTATCTCTCTCTTTATAACGCAGGCCATTACCACGGGCCAGGCTTTTTCATTATTGTATTACATAAAGATCTAAAAATATTAAAAATTTTACTTTAACAAACTGCACGGAGATTGAGAGCAACGTGCGCTTTATCACTGAAATGCATTTATTTGGATGGTCCGAGGTCAGAGCCGATGTATTTGTAACCCACTTCACTATTTTGATTTGTGATTGTATCGTTCCGGATGAGTGATTTACGCAAATTGATAAATTAAAAATTTGGAAGTATCTGGAACGATAAGCAGGTCGAAGGACAGGACCACGCCACTTTCGTGATTGGAGCCTGAATATACTGCACTCCAATTTGACTAATCAAACATTACGTATTACTTAGATAGTTTGTAGGTTTAAAGTGACCTACAATAATATCTTGCACGTAGAATATGGTGACGTTATTAATGGTGATCTCGAACTTAATCCTGACGTCATCAAGTATTTATTTATTTATTTATTTATTAGTTCGTACACAAATAAACATATACAATGGTTAACATTTGGATCGCAATAGTAAACCTATCTCTAAAAAGAGATTTCTTCCAGCAGAGATGGTGGCAGGATAGTATGAAAGTAGCTAGTTAGATAGACAAACTGCGCACAGAACTATTAAGAAAATATGATATTCATTAACATAAAGACAACCAACACACAAAAATATGCATATACTACTAAATATAATATATATTTTCTAATATATAAAAACATAACGTGATTCAGTGATAGATAACTTTTTAGTTGTTTTTTAAAAGAACCCACAGTACGACATTCTCGTAGAGGTATTGGTAACTTATTCCAAAGTTTTGCTGCTTGGACAGCAAAAGAATCGCCATACATGTTAGTGCTGCAAGGAGGAAGATTTAAGTGGAGATAGTAGAGCTGAGCGATATACGAAAAACGCTCATTGAGGTAATGAGGATTCTCTATAATATTCATTTTAGCCCATCTTTTAAAAAGAATATTATAGAGAAGAACCAATATATGATAATTACGGCGCATTCGTATCGGAAGCCATTGTAACCGTAGTCTGTATTCGGATATATAATCAATCATACTTACGAAGGCTAAAGATGAAGCGAATGTATACGTTTTGGAGACGCTTTAGCTTGTTCAGTAGTTCCTCGGTTGCATCGAGTTAGCAGCTATCAGCATAATCAAGGATCGGAATCATCAGAGATTGAGCAAGAGGGATTTAAGTTTGAAGAGGGAGAAAGCTCTGTAAACGCGGGAGGGAGTGATAGGCAGCAAAAACTTTTCGGCCGAACTGATTAATATGACAGCTCCACGAAAGATGGCAATCAAAGTGAACACCAAGGTTACGAACAGACTCCGCATAAGCAATCGCTGTCCCATCGTAGACATTCTGTTAAAAAAAACTTTCAGTGAAATTCCGAAAATTTTAAGACAGTAGAGTGATATGACAATGTAAAGAATACTACCTAATATTGATATGAAAAACAATCACAATAAAAGACACATATTCCAAGATGTTATAAATAAATCTGCAAAGGAGGTTATCGCATAGCGATTAAAAGACAGATTTGAAGTTCATAGCGTTTAATAGAAAGAGATGTCGACTACTGTGAGTCAAATAGATGCAGATAGCGAGGGAGATGGCGCGGGAGGGGTGCGGGGGTCAAGGAATCTGTGCCGAAATGATAACAGGGGCGACGACCCCGCCGCACTGCGCACTGGGTGGCTTTGAGGAAACAGATGAGCCCATTGCGGCCCTGAGCGACGTCAGATGGTGGTGGTAGAAGCTACACTATTTACTGTCCCACTACTGCAAAGACCTCCAGCACTAAAATCAAGTCATCGCTACAATTCATGGACTTCCTTAATATAGGTACTATACTTACCATGAGGTGAGACAGCGGTCAAATACTTGCCTATACAACGATTAACAGAAAGGTGTGGTAAAATTAAAAGATCCAATATATCCGATCTAGAACTTGTGTGTGTTGTTACTAAGACATAATTATTTACTTTAATTTGTCATGCAATTATTGAGTATCTATATTAGTGAGGTCATGCGCGTCAGGCGCGCATAAGCAAGCAGCAGTGATCATAAATGTAAGTACAAAGAGGTTACTATACCAGTAGGGCTGTGACTTGTTTATTTTGATGTGACGTCACAATACAAATATTTAATTAAAAATTGCATAACAAATTAAAGTTAATAATTATGTGTTAGTAACTCTGCATACAAAATCTAGATCTGATACACTTTGGTTCTGTTCATTCTTACTACTCATTTCTGTAACACGTTGTATACTGCCCCACCACTGCAAAGACCCCCAGCATTGAAATCAAGTCAACAACGCTACAATTCATGGATATTGGCTTAATGAACAAATTCGCCAAATACAGGTTGATGATCACAAAACTTCTAAGTACACTTCATTTCTAGACGTTACAGGCTTGAGGATCATAGTGGCTGTTGTGGCAAACGGACTGAAAATCTTCTAAAGCAGACGTCACTTAGTGGTGAAATGTTAAAACTGCCGCTAAGTAAGTAAATAGGTATAAACTACAGCGCAGAGCTTGGCATTACTTATCTAAAGATTATAATGGCAATATGGTTGCAAAAAGGCTGATACATGAGATAATAATTTACATTGTCAGTAGATGCAGAGCCGAGAGACCGTCGGAAGTTAAAATCAAAGATATTTAATTGCCAACTTAGTATAAAATGTCTTATAACTTTCAACACATTATTAGAGCTACACACTTTTCCGTCAAGTCTGCAACCGCAATCAGAATAATTATATTCTGTGTTTTACTAGCGGCACGTCCCAACTTCGCACGGGTGGACATTTTTTTTAATATAACCTACGTTACTCAGCGCTAATGTAGCATTCTAATGGTGAAAGAATTTTTTAAATCGGTCCAGTATTTTTTGAGTTTATTCGTTACAAACATACAAAAATACATAGCGTTCCTCTTTATAATATTAGTATGATGTGTATAAAAATCGGTAATCACTGGTAAAGTACCTACTACCTATACATGATAATAGCACATATTTGGAATTCTACAAAAGGCTTCGACGATAACCATTATTTAAAATACAATGATATGAATAAAAATAAATTAACAGATAATTAAGTAAATTGTACGAATGGGAACGGAGAGATGCGACAAGTAGGTTACTCTCAGAGATAGTGCTTAAGGCGACGCATTCGAAATTTACGTTGCGGGTTGCGGGGATCGTGATTTTTCCCAACAATTACAAAACAGTGATAAAAGTGATATTTGATGACATGATTTTTCATTTAATTGACTTCATTTTGCTAGTTGCAGAAACACGATTTGTCAACTTTTATAACAGAGAAAATAATATCAAAGTAACCTCTTTTAAAACATAGATTTGCATTTTACAGGCTAACCAGACCGATTTAAGCATCTTAATTATCTTAGTTGATTAGTCTTAACACACACTTCAATATTGTAGTTCATTTTTTTTTAATAATTCGTAGTTTTAATTTGAAGGAAAAAAAACAGTTTTTCTTATGGTACGGGGCGCAAACGCTCCGTATGAGATTTATTGTTTAGCGGTGCGTCGCCTTAACCGATTAGTTTTGGTCTCTGTGAAATAAAATACAAATGTACAAGACGTTTTCATTTACCTCATAGTAAGTTGATTTAAAGATTAAAAAATATTTGTTTTACAATGATACTTCTAGATATAATGGGAAAGAAATTGAATCTGTTGACGAAACTAAGTTTTTAGGCCTGCAATTAGATTATCAGATCAATTGGAAATCACACACTGATCATTTATGTAAAAGAGCAAACAGCTCAGTTACGCTCTGTATAAACTGTCTAAAGTTACAAATAAGGATTGTGTCTGGATTGCTTACCGCGGATATGTTGAGTCTATATTGCGTTATGAAGTCATATTCTGGGGAAATTCTGTGGGTAAAAGTCTAGTATTTAAGTACCAAAAAAGGTGCTTAATAGCGATAAATGGCCTTAAATCAACTGATAGCTGTAAACCGTTTTTCATAAAATTGAAAATATTGACTCTACCTTCGATATACATTTATGAAGAGGCGCTGTGTACGTCATATGTAACGACTCCCTTTACACTACATTCTCAGAAAGGAATCCAAATAGAAGTCAACGTCATGGAAATAGGATATGCGCACCGAAGTACAGATCGGCACGCGTTAGTAGTAGCTTACTTGGAATGGCCCACAGGATCTTTAGTAAGATTCCTATTATGGCTGTTAAGACCTTGCCTATAAATATTTTTTTTAAACGTTTGGTAGCGTTACATAATAATAAAAGCTATTACTCAGTACAGGAATTTCTAGCTGACAAATACTTGAAATAATTTAGACATGTTATTCTTATTTTATTTTTCTTAATTTTTTGTATTTATATAATATTGATAATAATGACATTTGTTGCTTAATTTTGACATTTATTGTATACTAATATATTATATTATATAATATATATATATAATATATTATATTGTTTACATTGTTTTAGACCGTAGTTTTTTGAACCTGTATTTGTATACCTAAACTAAAGTGGAAATGTAGTGAGACTTATATACTCATGATATCATTGTAATACCTATGTTTCACATATAAATATTCTGATTCTGATTCTGATATTAATGTTTATAATTTGGCCTTGAACACAAACCCTGTAAAAAGTATTAAATAGTATGGTAAAATATAGGCGATTAGATGTATAAAGTTCGCGTTATGCTTAAGCCAAATTTGATAACTAGAAACAAACGGATTTACAATAAGGCTAGAAGAAGTTATAAAGCCGGTAACGTTATCTCGTACTTTATGAGTGTAGTTTAATTCTGTAGCTATCCCAACTCCAGCGTCCAGTGACCATGAAATTAAAAAGTCCACTAATATATCAATATGTCGTAAGCAATGGCGGCAGGAACCGTCGCTGCGATCAAGCGGTGACTCAGGGCACCCACGCCTCTTCCTTACTACGGCCGCGGGCGTAGGGAGCCGCTCGGTACAACACACTGGACTTATGAACACCTACTGCTTCAATATCACACACACTATAATGTTTAGCTGAAATGTGCTTCGGCGCGTCACGATCTGGCGTTTGACCTGACGCAAATGGCTCAAATTAAAGAGACCTAGTAAGCTCAATCATCCACGCAGACTATCATGACAGAATGCTCTCGCAACGCAGCAAACCGGCGAAAATAGAGAGGCATTGCCAGGAAAGCAATTCAAGCCGAAACGACCAACGAAGTTTAGCCATGTACGCGTACCCTCAACCTCGTACGCCATCGAAATATCCATGACCACTCTGACAAGAGTGTACGACTGAGAAGAGAGTAAGCTCAATGCATTCCGCGCTTGAGCAACTCACACATGGACACCTTGTACGGGTGGATCTCGGCACATCTCGGAACAGTCAGAGCGCAGCTGTTGCGTAAGAGGTTGTCTATGTGTGTACTGCTCAAGCGAGCGCGTTGTTGCCTTCTGCAGTTTCATTATCTTGAGGTACAACACGCTGGACTTATGAACACCTACTATTTCGAGATCACATACACCATAATCCTCCGTTTTAATTTTTGTTTAAGTTTACAATATACTTTTTTACTGTTTGGAATATACAACCTATAATTTTTTTTATCAATCTATTCCATTTTTGATAAGGCTGCTATTAATGTTTTTATACTTTTATTTTTATTTTATTTTTGTGTGTTACTTTTGTGTTGCCATCGCAGCATCACCTAAACCGATTCCGACGGAAGATCAGCGCTAACCTCAAGGCTAGCATTTTGCTGAGTCGGAACCGTTTTGGGACACGCCTATGCTTTTTCCATTTTAATCTGTAATCTGTATCTGTGAACTGATCTGTGCCAAATAAATTTAATTTCATTTAATAATACGTTTAGCTGAAAATGCGGTTTGGAACGTCCTGACCTGGCGTTATGAGCTGACACAAATGGTCCCTTGTTGGTTTACTTGTGCAAGGTCGTCTGTCACCTCCTCTCGTATAACTTCCGATCCGATCCGCACCCCTCGCAGAAGGGAAACGGAAACGCACACATCTCACGGAGCTTCGTTTCACACGGCTTGAGGAACCCTTTGAGTTTCTCGACGCCCCTAAAAAGTCCGGTGACGCTGAAAATGCCGTTAGAGGTAAACGGCACACTCTCCAAAAAATTATGTATAATTAACGCTAGTATTAACGTACAAGTAGTGTATAGAAGGGTTGTTCCGTGCTTCAGTGGGCACGTGTATAAAGCCGGTGGACCCCGCTGCTTTAGCAGTCGCTAACGACCACCAATCCGCAATATGTCAACCGCGTCATATTTTAAGGTCCCTTTTCCCTGTGGTATGTGATTGTGTCCAAAATGCTTCTTAGAATATATAAACTTACTTTAATTACTTAACACATTTTTATAGTGAAATGAAGGATTGTTTAATTATAAGTTTGTTGTTTTGACGCTGTAAGGGAGAAAAGAGCTGGACACTTGCTGAGTTTCTTGCCGGTTCTTCTCAGTACAAGATCTCCCGCCCAGAGTAGACTTACGAACCGACGGCATAGTGACATTCACAAGAGCTACTTGTAGCCTAAACTGAATAAATGGTTTTAAATTTTGTTTTTTTTTTTTATTTTGTTAAATGGTAGGAGTTGTTGAAATTTTATTGTTATATTGGATATGCTGTGTCATAGGTTTTTTCGTTTGTTTTACTCTACTAACTAAACACACATTTAATATTGATTTTCTAGATACTTGTGGTTTGTTGAATTATGAGTGACAACACGCTAACAACATAAAACTATGACGAGATGCGAGCGTAACAGACAGCTTAATAAAATAGTTTAATTTAAATAGAGCCACACTGAGCAAACGTTTGATAATATAAATGATAATATTCATAAAAGCGAGCGTTAACCGGAGCAGATTTTATTCTAATGTAGTTAAAATCACACGGCGAAACTATACAAACATTTATCTGAATGTAATTGATAAGCTTTGGAGACAAGATTGATACAACGAACGCAACGATTTAAATGCTTTACAAATTATGTTAAGTTTATTCCGTGTAAATTATTATAATAGTTGCCTACTTGACTATTACAAAAATAAATGTATATATATATATATATATATATATATATATATATATATATTTAAATACAAAATGTTGTCATTCTGCCTGTATGTCTTTAAATAGCGTAGAGAAACCGCAAATATAACTAAAACAATTGAAGATATAACCACATTAAACGATTAAACGATAAATGTTTCCTTGCCCGTATTCTTTCAAGATTCGTCGTCGAATAAAAACTAACAACTGGATTCTTAGTTTTAAAGATATCTATTGATTTATGGTTAGAGATCCCGGGTTCATGTTAATTTTACTCGGTTTAGTTGTTGATAGGGTTTATGTTAATTCCGATTTGCAAGCTGTTTCATTTTTTTTTTTTAATATTAGGAGGCAAACGAGCAGGCGGATCACCTGGGATGGGATGGGAAGCAATCACCGCCGCCCATGGACACCCGCAAAACCAAAGGAATCACAGATGCGTTGCCGGCCTTTAAGGAAGGAATAGGCTCGTTTCTTGAAGATTCCTAAGTCATATTGGTCCGGAAATACCGCCACCGAGAGCTGGTTCCACAGCACTGTAGTTCGTGGTAAAAAAAATACGTGAGAAACGCACAGTAGCAGATCGCCATCCATCAAGATGGTGTGGATGGAAAGACAGTCGATTGCGTGTAGTGCAGTGAAGGAAATCAGCGGCAGGGATCAAACCGAACAATTCCTCAGAGCACTCCCCATGGTGAAGGCGATAATATATACTCATCTACTCGTTAATCTGTTGCCATAAAAAAATATGAAATTGCGTGTCTCTCAGTAGTGCTAAGGACTCCAGGTAATGGTACGCCACCACCTTCGGTCTCATCGTCACTTTAAATCAGGTGAATTGGCGGTCAAGCGCTGCCCCGCTGTAAATACAAAAAAAAGGGGCCTACAACAACACTCATAAGAAATCTACCGCATGCCGGCACTTAAAGTTAATTCGAAGCTTGGTCGATCCAGGTGCTCCGGTTAGAATAACAAGACGTCCTTTAGGGCCATGAATGACCAACTAATGAACTTTCACTATAAACACTCGAGTTCGGGACGTTCTTCTATACTCGTAAATGCACTTAGGTAACAAACGCAGTGTCATTAAAATCAGTACAGGGTATTCAGGAAGTGCTGCATTAATGATCCATAAATGTCCCTTTTCATAAATGTGATCGAATGATAATATCTTTGATTTTTCACTCTAAAATAGTCTAATAATGACATTCTTATTGAGTATCTGAAAAATTTTGGGTAGGTACCGTGTAATCGATTATCAACGTTTTATAGGCGTTTCTGAATTTGGCAGCACTGATAGTTTAGTAAGCAGTCTCCTGAGAGTATCAATTCCTCGGTTCGCTAAATTATATGATTTAGAGCGTTGAAAATGTATTTATAGTGAAATATTCTCTAAAGGGTAGTCACCTTGCCTCAGTCTGTGTTTCCTATCAAATATAACATTGGGGTCTTCAAATCACAAGTGAATCGGTACCTTCTAGAAAGCATGTTACATCGTAGGCTACATCATCACTTACCATCAGGTGAGATAGTGGTCAAATGCAAGCCTATCGAATTATAAAAAAATTAAAAAAAAAAATCTGATAGGTGACCAAAAATGTATCATCTCGACTTCCTCCGTGCTTCGAAAGGCCCTTGATTCCAACTGCATTGCAGGCTGGGTGGGTTTATAGCCCGTTCTCCCTGTAGTGGGTGGAAAACCCATAGGGAGGGCTCGTACTCAGCAGCGGGGACATACAATATGAGCTGGTGATGAGTGGAATATTTACAGATCATCTTGCTTCATACGCCGTCGTCGCGTCGTCGCTATAGATCCTGGACTCTCAGTAATATTCAGTTTATACAGCAATATATTCACCTAAAAGGTACAAATTGTACAATTATTATCACTGTAGTTTAAGCAAACTCCTTCCGGACGGCCTTCGTTGACTTGCGATCGACAGCAGCTTCGTTATTGAATTATTGTATTTATTTCAATTTAGGTCATCACACCAAATACATTGTTTACAATTACCATATGTTACGGCTGGAATTCAAACGTCACTATTCTATTTCTATGTTACTATAAGCGTAATCTGTTTATTTATGATAGATTTAGTTATGTTTTGGTAGTTTTGTTTACATTTCTTTCAGTTACAGAGATGCATGCAAATAACTTTGATTTATAGCTGCCATAAAGATGCTAACTATAATATTCGAACTATATATTTATATATAGGTATATATAAATGTATCTAGAAGACAGACTGACAGAAATAATAATTTTATTGCAACACTTAAATTATACGAATATTTATTTATAGTAAAAATCTGGTGATGCTTCTTTCTAATCAATAAACGGATGCAAGCGATTCAAACATAGTACCTACAGACGCATGCGCATCAATCTATCCAAAACTGACAAATTTCTTTGATAAATGTCCAACCAAATGCTATTTACACAAAGTTTAAAGTCTATTAAGGAAACTAGACAGTTTGTGGGACTCTGACGTGCAGTAAATATACAAAACAAATAAGAAAATATATTTGCATACATATAATGGGTAAACTTGAGTAGTGGACCCGGCGGACTTCATACCGCTTTGACGGTTTCCATCAAGTGATTAAATTCTCCTTGGTTTCCATGACAACAAAACAAACAAATCATTTTGTATTGGAAAATTAAATTGTCGTTTTTAGTATATTTATAGTGTAGTTCCCGTGGGAATATCGCGATAAAAACTATCCTATGTGTTAATCCAGGTTATAAACTATCTGTATGCCGAATTTCATCCAAATCCATCCATCCGTTGCAGCGTGAAGAAGGAACAAGTATACAGACATACACACAAACTTTCGCATTTATAATATTAGTGTGATTACGCTCTACTGGGATCGCTCTATCATTACGGACAGGACTATTGTCGCCAATAAGCCTGATATCGTGGTGGTCGACCGATCCCAGCGCCGGGCAATACTGGTTGATATCACCATACCTCATGATGAGAACCTCGTGAAAGCCGAGAAGGACAAGCTCAGTAAGTACCTTGACTTGGCTCACGAGGTTACCGCCATGTGGGATGTGGATTCAACCATTATTGTACTGATAGTCGTTTCGGCAAACGGTCTTTTAGCTAAGAGCCTCGATCAACACCTTGAGAGGCTCTCGCTGAAAGGTTGGGTCAAGGGTCAGATGCAAAAGGCAGTACTCCTTGACACGGCACGTATTGTCAGGAGGTTCCTCACTTTGCAGCCCTGACCACCGGTAGCTTGGGCCCTGCCTCGCTGCTGGCGGTACTCTAGGATTAGATTTTTATAATGTTTTATTGTTTTTATATTAAAATATTGTAAAAATCTAGTTTTAAGAAAGAAAATAAATATAGAGTATAATAATAATAATAAAAACATTTATTTTTCTTTCCAACTGTTTGTTACATTGTTTAATTAATGTATCTTATGTCTACAAAATTAAAGTTGGAGAGAACTGGTGCCCGAGCTAGGTAGGATTAGATGGGGGTAACAGGGGGTTAAACGGGTCACCAGGCTCACCCCGCCCGTGTTTTCTTACAAGCTAGAAGAACAATGTTTTTGAACTAGTGTTCAAATTCAGATGAATTGGGAGATTCAATTTAAGCTAAAACAATCGCAAACAAAAGTATTTCAGGTGTGCATACCAAAAGTAAAAGAGGAGACAAAGTATGTTGTTATTCAAACATAAAATTCAAGTCAAAAGCCGAAGAAAAGAGAGAGAATAAACGATTGATTCCATCCCATCCCTACTCATTTTACGTCTATTATTTGCTACAACAAAACCCGAAATCACATCGGAGTCATTGACAAAATGACAATTGATCGATCTACAATAAATGGAGTGGTCATTGAGTTGGGCGGGCGTGTAGCGCTTATGGTGTAGCGTGGTGGGGTCGAGTTTGGCGTCAACAATCCGATGAGTTACGGCGACATGTCAGTACGCGGCGGGGAAGCGCGAGACGCGGATAGTCAAGGGGACGACTGCGTTGGAGTAACTTCTTTAGAAAGTTACCCCAAACCTTTCTATGTAAAGTTATAAAATATAATACAACAAAAAACTTTTTTTCGATTTTTTTTATTCTAATTTTATAAAAACTTTTAGTTGTTGTACAATTCAAATTAAATTTGAATTTGAAAGAGCTGTGTCAAGGCAGTTAAATTACATCAACTTTACAAGTTTTGTATCCACCTTCTGTGTAAAAACTACCGGGAATTGTTTTATAGCGGATTTTAATGATACGTTTACCTCTAGAGCTAATTCTCTAAGACTCATACGACGATTTTCAAGCATCAGACTCTTGATTAGATTGATGTTTTCATCATTCGCAGCGGTTGGGGGTCGACCAGAACGACGCAAATCAACTACCACTTGTCGGCCTTCTTTAAATACTTTATACCATTCATATGCCCGTGTTTTTGAGATACACGAATCACTGTAAGTCTTCTGCAACATTTTTAGTGATTCGGCACAGGAAATCTCGTTTGATACGCAAAACTTAAGGCAAACTCTTTGTTCAACCAATGCTTCCATAGTAAAATCGCAGAGCACATAAAACAATTAAAACAATGAAATACAAAAACGGCAGCTGTAATTACACTGAGTGACATATAGCGCTCAAATTTCGCGCGGTACATAACTCAGTACAGTGTGCTACCAACTTATAGAAGAAAAAAATAGGCCGATATGTGGTAAACATATGGTAAACTGCGTAAATAAAGTTAAATAAACATTGCTTAATCTAATTTTGAAAGTAAGAAGTTTCTGCTAATTCTTTAATTGATCTTAAGTATGGACTTAAGATAATTTGTGAGCCCCTTACCACGGCAACTTGGTCGCCACGTCGGGTTACCTATATCAAATAAGTAAGTGCTTATCTACACTTAAAATCTTGTCTATCTCTTGGTCTACTGGGTAAATAATGTAGCGCGATAGAAGCGCACGCGCAGGACATTTGCCGGCGCGGCGCACGGGACTAATCAGTCGGTTTATTGCAGTCGTAACACGCCACGCTCGGCTAACGGGGCGAAGCTCACGATCCTGAAATGTGATCCCTGCCCGGAATGCGAACCGGGAACGACTTGATAACTATATCAAAATAACATTACAACTTCAAAAGTTACATAATAACTAATACTAGTCTACCTGAACTCAGACATATTCAAAAAAACTTCTATTTATCTTTCCATAAAAAACCGAAAAGTTTATCAAGTACTTCGAGAGGGAATGGCTTTTAATTTTGAACCCAGACCAAATAAGTTGTGCATACAATGCTCACCGCACGAACAATACGCTTGAAGGTTGGCATCGCCGACTTAATGTTTTGTCTATATTGTACACAAATTGCGAACTGAGCCACTGAGGCGGCGGGCGTTCCAAGACTACTGCATAAAAACAATTTTGTTCTTGAAGCCTAAACGGAACAGAAAGAACTCTAATATACTGTTCAGTAACTATTACAAAAAAATGTGAAAACAATTGGACAAGAATTGTATGCCAAACGTTCGGTTCCTGCAAAGGTCAGTTTGTAAGGCTCTTTTTTCCCTTGACATCCATAAGTCCAGAGTGAGCCTGATGCAGATAAAAGATAAAGATTAAAGTAATTTATTTGTAAAAACATGTGTAAGTTGTACATACATGGCACTTTGGTGGAAATAAAATAAAATGAAGTATCAACATGTCTTGCCATAACTTATTAGGCGTACAAATATAAAAAAATATAAATTACATTGTGTTTGATTAGGAAATCTTAAATTGAGTATATCGATATAAAATTTCATTATTCCATAAATTATTACATAGCCAATGTCCAAATATTTTTTTTTTTTAAAAACAAATAATAAAAAATGATCGTAAATAACGAAATGTCAAAAAAATGTATCAAAAAACACATGATAATTCAATTATAAACTTTTATCAATAAGAAAATCGTTCACATTATAATAACATTTGCTCGTTAACAAAGATTTCAACCTATTTTTAAATACATTGACATTACATTCCTATTCGAGTTTAGGATTTTATTATATGTATAGCTTATTAAAAACGCTCTTTCCTCAAAGACTCGTTTTTACTTTCAGCTATTGAAGTCTGTTGTTGTCACGCCTATTACGAATAACATTATCGGAAAGTCGTGGGAACAAATGAGGATTAGATTTTACGAACACAACCACTTCAAAGATGTATAAGGACGGAAGTGAGAGTATTTTGTATTTTACAAAATATGGCATACAGCTGTCAGTCACTTTTAAGCCCAAACATTGATCTTATACACCGTTTTTGCATTTTAAATGCTACATCTCTATATGTGGAGTTGCCCCAAAATATTATTCGAAATCTCAGCACACTGATGCTACCATACCGTGGTATGCATTTAATAAGGAATCAGTGTTTAATACCGGTGCGAGCTTAAATAATGCATATCGAAGTCCCTCGCAATGTGCTTCGGACGTGTGCTCCTGAGTTGGCGCCGGTTCTAACGAGCCTCTTCCAGCTCTCTTACACTATTGACGTTGTCCCGAGTTGTGCTCTCCAAAGTAATGAAGTCCATTACAAACTGCCAGCTCTTGAGGTACCTAGAAGAGAATCAGCTACTAAGTGATTGCCAGTATGGTTTTCGCTATGGTCATTTGGCTGGTGATCTTTTAGTGTACCTCACTCACCGATGGGCGGAGGCAGTCGAGAGGAAAGGGGAGGCGCTGGCAGTTAGCTTGGACATAGCGAAAGCCTTCGACAGGGTATGGCACAGGGCTCTTCTCTCTAAACTTCCATCATACGGGCTTCTAGAGAAATTGTGTGCGTGGGTCGCCAGCTTTCTTTCTGGGCGTAGCATCAAAGTCGTAGTTGACGGATCATGCTCTGACCTGAAGCCCGCGAACGCAGGGGAGTGTGCTGTCGCCTACTCTGTTTCTTCTGCATATCAATGACATGTTGCATAACAACAGCATTCATTGCTATGCGGACGACAGTACTGGGGATACGCTTTACACTGGTCGTACTAATATTTCTCTGGAAAGCGTCATCGAGAACCGGTATAAACTTGTGACTGACACAGAGAACATGTTAAGTCACGTCTCGAATTGGGGCCGACCTAACCTAGTCCATTTTAACCCTTCCAAAACACAAGTTTGCGTGTTTACAGCAAAAAACATCCCTTCGTCGTATCTCTAAACTTTGAAGGAGCTCCCCTTGATACCAAACCGACCATTGGAATCCTTGGCGTTGATATTTCGAGTGACGTTCAGTTTCGCGGTCATTTGGAAGCAAAATTAGCTTCGAAAATGCTGGGTGAGCACAATAGAGCGGGACAGTATTTCACGCCGACCCGTCACTTACAGCTTTACAAAGCACAGGTGCTTACAGGCCTCATATGCAATACTGTTCCCATCTTTGGGCTGGAACGCCCCAGTACCAACTCCTTCCATTTGACCGCATTCAACGCAGAGCTACTCGAGTTGTCGGCGACGTGGTAACCTCTGGTCGGCTCGATCCACTGGTCCTTCGAAGAGACGTTGCGTCTTTCTGTATATTTTATCACCTTTATCATGGGGAGTGCTCTGAGGAATTCTTCGGTTTAATCCCTGCCGCTGATTTCCTTCACCGCAGTACACGCAATCGACTGTCTTTCCGATGAGATGGTGTGGATTTGTGTGCGTTTCTCACGTAATTTTTTACCACGAACTAAAGTGCTGTGGAACCAGCTCTCAGCGGCGGTATTTTCGGAACATTACGACTTAAGGATCTTCAACAAACGAGCCTATTCCTTCCTTAAAGGCCGGCAACGCATCTGCGATTCCTTTGGTTTTGCGGGTGTCCATGGGCGGCGGTGATTGCTTCCCATCAGGTGACCCGCCTGCTCGTTTGCCTCCTTCTAATATAAAAAGTGTATTTTTTTATTATTGCGGCAGCGTTAAGTTTGTATTGTAATAAATACTATAAACCCCTACAACGTCCTTTTCCTTCTTTCGTCCACTTCCAGTTCAGTCTATTTTTAAGCTGTCCATTTCCTATTCCAGGAGCTAGAGAGATTTGTTCATAAATAAAATGAGGAATGAACTCGCATTTTAATTATATTTTACTGTAATACTGGTGAAACTGTAAGCTGAACATATTACAGCACGTTCGTGAAAATAGAAACAATATCTTCCGTATCTTCCTTGTCAAAATGATCTTCGGTAGTTAGTAATAATAATAGTCCCCGTGTGTCATTTCGCGTATGAGAATATGTGTCAATTCGCGTAGTCGTTCCCGAGTGTCATTTCGTGTAGTCGTTCCCGTGTTTCATTTCGCGTATGAGAATATGTGTCAATTCGCGTACGTCATTTCGCGTAGTCGTTCCTGTGTGTCATTTTACGTAGTGGTTCCCATGTGTCATTTCGCGTATGAGAATATGTGTCAATTCGCGTGTCATTTTGCGTAGACACGATGTGTCATTGTGGGTTTGTGCTACCTAAATGTGTCATTATGCGTGTAACCCTATTATATTTATCAGGCAGAAAATTGTCATAACGAAGCTAAAATAAATTCAGTAAACAAATAACAAAACTTATTATCCGCAAGGAACGTATTATTTCATCAGTGAAAGATTTTTTAGAATTGAATCAGTAGTTCCAGAAATTGGCCTCCTCAAACAAACAAACAAAGTCACAACTTCACCACTTTATTAATAGTATAGATACACTCGCTCATAACAATATTACTGCACATCAAACTGCAGATTTAAACATGAAGTTGGCAAGAAAATGTTCATGCTCAGATTCCGGAGACGTTAACAAGTAGATACATGGTAAAACATGTTATTCTCCTTTACTACAAAACGATGGCTAAAGTTACAATGCTTAAATCAGATGCTGTCACTTTTTAGCTAAACATTTTAGACAGAGACACAATATTTTAATCACGTATTTAGCCGTTTTTTTTTAGTTTATGGCTTCGTGCGATTAGCACATTTAGCCAGTGTCAAAGTTATTTTTCTTACAAGTAATACATAAATAAACAATATTTCCTTCCTGTATGATGATGATGAATGATAATAAAAATTAAAAGTGAGAAATGATATACCCCTAACCCCTTCAGTATCACAATAAAGATGTGGGGCTTTACTAAGTCCTCGGGCGTACTTCTTGAGAGAATTTGAAGTTTAACCTTAAGCCCTGTGTGGTGCCGGGGATAAAGAATTGCACCACCCTATCTCTTCCTGTGGGTGTCGTAAAAGCCGACTAAGGGACCATTCCAGAGGATGGGCAGCAGCATCTCTCTGAGGTTACCCTCAACCTACTGCGATCGCCAACCCGCCTGCCAAGCGTGGCGATTACGGCAAATACCCCTCATATCCTTGGGGGAGGCCTTTGTCCAGCAGTGGACGTCTTTGGCTGAGATGAATGATGAATAAATGAACCTTAAGCACTGTTTTTTTTTTATAATTAGCTCGGCAAATGACTCCACCCCACCTGATGTTAAGTGGAAATGGAGTCCAGACGCGAAGACAACTGGTGCAGCGTGTAAACAAACGTAGCATCAGTTAACTTCACTGTGCCGGCCCACAAGGTGCTTCTTCACGCCTCTCTTGAAGGACCCCAAGGGATAGTTAACAAAAGTTAGAATAGGATATGATACAAGTACTAATGTAATGTAGCAGTATACAGGGGTGGTACTAGTGTGAGTTTTGTTTGCTATCCGTATTAATTCGATTACGTTTACGAAAACGAAAATTAGTATGGCATTGAAGTAGCGCCTCCTGGCGGCGTACGAGAAGAGTTATAATTTTGCCATACAAATTGTCGTTTTTGTTAACGTGGTCGAATGGCGAATGAAAGTCGCACTAGGCGCCCAGTGTGTGCCATAGGAAGAGTGCTCCCAATTGAGCGCGGTTATTAACGCATACCACAGCCACCGCGGACCCATCAAAGGACGCGCGTCGGTTAGTCACACGACAGCACTTTACACCACAACTCTCACTTCAACATTCAAAGACCAAAACAGGGATTT
Organism: Eudonia lacustrata; assembly: GCA_947562085.1. Taxonomy (NCBI): domain Eukaryota; kingdom Metazoa; phylum Arthropoda; class Insecta; order Lepidoptera; family Crambidae; genus Eudonia; species Eudonia lacustrata. The sequence goes on along the minus strand of OX387339.1, from coordinate 63,733,290 downwards.
TACGTCAAAAAATTAAATAAAATAAACTTATTACATAAATATTACACGTAGTTTACACTATTGACTCTACTACAAACACCTTTAGATGGAATTCAAAAGTGTATTTCTGCAAAGTTACTTCTGTAAGACAGCATTTTTAAGTTTTGATGTACCAGATCGAACTTTTTGTATCGGGGAAATCAATGGTGAATTTTTTAAGAGTAGCAATATAAGAAGTGATGGCCCAGTTCTGTGTTACATTAAAAGCCTCTATAAATTATTTTAAAAAACTACTTGATTTAAAATCGATGCTAATCGTTTAATTTATCAATTAGGCATAATTCTTATCTATAGAGAGCTTATTAGATGACCACCCGTGGTCGTTTCTCCGCGCTCACTAATTAACATTCTTAATTATACCTTCGGGAGGCATTATTAATTGCCACATATCCAATAATCGGTTGCCGGTGCGCCAGATAGATTTATTATCCTTATTTATAGGAAGGAGTACATTCCAATGAAGTTTTAGGTGGCGAGCGTATCATCCTTGAGTTTATATAAATGTGTCTGGTAAGTGGCGCCGGAGTATGGGTACTCGTATAATATATGAGTACCACTTTGCCCGCAACTTAATCCGCCTGTATTTCATATTTTTCCATATTTTTTTATAAGAATAAAATATATTATGTAAAATAACTTTTACGGATCTACTCGCGTTTATTTTACACATTACTTATTTAATGTTTATTCCTGACGTTTTGAACCCTTTGCAGGGTCCGCGGTCACAAGGAGACTAGGTGTTGGTGGAACGTCAGGATAAACATTAAATAAGTAAGTAATGTGTAATTGCAAGAATAAAACATACTTAGCCTATGTTAACCGCGAGGACTGTATCATTCTAATATTGAAAGAATTTTTGGAATATGACTAGTAGTTCTAAAGATTACCCTCCGCAAACAAACAAACAAACAAACAAAGACAAGGAACATTACGTCGTTATTAAGAGTATACTCGTAATATATCGCAATGATGACATAATGACATTCTAGCAATTTTTTGTAGCATGAACTGAAGAAATGATTTTCAATTATGAACTTTACGATCATTTAAAGAACCATTTATTCCCTAATAGGGGCTCTACCAAGCCAAACATTTTAAAAAATTCGAGAGCCTTATACAACTTAAACAGTTTGGAGTAATTGTACACAGGGGCCCGATGACTGTAAATACCAGATAGTTGTGTAGCCATGTTGGGGATTGTTAACGCTCGCTTTCTTTCTTTATCAGGAACTTTTTCTGTTTAACGCAGTTCCCCTAACCAGAGTAGTTAACTGAGTTGTTTAGGTAGGTATCTCTGAAGTGCGATTGATAGTGTAGGTTTGCAATATCCCTATTGTTAGTCAGAGCTTTGGATTGGTAAAGAGAAGAAGTCCGCTCTATAATATAAATAGAAATAAACTTCATTAAACATTAAACTTATATACTATTTGACAAGTAAATAACATAATGGGTTTACAAGAAAACAAGAGTATACATGCCAAAAGAATAAAGCTGCCAGCGGTTTCAAGACTAGGACGAGCATGACTTGTATGACTAGTGGTCGCCCAGTGGTCGAAATTCGACCGGAATTTTATTAAGGCTGCACGGATTGTATCCTAAAGCAATGAAAAAATTTAAAAGATAGAATGTGAGTTTGGATTAGCATTGACAGATTTCGGCCGCTCCTCTTCCATTTTTGAAATTCATGAAAAGAGTTTAAATGCGTGTGTGTCAAATCCATGGTAGTGTGTGTAAGGTTTGTTTTATTGATTTAATGTATTTTTATGCATAATTTTAAAAAAATATTAACATTTTGCACTCCTTCTATAAATAAACTATAAGTGTGCGAAATTTCATACTCCTCCGTCCGCGCAATTTTCGTAAAAAGGGGTACAAACTTTTTGCTTCACATAGATAATGATAATATGAATATGATAATGATCCCACAATATTCGCTTCTTTTTTATTTTTATTTAATTATGCTTAGTAATTTTTTGAGGCCTCGGGGGCCGAGAGCTATGCCACTCGGGTCCCGGGTTCAATTCCCAGGTCGGGCAAAGGGTGTTTCGTATTTTTCGATGCATAGCCCGGGTTTGTGACCACCTACCCGCACATGGCAAGCGTGGTGATTAAGCCATTACCATCAACTAACCAACACATCTTTGTTTTCTTTTTATTACTTACTCTTTTTGTTTCATCTTAACTCTTGTGTGTTTAATGTCTGCCTCATTTATTTTTTGTATCTATTTATGAATGTGTGTGTTGTTAATAAATGTATTTCTATTCTATTCTATTCATTAATTGTAGTGATGACTTGCTTTCAATGATGGAGGCTATGTTCTAGCCTGGGTCAATCATAGGCTATTTTCTGTTACTTGTATTTTTTCTGAATCTTGTACCCTTCAAACCGGAACACAGTAATGCAAAACGATGATGCAAAACAGAAATATAGACATTAATTAGGTAATTATATCCTTTACATTTATCTTTTTAATCTAGAGAAAAAATCTAGAGAACCTTGATTACATGATGAATGTATTAGTGTTGAGAACATCATCAGACTATGTTTTACACATAAAATAGCTACGGCTCTTCTCACATGCTACTACAAACATAAAGCAACAAAGACAACGGCCACCAGATGCAGGGAAAAGATCGTGCACACTGGCTGCGAGGCGATCGCACGCGATATACCTTGAATAAGATGCACAAGCAGAACATAAAACAATGTAATAGCAGTCGAAGTTGTAATTTTGTAGATTAGTAAATTAAAAGACCATGTTGTAAAGTACCAGAAACAAAGTGTTTAAAAATAAGAGGTAGAAAGCATATAAAATGGTTTGCTACATAACACTTTTTTATTCGTTATCAGGTACGCACGTGGCGTGTACCTCACCTAGTGATAATAAGGCTGAAGCTGGACTTCACACGGAATCCTCAACTATTGAGGATCTGGCAAAAGCCAACATCAACATTAATCTCTAACATAATAGTTAGAGATAAAAATCTCTAACTATTATGTTTAAATATGTACTACGTAGGTATATATTAAAAAAACACATGTGATATACATATGCTAAGCTAAGTTAGCTTAGCTGGCAGTGTGGCTTGCGCCAATTGTGAGCCAAGTCGTCGAACCCTGATGAATGCAGACCGCGAGGCGCCATTGCAGCATTGACACCAAGATTGATGGATCGATAATCAAAACTAATGTTTATCGGGAAACTAGTTTCGGGTGTTGTGAAGCCTCCGAACCACTGCCGCGCCGCGATTGTGATCGCACGGCTGGATCATTAAGACACTTTGTATTAGTTCGTGTTAGTTTACCGTAGGCATTTTGTTAATGCAAGTACTTAAACATTGTTATCGACAGTTACAAGTCGATTTTGTAAAATGCTTTCGACACGGGATCGTTATTTGAAATTTAGCATAGGTACATACATACTTATTTGCATTTGTCAGGGTTGACGACCTATTTCGCTTGGCGCAGGATAGAGAGAAGTTCGCTGAGCTGACGGCCACCTCCAGTAATGGAGAGGCACTGCAAGAAGACGAACATACTTATTTAAAATAACTGCTATTACTAAATTACCTAGTTTCTTACTACTTACGACTACTGTAAAATCAGAAATATTTTAATCCCAAAAGGAATGTTGACAAGAACTGCAAATAATTCTTAAACAATAAAAGTGTTAATGATATTATCTTAATGAGCTTATAAAAACATTTTTTTTTGACCTATGCACGAATTTCTGTAACCTTAGAAGTGGTTAAAATACGAATAGTGACGAAACATAACAGCGACATAAAAAGTCTCTACTATGAAAGTATGCCGTTTTGACATATACAAAAACAATCTCTATTGACAGACCACTCAGTGTCAGTAATCAATCAGCTGATGTACAAAGGAAATAGCTAAAGTAAGAGAAAATACCGGACAAAGAAGGTTTTTCCAAATAATTAAGAGTCCACATTTTACAAAGATAAATTCTAAAGACATTAATTTTATGACATTTGTTTTTGTTATCAAATTGTAGTTTATTTACTTCTCCTTTTCTGGCAACTCACTTACACCTTACGTAAAAAATTGGAAACATAACCTCTCTACAGTGTCTTCCAACACAAGGATCAACGCCACACAACCAAGCAGCAGGTACTCACGTGACACGTTGAAAATTTCAAAGTTTACACTAGCGACTAACACCAAGTACTCGCAGGATAAAAGTGAAAAAGTGTCGCGTGGTGGGCATCCATCAAGATGATGGATGGGTGGATGGAGCGCGCGCGGGCAAACAGGCCGCGCGCCGCGGAACAATGACCCCGATTCTATTGGGTTAGACAGTGACACTAATCTTAATTAGGACGAGCAAGCTAATTAATTTAAACAGCCTGATTTTCGTAAGTCACGTGAGAGGGGACATTTTGGTGTGTGGCTTTTGAAAAGCGGTAATCAACGCTTTATTTATTACGAGCCGTTGTTGTAGCATACCATTTTCATTGCATCGCATTTGTGTAGAATATAACAAAATATTTTTTATTTGCTAAGAATATGGTTGGTATTGCAATAAGAAACATGCTATCACGATAAAGGCACTTGTTGAGACGTCCTGTATGGCTAATATGTAAAATATTTTTAGACGAATTTAAAGTGTTAATTTATTAAGTTAATTCAGATAAACATTTTTTCATGTTTTGGTTGACGTTTAAGCTGTTTGTCTGTTATTTGATAAAGTTATACAAAAAGAAAATACCTGACAAGCTCTCCGACTTACTACTATCAACGCACACTATAAACCGCTGGACCAAGCAAACTGAAATTTTGAAAATCGGTTCCTTTCATGACGGGTCGGGTTTTCCCGAAATGCCTTCGGGAACACGGGGCACGGGTGTTTATAGGTAGTATGACTGATAACGAACCATCACAGTAACTTACTGACGCTTGTGATACGAATATACTACGAGTGAAACTTGCGCATTGCTAGCTCTTAGACGTACGCATTATGCTTCTATGCCCAGCTATTTACTAGATTTTCTACCCTTCAAACTTAACGAGCTATGAGAAGGCAGAAACGTGTAGGTTAGTTTTTAATTTATATATTACTTTGAAATTTGAAAATTGAAAAATTTGAAATTTGTATGTTACTCTGTAATGTATCTATTATGTGGACCTCTTTGTAATTTGTACATTGTTTGTTGCCTGAAATAAATGATTATTATTGTTATAGAAACAGTTATTTGGGTGGTAGCCATCCAGACGTGTTTTGCGTGAAAGCCTACAACCGGCTAAAGATTAACACGTTCGTATTTTTTATTCCCAGGCAAATATACAATGTAATTTTTAGTTTATACGAAACCTGAAAACTGTTTGTTCAGAATCAGTTATAGAATTGATTTTAATATTGTTTATACCATGTTATATTTTGACCAAATAATATTTACAAAATCTCAAATAAATTATACCTTACTCAAAACACACAACGGGGCAGCACAAAAAGCTTTCGTGAGTTTTCAAAATATTATTTTAATTTGACCCGTGTTTCGGTTTTCGTATAAACTAAAAATAAGGTTGTATATTAAAATGTTCTTTTTTATATTTTTGTATATTTACTCAATACTCAATTCTTTATTGTACAACCATAATGTACATAACAAAGGTGGTATTAAAACATTAGTTAGCTATAAATGTTTAACAGAATTTGACGTAAACTACTAATCCCCTCAAAAACATAAATGTGAAATGAGAGCCAAGTTCAATGGTAAGTCCTGAAATTTATTTATAACAATTTACAACATAAAATATCATTAAAATTTCTTCTTATAACTTAGGATAATATATTAAAGCTTATGTTCTAACTTGGCTAGTTCTCATATACGAATTATTATTAAGTACCTACTAAAACAGTCATGGAAGAGCCCCATGTTCGATGGCTAGTTTCTACCAGCCAGCCGAATTTCCGGAAGAATAAAATAAGAACTTACAGCTTTAGAACTTGCGTTGCGAAGGCTACAATATAATTTGTACATGAAAACTAGCCAAGTTAGACCATAAGCTTTAATATATTATCCTAAGTTATAAGAAGAAATTATATTGTATGTTGTTAATCAAACAGCTTGCAAAATATGAACAAATTCGCCAGTGCCATCTCTAGTCTTTCTTGGGCTGAGGTGCATGAGGCTTCAGACTTAATAAATCCTTCGAAGCATTTCATGAGATTAGAGAGATGAGATTCTCATATTATTCCTCAACTTGTGTTTGCCTGTGTGTAAAATTAAGTTTACCAATAAATCAAAGGGCCATAAGTGGCTTACAAATGGAATAAGAAAGTCATGTGCCACAAAACGAACACTTCAATTCAAGTATTACGCTAAGCAAAATCAATACAATAAAATCTTATACAAAAAATACCATAGTTTACTTAAAAAATATATTAATAAATCTCGCAAATTGGACAGTGAAGCACAATTAAGGAAAGTAAGAACATCTGTAAATCAACATGGAGTTTAATAAAATCCTATGACAGCGATAAATCAAACTATAACAATATTGGTAGAATTACAAATAATGGAATATCGATCAATAACCCCCGCAAACTGGACGACTTGTCGCTGCGTCTAGTCGCCCGCCGCGTCTAGTCGCGGCGTTGTCGTTTGCAATGGCGTCCCGCTGCGACTAGACGCGGAGCTGTCGCTTGCGTCGGCGACTAGTCGTTACGACAGACGTCGTGCAGGAAGTGATCATTAGTACTTAGTAGAGTATTCGAGAGAGACGGCCGTGTTGTTCATCTTGTAAGTGAATATGAAGCCTCTAGTTGCACTTGCCTTGGTACTTATCTTGTGAATGCGAAATTTTCTTCCCTCGGTCACTATAGTCATCCTAACGTTAGTCCTAAACAGTAGGGCGGGCTTTAACGTCCGAAATTAACACATCGACATCGAGCGTATCCATGTTAAGATTCTCAATAAAATAAAAACGTGCACCTTCCACAGCGCTCACAGCGAAACTGACGCTCACGACTGTCCTGTCGCACGACTGTCGTCGTGTATGCGCATGCACAACGCGACTAGACGCGGCGACAAGTAGCGAGCGCGTGCGCTTGTCGTCGCGACTCTGCGACTCTGACGCCAAGTGTGCGGAGCTTTGAACAAAATATATGAAATTGTCGGCCGCAACCTGTCGTCGCGTCTAGTCGCCGAGCTGTCGCAGTCGCGTGTCGCCTAGTGTGCGTTTATACTAAATGTAATCTATTTAACAACTTTTTCATTGATATTGCAAATAAGAAAACTGACAGTAATCTGACATTAAGAAATAATTTTGAATTTGATGATAAATAGGCATTTAGTAATAATAATAATAATCAATCTAATAATAACCTGACATTCAGACGGTCGTGATGTTAGCGTGCTGTTTGTTATTTTAGTTACTAACATAGTTGTAAGTCTATTGTTACTAACATACTCTACTTTATTTTATTTATGTAATGGATTTAATTATAATGTGATCTAGTTTAATTTAATATTAATATTAATTTTAATTTTATTGTATTTGAAATTGGTAATTGTGAGTATGGACCATGGTCTGAAATAAAAGTATTTTATTTATTTTATTTTTTATTTATTCAATCATAACATTAAATCTATAGACAAATCCATATTTTTGTACCCGTCTACGCAGGATGAAATATTCAAAATAATTATATCTCTCATTAACACTACATCAGTTGGTTACGACGAGTTCCCTACAAAGGCCTTAAAGTATTGTGCATTACTTCCAATATTTTGTCATTTCTGATAAACCTATCGTTTACTGAAGATATGTTTCCAAAAATATTGAAGGTATCGATTATAAAACCTATCTACATACAAGGCGATACAGACGTATCAAATAATCATAGACCAATCGCATCAATACCCGTATTGGCTAAAGTATTTGAAAAAGCAATGCATACGAGAGTCTATGATTTCTTGGAAAACAAAATGTTCTTAAACACGAACAAAATGGCTTCCGCAAAGGAAAATCCACTGCGCTTGCAGTATTTAACGTAATAAAGACTGTGACTGAGAACATTGACAGAAACAACAACAACAACCGTTTTCTTTGATATGAGCAAAGCATTTGACTTTGTCTCACATGACAGTCTTCTATAAAAATGTAAAAAAGTATGGCTTGAGAGGAGTAACATTAAATTACTTGGAATCATGTCTTCGAAATCGGCTTCAATACGTAGAAATTCAAAAAAACAATCAAAATAAAGAAGAAATATCATTCAGCTTGACACTTGCTGTAAATAATGTAGGTGCCCCACAAGGGTCAATCCTGGGACCATTGCTTTTTATTATTTATATAAATGATTTAGTCAATGTTACCACTCACTAATGTAATTTATTCGCTGACGATGTATCAGTTGTTATAACTAGAAAAACTAACTTAAACTATAATGACGACATTAATGTTACTATAAATAATATCTATCTATCAGTTTGTCTAACTTATTGTATTTCTTGTCACAACTATTTTTGTATTAATTTAATTTTGTTTGAATTTTATTTTAATTTGATGTGATTTGACATTCACATGCCCTGCGTGGCAAAACAGACGTTCAAGATGATAAAATGACCACCAGCTAAAATGTACTTTGTTTTGCGTGGATAAATAATCATTTCATTAATCATTTCATTTCATTTCAATTTAAACATTTTCAAAAACTAATACTCAACTGGGAATTCAGCCCGGTTAAATTGCAAGTGTTGTTGGTATTACACAATAGTACCAATCGTCGAAATCTTTATCAATTATAATATTTAAGATAACTGGGTTGGTACAGGCGGCCCAATTGAGCGGCCCGCGAGATCGCTCAATCTCACGCCACTTAACAATTTCTTATGAGTCGGAATTTTAAAAAACGAACTATAACACCGTATAGAGTAATGCTATTATGCATCCTAACACGCTGCCAAATAGAGCAACCTTACAGCTACTTTCATGTTATAAACACGTCGAGATTGATATGAAGATAAGGCTAATGTGATCACTAATGTTGTTTGTTTAGGGTGTATATTGCTAATGGTGCAAGAAGTTAGTAATCTTTTTAGGGATTCCTATACAGAATCTTGCTATTAGTGCACGTAGTGAAAGGTGTCGGGTTCCGTCCGAGCACATTTGACCATTGAACGATTATTATTCCACAATTAGATTATATTTGGTGTAGGTTTGTAAATTAGGGCAGTGGTAGATTATAATAGCAAATTATAATAGTCAAGAACTCAAAACAAAAATTACTACTATAGAAAACAGGATTTTCCTAATTTAAAATTATTTATTTGTTCAATCATTTAACTAAACAAAAATGTACCTATATACATTTTTATTTATCTTAACCACCTACCACCACCTAAACTAATAATAATTTTGTCACACGCCACACATTCAATCAGGGACTTTATCTGAGTTATTTTTAGAAAAAATAGTATTTTTCTTTAGAACCGAAGCCCTTTATACTTTCAAAACCTATGGTATTACATTAAATCATTAGCATGCATTCTTTTACCGAAATTATATAAAGACAATCAATATAAACCTACAGAACTTCAATAACAACGCCTTGCACATTATCGGTTATCCTAACAAGGAAACCAACCACAGAAATCATATTTCACAGCTAAGAGGCGCCAGATCTTCTGACAGAGCGCCATCACCGCACAGACCCGCATTCATGCAACTAGGAAGCGTTTCAGCTTCAAACAACCACTTAGTGTTCATTACAAGAGGTAGCTTTCTGATCTAACTCGGTGCACTAGATAGGACTCATTCCACATTTAGATTAACAAACAACTACTCGAACTAATACATAAAGTTATGTGACGTTTAAAAATTATGACACGAAAACTATCTTATCTTATTGAAATTTATTATCGTGAACTACATAGTAAGTATAACAATTTAACGTCAAACAACTGTGACGTCAAGCCAAAGATTTCGCCTAAAGGCAAACAAGATACTCTGCACTATATCTATGTGTCTACCAACAAACCATAAACGAGCCGGCTCTATCTATAAATTATAAGCAAAACAAAGAAAAATGCTGATTTAAAAAAAGTAATTGTAGAGACAGTTTTTACAATAAAACAAACTCTACTTTTAATTAAAACAGTCATATTTGCTTGCAGTTGCAGCAAACAACAGATTCGCAGGCTGAATAACTTTCAGCGTACGTTAGCGAGTTCAAAAGCTTAAATCTCTATTATCAACAATGAGCAAAGCGAGTGTTACGTAAGGCCCTAAAAGTTTATAGTGCATCCACAATGCACATAGTGACACTAACCAGTGGTTGTAATTCATAATGGCGACAGTAAAACGAGAACAATGGTGAATTAGCTTGCGCCTGCGCCGAGCTAAGCTGTGGGCCAATGCCGACCGCTGCGTTAATCTTGTGTCAAACTTCGTCGTGACATGGATGCATAATTCCGGAGATAATGCGTTACTATGATAGGTGTGCGGTGATAAAGCGAGTTTAAGCTTTAAGAAACAATGAGTTTGGTATCTTACTTGGCAGCTAATGGTCAAAGGCGTGGTTTTTCCTCCCAAGAGTACGAGAAAATTTAATACCGGTAGCCAAACTTACACTTAAAAGTAAAAACCCAAATATAGAACAAAATATGTTTTAAAGATTTTTGTTTTTCTTCCCTTCATGCTTATACTCTATTATAACAAATAATTTCTGTATTTAATACATTAAACCTATTCTTGTAAATTAAGACCGAGAAATATTGTATAAGAAAACATTCTCATTAAATCAAAATATAGGGTCATTTTAATTATTTATTTATTTATAAACAACCTTTCCACTATTATTATATTAGGCCGACTAGAAATATAGAAGATTTTGGTAGACTCTATAAAACAGAGTGCCATTAGCTGACCGATGTAGTATGTTTATATTCCAAAAAATATTTAGAATACAGAATTAGATTTTTAAAATATACATGTAAATAAAAACGTGAATATTTTATAGGTATAACTTATTATTTATCGCCGCTTTTTGCCGCAAAGGAGACGGTGAGCCTATTATTACACACGCACAATTCAGGCTTGCAGATAAGGTTTTATCGCGACCATCATATTTTCTAATGAGTGTACGTAGCAAAGTGCAAACTAAATTTGACAGATCACTTTAGGACGAAGAATGTGGATCTCTTTTAGAGATAAGTCCACCTTTGCTCTCCACTGTTTGTACACTGTTCTCTGTGTGTGTTTTATTGTACAATAAAGTATATAATACATTGAAATTAATCTGATAGGTTATTTCTTTTTACAAGTAGGTACGCGAAAGAATTCAAAGTTGGACTCTACATTTTCTTAGCTAAAATAATACGACAGGAATTCCACTTTTGACAATTAACATATTTTTGTTTTAAACTTAGCACTCAACACTTTGCTTTTATGGCTTCGTTATTCCTAATTGTTCTTAAACAATAAAGCAAAGTTATATCAGCACCGACGCTTACTGAAAACATCTGCGCGTATCCAGATGGAGCGAAGCTTCCAAACAAACGAAATGAAACGTGCCATGAAACTGAAAACTTTTTACATTGCCGCTGACTTTACGCGCTCGTTCCGGAAGCTTACGTTTTATATTAATTAAAACCACTTACCTTAACTTCTTAGAATAGAAAACAAATAATAATGGGGGGAATAATTTAAACAGCCCACAACTGAGACAATAAAAAGGGGAGTCTTTGTTACTTTGATTACTTAGATAGATAAAAATAGTGGTAGTCAGATTATAATGTAGAGCAATTTTTACCTAATACCATAGTTATAGTAACCTAGAGCCATAACTCGAACTTCAAAACGTCTCTCTTTTTTAGGTTTTTTTTAAACTACCTACTTAAAAGAGGAGTTTTTGAAAGTTTACATTTTGGTATTCAAATTCAATTCCTAGGTACCGCTGGAAGGATGAAGTTGAGAAAAATACACAAGGGCTCCAGATCGACCAGTGGTCTGAGAGGGTTAAAAGGAAAGGGAAGATTGGCGTCTTGCTGTGTCGGAGGCCAAGATCCACTATGGGTCACTGATTCAGCGGAGTAAGTAAGTAAATTCAAACCTAAAATGAAATCATACTGAATCATTCTAAGTTTTAAGAGAAAACCAACACCAAAGACTTCTCTGCCATTTGAAAGTAACGGTTCAGGATCGCCTCCGTCACATGTTTAATAAACAATAAATGCTACAAATAAATATGAATAAAAACGAGCACAAAGAGGATTTCCACACAAGTGAATTTAGCGACGGACGTGATAGGAGCCAGTGATTGCGCAAATCAGCAGCCTTCGCGGTTCCTACTGCGATAACATGGCTGGCCGAGCTAACCCTGGCCCTATTACTCGGGATGTATGTAACACCATTTTAAATTATGCCAACATAACATCATAAATTAATTTTTGAGGGTACGTTTAATTAGAATTTTTGATTAAGTTTAATACTTGATAGCTTTAGAGTTTGCGAGCTTTTGAACAAAGCTTTTGATATTTGAATAAAAAAATGGATTTATTGATTTCTGTAAAAAAAACATACAGTTTGTAGTAAGTTAGAAGTTAGCAGAAATATTTATGTATGAAATATGAGTGTCTGAAAATCTTATGATATATTTTAAATTAATGAAGTTAGTGTGTTCGAGTATGGAGATATGTATTAATAAAATAAAAAAATAAATGAAAACATATTTTCAGTGAGGTTACGTAATACGATACCTAACTACATTTATGAAACAATAGGCGGCAACCAGGATCAGTCCAGTCAAAAAGAAAAGCAACTTTATCCTGTTGTCGTTTGTACACAAATTACCATGCCACTGGAGACAGGCCGGGGCACCCGGGCGCCTAGCGTGCGGGTTCGTTTACTGGGGACCGACTCGCGGTGTGTAGCGCGCGTACGACCGCTTCGGGTTGCGGTACGCTCGCGACTGACAGCTAAAATCGCGAGCTTTATCAATGGACGCGCATACACAAGCGGCGCGCGCGCACGTTTGCCCGACCACTTAGATCGATGCTGCTTCCGTTACGTTGTTAGTGGGTGCTATTCTTTACCTAAATGTTTGTTTATTGCGCCCGCTTTGCCGCTCATGGTTTCTGTTCTTGGTGCTTTTGATTCGACGGTTTCGTATCGCTTCGATTAAGATTGCGTATATTGCGGGGTATAGTAGAATAATAAACACATTGGCAATCTTTTTCCTGGTTCTGCTGTACAGCTGTAACTAAGTAATAGATTATTTGACTTTGAACCATAATAAAATTGACCTGAAGACAATGTTACGAGCTCTCTCTCGTAGACAACTTACTTTTTGGTTTATTTTCTTATTTCAGTGGCATTTACGAGTATAATGTTAGAATTAAAAGAATCTGTCGTTTGTTTTGCAGTTTTCTTTCTGTTTCATCATCATCATCAGCTTATTTATGTCCCACTGCTGGGGCACGAGCCTTCCCTATGGATGGATTGGGAAAACGGGCCATAAACCACCACGCGGGCCCAGTGCGGGTTGATGGTTGTTAACGACTGCTAATGCAGCCGGAAACAACGGCTATACGTGTTTTCTGAAGCACGGAGGAGCTCGAGATGATAGATGTTTGGTCACCCATCCGATGACCGGCCTTTGCGAAAGATGCTTAACCTCAGCACTCGCACACCGGGCGCGTTAACCACTGCGCCATCGAGCTCCTAAGTATTAAATTATACTTAATACGAAACATTCACTACCAGTCCTCACCTTGTTCCACCTCGTATTTATTATGATATGACACTAAAACATATAATTCACTTTGTAAATGTACTATAAAACGGCCCCCCAACTCAGCGTAATCCCACGACCGCGTTAAGATACCTTGGTTTTCAGTTGGTATTACAGTGCAGTAGTATCTCTCGTACACTATTAATTTGTATATTTCATAATCTATCTCTTGTAATCTTGAAATGAGACAGCATTTAGTTTTGGTCTCTTGTTTCGTTGTACCTATGTTATATACATCCATAAAACTATATAGATATTAAAAATAACAATTAATAACTAATTATAGTTCTGCCATTGTTTATCTTTAAATGGAAGTTTTAAATCGGTCGATCACACTGTTTATATAAAGGCAAGAATGCATGTTTAATGTGTCCATTTTATTTATTGTGCAATAATAATCGGTACTAAAGTTTTTATGGTTGTTTTCATGTTCCGTCTGATTGGACAAACTATTCTGTATATAGCTCTCACAAATAATCCTAGATTATGTCATAACGTACTCGTAAAACTTATATTAGTATGTTTTTATATTAGTACTTACTTAAAGTAAGTACATAATACAAGTTAGTATATGAATGCTGTCGCGTTTGATGATGTCGGGCTGTGGTATTGCAAGTTAAGCAATATTTGCAATGCCAGGTCACCGGATGGGTAAAAAAATATATCTCGAGCTCCTCCGTGTTTTAAAGGCTCATCAAGCAGCTGCTGGTCCCGCTTGTTATCGTAAGATGATAGTTGTTAATACCCACCAACCCGCATTGGGCCATGACCTGATGGGTGATGGGTTATAACCTGATCTCTTCATCTGTTAATGTTTATGTGGGAAGGTCTAGCAGTTGGACGCTTATAAACCATGTATGTAAATATGCTTTTACTTACCTGACGACCTCCTTGGTCGAGTGCCTTGCACACCGGTCTTCATGGTGTCGCCATCTCTGAGGTCCCGAGTTCGATCCCCAGACGGATCAATTTAGAAATAACTTTTTTTCTATATTGTTTCGAGTCTGGGTGTTTCCTATGTATATATATAATACGTACGTATTTAAGTATATTAAGTATGTTTATCCGTTGTCTAGTTAACCATTTCTCGAGTTTCTTAAGGAAGCTTTTCTTGGGGCTAGATAATTGGTGTAAGTGTAGGAAATTTTTTTTTTATATTTTTTTTTATTTTTATATTTTCTCTTTTGCAGTAAAAGTAACTTGTATTACCCAGAACCACCCAAGTGTTTCTACATGAATAAGTTTATTTTTTGCTTTTTTGTGTTATAATCCTTTGGTTGACTATGCGTTACTTTGAATTGACAGTTATAATCTGGAAAAGCATTGTAATTTTTTCCACGAGCAGGATTCAAACCCGCACCCTCGGAAAATTTAGGTCACTGTTGGCAATTAGTAGAAAATGTAGGGAATATAGAAAAAAAAATGTTAATATTTGGGTCAACTGTTTTTTACATTAAACATATATTTTATTTTATTTTACCTTAAATATATGATATAGAACTCTGCCTATCAGTAGAATCCTAAAAACAATCCATTAATTACCACGTAGGGCCATGTGAATAGGTAATTGTTTATGGGGAATAGGTGGAGGTGTCTGTGAGTATACCGCGCCCTTCAGACTTCGACTTTGAATTTGAGTTCCACACCGAGCTCGACTACTGGGATACACTGTTCTGGACTGGTCTGACCGATTCTGCGTCTCCTCAGACACGATAGTACGCGCAAGGCGTTTTGTCGAGTAAAGCTATGGATGTAAAAGCCGTCATATTCTGACATGAGCAGTAGTATCTGGGACCGACGCCATTGACAACGTATCGAGAGTAATAACTATTAATATTAATTACAAAGTTTGGAACGAGTTGATGTTCACAATACTGAAATTTTGACTCTACTATCAGAACAGGGTATATATTATTACATAAATAGTTGAACTATCGCAGTTTGGTTTTAGGTGGGGTATATTTTTAGTCCGTCGTCTGGGTGGCTGAGTCTATCGCCATGACAGCTATATTTGAATTGTTGTATTCGAACAGTTAGAAGACAAGACAGCCATCCTTTCAGTGGTTGAGGATTCCGGGTGAAGTGCGCATTCACCTCCGGCCTTACCGTCACGCGTTGACCACCAGATGAGATGTGGTGACAGACATCCTATATAATTCAAGCATTCCCGCACATCTGTAGCCAATGTTCCATTGTCATCAGGACTGACCTTTAAATACTTTTAGCATTTGTAATTGAGCAAATACGTCAACTCCGATCATTGTATCATATTTTAAAAAAGGTGTTTCTGTAACTGAATTACAAAGATTATGATTCAACACTTCATATGGAATACATATCTTTAATAATATATCATTATCATCAGTTACTATATATAATGGATGTCGTTTTGTAATTTTTTCTCATAAAGGATTTTTCAGATACAGATTTTAAGAAAATCCAAAGGAGGGCACCAAACGTACAAATATAATTACGTTAACAAAACGCGAGTAGAACATGTAAAATGTTATATTTCCAGAACCAGCTCTAAAAATCAACATAAATAACTTTGGCAATTAATTCGATTAATCTTTTTTTTATTATACAGAATCAGACGTCAATAATATCGTGTTTACTTCTCATTTGCCTACCTGCTACATATTGTTACTATTACTTATTCTATGATATTGTTTCCATCGCGACCCACATCCGATGTTGATCGTTTGTCTCGCGGACACATGTTCAGGTGCGCGTGAGTCGCTGCAAGGACGTTCACCTTGCGAATTTCCTATCGATACGATTATAGCCCTGCCTGCTCCACAAGTCCACACACCCAACAACATGCATTTGACATAGATAACAAACCAAAACAATGATTCTGTGTTTTTCACCTGATATTAAATTGTCTTTGCTAAATAAACATTTAGTACGTATAAAATTGAGGTGATTGAAATACAATTTGCTTTCAAGTGCAAATTTTGACCTGGTACCTACATTATACATTTGTTATTTTATTAAAGTATTTTAACGATGTTTGATCATAAGTAAATGCGCGGAAGTACTTGGCTCGGTGGCTCCCCTGGACTGTTTCTGACACGAATGTGTCGGGCGGTTTCGCTCGTTCCTATGGCGGCATGGACCAGCCACGGCTGACCCTGTAGGCTTAGCCAAAGTAACATTAAGAAAACGATAGCGAAGTTCAAAAATAATAAAATGTATGGGATTGACATAAGCCGCGCTAAATCACGTGGTCAATTTATGTCAATCCCAAACATTTTATTATTTTCGAACTTCGCTATCGTTTTCTTAATGTTACTTTGGCTACCGCCACAGGAGTGCCACCGTCGGTCGAGAGGCTGACTGGCACACAGGAGACCAGACTTTTGTGGTGTACGGAGCGTGAGCTGCGCAGCTCACGCTCCGCTCACTTCACGCTCTCTGAAGGCATCTCGTGAGAACTCGTGAGAACCTCTCAGTGCCCAGTGTGATATAATCTATGCTGAATATTCAGAGGTCTCGCAAAATCTGACACAAACTTTTTTTTATATTAGAAGGAGGCATAAGAGCAGACGGGTCACCTGATGGGAAGCAATCACCGCCGCCCATGGACACCCGCTAAACCAGAGGATTGGCAGATGCGTTGCCGGCCTTTAAAGAAGGAATAGGCTCGTTTCTTGAAGATCCTTAAGTCGTAATGGTCTGGAAATACCGCCGCTGAGAGCTGGTTCCACAGCACTGTAGTTGCGGGATTTTGCCCGTTTCTTCCACCCGCAATGAGGTGTCTGGAGAAGCTGGAGAAGCCATAGCTGTCGTTCAATCTTAAATATCTGCCCATGCCCAAATCCAAAGTTCCACGTTCCACTGGCGCGATGGAGGGCTGCGGCCTGGCTCGAAGCAGTTGTGTTGGCTGCTGGCAGAAAACAGTGTTCTACGGTAGGTATACCCATTTGTTTTAAGTCTTTATACTTAGTCCATTTCTACTCATGGTTCCGTAAATAAACATGACTTGTTACCTAGAATTCAGTCTTTATTTGGGTTTGTTGCACCTGTGCAAATAAATTCTTGCCGTTCAAATGGTTTCATGTACTATTGCAGAATATGTTGCTATAGTCAAATCTAGGCTGCAATATTACGCATTGTATTGTATTGAAGAGTTTTTCTTTCAAACCTTATGATTAGAATATGATCGTCCCAGCTGGATTTATTGCGTGCACGCAGTATAGATCGGATCATACATATAGGTATCAGTCTATTAACGTCCCACTACTGGGCTCAGGCTTTCCAAAATAAAAAATAACACACAAAGAGTTCGGGCCTACCCTGCACGCTGGGTATAGATTCCAACGATTGTAACAGCCGGCCTCAACGGACTAACGCGCTTTCCAAAGCACCGAGGAGCTCAATATACTTTAACCGGGACACCCATCTAGTGACCCACCACTGCGAAAGCTGCCCAACTTCCATGCACATACTATTTCCTCCGACGACCTCCGTAGTCGAGTGGCTTGCACGCCGGACTTTGGGCGGCACTAACTCTGAGGTCCCGGGTTCGATTCCCGGTCGGGTCAATGTCGAAAACGATCTTTTCGGTATTGTGTCGGGTCTGGGTGGTTGTGGTACCCTCGTTGTTTCTGATTTCTATAAAACGAGTGCTTTAGCTACTTACCTTGGGATCAGAACAATGTGTGTGATGTTGTCTAATATTATTATTGTATTATTATATTATTTGCTTCATTATTTATGTTTATATATAAAAAAATTGTCACTAAAATGGATAAGTTCCACACTTTTTCCCGTTTTTCACTATTACGATTAGGTATCTGTTTGCAATAAGTATCACTAACTATTAAATGTATTAATTAAATATACATGCTAGTGACTACACAAAGATACCGATTTCGTCGTCAGCGCTATTTGCGGGCGGTTCGCTCTCGTATTACGAGCACTTATCGCAAAAAATTCGCCATCATGCCGTGGAGATTAACTCGAGACCACAGATATAAGATTGCGACCGTTACTATGTGTTCAGTCTTTGCTAGGAATGTGGCACGGCTTGTTTACGAATATGCAAACAAACTTATTATAACTTTTGCGTAAGTATTCATTCATAGAACTATTTACAACTCTTAGCCTACCACCAAAGGCAAAAGACAAAGACAGAGACTTTTAATAGAAGTAGAAGAGGAAGAAGAGGTCATAATGCTTTCCCAAATATTGTCTTTTTTTTGGAAAGCATTATAAATGACTCTTAGAGCATTAAACCATTATGACTCATCCGACTGTAACAACGAAATTAAGATACATAAATATTCTTAAGACTATATTACTATATGATTCTATGACCACAGAGGCGGTTAATAAAAACTGTTTCTTTTAACTGGTGTACAAGCCCCGATCCGATCCGAACCCCTCGGAGAATCTAGTAGGGCACGGGGACCTCAGAATAATAACTATTTAGTTATTATTCTGAGACGGGGACACGCACTAGTGACATATAGTGTCATCATTTTGATATGTCAAATGTCTCCTAATGAGTTTACTGCATTCTCTAAAAAAATATATGTACGTCATTGTTTTCAGAATTTAATGATATAATTGCTTAGTACCTAAAAACTAAGGTGAGATGTCAAATGTTACACATCATATGCAACTACTGTAAGCTCATTAACTGTTCTGAGACTGTAAGACTCGTTCATTTTTTTAAGTGTATTTTTAATGACAGTGTCATATACTTTTGAAATCTACTCATCATGGTTTTAATCTACTTTCTTTTTATTTTAGACATGTGGTCTGGGACATGCATATGTTTAAAAAAAGGGTTTCTTTAATTCAATAGCCTATGCTACCGGGGGTATTCTAAGAATTCTAACAATACCAGATACATTTCAAAGGACACATACACACGTACACGTACACACACGTACTACATAATGTAGAGTTCATGTACGAACCCTGAAAACATAACACATTCATGTAATCTGTATATTTATACATTTGTTTGTATTTTTTCATGTCACAACCACGGACCCAAAAAAAAGAGTCACAATGTAGTAAATGTTGGAAAATCAAATAAAATAAGTAGAATTTAGTTGTAAGAATATAATAATACTAAGTGTCTTTAACTCCACCAATGCGTCATCGCTCTTGAATTTCGTTTGCTTAGACCACATTTTGCAGTTAATTTAACAATACGTTTAATAGCAGATACACATTTCCTTTATTAATATGATTCATATCACGGACAAACAAGTCTGCATTTAATGTATAGTAAGTATTGGTATTTATTGTGAATATTTTAATCTACACTTTGTATTATTTTAACTATCTTTCATTCACAGCAACAGCATTCTTGTCAGCTAGTTAAAATGAAAAATCTAGTACAAACATTAAACGATGATAATATGGAAAGATAGATAAGACTTTAGTTAACACCAGAAGAATAGATATAAATTACGATTAGAGAAATACCTTATATTACTTATTACAAATACAAAATTACAATTTGGTGGTCATATCGCTTTACCAGACAGATAGAGAAAATTTAGACACTAAAAAATGGGAAGAGCGTACAACTCGAGTGTATAAAAGAACAATAAAAACATAAAAGTTTATAGTGGTATATTGTCATGTCACCCGGGCAGATAAAAATGGTTAAGTGGGACTCTATCCCTGGCCCCAATCCCCTGACTGCCTACAAGGGAGAAAGGAGAGTATACCCACTAAAACTCCTGGACTTCCTCTAACGCGCCGCCGAGATGATTACATAAGCAATCACCGGAAAACCGCAAGGAACCTTTTTTTAAATCTGATTTAAAAAACTGATTTCTGATCTGAGGAGATGCAGATGGTTAAGTGGGGCTCTTTGCCCTACACCCCACGCCCCTACCATTCCCAAATAGCTCAGCAGGACTAGGAGTAGGGAGGTATACTCTCTAAAACCTCCCCGCAATAAGAAATCCAACCCTTGCATGGGACATGTGATCGGGGAGAATATCCACTTAAGTTTTTAAAGGATATTCCCCCCGATCATGAAAGTTACAGTAGTAGGTGCTACAGTACTCTCGAACTCTCTACCAGCTGCGGCCTAGATTTGGTTTCAGAGTTAAAGAATATGCTAGCTGTGAGCAGAGCTGACCATAGTAGTGTGTGAGTGGAGTAAAGGTGGAGGTGGTATGTAATACCCGCACTTGCAGGTATATGGAACATAATTATGGAGCCAGAATTATCCCGGAACACCATAATCAATCAACAGCACGATTTCCGCATCGAACAGAAAGTCAACCCTTTTTTATCTGGAGAAAACAGCTTGCGCGTGTCACTGCGTTCGGGGAGACGCAAATGGGCTCTCCTTCGTCCTGCCACGCAAAACCAGTCCCGGAGAGCTCGCCAGGACTGAGGCGGACAGATATATTCACTTACACCACCAGCAGTGAGGAAACCTTCCCTCGCGGAGCATGTGACCGCAGTCACGCAGGCTGTTACCTAATGGATCGCCTGCCGGCTGTGTGCTCAGGCTATCTGTGTTTGTGCGGTATCTAATCGCTGTTGGCGCAGCCTCCTTCGAGTGGCCCACTTACTGAACTGGCATCACCTAACTGTTAATTAATAATCTAACAACAATTTTGTTTCTTAATTTTTCTAATGTTGTATAATATAAGATGAAATATTATAAGAAATAATCGACCAGCATCAGGATAATCAGGATCTTTCTTAGTAAAATTTGATCTTGTAACTATACATATTGTGAATACCAAAATTCAAAATAATAACCATAGAAATTTATCATAGGTTGATTCGTAGTTTGTAAGTAAAGTCTCTTTGAAAATTTAGCGTAAATGCTAATCAAATTAAAACTATGTAGTTCTTATCAAGTGATCTTAGCTTGGAAATAAGATAGATGATTCAGTAGTCACATGAGGTACAAACTGTGAGTACTTTTTGCATAGTATGTAGCAACTCAACTTTCTATAAAAAATAATTTCGGTAAGGCTGACTGTTTTGTTAGACTAGTGATCTCGATGGATGTCGAAGTTAAAGTTTTTGTGTTTTTTAAAGTTCACTTTTTAAAGCACTTTCGAGTCATCTAAAAAATATTTTAACTTACTAACTTACCTAATTTTGATACCTACCAAAATGTTTAAAAAATAATTTAAGTATCTATTGTAAGGGCAGATACAGGAATGAATATGACGTCAACACAGATAAAAATATTACGTATCAATTAACACTTCAGCCAATCAATTGGTTTTATCAAAACGAAACGGTGGGTTCAGTTAACTTCATTGCCGTTGCCGCGTGATGTAACATCGCCAATATAACAATTGCCTTATCTCAAGCCTTCACTACTAGTTAAATAATAATCTAATACCAAGTACTATAGAAACTTAAGATACTAACAATTATGTCATTAATATCAAACTTAATTAAAATCGTGTAACGCTTTGATATGATATTACAAATTGAAAAAAGTGATTATTCCACTTGTAACAGTCCCTTTTTTCAAATGTAATATAAGTTATTGTTTAGTTAACAGTATTTCAAAACAAAATTAAACTATATAAATAACTCTAAGACTGTTTTTTTCATGAAGGATGTGTCAAATTAAAAATACTAATTTCCTATTTACACGATAAGAATAACCCGACACGAACGCCCTGGAGAATCTAGTAATGTAAAAGAAAACCTTCGGGGTTTGGACAGACACTACATTAAGTTTTTTCCTACGCTGCTGTAGATGAACGAGCCACAGAACGCTTTCGCTGGACTTCACTAAAAAGGACTAAGGACTTCAGTAAGTCAAAGTCAAAAGTCAAAATCAAAGTCAAAATATGCATTGTTTAATATGTATTGACAAATTTTACTGATATATAACTAATGGTTGGGATGTTAGGAATACGCGTCAGAATGTTTTGTGCAAACTTCAAATCATGCACTCTAAATTTCCGTCATATAAATTACCTAGTTACTATCATTCAAGGCTCATTTATGAATACTTACTCGTATAAAATACTTGTTATCATTATACTTTTACAATATTCCCTCACAGGAACAGTCGTCAGCATCGGAAGTTGCCACAGCACTAAGGAATCCAAAAGGCACTTGTCATCTTTTAGCAAAGTTATTATAAGTACAGTACCAAGAAGACACAAATAAAACGCAGTAAATGATGTAATCATCATAAAAAATATACATTAACGAGTATTATTTAATTTTGTATGTGTCCTTAAGTGTGCTTTATATAGTGTTGTCCTTACATGAATGACCAATATAAGTACAACTGCAAGGTGAGGACTGGGAGCGACTGTTTCGTGCTAAGTATGATTTAATACTATTAATTCATATAGATACATAAGAGGTAGTAGGTTTGGGTGCCTCGTTTGCCACCAGGAGACTGCTTCAACACCATTTTGCCATAATTCCAAATTGTCGTTAACGTGATCGAATGGCCAATAAACTCGCTGGTGATTCAATACACATACACGACTTACTATTCTGATCTCAACTAAACTTAACTTATGGGCGTTCGTGTAACAACAGTCAAAAAAAACTAAAATACTCCCCACCCTTCTCCTTTCCTCCTTGCTACCTTCCTTCATAGTACCACGTGTGATGGTTTACTTGGCACCAATTTACTGAAAGAAGCTCGATGGCGCAGTGGATAACGCGCCCGGTCTGCGAGTGCTGAGATTAAGCAACTTTCGCAAAGGCTGGTCATCGGATGGGTGACTAAAAATGTATCATCTCGAGCTCCCCCGCGCTTCGGAAGGCACGTAAAGCCGTTGGTCCCGACTGCATTAGCAGTCGTTAACAACCACCAATCCGCGCTGGGCCCGCGTGATGGTTTATGGCCCGTGCTCCCTATCCATCCATAGGGAAGGCTTGTGCCCCAGCAGCCCACTGCTAAGTTCATCATCAGCTCATTTCTATAATCCCAATTAAAAAATGAGCTGATGATGAACTTACTGTGGCAACCATTCCATCGCGAACGAAGTAATTTAGTGAATTATTCCTTTCTCGCACTACCAAAAAGTGGAATTATCACTTTCCCAGCACATGTATTTCCTCCTACTACAACATGGGGTCCTTTGAACGCGGTAAGATGAAGCAATTTGCGGTTAGGAAAAGGTGAGAACGGCCAGTGAGGCACTGTCCACTAGCTCGACAAGATGTCCTAGCACCAAAGTTAAAGTCAATTTTTTTTATTCAAATAAACGAAAAGTGCTTTTGAATCGTCCATAAATTTTTTACCTAATACCCATTCAAGACTTCTATTTTTTAGCTGTGGAGAAGAATGGGCGCAAGAAACTCCACAGCTTTAATAGAAGTAACGACATTTTATCTTATATGCCTAGCTGCCGGAACACAACATTGCTACAAACATTGATGTTATGGCGACATATTTAGAAAAGATGGTGGTAGCTAGCCAGGCGGACAAACAACCAAACCGAGATGCCATCACCGGTTACGTGATGCCATCCCCTCTAGAAACCCACTGAGGATGTTTTGATCACGCGGCTTGAACCCTTTAAGTTTTACGCTGCTCATATAACGTCCACAAGGCCACAGGTGGTCAACAGCAATCTCTTTCTGTTAAAATACAACTAAAGTACCTTCTCAAACACTAGGGCGAGCTCCAAACTGTGCAAACGCTTTGTGAAATATAACATATATCACATAGTATGCAATAGCATCTTGCACCAACACGATGCGTTGCAAAGTCCACAGCAAATGAGATTAAGTGGGTCGCATAAATACCGAAATGACTTTTGTTATCACTACCTGTGTGCCGCCAGATCTTCGGCTGATAACGCCAGGAATTTTAATGATGCCTCATAAATATATCGCATTAGTTTGTTGTGCTAAAATTGGAAGTTGCCTGGTATAGTGCTTTGAACTTGTTGATGATCTAGATAAGACTGTAGTTTGGATACGAAATGTTAACGCAAAAACAAGATTTGGAAAAAGTGTTGTTTTCCACGAGCGGCACTGGTCTCGCACCTTCTTACACAGACGTATTCACGGTAAGATTCAATTCCCGGTCGTGGTAAAAAAAATCAAAACTTCTTCAAAGTGTAATTTGTTCGTAACTAGCGTAAGATTTATAAGTGCCCATATTTATAGCAGAAAACTTGACTTATTGAGAATATTTGAAGACGCGATCCTTTGGGAATGTAAAACACTAACTTGACTATCCTAAATCGAAGTCAAGACGCTTGCAATGCAGTCCATAGTGACTATTATTGCAAATGACCTAACATTTTTTA
This sequence comes from Eudonia lacustrata, assembly GCA_947562085.1. NCBI lineage: Eukaryota > Metazoa > Arthropoda > Insecta > Lepidoptera > Crambidae > Eudonia > Eudonia lacustrata. The sequence continues at coordinate 63,708,248 of OX387339.1, read as the reverse complement.
CTAATATTTTTTCCAAAAGTTATCAATTGTATTACAACAATGCACATGTGACAGGGAAGTCGTTAAATTACTCGTAGGTTGTAGCAAACAGTACCTTATGATTTTCATACAATGTCTTTGACCAGTGACTTAGTTAAAAAAAATTGTCATAAACATTAACATCCTTTATAAATCTAACAAAGTAAAGAAGTACCTACTACAATGTAGGTATAAAATATTTACTTATAACAAAAGTATGTAGGTACGTATAAAAAATATAGGGCGAGCATTCACCATTTTACCTACGCCCGACTTATCTCAAAGCGGTTTGACCGATTTTGATGTAGCATTTGGAGACGTTTGGTACGATTTCGGGATACTCTTCTAAACAGTTTCTTGTTTGCCGACTTCCATGACTCTGCCAAACCGAGCTGAGGTTTTAGCCTTTACGCCCGTAGCACACCCACACCACACAAACCGCTGGAGGAATTCCGCTGCGATCAGATCCGTCAAAGTATAATTTCAATGTGTGATTGAAATTATTCTTTGACGGATCTACTCGAATGATTTCTTACCTATATGTTATTTTATAATTTTAAGGTAACTAAACAATACCACAGGTGTTTTAAATCGTTATATAAATCCGGTGTACACTAGCCTTATCATTCATAACACCACGTTTGCAACAAAAAGTTTATTTTGTAACCAGAGTAGGAACATGCAATGATTAGATCATTGCAGCGTTCACAGCGCTCCCCCGCGGAAGCGTCCCTACTGATCGTCCACCTGACCACTTATTAACTGGCTATCTTAATTTTACAATTGACGTGCTTTATCCTATTTGCTGCTCCTACACATTACTATTTTTAAATCGACTGCACTTATTTCATTGCAGTTGCTGGCTGATATGGCTTTGTTGCTATGATTTTTATGCTAGGCGCGTATAGCAATTACATAGTGTTGTTAGAGTGTAATTTTGTAGATAATTGAGTTAGTTATTTACTGTCATACGGCAACACAATATGTTCTTGCGTTTTGAGATCGGAGATGCGAGAAATTTTAATAATAATAATAATAGAATAAAAAATTAAATTTATTAACATAAGTCACAATGGTGAATATTTGCCGGAGTGAACATCTTAACGTAACCGTAACGTACCATTCGCGGCGAGCTTGATACGTTATTGCTGACTGACCAATAACAGGGCGCAGCAAGCAGCGACCGGTTCGACTCAATGTATTACTTACCATGCTCCTCGCATCGAACATGTTACGTTACGGAAAAATGCTCCGGCCAGTCTCCACCTTTACATGACAACTAACTAACCTATTGGAAAACAACTCCAGGTAGGTAATTAATTTTATTCGTGTTTAGGTTTCTTCGCTTAAAACCTTTGTCGATATAACCACTAGTATAGTACGGATGTAATACGTAAATATAGAGAAACTAACCATTTCCAAGATAATTCCGTTAAAACAGCTTTCATCTAAGCAGGTACCACGAATTAAAAAGATAACAGAATTTCACCCTTTTAATGCTTTGTGATGATGGGGGATTCCTTATAATAGGTAGGTCATACCTAGGTCGCATCCCATTGTTCCTGAGGATATTGTATTGTCGAAATGACTTAAAATCACGTAAGCGGTTTACCTATCACGAGTTCATACTACTTACCTAAAAAAACTTCTATAACAAATACAGTTTCTCGCTGCCTGAGTAGGTAAACCGCATTATTCAATTGCTAGTGAAATCAGATTCCTGTTGCACTTTGGCCTGCATCCTAGACCTCAATGCGTCCACCAGGCCATGATGACCCAACTAATGATGATGGAGCAGCCTTGTCCGCAGATTGTCTAAGTAAACGATTGTCATAGCTATAAATAACAGCATAGGTGACTAATTCTTATTATATATGCCGTGCTAATTGTTCATAGATATTGTTATATTCGTTACTTTACGTAGATCTTGTCCAAATGTTTCGTTATTTTAATTCATGAGTAAGCATACGCACGCAGTTTCACTTGTTTTATTTTGTGGAAGACTCAGCCGTTTTGCGATGCGGTGAGCCAATATTTAGTTCCTAGCGTGTACTACTACCTACTAAACGCGTATATTACTAAAGTATTAGGCAATTGTAATAGAAAGATGGCAATGGGCAAAGAAATCCATTTCAATTTCAATTTATTTATTTTTTTATTAAATTGTGTGAGACCGGTGGTCTTACTGCTATAAATAAATAAACTTTCCTACACTCACACCAATTATCTAGCCCAAGAGAAGCTTCGTTTTGAAACTCGTTAAATGGTTACTAGACAACGGATAAACATACTTAAAATACTTAAAATACATACTTATTATGCACAGAAAACACCCAGACCAGAGACAATTTAGAAAAACAATAATTTCTAAATTGACCCGACCGGGGATCGAACCCGGGACCTCAGAGATGGCGACACCATGAAAACCGGTGTACAAACCACTCGACCAAGGCGGTCGTCTATCTAATCGCTCGCCGCATCACAAACCGCCACTGGTCCTAGTGGCCAAAAGGCAAGGCCGCGACCGTCTGCTATCCGCGGGATATGTGGTGTTTCTCGAGCCTGGCTCACTAACAAGTTGGACCGCCCCACCACAGAATAATGAGGATCCAGAAATACCACGCGCGAGCTAACGCACACATAATTCCCTTACAATCCGGTCGCGCTATTGCGAGATTCCGTGCCCGTGAGAGGTGATGTAGGTATGTCCGCGGTGCTCGAACCCGTTTGTGTGAAGCCTGCCTTCTGCAGTCTGTTTTGTGGGCCCACCCTCCCGTAGCCCACCCTCCTGTAAGCCATGTAATTTTGCAGGTTAACTTTGCTGTGAAATTGAACTTGCAAAATATTGTATGCCCCAAAAACGCCCGAAATGTGTTCAAAAACTATATTGTACTGGAAATCGTGTGTCATTAAATGTTTTTTCAAATACAAATATATTTATTGCATACTAGATGACCCGATGAACTTCGTATCACCTACATGTATTTGTGAAAAATATGGTCAAAACTTAAACATTATCGGCTGGGGTGGGAAATTGCTCTTAACATTTCTTGGCCAACATGTAAAAATATCACAACTGCTTTCAAATGACGTCGTTTGGCGCAACGCATATTGTACAGGAAAATTTCATGCCCACTTTTAAGGTAGTAGGTATACCATTATTGTTTTTGATAAATTATTAATTTCCCACCCCAGAAACTAATGAGAGTAATGGATCTGGTGGTTGGACCAATTGTGGCAATTTTACTTTACCACCAGCACAACATAATCCAGTAGATTAACCGCTGTATTTTAACGCTTTACAATATTGACAAATGGTTGTCATTTCCCTAATTGTTACGGCACAATAACCTATTCCCCCGGGTCGTAGTGGGATGCTACTCGTTACAGGTTTACAGGAAAACTGCGTCTGCAAAATCGCTCTTTTTCATTGTGTCGTGCTCGCTGTTGTTGTGTTTGGTGTGTCCGAACTCGATCCATTCTAAGCCTATCTACTTACTTCATTATTTATTATTCACTGTGGAACGCAATTCTGCCATACTTAGACCAAAGACCTAATACTTAGACCTATACGAATGTTATCATTAACTGTCTCTCGCTGGTCGTCGCGTCAGTGCGGTTTGCACGTGAGGTAAGGTAGCTCGTCGCACATTTGATTTGATTGACTTAAACGACCTAAGTCAGAGCCTCTTCTCCTTGGCATTTTTTAAAACAATAACAGTAAATAAAGTTCTCGCACACTAACAAACTGATGATAGATTTTAATAATCGTCTTGAAATTTATTTATTTATTTTCTTTTTACAACAACCGACTGACACTTTTACACTTTTTTTATTTCTGAAACAGCACTGTTTTGTGTTCCAACAAAACAGACCAAAGAGAATCTCACACTATGAGGACCTCATACTATGCTATGCTATGAAACATCATCATCATCTCAGCCAAAAGACGTCCACTGCTAGACAAAGGCCTCCCCAAGGATCTCCACAACAACCGGTTTTGTGCTGCTCGCATCCAGCGGCTTCCCGCGACCTTCACCAGAGATCGTCGATCCACCTTGTTGGAGGCCTGCCCACACTGCGCTTTCCGGTACGCGGTCGCCACTCCAGGACTATCCCGCCCCAGCGGCCATCAGTCCTGCGAGCAATGTGCCCTGCCCACTGCCACTTGAGCTTAGCAACTGTTCGGGCTATGTCGGTTACCTTTGTTCTTCTGCGGATCTCCTCATTTCTAATTCGATCACACAGAGAAACCCCGAGCATAGCCCTCTCCATTGCTCTTTGAGTGACCTTGAGTCTTTTTATGAGGCCCATAGTGAGCGACCACGTCTCAGTCCCGTATGTCATCACAAACATACACACCTATAAATATTTGACAACCAAACCAAGTGCCAAAAGACATCAAATGTTTCTAGGAACGTTTTGTTGTACGTACCGCTTTGACAGTTACTATGACAACGAAACAAACAAATAATTTTGTATTGGAAAATAAAATTGTCCTTTTTAGAATTTTCCGTTACTTATTATTTATGTTTATCACCGCTTAGACCTTCCCAGAACTTCCACAAATATTTCAAAATCAAAATTAGCCAAATCGGTCCAGCCATTCTCGAGTTTTAGCCCGACAAACGGACAGCAATTGATTTATATAGTGTACATAAAGATCTTATTCTAGGTAAAATGTAGGTGGCTTATAAACTTAATTACCATTTTAAGGTATTGCAATTTACTTAAATTAACCCTAACAATTCAAATTATGAAAAGTCTAAACATTACGTGAAATATGGGTCAAAATACTTATTCTGAAAATTATAGAAGACTTTTCCCATCAACCAGGTTTTTAATTTGATTTTAAACAATTTGGAGTTTAATCCTTTCAGTTCTAAGGGTAGATGATTAAAAACTTTTATTCCTGTAACAAATGCAATTTTGTAATACATATTGTTATTGATCATTGGTAGATATACCTACATAAGTTATGTCTATATTTGCTACCTACGAACATTTGGACGATCAGACACCCTATTTTTTCTTTCTTAGTTTCCAAAGGACAACAGAAGTAATTGTTCCTAAGCTCGCTATGCTAGTGAGTATTTCTTATCTGAAAGGCCAATCAGCCCGATAGCGCGCCAATCAGCAACAACACGCAAGGATGCCGCTGGTTAGCTAGTAAAGTCATCCATCACACATCGCTTCATACTTGCGTTCCTTGTTGCTATTATACCTACTTCCTATATCCTTGGGGTTTTACGTAACCTGCGTTCGCGCTAGCAATCGCTAGCTTCAGCGTAGGCGTTCGACAAACGTAAGCGCAACGCAGACTGCGTCTGCGTTTCCTCTTTTGCCTGTAGATTGGCAGGTAGGTACCTAAGTGGTAAGGTAGTGGCATAAAGTGTTCGATAGGAACCACTGATCGTCCTTCTTTTCCTTAAATTATTAAAAACAGGGGTCGGCAACTGATGTTAGTCTTTCACAACGATTGAATACAGACCACTGCTTCTTAGCAGCCATACCGTAAAATTTAAATAAAACCTGTCATTTGTTGGCGACGGAAACTATGTCGAGCGCCAGGTTCTGCTCCTAGTGTGAGTTTCATTTCACATTCGATTACGTTTACGAAAACGAAAATTAGTATGGCATTGAAGCAGCGCCTTCTGGCGACATACGAGAAGAGTTAAAAAATTGCCATACAAATGTACGTATTCGTAAACGTTGTCAAATGGATACGGATAATAAACCAAAGTCACACAACTAGACACTGACGGCTTAAGTGTTAAACACAGGTGCCGTTAAGATACCTTCCTATGCAGACTTTTCTTCACGTTAGGGTTACGGTTGCGATCTTTCAAGTTAATTAACCAGACAGTTGATGCAACACATGGCCTGGACCTCAAGTCTCAATCAGTCTCAATCAGTAGACACTGATTCAAGTTATTTAATTTAGGAACCTGATTTTGACATTAGCACTATGGAACACTCAGAATTTAAACTAATTTACTAGGATTTGCGAGTTATTTGCTACAGCAGAGAAGCAAATCACCAAACAAATAAAAACCATTTTTCTCTACATCACTTTATTAAAGCTAAAACTACACATACACACATACATTTCCTTAAAAACTATAGTAGGTATTAACCTTTTCTGTGACAGATCACAATTCAGTTACAAAAGCATGTGTACTATACTGTACGCAATTACAAAACACCACAAGCTGCAAAACGCGGGAAATAAACATGACTTACTGCCGTACTCAGAGATGTCAATAAGTTTTAATGACAATTAAATATCTTGCTGTCACTTTCTTATGTATAGTGCTAAATAGAGAAGGAAAGACATTTAATGGTCATTAAAATTAATTGACGTCTCGGAGTACGGCGGTAAGAATTCCTAGACTTAATGCACTTTTACAATACATCATCATCATCTCAGCCAAAAGACGTCCACTGCTGGACAAAGGCCTCCCCCAAGGATCTCCACAACTACCGTTTTGTGCTGCTCGCATCCAGCGGCTTCCCACGACCTTCACTAGAACGTCGGTCCACCTTGTTGGAGGCCTGCCCACACTGCGCTTTCCGGTACGCGGTCGCCACTCCAGGACTATCCCGCCCCAGCGGCCATCAGTCCTGCGAGCAATGTGACCTGCCCACTGCCACTTGAGCTTAGCAACTCTTCGGGCGATGTCGGTTACCTTTGTTCTTCTGCGAATCTCTTCATTTCTGATTCGATCACGCAGAGAAACCCCGAGCATAGCCCTCTCCATTGCTCTTTGAGTGACCTTGAGCCTTTTTATGAGGCCCATAGTGAGCGACCACGTCTCAGTCCCGTATGTCATCACTGGCAACACACACTGGTCAAAGACTTTCGTCTTGAGACACTGCGGTATATCGGACGAGAAGATATTTCGTAGCTTACCGAACGCTGCCCAGCCTAATTGGATTCGACGATTGACCTCTTTGCTGAAGTTGGACCTACCTAGCTGGACCGTTTGTCCCAGGTAAACATAATTGTCCACAACTTCAAGGGCAGAGTCCCCAACCTTCAGAGGAGTGGGTACGACACGTGAGTTAGACATAACTTTCGTCTTCTCCATGTTCATTTTAAGGCCCACTTGTTGAGAGACTCTGTTGAGGTCACCGAGCATTGCGCCGAGGTCTTCCAGGGTCTCAGCCATGACCACTATATCGTCAGCAAACCGAAGGTAAGTGATGTATACGCCGTTGACGTTGATGCCGAGTCCTTTCCAGTCCAGAAGCTTGAAAACATCTTCCAGTGCAGCAGTGAACAGTTTCGGAGAAATCACTTCTCCCTGTCTCACTCCTCGCTGCAACTGGATAGGTTTCGAGGCGCTTTCATACAAACAGAGAACTTTTTGGTTCCTTTTGCACGGTGGGTTTTAAAGAACTTCGTCCGTTTGCGCAACTCAGTACAATTGTAAGGAAGTTTGTTAATGTTGCTTGTGTCTTCAATTGACGACTTTGTGTTTCCAGTTACCTACACCAAACACTTTTTGATTAGTGTTAGGTGGAAGTAACTGGACACAAAAAGTGTCTACGTCTGCGCAGGGAGGGCTGATTTCATATTCCCTGGTAGCTTGTATCCCACACAAGACACAAAAGTGTCTAAGTTTGCGCAGCGACTTAATACATTAATACAATACATAATATTATCGATAATATTATACGCTGACAATACAGCTTTACTATTTTGTGCCGACAATTGGAATGACACATCCGATTTAGCCCAAGCTGGCTTTAATTCTGTCACAAAGTGGCTTAGAACAAACATGTTGACTCTCAGTCTCAACACACATGCAATAGCTGCACATCACTGTTTTGACTCGACTGATATCGACTGTGTATGTCCTAAACTCAGTAGTACAAACACAATAAAATATCTAGGCATCATCTGAATTTTAAACCACATATAGAAGCTCTTACTACTACAGTTCGAAAATTAATTTGTCTTTAAAAAATTAAGATATGCCGCGAAAGGTAAACTTCTAAGAGATTTATCTAGCCCTTTGCCAATCTTTGCTAACTTACTGAATTTCATTTCATTGTAGGCGCTCATAAAACCACAATGCTAAACTTAGAAATAGCACAGACACAGAGAGCCAATTTGAAAGTTAGAACATTTCGTCATTTCCGTTTCCCTACAGCAGAACTCCTAGCTGAATGTGATGTCCTTTCTGTTCGTCAGTTGTTTATACTACTAACTGTAACAAAGAAACATTCACTAACGCCCTATAGTCCTGCACTAAAAAACCAGCAAAAGGCGAGCAGACATTGTTTGTTCCACTGAGTAATATCGTACAGCCCACTCTCACAGATTCTTTTGCTTTCTTGGAAGTTTTTTGTATAATAAACTTAATTAAATACTAGGTATACATCTTATGAATAAATATAAATTCTAAGAAAACCATACAGAAGTGGCTTAAAGGGTAAACCTACAATGACACCGAACATCTATTATTAATTATTACATAAGTTGGTATACAATGGCAGCTACATGCTGCATAAGCAAAATGTTATTAAAAGTATTATAATTTATTGTTATTTAATAAAAAGTTATATAAGCAAGCGCTAACAGACACACACTCACCGATTAGATGCCTGAGATACGGGTAAACTAGTTTACTCAGTTTAGGCATCACTTCGGTTATTTTGCACTACTAAGCTTAATTTTAAAACTACAATATAAGCGACACTCTTGTAATGCATTATATTATTATTCTTATACTTATTACGGCTTCAGCAAATTCAACTCATTACTCTTAAGCGTACGCTTTAAAATCGCCAATCTTCTCCCCGTCCTTATAATGGTGACTTTAGAATTATTATCAGATTTTTATTGGATGCGCGACAAATAAATAAAACACATCTGTACTTTAAATCACCTTATTAAGGCCCAACAGAGTCAAGTTATTACCATTATAAGCGTACGCTTTAAAATCGCCAATCTTTTTCCCGTCCTTATCATACAAGTACAATTTAAAGCAGGTACTACAGAAAAACGCGGGATTGAAAGGCACTCTCTGGCATCCGAACACGATCCACTTGGCGCTGAAATCCGTGCAGGTGGAGCAGTAGACGGCCTGGTTATGCGCGCGTGCAGTCTGAAGCGGGTACTGGCTGGGCAGGAGGGCGTCGCGAGGGCCGAGCAAGCGAATCCCGGAGAACGTGAACAGGTGCTCGCAGTTGCCTTGGTGTACGTACACCTGGAGTAAAAAGAATGTTACAAGTATATCGCAGCCGGACATGATTACGGACACTAAACGAAACGCAAGCACGCCCTAAGCTGTGTAGGCCGCACAACTACGTTTCCTTTGCGCTTCGACAGAATCGTGGCGTTACCAACGGGCTGGATGGAGCTCACTTTCGTTCGAGTCGCCAAGAAGAGAAGACGCCGCCACGGAACTGTCCTAAGTTTCGCCTAGTGCTTAATTAAAAGAATTACTAAGTTGTAACTTTGGTTCCTGTAATATAAAAACAGTGTTAAAGTAAAACGTCTACTCATTTGCACGATTCTTACATCTGCTCACACAATGTCTGAAGAAACAGTTCATAATCCTTTCTAATCCTACATCAGAAGTGGGATGTAACCGACGCGAACCACACGAAGAAAACGATGCCAAGTTTTATCGTAAATGACAACGGATGTTGGAACAGCAAAATCAGAATTGTATGGCGTTACTTGAAGTTTAGAAAGTACCGTGATATGAGGAGATTCATTACCGGAGTTTATACGCGTGCGTAGCTACAGTCGACAGCACAGACAGGCTGCATAAGAGCTGTATTTGAGTTTCCTCTTAAACTAAAAACTGTACAGTCATGCTTTACAAAGGCTGTATAAGCGCTTATACAACTGTAATACCCGATAAAAGGGCCTAAATTATACAGTTTACCGCGTCAGTACAGCTGTATAATAGCTGTAAAAAAAAACAAGATAAGCTGCTTAATAGCTGCATTAAAGCTGTTATGTGGTATCGGAGGAAACCAATAGACTACAGTTGACTTCTTATAAATACCTTGTAAAGATAATAGTTCAAAATCGGTTTTAGAAGAGAATTTTAGGAGAATACAAAAATAAAATAATTGTAATTTATTTTTCTCTCCGGAACTTATTGTGACGAGTGGCGAATTTAGTTTCTGTTGTTACTGTGTAAATTATTGGAATTTTTAGTGGTGGTACTTTAAGTTCACTTGGCTAATACATGAAGTGAACTTCAAGTGCCGATTCATATTTACTGTGAACCTATGCATATATTTTGGCAAAATTTTCACGGGCCGGCAAAATAATCATGCAAACATTACAAAAAACATCAAAGAAGGTAAGTGAGTGCGTTTGTTTTTGAGGTTAGCCTAAGAAAATGTAATTGAAATAACTAACCAGATGACAAATAAACAGAGTTTTATCTAAAAATCATGATTTGGATGTGGCTGTGGCCAAATAATGACTAAAATCCCTTTATTGTTTATTTTTATCTTTATTTAGTTACAAAATGGCGAGAATTTAGAACAGCCTAAAGAGTATTGAAAGTGTTTTATAGTCTTATAGGTTGTACTACGTAAGGTATGAATTCTACCATGCAGCGATTAGTTCTTATTCAGTTTTATAATAGAATATTTTATTATTTAGGCTGCATCATCATCATCATCATCATCTCAATCCTTTTCTATCACACCACTTATAATATTATTTAGAGATACGTATCAAAATTAAAAAACCCTGAGCTTAAGACGACTTTGATTGAAACGACACCTTCTACCTTGTTGTCATTGAGGTATTTGTACTTTTTTAAAAGACTAAAGCTGTACTCTAGCTGGTATTTATATTTTTAGTATTATAGTACCCTCTCTGACAGAAATTATAAAACTAATGTAGTTACAATGGTCTACAATAACGCCATTAAAACGAAGTTTTGTAACGGTGTTGAAGTGTACCATTGTACAGAAAAAAGTATCGAGTGATACAATGTTACCACTTAGAGCTGTAATGCTGTAATGGCTGTAAATAGTTATCTTATGCAAAATACAGCCTTTATACAGCTTTAAAGATAAAACACTACTTAAAGTGTCACATAATACTTCAAGTGTTATTATAGAATTGTGATATTCTATTAAAACACCCTAAGCTCAAGCGGATTCCTTAATACAGTCTTTATAAAGATAGAGCTGTATAATAACTGATAATTCCCTCTTGTAAAGAGAAAATAATTTTTTGACACTCTTGTAAGTCTCTTAAAGAATTATAAGTTCTAAATAAGCTGTTTTATGGATGATACTAACGCTTATGTGCTGCTTGGGAAGGAGGTTATATGCAGCTCATAGTAAAAGTTAGTTTATTGTATTTGTATGGAAGTCTCTTTAGTCTAGTTGAATATTTGAATCATCGAACATGTAAAATTAAAAAGGTTTGCAACGGTTTGACACAGTCGTAGACAGGAGCTAAACAGCCCGGCCCGGCTAAGAGCCGAGGTGCTCCGAGATCGATTTAATCTAATTGTAATGTTTTTATTATAATACACAAAGTTAAGTGCAACTGTTATTCTTATTCTATATCCTAGTAGGGTTCCCTAGGTAGTGGGAACCAAAACAAATGATGGTGAATGTGAGGTGTGTGCCAGAAGAGAGAAGGAACGTGAAAGCAGTAAATGGCGACGTGCTGAATATAGTAGGGAAATGTAGTGTAATTTTTACTTTCAATAATTTTTGTTTTTGTCAGGAGTTTGTAGTGGTAGCCGACTTAAGCTGTAGCATTATTTTAGGAGTAGACTTTTTAGTAAAGAATAAAATGAGTATGGACTTTGTTCAGTTGTGCATACATTTTCAGCATGGAAAAATATTTTTTTTTAGAAAGGTCAATATAAAACAAAACACGACTCATGCCGGGATTCTATCAAAACAAAAGCTAGGATCGAACATTCGAGACGGTTCGAGCCTGATCCCGACAAAACAAGTGAACTTTGATGAAACAACAATTATTGGAAGTCGAGACGTAATTGGTTTTGTTGATTTCCAAATGTTAGATAGGAATGAGTATATTTATTTCTCAGGTTTATCAGATGCCTGCGAGTTTGCGTTTGAAGTGGAAGAAAAATGTTTTATAGTGAATGAGAGTTTATGTATGAATGATAAGCAAGTTTTGTTGTCGTTATTAGAAAGGAATGTAGATAGATTTTCCTTTTCTAATAATCAGCTGGGTGGATCAGAGATAGTGTCGGTGGACATAAAGACAAGCGATGAAGAACCAGTTCATTGACATTACTTATCGATAAACAGGTAAAGGAAATGTTGAGTTTAGGGGTGACTACAGAGTCGACGAGTTCATATGCAGCGCCGGTTGTGTTAGTTAAGAAACCCGACGACTCTTGGAGATTTTGTGTTGATTATAGGAGGTTGAATAAGAACATTTGTAGAGATAGTTATCCTATACCGCGTATTGATGATATTGTTGATAATTTAGCAGGAGCCAAGTACTTTGCTAAACTGGATTTGAATTCAGGATACTGGCAGGCGATGATTACAGAAGGTAAGCATAAAACTGCGTGTGTTACGGTACGGGTTTATATGAGATTAATGTTGTTCCTTTTGGCTTAGCCACTAGTCGAGCGGTATTTCAGCGAATGATGGATAAGGTTTTAGGGAATTTAAAGTTTAAAGGAGTGATGGTGTATGTGGATAATATCGTTGTCTATCGTAGGAAGTTTGAGGAGTTTACCGATACGTTAGAAGAGGTTTTTAAGCGTTTCAGAGAGGCGAATTTGACATTGAGGATTGCGGATAAGACTCGAAGGCGCAATGGTTAACGCGCCCGGTCTGCGAGTGCTGAGGTTAAGCAACTTTCGCAAAGGCCGGTCATCGGATGGGTGACCAAAAATTTATCTTCTCGAGCTCCTCTGTGCTTCGGAAGGCACGTAAAGCCGTTGGTCCCGGCTGTATTAGCAGTCGTTAACACCAACCCGCACTGGGCCCGCGTGGTGGTTTATAAAATAAATAAATAAAATAAAATAAAATGCATTTATTTCGACTAGCTTAGGATCATATAGACAACATAACAATTTGTTAAATTAAATTAAATAAGAATCAAAATTAGTAACAAAGAATCAAAATTAAAATTAAAAAATTTTAATAAAAATTAAAAATTATAAAACAAAACATTTAAAATACAAAATTTAAATTAAAAATTATTAAATCAAAAATAAATCGATACAAACTACTAAATTCATTAAATAAAATGATAAAGTAAAATAAAGTTCAATAAAATAAATTAAAATATTAAATTACTATCCAGATTGCACAGCAGTCCAGGGCAGTCCTCGCTTTAACCTTTTTACCGCCAACAACTTCTATAGAAGTTCGAGATTTTCGTGCCGTCCACGCCAGCACTTCTATGGAAGTTCTTCTTTGTACCTACTTTATTAAAATACATTTATACGTTGGCGTACAGCGGGACATCGCGTGCAGGATAGTTGGACGGTGAAAAGGTTAAACGTCGTATGACGTGCAATTCAATGAACCGCCCAAAGACAGCAGAGTCGCCTCTCTCATGTATCATTCTCAGGACTCCATTAGTGCCGATGCTGCGACTGTGGGGGGGGGCCCACAGTCGCAGCATCAACGAGGCAGTGTTTTAATATTGTACACGCAATGTATTGTATGATTTTTGAGTAAAGCTAGCCCATAGACCACACGTGTACAAGCTTTGGCAGAAGGCTTTAAAAAGCGTTATTTTTACACTTAGACTACAGCGTGCGAATCTATGTGCCAGCATATTTCCACGTACCGACAGCGCCCTACGTTCCCTCTCAATATCTGAATCATCCTTTAGGTCCTCGGTCACAACATGACCTAAATATTTAAATTTATTTACTTGATTAAGTGGTATTCCGTTTAATAACAAAGGAGGTACACGCTTAGGTGACTTATTTCCACTCTTAAAAATAATGAAGTTACACTTTTTCTCATTGCACAGCAAGCCATGTTTTAGCATACGTTTCACATGTTTTTAACATCTGTCTCATACCACTGATCGATTGGCTCAGCAAAACCATGTCGTCAGCGTAACTAATGTTGTTAATACTCACATTGTCTATTCGGCAACCAACTTGCATGTTGCTGAGCTCACCGATCAGTTGGTTAACATACAAGTTAAACAGTCTTGGTGATGTTAAGCCATTGACGTACACCGCAGTTCAAAACATACTCATCAGAGAAACTGTTAGCCCACTTGACTACATTCCTCTGGCGTTTATACCAAAATGAAAACAAATTTATGACCTCTGAACAAATACCATCTTTTTTAAGTTTGTCCCACAGAATATCATACGATACCAGGTCAAAGGCTTTCGATAAATCTAGAAAACATGCATAAATGGGAGTGCTCTTCTTAGTGTAATAGTTTACAGCGTACTTAAGTGATAATATAGCACTTTCTGTGGACAAGCCTTCTCGAAAACCAAACTGTAAGTCACTCAATTTAATTCAGGTGCTCAGGTGTACATCAAGAACCCTATCCAGAACCTTCGCAAACACTGTAGCAAGTGACATTGGCCTGTAGTTTGATTTGTCAGCTATATCATCTGTTGAGTTCTTAACTAGCGGAACTACAATAGTTTTCATTAAGGCGAAGCACCGCTAAACAATAAATCTCATACGGAGCGTTCGCGCCCCGTACCATAAGAAAAACTGTTTTTTTTTCTTTTAAATTAAAATTGAAAATTATTTTTAAAAAGTGAACTACACAATTTTGAAGTGTGTGTTATTAAGACTAATTTACTAAGAAAATTAAGATGCTTAAATCGGTCTGGTTAGCCTGTAAAATGCATATCTATGTTTTAAAAGAGGTTACTTTGATATTTTTTTCTCTGTTATAAAAGTTGACAAATCGTGTTTCTGCAACTAGCAAAATTAAGTCAATTAAATGAAAAATCATGTCATCAAATATTACTTTCATATGTTTTGTAATTGTTGGGAAAAATCAAGATCCCGCCACGTAAATTTCCAATGCGTCGCCTTAAGCTAGATGGTAAGTAACTATGTCTCAAAGAGAAAGTGTAAAGCACAGACAATACTCTGTTTATATGAACTCCAGCATGCTGCAGGTGCTCAATGCCGAGTCCGTCATGACCTAGAGACTTCCCCCTTTTCATATTTTTAATGGCTGTACATATTTCCTTACTTGAAATTCAAATCAAATCAAATCATTTATTGCATTCATGTCGTATAAAGGTGGTTCAGATAACATTTTGAAGCTTAAACATGAACCCTGTTAGGGTATTGCAATTTTCCTATTTACAATAAATAAGTATTTTAACAAATAATTTTAAAGAATAATAATAAAACATCTAATAGTTAGTGGTTACTTAATAATTAAAATTAGACAATAAAAGAAACAGAAAAGAAACAGGAGGTGGATCGCCATAGTAATAGTTGTTATAATTGTTTAGGTATCTGTTAAGTATTCACTTACGGAGTAATAACATTTTTTAATAAGGAATAATTTTAATTTATTTTGATATGATGAGTGTCTTTGCTCGGTTTTTATTTGTTCTGGGAGTTTGTTAAAGATTTTAACGGCCACATAGTAGGGGCTACAATTTAACATTTTCATTCTAGATTGGGGTAGGAATAGTCTGTCCTATGTCGTGTGTTAATGGTGTGGGTTGCACTTACTTTGGTAAATGTTTGATAGTTTTTAAATACAAATTATGATACATCATATATATAAATAGAAGATAACGTAAAAGTATTATATTTTTTGAAAAATGGCACACAGCTTTGCGTATTATCATCTATTTGGGCTAAAATTCTTATAATTTTTTTTTGCATTATAAATAGTTCTCCGACATTCACACTATTTCCCCACAGCAAGATACCGTACCGAAGCCAGGAATAAGCGTATGCGTAGTAGGTTGATAGTGCAGTGTTGGTATCTGTACTACATTTTATTTGGAATAAAGCGTAGGTAAATTTGGATAGTTTTGATTTTACATGAACAATGTGGTTCTTCCAGTTGATGTTAGAATCTATATGTATTCCGAGCAAATTAAATGTGTTAACGACTTCTATAATAGAATTTTAATATTTTATATTTATAGTTGATGGGGGGGTTCTATATGACCTAAATTGTATTGTTTTGGTTTTGGAAAAATTTATATCAAGATTATGATCTGAAAGCCATTTTATTATGCTATCTAAGGTTTTATTTATTGACAAGTTTGGGTTCTCGTTGCGTTCACATTTAATAAGTACGGATATATCATCAGCAAACAAAATTGGAAGTGCTGCGTTGGTATTAAAAATTTTTGGAAGGTCATTAATATAAATTAAAAATAGTATACATCCTAACACACTACCTTGGGGAATAGAACATGTCACAGTTGTTTCTTGGGACCGCACTGTCTCTATTACTTTGGTTGTTTCGTTGTGATAATCTATTTGTACTAATTGTTTTCTGCTTTCCAAATATGATTTAAACCATTGATAAGTAGGTCCCCGTATACCTGAGCCATACAGTTTTGGTAGAAGAATACCATAGGACACTTTATCATACACCTTGTTCATGCCTAGCAACAAACCGAAGGCATATTTTCTGTCATTTATATGTTGCAGGGCTGCCTGCATATATCTATATACTGCTAATGTTGTTGACCGTGACTTTCTGAAGCCATTTTGGCTATCATCCAACATATGATATTTTTCTAAAAACACATACAATTGATTGCACATGGCTTTTTCAAACACTTTGGAGAATGTTGGTAATAATGCAATTGGCCTGTAGTTGCTGAGAATTTTAAAGTCATCTTTTTTATGAATAAGTATTATTACTGCTGTTTTCAAGAGATCTGGAAACTCACCTACATGAAAACTTTGATTGATTAGATGGGCAAGGAGTATCGCTAATTCTTCAGCACATTGTTTTAACAAAATAGGAGGTATTTCATCAATGCCACAGCTGTGTTTGTTTTTAATGGTTTTAATGATTTTAATTATATCCTTATGGCTAACAGGATGCAAATACATAGAGCGGATGGATGGGTTGACAACCGGCCGTCCAGTTCCATTATTTTGATTTCCACCAACTGTTGAAAAATATCTGTTAAACTCATTTACAATAGTATAAGGGTGGTCTGTGCATATGTTATTTATTTTAATTTTTAAGTTCTTATATTGTTTTTCTTTTGTTTTACCAGTTTTTATGTTAATTATTTTCCACATGGTTCTATATTTATTATCGGAATTATTTGATTGTCTAATATATTCATTCTTTTTTGATATTTTAACACTGCGTTTTAATATTTTACTGAATGTATTGTAGTACTTCCTAATAATTTCATCACTAGTCTCATTTAAAATTATTCTTAATATGCGTTTATGCAAACATGATTTCCTTAAGCCTGTTGTTAGCCAACTTTTATTATTTTTATTTTTTAATTTAATTTTTACAATTGGTATATGCGTCTAAACATTGTTTTATGACATTTAAAAATGAAATGTAGTTTTCCTTTACATTTTTAGTTTTGTTTAGTATTATTTCCCAGTTAATCTTTTTAATGCTATTTTTAAAATCTTTAATTTTTTTGCTTGTAAACAATCTCTTTTCCTTGTACCATATGACATTGGGTAAGGATAATTGTTTTAATTTAATGTTTACAGCCTTGTGATCAGAGAGGCCATAATCATGCACATATAATTTCGCTATAAGATTTTTATTATTGGTAAAAGCTAAATCTATACAAGTGGTTGTTGTTCTAGTCACCCAAGTAGGCTCATCAATTACTAAGTGTAAGTTAAAGGAATACATTTAATAAGTCTCTAGTTTGCTTATCTTTATCTAGTATATCAATATTAAAATCAACACTATAATGTGTTTATTTTTATCTGTGATACTTAATTTTTTAAATAATTTATTAATTTGTTCATAAAATATATAAATATGACGATCGGCCCTATACAAACATATAATTATAGAATTCTGTAGAACTAAATTCTATTATAAATTCTCTTGTAAAATCTACGATATAGCTTCTATTAACGCATTCTAGTGTTTTTTAATATTATGCAAACACCTCCGCCACCATGGGCCTTTCGACAAAAAATAGAAACGGTTTTATAACCCAGAAACATTATTGAGTTACAATAATCTTTACTTCGCCAAACTTCAGTTAATAAAAGTAAACCAACGTCATGGTCCTGTAAAATCTGCTCAATTAAATCTAGTTTGTTTCCTATGCTCTGAAAGTTTTGGCAAGTAATTGTTAGTTCGTTGTTTGAGGCTCCTATTTAGATTGTAGGTATTTGTTTCCGAAATATATCCTTTCTGTTACCATTTTCATTTTTGCATTTTTGGGTTTCCGTTGATATTGAGGTTGATGTTTGTAATGGCTCCTCCTCTAAAATTATTTCAATAAATTTCCCGTCTACATACAGCTGATTTTTTCTAATCTATATATATAAAAATCAATTGCTGTCTGTTAGTCGGGCTAAACTCGAGAATGGCTGGACCGATTTGGCTAATTTTGATTTTGAAATATTTGTAGAGGTTCAAGGAAGGTTTAAGCGGTGAGAAACATAAATAATAAGTAACGGAAAATACTAAAAACGACAATTTAATTTTCCAATACAAAAATATTTGTTATTTCGTTGTCATGGAAACTGTCAAAGCGGTACATACAACAAAATGTTCCTAGCTATGAAACATTTGATGTCTTTTGTCACTTGGTTGGTTGTCAAATATTTATAGGTGTGATAACATTCGTTTGTATGGCAGAATTGCGTTCCACAGTGAATAATAATGAAGTAGATAGGCTTAGAATGGAACGAGTTCGGGCACACCAAACACAACAACAGCGAGCACGAGTGCACGACACAATGAAATAGAGCGATTTCGCAGACGCAGTGTTCCTGTAAACCTGGAACGAGTAGCATTCCACTACGACCCGGAAATAGATTATTGTGCCGTAACAATTGGGGAAATGACAACCATTTGTCAATATTGTAAAGCGTTAAAATACAGCGGTGAATCTACTAGATTATGTTGTGTTGGTGGTAAAGTACAATTGCCACAATTAATAATTTATCAAAAACAATAATTATGGTATACTACCTTGAAAGTGGGCATGAAATTTTCCTGTAAAATATGAGTTGCGCCAAACGACGTCATTTGAAAGCAATTGTTGTTGGTCAAGAAATGTTCAGAGTAATTTCCCACCCCAGCCGATAATGTTTAAGTTTTGACCATATTTTTCACCAATACATGAGGTGATACGAAATTCACCGGGTCACCTTTCCGTCGTGCAACAAACATTTTTTCTCGCATTTTTTTTCTTTTGTTTCTTGCATTTTCGTCTAAGAATTCTGAAATAGACAGTGTGGTTCCTTGAAAATAGGGGCAATTCTCTTTTATATATCTCACTATTCTCTTGCTAATCAATTCGACTACTAACGGTCGGTTTCTGACATTGGGTCTACCAATTCTATAGGTGTCTTCGATATAGCCACACAAATCTATGTTTAAGGTTTCACGAAATAAATCTATTAATCTGCTATTTAGATTGAACACTGGTTCATTTTGGTATTCGGTTAAGCCATAAATTACGAACTTTTTGTGATTGCTTTCTGGTGTGGTGTGCACTAAAGTAGATTTGAATTTACCTTGAAGTTCTTTTATATCTTTTTTTAACTTGTCATTTTAATTTTTTATTATTTTTATATTAGTAATTATTTTCTCTATCTCTAATTTTCTTTCATTGTCTTGTGTTGATAAAATATTTATTTCTTGTTTGATATCTCCTTTTAACTGTGTAATAGCTTTGTTTATTTCAATTTGAATAGTGCTCTGTAGCTCAGATATTATCGACTTATTATTTTCTTGCAGTCTTAAAATTAGTATATCGCTCAGCTGTTGCATTGTTATTGAATCGGCTCTGATTTCGACTTCTTGTGTCTTCAGCATTAAGAGCGTTTACGCCGCACACTAGCGCCACTAATGAAAAAATAAACATATCTAGTAATTAAAGATAGAAAATCAAATTATGCTCAACAAACTATTTGAATGAAGTAATTTAAAATTTTTACGTCACCTAATGAACACCTCACATGTTATGGTTTAGTTAAATAAGACGTTACGGCCACTTTTAACTATAACGCCATATTTAACTAAACCATAACATGTCAGGTGTTCATTAGGTGACGTAAAAATGCTAAATTACTTCATTCAGATAGTTTGTTGAGCATAATTTGATTTTCTATCTCTAATTATTAGATATGTTTTTTTTTTCATTGGCGGCGCTAGTGTGCGGCGTAAACGCTCTTAATTGTGTCTCCGAGTGTACTTAAATCTTCCGAACATAATGTATTGTTACTCGATAGGGCTGGTCTTTTCCTCATTGTTATATTACTTGGTTCAGTTGGCTTTTGTGTAGGTAGATTATGGTCTTTCAAACGCACCGGGGTATTTAAGTTACCTGTTTTGGGTGTTTTACAATAACATTCTTGGCATTTCCATTTTTTCCTATACTCAGTCGTCATTGTGTTGTAAAATCGCTGACTTGAGACATTCGCGCAGTCTAAGTCATATACATTTATAGGTAGCCAGTGGTAGGTAGGATGTCACATTGAGGAAGGCCTAAGGGAAGATCTTCCTTCGAGCTGGGTGGTATAGCTCGGGGACCGAGGTCCAACGGATGTTAGTCAGAGGTATTATATATAGCGAAGGGGATGGTGAAACTTCGCTACCGCGATGCAGGCTTCCCATACTATCTATCGTCGTAGTATGCCGACGTCGTTGGTTTGCGTTTGTGGCGCCATCTGTTGACACGGGTTTGAGAAGGTATTTGCTTCGTGTCAAATAATGTGCGGCGTATGCGGTAGGTGGAGCCGCCACATCACTCCCTCCCGAGACCGGAGGTCGATATCAGTGAGGGTGCTCAGCAGTCAGTGCGTCAGAGCTTGCAAGTGCCAGTGGAGAGTGCTGCTGCAGGATGTGCCAGTGGAGAGTGCTGCTGCAGGATGCCCCAGTCTACGGTGAGTCGAGACGAGTGGGGTAAAGGCGCGTTGCCAGAGATGCAGTGTGCTGTTCCTGTCTGCGGGGAGTCGAGACAGGTGATGATGACGGTGGGTCCGAGCTGCTGGTGTGCAGGGCTGCCACGCCGGAGTGATGCGGCCGACATTGATGCACCGGTCGTGGGCTGCGGAGACCAAGTCGGGATGATGCCGTCTAGTGTGCCGGAGGTCCAGGAAGCGTAGTCTAAGATGCTGCGGTGGAACCTTGTGGCTCGATTGCTGGCTTGCTGTGACTGCTGGCGAAGGTAGATGATGGATGTGGAGTGATGTATGGGCGCTGCTGCGACGATGCTGAAGGTGCTTCTGTGCTCCGTAGGGGTCACCACATTGCTGCATAATGAACAGGTTAGGTATTCTCTGTTTGGCAGCCTTTGGTTGCACCCCGCACAGTTGAGTGACAATGTTTACGTATTATTGGTACTCGTGGCGTCCTCTAGCGGATTGTTGTATCACTGACTTAGTTCTTGAATGTGGTTAGCACGCAGATCGATCGTATTTAGGGTTGCTAATCGATATCTAATGGTGTTGATATCCCTAGATGGCGTTGGACTTTACTGTCAGGTTAGACAGTAGTACTGCTACTCGCCGCAAGATGTCATTAGTGCGCCTATAAGTTATTTCTTTGCCGTTTCACTTGTAAAGGTCAAAGTCCAACTTTACGTTTGAATCAAAAAACGGTCTTTGAATACAGTCTTCTTATTCTTCTTCGCACTAAATAGTAATAGTTTGCGCCAAATGTTGTATATTTCCAGAGAACACTTACTGGAGCTGCTCTTGTTAAATTTTAACACATATTTATCTTCACTTTGAATATAAAATTATGTCGTGACAAAATTACATCAGCTCAACAATGTTACACATGTCACAAGTTGCTGCAAACTCGGCCACTTATTTATTGAGTTATAATATTCACTTCTTTTTTGTTTTTAACTCATATATTACACTTTATATATTTTTAAATTAATGAAAATACGGAGCCAATGTTTACCCGGATGACAGCGGCTGTCAACTTCCTGTCAAATTCTAAGAGGATTATCCATATGACCGGAGGCTCAGCACCGAATACCGCAGCCTCCACATTAATGGGACTCTTTGCATGAAACTGTTATCTAAAAATATTAGCAATATGTGTGGGATCGCTGGATGCATCAACACTAACAGGCAAGCTTTGCTCCTCCATTAAGTTTCTTAGTGCTTTTCCAAAACATGCCAAACTGTTTTTGCGAGTGTTGAGCAGCTATGATATCTAGTTTAATCTGCTCCTGTTTTATGACCCGTTCTCCCTGTCCATCCGTAGGGAAGGCTCGTGCCCCAGCATTGGAGACATAAAAATGAGCTGATGATGATGATGAATTTGACATTCTAGCTATCTAAGTGTAACTGTTGACGCATCAACGGTGAACGGCAGCTCGCGGCGCAGCCGCGCCGCGCGCTCGGCGGCCCGACGCCGCGGACACCGCGACTCGAACCAGCCATCGGCCACCGGGCCGGTCGGCACTCTGCGCACCGACGCGCCCGCGCACGCACACGTACATAGCGATTAATAATTTTCACATGTAATTCAATTTCCTTTCTTTTCTTGAAGATAAAATCGTTGTAAAAGTAAAAAAAAAAAAAAAAAAAAAAAAAAAAACGTGGCGGGCGGCGATCAAGGACGTAGCGGTGAGGTCACACAAGGACGGTTGGTCGTACGAGAACGCCACCGTGACATAAATGCTGAAACAAGCTGGACGAAAACAATTTCTGGAGGAAGAATAAATGCTGAAACAAGCTAGACAGGTTTCTTCAGATCTGCTGAAACAAGCAACGTTCGTGGTCATTGGTGGTTAAGAGGAATACCAGGAAAAGGGGCTGCAGTGCAATTAGTGGTATTGTGAGTTCGTTCCAATTTTTTCCCATCCCCTTTCTATACCTACATTTCAAACATAGCTTCCAACATACTTTCATTTAATCCTATAATAGTTTCCTTATAATTTATTCCCGTTTCATTTTAATCTCGTCGTCATTTTAATTAAAGTATTTTTTCTTCCTAAATTTAAAGGTCAAGTTTAAAGTTGCGTTTATTTGTATCAATAAAGTAATTCTATAGGTTCCAAACTTAAATGTACTAACCACAATTGTTTGGTACAAACATTCATTTGTGTTTTTTTTCTGTTTAGTGGAGCGGAAAGTGTGTCGAGTCACGTAGGCACGGCTGACGTCACGGCGCGTTGGCGCACTGTGATTGGCCGATGATGACACCTGACCGTTACGCCGAAGAACTATTGTTCTCGTGAGGCGCCTTTGCTTCGCTTTCTGCTTCCGCCATTTTGTGCACTTTAAATTTAAGTATCATTCCATGTGTTCAATTACTTATTTTCTTTCATACATTAGTGCATAAAGCTTATCATTTGTGTTTGTGTTCTTTAGCTGGACATATTTTTGACAACTATCATTTTTGAATCTATACCTTCTTTTTGCTAAATCATTATTCATCATGGATTTAAAATCATTAAAGAAGACTCGAGCATCATTTAAAGCAAAGCTTACTATATTTAAAAATTATCTTGAATCTTTACTGCCGAGCAAAGAGCTAGACAAGTTGCAAGTACATGAATTACAATTAAGAATTGAAAAAATACAGGAGATGTATAGTGACTTTGACTCAACACAGTCTGAAATCGAAACCCTATGTGAATTTCCAGATGACGAGTTTAATGAACGAGAAACTTTTGAAAGTACCTATTTCAAAACAATGGCAGCTGCGCGGGAGCTGAGTGGCCGGGTCAGCCGCGCTGTGGCGCCGGCAGACGGCGGCTCGGTGACAGGTTCTAGTGGTAATACCGCTGCACCAGGTTTGCCAAATATCAAATTACCTACTATTCACTTACCTACCTTTTCTGGGCGCGCTCAAGATTGGTTAGAGTATCACGATACATATACTTCACTTATTCATAATAATAGTTCTATACCGACTATTCATAAATTTCATTATTTGCGTGCGTCATTAAAAGACAGTGCGGCAACAATTATACAGTCGTTAGAGTTTTCCTCTGAGAATTATGATATTGCGTGGTGTTTACTTTGTGATAGATTTAATAATAATAGAATTTTAGTAAACAATCATATTCAAGCTTTGTTCAATATTGAGCCTATTGCCAAAGAATCGTCAAAGGCTATACGAGATGTGGTCGACACAGTTAATAAGAATTTAAGAGCTCTCAAAACACTGAATTTACCTACCGAACATTGGGACATGTTAATTATCCACATGGTTTCAAGTAAACTAGATTTTGCCACACTTCGCGACTGGGAAACCCAGCGTAATAGCATAAAGGACATTCCATCACTTGATGAATTTAACACTTTTTTGAAAAACAGAGCAGATTTACTTATAACCATGGAGGAAGCACACCACTGCAAACCACGTAGACATAGCGATATTGCACCTATACGACAAAAGACGTTTGTTGTGAACCAACAAACATCCAAATTTCACTGCCCTGTCTGCAAAAACAATCACGCGATTTATCAATGTTTTAAATTTAAGGCTATGCCAATTGAATCTCGTATTGAGTTAGTAAAGAAATTAAATTTGTGCAAAAATTGTTTGCGTCAGGGTCACAGTGAGAATAGGTGTAAGTTGGGTCCTTGCAAATTATGTACTCTACGCCATAACAGCATGTTACATCTTGAACACAAACCAAGTGTTGCACAAACTAGTGAGTGTATTGTTCTCCCTACCTCACAGGCATCGCAGCCAACAAACACGCTGCAAGCCCAGACATTGCAACAAAATGTCACACTATCAACCACTCATAATCAAAGTCAGATTTTGCTATCTACTGCTATAATCCATGTCTCAGATATTAATGGTCGGATGCATAACGTCCGTGTACTTTTAGATAATGGTAGCACTTCGAGTTTTATTACCGAATCATTGCTAAATCAGTTACAGCTACCACACTATTCTACTTCTGTTGCAGTCCAAGGGCTCAACAAACAGTTATCCAAAATCACAAAAAGATGTGATGTGTCAATATCATCACTCTCAAACAGCGGTTACACAGCCGAAGTCAATTGTTTTGTTGTGCCGCAAATCACACAATATATACCATCAACCACAATCAATTATAGCAATATTTTCAAGATTCCCAAACATATCCACCTCGCGGATCCATCTTTCCATATTCCGTCAGAAGTGCAGATGCTATTGGGAGCTGACCTCTTTTGGGAGGTACTTACAAGCAACCATATACCCTTAGGCAAAAACAAACCAACCTTGGTGGAAACAACACTGGGGTGGTTAGTCTCAGGGTCTTTTCAAGTTTCTTACAATCATTACAAACATAAACAAAATACTCACCATACAGTCCACTGTCATCTACTTAACAATATAGAGCTAGATCAAAGGTTAAACAAATTCTTTGAATTAGAACTAGTTCCCATCACTCAACAAGCTACAACAAATGCTGAGAGTGAATGTGAAGATATCTTCACACAAACAACGTTTCGTCAACCTGATGGCAGGTTTGTCGTAACGATTCCATTCAAGGAAGCCCCTGAGTGCTTAGGAAACTCAAGGGAGCAGGCATTGCTCAGATTTCAATCATTAGAACGTAAGTTCAAACGTAATCCATCTTTCAAAGAGAAATATGTAGATTTCATGAAAGAATACCTAGCACTGAATCATATGTCCGAAAACACAGAACCCCATAATTATAACGTACAATACTTTCTGCCGCATCACGGCATTTTACGTGAGAATAGCTTGACAACTAAACTTAGAACCGTTTTCGATGCCTCAGCTGTTACAAGCTCCGGCAAATCATTAAATGATATCCAACACATAGGCCCCCCTGTACAAGATGATCTCTTAAGCATATTACTTAGATTCCGACAACATAAATATGTTGTAACGTCCGATATCGAAAAAATGTACAGGCAGGTTCTTGTTGCTGAAAGTCAGCGTCATTTGCAACAAATATTTTGGCGGTTCGATCCTAATGCGGAAATTAAACAATATAAACTAAACACAGTAACTTACGGAACAGCCTCAGCCCCATACTTAGCTACAAGATGCCTTGCACAGCTAGGTCACAATTGCTTAGATGAACATGTCAGTAAAACAATCTTACATGACTTCTATGTTGACGATTACGTAAGTGGGAGTGAGGATTCTGACACATTAATACATACATGCAAAGGTGTCATTAAGGAGCTAGAGGGTGCGCACTTTCACCTGCGCAAATGGCACTCTAACAACACACACATACTCAACCAAATTGTTGGCGAAAATGGTAACGATGAGTTGCTTAATTTATGCAAAGATCAATTTTCTAAAACTTTAGGCCTACTATGGTCATGCAAAAATGACACGTTTCTATTTTTGTCAACCAATACCAAACCACAACAGTCAGTTACAAAATTAAATAAACGAACCATTTTATCCACAATTGCCCAAGTGTTTGACCCACTGGGTTCAATTAATCCTTGTATGTTACAAGCGAAGCTCATTTTGCAATTACTATGGTCGAAAGATATATCATCATCATAAAACAATTTGTTTTCAATAGAGTAAATGAAATAACACAATATTCAGAGTATTCTCAATGGAAATATGTGCCATCAGATTTAAATCCCGCCGACATAGGGTCCCGTGGGTTAAACGCTGAACAGCTCATTAACTCCCAATTGTGGTGGGGAGGTCCACATTTCCTACACCAGACAGAAATACAATGGCCTTTACAACCTCAGAACATAAATGTTGAGAACTTACCTGAAACAAGGTTGTGTCACCTTACTA
Source organism: Eudonia lacustrata (assembly GCA_947562085.1). Lineage (NCBI taxonomy): Eukaryota > Metazoa > Arthropoda > Insecta > Lepidoptera > Crambidae > Eudonia > Eudonia lacustrata. The sequence continues at coordinate 63,681,379 of OX387339.1, read as the reverse complement.
CAGAGGAATCTAGTGCATACGATTTCACTATATATTTTTCAAATTATGGTAAGCTTCAGCGCACCATAGCATACATACATAGATTTGTTCATAACTGTCGCAATCGAAATAATAAATTTGTTGGTCCCCTACTATTTTCAGAATTAAATTTAGCTACCAGTTCTCTTTGTAAAATAGTACAGTTGAAAATGTTTCAAAAGGAAATATCATTATTAAAATCAAATGTTTCACTACCTATTAAAAATAAACTATTAAATTTAAATCCCTTTATTGATAACATGGGAATTTTACGTGTGGGTGGACGACTTTCAAACACTAATTTCGATTATGATACAAAACATCCAATTCTGTTACATGCATCTCACCACATTACTCGCTTGTTAGTAGCACACCACCATTTAATTATGTTACATGCAGGACCGCAACTATTACTAGCTACACTTCGGCATAACTACTGGATAGTCAACGGTCGCAAACTCACGAGGAAAATTACTCATGACTGTATAAAGTGCTGTAGATTCTCAGGTAAAACATTTCAGCCCATCATGGGTAACCTCCCTAAGCAGAGGTTACAGGCTGAATTTCCATTTGGAAATACTGCTGTCGATTATGCAGGTCCAATCTTGATCGCAAACATAAAAGGAAGAGGTTGCAGACTAAAGAAAGCATACATATGTATATTTGTATGTTTAGCTACACGAGCGGTCCACATAGAACTTGTCACCGAGTTGACGTCGCAAGGTTTTTTAGCAGCTCTAAATAGGTTTGTTGCTCGCAGGGGCACGCCTAACACTATATTTTCCGATAACGGGACCAATTTCGTAGGTGCTTGTAACGAATTATCAAAATTTTTAAAACACAATAATGATAGCATTGTCTCTTCAGCTAGCGAACACAATATTAACTTTAAATTTTGCCCAGCATATAGTCCACATTTCAATGGCTTAGCAGAGAGTTCAGTGAAGTCGGTTAAGCACCACATGAAGCGTGTATTGTCTGAGGCCCATTTAGATTACGAAGAGATGAACACTTTATTGATACAGATAGAGGCAATTTTAAACTCAAGGCCTCTTACCCCTCTCTCCTCCGATCCTGGTGACCTAATCCCACTTACTCCGATGCATTTCCTAATTGGACGGCCACATGCTACGTTGCCTGCTCCTCAGGTGGAAGACGCCCACATCAGTTCCATCAGCAGATACAAGCGAATCCAAGTCCTGAAGAACCATTTTTGGCAACGTTTCTATAAAGAATATGTTTCAGAGTTGCAAAGAAGGAGTAAATGGGGCAAGCATGGCAACCAACCACACCTAGGCGACATGGTGTTGGTCAAAGACGACCGAGTGCCTCCCAACAGATGGCTGCTCGGACGAGTTGTCGCAGTCTACCCAGGCACCGACGGAGTCAACCGAGTGGCGGATGTCCGGACCACTACAGGCACCATCAGGAGGGCCTTCAACAGGCTCTGCCCGCTACCAGTTTTGGAACAGCAAGTTCCAAGGGCGGCAGCTTGTTGACGCATCAACGGTGAACGGCAGCTCGCGGCGCAGCCGCGCCGCGCGCTCGGCGGCCCGACGCCGCGGACACCGCGACTCGAACCAGCCATCGGCCACCGGGCCGGTTGGCACTCTGCGCACCGACGCGCCCACGCACGCACACGTACATAGCGATTAATAATTTTCACATGTAATTCAATTTCTTTTCTTTTCTTTTCTGGAGGATAAAATCGTTGTAAAAGTATTCTTTGTTTTTATTGTCAACTGTCCTTCAACGAACCCGCACCAGTAACTTTGGTTTTTGTGAGATTGAGTTGTTAGGGTATTTGATCTCGAATGTAGGGGTGAAACCTAGTAAAAAAAAGGTTAAGGCCATGCGAAAGGTTTAAGCTCCAACATCGGCAAAAGAGGTAAAACAGTTGTTAGGTTTATTATCTTATTATAGAAAATTTGTGCCGAACTTTGCGAAAATAACGTTATCTCTTACTAAGTTGTTGAAAAAAGGGGTGATGTTTCAGTGGAACGAGGAGTTGCAGAATTCGTTTGTTTCTATTAAAGAGTCTATGTGTAGAGCGCCGATTCTTTCGTATTTTTCAAGGGATAAGTCGGTCACAACGAGGGTGTGCGTTGATGCGTCGAATGAGGCGATAGGTGCGGTTCTTATGCAAGGGTAAGATGTGTCCAGTTGCTTATGCTGCTAGGAAGTTAACAGATGCGGAGAGGAAGTATAGTACATCGGAGAAAGAGTGTTTAACTTTAGTATGGGCGTTGAAGCATTATCGACATTATTTATGGGGATCGTATTTTCAGGTGGTAACGGATCATAGTGCGTTATGTTGGTTGCAGTCGAAGAAGGATATGTGTGGTAAGTTAGTTCGGTGGCTTTAGCAGGCTTTAGCGATTCAAGAGAGGAATTTTCATATTGTTTATTGTTCGGGGGAAAATAATTTAGTAGCAGATTTTTTGAGTAGGAATCCTTTAGTTGAAGAAGGTCAGAAGGTAGAGAAGGAGACGGAACCCAGTGACGGTCTACAGATATTTAGTATAAATGTAGAATCGTTACAAGAGGATTAGGCGAATTACGTTTTCTGTTATAGATGGATAATGCGTTTAAGCGAGCGTTCAGAGGTGAGGCGAAGTGGTTGTTGTTTAAGAAATGGTTTTCTTTATAAAAGTGTGCGTAGAGATGGTGAGATACGTGAGGTGTTGGTTTTACCTAGGAGTTTGTTTCAGAATGTAATGCTCCATGATGAAGCATGGACGGAAGGTCATTTAGGTCTTGCGAAATCATTAAGGAGGTTTCGTTCCAGATATTTTATGCCACAGGCTGATAAGGAAGTAGAGCGGTATATAGCTTCGTGTGTGCCGTGTCAGGAAAGAAAGGTGGTAAGAAATGTTGCAGAGTTGATGCCGATTAGTCACAATTATTTTTGAAAAGGTAGGTAGGTTGATGTATTGGGGCCTTCTCCACATTCGTCAAGAGATAATCGATTTGTTGTAGTATCGGTAGAGTATGCTTCGCGGTTTGCGATATGTAAGGTTTTTTTACCTAGGGTTACGTCGGATGACATAGTGCGATTTTTTATAGAAGAAGTTTTCTGTAGATTTGGTGAGTGACTGAAAGGGTAGACCGTATAGGTAGATTACTTTCTAAGGCTTTAAATAATGTTACGAGCACAGGTGGTACAAAACAGTAGATATTATGACAGAAAAGCTAGGCCTATATCGTTTCGTATGAATGATTTGGTTTTACTATTTGTACCATGGCGAGTGACTGGAAGATGCTTGAAATTGACACATCTGTATCAGGGACCATATAAAGTCATTGAAGTGGTCGGACGATCTGATGTATTGATTCGTCGTTTGAATTCACGATCACGGGGTGTGGTTGTTTATACAAACCGGTTAAAGCACTTCATGTTACGTTAATGTATCCGTATATGTTTGGTATATATATCCATATATATATGAGTATACATGACTGTATAGTATTAAGATGTTAAGTGGTATTGCCCGAAGGTTGCCTGATGTACGGTTAATAATAGTGTAAGAGGTGTTGTGTTGTTGTTATGATTATTATTATTATTATACTCTTTATTTATTTTTTTCCTTAAAACTAGATTTTTACAATATTTTAATATAAAAGCAATAAAACATTATAAAAACCTAATCCTAGAGTACCGCCAGCAGCGAGGCAGGGCCCAAGCTACCGGTGGTCAGGGCTGCAGAGTGAGGAACCTCCTGACAATACTATTTTTATTATTATTTTATATTGTGTTGCTGTTTGTTGTTATGTTATGATTAATAGATATATTTGTTTTTCATGCGTTCGAGTGAAAAGATATTGTGAAAAAAGAACATTGAAATAGCTGCAGATTGAGGCCTAGGTTAGGCGCATACTGACACGTGCGAATAACCAAGCCCAAGTGAAATTTTGTAACATACTAGAATTTACCGTGGTAGTCTGATATTGTATGAGAAATGTTTGTTAGTTTGGTTGGACCAATCGGCTGGTTTTGCTTTTTGAGTGTAACATGATAATTGATAAGGCAATAAGCTATTTGTCATGGGGTTCCGAATCGGGTCCCACGCACTTAAAAAAATGGAATTGAGACGATAATAATAAGGTAAGTGTAACTGTTGGATTAGCCAATGTTGACAATAAATATTTCTCACTAAAGGCAATTTCTGATGGAAAAGAATTCGCGTATCTACATTCTATGAACATTCGGAATTCCTTTGAAGTATTTTACCTTGGGTAATTGGTTGAGCTCGCGATAGTTATCATGCAACTTTGGACCCTTTCGTATCGGAAGGACATTTAAGTAAAACGTACAGTAACTGATAATTTCATGAAATTCAATAGATTATGTAACAAGATTATAAATCGTTTTATCGTATTTAAAGGTTGACATATGAATTCAAAGAACTTTATTTAAAAACTCATAAGAACATAGTTCACTTATAATGAGCTTACAAATTAAACTTAATTAACTACAGTCCAGTATTACGCATAATTCCATTTCACAAAACATTTTTGTACACATATTCTTTCAATTTTGATTTGAAAACGTTAAATGAACTGCACTCCTTCACGTCATTGGATAAGTCGTTATATAATTGAGCTCCCTCAAACATTAAATTTTTTTTACCATGGTCTGTTCTAGGTACTGACATTTTTATCTTGTTGGTGTTCCTTAATTGATGTTTATAATTCCTTTTTGTGAATAAAATTTGTGAATGTAATTGGTTTGTTAAAATGTTTCTTATCAAAATGCATGTTGTGTATGTGTAAATTTGTTTAATGTTTAGTAATTTAGTTTTTTGGTATAACAATTGTGTATCCATGAGACGATCATATTTGAATAAGGTTTTAATTACTTTGTTTTGAGATGTTTGTAAACTTTTCAGATTCGTTTTAGCAGCACAACCCCAAACTTCAATAAGATATTCTAAGTTTGATTTTACCAATATATAACTCATATATTGTCATCCGAATCTTAGCGGGGATACAGCCTACGGCCTTACGTAATACGCCAGTTAGTGAGGCGAGTTTTGTTTTGACATGCTGGATATGACATGCTGGATATATCTTGATATATTCGTAGGATGATGTTGCTGGCCTCATTCTTTTAGTCTTTCAATATTTTTTTTGAGGAATTTAACTGTTTGGTATATTTATATTTATCCTGTTAATATAGTTAATGTATTCATCATTTGAAAATGATATTTTTTTCTTTAATCTTTGTATATGTTTGTCTTTTGAATATTTCTATTTAATGGAAATGGAGTATTGTATGATGTTATAAATTATTTTAATAAGCAAAGATTAAAGTTGTGTTAATGTTAATTTAATGGGAGGATTTTAATTGTCTGTCAAATTTTTTGGTCAGTTTTTTTGCCAAAAAGTTTTTCGAATGATAATTATTCGAGAAGCTAAATCCTAGTTGGATTTAATTTAATTCTCCTATGGTGTATGATTTTTTTTCTCTGACCTTAGGCAGGATTAGTTTTAAGTCTCTGATGTCAGTGGGCCCAGTGTCCCCAGAGGGGTACCTACACCTCCAGTGTAGGAGAATCCCCCCCTGAGCGTCCACGCTCAGGCTGCCCTACGTATTCTGGGGAGGGCAAAAGTCCGCTCGTATCAGCACATGCTGCAGGCAGGAGTAAGGCAAGACATTCGGCACCCCCTCCTACGCTTCGCGTGGATTTCTGCAACATCAGGGGAATTCACTCCAACTTAAGCGCCGTCCATTACCACCTTGAGACGGAGAAGCCGGCCTTGCTTTTCCTTACTGAAACGCAGATATCCCCCCCTCTTGACGTCTCCTACTTGCGCTACCCGGGATACAATCTGGAGCATTCGTTTGTGTCACGCGCCGGTGTTTGTGCTTACGTCAGGGAGGATATGTGCGTTCGTCGCCTCAGCAATCTTGAAGTTAGGGACCTCTCCATCTTATGGCTGCACGTCAACTGCGGACACCACCCTCGCGTCTACGCGTGCCTGTATAGGTCCCACAGCGGTAACATTGAGACTGACCAACTTGTCGAGAGCGTTCAAACGGCCACAGATTCCCTTCTCCAACGGATCCCCTCTGCCGAGATCGTGGTGCTGGGAGACTTTAATGCCCACCACGTCGAATGGCTTGGTTCACGCACTACTGACCACGCGGGTAGAGCCGTTCATGACTTCGCTTTGGCCTACGGTCTGTCCCAACTGGTTGCCGAGCCTACGCGGGTACCAGATGTGGAGGGCCATACACCTTCCTTACTGGACCTCTTGTTGACCTCGCACCCAGACGGCTATCAAGTGTCCGTTGATGCACCACTAGGCTCATCAGATCATTGCCTGATTCGGAGCACAGTGCCTCTCACGGAAACTTTAAAATCGCAACGTGCGGTCAGCCGTCGGGTCTGGCATTATAGGTCAGCGGACTGGGATGGGATGCGAAGTTTCTTTGCGTCGTACCCATGGTGGCGAGTTTGCTTCTCGCTGGATGATCCTGATGTCGCCGCCGATTCTGTCGTTGATGTAATACTGCAGGGAATGGAACTCTTTATTCCAAACTCTATGGTTCCCGTTGGCGGCAGATCCCAACCATGGTTTGGTCGATGTTGCAAAATAACATCTCGCCAGAAGCGCGAGCATTACCAAGCCTGGGCTAATGCGGTGTCATCAAAGGATCCAAGTACCAGTGTGCTCTAAAAGAAGTGCAACTTTGCTGCCAGGTCTTTTAAGAAGGACATTGCCAAGGCGAAGTCATCATTTATAGGTAGAATTGGGGAGAGGCTAGTGCGTCTTCCTTCGGGTACGCGTGCATTCTGGTCTCTCGCCAAGGCTGTCTTGGGGAATTTCTGTCGACCGTCACTTCCACCACTGCACAAGACCGATGATTGCCTTGCCCATACTGCAAAAGAGAAAGCCGATCTCTTGGGTACTCTTTTCGCATCAAACTCGACCTTGGACGATGAGGAAAAATTGCCACCAACAATACCGCATTGCGCTTGTTCTATGCCAAACGTTCGGTTCCTGCAAAGGTCAGTTCGTAAGGCTCTTTTTTCCCTTGACATTCATAAGTCGAGTGGGCCTGATGCAGTCCCTCCCATTGTGCTTCGGACGTGTGCTCCTGAGTTGGCGCCGATTCTAACGCACCTCTTCCGGCTCTCTTACACGACTGGCGTTGTCCCGAGTTCTTGGAAGACAGCCCTTGTCCACCCGATTCCCAAAAAAGGTGATCGCTCAGATCCGTCCAACTACAGGCCTATAGCCATCACCTCTTTGCTCTCCAAAGTAATGGAGTCCATTACAAACTGCCAGCTCTTGAGGTACCTAGAAGAGAATCAACTACTAAGCGATCGCCAGTACGGTTTTCGCCGCGGTCGTTCGGCTGGTGATCTTTTAGTGTACCTCACTCACCGATGGGCGGAGGCAGTTGAGAGGAAAGGGGAGGCACTGGCAGTTAGCTTGGACATAGCGAAAGCCTTCGACAGAGTATGGCACAGGGCTCTTCTCTCGAAACTTCCATCATACGGGCTCCCTGAGAAGTTGTGTGCGTGGGTCGCCAGCTTTCTTTCTGGGCGTAGCATCAAAGTCGTAGTTGACGGATCATGCTCTGACCTGAAGCCCGTGAATGCTGGAGTCCCGCAGGGGTGTGTGCTGTCGCCTACACTGTTTCTTTTGCATATCAATGACATGTTGCATAACAACAGCATTCATTGCTATGCAGACGACAGTACTGGGGATACGCTTTACACCGGACGTACTAATATTTCTCTGGAAAGCGTCATCGAGAACCGGAATAAACTTGTGACTGACACTGAGAACATGTTAAGTCATGTCTCGAATTGGGGCCGACTTAATCTAGTCCATTTTAACCCTTCCAAAACACAAGTTTGCGTGTTCACCGCTAAAAAACATCCCCTCGTCTTATCTCTAAACTTTGAAGGAGCTCCCCTTGATACCAAACCGGCCATTGGAATCCTTGGCGTCGATATTTCGAGTGACGTTCAATTTCGCGGTCATTTGGAAGGTAAAGCTAAATTAGCTTCGAAAAAGCTGGGTGTGCTCAATAGAGCGGGACAGTATTTCACGCCGACCCATCGCTTACAGCTTTACAAAGCACAGGTCAGGCCTCATATGGAATACTGTTCCCATCTTTGGGCTGGAGCGCCCCAGTACCAACTCCTCCCATTTGACCGCATTCAACGCAGAGCTGCTCGAGTTGTCGGCGACGTGGTAACCTCTGGTCGGCTCGATCCACTGGCCCTTCGGAGAGACGTTGCATCTCTCTGTATATTTTATCGCCTTTATCATGGGGAGTGCTCTGAGGAATTGTTCGGTTTGATCCCTGCCGCTGATTTCCTTCACCGCACTACACGCAATCGACTGTCTTTCCATCCACACCATCTTGATGGATGGCGATCTACTACTGTGCGTTTCTCACGTAATTTTTTACCACGAACTACAGTGCTGTGGAACCAGCTCTCAGCGACGGTATTTCCGGACCAATATGACTTAGGAATCTTCAAGAAACGAGCCTATTCCTTCCTTAAAGGCCGGCAACGCATCTGCGATTCCTCTGGTTTTGCGGGTGTCCATGGGCGGCGGTGATTGCTTTCCATCAGGTGACCCGCCTGCTCGTTTGCCTCCTTCTAATATAAAAAAAAAAAAAATGTATTGTAAGATCTCAGGTAGGTATTTTATTAAGTAGGGTCTACACCTTAAGTGTAGTCAGGTTTCTATTGTTGGGGATTCGTACCTCATATGTGATTGCAGAACGCCAGAGACGTGGCACGAAGGTATGGTGGTACTGTTTTTCAAAAAGGGCGATAAAACCCTGCTGAAGAACTACAGGCCCATCTCACTTCTAAGCCACGTCTACAAGCTGTTTTCGAGAGTCATAACGAATCGTCTCGCACGCAGGTTTGATGACTTCCAGCCTATCGAACAAGCCGGTTTCCGAAAAGGCTTCAGCACCATAGACCTTAACAATACGCTGCGGCAGGTTATACAGAAGACCGAAGAGTATAACCAGCCTCTTTGCTTAGCGTTTGTGGACTATGAAAAAGCCTTCGATTCGATTGAGACATGGGCCGTGCTACAGTCTCTCCAGCGGTGCCAAATTGACTATCGGTACATCGAAGTGTTGAGGTGTTTGTATGAAAGCGCCACTATGTCAGTCCGTCTTCAGGACCAGAGCTCGAAACCTATACAGTTGCAGCGAGGAGAGAGACAGGGAGATGTGATTTCTCCGAAACTGTTCACTGCTGCACTGGAAGATGTTTTTAAGCTTCTGGACTGGAAAGGACTCGGCATCAACGTCAACGGCGTATACATCACTCACCTTCGGTTTGCTGACAATATAGTGGTCATGGCTGAGACCCTGGAAGACCTCGGCGCAATGCTCGGTGACCTCAACAGAGTCTCTCAACAAGTGGGTCTTAAAATGAACATGGAGAAGACGAAAGTTATGTCGAACTCACGTGTCGTACCCACTCCTCTGAAGGTTGGGGACTCTGCCCTTGAAGTTGTGGACAATTATGTTTACCTGGGACAAACGGTCCAGCTAGGTAGGTCCAACTTCAGCAAAGAGGTCAATCGTCGAATCCAATTAGGCTGGGCAGCGTTCGGTAAGCTACGAAATATCTACTCGTCCGATATACCGCAGTGTCTCAAGACGAAAGTCTTTGACCAGTGTGTGTTGCCAGTGATGACATACGGGACTGAGACGTGGTCGCTCACTATGGGCCTCATAAAAAGGCTCAAGGTCACTCAAAGAGCAATGGAGAGGGCTATGCTCGGGGTTTCTCTGCGTGATCGAATCAGAAATGAGGAGATCCGCAGAAGAACAAAGGTAACCGACATAGCCCGAAGAGTTGCTAAGCTCAAGTGGCAGTGGGCAGGTCACATTGCTCGCAGGACTGATGGCCGCTGGGGCGGGATAGTCCTGGAGTGGCGACCGCGTATCGGAAAGCGCAGTGTGGGCAGGCCTCCAACAAGGTGGACCGACGATCTGGTGAAGGTCGCGGGAAGCCGCTGGATGCGAGCAGCACAAAACCGGTCGTTGTGGAGATCCTTGGGGGAGGCCTTTGTCCAGCAGTGGACGTCTTTTGGCTGAGATGATGATGATGATGATGATGATGATGATGTGATTGAAATTGAATATATTAGGGTTATCACCTTAGAAATAAAATTTTTGGGTTGAAAAAAAAAACACAAATGTTGAAAAAATTTCCACGAGCAGGATTTGAACCCGCACCCTTCTGACTTACCGGGTCAGGTGCTCTCCCAATTGAGCTATCGTGGTTCTAACCAGCCCGCCGAAATTATTCAACACTATTTACTTTTTACTTTGAAAGCCAAAGGCGCCCATTGAATGTCAACAACTACCGTCATTAACATCTGATCATAATATTTTTACAAATACTAAAGATCAGTTAAGAAGTAGGGAAGTAGGGAGCACCTGACCTGGTATGTCAGAAGGGTGCGGGTTCAAATCCTGCTCGTGGAAATTTTTTCAACATTTGTGTTTTTGTAATTTGTTCGCAACAAAATTTGCGTTAAAAATTATATAAACAATTCTTGGGTTGGTTTTAAAAACATTTTTTTTAAATGGAGGAGGGAATAATGTAAGGAGGTTATATGCAGCTAATAGTAAAAGTTAGTTTATTGTATTTGTATGTAAGCCTTTTTAGTCTGGATGAATATTTGAATCATCGAACATGTAATATTAAAAAGGTTTGCAACGGTTTGACACAGTCGGAGACAGGAGCTAGACAGCCCGGCCCGGCTAAGAGCCGAGGTGCTCTGAGATCGATTTAATCTAATGTAATGTTTTTATTATAATACACAAAGTTAAGTGCAACTGTTATTCTTATTTTATATCCTAGTAGGGTTCCCTAAGTAGTGGGAGCTTTTACACTACATTCGACATGTGAGTGTATAGCCGAGAAAAATGCACAAGTTTACGAGTAACAGTCGACCAACTTATAAAATGTACTTGGCGCAGTACAAATTCCTCATTGGGTACTACTTAAATAACTTTGTCAGGTGTGTGAAATCGGTAGTATCTAATTTAAATAAATGTTCGTATAAGCCCTCTTCTCATAGTGCGCATTATTGATATGGGCTACGGAACCTTACACTGCACTTGGCCGGTTTTTCCTTTAATCATTCAAAATAGGGGTGGGGTCAACAACTGATTTCATTGTTCAGCAACAACATAACGTTTCGATGAAAATCTATGTTATCTTTGAAGTGTCGAAAACCGGGCTTAACCTGTCGTCTGCTGTGAATACCGACACAATAGAACTTTAATTGTTTGCAGGACGGCTGCTGGCTCTAAGCAGATGAAAGTTGAAAGTGACGAACAATGTTGCCAGTGCCCTAACTCCGTGAGTGAGCATGGCGTACCTCCGGGTGTCCCAGCTTGAGCACGAGGTCGACGAGGTGCGCGGTGGCCATGTCCCGCACGGGGAAGTCGCCCATGCCGCGCTCCTTCGCCCACTCGCGCACGACCTTGCTGTGGTCCACGCAGCCCTTGCGGTTGTCCACGTAGAACACGTTGTTCACGAATAGGAACCCCGACGGGAACCGTTTCTGGGAGAATATCAATGTTTACAGTCAAACGAGAGGGAGATCAAAGAAAAGGTTCATGTATTACGTGACGGATGATACGAATGTAAAGGGAGTGACGAGTGAACGAGAGTGCGGCAACTTCATACAAGCGCTCTGATACGCACGCACACAAGCTCGTAGTTCACCTACATAAGCACACAGAAAAAAGCACGGGAAAGGAGTACGCGATGACGCGGGCTGTCCCCGCAAACGCGGATAGGGCAGCGTATGTTGCTGTAGTGACGGAGAATAACAATTATGTCACTGAGCGCTGCCGATCAGTAGGTATACACGTATTTTTCTTGGTGTCGCGATTGCGAGTTTTGTTGCATATAGGTGGGTGCCTATTGAAAATGTCAGGAAAAAAACGTGAGGATGTCTCAAGTCTCAACACACACAACCATAATCCAAGTTTGTCCTTTTTTACTTTGCCGACAGATATAACAAGGTTAGTTTACAATATAAAAACACCCAAATTCACACAATAATAAATTAACTATGTGTGACTCAACCCTAGCCGGTAAGTACAGCTCGGTACGTCGATTTAAGGTCACGGCACTGTTGCCGCACTCTCGTTCACTCTGGTACAGGTGACAACTGATGGAGGAGAGTGGAAGAAACGGCGCAAGTAACATGGTACCAGGCCAGGAAGCAGTAGAAAAAGAAGATTGTTGTGAAGCTCACCACAAATCATCGGTTTTAATTTTTAGTCCTTATATATTTTTCGTCGTACCTACCGCAGGCGAGGACTCAGTTAAGCGGTCTAGCTATAGTAAGGCTAAAATTTTTTTTAAATCTATATTTTTTGTATTACAGGGTGTTAAACGAGCAGGTAAGCCATCCGATGGGAAGTGGTCATCGCCGCCCATTAATATCTGCCTGCAGTATCCGGTCCGGAGATCTATCTATGCATTACCGACTTCGGCAGCCGTATTTACACGTTTTATAAAGAACCTCATGTTATAGGCATAGCGCGCGGGAAACACCTCTGAAGGTTGATCCGTTCCACCGCTCCACATCCTACAGGTCCACGGAACGAACAAACACGATGCTCGGGTTATTGGACATTTGCCACAAAGTAAATTCGCCACAGAAAAAATTATGTGTATTTTTGTCACACTTCTATTGTGATGATGTGTCATATTTTAATTTGGGCCAGTGACTAACTAACACATATATTTAACTAGCGACCCGCCCCGGCTTCGCACGGGTGCAATGCTGATACACGCAACCGCTATGTCCCTGCATTTTAAATCTGTAATATCTTCGAAAATATTCATTTAAATTACATGCTGTAAAGGGCCATATTAATCTATATTAAATGCACAATGTATTTAAGGTACTTTATTGGATAATAATTAATGCTGTATTGCTTAAAATTGCTTCGTAAATAAGTCATTATTTTTCGTAAAAAGTAAAGGATAAAATATGATTATTGTGGGTTATCCCTAAGAGAAAGACCTTTTTGTAGACCTTTTTAAGGCGTACAATACTGTAGTACATTATTTCGATCTATCTTGTAGGGTTCAGCCAGCGTTTGCAATGTAAGCGCTAAAAAATGTGAAACCTCTAAAATTATAAGTGTTTCTCTACTATATTATGCATGTATATATACATATAAACCTTCGTCTTGAATCACTCTATCTATTCAAGAAAACCGCATCAAAACCCGTGACGAAGTTTTAAAGATATAAGGATATATACATACATAGGGACAGCGGGAAGCGACTTTGTTTTATACTATGTAGTGATGATTAATAATGCTGATACGGGCAACCGCTATGTCCCTGCATTTTAAATCTGTAATATCTTCGAAAATATTCGTTTAAATTACATGCTGTAAAGGGCCATATTGATCTATATTAAATGCACAATGTATTTAAGGTAGTTAATTGGATAAGGATTTATGCTGTATTGTTTAAAATTGCTTCGTAAATAAGACATTATTTCTCGTAAAAAGTAAAGGATACAAATGATTATTGTGGGTTATCCCTAAGAGATAGACATATACTATCGCGGACTTTTTTGTAGACCTTTTTAAGGTGTACAATACTGTAGTACATTATTTTGATCTATCTCGTAGGGTTCAGCCAGCGTTTGCAATGTAAGCGCAAAAAAATTTGAAACCTCTTAAGTTATCAGTGTTTCTCTACTATATTTTGCATGCAATGCAGCATGTATTTATACACATAAACCTTTCTCTTGAACCACTCTATCTATTAAAAAACATCGCATCAAAATCCGTTGCGTAGTTTTAAAGATCTAAGCATACATACATACATAGGGACAGCGGGAAGCGACTTTGTTTTATACTATGTAGTGATGAATGTGACGAACTTACTTTGTGGCAAATGTACAATAACCCGTCTAGCGAATGAATGTAGCATGCATAGCATGTATTTTTCAGTAAGGTAGTTCCGTACTTTGGGCGCGGAGGAGGACGCCTTGTTGGGGCTGTCGGACACCTCGACCCGCTCGCTGGCGTCGTTGGCGCACAAGAACTGGTCGCGCAGCGCCTGCATCGACATCCGCCCCGGCAACACCACGTCCGTCACGAACACCGCGTGCCGCCCCGACTGCGTACCACAAACAACTCGACTCAAAGTCAAACATATACAACCAAAATTATATAATAAAACAGCCTTTATTCTGAGAGCCTGGGGCGAGTAATGATTTCCATACCATATGATTTGAAAAAGTGGTAACAAAAAATTCTATGAGCGGGATTTAAATTTCAAAACCATTCATTCAGTTCAGGCTACAAGTAGCTCTTGTGAATGTCACTATGCCATCGGTTCATAAGTCTACTCTGGGCGGGAGACCTTGTACTGAGAAGAACTGGCAACAAACTCAGCAAGTGGCAAGTGATTCGCCACCCTTGTCCAAGGATATAATACTTTGTTCATCAAATAAACTTATCTCATAAACATTTATTTTAGCTGTGGGGAATGGGCTCAAGAAACTGCACACCTTTTATAGAAGTTATAATATTTCAAAAAATAAAAAGTCTCTGAGATTACCTACTTTCAAATGACACATCTATAAGCGTGTAACGAATATTATCGATTCATACAGAATTGTTCTTAATTATATAATCTGGTTACAATTTTAATTTACTCTCTACTAGCAAATATATTTTTTTTATCACCAATACTCGCTTACAGCCTAATGCGAGGCACAGCATCAATGGCACCATCAGCCACTAAATGTATTTCATCTAATCACCTATTGGCCAAAGGTTTTTCTGTGCGAAACAAATCATAAGAATTAATCTTCTTAAACTACAAACATAGATGACATTTTACGTACTTTAATTCTGTCCATACTATTGGTATGGCTGAAAGGCCTGTAGATGCGAACTCGGAACAACAGCTCTTTGCCCGATTCCATTGGTTTTTCTTTAGACCCAGTCGGAGTTGAAGAATTGTCCTGAAAAAATCATTTTCAAGTTAAACATAAATATTTATTGGATAAAAAGAATAAAAGTAGTTACAGCTGACTTTTATTTGGAACTGTGACAGATACCGAAAATTTTAACTTTTAGAGGTTTAAAAGTAAAGTACAGAATAAAAATAAATAGTTCTTAATTTTCTGATGCTGATGGCTTGGCTGATGGCTTGGACCAGCCATACCCTACCTTTTTTTTATAGGGGTCACAAATACTGTTCAGTCATGGTGTCGAGGGCCGCAAGTAAAAATTGTTTAGGTGTAAGTAAATAAAAAACTTAATTTTAACATTTAACCATGTATTTACTTTTTATAAACATAAATATTTTAGGCTTTAACAAAGATAGTGTGTATATTTAAAAACGTTTTAATGCGTTTTTTGATACTGTGAACACTTTTTCAAAACTTTATCAAGGCTTGTTGCTGCTTGCTAACCTTATCACATCATCCAGATGAGAGTCTGTAAGTTTGTTTCTGTACACATTCTTTGCGTACCTTCATTTTTGAAAAAGACGATTCGCACACGTATTTCGTCCCAAAGAATGTTAATAGGATATGAGCACTCCTTTGGACGCTTTTATATTTTTGCTCCAAAATTGCACATACTCCTTTTTTCCCTTTTTTCTTTAAACAAAATTTCTAGGTGGGTGTCGTTTTTAAAATCGATGAATTCATCTAACAACTCTGGGTAATTACAATTCAAAATGGAAGCCAACTCTGAGATAGTGGTTGTTTGCTTGTTTCTAAATGGCATGGGTTTGAACAACGTCGCCCGAAACGTAGTTATACAGGGTGCCTAGTGTGAGTTTCATTCGATTACGTTTACGAAAACGAAAATTAGTACGCCATTAAAGCAGCGCCTCCTGGCGGCATACGAAAGGGGTAAACATTTCGCTATACAAATTCTAGTGTTCGTTTCCCTGTGTTGTGCCGGGGATAAAGAATTGCACCACCCCATCTCAACCCGTGGGTGTCGTAAAAAGCGACTAAGGGCCCATTCCAGAGGATGGGCAGCAGCATCTCTCTGAGGTTACTTTCAATCTACTGCGATCGCCAACCCGCCTGCCAAGCGTGGCGATTATGGCAAATACCCCCCATCTTGGGGGAAGCCTTTGTCCAGCAGTGGACGTCTTTTGGCTGAGATGAGATGATAACGTGATAGAATGGCGAATGAAACTCGCACTTGGCACCCAGAAGTGTTTGTCTGGCTGTCTCGTTCGCGCAACCCGCACGAGGTGTGTTGTGCGAGGTATTATGAGAGATTGCTATATCCCAACTAGGGAATGCAATCTCGACTCGAGATTGACAACTCGAGATCTCGCGCCATAATCGTAGGGTCGAGATTAGCTCATTCAAGATCTCGATTGTAAACAAGTCGAGATCTCGCGAGATTTCGATATTATAGAGATTTCTAAAAAAAAATATGTTACTTAGACTAAATCTCAAAGGAGGGCGGGCAAAAATGTATGGGCGGCACACTCACGCCCGCCATAGATCAGACTACCTTTGTTTGAAAGTTATTACATCCATGTGCCTTTGTGCTTAAGTGCATCAAATTCTATCCCAGGGTTCACTAGCTATATAAAGTTAAATATATACATTTTTCTGGGCTTTATAAAAACGAGCATAATTATAAAACGATTCTTTTATTGTTTAAAGTCATATAACAACATCAAACAGTAGGTATTTATTGATTACGATCTATTATTACTGAGTCTAAGAAGAGAGCCGGTCTATGGATATGTTCTTCGTGTCTTGCTAGGCTTAAAAACCATATTATCACCATTACATGGGCGCAGCAACCCAAAATACGAATCCCTATTTTGCAAGAGCAATAATAATGCTTTAGAGCGTTCAGTCCACTCTCTTCTTCATTGACTAACACATAGGTGTAATGGACCTTCGACCTTGTGTACCTGGATTGGATTTTTGCTCTCAAAAGCCACAGGTTTGATCCTTCAATGCCAGCGTTGTTGAGCTCGGCAACGAGTTGATTAGGGTCTCGGTAAAGAGATATATTAAAGTGCCCGTCGCCCCGAACATGCTCACTATAGTAACTTTTTGCCAATTTCAGTTGTTATGTACCCAGAGCAAAAATGATAAGATCCCTTTTGATAAGCGACGGAAACCTTTCTAAGCCGGGCAAATCAGCGTTCATTTCTTGAAAGAGAACTCGTTGCCGGTTCATGTGGCGTCTTGAGACGAATTCACCTAAAATGTTTTGCATGTATTGTCTTTCGTTAATTCTTTCTATTATCTCCACCGCATACTCATTATCGGTGATAGGTACATGAAAACAATTTGCCCAATCACCACGAAGTATCACGAAGGACTGCATCGAGTAAGAAATCGACTACCTGAAACGCCCGCGCGGGCCGGTTCTGCAAACGGTTTGTGCGAGCTGCGAGCGCAGGAATATGATTGGCTAGTCTTTGTCGTGTCTCTGGCTCATGTCGTTCGCTATAAACTCTCATGATTAAAGTCATTTATAATATTAAATAACGATACATAGTGAATAAAAATATTTTATTTAGTTTAGATACCTATGTACATGCAGACACTTTTGTGTATTACCTCTAGTTTATTTTTTCATGGTGTAATAGTAAAAAATGCTCGTTTTAGGTATATCTGTTGATTCACGCTTATTACATGGCTGGCGGAGCTGAGTGTATTTTGCCCACTATCCTTTCATATACTCTGTTTATGAATCATGGACAACTACGAAGAATAAAACTAGTATGATATTGCTGTGATGCTTTGTTAATAAAACAAGATATTTTACTATTAAATCACGTAAATCTTTAATTTAAGGGAACGAAATATTTCTATATAATCTGAAGAAAATTAACAATGAAATGGAAACATTAATAATCGTGATTTTGAAAATAGCTTCTTAAGAAGCACAGCGTCTTCAAAGTTTCATCTGCCAAGCGACACCTAATATTGGAAGCTAAATCGCCTGCAGCTGAGAAAGCTCGTTCGGCCTCCACGCTTGTGGGGAGCTTGTAGGGACTATGGTAAGTAATCTGTTGTAAGCAAATTTAAGAAACTGCCCTCTTTCGCCACCATACTGGTAAAGATTCATTTCTTTCTTTAAAAGTCTGTCAATGTCAAACCCGTCTGTTATCACAGCTTGGGGGTTGAGAATCTTTACTCGTCTTTAAAGCTTCTTTCAACTCTTTCTGGAGAGAATAAGGCCCAGTTTTACAATACTCTGTTAGTTATTCTCTAAATGAGGCATTACTTAATCAATGATTAAATTTAACAGGGATGCTAACGGCACTGTTAAATTTTTATGTCCCATGGTAAGAATTTAACAGACCATTACGAACAACCATTAGGTGAATGACTCTCAAATCAATCACTCACATTCTAAACCAACCAAAACAAAATGTCATTGTATGTAATGTCATTGCTTCGAAAACGAGCACTATTTTCTCTAGTCGTATAATAGTTTTGATATATGTAAGGCGACTGATTTAAATACCATGTATTTCGTAGAATTCATTAGAAATCGGGTTGCATTTCACTTTGCTGGTTGAATGAATGTCAAATATTTTATTGTTGAGTTTGAGGTTATCTTGTGTTTCGCATTGTTGTTTTGATTTTTTTGATTCCAGCGCATCCAAAACAGATTCTTTCGATAGTCGAAATCTTGTGCGAAAATCAACATCGATATTCTTCGAAATAATGACGCCGTTCATTGAAAGTTTTAGGACGTCGTACTATGTGTGTCGTGTACGCGATGCGGATCGGTGCAGGCAAACGCATCATATTCAAATAAATAATATTACGCGTAACGCGGCGCAAGCCGCTGCTCGATTAGCGTCATGAGTGACAAACTCGGCAAATGAACTCCTGGCGTTTCTACAACAAAAGCTGACGTCATGGACGAGGTGAGCGCAGTGCAAATTTGCAAGTCCAGCTTCAGTGAAGGTGAGGTGGCGTCTGCGAAGAAGCTGCTCTACGAGCCTGTCGGCAAGAGCGACCAGATGGTGTCTCGGAGACGAGTCGGGACGCAGAAGAGCCTACAGGAGATCATAACACTGATCAAAGGAACCGATCCAGATGACATGCCGACGTTTGTGGTTTCAAGCGAGAGGTTTCATGGTTCGAAACAAGAAGCGATGTCGTCAGCGAGCAAGCCAGAACCGTTGCGGTACCGCACCGACAGGGCCCAATCTCCTGCTGCGTGCTGCGACACCGACCACGGCCATGTACCTGTCCCGCCTGCATCACACCACCACATCGCAGGAGGTAGCAGAATTCATACGAATGAAGTCTAACTTTAACTTGAGGATTGGACCGCTGGAGTCGCGCCATAATACAAGCTTCAAAGCGTTTGTGGTGTGAGTCCCGACATCAAAGCTGGACATCTTCATAAAGGAAGACTTCTGGCCGAAGGGTGTAGTCTACAGGCGTTTCCATGGAAAGTTGCCTGTTGCTACCAAGTTGGTACAGTAGATGCCAATCAAATAATACTAACATAGTTATTAAGTTTTTTTTTAATATACCTACTAAGAAAAAAATTTTTTTTTAATGTAAGTATATTAGTCTGTAAGGTATTTATTATATGGGCCGCTCTGTATTTTTACCATCTGTTACATTGTTTGTTGTCTGAAATAAAGATTTATTTATTGTTATTCTCTTTATTTTTCTTTTTTCTTAGCCTAGGTTTGTTATCATATTAATATAAATGTAAAATACAAAAGCACATATAAAACATAAAAATATTATAAAAATCCTAGCCTAGGGTGCCGCCGGCAACGGGGCAGGGCTCAAGCTGCCGGTGGTTAGGGCTGCAGAGACAGAAACTTTGGATTATCCGCGCCGTGTCCAAGAGTACCGCCTTCTCTATCTGACCCTTGATCCAACCATTGAGCGAGAGATTCTTAAGGTGTTGGTCGAGACTCTTCGCTACCAGACCGTTCGCAGACACGACTATCGGCACAATGATTGTCGAGTCATATCCCACATGGCGGTTACCTCGTGAGCCAAGTCAAGGTACTTGCTGGCCTTGTCCTTCTCGGCCTTTACAAGGTTCTCGTCATGTGGGATGGTGACGTTGACATGCACATACTCTTTATTTATTTTCTTTCTTAAAACTAGATTTTTACAATATTTTAATATCATCATCATCATCATCATCATCGGCCTATCTTAGTCCACTGCTGGACATAGGCCTCCCCTAATGAGCGCCATAGCGCCCTTTCCTCAGCTTGACGCATCCAGCATCTGCCTGTATCTTGTTTTTATATTTTAATATAAAAACAATAAAACATTATAAAAACCTAATCCTAGAGTACTGCCAGCAGCGGGGCAGGGCCCAAGCTACCGGTGCCGGTGGTCAGGGCTGCAGAGTGAGGAACCTCCTGACAATAAGGGCCGTGTCAAGGAGTACTGCCTTTGACCTTTGACCCTTGACCCAACTTATTATTATTATTATTATGTAGTCCAAATTGTCTACTTCCAAATGATCCTCTCGTTTTCGTAAATAAAATTGTACGCCATGGCCATCTTGTTCCTGTGTGGCTGTAAACTAACAGCCTGTTACCCATTTGACGGACCTAAGTAGCAGCAATTAAGTTTAACATCGAATTACGGATATTTGACATTCGTTAAAACATGATGGGACACTCAATAACCTTAACAGTCTGTTAAATGATTTAACAGGGGTGTTAACTAACTAACATTGTATGATGAAACTGGATCTAAGCCGTCGATTCATTCCCCGGACTTTCAGGGACTGAATTAAGGGCTTGTTGCATTTGTGAGAGGGGTAAATCATCTTCATCATTATCCGTTTGAAATAAAAGCACACGCATGATTCGCGCACTCTCATGTCCCAAAATCTCGATAATCTCGATTAATATTGTCGAGATCTCGATCGATATCACATATATCGAGATTACAGATCATCGAGATTGAATATCGAAAAAAAGGGCTAGATCTCGCGAGGGCTAGACCTGTTTTACAAGATTGAATTCCCAACACTGCGCGCACCGCGGTAGGGATGGGATTTATAGTTTCTCTGATGAGCGCACAATTTAAAATGCTTGGCAATTTGAGGTGGGCCAATCACAATAGCTCGGCCGCAGGTTGAGCATAGCTGGCTTAAGAGTGTAATTTTCTTACAAGTTATTTAAATAGACAATAATGTATCTTTTGTTAATATATTATTATGATTAGCCTTCCCGGTAGCATAGTAGTCAGTGCAGCCGACATTATTGCGGAACACCTAGGTTCCTGGCTGGGTCAGGTAGGAATTTAATTTTTTCACTGTATTTTATAAATATATTATGATGATAAATGATAATAGTAATGAGAAGTGAAAAATGATATAGCCCCCCACCCCTTGAGTATCTCAGTTAAGATGTAAGGCTTTACTAGACCTCGCGCAGACTCCTTGAAAGAATTTGTAAAGTGATGTTGCACTTTTTGTTTTATTTGCCAACACTTATGCACATTCATAAAAACTTAACGGTTAATAATCCACCATTATATCACATTAATATTCAACATTACACAAATTTTAGATAATAAAACAAAACCGCAGACATGACTCTTCACTTTCCTGTCCAAGATTAAAAATGATTATTTATTGCTTACAAACAATACTTCAAACTTTACTGGATGACATGCCTAGGCACCAATTACCTGGCTTGTGAAAACTACAGGGCCTGACGCAGCTCTTCAACACAACTTTGATGATTGGTGTCTGTTAGTAGCATAGTTACTACTCCCAGGCCCAAGATCCAAACCACATATTAAAGTAATGTTCATTATCAAACCTATACACATCTTACTACTAGGCTCAGGCTTATCAGGAATAATACCCACCATGATGTCTCATTGCTTTGTGTGATGTGTGTTGATGAGTTTTAACTTCAACAGCTGCCATCTTATGATTACATAGGAATGAACAACATAACTTACGTTCCTAAGCATGGAGATACTCAAGCCATTATCAATTTGGTCACCTATCCAGTATTGTGAAAGTTGCATAACTTGAAATATTACAACCAATAAACTTCTTCTAAAATAATGGTCATGCTGGATCTCAGTAGACTTACTGTTGGCAAAGGGATCATCTGAATGCCTCTATACTTAAGTGACTTGTGATAGTGGTTTCCAACATCTTTCTCAACTCTCAGTCGATACTTCTTGTGTATGTTAAGTTTTGATTGATTAAATTTTTCAGCGGCTTTGTCCATTACTTGTTTTTTATTTTTCTTGGAGACTGCTGGGAGTGGGCCGTATGTTGGCAAGATATTGCCCATATTAAATTCATCACCTGTTCTCAAATGGTCAGCACTAGAAAATAAAATAAAACAATACAGCTCTATAAATAGTGCTAAATAGCACCTCAAAAGTTTTAAGCAAATTTATTTAATAACAATTATTTTATTATTTTTATTTTTATGTTGATTAGATCATTGCTTCAAAACTGCTGTCCTCAAGTTTTTTCAATACCTAAACGGTAACTAAGTTTTAAATACATAAATACTGTAACACATGACAAAATTGAATCTGTTTCTGACATTAAATTTCTAGGTATTCAAATTGACTACCAAACCAATTGGACATCCCACACTGAGACGCTCTGCAAAAGACTGAGTAGTTCTGTCTTTGCCTTGTACAGACTTTCTAAGGTAGCAAATACCATGGCTGTTGTAATGGCCTACCATGGATATGTCGAATCAATATTGCGCTATGGGATCATGTTCTGGGGAAATTGGTTAATAAGACTGTGGTATTTAAGGTACAAAAGCGTTGCATAAGAGCCATTAAAGGCCTAAAATCTACTGATAGTTGTAAACCAGTTTTTAAGCAGTTAAACATACTAACACTTCCATCCCTGTAAATATATGAAATTGCGGTATTTGTCAAACAGAATCACCATTTTTTCACTACTTTCGAAGAACAAAACTCACATAGAAGCCATAGACACGGACACAAAATATGTGCACCTAAACATAAAACTGCTCTCTTTGCTAAAAGCTTTTTTGGGATGGCCCCAAAAATATATAACAAAGTTCCCAATAATATTAAAAACCTACCAATTAAACTTTTTAAGAAACATTTAATGAAGCTACTAATTGATAAAGCATATTACACGACCACTGAATTTTTGAATGACATAATATTATCTTAATAGTATAATGATCTCAATAATTTATAATTCTGATTTATTACGAATATAGCACAATATGATTTATATATATTATTTTTTTTATTATTATTGCATTTTTTGACATTTAATTTATTCCTATTAATTTATATTTTGGTAATTACTTGGAAATCTAGTTGATTTATTTTTAAATTTTAACATCTCATATTGTATGGTAGTGCTTTAGTAATCGGCGGCAGTCGTAGAGGGTGCAGGAGGGTGGGGGAGGGGGGGAGGTAGGGGTGTGCCCCCCTTAAAGGGGGAAGATGAGGAAAAAAGTTGTTTTTTATCTTTCTTTTTTCTTTTTTTACGCTCCCTTCTTTCATTTGGCCTTCGCTACGCTGCGCTTCGCTCGGGAAAAAAAAAATATCCTTAACCTATCCAACAGCACAGAATACCCAACAGATTACGTAACTTCAAACACGTGTAAAAAAAAAACCACGCATCTCCGCGGGGCGGGGGGGATGTCGATTGAAAGGGGTAACCTACCCCTATAAAAACCATCCCTTATCAATTCCTAATTCGTGCCGCCGATTACTAAAGCCAACCCTACCTTGTAAAAGGTGGAAATGTAGTGAGACATTATATGAAAAATTAACATCTATTTTATAAATTTTGTAATACTAACCTACATTTCACAATAAAGTATACTATTACTATTACTATTACATTTTCACAACACTTGCAAATAAAATATTGAGAATTCATAAATTTACCTGCAACGTTTAGACAGTTCTTCAAACTCCTCATCATTCAGGTCGCCACTTATAAATTCTCTAATTTTATTCTTATAAAACTTTGGCAAATCCTTTTTGTGTTCCGGTTGCCCATAGATAGGCATTGAGCTAAACCGCTCTAGAAGATTTTTAGATATTATGGATGGTGTAACCAAAGCGCTCTTTATTTGATATATTTTGGGTCCACTGTCTTCAACAAATATAGGCTTTTCGTTTTTATATTCTCCATGTTCATTAAGACTCTTCTTTTCTGGTACTATATTTTGAACGGTTTCATCACTTTCATCTTTAATACTTTTGTCTAACCCTAAGACTGTCTCAGTATTACGGGTAATAGGTACCTCATATACTTTCTCATTTTTTATATTTTCCTCTTTAACTTTACAGTTTTGCGGTTTTACTTTCGATGTACTTGGCTGGTTTTCAAATGTATTTTTGTTATTATCCATTATACCCTATTTTAAGAGATTCTTTTTAAAAGTAATTTTTAGGCAATACCTACTTATTACAAATAAATAATGCAAAATTACAAATGTATAAGAAATAAGATGGAACCCAGGCAAACTGGAAAACGGCACTGATCGATTGATTTTTAATTACCTACCACCACAAACTAGGTAGAGATACTAACCCGGGGTTGCCAGATGAGAGTTCTCGAATTTCCCCAGATTTAAAATTATTTTTCCCCAAAATGATACTTTTATTAGAAAAATTCCCCAAACCTGATTTGACGTAATTTACAAATAAAAACAGCATTAATATTGCGTTTACATACAAAACTTTTTTGGTCAAACCAGATCAAACAAATTTAATGACTCTAACGAAACGAACGGTCACATGACGCACACGCATCAGCGCATTGAGCTGCTAGTGTGTTCTCCCCCCAAATAATAATAATAATAACGACGCTCTCAACTATCAATCAACAAACAATTTCCACTTTGTTTAGACTAGACTTCGTTGAGTAATTCGTTCGGAAATAGTCAACCCCAACGTTGAAATTACTTCCCCAAAAAATTCCCCTAAAATATCATTTCCCCAAAATTTCTCCAAATGCCAATTTTTTCCCCAAAATGGGGAAAAAAACCCCCAATCTGGCAACGCTGTACTAACCACAAACTAGGTAGAGATATTAACGTATTATTGATTTTACCTACCACCTACCTACCTACAAATCATACAAATGTAGGTATTTAGGTACTTACTAGAGGTGTTCAAAACGGCTAACAATGCCACGCTAAAGACTATAAATTATAAATTTCTAGCACGCTACTAAATACGCTATATTATAGCGCGCTATGAATTGGGAAGCGTGTGTCGTGTGGGCGCTCGACATAGAGCAACACGGGCCTCCGGCGGACCGGAGGGGAGTAGCCATAGCGTTTATTCCCGATACAGATTTGTCTGTCATTTTTTGCGGGGGGTGAGGCAGCTACATTGACAAGTTGCGTCTGCCGTGGCTGCGACATTGTCGATGTGCATGTATCGATAAGTTCGAGAACTCGGTTAGGATAATGGTTTAAAAGTGGGACACAGGTGAAATGTTATAAAAAGGATTTATTTATTACGATATCATTCAGAATCTGTTCAAAAAGTCAGTTTACATGGGTAAGTTACAAAAGTTATTAAATAAAGAAATATGAAAGGATTATCGAATGTTGATGTTTTACCTAGAATCCGTTTTTAATAAAACAAAACTATGCAAAAATTAATTGATTTTCATTTCTGCTGAATTTCTCATGTAAACTGACTTTTTATAATATAATGAAATAATGATATAATGTATTAAAACAATAATAACATAAACTACTTATATAATAAAATCTTTAGACACTACATTCAGCGTCATTTAGTTCCAAACTAAGCAAAGCTTGTGCTATGGATACTAGACGACGGATATTAAATACATATACTTATACTTTTTTTGTAAACAAAATACATACAAACAAACTCACTTAGACCGAAGGCAAACAACATTTATGTGATGAACTTAGGTAAGTTCATCAAATAAATGTTTGTCTTCTGTGGGAATTGAACCCACAACCCCGAGGTCAGTAGTCCACTATGTACACCACTGGGCCACGGAGGTTGTCATTTAGTAATATATTTAATTAGGAACAACTTTTACGGATCTACTCGCGTTTATTTTACACATTACTTATTTAATGTTTATCCTGACGTTTCGGACCCTTTGCAGGATCCGTGGTCACAGGGAGACTGAGGTGTTGGTCATCTCATAATTAGTTGGTAGCTTGTATACCCTCATTTAAATTTCATCAGGTGCGTTGCGTTTTACGCAGAAAGAGCTTACAGTATCTTTTGGTCTGGCAGTATGGTGTTAGGGCTTGGATTTAATATTTTGTATGTTGGGATCCCAGGCTGGTGGCAGATTCCAACCATCTTCTCTATTAAAATTAGGATGTTTTTTAATTTCAATAGCCTTGCGCATCATCCTAGGGATGAATTGTTGTTCTCTAACGAGTATTTGTGGTTTATCAAATCTGATGTAATGGTTGGGCCCCTCTAGGGAGTGTTCGCATACGTCAGACTTATTTTCGCGCCTATGCTTGACGTCGGCTATATGTTCTTTAACGCGGGTTCCTACACTTCTCTTTGTTTGCCCGATATAAGAAAGCCCACAGTCGCAGTCCAGTTTGTACACGCCTGCATTTTGAAGGGGTATGTTGCACTTGACAGGTCGTTAAAAATGGTTGATCTTCTTCGGCGGCTTGAAGTAAGAGTTGATTGAAGCTCGCTTTAAGATATGTCTAATCTTGTCAGTGAGACCTTTCATATATGGAAGTACAGCAGGTTGGCGCTCGACGGTGATTGGTTTATTGCGTTTTCTGTGACAAAGCCGTGGTACTTTCAGTTTATTATCCTGTAGTACGTGCTTGACATGCTGAAGCTCAGCAGCTAGGTGTTGGGTGTCACAGATACCGCGTGCTCTCTCAAACAAAGATTTCCCTACAGTAGCCAACTGTCTAGGATGGTGGTGAGAATCACCATTGAGGTACTTATCTGTATGGGTTACTTTACAGTGCACAGTGTGACTCAAACTATGGTCCGGATTCCTGATGATTAAAATATCCAAGAAAGCTAACTTACTATCTGCCTCTAACTCCATTGTGAATTGTATTTTTGGATGTATAGAGTTAAGATGATCTAGAAAAGCAGATACTTTATCAGTTGGTAGAGTAGTGAAAGTGTCATCTACGTACCGCTTGTAGAACCTAGGGGTTACCGGTGCTGTGCTCAGGGCACTCTCCTGGAAGTCTTCCATAAAGATATCCGCGACGACGGGTAAAACAGGGGAACCCATGGCAACACCCTCTACTTCCAGGTAGTAAATGTCATTCCACAAAACAAAAAAACGCAAAAAAAAACCGCGTAAAATAAACGCGAGTAAATCCGTAAAAGTTGTTTCATTTCAACGTGTAGTGTTCGCAAAAACTTTAACTTGAATCAATTTTAACAGATACGTATCATTATTATACTATATTAAAATACATTTCACTATATTAGAAAACATTACCTAATCTAAAAATTATTAAATGCACGAGAGACGTGGCTGTCTAGACTTTACCTTTGTCATTTTTATCGATGAAAATGATAACAACACTATCGCTCAGTGACAGCGTAAACTTGGATACAGACTCGGATCAGTCGTTTGACCGATCCACATATTGTACGAGGGCAAGCGGCCTCAGTTGGTAAACAAATCCAAAACAACACGGCCGCTTATTATTGTATTTTTTTGAATAAAGAGAAATACATAGTAATAATGTGATCTAAATTAATTACATATGAAAGGTAACGCCATCTTTTTTTAAATTTGACGTGGCAGATCTCTTTTTGCAGCAAAAAACTGAACAATTCGGCATTTTTCTAGGACGTCGTTTTACCCGCGCAACTAGATTCAGTCTAGTGAGCAGTGCGGGCTACAACTAGTTTTATTGTACGCATAGGTCCGCGTGGACTTGTACTTTGACAGAGGGGAACGCCTGCGTATGGCTACTCCCCTCCGGTCCGCCGGAGGCCCGTGTTGCTCTATGGCGCTCGACAGACAGGCGCGATTAATCATGCAGCACGCTAGATCTCGTAGCACGTTACATTACATTACATATCGTCCGTTGGACAAACAGCATGCTATAAAAAAATATTAATTTTGCGTCGCATTAAATAAAGCAAACTAATGAACTCTCCTTCATATTTTTCAGGACTTTTTTTAGGACTGTCTAAAATTGATACAAACGTTATTTTAATATTAATGTAATTGTAAATCAACTGTAGGCGTATTTAAAAGTTCATTGGTTATTATTTATGATATGTACAAAAATCAACTATGTACATTTAGGTATCTTGTTTTTTGTATCGTATCCCATACTTTTACTTGATTAAAATATTAACTAATCTTACATACAACGATCGCGCGCGAAACGGTCTAACGTGCTGCGAGAGATGCATCCGATAGTGTTAGCACATTGTGGTGTTAGCGTGCACACGACGACTGACTGCCCGCCGCTCGCCCCGCCCCGCCCGGCCAGCCAGCGCCGCTGCAGGTTGCCGCGCGCGATCTCACGATATTCATAGCGTATAGCGCCAACACGCCTACATACATACCACGCGATACACGCGAGATACAGGCAGTGCGCTAGAATATGGATATATTAACACGTTCACGGACGCGCCGGTTATAGCATTCACTAAAGAAGTGTGCAGAATGACGGGCCGGCTATAGCCTTCGATATTTTTTTACACTTAAGAGCCACAACTGCTTTAGCAGACGAATTTAGTAACTACTACCGTATATTTCAATATCAAGTGTCCCCAAATTGGATTCTTCAATTTCCTAGGTGTCACTTAACATGTATTTTTACACCTTCAAAGATGTCTCTATTACGATCATTAGTGTGCGCACTCACACTGCCGCAGCTGTTATAGCAGCGACAATTGTATGGCGTTTTGTTCTCTTGACCGGCAAGTGCGCTGCTGAGTGGACGTGACGTGAGAGTGGTTTGCGCGCGGTTTTTGATCAACGTTAAAGATGAACATATTTTGTTTTTTTGAGTAAATATTAAACACATTTACTTAAACCAAAGTTCTTTAAAACACAACAATATCTATTATAATTCAATATTTGCATACCTATAAGCTCGCCCGTATTGGAGGAAGAATTGATCAAGATACGGTGGAACATAGTTGGATTATCTGAAGTCCGTAGAGAGGGAGGACAAACAAACTGACAAACAACTGTCCCAAGGTGGTGTCGGTTTCATTGTCCACAAGTCCCTCGTGAACAACGTTGTCGAGACCGGGAGTGTCTCGCCAAGGGAAGCGTACCTTATACTCAGAATAACCAAATGGTATTCGTTGAAGGTCATAGGTCATACAGGTTTATGCTCCTACTACGACACGCCCTGACGATGAGGTGGAGGCTACGTATCAGGACATCTCTAGAGCCATACAAGCCTCCAAAACTCATTACACCGTTGTCATGGGAGATTTTAATGCAAACCTAGGCAAACGAAGCGGCGGCGATAAGATGAGAGTGGGACGATTTGGTTGGGTTGGTAATTGACGACGACGGGTTGGTAATCGGAACTCCTGGGGCCAAGTGCTGGCGGGCTTTCTGGAAAAGGAACACCGCAAGTGGACCTGGATGAGTCCCGATGGTGCAACAAAAATCGAGATTGACTTTATTTTGTCGACGAGGAAGCAAATATTCAATGATATCGCTGTGATCAATGCGTTTAAAACTGGCAGCGATCACCGGTTGGTAAGAGGCACATTGAATATCAACGTTAAGCTGGAAATATGTCGATTGATAAGGTCTACGCTCCGCCGTCCTGCACCCATCCAAATGCAAAACCCGGAAAGCTTTCAGTTCGAATTGCAGAATCGCCTCGAGTGCCTTAATGATTTCGTAAATGTGGACGAATAAAGCAACAGGTTTGTGGAAACTGTTCAAACGGTTGGGTCAAAGTTTTTTAAAACCCACCGTACAAAAGAAACCAAAAAGTTCTCAGACCATACCCTAAAACTAATGGAAGAGTGGCGCGCAATGATTCTGCTTTCCCCAGGTGATACGTCTCAGTTTCGGCAGCTAAATAGGCAGATCTCGAAGTTTTTGACTCGACACGCGCCGATTTAATACTAATCGTATTAAAGAGGCCATTGAGCGGAACAAAGGCTCTAAAGTGTTCGCAAAAGATCTGGGTATTAGGCAGTGCCAACTGACGACGCTGAAAATCGATGACGGCAGAACTGTCACGACCAGGTCCGATGTTAATGGAGAGGTTGAGCAGTTCTATGAACAGCTTTACACCTCCACTCGGCCACATGTACAAAGCTTAGCTAAAGACCCTAGAGCTAAGTTAACCCGGCACTATACTGAAGACATCCCGGGCATCAGCCTGTACGAGATTAGTATGGTTTTCAAACAGCTCAAGAACGGCAGGGCACTAGGTGCTGATGGAATTACGGCCGAGCTTCTGAAAGCAGGCGGAAGACCGGTACTCGTAGCTCTTCAGAAGCTGTTTAATTCCGTCATACTGGGGAGCAGAACGCCAGGGACGTGACACGAAGGTATGGTGGTACTGTTCTTCTAAAAGGGCGACAAAACCCTGCTGAAGAACTACATACCCATTTCTCTTCTAAGCCACCAAGCTATTTTCGAGAGCCATAACGAATAGTCTTGCACGCAGGTTTGATGACTTCCAGCCTATCGAACAAGCCAGTTTCCGAAAAGGCTTTAGCACTAGTGGTCTATGACCACATAAATACGCTGCGACAGGTTATACAAAATACCGAAGAGTATAACAAGCCTCTTTGCTTAGCGTTTGTGGACTATGAAAAAGCCTTCGATTCGATTGAAACATGGGCCGTGCTACAGTCTCTCCAGCGGTGCCAAATTGACTAGCGGTACATCGAAGTGTTAAAGTGTTTGTATGAAAGCGCCACTATGTGAGTCCGTCTTCAGGACTAGAGCTCGATACCTATCAGCTACGGTTGGTTATCGGACCAAATTCGAATGACTACAAAAAGCGACGGATTCGTACATATCAATCATCATCTTAGGCCTTATCAGAAGGCTCAAGGTCACTCAAAGAGCAATGGAGAGGGCTATGCTCGGGGTTTCTCTGATCGAATCTGAAATGATGAGATCCGCAGAAGAACAAAGGTTACCGACATAGCCCGAACCATGCCCGAACAGTAATTGCTAAGCTCAAGTGGCAGTGGGCAGGGCACATTGCTTGCAGGACTGATGGCCGCTGGGGCAGAACAATCCTTGAGTGGCGACCGCGTACGGAAAGCACATTGTGGGCAGACCTCCAACAAGGTGGACCGACGATCTGGTAAAAGTCGCGGGAAGCCGCTGGATGCGAGCAGCACAAAACCGGTCGTTGTGGAGATCCTTGGGGGAGGCCTTTGTTCAGCAGTGGACGTCTTTTGGCTGAGATGATGATGACAGTTTGTTGTAATTTGTGAGCTAAGAGGATTTTGTAGCCTTTGCTATAGACGCGTTTGCTGTATTTGTGTACTTGATGACCATTACCAGTGATGGAACGGCTAAAGCAGGCGAAGGCTATAGCCGGTGCGTCCTATTTGTATATTAATTGACTATTTACCAGTGACGGAACGGCTAGAGTGGGCGAAGGCTATAGCCGGTGCATCCTATTTGTATATTATTGACTATTTACCAGTGACGGAACGGCTAGAGCAGGCGAAGGCTATAGCCGGTGCGTCCTATTTGTATATTAATTGACTATTTACTAGTAACGGAACGGCTCTAGCAGACGAAGGCCATAGCCGGTGCGTCCTATTTGTATATTATTTACTATTTACCAGTGACGGAACGGCTAGAGCAGGCGAAGGCTATAGCCGGTGCGTCCTATTTGTATACTTATTGACTATTTACTAGTGACAGAACGGCTATAGCAGACGAAGGCTATAGCCGGTACTGTCTTATTTGAATATTTGGTAAATGTTCCCAGCGACGGGGCGGCTATAGCATTTCATACAAAAATGTAGTGTCAAAGTAATGTTAAATATTCGGCCCAAGTGTCCGCGAACGTGTTAACCACCTCTAGTATTTACTAGTCTGCCTAGCCACACACACATTACCAATACAAGATTGTTAATAATCTTGATCAATAAAGGAACCGCACAGTCACACTACCTACGCAATATTGTGTGTTAAAAATGTCTTTGTAATAAGACTGTAACTGTCAAACTTAAACACTCCGAGACCGTTTAACTCTCAGAATAATAACTAAGAAGTTTAACTCGTTAAACAGCAAGATGGCGACGTCGCAACAGCTGTTTTTGTGACATGATAGACAAAACGCCAACGCGCACACTGACGTTCTAAGGAGGTTTTGCGAGAATTGTTGGCTTAAAAAATGGAAGATTATATTATAATAATAATATTGAGAGAATTAAGGGATCTAGAATATCTTAGAAGATTTCGGAGGGAAAAAACTTACAGTGACCGTTTAAATCCGTTTGATGTGTATGAAGACGGACAATTTTACACGAAATACAGATTTTCTAAATGCAACATGCTAAAGATCATTGATAAATTCAAAGCAGAGTTTAGAAATGATCCTAGAGGTTCAGTAGGTACCAGTGGCTATCCAAATATGGCAGCGGTACGGTACTGGGGTCGTAACGAGGTATGTAGGTACCAGTTTAAACTAACTTGTTTACCTACCTACTAGCTTAGATTAATAACGCCGAGATAGATAGTCTTCATACAAACGCATCGTCTAAAGTGAGGCAAAAAGCAGATTAAAATAGGCGTGAGCATTACGTACTTACAGTCGCCGACACGCACACAAACAAAGCTTTGATGTTGTGGAGTGTGTACAGTAAAGGAGCAATTTCCCCGAAAGTGGGGAAACGTCCTTACGTGAAATAACAGTATAGTTTAATAGTTCATGATAATGTCATTATGCGTTAAAAAGATAAGTAAGAAAATTAATGTCTAACATCTTATATACTTTTTTGTTGATAATTTAGTTTAATACGAGAATGTTTATATGACATTAATCAAAAACAAATCAAAAGGACCTCGAAATCAAAAATTAAGCTTTCTCTTTACTAAAATTTGTAATAAAAATCAGGAGTGGTGGTAGCTTAGTAATCGGAGTCTCGCGTCTCATATCCGTCATTGGGAGTTTGAATGTGGATTCCGTGGAGACGGACGGAACGAACCGCTAGGAGGATGATTTGTAATAAAAGTAAAAATAATATGTCATGACGAGGTGCTTTTTTATAATATTATTTATACACCTACGCAATAAAAACACTTTGCGTCTTACAAATAAACAAAGAGTAGGCCTCGGGTGGTTATTCCTTATTTTGTCTCTTTTACTCTAATTTGAAATGACGTTCACAAAACAGACAGAAATAAAACACGGAATCACAGTTCGGACCTCATTCTTAGGCACTTTAGGTACGACTAATAAATGAAAATAAATATAAAATTGTAAATGCGGAAGTTGGAATTGCTATAAAATACTACAATACGAGCAATTTCATGTGTACTAAGAAAAAAACTACTTAGAAATAAAACTATTTCCAAGATCTGGGTTTCGATAAAAATAAATTAACTATTGTACTGCTATTGTAGTGTTGTCTTGTCAACAACTTTAGGTAAGTTAACCACCTTCATTCCGATCACTGCTCATCATTATACCATTACAATAAATAGGGAAAGATATTATTATTTTACTTACTGGCAACACTTAAAATATACGGTTTCAAAAAAAAAATTCAATAAGATTTATTTTTATAAATAGATAATGAAAAATGGGTAATTAATTTTTTCTTCCTAGTAACACTTTCATAGTTTCGCATCTTATAATTTTATTTTTAAACTAATGAATATTTAGCACAATACAGGTCAATTTGTAATACTTACGTATGAAATGTTATGTTAGAAGCTTTTTTGTCCTTATGCGATGCATTGTGACACCCATTAATTACACAAACCGTCATTATGTGATTATTTGACGGAGATGTTAACACTAGCGCCTGACCTTGACAATTACTGACGAACGTTCGGGCGTACTGAGCCAAAATGGCTTAGTTTGAGTTGCCTCACTTTTCTTGCGCCTACACGGTTTCTAGGCGTTATTATTCTAAGCCTACTAGTACCAAGACAATGTTTCATAAAATGAGTTCCTGAATGAGAAAGGAATATCTATTTTATTTTATTTATTTTTGGCACGGTAACAAAATACAAATCAAAACATAGGTACAATTTTTTACATACAATAGTATTTTTAAATTTGCATTTCAGTAACAACTGAGCACAACATTCAATTTAAATATATTAAAATAAAGAGAAAAAAAAAGATATACCTTCTGTGTAAAAATTACCGGGAATTGTTCAATAAAACTAAAAAAGTAATTTATTCTTCTAAATTTATTTTGTCGCCTTCAAAGTAGGCCCCTTCGCTTGCAATACAGCTACGCCAGCACTTGACGCAGTCCTCCATACATTTTTTGTAAGCTGATTGAGGTATGGTCTTCAACTCTTTCAGCTAATTTTCTTTTATAGATTTAATCGAAGTGCCTTCCTCGAAGTGGTAATTTTAGCCTCGGGAACAGGAAAATGCCAGACAGAGCCATATCAGGAGTGTACGGCGCTTGGTTGATGACATTCGCCGAGTTTTTGGCTAAAACTCTTGCACAATGATGGTTTTGTGCGATCATGGTGATTGATGAATTGCCGTTCCATAAATCTGGCCGTTTTCGGCGAATATTCTCTCTCAAACGCCTCATGACGCCTAAAATTATATTCGTTTGTCCCACTGGAAGAAATTCGTAGTGCACTACACCGCGGCAATCGAAGAAAACTATCAGCTATCTTTGATTTTCGAGCGGCTTTGACGCGGTTTTTTGGGTTTCGACTCGTTTTCAGGCGCCATTCTGAAGATTGTTGACTTGTTTGCATATCGTTTTCATAAACCCATGTCTCGTCGCCAGTTATTATGCGGTTTGTAAAGGTGGAATACCAATTTAAATTCCAGCCAGTAACAGTAAGTAAATCAGTAAAATCACGAATACAATAGGTTCAAACATAATAATATTTTTAGCTCAGAATAATAACTAAAATTTTAAGTGTACACATTGTTCCCTGACTGAAGAACCGGCTAAGGTCATGCTGCCATGTCATTAGTTTCTTATATTCATTAGTAAATAAACTATATAGGATGATGATGAATGATAATAGAAATGAGAAGTGAGAAATTATATACCCCCCAACCCCTCGACTATCTCAGTAAAGATGTGGGGCTTTACTAAGTCCTCACGCGGAATTCTTGAGAGAATTTGAAAAGTGCCGTTGCACTGTTTTGTTTCATTTGCCAACACTCATGCACACTCACGAACACTTAACGGTTAATACTCCACCATTATTTCACATTAATATTCGACATAACGCAAATTTTAGAAAATAAAACAAAACCGCAGACATGACTCTTCACTTTCCCGCCAAGAAGTCTCAAACTTATTAGGTATTGACAATACATAAGTCAAAAGTCAATATATACTTTTATGCGCGAAAAGGCAAAGACTTCTACACAATTTATGCCAAACTTTAACGTTACAATAACGTTATTTCTTAGGTTAAACTCAATAACGATGATTAGTTATGTGTTTTATTTGTGAGCGCTGCTAATCAGATGCTTAAAATTTAAGCAACTGATTACTTAAGTAATTGCTTAGATGATGATTAAAAATGTTTTATTTATAAGACTGTTTATGTCTGCAGTAATTACGCCCTAATAGAGGGCATAACAACAAACGTGAATTAGACCCTGTGTACGCCAGCTTAACGGACACTGTGCATGAGTGTTGGCAAATCAAACAAAACAGTGCAACGTCACTTTTCAAATTCTCTTAAGAAGTCCGCGTGAGGACTTAGTAAATTATCACATCTTTACCGAGATACTTGAGGGGTTGGGGCTCAGAATAATAACTAAAGCTATTATTGTTCTGAGGGTTGGGGGGTATATAATGTCTCACTTCCCATTTCTATTATCATTCATCGTCATCATCATACAGAAAGCAAATATTTTTTATTTATTTTATTGGCTAAATGCTTGTGCAAAGCCATAAAAAAAAACATAGTAATGAGTTGTCAACTTGTCAATCTCAGCACAGCAAGCACAGACAGATTGTCAATGTCAATTTATATTACCTTATTTGACTGAATCACGTTTTAGATAAATAAATTATCAACAAATTAATTTTGTTCATGTCTTGCTCTTATATTTTTTTCCTTTTTCTCTAATATGCTTACTTTATGGAATTTATTTGAGGCTTCCTTGCTATGCCTTAATGCTGTTTGTGTACTCCACGAAGAACGGTTTATGCAGAAAAGTCTGTAGTTTAACCTCAAATTATCACAGTATTAATTTAGTATCTTCTGTTTCAACAACGTTTTTGTTTTCAGTGGGTTGGGGTGCTCACAACGCCAACCAAGGTTTTGAGGATCAGTCGACAATAAAGTTTCAAATACTGAATTTAGTGAGGTCAATACGTACAGTTACTAGAAGTAAGTATTACAACAAACTTAAACACTGAGAATATTGTGAGATAGAGCTCAATTTTATTGAAGGTTTTATATTGACATGACCTTATGTTTGTTAGTCTGTGTACCTTACATGGACATGGACATGGATAAAAAGAAATAGTAAATAGAGATAGAAAATTGTGAGACAGTCTAAGCTTACTTTTATTGACAGTTTCTTAAACACTAAATAAAAGCACAAGCTAAGGTTTATTGAAGTTAGTTTTACGTTAATTGCTGTTTGAATGATACTGCACTATTCACATTCCTTTTTCTGTTTCAGTACCTTTAATTATTTTAAATATATTGACCATCGTGTTCAAGCTGTTGCTGGGATAACACAAGAATATTTTTATATGGAAACTAAGAATATACATAGGTTATAGTCAGTGAAAAACTAATACTTACTGCAAAAGCGCCAAAATAAAATTGGTGGAAAATGCATTTTTAAGTTTAAGCAGATGAACAGTTTTTCCTTTTTATACATCTGAGGAATATATGAGCTGCAGGATGACAGCGAGACTAACATGAATCTTGATCTTATTATACCGATGTACATAATGTAACTTAGCTTTGTCAATGCAACATGTCTATTTTGTGTATTTTTATTCCAGTGGGTTACTATCAAGCTAACAAATAATTTGATGCTCCTATGCATAGAGGTTCGCTTTTCTGTTAAGTGAAGCTGATGCTGTATTTCATTTAACTTGCTTATGATATTACCTACCAATTTTTTTTTATCTAAAAACCATATGGAATTTTTAATGTTGGTGTTATGATTGGTGTGTTGGTTAGTTACACATTTAAATCATCTTCAAAATATTTAATCAACTAAGTGTCAGTAGCCGAAGAGCATAATTCTTTTGGCCATTCATTTCCTTTTGTAAGTAATAAAGTATGTATAAAATAAAGCAATTTTTTATATTATTTCAATGACATTTTTATTATTTAAGTAGTAATTACATACCTAATGTAAAATAGCAATGGAGAAATGGGGGATGGGGTTAGTCTTTGTTCATTATCATGTTTGATATTTTATTTTAATTTGGATTGAAAAAACTTATTGGTGTTACTAGTTTTTATGGTATAATTTTATTAATGTAATTTTTATTGTTATAATGAAAGAAAAAGCTTAGAGCTACCTTTTAAAACTACAATGGTTGATAGAAGACAAAGAAAGACTCAAAAACCTTGCTATAATAACAGCGCATAGCTAACTACCAACTAACAGTAGCCACAAAACATCATCAAATACATCTTTAAATCGACTCTGCTCTGTACAAGTGGTAACATAACCGGTCGCAGACCCAGAGGTACCGGGTTCGATACTCAGCGGCGCGGTAGATTAGTTTGACAAAGGAGGGCTTGTTTTAAGTCCCCTAGACTTTTTCAACGATTCGACGTGGCGGGAATAAAAGCGGGAGTTCTCGAAGTAGACGTGGCGGCGACTCGACGTGGCTGGACTCTACGTCAAGGGAACAAATCCTTGGCGAACTACTGTTATCTCATGTAATATGTCGCCATAAAATCTATAGTATCTTTATAATAAGGTTGTTTCAACAGAAATGAAAAAGCTTATGGGGGTCGGGTAAACACTTAGAGCATTAAGGGTGAACATGATCCACAATAATATTTTAATAACTCATCGTATCATTTCAATAATTGGTAAAGCGCAGGGTTAGCTGAATGCATTTGCCTTTACTAAATTTGAAAAAAAATATCTTTTTGCCTGTTTTTTTTAGCTATTGGATTCATAGATTAATAATTTATTTAAAATTTTAGCTGACCATCGCTCATGAGATGTAGTCACCGCTAGGGCGACGACCAACCCTTTTGGTATATTTACCTTACTCTATAAGTGCGACCAACTGAGTTGACTGATATGGTCCATCTTATCAGTCAACTCATATGGAATGACTAAGATTATTTACTTAAGGTGGATTTGACCAAGCGTAAGTAAATTTCGCCAAAAATCGCCAGTTATAATCGAATGACCTTCTTGTACACTTAATTGCAATAAATCACTTTGACTTTGAAATTACGTTTTACCACGCACTATTTGTGTATTGACTGTACATTTTGCGTGTATTAAGCCGACTTGCATGTTGCACATTTAGAGAGGCCGCGCACTAGGCAGCCTGGCTGCGGCAGCCTATCTGGTATATGAGCGCTTCATGCAGCCCGCGCACTAAGCTGCCAAGAACTTATGGCTGCGGCAGCCAATGGAATGCGCGTTAAATTTAAAGAGAAGTCTTCTACGTCCATTCCGCTCGACAATATTATCATAACTGGCCAGTTGTGGCTGCTCTGAACTGGCTGCTCAACATGTCTGGCTGCCGCAGCCAGGCTGAGGCAGCCGGGCTGCCTAGTGCGCGGCCTCTCTTATTAGCGTATTGTACGTTTTGCTAGCGGTGTGCATTTTCCGATTTGTACGTTTTGCGTATGTACATTTTGCTTTTTGTACATTTCGCTTGTGTACATTTTGCGTATTGTACAATAATTTACCGGTTGTAACATTTTGCGTGTAGTGTACATTTTGCGTATTGTACATTATGCTGCGGAGGGGGTCTCGGAGTACCTACCTAGCTTGCCTCTTACATGAATGATTGGTCTCGCTAGTCGAGCGCAGCGAGACCAATCATTCATTAGCTTGCCTATTCGGGAATAGTAGTCACTATACCACCGTATTAGCGGGGAATAACAGAGATAATCCGAGACGAGAGTATTTTAATGGCGTCCGCGTACCATCATGTTGTTTTCCGTGACGTTTCCTGTAAATATGTAGGTACCTATTCAATTGTCATTTGAAATATTCAAGTCAATGCATTTTGTAAATTTTATAAACAGAGGCGTTTAAAAAATTTGATTGAAGATAGCATGAAGATAGTAATGACAGGTAATAAGGAAGGGATTAGACGTCCAAGGTGGTTATAGAAACTTATTTGAACACTACGATGATCATGATTTTGCTAAGTAATATGGTTTCGTCCAGTTTCGTTAGTCTGACCAAAGAATAGACATTGTCTTTGCTAACGCAAATCGAGCATAACTTGGATTGCATTTCCGACTTTCCGACCCGTAAGTTTACGTTTAGGTAGGTACCTACTACTTTTGCAAATGCACGAAGGTGGTAAATACCATAAAAAAAATTGTATAAACTAGAATTACACACACACACACATGGCATTTACTTACACAATAAATAGGTACAGACGCCTGCACATCAACCTATCCAAAACTGTCTAATTTCTTTAATACATTATCAACCATATAATAAAGGCATAAAGTTCAAAGTCTATTGCAGAAATTTGACAGTTTGTGGTAGGTTAATGTGCAGGCGTGTGTACCCTACCACAGCTACGTAAAGAAAAAAAAAATTCATACCACTGACCGAGTTGAATAGTGGATAGATACATAATAATTAAATGTTTAACTATCGTAAACTTTGATTTACTAGGTACCTATTAATTTCATCTAAGATTCTTAAAATCCAAAGATATTTAATATAGTAGTTAAATGTCTTTGTTAATATCAAAATAAAGTACACGTACTCTTAGATTAATAAGCATTTACTACACAATTGGAATAAAATAAAATTGAAACCAATGTGGTTTTCTTTATTTTAATTATATCTATTTTTGTTCTTTTCAGGATTTTTTCTATTTCACCAAATGTTAATTTGCAAAAAAGACCAAAAAAACGCGAAAATACCACAAACAATGATATTTTAAAAAACGAGATAGTTCGTTTGTAGAACATTGACCATTAGCCGGACAATACGTTCATTCACCATTCACTCAATAATGAAGATATAGTTAACTTATTGTTCCGCCAAACCATAAAGCGTTGGTTTATTGCTAAATTGCTAAAGGCCAAACACTACCTATGAATAAAGTTTAGGCAAAACGCGATTTAGACTAATTACGTTTCAGGCATACAGAGAACAAAGGATCTGAGGATTGCCTGGAAAAATTACCATTTCTTTACTCGAGAATAAAATCGTGGAAAAATATAATATTGCTATAGTAAATTCTCGTTTCCACCCATAGAGCAAGTTGTTTTGCTCTAGGATATTGTAAATGGTGATTAAAGGTGAACGCACACCTGGCCACACCACACGCGCCGCAGTCGCCGCATTCGAATTCTTATATGAAACTCTGTGCAAGTGACCCTGACCAAAGAGAGTGAAATTTAATTGAGCTAGCCACGGCCGCTTGGTTGATGATTGTCCCCGTCTGTGACAGAAAAGACAGAAAGTTACTAGAAAATAACTAAGCATATTAACTTATTAATTTAAAATGCTACTTACACTAACGCCATCTAGTGACATTATATGGATAACCAGTTAGTTACTTGAGGTTCCTCTTACGGAAGATGGAACTGCCGTATATTTTTTTTTGTAATTATTCAATGTATGAAGATGCCCTTATGCAATTACTTGCTACGTTGTACACGATGGCGTCGATACCGTACTTTTACGTGTCATATTTTGTGAGCTCCGTCACTTGTCTTATTCCGGATTTTTTTTATCGCCTTGTCACTCCTACAGTCAAAACAAATCTAACGACACCTCATATGTTAAAATCCATCATGCCGTTTGGGCTAAAGGGGGTGCCAAAGAAATAGACATACATGCATACATACATACATACATACATACACTCAAAAAACATAACTCTCCTTCTCTGACGCAGTCGGGTAAAAAGCTTATTATAAAGTGTCTGATTACATTGAAGACAAAACAGCATGGGTTTAAAATGCTCCAATCACTCCAACAGGTATTTTTAATTAATAATAATAATAATAATAATTTGAGGAGCGCTTTGAACGATGCCATTCTACAGTATCGTGACACGCGTAACTCTAGGCTGCGTATACCTTGTTTGCCCACGAATAGGCATAATTTGGCGTTAATGAGTGCCTTGATCGATTTACTGGTTCCTTATCTTGGAACCAGTGAAAATTTAATTGATATCCACTCGATTATTTATTGTGGGGCCATCGTGGTGTGTCGCGTTGCTCGTGTCAAATTCCAGGATTCTGGCTGAGTACTGCGGCGAACCGGGACTGTCCCTGCTTGGCAATTGAGGATCGAGGGGCGTATTATTAGCTGTGTGACGGAACGTATTGACTTTCTGAAGCAAAAAGTCTATGCGTGGGCAAACCGTATACGTCGCTACAGAGTGCGTGTGGACCGATACCAACAAAATCGCCTCTTTCAAAGTGACCAAAGAAAGTATAAAGACGTTGGAAAGGAGCTGATCAACGTGTGAGCGACGGGCAGCTACCAGATGTTGATGCCATGACTAATTTCTGGCGCAGTATTTAGTCAGTGCCCGTCGAGCACACGGAAGGTAAATGGATGAGTATTGTCATGGAGGCGTGTGACCCTATCGAGACCATGCAGGCTATAAACATTAGTACAGCTGACGTAAGTTGTGCGATCCGAACGGCCCAAAATTGGAAATGCCCAGGACCGGACGGATTGCACAACTTTTAGATCAAATGGTTTCGATGATAGAGCTCAGCTCACTCCGAAGTTTGTTGACTACTGGTGTCACTTTTCTGTTCCATAAATCCAGGTAGTACCACGGAACCGAAAAATTATAGACCCGTCATCCATTCCATTTGTACATCCCGCGGAGATGTGGGGATCGCGGCTTTTTAAATGCCAAGGACCTACATAACCGTGAGGTGTACAGTCTCAGGGATAACTTACTTAACAGTGAGTTCGGGATGCATTTGGATGTCGTGGCAGTTGATAGACACTTTACGCCGCTCTCTTTGGCAACAGAAAGCTGGCGCAAGCCAGTGGTGCTAAGCACTCTCGATCGCAAGGACATATGGAAGAACAAGGTGCTACGCGGTAGCTCGCTACTATCGGGCTCTAACTGGGACTGATGTAGATTTGACTGCCTTGGTGAACTGGCTACGTTTCGGTGACCTCTTTGGCGAAACTGAAGGTTTTGTCTGTGCAATTGAAGATAAAGTTATCAAGACGAATAACTATAACTGCATGACGGCATGCCGCCGTCTAGGAGAATCACTCCGACATATTATTTCTGGTTGTTCTCATCTTGCTAACAGAGAGTATTTGCACAGACACAACCAAGTAGCCAGAATAATTCACCAGCAACTTGCTCTTGGATATGGCCTTGTTGAATCGGAGGTGCCGTACTATAAGTACGCACCTGCGTCAGTACTCGAAAATGGTCATGCAATGCAACGCTCTACTGGGATCACTCTATCATTATAGACAGGACTATTGTCGCCAATAAGCCTGATATCGTGGTGGTCGACCGATCCCAGCGCCG
Source organism: Eudonia lacustrata (assembly GCA_947562085.1). Taxonomy (NCBI): domain Eukaryota; kingdom Metazoa; phylum Arthropoda; class Insecta; order Lepidoptera; family Crambidae; genus Eudonia; species Eudonia lacustrata. The sequence goes on along the minus strand of OX387339.1, from coordinate 63,638,512 downwards.
GGCAATACTGGTTGACATCACCATACCTCATGATGAGAACCTCGTGAAAGCCGAGAAGGACAAGCTCAGTAAGTACCTTGACTTGGCTCACGAGGTTACCGCCATGTGGGATGTGGATTCAACCATTATTGTACCGATAGTCGTTTCGGCAGACGGTCTTTTAGCCAAGAGCCTCGATCAACACCTAGAGAGGCTCTCGCTGAAAAGTTGGGTCAAGGGTCAGATGCAAAACGCAGTACTCCTTAACACGGCACGTATTGTTAGGAGGTTCCTTACTCTGCAGCCCTGACCATCGGTAGCTTGAGCCCTGCCTCGCTGCTGGCGGTACTCTAGGATTAGGTTTTTATAATGTTTTATTGCTTTTATATTAAAATATTGTAAAAATCTAGTTTTAAGAAAGAAAATAAATATAGAGTAAAATAATTTAAAATTTTGTTAAGGTTTTTAAACTTGTATAAAGTGGTAACGAACGGCATATATTTTTTTAAATGTCGCTACATATTAAATTAAAGCTGTGGAGTTTCTTGCGCCCATTTTTCTACACAGCTAAAAAATAGACGTCCTGAATGAGTAGTGGATAAAAAAATTTTTGGACGATTCAAAAGCACTTTTTTAAAGTTTATTTGATAAGAGAATATTAGACTTTGACTTTGAATGCGGCGACTGCGGCGCGTGCGGTGCGGCCAGGTGTGTGTTCACCTTCAAGCGTTTTTAAATTATGCTTGTGTCATGATGATATACTTTATTTAATTTAGTATTCAAATATTAATCTATATTCTAGTTTTAGGTTAATGTGTAGTCGTGCACGAGCACTACATAATTAAGTATTTTCTGATTTTCATTCTCAAACAGTTGAACCCTTAAAAAAAAGAAGATTGTCTATGACCAGTCAGCCATATTTGATCAGTGACAAAAAACACCGGTCTTTCCGCCCCGAAGCGTCTGTTGTTTCAACGCGGAAAATTGGTAAATGATGGCAGCGAATAATTATTTTGGGTTTACTCATGGAGGAACCCAATATGGGTAAGTAAATTTCTAATGTGGTTAGTTGAAATGTAGAAATTGTGTTGGTAGAAGATTTAGGTCGTGATTAGCGGGCAGCCGCTCGACTCGTGTTTCTGGACAAGTCAAAATGGCGTCTGATCAGTATTGATCGGGTGATTTTTCGTATGTATTAGGATTCCAGTGCCTTATCAATGTGAAATTTTAGAGCTGCAACTGCTGGGGCAGCGTATGGCGGGCAGACTGGTTACGCTGTAGCCCCGGCGGCGACCGCTGCGACGTACGGAACCCAACGTGCCGCAGCGACGGGCTACGACACTGCGTATCAGGCTGCGGCTGCTACTCAAGGTGATTAGATTTGACTTAGGTAAAAATTAAGGTTTGAAACAATGTTTAGCTTTTGTTGACGTCGGACAAGATTTGTCCGTGATGCGATTATTCGTAACGCCTATATAATATGAGGATTAGCCTTGCGTGTAAAATCGATAATGCCGCATGATTTTCGTAATTCAATTATTCGGTGAACAGAGCCCTGATTTCCGTTTACCACCCAATTTGTTAGTAAATCTCTTCAAAGCTGATATAAATCCTGTATTAATCTATTTTGGAGTTTTAACTACAGTTCATCATTCATACGTGTCACGGTCTAATGATCTGATGTCGTGTTTTTTCTAATCTATCCCTTAGCTAGTGGGTAAGCTCTTTTGATAAAGCATTTTAATTCACAGGTTTAAAATTTATAAGTACAATTCCCGTTCCCTTCATTTATACTATTAATAGGTTATTTCATTGTTTTTACCTTACGGCAGGCCTCCGTCACTTCATGTACTTGCGCACGTTAATTACCTACCGAGCGGTTGATCGCCGGCGATCAAAAAGTCTGGGCTGTCGCAAGCGCTCGTTACCGCACGCTCGTTCGCTGTGCACGTTGCATCGTTAAAACATCGATTACCTATTTGTATTCTGTAGTAATACTGTAAATAGTAAATCAGTTCAAATTAAGACTATAAATATCTGCTGCGATTATTATTAACCCTTAAAGGCTACAATGATTTTGTATACTGCTACACTACAATGGGTGTAAAAACACCCGGATTTATTTATTACAGAAAATTATATAAATATATATATAGGTATATATTTATTGTTTTATTTAATATTCTTAAATTATGGATAGTGTTCTTGGATTTATTCATTTATAGGTTTATCTTTTTTTTAAATTAGAACAATTTAAATTGCATGTGCTAAAAATCTTCTCAATTACATGGTAAATTTGAAAGGGTTTGAAAAAAAAGATAATTATTACGTGTTTTTAATCAGTCTTTATATTTTTAATTATCACAAATAAGCCTTGAATTTGGTATATTATTTATCCTTATATCTAAAAAAACATGAAATTTTCAAATCAAAATGATTACTCCATCTGGTGGAGAAGGAGACTCATCAACTTCCATCTCCAACGGAGCTTCTGATATATTAGAAGTAGTATCATCGTCGACACTTTGTGCATCTTCTTCATGAATATCCACTTCTACAGAGTCCTCCTCTTCTGCCGACTCTTCATCCGATGCCAGCAGTGCATCTTCTATTGCTTCTTATTTCAGTCGCGGCGTAATTTGAAATAAAAATAACATAATATACATCTAAATACAATAACACATCAAATAAAAATAATAAATACAATACACATAATAATACACACACGAATATCATATAATATATACTAGTACGCACATACTAAAAATTAAACATAAAAAGTTCATTACCTAAGCTGTAGCCCACTATGACTACAATGGGTGAAAAAACACCAGTCACGAGTGTATCTCGGGATAGGCGCTCGCGCACAGCCACTCTCCCCGCGTCCTCGAGGGCTACCTGTCGATATACGAGAGTACACGAAATCTGAAAAATGATACAGGTACAAAATTAAGTCACTCGCGTGTAAAAACACTGTAGTAGCCTTTAACCTCCTGACGCCCAAGCAAATTTTATGCCGTTTCAATTTAGCGCCCATTACCAATTACACGGATCGGATACATTAACGGGTAAAATGGATATACTCCATATAATTTAAGATAAAGAAATCTTGCAAACTTGTTTTGTATTCGTTCTAACATTAATTTATATTTAGCCTCAGGAGGACTCCAAATAAATGCATTGCATTCCAAGTGGCTTTTTACCAGTGCTTCATACAAAGCTCTTATTGCATTTAAATTTGTAAATCCCTCACACTGACGCAACTCAAATCCCAAATTACGGTATGCCTTCTTCCAAACCTTAATTATATGCTCTCGAAAATACAGATTGGTAGTAAAATGAGTTCCAAGGTCTCTCACCTCAGTCATCCGCTCGATAGGAGCACCATCTAAGCAATATTGGAAATGAACAGGGTCCCGTGACAAAGTAAATGACATTACCGAGCACTTAGAAAAATTAAAGCATAACCGGTTCCTACGACTCCAGTCCGCCACCCTGTCAATGTCCGCTTGCAGTTTAGCACAGTCGGAACCGTTCTGTATTTCCAATACCAGCTTTAGATCATCAGCAAAGAGAAGCCAGGTCGAATCCAGCGTGACGTCCGGTAGGTCATTCACCATAAAAACAAATTCGAGAGGCCCCAAATTACTCCCTTGACTGACTCCTGATCTAGTGTAGTAATGTTCCGAGTTATGACCGTCCCAGTTGACATACTGACGTCTGTTTTTGATGTAACTGGCAAAAAAATGACAGCGTTTTTGGCGTGCAGCCCGCATTGGCCAGTTTCATGAGCAGGACGTCATTGTCGACTGTATCGAACGCTTTTCGATAATCGAAATAAATGACATCCACCTGACTACCTCTGTCCACCGCTGGTGCCACCTGCGTCATCAGCTGGAGTAGATTCCCCGTATAACATTAAGTAAGTCATTCATTTAATATCACAGGTAACATTACAATCCGAGTTCCATGTTATCATACTGATCATAAACAATGGAGCTTTTCAATTTATCATTCATTTAAATTTTCATTACAAATCTTAAACAAGCCATTTAGGCACAGATTACTAACAGTTAATTTAGGTACAAGTTTTTGTGTGTGAACAATATTTTTATCGTAGCAGCAGCCCTGGCATTACTACGATAGCAGCGAGGCCGCGCGGCTGCGAATCGATAACAACTCTATAGTCTAGCTTATTAGGCACAATTTAACAAGCAGCGGTCGCCGACGTGTCGCGACGAAATGAAGTAGGCTTTTAAGAGCGTTTACGCTGCACACTGGCGCCGCCAATGGAAAAAAAACATCTAGTAATAGTCTAGAGATAGAAAATCAAATTATGCTCAAGGTAAGTAATTAAGCATTTTTACGTCAAATAGTTTAGTTAAATAAGACGTTACAGCTAAAAACAGCCACTTTTATCTATAACACCGTATTTAACTAAACCATAACATGTCAGATGTTCATTAGGTGACGTAAAAATGCTTAATTATTTACTTTGAGTATAATTTGATTTTCTATCTAATTAGGTACTAGATATGTTTTTTTTCATAGGCCGCGCTAGTGTGCTGCGTAAACGCTCTTAACGCGGTAAATACGAATTTTTGTAGGAAGTGATTTATCTGTTACATAGTAACTATTAAGTAATCTGTGCTTATAGCTAGTATAGGATCATAACTTCATACCTAATCCAAATTATTAGTATTATTTTATTGCTTAGTGTGTACTACCCTAACATTCAATAAAAATTGTTTACATGACATTAATAAAAAAATAGTAAAAATAAATGTTTTTATTTATTTCATGACATAGATTACAATATTAGGTTATTACGACTTCTTTATTGACATTACTTCAAAAATATTTGATATAGGTAGGTAGGTACTCTTCATAGGACGATTTATTTATTTATTTTATAAGGTTTGCCAACATTTTTACACCAATTACTTATTCTCTATTCGAAGTTCGTAAGAATGAAGAGACCTGCCTAAATGAAAGCGATAACAAAGAAATCTTAAACACTTTCTGAATGCCTTCAATACTTTCTATGTGTATTTTATAGAATGGGCTCCAAATTGTACAACCATATTCTAAAATACTATGTATTATGCTGTAATAAAGACACAATACACTTTTTGGTTTCTTAAAACCTTTTGTGGATCTAAATATAAAACCCAAAAGTCCATTACATCTTTTTAACACATGTTCATAATGTTGACGGAATGAAAGTTTATCATCAAAAATAATGCCAAGGTCCTTTGCAGTAGTGCATCGAGACAAAGCGCAATTGTTTAATTTGTAGTTTTAATTTTGTGGTACTCATTTTCTTGTAAAAGATATGACAAAACATTTATTATTATTTAGGTACATATTATTGATTATTGCTTCTCCTCTTCTTAGTCTACTATTTTTTGTGGTTCAACACAATATCTTTTATATGAGAAGATTATAATTCTCTAGTATTAACAAACAAAATGAATGTGTTTAGTTATCAGTGCGGTGTGTAGTTGTGAACAACTTCAGCTTTGCTGTAATAGTTTTGTATGATGAGAATTTAAATTAAGTAAAATAATGTTTTTAGCTGAGTTTAATTTAAAACCACTTCCATGACCAGTTTGCTATTTTATCTTGCTGGATCAACTTAGGGTTTCAAGGTTTACTGCTGGATTTGCAAAAAATCGTGCTTTCAGCAAACATAATGCAATTCAAGCAGTTTGCTATATTATAATTTATGAATAGATGTGGTGTTATAACAGTGCTGTTTAACTGTAGAGTGTACAATTTCATTTAGGAAGTTTGTAAATAGCTTTTCTGGACATCTTTAACATACCTAGCGGATACTAGGGAGAAAAACCTATGCCCAGCATCGGTAGATAGACAAAAAATATCGACAGTATTGGAATTATCTACTTTAGTTGCTGCATACAATTTTATTTATGAACACATTTGACTTTGACCAAGTTAAGTAAGGTGCTCTGGTCATCTTATAAACTTTTAGGGGATGGGCTCTGTCTAGCAGTGGATGCTTTTGACCAAGATGATGATGTCTAAGCGAGACCTTGTCGTTCAGCAGCAGCGCACGCGCACGCTCACGCCGCCGCGGCGGCCGCGTCCGCCTACGACGCGAGCAAGTCTGCCTACTACCAGCAGGCGGCCGCGGCCTACCCAACCGCCGCGCCGCCTCAGCCGCAACCTACCTACGACGCGTCCGCCAAGCCTGCTTACTCCACGCCCGCTACCTACACACAGGTACTATTAGGTTTAAGTAGGAAACTATTTGCAATTTTATTCTAAAATGGGGGCACAAGTTAAACTGTTGCTGTGTCATAAAACCTGAGGCATAACATGGTCAATGGCTAAACACAGCAGAAGTGCGGCGAATGTCTCTACACTAATATTTTAGAAGTTAGAATGTTTTTTTATATTTCTTACATACCTATAGCAAAGTGCCTTTATCTCACCTGATTTTAAGTGATGATAAGGTCAATGGTGGAAGCGCACTTCGCCTGGTACCCGGTATCCTCATTAACTGAGGCACTGGTTATCTTATATCTAGTTGCTAGAACACAATGCTACAAACATGGATGTTATCGCGACATGACAGATGGTGGTAGCTAGTCAGGCGGACAGACAAGTCATATCACCAACGGGTTGTTGTACATTCGCCACAAAGTTAGTTTGCCACGTTTTTATAACTCCATACATTGAAAGTAAATTCGCCACAAATCTTCATAGTACATACATCATTTTTGCATAAAGTACCGGTAGCAAGGAAAGTTCGTTTTGAGCGCTCGAAATGAAAGGTAGTTATTTTATTCTAAAATTATTGATGTATATAGATAACCTACGAAAAAAATTTAAAACAAAGTAACCATAAATCTCTTTTTTTTAATTTATAAATAATGTTACATGTACATACATACTACATAGATGTGTTTTTTAAATGAAAAGAAATATATATTATTAGTGCACTAGATTTAATATTTCCAACATAAAGTACCAGGCTACCATAACTATGCAGGAGATTGCTTATTAATATAAAAGAATAATATAGTCTTGTAAATACATAAACATATAGCAAAGATTATAATAATATTCTTTTATATTAATAAGCAATCTCCTGCATAGTTATGGTAGCCTGGTACTTAATGTTAGAAATATTAAATCTAGTGCAACATGTAGATATATAAAAGATTGTTTGTGCCTGTGGTTCATACATACGAATTATTTATCTCCAGCAATTATTTTATACACAACAGTACCTAAAAGTGTATCTAAAAGGACAAATTGGTAGGGTTTTTCTGCTGTCTATGTCGAAAATAAGAGTGTGGCGAATTTACACGTACTTTTTTCTGTGGCAAACTAACTTTGTGGCGAATGTACAACAACCCTCACCAACCAAATAGAGTACCTAAACGTACCCCAGCTGGAAATAGAGCCAGGAACTTCTGGGTCTGAGCCTTTACTAAGGACCTCATGGAAAAATTACTAGGGATAAAAATAACTAACGTGATATTGTAAAGTTAGAAAATTGGAGAGATGTATTATTAACTAAGTATAAAAAAGACGACATTTAAAAAAGTCTTAAGATGATTATTGCATAAGTATAATTATAAATGCCGCGTTTAAAAAAATCTAGGATGATTATGATTATTACCTAAGTATAAAAATGCCGACATATAAATATCACTTTACTTCAGTCATAGGTACTTCAAATTAAACATACATACTAAAGTCTAATCATTAATTCACTGGAGTAAACTGACAGATGCTAATGTCACATTGTAAAATTATGTTGCCACATTCGGGTCTTACCCGCGTGGTACTACCGATGGTCCTACTGGTAGTACCACGGGTAAACTTTTTTTTGCCCGTGGTACTACTAGCCTGTCAGTACCACGGGAGATTTTTTTACCTTTGGTACTACCAAAAGAATTGGTGATTAAATTATAAAATATTATTAGCAAAGGATTCTAGGATTTAATCAATTAAGATATTTTATTATCTATCTATATTATGATATTTTATATCTTATAATTAAGATACTTTCACTGCGACTTTGAACTTGCAACAATAAATGCAATATTAACTACTTTTCCAAAAGTTCATATAATTGGCTGTTACAATAATTGATTGGCATAGATGTATGTGGAAAAAAGCGAATGCATTAAAATGTGAAAACGAACCCGAAAATCGCATTGTGTCGTTAGTATCAGCGTTGGCACTTATACCTGCGGAGCGAATTTTGGAAGGATTCATACACATTCAATCCGAAAGTAAGATTTATAAAATGAACAAGTTACGTTGAGATAATCTAACTAAAGATTCTTCTGTGCGTTTTTAATTCGTTGAGTTGTTTCGTTTTTATTTCTTCGAGTTGTGTCGTTTTGTTTTTTTTAATGTAAGGAGGCAAACGAGCGGGCAGGTTACCTGATGGAAAGTAATCACCGCCGCCCATGGACACCGCAAAACCAAAGTAATCGCAGATGCGTTGCTTATATATAGGTAGGTACAGGGTGCGAGGATATATATCAATGGATATATATCACGATATATATCAATGGATTTTTTGATAAAAATCATTGATATAATATCCATTTTTTAAATTTCAGAAAACTAAACTATTTTCTTAAGATTTCTTGAATGGGCTAGATTCCTTTGCTTTAAACCTAAATAAAATTGTTGGAACGAAGGAAAATGAGAAAAAATAAAGGAAATTGAAGAAATTAATTGTTAATTTTAATACTGTCCCTGTTACTTTACTAGTTAGGTAAGGGTTTAGAGTATATATAACTTAATAGAGGATAGTAATTAAAAAACCGGCCAAGTGCGAGTCGAACTCGCGCACGAAGGGTTCCGAACCATTATCTATTAAAGTTTCTACCTGTTATCGTTATTAAGACCGAGAAAAAAAATTGGAAAAAAAATCGCTCTGGCTGACAATGCCTAGTCTCTCAAAATGACAAGTGTCTAAACATGTCTAGTGTTTTAATTCGTCCAGGCCCGTCATGTCTAGTGTCTCAGAATGACAAGTGTTCAAAAATGACCAGTGTTTTGATTCGTCCAGTCCCGTAATGACTAGTGCCTCAGAATGACTAATATTCAGCGTATCACAATGTAAGTACTTACAGTGGACCATCGCCTTTGAAGTCGCGCGAAATGCCGCTTTTATCCAGACATTTGACATTACCGCTTGGTTGTTAAAATTTTTTGTCTCTAATTTTTTCTTGTACGACGTGAAAGCGCTTTGCCTTCTTCTCACCCGATGGTAAGTGACGATAAGGCGAAGGTGGAAGCGCACTTCACTTGGAATCCTCAACCACTGAGGAACTGGCTATCTTATGGAAATAGAAAATAAAAAATTAAATGAAAAAAGAAATGGAAAAAAAATTACTTACAACTGGTCAATGATAACCAAATTTTTTTTTTTTAAATTGATATATTTACGATTGTTAACTCGTTAACCCTTAATAGGGCTCTGTCGATGTATTGGACACCATAATTTTAATTTTATTACCTTAACATAAGGTCGAAAACCAATGAAAATTTTCAACATGCTCTGCCCATTAAAGGGTTTATGTAAAATTGTGTAGAGAAACAATTGGAAGCCAACATGTTTTTATTTAATTAAAATTAAGAGAAAATGAAGATGTATTTTCGAGTGTAATGTACATAGTACTTTTAATTAGAAACAATTGGAAGCTAACATTTTATTTTATTTATTAAAATTAAAGAGAATTTTATTTTAATGTATTATTTCGTTTCTTTTTTAATTTAGTATAACGATTTAGTAGAGATTTGAGTGGATCTTTTGACACTGGACATTTTAGGACATGACGTTGTGAAACACTAGACTTTTTAGTAAGTGGACCTTTTGATACTGTACGTTTTAGAACACTGGGCATTGTGAGACTGGACGTAGTAGGACACTGGACTCTTTAGCAAATTAGACTTTGTAGGACACTATACATTGTCAGCCAGAGCGAAAAAAATCACGTTTGTTGTATGGGAACCCCCTTAAATAATAATTTTATTTTAATTTAATTATTTATTTTTAAAGTGAATAATATAACTTAATATTCTGTGAATATTTCAAGCGTCTACCCGTTGCCGTTATCACTATCGAGCAAAAACTATAAATAAAACACGCTTGTTGTATGGGAGCCCCCCTTAAATATTTGTTTTATTTTAATTTTTATTATTTATTTTTAAAGTGAATATATAACTTAATATTCTGTGAATATTTCAAGCGTCTACCTGTTGCCGTTATCAATATCGAGCAAAAACGAGCAAAATAATCTGTTTTTTAGTATTTGTTGTTATAGACAGAACATCAACAACAGAACAGAAATACAGCATCTGTGAAAATTTCAAGTGTCTAATTATCACGGTTCATGAGATACAGACTGGTGACAGACGGACAGACAGACAGACGGACGGACGGCGGCGGAGTCATAGTAATAGGGTCCCGTTTTAGCCTTTGGGTACGGAACCCTAAAAACAACTGTCTAAGAACTGTATTTATAGACTGATAAGGAGAACCAACCAATTCAAAACAGAGTTTCTACCTGTTATTGTTATTAAACCGAGAAAAAAAATAGAAAAAAATCACGTTTGTTGTATGGGAGCCCCCTTAAATATTATTTTTAATTTAATTTAATTATTTCTTTTTAAAGTGAATAATAATAACTCAATATTCTGTGAATATTTCAAGCGTCTACCTGTTTCCGTTATAAAAATCGAGCAAAAAATCTCGTTTGTTGTGTTGGAGCCCCCCATAAATATTTATTTTATTCTGTTTTTTAGTATTTGTTGTAATGGCGGCAACAGAAATACATCAACTGTAAACATTTCGATACTGACTGGTGACAGACGGACAGACAGACAGATATACAGGCGGACGGACGGTGGCCAAGTCATAGTAATAGGGTCCCGTTTTACCCTTTGGGCACGGAACCCTAAAAACAACTGTCTAAGAACTGTATTTATAGACTGAAAAGGAGAGCCAACCAATTCAAAACAGAGTGATATAATTTAGACTATGAAAAGATTTTTTAAATAATAGATAAAAATAATTAATGAAAATCATGAAGAATGTTTTGTGATGTACCAACTTTTTATTTCTTTTTAAGGGTGGGCCGACCAAAAAATGCCAAAAATGCAGTTACGGTTAAGTAAATATAATTGAAAATACTATCGTATTAAATGAACAAAATATATATTTAGTATCATAGGGAACGTGTTTACAATTTGTCAGAACCATAAATTCATAACACGCTATAGTTTTTTCTACAATATCATTTAAAGTTGGGCAAAGATCATGAAAACGATTGGCGGCGTTTAGTAGATTTCTTATAGTTTATCTAAATTATTGTACCTCTGATTTTGTCTAAACAATCATCAATGGATAAACTACAAATTGCTAGACTACATTTTTGATTCATTAAGTGGTTATTTAAATAATATTTTTTTATTAAGCACCTTAAATTCCCCATACAAAATTAGTATGGCCGCGCGGCATCAAATAAATATGGACGACGACATTTCAAATAAAACATATGACACTTGTCACTTACGGACGGCGCACCCTTAAGTGATAAGATAATTATTATAAGTATGTTGTATTTTTTTAGATTATTGTAAGAGTAATTACAAACTTAAGAAAAAAAACAGTCTTCAGTCTTGTTTTTTTATTTTCTGTTTCAGTTAGGTAAGGAATTATAATTTTATATAGTAAAATAATTATTTGGATATATATCTGATATATATTCGATATACAGGGTGTTCGGCAGATCGTTGAACATACGAAAATGGGGGGTAGGTGGGGTCATTTCATATCCATTCAGGCATTAAAAAAATCCTGGTCATAAAAATATATATTATAGGATTTTTTGTTTGATTTTTTGAAATTTCGCCACTGTCGTACCTCTAAACCCCCTATAACTTTTTCATTTTTATAGCTATGCCCAATTTTTTTCTTTATAGGAATCTTAGGGGATGGTAGGTCCTTAAAAAAATTATATTTGTTGCAGGTTATTGCTAAAAACAAAATTGTGGTCTCCCAAACCTAAAAAAAAGTTTTTATTTTATTTTATTTTTTTATTTTATCTATCTGCAATCAGCCCTGGAGCTATAATCAGGTTGTTTGTTCACTTCGATATCAGTTCGAGCTTATCCACATCCAGTGATGTGTCATCCCATGCGTTAATTAATTGAATCATAGTATTAATAAAATTCACTGTGCTTTAATCAAATTGAGGCTAATCGTTTTCTTTTTAGCCGGGTTGTAGACATTCTACTGTCTAATAGTGTCAGAGCGAGTTGGTTTTTGTATCGCTGTAGTTGTTGTTTGTAGGCCGTATAAAACCTTTCTACATCCTCCATAATTGTTGGGATTTGTAAGTACTTGTTTACTTCAGTGTTCCTTGTGAACCATGTTGCACTGCTTATCGTCTTTAAAGCTTTATTTTGGAATCGTTGTAGTATTTCTATATTTGAGTGGCTTGCTGACCCCCAGAGCTCTATACCATATGTCCATATCGGTTTAAGTATGCATTTGTATATTATGAGTTTATTCTCCAAACTCAGCGAGGACTGCCTGCCCATAGCCAGTACATGTCTTTGAATTTTCTATTTGCTTGCTCTCTTTTATTTTTTATATGTTCGCGCCATTCAGTTTAACCGGTGGACAGTTGCCTCTTCGAAGTATGAAGGTAATGTGGACTGATTTTGTAGCACTTGCCCTGATTCTCCACTTTTTTAGCCATAGCTTTATCTCGGTAAGTTGTTTTGGGAGTTTCAGGGATGCGGTGATATGGCATTTATTGCATGATAGGACTGCGATATCGTCTGCGTAAGTAGCAGTGGTAACCTGGTCAGAAGTGGGTAGGTCAGCAGTATATATCGTATACAGAACGGGTCCAAGGACAGAGCCCTGAGGTACTCCAGCCTCTATTTGGTGCAAGGAAGAGAAGCAATCTCCGTACCTAACCTCGAATAACCGGTGTTGTAGATAGGACCTGAGGAGCATGTATGCAGTATGTGGTAAGCAAATTTTCAGTTTACATAATAGGCCCTTGTGCCACACTCGGTCGAATGCCTGCTGCACATCAAGGAAGACAGCTGAACAATATTCTTTTTTTTTTCCAAGGATGGTCGGATTGTGTGGTCTACTCTGTGTATTTGTTCCGTCGTTCCATGATGAGCCCGGAATCCAAACTGGTGATCCGGTATCGTGTTTTGTTCTTCAAGGATAGGCAGCAACCGCTTTAGCAACAGCTTCTCAAGCAACTAAAAAAAAGTTGAAATAAAATTTAACGCTCAACTTTGCGTTGCATTAAAAAAAAAAGTAAAGGTGATGGAATAATTCAGATTTTTTTGAAACCTCTCTAAAGTGTAAGCTTTCTAATGGTATGTTATTTGTTTCGATATCATTTTCGTAACCGGAGTTATTTTTTTTTTTAAGTAATTTGACTCATCATCATCATCATCATCTCAGCCAAAAGACGTCCACTGCTGGACAAAGGCCTCCCCCAAGGATCTCCACAACGACCGGTTTTGTGCTGCTCGCATCCAGTAATTTGACGCTGCTCGCATCCAGTAATTTGACTATTTCAAAGAAATTCTACTTATGCGGAAAGTTATATTGGTTGCGAAATTTATCAATGCAATTACGAAAATAATGTAACGACTTACTTTTAGCTAACTTTTTTTTTACCTGCATATCAAAAATCCGACTTTTTTTTATAAAAATCGAATTTTTTCGCACCCTGCAAGTGGCATTATTCGTTGTAAACGTTATACTAAATGGTAAATAAATAAAAGTAAAGTAATAATATAAATTGAACAATATAAGTAAAGTAAACATTATGATAAATAAAATTATATTAAGTGTTGGTATAACAAATGATTATTATTATATAATATTATGCAAAATGAACGTTATTAAAGTTCAATTATATCAAATGTTGGTATATCAAGTGAGACGCACTGGAATAAAAGTTATGTTAAAACTAATTTCGTTCTAAGTCAAAATAAAATAATGTTTTTATGGAAAAACGCAGATTTATTTCATTTTGCCTAAAATTCTGGAATCATAAGCTCATATCGTCTAGAATAGGATGCTACTTGAAATAAGTGAATAAAATTAAATGAAGGGTACCTACCTTAGTATTGACAAAATGTACTGTCGTGTAATAAGTTCCATAATAATGTAAACAAAGTGTCATTAATAAAACATCACATAAAAAAACAACAATTAGATTAGATAATGTGTAAGTATGTATGTAACTTAATGATAAATTTAACATTGTGATTTTTACATAATCATAAAGGTTACATAATCATAAATTTTAAACTTAATGATCCAGACCTAATCCTAATATCAATATTGAGATATTTAGACAGGTTTCGGTAGGTTTTTTACTGAACTTAATTAAGACAAAAAAATCTTAACATAAATTAATGTGTTTAATTATTGTCTTAAACCATACTAATAGGTTTGCGTAAATACTATAATGTCTTCGTAGTTTGAGCAGCGTCTTTATATTATTTTGTGTTATGAAAGGCTTGAAATAGAATTTGCTATTTTTTATTAGGGGTTGTAGTTAATACAATTTAATACAGTTTTTAAATGAAACTAAGTGACTAGAATAGTTTTACTCCTTTTGAGCAACAGTACATTTTATAAATAACCTAGTAAATAGTATAAATAATATAAATAGTTCTTAATATTTGCGCTGAATTACCTGAAATTTCAATATGGGGTTGCTGGGGAGATGCTCTATAGCAGCCCCAAATAGAAATAACTGTATGTTGCCGTTGTAATCTACAAAGGTAGGTATTTTTTAAAGGTGTACTAATTGAGAACTTATTGTGCATTGTTATAACATTTTTTTTTCAACCAACGCGATTGTTTGTTGAAAAAAATATGTTATAACAGTCATAGGGGTTGCTGGGGAGCATGACGTAGGTATAACTGGAGAGGCTTGTTAGTTGAAACAAGCAATTATTATTATACATAATAAATAATAATAAAAAATTTAACTTAATTAAATAAAATTAAAAATATTATATAATAATTATTATTATTCTCTATTTTTATTTTATTTTATTTTTATTTTCTTTCTTAAAACTAGATTTTTTACAATATTTTAATATAAAAAATATTATTTATTATATTTTTTTTGTAATATTTATGTATTTATTATTATTATTATTATTATTTATTAATTTCACGTTCACGTTTTCCCTGGACAAATAGTGGTAATTTTATTTTAGTTTTATTTATCGGTAGATTTGGATTTATTGAATATGAATACAGTCACCAAACAAGTACAGTTCTAGGCTGCTTTAACAACAGGCCTCTCCAGTTATATCTACAGCTTTATGACTTAAACTTTCTGGATAATCTTGACGAAATAATATTTACATTTTTAAATATTGACATTTCTATACTTATGCTTTCTGGGGCATAGACATTTTTTCGTCTTGACATTTATAAGTATCGACATTTTTATATCTCTGTTTAAAAGACTTAGACAATTTAATTCTATGAATTGGACATTTTTATATCTAGTTATTTTTCCTTATGGTCGTTAGTCGCCGAAAGGGGTCTCAGAGCGGTGGTCTGCTGCACCACTAGGCCACAGCACTGCCTAGTTAAAATTTAGATTTATATAAGATTAAAATCGTGTGGTCAAATTCTTATCACTTTGAGTAAAGGCCTCAATGTTAGTCTGCAAAATTGACTGTGGTGTGGACCATAACAAGTTTTCCCTGTGTAGATTGATGTGGTTGTATCCCAGCAGGGCGGGGCGCGCGCCGGCGGCGGCGCCAAGGCGGCGTACGGCGGCGTGTACACGCACACGCACACGCACACCGCCACCACGGCCGCCGCCTCGTACCCCGCGCAGCCCTACACCGCGCCCGCGCAGCACCAGCCCAAGCGTGAGCACTGTTATATTACCATCGCATGCATCACACTCTTTACTCTGCCGTTATGATTTGACGCATATGGTCTCTTCTCTTGTACTTGCGCAAGATCGGTAGATACGTTGGTAGTATAAAAATTAAGTCTTGTATAACAAGGTTGTCTTTACTCTGTTCACTATTTATACGTTTATTTTTATAAATTCTTAATTGCAAAGAAATTGCATTTATAAAACATATGATACGATGATAAGGTCATTTATCGCTAGAAGAGATCTCTTCCAGACAACCCTAGTGGTGTAGTAAGCAATCCTGCTGGACTAAAAGTAATATACTATATATTTGTTTACTTTTACAAAACACGGGTGTCATTTTTATATAGATTAAAATGATGCTCTTTATCTTGTTAATTATGGCATGTTTTGTTCTGCTGAATACAACTAAAATAGAAATAAAACTAGAAAAAATTAAACTCTTCCAACATCACTTAGGTAACCAGAACACTGTGGAAGGATTGATTGAACATCAGATTTACTCTCATTTCAGTAAGATCGCTGCTCATTAGTTGTAAGTTAGTTTTAAATATTTTTATTTTCTATTTGATTGCTTTCAGAAGCTGCTAACCGCGGCAACACTGCTTACGATACGGCGCTTTACAACGCAGCGACCATGTATGTCGCGCAGCAAAATAAAACTGGCGGCGGAGGGTAAGTTACGAATTCCTGATAAGTTATAGTCTAGAATTTCTTTATAATACGATTTGTCTGTCAAGTTAAATCTCCAAAAGAATTCTTTGTTTCTACCCTGAGCCCAGATTAACTTAGGGTAGTTTTTGTGGCATGCTTGCAAGTTTTTTATATGAACACAAAGAATACATGGTTCATACGCCTTATTTATACAATTAATTGTTATACAATTACAAAACTTGTATTTTACGAGAAATTCCGTACTGTGATTGTTTGTTCGGCCGTCTTTAAGAATGTGTTTGTTTCCTAGCGGGTGGAAGAACTACAACAAGGGCGGCGTAGGCGCGGGCCAGCAGCGGCGACCAAAGCCGCCGCCCAAGACGCAGCAGCTGCACTACTGCGACGTCTGCCGCATCTCCTGCGCGGGGCCGCAGGTCAGTACTTATCTTTTTATTCAAGGTAGATCAGGTGAAACCAATGTCTTTCTTTGATGCCAGATTGTAGCAACGAATCTACTTGATTTTTTGCGTAAAGATAGTTGTTAGTGGGATGGTGGGTGAGTGTGATAGGCTACTTTTTAACTGTTTGTTACCTCAGAACTCCGTCATTTATACACAGATTTGGAAAATACTTTTTTCATTTGAAAGGATATAATTCCAGATTGGTCCCATTTTTATCAAAATCTAGTTCTGATTATGGAATCCTTAAGAAATTGAGGGAAAACTCCTCAAATATTGTTGGCATATCTGTAGCGATTCTGGTATTTTTAGCAATAAGTCAAGCATTTGCATTCAGAAAGTATCATTTGATGAAGTGTAACTGATGAAAAAGACTACAGATTGTCACCGGAACTCCTCAATGATAAGTATTTCACGGGTGGCGATAAGATATCGCGATTAAGATAGTTAAGCGACTATGACGAAGCAAAAGAAGGCAGGCACCGGAACTCAGTTTTGGATTTCCTACTTTGAGATAGGCGCTTCTCGTTTTGTTCACTTGTCTCATTTATTCGGCGTGTCTCATATGAGCAGCGCGTTTATAGGTCTACCCATATTCGCTTTTGCTAAATAGATCGAGACGAGTCACTAAAAAGCGAGAAATAAACAAAAATTTTAACAAAAAAAACGACTTAGAAAATATTCTAAAACCATTGCACTATAAAAAATAATTGCGTAGTATGGTTTGTTAAATTTTACGTGCAATGAACTTTTGTCAATCTTATATTCTTAAAAACTGTGCGACTACCATTAACTTAAGGCATCGCCAAACAGAACGCGCTATAGCGTCGAATTGTAATGTACTATGACGATAGACGCTGTCAAACAGAGCACCGGCGCTAGCAGTACGCAACGCTCTGTCGCGGCGCTAGGACGCTCTGACGCCAGGCGTTGTATTTTTTTACAGAATTTATTCTAGCGTCCGAATGAAATAATGCATTATGACTTAAAATATGTCCGAAAAACTGATAGAAATGGTTCGAAAACACCCATGCTTATATAATTTAAAGTTTATATAAAGGATATTTCTTATATAATATAAAGGATACTTTTTATAAAAACATAGTAATAAACAAATCTTATAAAAACGATCTTCATGTGATGAAAGCTCGCGACACAAACGATTATATTCTCCTAATTTCTTTCTCTTTTTATAAATGTCGTGAACCGATACTCTTTTTCTCTGTGATCGTGATAAAGCGTATAAAAGTAACAATTCTTCCAAAAAATAAATAAATAAATAAATGTGGGGAGCCATATGACAACAGTATAACATACCAAAAAAAGTCGTGGTGACCTAATGTATCCATCGAGAGTGATTTATGTCGCCTTTGTGAATTAGAGATCCGCAAACACTTACTGATGACAAAAATGTTAAACGCTCTTGATCACCGCATCTAGTTACAAATAAAGTGTTAAAACATTGTTGGCAGACAATTGTTTCCAAACATCGAGAGTCATTATTTGATAATGATTTTGTTGTGCACAATATTGCACTTGCGAAAACTGTAACACAAACGTATACTAATATTAGAAAAAACGATTTGTCCAAGAAGACTGACCCCAAAAAATGCATTAGGCATTATATGTACACGAAACTAATAAATTTTAAAAATCAATAGAATCTCATTGTGAATATAAAGATGGTAGGACCATCTTGTATCTTATTAATGTATTTTTTATTTATTTATATTATTATTTTCCTTTAAGGATCTACTACAAAAAAGAATTGATCTGCGTTATGGAACCATGAAAGTACATGTTGTTCAGTTTTTCGATTCCTCCTGTGTCCTGCTTGAGAGTCTCAGTTAGATAGCAAACTATTTTTTCATAATGAAAGAATAAGATTGATTGACATTGTGCGAAAGTGACCTTTTGCAAAAGAGACATTGTGCGAAAGCGACATTCTGCGAAAAAGACATTATGAGAAAGAGACGTTTTGCGAACGGTAGACATTTTGCGAAAGCGACCTTTTGCGAATGAGCAATGAAATTTAAATATGTAGCTTAGTTTTAGAAGAGCATTTTTTTTTAGTTTTTTCAGATTAAGAAAAGGCCAACATTTAAATTTTTTTTTCTCAAACTATAAGTCGCAGACACCTAAGAGTTTTACTCAAGTGTTTTAAATAGCTAAATCTAAAAGATTCTGGAATAAAAAGGACGTGTCCGATTTTAGGGTCTCTTACGACACTGTGCTGCTGCGCAGAAAATGACATACTTTTTATGTATACAAATTAGGGCGCGTGGCCTCTCCGGTTGGTTTAATGCTCTAAGATCGGATTAAATTGCAACCCAATTCGATCGAGTCACATTATTAAAATTTCTGCACAGATCAAATTGAAGTTTAGCTTGTCGTGAACTACAAAAAAATAGCTCGTAGCTTTACGCTACTATAGGAATACGATGTTTGATCGTGCTTGGCCCACTGACCACAGTACCTCACCGCAGACATACAAGGAGCACTTGGAAGGCCAGAAGCACAAGAAGAAGGAGGCCGCCGTGAAGCTGGCGGCGGCGGGAGCAGCGGCGGGCGCGCGCTGCGCCGGCGGGGCGCTGCGCTGCGAGCTGTGCGACGTCACGTGCACGGGCGCGGACGCGTACGCGGCGCACGTGCGCGGCATCAAGCACCAGAAGGTCGTGAAGCTGCACACCATGCTCGGCAAGCCCATCCCCAGCACCGAGCCCACCAAGCTGGGAGGTGAGCAGACCACCATAAAGCTAGCTACACTTTGGATGCGTTTTTGTACGTATTTGACTCGTACGAATACGCACGATAAATCTCTATCCTCTGAATACTATGGCACCTTGCACACTAAGTGCGAACTAGTCGTGAGTTCGTAGTCCGAAATCAATCCCAACTTGTTTGGGTTTTTCATGTGTTCTTACGAATAAACGTCACGTGACACTGGCATCTTAAAAACTCAACCAGTTTGCGTTTTCGATTCGTAAGTTCAATATCGTATGTTTATATATGAGTAAAGTGCTTACGAAAACGCGTCCTAAGTGCGGCTGGCTTTTAGCTGGAGACTGATCGAAACATTATGTTCGATGCGAGCATTCGCATGCTCAGTGCAGTGAGCCGAGCATCTCGCCGCGAGCTTTGCCCTGTTATCGGTCAGCAATAACTTATCATGCTCGCCGCAAATTAATACGGTAACGTTACGATGTTCGCTCCAATCAGTCTCCTTTTTTTTTATCTTACTCCGCTGTGTGACGTCAAGTGCACGTTCGCGGCATCAGACACCAGAAAGTCGTTGAACTTAGGGCCTTTTTCCTGTCATACGGATAGCCGCCCGCGTGCGGGTTTGGTCCGCATGCGGGCTGCCCGCATCCTATCATTTCATACATGCTTTTCCTATCACGCGGGCAACACGCGCGCGGGACGCGGATTGGCTGCGGGCGCGCGCCCCGCACGCGTGCCACGTGCCACCCGCTTGCGGGGCGGGTTCTTCTACTGTCAGTGTAGTTTTTACTGTCGTGCGTGTTACACGCATCGTCATTGTACGCATACAATCGCAAACAAAAAAAAATTGATACAGAGAGACTTATTTTTGAAGTGCATTTTCGCCCTTTGTTGTGGAACAAGCAGGACGACCTTTACAAAAACCGGGATGCAAGGGTGGCTGCTTGGTTGGAAAAAACAATGAGTATTATGTATGTAGCTTGCCTTTCTTTTTATTCAATTCTTCTTCTTCTGACATTGAATTTGAACACTACGTTTAATTTCTAAACCTATATTTGACCTGAATTTTTTAATTTTGATAAATTACATTAAACATTTCAGTAAGTGATCTAGTTTCAAGAAAAGAATCTACTCTGAATTGTTTCTTATATTTTTTTATTTTTGAAAATATATAAGCGATAATTACTTTTTTAACGTTCATTTCTGTGCACGAGTATACTCACTGGCGACACGCACGACACTGCAGCGGCTAACGAAATATTTGTTCTGCGTTTGACCCGGAGCGTATTATAACCCGCATGCGGATGAAAATACGCATGACAGGAAAAAGGCCTTAACACCATGCTCGGCAAGCCTATCCCGAACACCGAACCCACCAAGTTAGGAGGTGAGAAAAACTTCACCATACACGACGCACCACGATCCTCTCCTGCTACTGAGATATCTCTTTCTGCTTTACCTGTGTATACTGTGCTGATGTCTGATTCTTCGTTACCCCCACACAGTGTTTAAAGAACCCCGATTTAGTGACATGTGCCTTTTTCCCGAATTCGTATAAATAAGGTCATTGTAATAACTGAAAAAAATTGACAACTTGCTGTGATACATAGTTTTTAGGAAATAAAAAATGTAAATTGACTTTTTATCATTTCCTGAAAATATAAAATAGTAGATTGTACAACAAGAGCATAAAACGAGCCATTTTACCCGAGTCGTGCATATAGCCACCCGAGCCGGTACGGCGAGGGTGGATAGTCACGTCGAGGGTAAAATGGGTTTTATACTCGAGTTTTACACTCTGCTTTTCACTTCGATTGCAAGGAAATAAAACAAACCGTAACACAACAAATGCTAGTTTCTAGTTTTGTTTGACGAATAATTAGCTTCCCTCCACACAATTTTTCTTAAATTTTTTTTTCTTTTTTAACTATGTGACGTTCGACTATGGTCTGAGCCGAAATGCCAAGTTATAAATATTTGCGTTATATTTTTTTTACGTAAATACACGTCCGTATTAATTGTAAATTTGTATTTAGATAGTAATACATAATTATGTCGTAATTAAATTAAGATATAACTTAAATCTTATAAAAATATATCAATTAAATGAAGGTGTATTTAATTGTGTATGTGGCTGTAAGGCCTATTTGCCTTAGTCTTAAAAGAAGAAATTACTTTATGCACAAGAGCATAAAAACACATTTTATGCAGCTTTCTCTCGACATAAAAAACAACTTTACGAGCATGAGAAGTGAAAATATATATATAATTCCCGCTTATGTTTTGTTTATTTGTAAGGGTAAGCCCAAAATAAGGATACCCAGAACGTAAGTTTCATACAAACTGTGTCGAGAAACGCACACATACACCAACTCTTATTAATCATATTATTTTATTTCTGACTAGACATGCATAAAGCTTCATATTGCACATTATTGCACGAAATCTAAACCTAAAACATTCCGTAGAGAAGATTATGACTATTTCAAAATTTTCGTTTTTTTTTCTCATGCATAATTGTGTATTTCTACACCAATACGTTAAGCTTTATAGTCTCTTTATACAGTATTTTTTTTATACCGCGTTATGTACAACTCAACTTATAACCAAAAACATTATTTTAACATAATTCCGGTAATAGGGTGTTATCGCTTCACAAAATGGTCTTTGTGTGTAATTTGTTTCTATGAGATAAATGAATAAAAATTATTATATGAACTTCATATTACTTAAGGTAACTTGTTAGTTCTATATTTTTAATGCACTGTTTAAAACCACTCATCTTAAAGGAACAAATTTAACCAATATAACGAACGAACTTTCTTTTTACCCAACTGCCAAGAAGGATTACGTTTTTTACACGTATGTTTTCAACTTAACTACATTTACATAAAACAGGTCTTTGAAAAAAAAAACAGTAAGTATAGGGTAAAATTGACCATCTTATTGTTGTTAATCAGGCACTTATAAAGAAAAACTTATTTTACTAAAATATCCAAATATAGCCTCTTTAATTTGCTACGGCTAACTCAAAATAGTTAGTCTAGTTCTTAAACGATGCAAAAGAGTTTGTCTATGTCTCAATTCTGTCTGTTTTTAATCAAGAATAAGTAAAATTTAATTTGAATGAAATGATCTGCTACATAATGCGTCGCTGTCATTTCCAAACATATAAAAACCATGTTTCATATAATTTTATCATATTTTTAAACAAAATGGCTCGCGGGAAACCCATCGCCGACGAAGTACGGAAAATAATAATTTGCAGCAACAATACTGGCAAATCTGCTTATCAAATTGCGAAGGATTTATCCCTACCAAGATCGACAGTTTAGACCATCATCGAACATCACAGGAAAAATGGCACGGTTGAATGTTTGAAGAAACCTGGTCGGCCGCGAATCACAAGCGTAGCTGAAAATCGAGTTTTGAAAAGAATCATTAATAAAAATCGTCATGCCCGCGCAGGAGAACTTACCTTGAAGTGGAGAGAGATGATTCACAAAGATGTATCTGTCGATACTTGCACGTGAGTCGTAAAACGATTAGACTATGGATTTTATATGGCTAAAGAGAAGCCTTTACTCACGCCTCTCCAGAAAAAGAAAAGGCTGAATTTCGCTAAAGATCATGAAAGTTGGACTGCAGACCAGTGGCGTGAAATAATATGGAGTGATGAATCACAAATCAAATTTGAGGTGACGATCGGTGATGTACGGAAAAAGGTTATATTAGAAAAAAGGATGAAGCATTCCATACCAATTGTATCAAAAGAAAAGTGAAGTTTCCTGGATCGGTAATGATATGGGGTTGCATGTCAGCACAAGGTTTGGGTCGTCTACATTTTGTTGATGAAACTGTTAATGCAGTAGAGTACCAAAACATTCTGGAAACAAGTCTCGTGCCCTCGATTCCAACGCTGAAGCATCGTAATACCTATATCTTTCAACAAGATGGTGCTTCACATCACACTGCGAGGTCAACCAAGGCTTGGTAAAACTAGATCCCTACAATGGAGTGGCCGTCCAGTAGTCCAGATTTGTCACCGATTGAAACCCTCTGGTGGAAAATGAAGAAAATGCTGCGCATGTATCCAGCGATCTAAAAGAGAAAATTAAATCTGTCTGGGATTCAATAACTCTACAAGAATGTGAAGAATTGGTAGCAACGATGCCACGAAGAATAAAGGCTATGATCGATGCTAATGGTGACACCACTAAGTGGTAGACGAGTTATTCTGCGCCGTTTATTGCGTGGATGGTCCCCGAAATTTTTTTATTTTTTTTTTATTTAGAGAAATGTAAGTGTTCTAAACTACTCTGTTTTTATTTAGCAAATAAAATAAAATTTATTCATCAAAATTTTACTCTGAATATTAGACACATATAATACTTGGTACTAGACAATCTTTTTTGCATTGGGGCTCGTATAACTAGGTGTATGTAATATTTTTTATTACTTCATATCTTCCATACGACTGAAAGGTTATCGACAATTAAGGTGTCATTAAATTCGTCTTGCCTACTCAAATAACCTCATGAATAAAACGAAATTGCATATTTGTGGTAAAAATAGTAACTTTAAATAAATTACAAGCGGCAGATATTGGAGACATTGCATGTGATATTGAATCAGATGGTGATGAAGAGTCACTTGTTATTCTTAACAGGTTGACCGCAGACAGGCCCAGACACAATAGAAATTCAATTGTTTGTCGGACATAAAGCGTTTAAGGTGTTAATACAGAAGCAGAGGATTAGTTATTAATTTATTATAGGTATTAAAATATTTCTTATTCAATTTGAGAATTCCGGAAATTCCTGAAGAGAAATTATTGGCAACCCTTAACAAGAATGTTTTTTGCTTTTATGTTAGACGTCGGTAAAAAAATAGTGTAGAAATCTCGTCCGAATACGCAATTATGCACGAGGAAAAAAACGAAAATTTTAAAATAGTCATAATCTTCTTTAGGGAATGCTTTAGAAGGTTCAGCTTTCGTGCAATATGAAGCTTTATGTATATGTCTAGTCAGAAATAAAATAATATGATTAATAAGGGAATTATACATATTTTTCTATTTTCAGGAACTGAAAAAAGGTCAAATTACATTTTCTTTTTCTTCTTAAAAACTATGTATCACAGCTAAGGTTGCCAGATCGGAACTTACCGAGTCCGGCACAATTCCATGTTGGGCCGTGGCTATGGCTATGAATATGTAAAAAAAAATATAAATATAAATTACGGAATATTTAATTTTATATTTGTATTTATTAGGAAAATACATTTTATTTTTCAAATGTATACTTTTATTAGTCCAGATAAAAGATATAAATTGAGAACTTTGCTTTTATAGTAGGCAATCAACAAGTAGGTACATTATGATGTACTACTATCTTATAAACTAAATAAAATCAGACTTAAAAATAAAAAAATAAACAAAGAAAATGAACCTCTCCTTGCGGTTCGTTGATAATAGACTTTGATAAGAAATCAACACGTTAATTATAAATGAAAGTGAGTAATTTACTTCAACTAATTGTTAAATTTAAACTTTAATAGGCAATCAACATGTAGGTACTTTATGTACTATCTAGTATTTTATAAACTTAATATAATCTGACTAAGTAGGAAATCAACACTTTAATATAAACGAAATTGAGCAATTTACTTTTACTAATTATAAATTTAAACTCTGGTGCGTCATATTTTGTTGTTATTTTTTTTATTATTTAATTTTGTCGGAATCCGGGACAATAGATCGAATTACTGGACACGGGACAATACGTAAAATTCCGGGACAATCCCGGAAATCCCGGACATCTGGCAACCTTAATCACAGTTTTCACAGCAAGTTAGTAATTTTTTTCAGTTATTACAATGGCCTTATCTGTAGGAATTCGGGATAAAAAGTACATGTCACTAAATCGGGGTACTTAAACATTGCCTCGGTATGTATGTTATGGTAAAGCAGTAAGTATGGAAAAGCAGGATATAAGGAAATTTAGAGATAAGCTCGACGGCTCAGCTACATGACTGTAAATTGGCAATGGCATGGTTAGTTTTTTAAATCCTTCCTTTGTCTATTATTTTAACCTCTTCTTTTCTGTTTCTTGAAAAAATACCTCTTGCTACTTTATACTGAGCAAAGTAAATTGCGATACCCAATAAAGTCCTCAGTAGTATAAAAGTCCAATTTAAACAACAATAGTTGTCTTGGCTATTTGACTGTACGATCTACTATAAATGCTGCTGAGGTCAGTTCTAATAACATCCAAATATTATTTCATATATCTTTATCACATTTTTTATTTATTTTATAATATCTACATTTAATTAGATGATTATATTCAAACATGATCTCCAAAGTAAAATCTAAAAACATGGAGATCGTATTTGTCTGTAAATATTGCTTCCCTCTTTTTTGTACTGAATTCTCCAGATGCCACAATATCATATCTGTATAACAAACGCGATGGTCGGCTATTAGATTTGAAAAATAAGGAAACAAAGTCAAATTTTCTCTACCGTGAATTGTCAGTTTTCGACGCTCAATACAGATATGTAACAAATACATGCACACATAATAATAAAATAGTGTATGTGCGAGAAACGGTGGGCCTTTTTTATATCCATCCCTTCCTGTTTCATAACCTAAAACCGCCAATCTACAGTTTCATAAAAAAAGGCCCTACCAACACGTGTATCGAAAACTGAGAGAGAATTGGACTTTCCCCCTAATAGAGAAAACGGTAGCCGGCACTTGCAAGATCGCGTTCGTGGCGTCCGGGGGGCTCAGTACCGTGGGTGTGTGCGCAGACGCCAAGGACAAGGACTCGGACAAGGAGTCGGAGGCCGACGCCGAGCCCGAGGTGCAGCCCGTGGGGCAGGACTACATCGAGGAGATCCGCGCCGACGACGGCAAGGCGCTCAGCTTCAACTGCAAGCTCTGCGAGTGCAAGTTCAACGACCCCAACGCCAAGGAGATGCACATGAAGGGTCGGCGCCACCGCCTGCAGTACAAGAAGAAGGTTCGTTCATACCGTACCATACAACTCCTCAATTTCTCAACTCCTCAGCGCACTACTATTACTCATTCCAAAAATTGGTGACTTTTGAACCGATAGAAATTATACGGAAATCTTGCTGATGCTATGCATTGATGAAATTGTGTCACTGTCACAAAAATAGAAAAAAAACAACATACATTCAGTGAGAGTAAAAATAAGCATAGACTAACTTATTATTTTGAGTGTGCATTTGTGACAGTCACAATAGATCTAATCAACAAGCGAGGCTTACAGTAGTCGCATTTGATGTGTAACATTTGACATCTCACCTTTGTAATAAGCAATTTTAACATTATATTCTGGAAAAAAAATATGGGTCATGTATTTCATTATTTTATAACTATAAAATAAATAATGATAAAATCTATTACACACGAAAGGGTTGAAATCAATATTACAATAGAAACTAGAATATAGAATTAACAATGACGTATATTTTTTACGAATTATAAAGAGAATGCAGTAAATACTCATTAGAAGACATTTGACATATCAAAATCACCTTTGCTAGTCAAATGACACAATTATGTCACATATTGTAATAATAAATATGTCATGTTCATAATATCGATTACTGAATTTACAAAATGGCGCGAAGTCCCCGACTTCCTGTTACACTGTTGGACACTTCCGTCCCATTTCACGAAATCACTCCCACAAATTGCTAGAAAGCGAGCGGAAAGATGTTACACATCAAAAAAAAAACATGCTTCAATTCTTGTCTACTAGTGATTATTGGAAAATAATATCTGTGTGTTAGTCGCAAATAATCATCCAGTGATTAATTAGTAAAAGGTTTGAGATGCCTGTCGAGCCTGGCAATGCCAAGAGATCCAGACATCAAATGATTTCGCAACTCAATGAGGATGATTTTTGTTTATCACAACTAGCCTCTTAATTGACGTTTAGTATGTTTTACAATAATACCTTTGTCTTTGCGCTGCTTTACATAGAATAAAACAAAGTTGCTCCCGCTGTCTGTACGCTTAGATCTTTTAAACTACGCAATGGATTTTAATGCAGTTTTCAGCAATCGGTAGAGTGACTCAATTATACAGGTGTTGGCGCATCGTGTGCCAAAATGAATTGGCCGCCAGAAAGGGTCATCTGCTATACTTTTATATACGGTATGCTATACGGTTATTTTTATGTTGACTTTTTAAGTAATTTAACCAACAAACCCAAAATACCGCATTTAACCTTCAATAAAAAAAATCTATAGGAATCGAAATTAAAATTTTATTTTGATGTGCATTGATGTGAGGTTCTATCTATTTCCAATTTGCTGGTAATTGTCATCTATTTTTTTTTAAAATTAAATTCTAAAGTTTCGGAAATGTTAAACATGAAATAAAAATTCCAATTTACATTGCTATAAAAAAAACTAAAGAAGATCGGGATCTTCAGACTCTCTCAAAAAATCTTTAGTTTATCCTCTTTCAAACAATATGCATAATAATAAAAACTTTACTAATTCGCTAAATTAGTCCGGTTGATACAAGTCAGGCTGATATTAAAAATTAGGGCTTAATCCTTTTTTTTCGTCAATAACACGTTCAAAGCAGGTAAAAACTTTTATCTTACTTTAGCGACATAAAATCTTACCCCCATCTCCTTCTTTAATAGGTTTTATTTGAAATTAAAGACCAAAATTTTTATTTAAATGTTTTATTCGCAATTGATTATTATTCTTAAACAAAACTTATTGCTGTTACAAATTTTGCTGAAAATGTTGGCCTCTTTTACGAATGCAGGGACGATATCTCTTCCGTATTTCTACTGTAGTTGTATGCAGCCTCATTTCACTCTTAATTGTCACTAAAGCAGCTTCAATGCGTTGTCGCAATTCCTCCTTTCTGTCTCTTCACTCGTGGATTTGCATTTTTCGGTGCCCAGTGGTGGAGATTGTCTGTGAATCCCCTCATAAGTAAACTTCGACTCATCCGCCTAAAGGATTATTTAAAAAAATTATAATTTTAATTGGGAGTGATGGTCCTATTCAATGGCTTCCACGTTCCCCAGACTTAACTCCGTTAGATTTTTACGTATGGGGACGAGCTAAAGAGCTTGTATACGAAACAGAAGTTGAAACTTTTGTGAAAATTAAGACTGAAATGAGGATGACGTGGTTGCATTCGTAAAAGAGGCCAAAATTTTGAGCAAAATTTGTAACAACAATAAGTTTTGTTTAAGAATAATAATCAATTGCGAATAAAACATTTAAATAAAAATTTTGGTCTTTAATTTCAAATAAAATCTATTAAAGAAGGAGATGGGGGTCAGATTTTATGTCGCTAAAGTAAGATAAAAGTTTTTACCTGCTTTGACCGTGTTATTCACGAAAAAAAAGGATTTAGCCCTAATTTTTATATTTTAGCCTGGCTTGAGTCTAAGGACTAATTTAGCGAATTAGTAAAGTTTTTATTATTATTTTAATAACATTAGCATACCGTTTGAAAGAGGATAAACTAAAGAATTTTTGAGAGAGTCTGAAGATCCCGATCTTTTTTGTTTTTTTTTATAGCAATGTAAATTGGAATTTTTATTTCATGTTTTTAACATTTCCGAAACTTTAGAATTGAATTAAAAAAAAAACTAGACGTCAACTAACAGCAAATTTGAATTTGATAGAATCCTAATGCAATGCACATCAAAATAAAATTTTAATTTCGAGGCGAAATCCTGTAGATTTTTTTATTTAAGTTTAAATGCGGTATTTTGGAGTTTTTGGTTATCGGGTCAGCTAGTCTATATCTATATCTTTACTGTTAACAAAGAGGTAAAGTTTGTGACTTAGTTCGTTTGTTTTGTAATGTAATCTCTGGAACTACTGGTTCTTTTCCATAAATTCTTTCACTGATAGAATACTACATTCCTTGCGGGTAACATTAAATATAATCTGACGCGCCCGTGCCCACAGGTGCAGCCGGACCTGGAGGTGAAGGTGAAGCCGTCCATGCACCAGCGCAAGCTCGCCGAGGCCAAGGCGCAGCGCATGATGGTCCGTGACGAACTGTGGGCGAGACGCCGCATGCATGATGTGAATATTGTTTGGTTCTCGCATTGTACGCTCCTAGCTGCCGATTGCGACATTTATTCACTAGTCATCCGTGTCCTATAATGGTTTTAGCAACAGTGTTTCATTGGTATCGGGTATATGGGACTAACAATGAAACAAAGTTTAAGATAATAGATTCTACAGCGTTATTGTAAACTACGATTTGTATAGCATCGAAGCATTTGGTGATTGTACTTGTCACTGGGTGGCGATGCTTCGATCTAATATTATTATTATTGTTTTTAACTTTACTTCAAAAATAGTGAAAAAAACTCGCGCTCTGCACACTGCTTACCAACATGTCCATGAATAGAGTGCTTGATACCTATTACAAAAATAAAATATGAAAATATGTATTGCTTAGCTCCTTGAATTAATAAAATCTTTATTTGACAAAAGAATTATTATGACAAGTACTATTTTTTTTTTACTAGTTCATTTAATGACAATGCATGCATTTAGGGTTAACACACAATGTGATTCTATTTATGCCGTGGTTGAGTAATAAGAATAATATAATTATGAGAAAAACTGTTTAGAACTCAAAAGCAGTAACTTGTGTGTCGACTCTTGAAGTAACCTCTTCTCTTGTTTTTTACTTGCGCTCATCTGTTTTACAAATTGTCTTAGTGTGAAATCCAACTTTAAGCTTTTACTGAGGTTGGTTATGTTAACTCTGTTTAATTTTGAATGAAATTACTATTACTTTTGTTGTATCGAACTTCTACAGTTTTTTTACAATATAATTTTGACTAAAATGAATTTTTAGTGTGTGTGTTTCAAATAATATTACTAAAATCGTGAGTTTGTAAGTAACAGAGGTAATGTCTCGGCAGGGCATGGATGAAGAGGAGCGCGGGTACTGGGAGGGCGGCCCCGAGCCCTGGTGGCCGCGCCCGCCGCACCATCATCACCACCACCATGTAAGTTCATTCATAATTTCACAATCATTTCTAGTGACTGCGTATTTTTTATGAATAACTTTTAATTTATAATTTTAAAGTGTTAAAGTTTTATCAAAATCGGTTAAGTCCTATTTTGGATAATATTGTAATAAAGATCGCGGAATAAAGATTTATGGTTTTAACCGAAACCCACAATCCCTGTTATTCTGCCATAGCCTTGATAAATGCAATCGTTCCTCGTGTAGGGCATGGGCATGCCGTACGGGCCGGTGGGGCGGCGGCCGGAGACGTCGGACGACCGCCACGTGCTCGCCAAGCACGCAGAAATCTACCCGCACGAGCCGCAGCTGGCCGAAATACAGCGCTGCGTGTCGCACACCGAGAAAGCGCTCAAGGCGCTCTCCGACGCGCTCGTGGACGGCGCCCGGCCCAAGGTACTGCACGCACTGAAGCTTATCGCAGGTATATTTTAATACTGTAAGGGGGAAAGTAATGGCCTTCTCAATATGAGATCTCCCGCCCTGTGTAAACTTACGAGCCGATGACATTGTGACATTCATGAGAGCTAATAAACTGAACAAATGATTTTGAATTTTAGAAGTCTGGCAGAGGCTCTTCTCAGTCGTCATTTTTATTACAAAATGTCGCGCGTCACTGCGACTCGCCTCCACTACTTAGTAGCATTTGGACCCATTGGGATCTGTTGTGCAATAAAGATTATCTTTTTGTGATATGTATGTACGTTTACCATCGAAGTAAGGAAGTTCAAGATGAAATAAATAATAACTTATTAGTATTTGTTAATATAGGCTGATGATGATACCTTTCCTTTGGCGTGGGTTGCGTGATGGATTGTAAACTCGTCGCTGCTGTTAATGTTTTTGTATGTTTACTTTTTCTATTGCAGAGCTTTATAATAATAGTAAACCAATAAATATTGATAAATAAATAATTATAAACTTTTACTTTATCAGGGTCAGACTCCAGCCAAAGTACAAGTGAAGATTGAAGACAAGAAAGATGACAAGCCAGAGGGCAAAGAGGATGGCCGCGATAATCAATTGTAAGTTACAATCGTTTAGATATTAGACTTTGATTTAGTTTTTTATGATGTTTTTAGGTATGTAAATGATGATACTCGATGACGAGTCGTAGAGGGTTCGGTACGGCGGTGGATAAGTGACGGCGCTGAGTTATTCGGCGCCCCGCGATGTCTGCTGCCTGTGGGACTCTCCGTGGCGACATGGCAATCTGATACATACCTTACGAAAAAATATAACGTTCGTTTTACGATTTGTTTAATGTTGTACATTGTTGTTAATTACAAATATTCGTATTCTATCATTAAGAATGCACCCGTAATTTTTTTTAAATAAAATTTTTCACTGTTGTCCAACCGATTATAAATATTAGGACATTCTTGTCGGAATGTGATGTTATTCGCGTTCATTAAAACTTGCACGCCTCGATTCTTTTAAATTTATTAACCGCTCATGCGGCGAGCTCTGATTAGTGCTTTACACAATTCAAAATTCTATGGTGTCTGTATTAACAAAACAGACGATAGATTAATATTAAACAGCACTTACTAAGTTATATGGTATATTTGATTCGATAGGTGATTCATTTGTAGCTACATATTTGTTGTTTATTACTCGCCGTTTCCTATCGAATCCGGGCTATATTAATTCGGCGATTGATTACACAGGTTCTCGTTCATGGGCGAGGGCGAGGGCGCAGGCGCGAGCACTGGCGCGGGCGCGGGCGCAGGCGCGGGCTCGGAGCCGGCGCGCGCGCTGAAGGGCGTGATGCGCGTGGGGCTGCTAGCCAAGGGCCTGCTGCTGCGCGGGGACAGGCAGGTCCGGCTGGTGGTGCTGTGCCACGACCGCCCCACCGTCACGCTGCTCAAGCGGGTCGCCGCCGATTTGCCCGTGCATCTGGCCAAGCTCAAGGTAGCACACACTAACTATTAAAATTTGTTTTTAGCTTAAGGGTGCGCCGTCCATAAGTGACATGTGTCATATGTTTTATTTGAAATGTCGTCGTCCATATTTATTTGATGCCGCGCGGCCATACTAATTTTGTATGGGGAATTTAAGGTGCTTAATAAAAAAATATTATTTAAATAACCACTTGATGAATCGAAAATGTAGTCTAGCAATTTGTAGTTTATCCATTGATGATTGTTTAGACAAAATCAGAGGTACAATAATTTAGATAAACTATAAGAAATCTACTAAACGCCGCCACTCGTTTTCATGATCTTTGCCCAACTTTAAATGATATTGTAGAAAGAACTATAGCGTGTTATGAATTTATGGTTCTGACAAATTGTAAACACGTTCCTTATGATACTAAATATATATTTTGTTCATTTAATACGATAGTATTTTCAATTATATTTACTTAACCGTAACTGCATTTTTGGCATTTTTTGGTCGGCCCACCCTTAACTATTATAATCAGGTATTGTAACATTCACAATTATGCTCACTAGATTGAGCTTATTGTGATGACACATAGAAATGAAAATATCAATATTTCGGTAAATACCCGTATCAAATGTACGATGATAGTTTCGTGTGTTCGTTAAGTGTAGGTAGATATTGTGTACCTAATGTATTATGCGTTTATTGTTGATGTTATTGTTAATTAACCCATTGATTTCCAATGATAAACTATGAATGAGATTGTTGTGAATTCCGCCCCCAGGGCCCGGGCGACGAGGCCAAATACAAGGTGGAGCTGCAGCCGGCGTCGGGCGCCGTGCTGGTGACGGAGGGCGCCGTGCGCGTGCTCGTCAGCCTTACCTCCGCCGTGATGCGCGAGCCCGCCGGTTAGTGAGCGCGAAGCCAGGCGAGAGCGCGCTGGACATTGAACTAGTGTTGCCGGAAAATATACACTTTTACTAGCGATAGCTCTAATCTTATACAGCCATTGGGACACATCGAATCGATAGGCATCGCTGTGTACTAATATTATTCCTGCTCTAACTGAGGTTTCGATAACTATTGAAACGGTTTTTTTAAACTATGGATAGTCGATTGATGAAGATAGTCAATAACGATGTCGAGCTACATGACAACAAATATTAGATGTGCGAGCGAACATTTAGCGTCAATGTCCTGCGATCTTCTCCCGTCTCGCCCGAGTGTCCGGTGTAACATAAACACAGCGCGGAGCGCGTCGATGCTTCCCTATCTACATTTTATAAAAAAAAAATATGTATTTGAGTACAAAATAAATGAGTTGTTTTATTTGGGATGTATTTTTAGGATGAAGTTTTGACCGTTGCTATTGAATAAACTGTTCAGCAGCTCTATAAATCGTGCGAAAATTACCTTTGTGCTCGTACACATAAAAAAGTTGCTTTTTAAAAATAATGTTCATAGGAAGTATTGACGCTTCGCCGTCATCTAGCTGTAAAACGGGAAATCCTATTTCGATGATGTTGTGTAATACGTTTTTCCCATTTTTCAGCTAGCTATAAAAATAAGTTATGAAATGGTATTAAAAGTAACACGCCGATTTCACTACCCCGTCAATAAAAGGTCCGGAACTGATCTCATCAGCTAGCGGGCACCGTAAATAAACCATGTGTAGTAAGTAATATAAGCGATTTCATGTAATAGATATGTGTTCGACAAAATACTGTTTTATAGGTCCGACAGAGCCTTCTCTGTCGTCCTTCGATTTTACTTTGACATCGTGACCGCTTAGGATGAGTAGGATTATAACCGTCGCCTCGTGCCTTATATAATTTGTTTATGGTGTACGCTAGAAGTGCCTGAAATGAGATTAAGTTTCGATGAGACCTCCTACTATGTATTCGATATGCCTATGAAAATATATTTACAAGCCTAGCTAGCTCTCCCTACAGTGACGATGCCGGTGTGAAA
Source organism: Eudonia lacustrata (assembly GCA_947562085.1). Taxonomy (NCBI): domain Eukaryota; kingdom Metazoa; phylum Arthropoda; class Insecta; order Lepidoptera; family Crambidae; genus Eudonia; species Eudonia lacustrata. The sequence continues at coordinate 63,603,812 of OX387339.1, read as the reverse complement.
CCGGCTGCTATTGGCCGATATCGTTGAACCTATTCCCGTTACGAACTCTCAGAACAAACTATCTCATTCTGTCTGATCTGATTATTTTATATTTTTATATGTATTTTTACTTAGTATATTTTTGTTTTGCATTCACGTGTGCTATAACAAGATAATTTGTTCAAAGTTTACCGCCGGTCCCCGGCATTGTGTTGCTTATTTTTAGGTGTTATTAGGGTTAGAAGCAGCGAGAAGAAAAGGATTTTTGATCATCCATTCAGATATATATCACGTGCGATGCGACTCCGCAGTGGTATATTCTATCTACTGAAACGGAGCAAACATATGTATCGAATGTTATTATATGTGTAATTTTTTGTTTACGATGTTATTATGATAGGTTATTGGGATTATATTGGTTCGGTATAATAATGAATAATGATGATAGTATATTAGGCCCCCGACTGTTGAGTATCGTATATAGCAGCGCCGGCGGCGCTAGGTGCTAGGTGTGTGCGTGTTTGCCCCGTTTTCGTCGATGTGTTGATGGTCAAACACCCTTTGTGTTGTTGTCGCTAGAGGGTGGCGACGTAAAGCGAGACGACAAGGATGTGCTACCGCGGCAGAAGTGTTTGGACGCGTTGGCCGCCCTTCGGCACGCCAAGTGGTTCCAGGTACATTCGCCCACATTTACAAACGTGTGCGCACTCCACGCATTCCATTCATTATTCCTAGTATGAATAGCTTCGATGTTATTGCTACGTCAGAGTCCGATACGATGTAAAGATGGGAGTGCGCACGTATTTTTTTTAGTCACATGTTTGCTTTTATTATTTATATCGATGGTAGATTTTTAATTTAACGATGTGATCAATGAAATTTTTATGCTCCCATGAACATGTGGCTACAAGTGCTTTAATGTGAACTAAGCTGCGTTTCCTGCACTTCGTAAGCCGGTGATGGGAGTAACATACGAGGAAACGCAGTTTTGGACGGTGACGACTGCATGACGAGTGTGAATCCACATTTATTGCTCTGTTTCTTGTCGATATTAATAATATTATAAATAGTTAGACTAAAAAGTAAAGATATTGAGATTGGAGCAATAAATTGGTAATTGGTGCCCCGGCCCCTGCTGACTAAGTGTGGCGTGTAGGCTAGGGCGGCCACGCTGCAGTCCTGCGTCATCATCATCCGCGTCATGCGCGACCTCTGCCGCCGGATACCCAACTGGACGCCACTCAACCCTTATGTAAGTCCACATTTTATTACTTATATCATTTTAAATAATAGCTAGTAATTAAACAATCTATAGTTTTGTAAACAAGTTTTTCAATTATATTTTGAGATATGATGTAAATGATAAGACTCGATGACGAGTCGTAGAGGGTTCGGTACATGTAAATGATGATACTCGATGACGAGTCGTAGAGGGGTCGGTACGGCGGTGGACTAGCGATGGTGCCGAGTTATTCGAAGCCCCGCGATGTCTGCCGCCCGCCGTATCCTCCGTGGCGACATGGCAATCTGATACATGCTATCATGTAACGTTAGATTTGTTTAGGTTGCATCACTAACCAAATGTAATACGAATTTTGTTCTTTTATGTCATTCGTTTTAGTAAAACGGAACGCACCCGTAATTTATTTGTAAAATTTATTTTAATCTGTTATCATAGAATCTTAATATTAAAATTCATTAGGTTGTTTGATTTATACAAATTTGAAAATAGCTTCACTTCCGAGCTAGATTTGAAAATCCGTATTGATGAGGCCCGAGTAACCAAGTTGAGATTGTTTTTGAGATTACCCTCAAATTAAAGCGAACAAAATGTATTGTAAGCAAATTTTCCTAAAAAAATTAATTCTAATAATGTATTTTACTAAAAAGTATCTTAAGTACTTTTAAATTTTATGTTGACTAGCGTGAAAAAGACGTTGCATTTATGTGAAGTAACTTAAATAGTATATTAGTGTAAATGCGTCGGTTAAAAGTCATTGCACTAGTCCGAATAAAGTTAAACTGCTATTAGTGTGGGTCGTGGTTGTAAGTGGGTGGTGGGTGTGCGCAGGCCATGGAGCTGCTGGTGGCGGGCGTGCTGCAGTCGGCGGGCGCGGCGCTGTCGGCGGGCGAGGCGCTGCGCCGCGTCATGGAGGCCGTCAGCGGCGGCCTGCTGCTGGAACACGGGCCCGGCCTAAGGGACCCCTGCGAGAAGGAGCTCGTCGTGAGTATCACATTACCGACCTTATTGATGTGCTCTAATCTAATTCAAATATCTATTTAAAATTGTCAGCAGCATTTTTGAATGAGCTTGTTTATATTTTATAAGAAGTATATAAGATCAATGCATACCTGCCAACTTGCTGGCTGGCGTTGTCGTCCCGTTAAATTTTAACGAAATTTTGTTATTTTTTGGCGACGAAAATTGTTTTGAGCACAGTAAGTTGCCACTACCTTACTTTACAATGTTTAAACTTTTATTTAGATATAACACGCCATAGAATAGAGGAACATGAGTAGCGAGTCGAGCATAAAAGTCGACTTGTGCTTACCTGTGACAGCGATTGAATAAGTCATTTGATTTAATTTAAATTCTCATTTTATTTTTAAACGTAAATTCGCCGGCTTCAACAAAATACCTTTGTTTACATTTGTTTTTTTCATTCATCTATTAAAATTCCATTCTATTCGGTAAGATAGTTAACATCAACTAGTACAGTTTTATTTACGCCTAATAAAAAGCCATTAAAGCGCTGGGGCAAAGCATTCTAAATCATGCTTAGTAATATTTTAAATGATTATACTCGATGACGAGTCGTAGAGGGTTCGTGACGACGGCGGATTAGCGACGGCACTGAGTTATTCGGTGCCCCGCGATGTCTGTTGCCCGCCGGACCCACCGTGGCGACATGGCAATCTGATCCCGTTCATAATCATAAATAATTATTATTTATAAAGTAAACAATATCATGATAAACTTTGTTCTCCTACAGGATGCCCTGGGTAACTTGCCACCTCAGAAACGCGAAGACTTGACCGCTTCGGCGCAACAGTTTCTGAGACAAATAGCTTTTAGGCAGATTCACAAGGTAAATTGTTTCTCTTAATATATTTAAGTAAACTAACTGTCGTACCATGTAAATAATGATTGTATAATAATAAAATAATAATCTGTCATAAAGTCATAATGGATAAAGTAAAATATAAATAGCCTTCTGATTTGAGCAGTCCTTCGTGTGTAGTAGTAGTGTTTGTACAAGTATAGTGACGCATTCCTGGCTAGGTGCTGGAGTTGGAGCCGCTGCCCAAGGGGAAGCACGCGGCGTTCCCGCGCAAGCGCAGGCGCTCGCACACCGACGCCGACGCGGACGCGCACAACGGTATACATTCAATACTCATTTTTATACTACCTTTTTTAAAGTTTCTTCTAGAAAGACATCCAGAAATAACGCTACGGCCTGTCTTAAGAATGGTTTCACGACACTAGTCCAATTTAATAATTTCATTCGAATTTATCAAAAATAAAAAACAGAAATGTAGATAAAAGTAACTCCCATCAAATATAATATTATAAATAAGATAGTAAGGCAACCTAGTTCTCAGTTTTAGAATAGTTTTTGGCTTGTTTCTTTTGTTTTTCATAGTGTCAATTTATATGTATTGTTTTGCTACCTTTTGCCTTTTATTTATTGTGATTACGAGTATATATTACTAGCTGACCCGGCGGACTTCGTACCGCTTTGACAGTTTCTATGACAACAAAACAAACAAGTCGTATTTTTATTTATCATTATCTGTCAGTGTTTCTCTACTATATTATGCATGTATTTATACATATAAACCTTCCTCTCTACAGACGTCCTGTCTACATTTTATTGAATATATAATATACATGTATTATACATATATAAACCTTCCTCTTGAATCACTATATATTTAAAGAAACCGCATCAAAATCCGTTGCGTAGTTTTAAAAATCTAAGCATACTTACATACATAGGGACAGACAGACAGCGGGAAGCGACTTTGTTTTATACTATGTAGTGATGACTAGCCGTCACCCGCCCGCTTCGCTGAGCGTAAACTTGTGAATAAAATTTGTTTTTTTTTATTATAGCCTTTCAATTGCATAATCTCATGTTCTTACTACATACAAATTTTCATCAAGAGTCATCATCCGCCTGCTTCGCTGAGCGTAAACTTGTGAATAATTTTTTTATAGCCTATTTGCACAATCTTATGTTCTTACTACATACAAAGGGGTTCGAAACTTTTTGTATGGAAGCTGGCATAACAACCCGCCGCCATTTTGGTTTTTTTAAATCGCGGCGCACGATTAAAGTGGTATGTATGGGTAGAAGACTGATAAGAGGAACAAAAAATGTGAAGTAACATGGTACCCTAAAGTGCCACGTTACAGAGATATTTGGAGGTAAAGATCGACTTATGAGTACAAAAAAGTACAATAAGTAGATATAGTACATTATTATTAGCTAAAGCGATCTTTGTTTATTATTATTATTATTAGCTAAAGCGATCTTTTGTTTATTTTATAATGCAGCAAAAGGAAAGACAAGCCAAAACGCGCGGGAGATACTTTGACATAATATAGCGTTTTATTGCGATGCGATTTAGTAGGCAGATAATTATTTATAGTAGGTACTAGTTAGTTATCATGTGCTTTTAGTAGTTAGTAGTAGTAGTAGGTATGTAATGTACTTACCTACTCTTTACCTCCAAATTTCTCTGTAACGTGACACTAGGGTACCATGGTACTTGTTTTTTGTTCCTCTATGTGTCCTCTTAGGGGACTCCTCTACCCATACATACAACATTCACCGTGTGCCGCGATTTCGAAAAAAAATCAAAATGGCGGCGGGTCGATATGCCAGATTGTTTCAATCCCCTTTTCAAGAGCCGTCACCCGCCCGCTTCGCTGAGCGTAACCTTGTGAATATTTTTTAAAGCCTATCATTTGCACAATCTCATGTTCTTTACTACATACAAATTTTCATCAAGAGCCGTCACCCGCCCGCTTTGCTGAGCGTAAACTTGTGAATAAAATTAAATTTTTTTTATAGTCCTTCATTTGCACAATCTCATGTTCTTACTACATACAAATTTTCATCAAGATCGGTCAAGCCGTTCTTGAGTTACAAAAGGACATACAGACAGACAAAAATTTCAAAAATCGTAGAATTGGTGTCAGTGAGTCATAAAACGAATATTTAACCCAAAATTTGTCAGAAAAATTGTATGTACAGACAGAGCCTACAGATTTATATAGTAGTATAGATTATACCCATTTAGAATAGCCGACCTACATGTCCGATTCGTAACAGACAGCATAATAACTAGTAAAAATTAGATGTAATCAACACCTACTACCTGAAGTGCGGCACTAACTGAGCTTGTGGTTGCAGGCGAGGGCAAGGCGGCCAAGACGGAGGACAAGATGGACGTCGCGGAGGCGGCCAAGAAGTAACGGCGTCCGCGCGCCGCCATAGCCCGCTGTATTCTTACGGAACACTCTTTTCAATCTTTTTTATTTTTACCATGAATTCGTCGAGACAGCGGCACCGAATCTACATTTATTTACACCGAGTGCAGAGTTTTAATATCGTTGAGATATTTTATTACATTTATATTTTGTGTAAACATTTTACGCGATTACTATTCGGTCGTAAACTATGACCCGTTTTCGAGCAGACGATCTGTCCAAAGTATATTAAAAGTAGACCCGAGATATTTGTAGTGTTCGGAGATCGGTAGATTTTAGGTTCTATATTGTATGTAATTAATTAGTGTTTAGACTGAGAGCGAGAGACAGGGATAGATCTTGAAGTTGGACTCTGAAGAATGGTATAGATAGGGTTCTGTCGTAATTATATTGTTAGGATAACAGTATTTGAATTTTTGACGTTTAGTTCCTTCTAACTCTGCCTCGCCGATACGTTCGCCGCTCTGTGTGTGTAGCAGTATAAATCTTTAAAACCATATTATGTATGTTTTCTATTAGTTTTGTAAGTTTGTATATTTTCAAATATAATATGAAGTCCTACGTCGGAGTAGGCGTCCTTAAGGAAAAACTAGTGAGATGTTTGGAATCAGTCGCACCTTCTGTTTATTATACGACGCTATGTTTATCGATTTATAAAGCTTACTCCTTAGGTATGTTTTATTGCAGCGATGACCAAGGCTACTTTAGTTTATTTATTGTCCTTTTTAAAAACGGTTTGCCGGTTAAATAACACTCAAAAAATCTCAAAACACTAAACTATTGATAATTAAATAAATAATTGACTAACAACACCAAACGGTGCGTTAACATTCGTGGTTATAAAACTAAAGTACATGAAATTAAATAAAATAAATTCAGTGCTTTATAAAAGTTACATGCGAGTTTTGGAAGCTGCTAGAAATGTCTACTTTTTATTATTCAAGTGTTCAATAACATTATATTTTGGCAAACATTTGTTAGAATTGATTTACTGCGATAACAGCGTTGTATGACAGTTATTTATGTTCCGTAGGTTTCGATAATGTAGAAGTTGAAATCTGCGCCATAATGCACTGCAAACATTATTTATGACATCTGTCAAAAAGGATGTGATTACTAATTTTTAATGTGGGTTTACTAGATAGATACAAAATTATTACATAAACCAATGTCCAATGACGTAATTACGTCATTCATGGAATTCCAAATGCAATGTTTTTGTTTCTACATTAAAATCTTTCGTTTTTGTATTGTAACTGTGTACTGTGTCAATAAAGATACTGACAATGCATAACGCTTTTATTTAATTCTTCACCCATCACAACTCATTCGCCTGACACCTTGAATACTCAGCCAAAAATTTGGCTAGCCTATCTGCCCCTATTGGGCAGAATATTGACATTGTAAATTGTACATTGGAATCTGTTCCAAATCAAACCGTTTACAATAATTTAAATTGATCACTCAGACAATAGAGGAAAACTCTTGCGACTTAAATATTAAGACAAATGAAATGTCCACCTTTATAAACATTATACATCAAAACATTCAGGGCTTTTCTGGAAAAGAATTAGAATTATATATAAATGAAAAAAATGTACATGTATTATGCTTAACCGAGCACTGGTTAAAACAATGCAAACTGTTAGTAAGCATTGATAATTATAAAGTCATTAGTTCGTTCACAAGAGTCTGCTATAAGAGGTGGGTCACTGATATTAATTAACGATACATTACAATCAAAGGAGCGTAAAGACATAGTATCTCTCTCAGTTGAACGAAATATTGAACTATCATGTGCGGAGCTCGAGCAGTATGTTATTGTTTGTGTGTATAGGCCTCCCTCTGGTAATTGCCACTTATTTGAGTCCATTATGGAAGAAACCTTGCAAAAGGTATGCAATTGTAAAAAGAGGATAGTTGTATGTGGCGACTTTAATATAAATATTTTAGATGACTCACAGAACTCGGTAAGGTTTCTTAATCTTTTCAAATCGTTTAACTTGCAAAATCTTTTTGATGAACCTACAAGAGTTACAGCCACATCAGCTACCTGTTTAGATAATATTTTTTCTAATTGTAATGATATTGAGAAATCAATAATAAATTTTATAAATTCTGATCACAGTGGTCAGATAGTTAGATTTGAGCACCGCTCCGAACAGCGCTCATCTTGGCCCTTCAGGACCATTAAGTTAAATGAACTCGCGTAAAAGTTTGATTCCCATTAAGTTGAATTCCCAGTATGTTAAATTCTCTGTTAATATGTATAATGTGTATAATGTTGGATTCGCAGTAAGTTGGATTAATGTATAATTCAGTTAATTTAGATTTGATACGATTTGATTTTGATAATTTGTTGGTATTCAGATATTTTTCCTGCTTTTATAGAGAGTGTTTTTTAATGTTGGAATATCGTCTACATTATGTCTACTTTTAAGATCGTGAAAGTTTTTATCATATGTGTTCTGAATAGGTGAAAAATCTTCGCACACATCTTTTTTGCACTTTTCAATTGCCAATAACATTTCATTTTTATTTTCTTCTAATAAACATGTGTGTTCACATTTGTGAACAATACAGTCTTTTGCCGCGTCCAAAGTGATTGATGCACAACATAAACTACGATTAACACAACGGCAATTAGAGGATCCACTTTTATTTTTCCTGTTTAAGTTATATTGATAACCGCCGTGTAATAAAATATCACTACCTCTTTTACTGCTTATAAACTGAAAGTCTTCGGTATTCATTATGTTATACAATACACACGAGAAAAGAAAATACGGTAAGATCCACAATACGGTATTTTATGAATATCATGACAAGTAGATTATTAATTTTTTTACAAGTACCTACGTATATCGTCATCATGGAATGCTTTATTTTCCTTCTAACATACTAGATAGCGCTAGCGGGTATTAAGTTTAAACACAATGTACAAATTATAGTATAAAAGTACTAGACAAGATTTTTTTATGAATAACCTTTACCTATGAAATTAATAAGTATATAGAGGTAATTTCATAACAAAATCTAAATTTATAGTAGGTATGAATTTTGAATATTGCTAACCGATAACCGTGGTCGTCCTTAGTAAGGTGAATTTGTAATAATGACAAATGGACGAATTGCGATTAAGACAAAAGCCGTATAAGACGTACTGCGTTGATGGCAAATCGCGTATGTGACAAACTGAGTAAATCGGAACGTTTGTGTCGAACTGCATGTCCGTGACTCCAGCGGGATAACCCCTTCAGATCGGCTTTAAATTTCGCCATGATTTAGTTAATATTATGTTTAAATTTGTTAGCAAATATCAAAATTTGTTGACCAATAGTTATCGAGATATCCCATGTTAAAGGGTATCCCGCTGGGGTCACGCTCGTCAAAACTATTTGACCTAAAACGAGCAGGAACGAGACACGCTACTGATATAGTTTTTGTGCTAAGATTTTGTTGATTCAATTATGAATCCATCAGTGAAAATTCCAGGATTCTACCTTCTGTAGTTACCGAGTAATCAAATACCTACTTTTCGTCAAAATTTATCCGAAAAGTAAGTTCTAGTTGAGGTGTAAGACAAAAAGCTACATTCATGAAATCCAGGGAAGATTTTGTTGACTCTGAGAGAAAATTTGTTAGACAAAACCGAGAACTCTAGCTACAGTACATCCTGAGATATAACGCTAATATGGTTATTTGTTAATCGGCCCTTAAACAAAAAATTGGCCGCCATCTTGGCCTTTTAAGGAACCAACTTAATTTTGTCGGCTTATACGCGTACTTTTAGTATGAAAAAGTTATAAATTTTAATTTCTCCTAAAATACTGTACCTAGGAAACTGAAAAGTAGGAACTGGTTAGATTTTTACACCCACAAAATCTTGGCTATAGTCATAAACTCGCTACTTGCTCCATTCCTGTGGAAAAACCATGTTTAGGTATCAACACCGTGGTGACCCCAGCGGGATGACCATATTAGCGTTATATCTCAGGATGTACTGTAGCTAGAGTTCTCGGTTTTGTCTGACAAATTTTCTCTCAGAGTCAACAAAATCTTCCCTGGATTTCATGAATATAGCCTTTTGTCTTACACCTCAACTAGAACTTACTTTTCGGAGGAATTTTGACGAAAAGTAGGTATTTGATTACTCGGTAACTACAGAAAGTAGAATCCTGGAATTTTCACTGATGGATTCATAATTGAATCAACAAAATCTTAGCACAAAAAACTATATCAGTAGCGTGTCTCGTTCCTGCTCGTTTGAGGTCAAATAGTTTTGACGAGCGTGACCCCAGCGGGATACCCTTTAACATGGGATATCTCGATAACTATTGGTCAACAAATTATGATATTTGCTAACAAATTTAAACATAATATCAACTAAATCATGGCGAAATTTGAAGCCGATCTGAAGGGGTTATCCCGCTGGGGTCTCGGACATTCGAACTGCGTATACGACGAATCGCGTTTGTGTCATACAGCGTGTAATTCATGTTTAGCACTATAATGATGTTGTAAACGTTTAAAGAACCCTTAAGAAAAACGTTAAGAATAGGCCCTAGTTTTATCACTGATTTATTCTAAAAACATTAGATAAAGGTTCTTACGGTGATAAATCAGCTGTGTAGTTGAAACCTAAAGTGCCGAGAAACGCTTTTTGGTACTGAAATAGTGTTATCTGCAGCCAGAGTTGGGCGTAATCAACTACTTTTTTAATCAGATTAAAGTAGTCGTGATTACTTTTAATCAATATTGTACATGTAATCTTTAATCTTGATTATAGTAGTCAGTAATCTAAATTACATAATTATTCTTAACTAAGTTTATATGAATTATGGTTTAGGAATTGATGAATATTAGGTAATTTATATTTTATTGAGTTGCCATTAATTATCACAATTTGTATGCATCTACAAATTGAGTGGTTGGCTTTATTGTACTATAAATTACTGCGAAAAAAATTGCAAAAACTCAACAGAGAATCACTTGTTTTTTGCAAAAAGTTGGCAGAAAAGTATTTGGAAAGTGTGGAAACGCGATTTTCTGAGTTTTTTGATGTATCCGCGAAGGTTGCTCTGTTTTGTTCCTTAGGATGGAATTATTTTATTTGATTGAGTAAACTGTGTGTAACTGATGGTTTCCATTTTCTATCGATACAGTCAGAAGTCCAGGAGACAATTCCTAGTGCCATGGAACCACGGGTAATTAAAATTACCCATGGACCCGGTAATGGGTCGACCCACCGGGACCACGGGTAATGACTGGATTTTTTGCGTAAAATAACTATCCTAAAAGCACAGTGTATGAGACTGATAAAAAATAAAGATGATTTATTGCTATACAATATGGTGTTCTTTTATTTTTAACGTTCCGACTGTTGGTTTTATTAATCAATCATAAAAGTAATCAAGATTACGATTACAGATTTATAATCATTAATCACCGATATGATTACATTTTTGATTAATTTCTGTAATCTGTAATCCTAATCATGATTGAAGATTACACATTGTAGTCGTCAAACTTAATCATTAATCTGATTACTTTTTGCCCAAGACTGTCTGCAGCATCTATGTCACAAAGCACTATAAAAGTAACTAAAATATGTTTATAGTGCTTTTTTGCACCGTGAATAATTCCAGTGATCTTTTTTATCACAATCTTAATCAATCATTTTTTTCGTGTTTGGTCGTGTATCGTCGTGAGTGTTATAAAAATCAACAAATAACAACAACAAATATTATAACTAAAGCATATAGTTTATTCGCCGATGTAGGTAATAAAAAAGAAAAGGACACTACGCAGCTCTGCCGTAACTAAGCACTTGCGAAATTAATTATATTGATAAAATCATTAATGCCGATTTCAAATTTGACAATGCGCCCTCGCAATTTTCTTGTTTTAATTAAATTTAAATTAATAAAATAAGAACTTTGCCCGACTATTGCTGCTATAGTACACATTGGCTCCAGCCGTGCTACTAATGTGCTATCATGGCAGAAAACAGCAGCCATATTTCCTCGTCTGTCCATAACGTATAACAATGGTTAAATCAATTGTTACAGCATAAAATGGCGTTTCGACAGACTAGGGGACAATTTCGTTTCGATTAGGGTTTTTAATTAATTATTAATTTTATTACTTTTTTGTCATGATTTAGTATCGTAGCAGTAACACAAACTCACTTATAGAGCTATTTAGAATTGAAGTTATTTAGCAGCTGCACCAGAAGTCGCTATGGTACTGTTAAGTACCATAGAAGAGTTATCATGATTTTTACAGAACTGGCTCCACAGCGATGTTGACGGAGCTTGTAAGAAGATATAACGTTACGTTATGGTTGTGCAAGGTACTTGTAGCTACCTACACAGCTGCACTGCAAGTCATGAATACGACGCGCGCTCACACGCTCACATGTTACGTGTCCCGTCCGACGGCCGCCGCGCAAATGGCGAGCCTTTTTTTTTTTTTTTTTTTGGAGAGACTGCTGGTTGCCGAGGGGCATTTCCAGCTTCACCGGGCTTGTTTTAGGGGCGGCGAGGTACGTAAAGGGTACCTCAAGCCGTGTTGAAACGAAACACCTTCAGAGGATTTCTAGAGGGGTACGGCATCGCACACTTAAAAGTGCGCGTCCCCGTGCCCTTCCAGAGTCTCCGAAGGGTTCGGATCGGATCGGGGAGCGGAACCACCCGAGGGCGCCTCTAAAGGCACGGACCTCGGCTCGGGTAGACCGGGCCGTGGAGGAGGAGAGGAGGAGCTCCCAGGCACATGACTGTGCCTGGCATAGAGCGCGTGTGAACCGGTTCTTCGTACCCTTGTTCTACGAGTACGGTGTCTTGGGCCTAAAACAGTGTGCATGTTTAGTGTATTCTGTAAATGTGTGCTGTCATTTGGAGGAACGGGCGGGGGGGCATTCGCAACTGTAATTGCGTCGTCGGGCTCGGTTAGGACGTGTTTTGGACGCCTAGACGTGTACCGTCTTGATGGTGGAAGGCCTTCAACATTATAGTTGGCAGCCGCCACCACAAGAGGGTTGGGGTGGTGGGGGGCATTATCGAAGTAACGTCGGGAGACGTCCTTGATAAAGTCTTTGATAGTTGGGAGATCGAGGTCGCGATGGAGGTCTACATTACGAACGTAATACGGACAACCCGTCGCGCCTCGCATGAATCGGTTTTGGAGGGTCTGTAGAGGGTACAAATAAGAGGGCGCGGAGTGCGCGAAAACTACGCTAGCGTAGGTCATGACTGGGCGGATGCAGGCTTTGTAAATTGTCGTCTTACTTCTAAGAGACATTTTACTCTTCCTGCCTATAAGGTGGAATAACCGACCTAGTATGAACGCGGCCCTGTTACGGACGATCTTGAGATGCGGTGCAAACGACAATCTCCTATCGAGGGTGACACCGAGATATTTCACCTGCCTAGCCCATGGGATAGGGCGGTCAAATAGACGAATCGGACGGCAAGGATCGTCGGGGCCCCGATAAAAGTACACAGCGGCACTTTTCTCGGGGTTCACTTCGATCCGCCATTTGCGAAACCAAACGCCGAGGGTGTTAACGGCCTTTTGGAGTCGGTTGTAAACCGCGGTTTTGTCTCTACCAGACGAAAATAGCGCGGTGTCATCCGCGAATAGAGCTAGCTCTACACCGGGGGACTTGGGGATATCGTTTGCGTAAAGCGCAAAGAGGATAGGCGAGAGCACGGATCCCTGCGGAACGCCGGCTCGAATAGGGTGCGGGGCGGAGAGCGTTCCTTCGACGCGGAAGCGAAAAGAGCGACCCGACAAGTAGTCTCGTATGATGTGCACGAGTCTGTCTGGCACGCCGAGTTTGTACAGCTTATAAATTAAGCCGTTGTGCCAGACTTTGTCGAACGCCTTCGCGACGTCGAAGAAAAGAGCTCCGGTGCCCGTGTGACGGTGTCTATTGAAACCGGAAAGGATATGCTCCGTGAGGCGGTGCAATTGGTGAGTACACGAGTGTTTGGGCCGGAACCCAAACTGCTCGTTGATAAGGAGGTTATTGGATAGGACGTAGTCCTTTAATCGGGAGACTAATACGCGTTCGTACAGTTTTCCCAACGATTTGAGAAGACTGATGGGGCGATAACTAGAGGGGGCGGTACGCGGTTTACCGGGCTTATGAATACCTATGACCACCGCATCTTTCCACGCAGCGGGAAAGATGGCGTTAGTCATGGCGCTATTGAAGATAGCTACTATTAAAAGGATGAGCTGAGTGGGTAAGATCTTAAGGATCTTGTTTGAAATGCCGTCTGCCCCGGGGGCACTACGGGGTTTAAGACGCTTAATGAGCGTTTGCACCTCATCTTCCGTAACGGGCGGGAGGGTCGCGGTGGGAGGGAGGGACGAGAGTCTTTCGACTTCGCTGTCTACCATTTCGATATGGTTCGAAGGGACTGGGAGGGTGCTAGGCGAACATTGGGCCTCGAGGCTGTCGGCAAGGCACTCGGCTTTTTCGTCGTCGTCAAAGACGACCGAATTGTCGGATTTCTTAAGAGGGGGCATGGATGTGACCGTATCCGACTTAAAGGCTCTCGCCAACCGCCAATACGCTTGGTGAGAAGGCGTGATGTCTTTAAGAAGGCCATGCCACTTCGACTCGCGGAGCTCTTGTATGCGCTCTCTAGCAGCGCGCTGCAGTGAGCGCATACGAGCCCGGTTGTCCGAAGTGGGATAGGAGTCGAAAGCGCGAGTGGCGGCGTTCTTCGCCCGCAACAGTCGCCTCATATCGTCCGGCAGTTTGAAGCGATGGTCAACCGTCGCTACAACCCGCCGTGACGATTCGCTTATAGCGTTAGTGAGGTGACTGCCGAGGGCGTCGATCGCGGCCACTGTCTCGTGAGGCGAGTCAATGACGTCCGGAATTTGGTTTAATGACTCACTGGCGGTAGGTTCGAGAAGCTTCTCGAGCTTATCCCAGTCAGTCACCACCTTAATGACGGGGGTGGGGTCGGTGGGGGGGCCTAAATGTAAGACAACCGGCCTATGGTCGGAGGAGAGCGCGTGGATCACTTCTATAGAACGCAACCGCAAGGTTACGTTTCGTAGAAGTGCCATATCTAGCGGGTTAGGGGTGAAATTATCTATTAACGGATAGTGGGTGGGCTCCATAGGCACGACGATATCGAAGAGCATTGTCTCAGCGAGTTGGCTCAACACCCGACCGTTACGGTTGGTTGTATTGCAACTCCACTGAGCGTGTTTACTATTGAAATCGCCGGCAATAATGACGGCGGTGTCCATAGCGAACAGCGCTTCGAGATCGGGTTGTTTCAAAAGCTTATTTGGGGACAAATAAGCGGAAGCGATTGTGATAGACGCGTGGCCTGTCATGCCTAGCCGACAGACCGAGACCTCTAGATCGGAAAGTTGAGGGGGATCGAGCGGGACACAGTGAAGTGACCGCTTGTAATAGATAAAAGTGCCGCCTCCGCGGCCATCTCTATCATTACGGACGAGGTTGTAGTTTGACAAGCGAGGGTCTCGGTAAGAGGGTTTCAGGAAAGTTTCCTGTATGAGTAAAACGTCGACGGAGTGTTCGGTTAAAAACTCGGACACTTCGTCGCGTTGTTTCAAGAAACCGTTCGCGTTGAAAAACGCAACCGTTAGGGATCGGGGTTTAATTCTCGAATTGGGCGTATTATTCATTATGGGACTTTAGGGAGTCGAAAAGGGACGTGATCATGTCCAAAAGTGGACCGTGATCGTTAAAGATCGCCGCCATGATAGTGGCGGGGCAAGCGGACGGGTCGGACGCGGCTAAGCGCAGCTTCTCCACCATCTCTACGATTTCGTCCTTGTAACGGTATAACCTTACAATTTCGACTGCCGTAGACATGGCGGTGAAGCTAACCGGGCAAGCACCTACGGTCGCGGCAAACGGGTGCTGCGGGCGGGCTTTGGGTTGGGCCTTGGGTTGGGCCTTAGGGGCCTTAGGGGCGGGGGCCGGCTTGTTAGCCGGTTGGGGCTTGGCCTTAGGGGCCTTGGGCTTGTTAGCCTTGGCCTGAGGGGCCTTGGCCACAGGGACTGCGGCCTGAGGGGCCTCGGGAGGGCTTTGCTCCATAGGAGTAGGGGCCGGAGGCGGAGGCGGAGGTGGGTCACGAGCCGGGCCAGCCGCGGGAAACTCGGCGAGCGAGTTTAGCGCGGGGGCCTGCGCCGCGAGCTTAGGAGCTAGCGGTGTAGTCCAAGCGTTTCGGGGCGGTGGTAAGGGGGCCGCGGGGCGGAGAGAAACTTTCGCGATCTGCGAAGGCGGAGGGGCGCGGGACGCGGGGTTACGGCGCGGTCCCGACCCGCGGGTTGCGTTACTGCGCGGAGCCTTGGGGCAACCGCGATAATTCGCAGTATGACCCAATTCAACGCAGTTTACGCAACCGGGCGGGTCGTCGGAGACCGGTGCCGGCGCTTTGGGCCTCTGGCACGCTTCAGTGCCATGGTCGCCCAGGCACTTAACGCACCGGGGGCGCGCAAAGCAGTTACGGGCGGCGTGCCCGTAACGTTGACATTTGTGGCATTGACCTACAATGCCACGCTTGTGGGGGACCTCGATCGATAGTCGAGTGAAGCTCTCTATCGATTTTATATGAATATAGCTTTACCCTCCGGGGTATTATCTAATATCGCCTTGAAGAGGCCTAGGGGCTTTTTGTTCCGGCCGATCATCCGGGACACTTCTTGGACCGGGTAGCCTTGAGACTTAATGTCATCGAGGACTATCTTGGGGTCCCAATCCGAGGGGAGGCCTCGGATTACAACGGACAGAACACGTTCCTCGGGAAGCGAGTACGTGTGAAAGGGCACGTTATTGGAGCGTAAAAACGCGGTAACCGAACGGAATTCGGTTGAGTTAGAAAACTCAGCCTTGATCATCTGAGGATCGCCGTGAACTAGGCGAGTCCTGAGAGGGATCGCGTTGAATCGCGCCTTAATAGATCGCGAAAGATCGGGCCAGCACTTCGTATCTTGTATAAAGATCGGCGGGGGCTTTTTGTCCTTGCGCGGCTGGGCCGGCTCGGGCCTCGGGGAGCTAGGACGGGAGTTAGGCGCGCTACTCGCTTTCGCGGCCTTAGGCGGGGGGACGGAGGGGCGGTCTTGCGGACGCGCTTACCGTTTTTCCCGACCGTCTCGTACTCCGAGTCGGATGAGTTCTCATCGGATTGCGATGAGCTCTCCTCGGACTCGGAGCCCGTGACGTACGGGCTATCCTCTTCCGCGTTAGAGGCGGAGGGACAAACCTCCATCTCTAACTCGGGAGCGGGCGACGGCGCTACGGGAGCGAAATTGGGCATGAGCGATGGGCGCTCGGGCTGGGGCTCGATATGAGCGAGTAGGGGGTCGTTAAGAGGAGACGGGGAGGCTGGCTGAGGCAGCCGAACGATAGACCTAGCGTCGGTCGGCGGAGTGCCGAGCGCGGGGCTAAGAAGGGCGGTTAGAGGGGCCGGTAGTGTCACTGCCGGTTTCGCATAAGGCGAGGGACGCGCAGAGGGCGCAGAGGACGACAACTTGTTGTTGTGGGCTGTCTTAAGGACACTGTAGACATCGGGGTGACTTTGTCCTATAAGGGACTCGATCGCCTCGATCTCCATCTCAGTGTGTGGCCTAAGGCCATACACCGAGATGCGTGAGTGATGTCAGACCCTCCCTGTCTGTAGACAGGGAGGCGTGAGTTGAAAAGGGACCTAGCTTGTAGGCCCTAATAGTGTATCCTCCGGTGAAAATCAATTCACCGTAGGGTGTGTTACTAAAACTAGACTCTAGTGTGGCTAAAGTTCTGAGTTGACTAGGAGATCCCCCAAGGCCAACTTTGCCAGAACTCTTCCGGAGTGTTTTCCCCCCAGGAGGGTCAGGAGGGCAGCCGGGTCAGTGCCCCAACTGGCTTAGTTGTCACGGTTACGTATCCACCAGTTGGCTGCTAAGCGCAGACTCGAAAATGACACCCTGTCGTGTGAAACGGCGACAAGCGCTCCGCGATGAGAACCACGACGAAAGCGCTTGAGACGCGGCGTACCGTGCACCGGAGCCTTACCGGTACACGATAATAGGGACCGAAACAGCAAACGGGATCTTGAACCGGGCGCGGAGGGAGCTCGAGCGAGAGGTGCGTCCGGCGCGCGAGCGAAATCTGGTATGACGAAAAAAGAAAAAGAATGGCGAGCCTATAGCCGCCGCGAATATTTATATGCGGCGCGCCTCCGCAAGCCGCTGCGTCACGCCGATCGCAGAGCGCCCTAGCGTTAATATTGTGAAAACTTATTAAACTACTTGTTAGATACGCCGCTAGTTGTAAGCTGTAAAAACTGTATAATACTAGGCTAAGGTTTTTCAATAGATCATTCATTCCATTCTACTCTCAACATTAGCTGGTATTATTTCTCTCCAAACACCCATCAGCTAAATACTTTTATAGTCCAAATTGATCCTGTAATAGTTTTCGAAAAAGTTATTTTCACGCATTATTATTGCAAAATAGATACACAAAACTGTCAATAAGGTCGTCTATTATAGTTCTAAATAGTACCATAATCGCTTTTATCATATCTATTACAGTGCAACACTTAAATGATTCTCTTGTATAGTCCTGTAAGCGTTCTTATAGCAAAATTATAGAACTTAAATGCTCATTAATTTTATAGAAGCAAAACGCTCTGTTAAAAACCTTTATGGTACAAGCAGTCAAAATGATTACCATTATAGGTCTACTATATCACTATTTGGTGATAAAATGCCTTAGTTATAGAAACTTTTGTTACTTGGGTAAAATCTCTTTGGCTATACAAAGTTATTTTTAGTTTATACGAAACCTGAAAACTGTTTGTTCAGAATCAGTAATAGAATCGATTTCAATATTTTTTATACCATGTTACATTTTGACCAAATAATATTTACAAAATCTCAAACAAATTATTCCCTACTAAAAACACAACGGGGCAGCACAAAAAGATTGTAACTTCATGAGTTTTCAAGATATTTTTTTTTTTTGTATCCACTTTAAATGAAAATATTTGACCCGTGTTTCGGTTTTCGTATAAACTAAAAATAAGGTTGTATATAACTATTTGTATCTGGCTGGTTTTGGTATCATTAAAAGTTTAAATTTTAAAGAAGATAATTCCAAATTTAAATTAGAAAAATGTGTGATTTTCATTTGTTTTTCTTACTGTCAAGATGAGCGAATTTAATGAAGAAACTCAATAGGTACATTATAAAATTTTACTACAAAAAAGGTAAAAATGCAACGCAAGCCGCGAAAAAAATTTGCGATGTTTATGGACCTAGTGCAGTGTCTGTGAGAATTGCACAAGCGTTTTTAATCCGGAAATTTTCATGTCAAAGATGAACGTCGCTCGGTCGCCCTATTACGGATAAAATGGATGCCCATTGACATATATTTGGATCTTTGATTATACTTGTCTACCTAGATACAGCCTGGCCGTCAGAAAACGTACAAAAATTAACGGGCCAGTATTGGCTTGACGCGCTCCTCCAGCGGTCAGTGTCATTTGTGCTGTCAAGTAGTGATAAAGTCTCGCTTTTTGGTGAATTTGTTTGCAAAATGACCTTTTGCTCAATGAAATTTTGTCGAAACTACAAAGAAAAGATCTTTTCGAAAAGGAAAGTCACGTTCCATCTCTACTTATAGATAAATTTTAATGATAATTATAATTTTAACAATAATCGATTTCATTACGTAAGCAAGGCGGCCATGTTGCTAGTATCGGTATGTAGAATTCCCAATCCTATTATTTATTGGTGGCAGAATATAAAAATATAATACTGTTATATTTTATAATATTCTACACTTAATATTAACTGTTATTGGGGTATGGTATCGATATTCGAAATGAGTAAAATAATAATTTTGTTTGAATTTAATGTACGTAAGTATTTATGTAAGAAGGTATTTAAGTGGGCTTGGATTTAGAGTATTTATGCGCGAATGTGTATAAAACGAGGTGGCTACGTTATTGTAAAAAAACCAGAGATTCTATATTAATTTTGTGAGGAAACATACAGTTTTCTAGTCTTGTAAAAAAATATTTTTGAATAATCAGAATACATACGATTTGGATGTATTGACATTTATAGATTACCTAAATGAGACAATTCTTCGTTCAAAAACTTGTCAAAAATTTAAGACGGTTGAAATCATGTAGAAATAATTTTGATTTTTTGTGCATTTAAGCGGAAAAGTGCTTTTTGACTATTTTATGACGAATTTATTATTGTAATGTAATGCAATTTTGTTGGCTTTAGGGTGACCTACTTCCAATCCCAGGTACCAGCTGATCATGAATGCGGTCTTCTACATCAAGTGCACCTAATAAGGCTGGTGGTGGAAAAATACTTATAAAATATTATGAAATTAGAGAACATGGAAAATGATGTAACGTCAAAACGAAAGTTATTTAAAAAACAAATACAAAGAGAAGGTAGTTTTGCTTATAATTTAAAAAAACGATTTTGATTATTAAATGTAAATCATCCTGCCTGTCGTTGCTTTTTCATCCCTATTATATATACTATACAAACATATCACAAGCACGCAGGCTTCTATTAACGCATAATTTTATTGTACTCGCTCTCGCTTTCAATCATCCATCAATTCTAAACACACCAGCTACTTTGATGCGTTATACCTACAAATACCTGATTTAAAAGTTATGTTATGTTATGAATTATGATGAATAATTTACTGAGTTGAGTTGGTACATACTTTCCTAGTAGTTGTCGGTAACAATTACCAACTCCAAACACCGTAAACACAAATAAAATCTATCAACGAAGCCATTTTAAAACAACTATTTTCATTTTAACAGTTTCGCTGTCCAAAAATTAAAACAATAGATAATCAATTGTTATGTATCACATGTGATATATGGGACAGGGAACCTGTTAAAATTGTATTGTGCCATTAGTTGTTCTGTGATTGTGCATAAATATTTTTTCCCTATTTTATCGGGAATTACGTATTCACTGGCAACCTTTCGCGCACACTCACGCCTGTTCAGCGCTAGTGTCATACGCGGCTGTCACGCTGCACGCACACTACGATACAAAAACCGGCCGCTTATATATAGTCAAAGATTTGAATAGACAAGAACGTTCTTGTAAACTTTTTGTTAAAATACTGGGAATTAGAACTAAAGTTCGCTGCAGCGTTAAAACATTTTATTATGTCGTTTCACCAAACTAAAAACATACAGCGCTAGATCGCTAATAGAATATAGTTTTCTCGCGACCAAAACGTTGTAAGCGCCGTGAATTTCAAAGCGCTTACGCGTTTCGGTCAACGTAAAGTAACAAGAGTCGGTCCTATAGATTTTACACATTTTACACCACAAGTGACACGGCTATTGTACAGACGGCGGCAGATCAACCTACCCAAAACTGTCAAATTTCTACAATCAATTTTGAACTTTATGATTTAGTTATAAGGATCAATATTCATTGTAGAAATTTGACAGTTTTGGGTAAGTTGATCTGCCGCCGTGTGTACCTACAAAACTTCATTAGAATTCATACTGTAAAATGTATTAATGAATATATAAAGAGAGATGATATAAATAAAAAAACATAAAGTTGAAAAGAAAATAAATTTATTATTATTTGAGCTCAAAATTTTTATGTTAGCAATAGTTAAAAATCAAATGTATTTTTACAGTGTCGAAATACGCACGTCGTCATATTTTTTGAACTGTACTGTACTAAAAAGAAAGACCATAAAATAAATATTTAAAAATGTCAAACTGGTTATAAAACAATTTTTAAACAAATCAAAACACAAGTCAAGTATTTGTGTTCAGTTACATTTTACCTACAACCGATTTGAACATCTGCATGTTTTAGTCTATGATTGTAGAAGGCGTCAGTGGCGTCGCACTTAAATGAATAAATACTATTTCTATTGTGAAATTACGATATTATTACCTATTTATTCACTTGAATATTAACTAGTTTTACTTACTTGACTAAAATTATTTTCTCTTCATAATTCACTTTGATTTATCGACTTTTCGATTTATTAGCGCCGCTCCGATCGCACCCACGCACCGTGAATGTCAAAGTCACACTAAAGTAAGGTGTACGGACCAGGGATGTTATGATATGAGCCAACTCAAAAATTATGACACCGGCTTCTCAAAATTATGGTACTTTAGAAAAAACCATGGTACGCTTTGTTTTTTTTTGTTTTTTTTTTAGTTGATGACTTCGTGCGATTAGCATATTTAGCCAGGTCAAAGAAATTTTTCTTACAGGTAATACATACATAACATTCCCAAAACTGTCAAATTTCTACAATCAATTTTGAACTTCATTTTTTGGTTATAAGGATCAATATTCATTGGAGAAATTTGACTGATTTGGGTAGGTTGATCTGCCGCCGACTGTACCTAGTAGGTAGTAAGCACAGACATATAATAAGAAGCAGACCAAACATTATTTCACAACTACATACATGAGAATAAAATAATATTTCTACTTCTTTCTCTCCAACCACAAATTAATAAGACTATCTCGTTTCTTTTTACTGTTGCAACACTTCCACACACATAGACAAAATGCGACGTGAGGCAAAACGCCATCTTGCTAAGCTACCAATAAGCGAAAAATGGCGTCCTAGACTTGTCGTCAAGCGGCGTACAGGAGATTGCTTTTCGCTTATTTTTGCGATTTAATAAAGTTTAAGAGCCAAAAGTACAAAAATAAAATGGTGAAGTGTAGTGCACCTTTGTGCGGCAACTCCTCATGTAGGAAAACACCTGAAATTACTTTCCATCGGTAAGTTTTGTTGTGCCATAAAATCTCCTATTGGGTTTTTCGTCACTAAGTGATTATTATTAATCTTTTGGCATTGTAGAAGCAGTGAATAATTGTTAAAAGTGCAAATCTCGTAAAAACTAAACGTAAAGTAGTTTTTGAAAGATTATTGTGGTAACAATAGCCAATTAATTATTAACCCCGATCTCGTTTGACGTTTCATATACTTGTACAATTTTACAGGGCCTTATTAGGAATATTTATGAAGATTGATTAGATTAAAGTATGCAATGTAATATTTCTTTATGGATAAATTTTAATAATGAAATCGTTTTCAGGTTTCCAAAGGATGATTATTTAAAAGCCTTTTTGAGTAATATGAAAAAAGAACATTGGCAGCCCAAATCATCTAGTGAAGCATTTTGAAACTCAAATATTGGATCACAGAGTGGCTACCGTACAGTTCTTGCTCTTAGTGCGATTCCAACAATTGTCGATTCATCGTACCGAGAAGAAGTAAGTGTCCACATATCTTTTTTACGTACCTACCTATCCAAACCATCTTGAGTTAAAGGAAATATTGAAAGCTATTGAACTTTAAATTTAACTTAACTTTAATTTTTTATTTAATTTATCCTAGGCCTATGTCCAGCAGTGGACGTGTGTAGGCTGTTGATGATGATGATGATGAAACCCTATCCTACCCCTTTAACTCTATGCTAGTCGTGGGGATGTATTCTTGTATGAAAACGTGCATAAAATAATAACTTTTTAAATTTGTTTTTCAGAATTTATATAATCTTCACTTAAAGGTCCAGTAAAAAGAAATGCCAGTGGAGATCATGTTTTGAAGAATTTGCAAAATTTACAGCCGAGTACCTCAAGTGTACTACATTATGTGAGTTAATATAAATATTATATTGTTGTACAGTATTAAATGGTATAACATGACGAAGATATGTCTGAGCAGTCACTCAACTGCATTACTTTGAAATATACAGAAAGTAAAAAAATTAATTATTTTTAGAAACCTTCATCGTCATCTTCATCTTCAACCTTTGGTTTCGCAGTCAGGGTCGCTGACTTCTCGACCACCCGGCGCGGCGGTCTTATCACTAGTTTTAAACATTGTGACATTATTAGAAATAGAAATAGATATAGAAATATATTTATTGTCTTTCTACATTTTTATACAAAAGATAAGAAAATCTACAGTACAAACAGTGCAATTGCACTTAAAAACCAATTTATATAAAAATAATTTATGAAAAAAATAAAATAAGAAAAGACAAAAGGAAATGGCTCAGCCTAAGTTAGTTGAGGCCTAGACCTTAACCAACGCTGTTTTCAGCCACTCCCTGTACTCTGAGATGTCAAAAGAGTTTGCCAATAGTGTTTGCCAAGAGGACATACATGTTTTCACATTAATTTTGCATACAATTTTAAACAGGTTATTAATTATTGTAATTATTATTTTATTAAAAAAAATACCAGCAGAGTATGTTGTTGTTTTTATTTATTTTATTTTAAGGGTTCCGTACCCAAAGGGTAAAACGGGAACCCTATTACTAAGACTCCGCTGTCCTTCCGTCCGTCCGTCTGTCACCAGGCTGTATCTCATGAACCGTGATAGTTAGACAGTTGAAATTTAATTTTCACAATGATGTATTTCTGTTGCCGCTGTAACAACAAATACTAAAAACCAGAATAAAATAAATATTTAAGGGGGCTCCCATACAACAGGCATGATTTTTATAGAACAATTACACGAGATAATGGTACCTACGGGACCCTTCGTGCGCGAGTCCGACTCGCACTTGGACGGTTTTTTTTAGTTTACCAACTGTTCATACATTTTATTAAAGTTAATGATGTGGCGTCGTCACAGGCAGATATAAGGTAGATACAGAGATAGCCTGACACTCAATGATAGATAACGTTAGCATTCTACTGGTAAAATCGAATGAGTATCTTCAAATTTCTTTTTAATATTATCCTCTTTATAACATTATTCTATAGATGTAGGTACTTGAGGTCCCTTGCGTGCCTGAGTTCGGCCCCTTTTATTGTAAATGTGTGCGTGACATTTGTCTGTAGGCGTAATTGGCACGCTTTTTTATTATAATGTTACGTCTGCTTCTTATTATACGTCTGTGGTAGTAAGTAAAAAAAAATCGTCCTTTTGTATTACATACAGGCAAAGACATTATGCCATACTGCTAATTCTTGAATATTATTAAAGTTTTAAGAATGTAGGTGTGTAACATTAATAACAGGGAATTATGTTTTAATCTGAGGTTTTAATGCTAGATGTCAAAATTATGGTACTTTTGCGTACCATGATGGAAGTACCATGGTACATGGTACGAAGGCCTAAATTAAGGTACGTGTACCATAATTATGGTACGCATAACATCCCTGGTACGGACTGCAGTACACCTGAGTCGAACACAGTAAGTGCTCGGAACCGCTCAGAACGACTTTGTCATTTTCTTAAACTTGACACTTTCCTAACTTGTCTCATTTTTAACTCGGCTCTTTCTTAGTTGGTCTCTTTTGCAAAGTTGACACTTTCATAACTGGTCTCATTTTTAACTCTGCTCTTTTAAAAAAATATATATAAATATAAAAAAAAAAAAATATATAAAAAATATTTGTCCCAATTAAATAATAAAATGATCACTCCATTGACTTTTTTTAAGAAAAATATTTTTTTCAAGCTTATTTTTGGGTTAGTGAAGATTAAAGTAGGAGTGTCGCTAATATAAAATATAGTATTATGTTTATGTTAAAGAAAACATTTTTTTTTTAACCGTTAACGTTATCTGTGGTAAATAAACAGTTACTTGCAACCAACTATCTGAGTTTTTATTAGCTATAAATGACTATTTTTACAAGCTTTTATCTTGCACTGTGTTCATATGTAAGTATGTATGTAAGTTGTCAGTCAAAATTTGCAAACTATTTTTCGACCGCTTGTTGGTATCCGATTAAGCTGAAATTTTCCTTTCGGTCCATTAGGTTGAATTCTTAAAATGTTGAATTCCTAGAATGTTGAACTCTCAATTAGTTGAATCCCAGAATGTTGAATGCTCATAATGTTGAATGATAAATCTACTTTCTTAAAATGTTGAATTCCTGTAATGTTGAACCTCTTCAATGAAATCACCTACTTGTATTGATTGGCCACTTATGATAAAATCGAATTATTCCCCAGAGACCACACTTTCCCCGTAGAGACACTTTTAATAAAACTGCACTTTTATTTCTGTAAGATACACTTTTTTTAAACCCTACCAATTTGAAAGAAATAAATATTTTAAGTGCACTAGATTTAATATTTCCAACAAAGTACCAGGCTACCATAACTATAAAAGAATATTATTATAATCTTTGCTATATGTATAGGTATGTATTTACAAGACTATATTATTATTTTATATTAATAAGCAATCTCCTGCAGAGTTATGGTAGCCTGGTATGTTGGTAATATTAAATCTAGTGCACTAAAAATATTTATTTTTTTAAACATTTTTTTTTTATGAAATAAGAACTCAACATTTTGCTTATCGTAATTCAACATTGTAGGACTCAAATACAACATTATGAGAATTCAACATTCTGGGATTCAACTAATTGAGATTTCAACATTCTAGGAATTCAACATTGTAGGACTCAAAAATACAACATTAAGAGGATTCAACATTTTGGGATTCAACTAATTGAGAGTTCAACATTCTAGGAATTCAACATTTTAAGAATTCAACCTAATGGACCGAAAGGGAAATTTTGCATATAACTATTTAAACTATCATGGTCACTTGCAATAGAGTAATTATTAACGGGATTCTTACCATGTTTATTATTTATGAGTATCCGATATTTCGGCGCAGTTGCATGCGCCATGATCACGGAATTACTGAAATTAATGCGGGTGATTTTTTTATGAGCAGACAAAACGATCTACCCTCTTCCTTAGTCGTTTTTTGCGCTCGATGCCCGTACCACTGATTACTAAGTCACTATTCACTCGAAATTGCTCACGAACTCACTACACTCACATTATCAGGACGCGAAACGACTTTTTTGATGTTTTTGCAGTTTTTAAGAAGACTAATCACTGGGTTCCAGACACGCGACAGTTTGAATCCATCTTCACGATTGAAATTTTTGTATTTCGTAATTTCAATCGCTTCTCTCACCAATCTAGGTACGTAGTGGCGTTCTGTCGAAATTATCTGAGGGTTGTAAAACTCAATCCAGTGATTAGGACCCGACTGGACCAGATGTTCGGCAATGGCCGATTTTTGCGTATCGTTGTTCTTGACAGCTTTGATGTGCTCCTTAATTCGGCAAGCAACTGTACGTTTCGTTTGGCCAATACAGGAGCTACCGCAGCTGCAATCGATCTTATATACACCCGGCTTTTCCAAGGGAAAACTATCTTTCGGCGACCGTAAACATTGTGCTACTTTTCTAAAAGGAGTGAAGATAGTATTGATTGAGTACTTATTAAGTATGTTTGAGACCTTATCTGTCACTCCCTTCATATACGGCAAATATACTGGTTGCCTGTCTACCCTGTACTTAAGGTGTTTGAGTCTGTGTCTAAATGGTACTATCTTCCTTTTATATGGACATGGACTAATTCATCGTGCAAAGTTTCACGCCGAAGTTTTTTCAAGTTTTTTCGCCGAAATATCGGATACTCATAAATAATAAACATGGTAAGAATCCCGTTAATAATTACTCTAAAGGAGATGTTTAATTTTGTATGGAGAAAATGCCAACACCTTGTACATAATACCAAAATGTAGCTAATGCATGAAATAAGCTTATTCAAAATGATTTTCTTCAAATAAATGAATAGTTTTTACGTAAGAAGTATTATAGATAACCAATAATGGCAAGTTTCGTGATCGCAGGGGGTAATGGTGGTATTCTGTCAATGTCATGTCATGTCAAGTAGCTGTCATAACAAAAGTACTTACCGTATGCATGAAAATTGTTAATGTTAATAAATTAACTTACTTCTGGCTATTACTTTCATAACATGTAGGTAGAGTAGAGTTAAACTTAAGCTGTTAAGTGCCTAATTAAAATACGAAAAACTCACCTAAAAACAACGAATGTAGTAGCAACAATGCAATGGTATCAACAGTAGCAGGGTCAAATGCAAATCGAAGTCCGGGATAGCAGGCAGAAGTCAACAAGTGAGGCAGCAAACGGAAGTCCAGGATAGCAGGCAGAAGTCAACAAGTGAGGCAGTAAACGGTTAGCAGGTAATCGGTCCAAATCAGAGTTTAAAAACAGCACAGCACAAAACCACAACGACTCAGAATCCATGTAAAAACGGAATGAAAACAAAACACCGGTTTTTTTTTTTTAAATCATGGTGACAGTTGCACTTTTAATTACGTTCTTTACAGCTTTGGACACTTGTGTTTAATCTCAGAAAGACATCTCAAGTTGCCAGGTTATTAAAAATTATGTTTCATTTTTTTATTCTTACGCAAAAATGGTAAAGCATATCGGAATATTAAATATATCAACTAAATACATGTATTTAATACTATTTTTTGAGTAGGTGTACATGGTCTTGGCAAAAAATTAAACATCTCCTTTTGCATACATCTTTAGTTCTGGTGACAATACAATGTGAAATAGATAGGTATAATATATGTACTCAATATTGTAATAATTTCAATATGGCCGCCGATCTAAGATGGCAGATTACAAATTTTTTCGCAACCCCAATAATATGGGTATCAAATGAAAGGGCTTAAAAAATAAAAAAATAGTGTAAATAAATAAAATAATTTAAATAAATAAATAAAAAAACTCAAAAGAGATGTTAATGATAAATATTTAGACTCAAAAGCAAAAATTAAATTTGAATAAAAAAATATATTTAAAAACAAGCTTTTATTTAAATAAAAACGTAACCCAAAGAGAGAAAGAGACAAACTAAGAAAGAGCCGAGTTAAAAATGAGACCAGTTAGGAAAGTGTCAAGTTTAATAAAATGACGAAGTCGTCCGGAGGGGAGACGAGTTGGGAAAGTGTCAAGTTTAAGAAAGAGACGAACTAAGGGCCTTTTTCCTGTCATGCGGATAGCCGCCCGCGTGCGGGTTTGGTCCGCATGCGGGCTGCCCGCATCCTATCATTTCATACATGCTTTTCCTATCACGCGGGCAACACGCGCGCGGGACGCGGATTGACTGCGGGCGCGCGCCCCGCACGCGTGCCACGTGCCACCCGCTTGCGGGGCGGGTTCTTCTACTGCCAGTGTAGTTTTTACTGTCGTGCGTGTTACACGCATCGTCATTGTACGCATACAATCGCAAACAAAAATGAAAATTGATACAGAGAGACTTATTTTTGAAGTGCATTTTCGCCCTTTGTTGTGGAACAAGCAGGACGACCTTGTGTGGCTCATTTTGGCACGGCCACCATCACCAACTCGAAATCTGAGTTTACAGATAATTAGTGGATAATTAGTGGGAATTAGTGGATAAATCTCAGAATTAGTGGGGCCATAGTTCAAAAGTTATAAGGGATACAAGGTGGCCGTGCCAAAATGAGCGCTCATTTTGGCACGGCCACCTTGTATCTCTGAAACCACAGGTCGTAGCGAAGATCTGATTACACCAATAATTAGTGGATAATTAGTGGGAATTAGTAGATAAAGCTCAGAATTAGTGGGAGCTTCTATGAAAAGTTATATAAATTTTTCATTTTCCCATAGTAGATGTACAATCGCGTACATGAAGCTTATTGATAATTTGAATAAGGAAGTTTCCATTTTTACAAAAATAAAAAATACTAATATAAATTGATGATGATGCTATTAAGTTCTATAATAAATTGCCTGTTGAAATAATGGAATTAACTATGAATAAATTTAAACAAAAATTATTTAATATTTTACTGAATGAATGTTATTATACAACAAAAGAATATTTAGAAATTAAAATGTAATTTTTTTTTAATTGTATCTCAATTTAATAATGTTGACATTGCATTCAATTTTAATACTATTATTTTATTTATTTGACATTGTATACATTTTATTATTCTGTGGTAGGTACTGTATTGTCAATTAATTAAGATATTATGAACATTCTAGTTTAAGTGTAAGTTGCACAATATTTCTAAACAAACAAACAGTTGTAGTTATCACGTCAAGGACACAGTTGCGTTGAGTCACGCAGTTGCACTATTATTGTTTGTTTATTGATAATTTTATGAAGTTGGTTGAAAGTGGCGTAATAATTATACACATTCAGACATTTGATAACAGATTACGATGATGGCACGATCTGCGATGGTAAGTACCTATTTAATGGCATTGTTTTGTCTTATTTAAAAGTACTTACACTTAACAAGTACAGTCGGCGGCAGATCAACCTACCCAAATCTGTCAAACTTCTCCAATGAATATTGATCCTTATAACCAAACATCAAAGTTCAAAATTGATTGTAGAAATTTGACAGTTTTGGGTAGGTTGATCTGCCGTCGTGTGTACCAATACTGAGATTTTTTTCAGTACAGAGACTTCATTAATCTTAACTTAAATCTTTGATCTTAGACTTTGTTTTATTCAGTTGTATCTTTTTTTATATATAGTTATATATACTTTAAGTATTTTTTATGATTTTCTTGAAATCAGTGTTGAAGTTATTAGGTAGGTAGGCCTTTGTAACTTATTTGGTAAAGCGCCTGAGCATTCAGTGACCTAGGTTCAAATCCTGCATTTGCGTGTTGGTATTTTGTATTTTAATATTGGTTAGGGTAGCGGGAAGCCGTCGCGTTGGATGCAAACGGCCCAGAGCCGCTCGCTGTGGCGTTCCATGGAGGAGTCCTATGTCCAGCAGTGGACTTGTAGAGGCTCATTATATGTAGTGTACAACTATTATTTTAATGTTGTGTTTGCTTTGTAGGCAGTCAATGTATAAATAACTGAGTTGCCAAATGCTTTACCAAATACATAATTATGAATTAGCTCTTATTTTATGTTAATTTCAAAGGCTGGTCATTCCGTGACATTTTAATAATATAGATTAGTTATTCTTTAAATGCTTTTTAAGTCCAAAAATTATACTAAGCTGCTTTTAAGTTTTCTGTTGACATACACACTTCAAAAGTGTCTAGGAATCAAGTAAATTTTGAGCAATAAAAAATATCTAATCAATATTTATCAAATCTAGTCTTCCAGATTGGCTTTTTATTTTAATTCATATTTTAAGTTAACAAGATACCCCTATATTTTGTAAAAATAAAAGAAAATTTGCAGTTTTTGCAAATTATGAAAAATAAATCTAAGTTAACGGCGTCAATTAAGTGGCAAAAAGGCAAATTTATAGAAAAAAAATTAATAACCTGTATTTCCACCATGAACACGGGTCGGATAACCAGCCGTTGTTTACATGTTTTGATTTTTTATTTTTATCTATTTATATGCAAAACATTCCAAGCTGAAAATGTTCACTATGTTATTCGACTAAACGCACTAATTTTTGGTTTAAACCCGCTCATCTTGGGTTGAGCCGGTTTCTTGTATGTCGACGTCAAAGTGTGTTCGGATCGGATCGGCTACAAAGCAAAATGTTCATATATGCTTTTGGTCTTCTCAAGCAAAAGGTCTATTTAACCAATCTTGACCACATGTAGAGATTGTCCTGGGAGCAAATCGTCCACAATTTATTTATGTCCATAATTCAAGTAGTCTATAATTGAAAACTGCCTGTAGACATATCGTTCATGGTGTTAGCATTAATTCCTACAGACTAATAAAAAAGGATATTGAATAGATAAACATGTGCATACATCCTTCCTTCTTTCATCGATCGATCGATAACTATGAGTTGATAGCACTATGCCCCAAATCTCGCTTGTATACTCATCGACGTTAGTCGATCGATGCCATCGATGCATGATGATGTGATTAGTCGACTGTTTTCAAATTATTTAGCGCTCACTGATAAAACATTATCTGAATGACAATGTAAGGGTTTACATTACCCTTAAAGCATTATGTAGGTAGTAAGGTGCAATTAGTTCTATCCTACATACACTGTTTCCGATTGTCATTCAACAATAGTTATATTATGCATTGTGGACGGTTTGCTTCGTAGCCAATATGCTGGTTAGACATTTTCGCAAGACGTCATTAAAACAATTTTTGGTTACATTTTCAAATGTGGACGATTTGCTCTCAAGTCTTATTCAATTGTGGGTAGTCTTAGTCAATAGACATTTTGCCTTGTAGCCGATCCGATCCGAAATCGTCAAAGTTATGAGACACCGTCGTTTTGACTCTTAGTAATATTATTCAATAACGCATGTATGTACACTTTTGAAACTTTTTACGGTTATTATTTGTGTCAAGAAGAATCGAATACCGTTTTCAGTGAGCATATAAGTTTTCTCGTTTAGGCGCTGCAATTTTTTTTCAAATTTAAAAAAAAGCGAGATTACTTGAAATTTATGAATATTTTCGTAAATCTAATTCAAATACGCACAAATCAAGAGCTACTCGTGTATGTTTATTCTACAGGCGCACATACAATGGCTTTAGAGATACACGATTCTGCAAAACGTTACTCCAGCAAGAAATGCAATATCTCGAAAACCTAAAGAAGCACAAATTTTATTTTCGGCGCACATTTTTGCACAAATGTAAGCTTTCTGCCCATGCACAATTTTTCTCTCTCCGATCATTCGTTTAGAATTTTCTTGCTGGAACAACGTTACTGCAGCAAGAATCGTTATTTTCGTTTTTCCCCAAAATTACAACACGCACAAATTTTTTATGCAGCGCACATGCACAGCAGATTACGCACTAATTATACGTTCCACTCATAACACTCTAGGAGATACTTTCCAGCTGCGGTAACGTACACTAGAAAACCATGTACGGCGGCAATCACTTCCTCATCATCATTGCCAAATTTGTGACCTCTTAGTTGTTCTTTTAACTGCGGGAACAGGTAGAAATCACTAGGCGCAAGGTCAGGTAAGTACGGAGGATGTTGAGGATGGAGTTTTTCTAAACTAGCCCCTTATTAAAAAAAAGAATGAAAAAGACTTTTGGCAGTTGTATATATATTTTAATTACTTTTCTTTACAATAATTTTTTGTACAACAATGACAATATAAATTGCTTGTGTTCAATAAAATAAAATGCAACACAAGAGAAAATTGGTCAAAAACGCGACAAAAATATTTTTACAAAGAGTTAGTAAGCCGCTCAGGCATTGGAAGATAATTATTATATTACAAGTTTATTTTACAGTTACATATATAATTATAATTAATGGCTGTGGACGTCACACTACCAACATTTTGCAGAGATGAATTTACACCATTTAACTGCGTTTTTTGCATTTTATTTGTTTGAACTACAAAAAAAATCTAAGTTCAATAAAATTTTGTAATATTTCATAACATTGAGAATTGCCAAACACTTACATTTTCGATATACACAATAACAGTCCAATTTTGGCAGTGACAAATTGTAATTTAGCTTGGAACACGGAGGGCGAAGTCGAGGCCACCCAGGCAGAGTCTCGCTTTGGCCCGTTGTGCGCCGAGCGCTGAACGCGGCGGGTTTGCGGGGTGAACTGAATCGCAGGGCGAATTCACTCATATTCTAAACATATTGTATTATTTGACGAATTAAGTGAATCTGCCGTACGCGTACATGCCCAGAACACGTTAATTGCAGCATTTTCATACATGTTATTGCAATGATAATATGCTTTCAATCCCACCCCCATACAGCGATTGACGCCAATAAAAGCAGTTTTAATATGGTATTTTTGCACCAAATGTTAAACGCACCGGAAGCAACAAAATAAAGTATAAAAATGTTCAAATTTAGTTGTTAAAACTATTGGTGCTCTTCTGGTTGCTAGAAATTCAGCTCGTTGGTTTATCTCAAGACTAAAACGTCGGGAGGCATTACATTAAAATAATGTATCAGAACTAAGCGCGTTTTCGTCAGTAAAAACAAAGCAACTCCATTTAGTTCAACCACGATTAAAAAGGATTTACCCAATATTTGTACCATTGATAACAAAAGAACTTTGTTTATACCTGCGAATAAATCTGAACGCGAGGCAGGTCGTCGCCATTAATTTCATAACAATAAAAACATGCTGTATCTGACCTGGTAGATGTCAAAGTGAAAAGGATTTTTTCAGTATTTTTTAACATTTTGTTATTTTTTTTGTTTTTAAGTTTTTTTTTGTATATTTTTTTGGTTTTTTTAATTATATTTTTTTTGGTGTCGGCTTCATTAGGTTTTTTTATATCTTTTTCAAAAATTAAAGAGTTTTTGAGACACTTTTATTTGTAATTACTCTATTAAGTTTTCTTATAGATAACTCGTTTTAAAAATTATTTATTGTACTTTAATATTCAGCGCGGCCAAGTGCCTCTTATGTAAAATCGATATAAAACTTATACATAATGCTTATAAAAGTGCCAGGCGTTTATTTTACATAATATCGGTCAAATGTGTTTCGGGCTGACGAAGTGCCGTCGAGATGGCGAAATGTTTACATACAATTAATACAACAAAACATAACAAATCCGTCTCGAAACGAAATACCGAGTTAAACTTAACAAAACAAGGCATCGCTGAAAACATATCGGTTTGATGCCCTTCGTAGTATAACAACAACAGTGGAACTACTCAACAGACTAGTAATATAGTCTATCATCTATTGTCTTGTAAAATATAAACATTGCATGCTCTTCAATCAGCAACAGTTTAAATATATTAATAGTGAGTTCATGTTTTTGGTAAAATTTAGAAATTAACATCTCTAATTCATCTCAGTAACGAATTCTAACGCAAAAGTAGTTATAACATTAATGAAATACATTTATCTATCTGACTATAACATATATCGGAACACCTACAATTCGGCGAGGATAACAATTGTACAATCTTTACGTTTTAAAGATATGCTTGTTTAATATTGCCTCCCTTCTCATAGGACTTCCGGAGATCTGTGACTCGCTCAGGTATTCTTTTAATACTATATACCTATAATTTAGCTCAGCAAGCAACGCTTCGATTTTAAGGCAACACAATATTTAGCACCATTCCGTGATCTCGTAATTTATTTACAAATATGAATATTCGTATGAGTTTCGAGTCGCAAAACATAGGAGCGAAATCTCATAACACCTCAAACCACAGCATCGCACTTCCAACACGCCGTCCGAGCGCCCGCGCGCTCATATCACAGCTCCCGCGCGCTCGCGCTGCACACACTCCCACTATACTTTATATTATATATTTTTTTGTCATTTACTCACAAAAATACTATTCACATAAAACGTACACGACCCTAAAACATTCCAATATTTATGTGCTTTTTCTCTTTCATTCTTATTATTTACATATTCATTAAATAACTTACAAATAAACAATATAAACGTTAAAAACGAGGCGGCGAGTCGCGAGGCGGGCGCGCCTCGAGCGACTCGGGTCGTTCTCTCGCGAAGGGAGACCGGAGGGAACTACGCGAAGACTAGTCGGTGCGGTCGCGAGGCGGCGGCGGCGGCGGCGCGTCATCGCTGCGGCCACGCGTCGGCCAGCCGCAGCCCCGCCGCCAGCCGCGCCGCCGACGCGCGGAACGTGCTCACGATCTTATCGAACGTCTCCGGGTCGTACACCGAGCGCGCCGTGTTCGTCAGGTCGAACGGCTCTGCGACAAAGACACTCCAACGTCACGCATTTGCTAACCACATTTAGAGATAAAAAGATCACGAACTACAGACATCTATTACTTTGGAGCTAAACCTTATAGATTTGATTTTTTTTTATTTAGATAGATAGTCTCTGAATATCCAAATAAATCTTCGACCCTGTTCTGTATTTTTACAACCGTCAAAAGTAAGCCTCTTAGCAGTGTGCTGCCATCTTGAGATTTGCTATAACAGTGTGAAACCGGGCGCCGGTATTTACACTGACGGGGCTTTTTGAAAATAACAATTTTTCATTTACCCTAGGCATAACAATTTGACTGTCACGGATATCAAGCTATAATAAACAGACTATAGCAATTGGTTGTCGGTGAGAAGCCTGCCGATCTGTGTATGTTTGCGCGCTCACCCTCGACGCAGAGCAGCTTCCACTGGTGCGGGTCGTTCTTGGCGGCGCGAGCGGCGCGGCACTCGGCCACGGGCAGCCGCGCGCCCGCGCGCACGCTCACCGCCATCGTGCTGTACCTGAACCCAGTCACCCACGATTAGTACTCTTCTGTGTTAGGCAAATCCAACACTTGTTCATAGAACCTAAACTTTTATTATCAAATAGACAGGCAGTAGTTTGTATCTTGAGTTGCAAAGATAATTTTTACAAAACCAAACTGATATTGTAACAGAACTAGAGAAAGAAACGGCCATAGCAGAGAAAAAGTTGACACTTCATTGTAGCTGGGCTGAGCTGAGCCGAGCTGAGCTGTGTGGAAATGAACCAATACTGGAGCAGAGCCGAGAAGAGCCGTTAAACTAAAGGGACTCTATTGGTTGATTTCTACACAGTTCGGCTCCGCTCAGCTCAGCTTAGCTTCAATGGAGCGGTACTCTACTGTTGATACTTTTTTTAAAAAATGCATTGGTATAAACGATAGGTAGGTAGTGTGACGTTGCACTCACGGGAAGTGCGCGTAGTACCGCAGCATGTGCAGGAACAGCTCGGCCAGCGTGGCGCGGTTGTGCGCGCGCCGCGCCTCCCACGCCTGCCCGCCGCGCGGCAGCACCGCCGGCGACGTGCCGCCTGCGGGGGGGACGGGGGGGGACGGGTCACACGCCGAACGCTCACAACACAACCACAACCGCGCAAACAAACTGACTAACTCTTTCAATAAATGTTCAACCATATGCCGTATACCTACAGCAGGATCTCGATAATCCGAACACCGAACATTTATACCCTGTTCATCGTTGCATTTCAAATAAAATCACGTGTTTCCTTTTCATCGATGTTGAAGCCATGATACAAATATGCGCAAAGGAGATTGGCAGACTCCCGTGTATTTTCAGAACCACTTAAAGGCTAAGAGTGCCATGAAGTGAATAGTAGGAATTCAATACTCTAATATAGCTTATCAAAAAATGCAATGGTCTCACCATATACTTTAAAGCTGGGGATAACAAGTTGATTTTATAACCTAACCTCAAAACAGGCCAACGTATTATGCATGTGATAGTAGTTCTAGTAGTCAATGTAATTATTATTACTGTTACCGTGTTGTTATTACTATTATTACTGTTATCTGCGTAGATAGAAACGACAGCAGGTATATCGATCTACTTCAGTGAACAGCAGTAAGATGGAAAGGTAAGTTAACTACAATCAACAATAGTAATACATAGAAGGGAAGGGGTGAGTGTCAGATCCGCCGCGGGATCTTTTTACCTATCCAATAGTTCCTTTCTACTACTATTAAGTTGTAATTCCTATATTCTAGATAGTAGTATTATTTACAGAATATAATGATCTACTAATGATAAAACAAGGACGTAGTGGTTTATTTTTCAAAAGGACAAAATGAAGCAAGTGAGAAACTAAAAAAAAACTCCTAACCGGCATATCCCACGTTACGAAATGATGCTTGCTAATCTTGTGTCACTGTCAACAATTTTTTTTGGATTGCCAGTATGAAACAAAATGATAATCGATTAAAAGTTCGAAATCATTCTTATAATCGAACAATTTAAAAAATAAATATGGATATTGCGCAAATGGAATCGAAATAAAAATACCGGTTTTTGACTTTTCTTATTGGATTTAAATATTTAGACACCTTTCTTATAAATACTTATTACCTAACAAATTGTATTTTACGTTTTCTTTAAATCAGAATAATCGATTTATAATATTACTATTATTCTATGGCAGCACAGGATGATTGACATATAAAAAACGTGTTGTTTTTGCAAAATAGACTATAAGATTAGCGTTTCGTTTCAGGGAAAAAGAAGATACTACAATCATGTTTTTCCAACTATTTCCAGCTTCCATGAAAACATTCTAAATTGAAAAATAACTACCTCATTACGACCTTTAAATTTCATATAGTCAGGTTTGGGCATGATAACTTTTATGAATTTGAATAGGTGGTTCCCAGTTTGCCATTCTCCTTTAAGACCCCACACAATAAAATGGCGGAACGGCGCGCGGCGGACAAAAAAGCGATACGTGTACTACCTAAAATGCACTGCGTGGCACTGCGAGACAGAAACGGCGGTTGCGCAGGGGTAAGGGTGGGTCGTTCGGATTATAGAAGCGTTCGGTCTAGCTGTGGTACGGACTACCGAGCCCCTGCTGTAAACATGAAGTTCAAAGTCTATCGAGGACATTAGTGGCAGTCTGATGCGACGTGCGTCTGTACAGCGTCCGGGTGTTCATACGGTACACTTTCATTGGTGTAATTGGTGTTTCGTTTTTGGCACCGAGCATTTCGGCATTCTGCGTATTTGGCATTCTGCGTATTTGGTATTATGCGTATTAGGTATTATGCGAGGATTTTTTTATTCATTATGCAAAACAACAAGTGTCGTTTTTGGCATTATACGTCGAAAGGTGTGAGAGTTGTGCCCCAATCAAAAAATATTTGAAGACTGTTTTGAAAAAGAAGATATTGACACAGATGATTCGGAATGTTCTGAAAACCAAGTTTTAATTTGAAAAAAAAAAGATTATTGTAAAGAACCAGAAAACAATTTTTAGACGTCAAAACCACGGCGTTTAAAACATTGGAAAAAGTAGTGCTGCCCCAAATGTTAAAAGAAAATTTTCTGCTGTGGGAGGATGGCATGGAAGAAATTTTTTTGTTATTTGGCACCAAATAATTACTATTCACTTAGATTACGACAGCACAAACGAGGAGACAAACATAGTGCCTGTACTATATTCACTACTTACTAATAAAACTACCAATACTTATATTATGAGCGACTGTTTACTTTTCTTAGAGATGAACTGAAAATTACTGTGAAAACCTACAAGTGTGATTTTGAACGGGCACAACATAAAGCTGTAAACAGAGAGTTTCCCGAGTGTTTCATTACAGGGTGCTTTTTTCACTTTAATCGTGCCATACGGATAAAAGGAAAAGATTTGAAATTTGACACCACTAAAGGTGGAATTAAACTTTTGAAACTGGCTTCGTATTTACCATTTTTACCGTCAGAATTGATATCTGCACTGCACTGGTTGGAATGAAATCATTAACATGATTCAACATTCCGAGATAGTGCAAAAGTAGTGAAAAATATTTTAATAACCAGTGGTTATCACGATCGCTTCTTGCTCAAATCGGCATCTGTGACCAGCGACATCTTATTTTATTTTATTTTCTATCAACAAATAACAGTCTTGAGGCATGGCACGGTCGCTTAAGAAAGATGATGCGTGTAAAACCTTCTTTGTATTTGTTTATACAATTGCTTCGGAAGGAAAGTAAATACCAGGACTCAAGAATTAGAAATTCACTATTTGAAAAGCAAAAACGAAGAAAGTCGGATGTCGTTTTTGATGCAAAATATAAAAAAAATATTGAGGCAACTGAACAATAAAGAGATTCCTATTATTCACTTTCTAAAAAGTATTGTGCGACTCCGCGATATATATAATAAGTATTAGGTAATGTGACTTAAATAATAGAAGTTAATATAAGTACAAGATGAAAATACTTTTTTACGCGTTTTATTTTACTGTAAAGTAGGTATTTAGTTTAAAATACCCGTAAGGTGTCAGGTTAGTGTAAGGCCTGAGCTCTAAAGCGGGGTCCACAGCATTAGGGTTGGCTTTAGTATCCTGCGTCACGAATAGTTAACTGATTGTGGCTTTATGCCCGGTTCCTATAAACAAGAAACGATTCGTTTTGCCTACGAGCCGTTGTATTAGCTACGAGGCGTAAGCTAAATGCGTTCCTATAAAAAACGATTCGTCAGGTATCTAACCGATAGTATGTTACCAACGGATGGGAGGGTTACCAGTAACGCTTCGTAACCTTATTATATGGAAGTGACACTAGCCTGCGTTCCTATAAAAAATAAGAAGCGTTAATTAACTGTCAAATCTACCGTTCGTTGCTGGTTATCCTACCGGTACTTTTTGATCGGTTATTGTGTTATTTGTGTATTTCGTCAGTAATTTTTACAAATAGTGAAAATGTCATGCTCAGTGCTCAGTGAAGGTGATGTAGAAATGCTGAATATGTTATCGGGTTGGCATAATTCCGATGAAGACAATAAACGACGTGTATAAAACCATTCATGTTCATATTGGATGAACATGAATTCCAACAAAATGAAAAATGAGATTTTGCCTGGATAAACCATCAGTGCAAGAATTACTGACGGAAATATATCTTTATTTGAGAGTTACAGAAGCAAGGTTAGTTTGAATACAATAATAACCATCTTAAATAATGAACTAGCGTTCTTTCGATATTAAAGATAATGGCCTTTTTTAGGGTCGGGTATAGAATCCAAGCGCAGGCTTTTCATATGTATGAGGGTTGGATTATGTAGTGGTTGGTGTAAATTCTCCAAAAACATTTTTTTTCCACCGGAGACGCGTGGTTTTTTTAAAATTTCATTTTAAAAATACGTGAAAAGGAACGCTATGTCATTCCGTTTCGTACGTAAATGCCCTCCGTTTGTGTTTTGTTGTGCTCTGTGTATTATTTCTGATGCATCTGGGGTCAAAATTAGTGACGGAATCGAATTAGTCAACCCCGACCTCACGTGGTACTAGTCTGCCCAACCCCTAGAGTGTTTAAAAGGCCCAGAGGCGCGGAGGGAGAGCAGCCCCCCGCCCGCTGTAGCATGGAGTGCCTGCGGTTTGTTACGCAAGGGCGGAGGGGCTGCACTTCCCGCAGCGACGGAGACGTTCGGAAATCTTTAGTTTGCTATTCATATAGGTGCATTAGATATTTTGACCCAAAAAACCTAATTTCACCCTAAAAGCACATAAATATACTTAACTTTTGTTCACACGGCGGCAGATCAACCTACCCAAAACTGTCAAATTTTTACAATCAATTTTGAACTTTATTCATTGGAGAAATTTGACAGATTTGGGTAGGTTGATCTGCCGCCGACTATGAATGAACATTCCTAACCTCAAATTTTAATCTTGAATATCTCTGAAAGTTTGCGTTTGGTTTGGTGGTGAGCGGGTTCGGGAGGTGGGGGGGGGCTACCCCTCCCCCTTTCCCCCCCTCTCAAAGCCTGATTCTATACAAACCCCCTTTTTAAACCAATTATTGCTGGCTTTTAGATTTTATGCTTTGGGTACAATGCACGGCCGGTAGTCTACGTATAAAATATTTCAACTGTCAATTAATAATGTTGGTTTTATTTCAGGTACGATATTATTTCATCTGCATTTATCCATAGTGGAAAAGCCTAAAACTTTATAATACCTGCATTAAATACGAATGTTGCAGCAATTTCCTTTTGTACAATTTAGCTAAGTCCGAAATGTAATCGATTTCTGCTTAAAGTATAAGTACTACGAGAACAACAAATTAAAATAATCATTCATAATTAACTGTGTTTCATTTATAATTAAACTAAAATTATTTATGAATTTAAATTTGAATAACGAGATTGGGCATGGATTATACAAGTCCATAATAAGGGCCAAAGCCTTTTTAAAAACTAAAATGCTGTGAACCGATGCCACAAACTTTTATTCCTCTTTCAATTAAAAACAAACTTTATCTATGAGTGACAACTTCAAAAAAATGACGCGACGTGTTTTGTTAACGTTGTTGCAATTGCGTTGTTTTAAAAATAGTTTTTGAAGGAACGAAATCATTAAAAAATCCGGAACGAAACGCGTGAGGGCAGAAGGAGGATCGGCCTACCTACGAACACTCGTCGCTGGTAAGCATGAACGGATTATTGTGGAACGCTAAGAACGCCTCGTTGTTAGTAACAAGAAAACGGATGGTAACTCAAGTAGAGCGACGATCCGTTAGATATAGGAACCAGGCATTAATCGATAGGGGTTGGTTACTTCTTTCAATCGGCACCCTCCCACCTCGAGGAGATGCGTGTTTTTTTTACGTGTTTGAAGTTACGTGTAACGGAAAGTTATTTTGCGTTACAGTAATTACTTTTAGGTTGTTTTAACCCTTATTTTTATTATTTTAAATTTATTTATTATTATTCCAAACTTAATACAGAAATCCTTACTGTTGGTTAGGTTAAGTTAATTTTTTTTCCCGAGCGAAACGCAGCGTAGCGAGGGCCAGTTACAGAAGGGGGGAGCGCAGTCACGGAAGAGGGGAGCGGCATAAGATTGTGGTGTGTAGTTCTCAAAAACGTCATTTGTTACGACACATAACCTCAAAATAAAACAACAGGTTTCCGCGCCTCGGGGGGAGGGCCTTTCCACCTCTCATAAATCCCTCCAACTGCCGCACGATACTAAAGCTATACCTAGTTACGTAAATTATTTACGTTTACGTTAAATTACTCATATTTAAAGCTGGATTATATATTTGTCGCTTTAAATATGATTTATACAATCTAAAATGGAATCTTTATCCTTCGGATATCAATTTTTCACTTCACCTAGGGGTTGATTACACAACAAAAAGACAGATTATTTACCCTTTTTTTTGTCGTAGTCGGATAATTAACCGTTAATAAACGCATTTCATCGGTAGCTAACCATAAATTTGGTTAAGTAACGGGTTTTTTACAACTATACTCATGAGATGACATGAGATTTTTAACCATTGTACATTTTGACGTTGGAACATATTAACCCAAGTACAATTTTATTAAGCGGCCTCGCTTTCTGTAATTTTCCCTTATCTATTTATATAAAACCAAAATTCCGAAGCTAGTTTTCAATTAAATACGCTGACGGCAATTTTCAAGCTCATGGATTGAACTACTGTACTAAGCAAACGAAATGAAAAATATATAATAATATAATATCTCTTAAATAGTGGTTAAGTTCGTAGCAGCCTCGGAATTTCGAAATATGAATGGAATTTCTACTAAAAAAAATCCATTCATAGACATAAAACGTTCAGAATTAGCTGTAAATTTCTCCTTACTCCATTAATATTATTAAGTAAAATGTACACCAGAATTAACGTTAGTATATAAGATTTCAAATGATATACTTTTTTTGTACGATAAAAAATTATTAAACTTCAAATAAATGTAATTACAACTGCACAAAGTGCTACTTTTGCGATGCGTCGGCCGCTCGTAGTACTGAGAAAGCGTGAGCGCGCGAATTTTGTGATAGGCCTCTTAAGACGTATACTGCAAAAACGTGCAGGAGCCAGCCTCCCTGCGCCGGCGCAGTGCACCGCAAGGTAAACACTAAGGACACTGCAGAATAGGTAAGCTTCATACAGTGAAGACAAAACAGCATGGGTTTAAAATGCTCCAATCACTCCAACAGGTATTTCTAATTTTTTAAACTTGTATTACTTGGTAACGGCATATAATTTTGTAAATCTATGTCGTTACATATTAAATCTAAGTTTCTTGAGACCATTCTTCTCCACAGCTAAATAATAGACGTCCTGGATGGGTAGTAGGTAAAAAAATGTTTGGACGATTCAAAAGCACTTTTCTAAAGTTCATTTGAATAAAAATATTTGACTTTGATACATAATGCGCTCGAGCACCGTGCACGTAGACAACCTCTCGCGGAGTCCCGCAACAGTTTGTGCGCAGCTGCAGTCGCCTTACTGTGTGCATCAGGATGGCGGGTCTACTAATGGTCATGTTATACGACAAACAACGTAATAAAAAACCTTTTAAAGCGCCTACCTGAATTCTCATAGCTCCATAATAAGCTCTTTTACAAATATCTTGGTCGTTGCTAATACAAACAGGCAGACGCTTAAATATGGAATTTTTACTCTTTAAAGGTTTACAGTGCAGTGCCATCTGTGATTATTAAACGGAACTACTTTTTGTATTACAACATTTTGTATAGAAAAAAGGTTTTGTTCTACATACATACAAAGCTTTAACAACCAGCAACTGCTTATGACGTTGCTATCAAAACACTAAGACTAAGATTAAAAACAATTAAATGCATATATTAAGTATCACTCACACTGCAGGAAGTGTATGACCATGAGGGTGA
Source organism: Eudonia lacustrata (assembly GCA_947562085.1). Lineage (NCBI taxonomy): Eukaryota > Metazoa > Arthropoda > Insecta > Lepidoptera > Crambidae > Eudonia > Eudonia lacustrata. The sequence continues at coordinate 63,560,382 of OX387339.1, read as the reverse complement.
GGGAGTAGGAGGAGAGCGTCCGCTGGCGCGCGTCGTTGATGTTGTGCGCCTGCGCCCACAGCTTGGTCAGCGCCACCAGCGGCCGCACGCGCCAGTCCACTGCAACAACAACTACGTTACAGGGAACAACAACAACATAATACTTCTTGGCGGGAGAATAAAGTAATGACTGCGGATTTGTTCTATTTTCTAAAACTTGTGTTACGTCGAATATTAATTTAAAATAATGGTAGATTTGTACCCCACATCTTTACGGAGAAAATATAATTTATTACAGAAAACCAGCGTTGTAGTGATTTCTTCACTGCAACTAATGCCGAGTGGAGACTTATTATACTTAAGTAAGTATAAGGGTACAATTGTACGGTATATAGAAATTAAAATGAGTCTCACAACACGTGTTATAACGGAAAGAACTCGGGTGAAACTCGACTTATTGTAGTCATTTATTTGTCACATTCATTTGTCTAGGTACCTCTAAATAGACAAACTGACAGTAATCCTGCATTTTGGTGCGCCAATGAGTTATTTAGACGCTAAAGATTATGTACTGTATTCTCAGTACAGGATATCCATGTAAATAATAATTTATTTTACTTTATGTCAATGTAAACTTACTTACATTCAGCGGCGACGTGGTGTCATTCAAAAGAGCTTTGGAATACTTACTACTGGACTAACCGCAGTTGGTTCCTATCGCGTATGCCGACCACGTTGTTGAAATCCAAGTCTACCCGCAATAGTTTCTTCAGCCGCTTAGACCTGAGAACCTGTAGCCTGGGGAAGTGGAGCAGCACTCACTCCTGGTGTAGCCGTAGAGGAGGTTGGTGTTCCGGATGCCGACCACGTTGTTGCAGTTGAGGTCCACCTGTAGCCCGTTGCGCGCGTCGCGAAACTTCAGTATCGGCACCTTCGCCTGGATCAACTCTGCGCCTGCGCCGGATAAATGATAAGATGAGCACGTTTGTGTGGTTATTGTACCCAATCTCAGTGACCACGGCTGATGGAAGGTAGTCGAGCAGTAAGGTTTTGCAATACATATATTGAGTATTGAGTAATAAGAAGAAAAGTGATTTAAAATGAAATGGAATGGATTGATTAATTTACCAAACAGCTGAAATAGTCACAGTCATATACATTTATCGCATCATGTTGGTAAACAAATGAATAAATAAATACTTCGTTTTATAAGGAAAGTATATTATTTTCCTAATTAATTGATAAACAATATACTAAATTCGTGAATATACGGCTTGTCCGAATTCAGAGGACTTCACGCTATTCGCTCTTAAAAACTTTGCCAAACTTATGTCATCTATCTTTACAGGGCAAGAAGAGTGAAACCTCAGCAGTCTCGCAAATCCACTAAGCTAAGATAAGAATATTCGACAAAAAGCCAATTATTGACAAAAAAAATAAGATAAGTAGCATAGCGCAGCAGCATAGCGTAGTATTAAGTAGCATTATTGCAGATAAAATTAAAAGTCCAATATAAGAAATAACGTAACACAAAGATACAAATCTACATTTATTTGAGGATAAAAATTCAACTCTTTGTAAATAAATAAAAAAAAATTGGAACAAAAGAGCTTTAAAACCCGAAATTGTCAATCAATTAACTCAATTAAATGTAGATTTTGTATCTTTATGTCACTTGCCATTCTAATATTGGACTTTTGCAGATAAATATCTGCAATACCAGTTTAAGTTTTTAGTCAATAATTTGCAATAAAGAGCGCTTAAGCAAGATTAACACAACTGTAACTCACCAGGGTCAAAGCTCTTGATGTAGCCGAGTATGTAGTTGAGGTGCAGCAGCGCGTGCGCGCGCGGTTCCACGCTGTCGAGCGGGCGCACGTACAGGCACAGGTCCATGTCCGACGACTCCAGCCCGAAGCCCGACATCGTGGACCCCACCACGTACAGCCCGTAGCGCGGGAATATCGACTGGAGGGCCAAACACATCACAAACTTATTGTATGGACAGCAGTGGGCATGGGGACCCACGCCCACTGCTGGGCCACGAGCCTGCTCTACGGATGGAAACACCATAGGGAGAACGGCTAAAAACAACCACGATAACGACTGATAATGCTGCTGAAACCAACAGTTTAATGTGGCTTTCGAAGCACATAGGGAGTTGCGATGATATCTTGGGTTTACTGGACTATTGGGAATTCGTTCCTAAAAGTCTCGTGTATCCTTTTTTGTAAATGAATAGTAACGCCATTTCATTACATTGGTACTTAGCAGTCTACACAGCCAATCAGGGTATAGAAAATTCATAAATAACTAGTAATAGAAGGGCTTTTAAACCGTCGTCTGTCGTGAATACAGACACAATAGATTATCTTTTAGCGGCGCTGATCGGCACTTGCGCATATCAAAGGTTAAGGCGCTTGTGGGCTTGATTATTTTCAGAGTTACTATTTAGATTCATTATATCTTAGTGTGAGTGAGGTGAGTCACCAAGCCCACTGGCCGCGACGCTCATCGCTAACCCACCTCACCTACTATTATCAACGAGTATCTACCGCACAGAGTCGAAAATGGACTGCTCGCAAGGTCAACGATGTCCCTTTAAAACATTCACGTGTTTGTAAAAAACATTTTAACCTTGACGATTATGCATTACCTAAAAAATAAAATACAAAAAAGTAAAAAAAAAAAAAAAAAAAGGAAATATAAATGTAAAGTATATATAAAGTAGTATCTATAGAATTCACCGGTAAACCAGTAGACTAGATGTAGACTGAAATAGTGCCATTACTTGAACGCCATTTTGGGGATCCATGATCAAAACAATAAAACCCATTTCAGAATTTTTGTACTACTTGAATCCGTTTGCCAAGTGTTGATAGGCTAGATAAGGCTTTCTGACGTTTTATTTACATAACCAATGCGCGTGGCTTATTGAAATGATTATGATGCTGTCAACAAAAAAATGAAAGTACCTAGATGTACACTCAGCGGCACATCACCCCGTTATTTTCATACCAACATGCTCACTTTGCGACTCTATACATAAAAATGTAAATACATTTCTGCAAAGATCTGTATGCTAATGTTTAGGTTAATCGTTCGACTGTCCAATTAGTATTTTTAAAGAGTACCGAAACCATTGCATTTGTCCAAAGAGTCTTGTATTGATTACGCTACAGAAAAATGCATCAGAATAATTAAGAACTTAAAAAAATACAGATACTTGCAGACCACATTTTAAAAGCTTTTCAATTCTGACATTTGTTTCAATTTATATTCTAGAAGCCTGTAAGTTCGTGCGAAAAAATACTAAGTTGTACACAAAAAAGGGAGACGTACCTCGCCGTTTATTAACAAGAGATCAAAACAAACTCATAGTGCCATCAACAAAATTAGAAACGCTATGTATTTACCATAAAGTTAATATACCAACGGAATAGAGCAACAAACACCAGCTGTCACGAAACCGAAATAGGATGACATTTTGTGTGTGTAAAATTGTTAATGAATGCGTGTCAGTGATGTATGTCATGTATTAATTAGTAACAGTATTAATAGAACTAAAATAGGATAGGATGGGATTTCACACGACTGAAACTATGATTCTTTAAGAAAAACTCAGAAGTTATTTTAAATAATTTATTTAAAATTTTTCATTGCCCTCGGAAAAGTATTATTTTGTTTAAAATTTCTCAAAGTTGGCTTTGATACATTTTTGAATTTCGTTTCGTACCTCAATCTTACAGGCAAATATGTTTCGATGATACATTTGATAATAAGTTATCTGTGATTATTAAGTGGATCTTGATCGAATGATTGGACAGCTAAAGAAACAAAATGATTTCCCAAATCAATATGACGAATTATATCTAGAACCATCCTATCAAATTTCTTTAATTACTAATGATAGTACCTATTCTAACAGTAAAAAATTGATACCTATGGATCGGCTAAGTATCTTAAATGGGATTACATTCCCAGGTGATTCATATCTAAACGTCATATAGGTACTTTAACAACAATAATACATATTCGTTTACCGCGCGATAGACAGTGGACACGAAATAACGAGTTTTGGGGGTTAAGGTCACTCGCGTCCGTAGGTTTACCCTCGAGACCCTACACGTGACCCCTGGGTGGTGCTAAATGAGTGACACTGACTGAGTGGTAGAGCCACGCTGCGTTGTAGCACGCATTGGGCCGGCTCCCCCGGCGTAATACCACCCTCTCACTAAATACCGGCGTGAAATAATGGCACTCGTTGCTGTTGTGTTTCGTCCGGTCAGTGATAGTTCCGGAGGCCCTATCCCCCCCCCCCACACACAATTGATATGGCAGCGAACTTAAATTTAGATTTACCCCAGGGGGGTACCTACACCTCCAGTGTAGGAGAATCCCCCCCTGAGCGTCCACGCTCAGGCTGCCCTACGTATTCTGGGGAGGGCAAAAGTCCGCTCGTATCAGCACATGCTGCAGACAGGAGTAAGGCAAGACATTCGGCACCCCCTCCTACGCTTCGCGTGGATTTCTGCAACATCAGGGGAATTCACTCCAACTTAAGCGCCGTCCATTACCACCTTGAAACGGAGAAGCCGGCCTTTGCTTTTCCTTACTGAAACGCAGATATCCCCCCCTCCTGACGTCTCTTACTTGCGCTACCCGGGATACAATCTGGAGCATTCGTTTGTGCCACGCGCCGGTGTTTGTGCTTACGTCAGGGAGGATATGTGCGTTCGTCGCCTCGGCAATCTTGAAGTTAGGGACCTCTCCATCTTAAGGCTGCACGTCAACTGCGGACACCACCCTCGCGTCTACGCGTGCCTGTATAGGTCCCACAGCGGTAACATTGAGACTGACCAACTTGTCGAGAGCGTTCAAACGGCCACAGATTCCCTTCTCCAACGGATCCCCTCCGCCGAGATCGTGGTGCTGGGAGACTTTAATGCCCACCACGTCGAATGGCTTGGTTCACGCACTACTGACCACGCGGGTAGAGCCGTTCATGACTTCGCTTTGGCCTACGGTCTGTCCCAACTGGTTGCCGAGCCTACGCGGGTACCAGATGTGGAGGGCCATACACCTTCCTTACTGGACCTCTTGTTGACCTCGCACCCAGACGGCTATCAAGTGTCCGTTGATGCACCACTAGGCTCATCAGATCATTGCCTGATTCGGAGCACAGTGCCTCTCACGGAAACTTTAAAATCGCAACGTGCGGTCAGCCGTCGGGTCTGGCATTATAGGTCAGCGGACTGGGATGGGATGCGAAGTTTCTTTGCGTCGTACCCATGGTGGCGAGTTTGCTTCTCGCTGGATGATCCTGATGTCACCGCCGATTCTGTCGTTGATGTGATACTGCAGGGAATGGAACTCTTTATTCCAAACTCTATGGTTCCCGTTGGCGGCAGATCCCAACCATGGTTTGGTCGATGTTGCAAAATAACATCTCGCCAGAAGCGCGAGCATTACCAAGCCTGGGCTAATGCGGTGTCATCAAAGGATCCAAGTACCAGTGTGCTCAAAAAGAAGTACAACTTTGCTGCCAGGTCTTTTAAGAAGGACATTGCCAAGGCGAAGTCATCATTTATAGGTAGAATTGGGGAGAGGCTAGTGGTCTTCCTTCGGGTACGCGTGCATTCTGGTCTCTCGCCAAGGCTGTCTTGGGGAATTTCTGTCGACCGTCACTTCCACCACTGCACAAGACCGATGATTGCCTTGCCCATACTGCAAAAGAGAAAGCCGATCTCTTGGGTACTCTTTTCGCATCAAACTCGATCTTGGACGATGGGGAAAACTCGCCACCAACAATACCGCATTGCGCTTGTTCTATGCCAAACGTTCGGTTCCTGCAAAGGTCAGTTCGTAAGGCTCTTTTTTCCCTTGACATTCATAAGTCGAGTGGGCCTGATGCAGTCCCTCCCATTGTGCTTCGGACGTGTGCTCCTGAGTTGGCGCCGGTTCTAACGCGCCTCTTCCGGCTCTCTTACACGACTGGCGTTGTCCCGAGTTCTTGGAAGACAGCCCTTGTCCACCCGATTCCCAAAAAAGGTGATCGCTCAGATCCGTCCAACTACAGGCCTATAGCCATCACCTCTTTGCTCTCCAAAGTAATGGAGTCCATTACAAACTGCCAGCTCTTGAGGTACCTAGAAGAGAATCAACTACTAAGCGATCGCCAGTACGGTTTTCGCCGCGGTCGTTCGGCTGGTGATCTTTTAGTGTACCTCACTCACCGATGGGCGGAGGCAGTCGAGAGGAAAGGGGAGGCACTGGCAGTTAGCTTGGACATAGCGAAAGCCTTCGACAGGGTATGGCACAGGGCTCTTCTCTCGAAACTTCCATCATACGGGCTCCCTGAGAAATTGTGTGCGTGGGTCGCCAGCTTTCTTTCTGGGCGTAGCATCAAAGTTGTAGTTGACGGATCATGCTCTGACCTGAAGCCCGTGAATGCTGGAGTCCCGCAGGGGTGTGTGCTGTCGCCTACACTGTTTCTTCTGCATATCAATGACATGTTGCATAACAACAGCATTCATTGCTATGCAGACGACAGTACTGGGGATACGCTTTACACCGGACGTACTAATATTTCTCTGGAAAGCGTCATCGAGAACCGGAATAAACTTGTGACTGACACTGAGAACATGTTAAGTCATGTCTCGAATTGGGGCCGACTTAATCTAGTCCATTTTAACCCTTCCAAAACACAAGTTTGCGTGTTCACCGGTAAAAAACATCCCTTCGTCTTATCTCTAAACTTTGAAGGAGCTCCCCTTGATACCAAACCGGCCATTGGAATCCTTGGCGTCGATATTTCGAGTGACGTTCAATTTCGCGGTAATTTGGAAGGTAAAGCTAAATTAGCTTCGAAAAAGCTGGGTGTGCTCAATAGAGCGGGACAGTATTTCACGCCGACCCATCGCTTACAGCTTTACAAAGCACAGGTCAGGCCTCATATGGAATACTGTTCCCATCTTTGGGCTGGAGCGCCCCAGTACCAACTCCTCCCATTTGACCGCATTCAACGCAGAGCTGCTCGAGTTGTCGGCGACGTGGTAACCTCTGGTCGGCTCGATCCACTGGCCCTTCGGAGAGACGTTGCATCTCTCTGTATATTTTATCGCCTTTATTATGGGGAGTGCTCTGAGGAATTGTTCGGTTTGATCCCTGCCGCTGATTTCCTTCACCGCACTACACGCAATCGATTGTCTTTCCATCCACACCATCTTGATGGATGGCGATCTACTACTGTGCGTTTCTCACGTAATTTTTTACCACGAACTACAGTGCTGTGGAACCAGCTCTCAGCGGCGGTATTTCCGGACCAATATGACTTAGGAATCTTCAAGAAACGAGCCTATTCCTTCCTTAAAGGCTGGCAACGCATCTGTGATTCCTCTGGTTTTGCGGGTGTCCATGGGCGGCGGTGATTGCTTTCCATCAGGTGACCCGCCTGCTCGTTTGCCTCCTACTAATATTAAAAAAAAAAAAAAAAAATATCGATGACTTGATGCAGCCCTAGTGTAAAATATTTTTTTTACACAAAATATTTGTAAATTCTGCATTATTTGTATTCGACCTTTGCTTATAAATGTTAAATAAATGTTTAAAGAAGAGAATTGTCACACTTAGTGCTTAAAATTCGAAGCGCATTGGCAAAAATAAATCCTAGGTCAGATGTCGATTTGGAATAATTTACCAGTGAAATGAACATTTTTCGGGGTTATTTCGCTGTGTTGTACAACAATCAATCACTGAACAAGTCACCATGTTTCTGAAGCACTATATCTCAAAAAAAAGAAAAATCAGAAAAATTCACAGAGCTCAAATTCTCAGCGTGCGGATAAGCGAACTGGCAAACAGTTGCCAAAAACACTTATGTTACGTCGCATCACATCAGCATTAAAAAAAAAATAGAATGTGAGTTTGGATTGGCATTGACAGATTCCGGCCGCTCCTCTTCCATTTTTTAAATTTTTGAAAAGAGTATATATACGTGTGTGTCAAATACATGCTAGTGTGTGTAATGTTTGTTTTATTGATTTAATGTATTTTTATGCATAATTTAAAAAATATATTAACATTCGGATAACCTTCTCTACATAAACTATAAGTGTGCGAAATTTCATACTCCTACGTTCGCGCAATTTTCGTAAAAAAGGGGTACAAAGTTTTTGCTTCACGTATTAATATATAGATAATACTTAATAATACTAATATGTAACTATCGCAAGCATATCACAATCTCAACTCGCAACTATCGCAAGCATATCACAGATCAAGTTATCTCAACTCGCAACTATCGCAAGCATATCACAGATCAAGTTATCTCAACTCGCAACTATCGCAAGCATATCACAGATCAAGTTATCTCAACTCGCAACTATCGCAAGCATATCACAGATCAAGTTATCTCAACTCGCAACTATTGCAAGCATATCACAGATCAAGTTATCTCAACTCGCAACTATCGCAAGCATATCACAAAAGACCTAGAACGAACAAACGATCTCTGTAGACATGGAATAGCGCATCCAAAACCATCCAGCACATAACCGGAGCTTGTAAGGCAATTGTTAACACAGACTATAAACACAGACACGATCAGGTTGCCGCAATTATACATCAAGACCTAGCACATAAATTAAAATTTATTGAATAGAAAACTTCTGATTATAAATACACTCCACAGACAATTTTAGATTCTAAAGAATACAAGATATACTGGGATAGAACCATAATAACAGATCGTACCATTCACTACAATAGACCAGACATCACTTTACATGACAAAATTAACAAAGCAGTGTACTTAATAGACATTGCCGTCCCAAACACTCACAACCTACACACAACACACACAGAAAAAATAACTAAATACACTGAACTTAGCGACAGAACTAAAAACGCAGTGGCGAGTCGATATTGTCACTATAGTACCTATAATAGTCTCAACAACTGGAGTCATACCTCGTACTTTACATAATAGTTTAAAAACACTAAACATTCATCCACGCACATACATCATCATGCAGAAGGCGGCAATTCTTAATACATGCAGGATTGTCCGAAAGTTTTTGTCTTCTGAATCCCAGTAGATAAATTAAGTTCACACTCACTAATATACATTCAGCTTTCACACTCACTTTCGCACACACGACAATACTAACACACTTAACTTCCTATACTTGGCAAAAGCCCGTAGAGGAAGATAATGTTATACCTCTTTCATAAACAGAAAGAGAGAAGAAAATCTACCAATATAACAATATCATCACGGACAGGACTATTCTAGCTAATAGGCCTGATATCGTGCTGGCAGTGCTGGTCGACGTCACCATCCCACATGACGAGAATCTTGTAAAGGCCGAGAAGGACAAGGTCAGCAAGTACCTTGACTTGGCTCACGAGGTAACCGCCATGTGGGATATTGACTCGACAATCATTGTGCCGATAGTCGTGTCTGCGAACGGTCTGGTAGCGAAGAGTCTCGACCAACACCTTAAGAAACTCTCGCTCAATGGTTGGATCAAAGGTCAGATACAGAAGGCGGTACTCTTGGACACGGCGCGGATAGTCCGAAGGTTCCTGTTTCTGTAGCCCTAACCACCGGCAGCTTGAGCCCTGCCCCGTTGCCGGCGGCACCCTAGGCTAGGTTTTTATAATATTTTTATGGTTTGTATGTGCTTATGTATTTTACTTTTATATTAATATTATAACAAACCTAGGCTAAGAAATAAAGATATAATAATAATAATAAGCAACTATCGCAAGCATATCACAGATCAAGTTATCTCAACTCGCAACTATCGCAAGCATATCACAGATCAAGTTATCTCAACTCGCAACTATCGCAAGCATATCACAAAACACCTAGAACGAACAAACGATCTATGTCGTAGTAAAAGCGCATCCGAAACCATCCCGCACATTACCGGAGCTTGTAAGGCAATTGTTAACACAGACACGACCATCTTTACATTATTCTGTTTACATTCAGATATTCAGATCAATAAACTATAATTAATTACCTATTAAAATCTGCCTGTCGGTCGCTTCAAATTGTCATACCCAACAGGGTTCATACGTAGGTACTAGACCCACCTGTAACACCTTATTCACTATGATTGACAATAAATCTATTGTATTGTATCTATCTAAATGTTGATATCTAGGCTGGCTGTTAAGGGTGCGCCGTCCGTAAGTAACAAGTGTCATATGTTTTATTTGAAATGTCGTCGTCCATATTTATTTGATGCCGCGCGGCCATACTAATTTTGTATGGGGAATTTAAGGTGCTTAATAAAAAAATATTATTTAAATAACCACTTGATGAATCGAAAATGTAGTCTAGCAATTTGTAGTTTATCCATTGATGATTGTTTAGACAAAATCAGAGGTACAATAATTTAGATAAACTATAAGAAATCTACTAATCGCCGCCACTCGTTTTCATGATCTTTGCCCAACTTTAATTGATATTGTAGAAAAAACTATAGCGTGTTATGAATTTATGGTTCTGACAAACGTTCCCTATGATACTAAATATATATTTTGTTCATTTAATACGATAGTATTTTCAATTCTATTTACTTAACCGTAACTGCATTTTTGGCATTTTTTGGTCGGCCCACCCTTAATAAAGATTTAGCGCCAAGCTTGTGCGCGGCCACAGCGAAGTGACAAAGTTCGTGAGGTTGAGAACCAAAATAAATACCTACTGCAATTAAAAATATTTCTAAAGATAGAGAGTTTTATGTGAAGTTAAAGAAATATTTAGCAGAGAATTGTTTTTATAGTTTACTAGAGTTTTTTAATAGTTAAGTTATTTAAGTATATTACGATCTCAAGAATTCGTGTTAATTAAGATTAAGTTTAAATTTATTAAATAATTAATTATGTTTATTGTTGCAATGCCCTTGCAGGGCCATGTTTTGGGACTTAATACTGTTTTTTATAAAATCTTTGTACAACATGATGCAATAAATACCTATGACTATGACTATATTGGATCTGGTATCCAGTATCGGTTCTCAGCCTCACGAATTTAGAGGAAAATACCGGATTTTATACCAGTGTCAAATATGTATTGGTATCGTGAAAGTACCGATACTAGATTACAGAAGTTAAACATAACGGTATAAAAGGAAACGAAAACAAGAACACATGAATGAGAAATAAAAAAGATGAGCCAACTATGAGACACCGTAAAACATTTACGTATATTAACGATCCTCTTTTAACACCTGTGGACGTAAAATTACGCAATTAAGGTACAGATCGATTTGCACGTCACATGATAGTGATAATAATGACACAATATAAATCAGAGTAAATATTACACAATATTTCTCCTATAACTGTCAGTAACGAGACCTAAATATTTTTCACGACTTCCAAAAAGGTTGGTGCCCCGCATAAGGGTTATACCATAGAAAGGTATATTTATATTTATAAATAACTAGGCCGTCCAGGCAGATCTTGTTCAGCGCTATTTCTCTAAAACAAAGTTACATTGATTTTTTTATGTTAATAGTTGTCGGGCAACTATTAAATTAATAAACTGCTGAAATGCCCTAGGGTACACGATATTTTTTGTTTAATTACTTGGCGCGTAAATAAATAAATCTGACCTCTAATCAACTTGAAGGCATACCAAAGATAATCCTAACGCGCCTTTGTTTTGTTTTTGATTGACGTCAAATTTTTGACAGCTGGGGACAGGGTGGTTTGTATGGGAAAAGAAAATTGTTGTTTTCACTATATTCCTCATATTTTTAACGTTTTTTCTCTCCATAAGAACCTTCCTCCAACCTTCCTCCTTCCTTCCTCAAATCGGTTCAGCCGTTTTCGAGTTTTGCGATTAGCAACACATTTAGCGATTCATTTCTATTTATATAGATATACAACGTTAGTCGGAACGGGGTAAAGTATACATGATAGTGAATAACTTTTGCCTAAGAACTTTTCCTTAAAAATGGATAATTTTAGATTTACAGCTTTTTTTAAGATTTCAAAAGAAATTACGCTGTGGTAGCAATGGCGGTCACAAAAAAATAAAAATTAAATGTTAATATTATTAGATACATTAGTCCAATTATGGAGAGAAAACTCGACTCTTTACAATGCCCAAACCTATGTCAAAACCGTAGCCTACTAGATTTTTCTAGACCAATCAAATGTAAATAATTAAAAAATAAAGTAAAAAAGAAAAGAAAACAGTTATTCACTATCATGTATACTTTACCCTCCTTTCTGCTTAGTACCCCCCCGTTCCGACTAACGTTGTATATATATATATATATATATATATCAACCTTATTTTTAGTTTATACGAAAACCGAAACACGGGTCAAATATTTTCATTTAAAAAATCAGTACAAAAAAAATAATATCTTGATACCTCACTAAGTTACAAGCTTTTTATGCTGTCCCGTTGTGTGTTTTTAGTAGGGTATACTTTAATTGAGATTTTGTATTTATTATTTGGTCAAAATGTAACATGGTATAAAAAATATTGAAATCGATTTTATTACTGATTGTGAGCAAACAGTTTTCAGGTTTCGTATAAACTAAAAATAACATTGTATATATAGATAATCGGCGTGTCATGTAGAAGTAGCTTTATGCATGGTTTTTTTTTTAACTAAACTTCAAAGATTGTCAGTAAACTCACGGGATCGCGTGGTAGTACAGTCACGAGCATCACATTGACTAGGTTTTACTCTTTACCAACATCATCATCATCATCATCAGCAAATTTTTGTCCCCACTGCTGGGGCACGAGCCTTCATGAGCATGGATAGGGAGAACGGGCCATAAACCACCACGCGGGCCCAGTGCGGTGCGGTGGTTGTTAACGACTGCTAATGCAGCCGGGACTAACGGCTTTATGTGCACGACGAAGCACGGAGGAGGTCGAGATGATAAATGTTTGGTCGCCCATCCGATGACCGGCCTTTGCGAAAGTTTTGTTTTGTTAAGTTTTGTTTTGGGGGTTAAAGTTACTCGCGTCCGTAGGTTTACCCTTGAGACCCTACACGTGACCTCTGGGTGGTGCTAAACGAGTGACACTGTCTGAGTGGTAGAGCCACGCTGCGTTGCAGCACGAAATGGGCCGGCTCACTCGGCGAAATACCACCCTCTCACAGAATATCGGCGTGAAACAACGGCACTCGTTGCTGTTGTTTCGTCCGGTGAGTGAAAGTACCGGAGGCCCATCTCTCACCCCTCCCCCCTCCCAATTCCTACTCCCTCCTCAAGATCCAACTCCTTTTTTCAAGGACTTTGGTTTTGCGGATGACTATGAGCGGCGGTGATTACTTTCCATCAGGTGACCCGCCTGCTCGTTAGCCTCCTTTTAACATAAAAAAAAAAGTTGCTTAACCTTAGCACTCGCAGACCGGGCGCGTTAACCACTGCGCCATCGAGCTCGTCGACTCCTTTGAGTCTTATTCCTTTGTAATAAGAGTTGCATCGTTTACATGTTAACGCTCGTGACTGCACAGACATCCATATACCTATAAGCCTTTGAGCATGTAAAGGATTATTAGTACCTGGATGACCGACCGATTCAATACAGTAAGGCGATATATAATTATTTTTTAATATTTCGTTATAGTACCAAAGATTAAAGCCCCTTTTACCTGTCCACTTAATTTTGATGTATTTTTTCAAAAGCAGTTTAGTAAAATAACACAAGGAAAGAAAGAAAAGTCAGTACCTTGGCGTGTCACAACTCCCGAATCACATAATTGAATTATTGTATTTTAAAATATTACCAATTAATTGTAATTTATTGATTTTTACTACAAACTATGAAAACTGTAATATTGTATTTTACATATTTCACCATATAAATCTTATGATTTATAATTATTTAAAGCAATTAAAAAAAAAATGTAAACCTTTGTGTTCACTTTTATCCGTCAGTTCTATGTGCATTATTAAAATTAAAAATTCTCGCAAAACCTCGAAGTTCAAACGTCAAAGTCTCGTTCAGTTCTGAATGTTGGTAGTAAATATGGCTACTGAGCGCACCATTTGCATGGCAGCTATTTTGAAAAAGGGTGCAAGCGGCGTGGTTATTACTATTGGTGGTGGTTATTGGTTAGTATTATTGGTGATCAAAGTCTGTTCTATGGTGAGTGGCTATTTCCTTACATATATGTATTTCATTGTTATTTATATAACTCTAAATGTGATTATTTAAAATGTAGCATCCTATTTAAAATACCGGTAAAAATATTATTTCGAATTATAATCTCAAATTTGTGCCTCGTTCATCAATTCCCTGGCGTCAGTTCCATGTCCAATATTTTGACAGAGGACTGACGTATTACCATGGTACTGATGATGGACAATGGCGCCGGTTAATAAAAAGCAAAAATTGTCCAGAGAAGATGTATTAAAAAAAAAGAGAAGCTGAAAAGGCTCGAATAAGTAGAATTAAAAATGACCCCGTAAAATTAGCGGATTATAAAGAAAAAAAAGATTAAGGTATTTAAAATAAAAGGAAAAAAATAGATGAGGAAGACGGAGAATTACGTGTTTATTATTTATTTTTGTTATTTCTTGTGGGGACATCGCCAGTCGAACGGACGATCCACCCGCGTTATTTGCGGCTCACGTCATCCTTTTCCCGTTCTCCCTTTTGAGGAAGTTAAGGTTGATCCAGCTTTCACGGCGCCCCGTTTAATCTTTTGGTCTCTTTGGTAAATCTTGCTATCTGCTCCACCTTCAGATCCTTCAGGTCCTCTATGTGTAATGTGTTCGACCCCTAAAGCTCCATCTTATCAGTGAGTACATAGGTCACTCAGCTAGTAGGTGGAGGCTGGTCTCCTCACTTTCCATGCACTCCGGGCATATGGGGTCGGATTTCACTCCTATCACTGTCAGTTGTCTGTTCAGCCGACAGTGTCCTGTTATGATTTCTATGACTAGCCCTCATGTTCTCTCTGGAGAGTCCAATTAGTTTGCTAGTCTTTTTCTTATCCATTCCCTTGATGAAGATCTTCGACTGTCTCATACCATTCGAGGACCTCCATCTTCGGTTGGTTTATTATTCGTCGGCCAGTTCGTTTCCCGTGTTTCCCTCATGTCCGGGAACCCACGCTATCGTCAGGTCCGCTTTCTCGGCCAGCCTTTTTAATGATTCCTTGCATTCTTTGACGATTGCTGATGTCGTCTGTTCTCTGCCTAGTGCCTTCAGCGCCGCAAATTACGTATTACTTTCCTCAAATTATGTAACAGCAGCGGTAATCTATTCAGGTTTGATGAGAGTTATGTCTCTGATGTGCCGGTAGAGCAAGTAATCAAAAAACTACCTGTATCAAATATGATTACGAAGGGAAACAGGGTATTTTACGAATTTCAAGAGATAATGAATGTTTTTAAAAAGTAACTGTTATTTACGTTAATACTTAATTTAAATTTTAGATTTTTTTTTCGTTTCAACAGTAGAGTTGATTTTTTGTGTTTAATGTTATTTCGTGAAGTTAGGTACTTCATAAAAAATCGTTCAACACCTATTTCTTAATTTTATAATGACTTAAAATGTTATCTAATGTTAAGGAAAATGCCTCAGTGTTTAGGTATTACAAATGTTTTCAGTAAGACTGTTTTGAAGACTGATATAGTACATGCTTTCCTACAGTTATAGGTAATCTTAATAATATGTGACAATGTGATTTGATCTTTAAGAAATGTGCCATTATGTTATTTGATAAACAAGCAGAAAGTTGCAATAAATGTTATAATTTTCTAATTACTTGTGTATCTAATCAGTACCGTGGTAACCTTGTCAGTCCCCTGGCAGTCAAATTGGGAAAAACCCGGATTTCTCATAAACTGATTGAAAAAAGTGACTGGTCCGGTCTGTAACAGTATGTTTTATTATATTACCTATGTCCTTATAGCAAAATAGTACTTATATATCACCAAAAACCATATAAACAAAATGAGGTCAAAAGTTGCCCAACTTCTGTAGAATCGCCCATATTTACAAGAATATCTCGTTTAAAGGTATAAGATTAGCACATTCATTGTCAGATCATTAATGGCTGAGATAATATAAGTGTCAATTTATATATATAAAGATACTCAGTAACTCGGATGTGTCCCAGCTAAAATAATGTCTCATAAAATTCTTTTACACAAGTAAAAAAGCCACCTGGGCTATACAGACGATATCGTCAGACTGGCTGGAAGACAGTGGATGAGGCTTGCACGGTACTAAGTCGGCCTGTCAAACCCAGCAGTGGGCTCAAGGGCTGAAATTATGATGATGTAAGATGAGCAGTCATATAAACTACAGTCAAACTGTTAGTCGCTGCGAAGCATACCTTGATAGTGATGTAGAGATACCGCCACAGGTTCATTTTCTTTCGAAACGTCTCCTCGGTCTGCTGCGACTTGACGAACTTGTCCCACATTTCTTGTGACAACGTGTCCCATTTTGAGCCTACAACAAAACCATAATAGTTTATTCTAAATAACTTGGTATATTCTTGGGTTGTTTCTCATTACAATTTAACGTAGTCTGAAAAAGTTATACAAATGTTTAGTTTAGGTATTCTGCCTTGTCTTTTAAGTGGCTCTGGCAATAAGGGCAACCCGCTATACACTACTTTAAAGTTTGTACTGACACCCCCTACCAACCTTCCGGTTACAAAGTAGGTGTCAGAATAACCTTGCGCAAGCACAAGGGACCATCTACGTCAGGTCATAACGCCAGATCAGAACACGCCGGTACGCATCCTTCATCCAGTACTTTTAAGACTAGTGTCTCAAGCTAGTCGCCCCGTGGACACGTATAGTCCACTACCTAATATCCAGATAGGTCACCGGAGCTGTAAGCTCGCTCACTTCTCGTTGCACTAAGAGCACAACTCGCAGTGTACCACTGCTTGGGCCGTCAGCTCTAAAGCCAACTACCAAATGTCCACTTTGGTGGCGGAGTTGTAAGCACACTCACTTCTCGGTACCCATCCAGGCACCTGATCAATTCCAAATTCCTACGCGGCTGATTAAACAGGAGGCCTTTGCATCTAGCGGGCACCTCTACTAGTTCTCCAGACTAGTACCGGAGATGTTGGAGTAACTACTCAGTGAAAACCACCGAGCACCACACCAACTAAGGGTAACTCACGTACCCCGCAGATCTTTTCGCTTCAGGCCCCCTCCGGACCGCTACTAAGACCCGCTCGCTATGCACGAAATGGAAGCCTGGCCAGACCAACCAGGCAGACGAACATTCCCACTTCTATAGCTAACCACATGCCACCACGAGTCCAACCCATGTCCGGGGCCTGCCGGAGACGCCCGCGAAGGCATAACCGGCAGGGGGCCTAGGATCCGGAACTCCCGTGGTACCCTTGAAAAGACAGCCGGACCCGTAGTTCCAGCTGCCATACCCTATCTATCAGGGTCAGTAGATAGGGACAAAGCAATGGCAATAAGGGCAGTGTAAATCCACTGCAGCGCATACTGTGCAAGCTTTTTGTGTGTCTATAGAAAAGTAGCCATGTGCATCATTTTCATCAATTTGCATCGCTGCGTTAATGTACTTTGAACCTCTTGTTCAATAATGATTAATGACGTACTTGGTATGAGCAATTATTCGCATAAATATTCGGCTTTAGGAGTCATTTGCCGCGCTAACTATAAAATTTATAAGTAAAGTAAAAAGCCTATAACTGTCCCACAGCTGCAAAGACCTCCATCATTGAAATCAAAGTAGTCGGTGTCAGAGTAGCAAAACGCTCAGCCCGACACCTGCAGGTCCCGGCTTCAATTCCCAGGTCTGGCAAAGTGTTTCGGTTTTTTTATTTTTTTTTTATTGTGGCACGCCAAAATGGCTTCACTCTGCCTGATGGAAAGCAGCCAGTAAAGCCCAAGAAGTGAAAGCGTTCATCACAGCGCTACCACGCTATGCCGAACGCTTACACTATGGCGGCCTGCATAAATGCTGCTTTTTCACGCCCCAAGCATTTGGCAAGCATGGTGATTAAACCATTACCTATTAATTGTAATTATGATAAAAGCCTATATTGCTGTTTTACATACATGTTAATTATACAATACATCAGCAAGCCGCTGTGTTTTATTTTTCCATAGCTTGTCCTTGGACATAGGCCTCCTACAACAAAGACTTCCAATGCTCTCTGCATCTAGCTTTGCATTAATTGTAACTATAAAATAAAACAACAATAGAAATAGTTACCATTGAGCAAGTCGTCTGGCGTGAACTTGACCTGAAAGGGGTAGGAGGCGTTGAGGTACCGCTCGGGCGCGATGCGACGCGGCCGCGCGTGCGACTCCCGGCCGCGCCGCGAGCGCCACTCGCGCCACTCGCGCGTGCCGCCGAACGCGCCGCACGCCACCACCCCGCTGCCCGACGCCGCCTCACCTTACGATCCATACTTACTCATTATACGACCTGTCCCCCGATTCATAACAAAAACCGTAACTATATCGTAGCGACTTAGTCTTTGAAAACCTTTTTATATTAACATCTGATTTTTAAGTCGTTCCAACGAAGTTCCTACTACCCGTATACGGATTTGAATACGGTTGGTTGGAACTTTGATCGAACGAATTCAAAATCAGCTCGATTGATGGATGGGAAAACAAAAAAATAGTTTCAACAACTAAGTCGCTACGATATCGTTACGGTTTTTGTTACGAGAATCAGGGCACTGTGTGCTTAGTGAATCAAATCAAAAATAACCGAAACCAAAAAGAACCCTACTCAGCACATGTTGCAGCATGATCATCACCTGCAACGCTGATATTATGCGGAGCCTTATTGTTTTTGTATAGACCAGCAGAAGCAGAAGCGACAAGAAGTGTCGTAAGAATAATATTTTGAGGAGATCCGTAGACCTCAGTGCTTAGTAAGAATATATTTGAGGAGATCCTTACACTTGAGTGCTTAGTAAACATAGTATTTGAGGAAATCTAAGGATTTCCTAAGTCTAAGGACTTGAGTGCTTAGTAAGAACAGTATTTGAGGAGATCTGTAGAAAAACTAAGTATACCAAATTGCTAAGCTCAAGTGGCAGTGGGCATATCGCTCGTAGGACTAACGGCCGCTGGGGCGGAACAGTTCTCGAGTAGCGACCGAGTATACGAAACGGGATGTAACAGCTCTTTTCACAATATGTTCTCTAGATAGATCTCTAGGTAGATTTCGAACTCTTATTACATTAACGCGAGATACCAAACATCATTTAAGAGACGATCGCCGAAAAACACATGCAAGAGTGCAGTGAACCTAATAAATATGATAACGCAACAAAATTTGTGTTAAAAATTATATAAACAAAACAAAAACATTTTAAATATGATAACGTTTATTTTTATATTATTTGTAAAAGCTAGAACTGCGCACTTCGAATCATCCCAAACGGCATCTTCGATTGCGCGCCGTGTCTGCGCTCAAGAGATGTGTTTGCTTATCGCAAGGTTACATCGGCACGTTATTTACACTGTTATCTAACGCACTTATCGCGTCGTAACAGAGCATACGAAATCAGTACAAATTGCGTAGCTACTGCCGAGTCTGGAGCTTTGAGTTTTTTTTTTGGGGGAAAAGCTTTTATTTTTTATAGTAAAGTTATATTTGAAATTTTGGTCTGTAATATACAAAGCAAAAAGATTAACTTGAGAAAAGAGATTGGAAAGAATTTTTTAAATAAGAGGAGGCAAACTAGTGTGTCACCTGATGGTAAGCAATCACTGCCATCCAAGGTCACCCACCCGCAACAACACAGGAAACTTAGATGTGTTGCTGGCATTTGTCTTTAGCATATTAAGTATTATTTTTATACTAATTTATTTTTTAATGGAGGCTCTAGATTAACTGAAAGTGGAAATAGCCCCATTGGTGCTATCTCCACACCAACAATAAAAAAATAGGCAGTTGTATTTTGCCAAATAGGTAATATTTGACACACTATGTGTCTTGACTAGAGATATTAAATATGTATTTGCAAATACAATTTAACAACAAGTTCATTCGTTTGTAGATTAATAGGTAGTAATATTGTTGTGTAAATAATCACTAAACATACTAAATATGATTTCAGAAAAAAAAAGAAAAAAAGCCCCGACTTACATGTACAATTATGTACAGTACATTAGATTTGAAAGTAAACAAGGCTCAGAAACACTTTCAAAATGTACCATTAAACCTAAAATACAAGATACCTTTAAAAAATCATCTAACACTTTTAAATATATCAAAGGGAATAGTTTACTTATTTGATTTAATTAAGGGTAGGGATGAAACAATACCATACTTTGTTCGATACTAGTACTCGAAAGTAGTATCGAATCAAAGTATTTTGATACCATATTTAAGTATAGTGAGTACTCAATCCATTTTTTAAAACATTAAATAAATTCTAATGTCTGATGCATAATAATATAGAGCAGGAGAACAAAATGAAAAAGTAGACTTTAGGCAATGGAGGCGGCATTTTTTCTATTTCGTAAACATTGTACGTAGTTTGAGAACTCAAATGTAAACTGTCTGTAATGTACCGGTCCGATTCGAACACTAGTGCGTGCGTGATGCCGTTCCCTCTAGAAAACCTCCGAAGGTGATTCGTTTCACACGGCTTGAGGAACCCTTTAAGTTTCTCGCCACCCCCAAACAAGTGAAGGTGAAGCTGAATATGCCGTCTAAAGCAATCAGCAATCTCTCTCCAAAAAAAAATCTGTAATGAACTTTATGTTAAGACCAACGCCAAATGACAATTAAATTGAAATTGAAACAACCAAAATACTGTTGTCAGCACGTCCTCCCCGCGCCCGCGTCATGCGTACCCGTGCACCAGCCAGCGCCGCTATTGGTCAATTGAGTCAACTTACCATGGTCAACTGACCAAAAAGTCAACAAAACAACAGAAGAACAGACAAAAGAGTCAACTGACTCGATTGACCAATGGCACCGGCCCGGGCGCGGGTGACATCGATACCATTGTTATTATTCAATACCAGTACTCAGTATCGAATGTTGATGTAATGTACTACTAGTAGTATTATCGAATGAGAAGTATCAATACCAATATGAGTACTCGCTAGTATCGATTCATCCCTAATTAAGGGGAATCTAGCAGTGGCCCATGTTTACATGTGCACAGAATTTGTCAACTGTTCCTGACTAACTTTATCTCAATTACAATAAAAATGCACAGAAACACAACATTGTTAATTACAACACTTGTTTACATAAAGTGGTGGTTTTTGATTAAGAGAGGCCGCGCACTAGGCAGCCAAGAACTTATGGCTGCGGCAGCCAATGGAATGCGCGTTAAAACGCACGCAGCCACTGGCTGCCTGCAGCCAGAGTGGGAGGCCGCGCGACAAGGCGAATGTATGAGGCTGCCACTAGTAACCACGCACTTATCCTAGCAGCCAGACGTGTTTTGTTCAAATACAAGTATTACAATGAGCTTCGATACTAAAAAAATTATAAGAGAAGTGAAATAAGAAAAGCCATATAAGAACTGGCTGATCGACATGTCTGGTTGCCGCAGCCAGGCTGAGGCAGCCGGGCTGCCTAGTGCGCGGCCTCTCTAAATGTAAAAGAATCCTTAACCTTTCACGCGCGGAAAAAAATTAATGACAGCACCCACGCCGATGACGTAATTCGCAAAAATAATGAATATGTTGCAACTAGATCATATTTTATCATTCTGTAAACGACAATGATATATTTCCTCCGGCAGGTATCAAAATAAATGTGATTACTGAAATAGTTTATTAGTTCTACATGATCAAACTTTTATTTTAGTAAACTTCTTCATACAAAAGTAGACTCTAACTAGACGACATAGAGTCGACCGAACTCGATCGCTCAATGTCAAAATTTGACACTGAAATTTAACGAGGTAGACGCACAGAGCATAAAATGTTGGGGGGTTTGATAAACGCAAATTTACTCTAGTTTGTCTATAACCAAACTGCTTCATACAAAAGTAGGCTCTAAATAAGCAAAATTTAAGTTCTAATGTCGGTTGGCGGGCGTGATCATATATGATCGCTTGGGCGTTGACGGAGGTGCCCAATTATCATATATGATTGGTCGAGCGTTGAGTGTAATTAAACAACTATCAAAACATTGTTGTCTTATTTAAATCATATTTGAGATCAAGAAGTAAGTTTTTTTGCACTGATATTGTTAAAGTGCACAACTACCTTCTTTGAAATTTGTTTGAAAAAATCTCAATTAACTTTTATATTAAGTTTATTAGACATTTTAGTCAAGCTCAGTGTATCCTAAACTTAAATAAATAATCATTAAATACTTATAACAATATCAAATACTGAAAAGATTTTGAGAAAGTGGGTAGGCAGTAGATACCTACCCAAGATTGAAAATTCTTAGCTCAGTCACAAGAAATAATGTAAGCTTTGAGCTTTAAGATCACTAATTTTACAGTAAATTATAGCATTCCCCCTAACAGTTAATTTTCAAAGAAAATTAAATTGCCATGTTAGTTTAATTTATTATTTTTCAAGCATGGTACAAAAAATTAAGTACCTACCTTTATCTCCTGATTTGTTAGATCCAGATGCATTGCTAGACAAGCTGGAGTCATCAGAGTCGTACCCGAAGGCGGTACTGTCTTTGTGGCGTTCGCGGCGCTGGTGCCAGCGGCGCGGGGTGCCCTGCGCGGCGGGCGACACTCCTGGCGCCTGAACTGCCTCCAGCGTGTAATGCCGCGCTTGCCGCTCTACTCCGGCCACCATATACATTGGTCCAGGCCCTCCGAATCCCGCGTTTCCGTGGTACATTATCGGCGCTCCCTCGTTCATCGCCAAGATATTAACTGCGAAAAGGTTATCATATCAGTCAGACTCATACGCCGGCAAACGCATAATTTTTTTTAACTGCATACCAACCTGTTTTATTTTCGCAAAATCCGTCGGAGGACCTCACTCCTGAGCACTTATTGTGTCATATTACGATTAGAGTACATTCGTCGAGTAACCATTTATCTTGAAACCACCGAAATTCGACACGATCCGTCAAAAACGTTTTCACTGTTGGTGGTGATTGGTTACGATGTGCTTGTTTGTCGTTAGGCTCCCACTGTCCATATAAACGGAACGAACTTTTATTATTTCCTCGCCGGTTATAATATATCTACCCACGAATTACGGCGAGCGAACCAGTAAAATCTAATGAAAAAATCCGCCATGACTTTTGGAAGCTACACTAGCGACATCTGACGGAAATCAACACATTGTCACACGTGATTTTATTTTTTTTCTGTTTGAATTTGATGTTCCATTTCAAGCCAGTCTACCAACCAAAACTTAGTCAAAATGATTTTTGAAAACATTAATGCACCAAGTTGATGACTTACAAGCTTAGATCAATAAACCAACTTACAAGGGTATATAATTTGCTTTGTCCTAAAAACACAGGTGTTGCTATTTTAAAGGTACATAAAAGTTATGTAAGTAAAAATAGTGGTACAAAAACTAAACGTAGTAAACAATTTTTTTTTATTCTGTGGCAATAAAATTACTGACAAACTGACAATCTATTTGACAATTTGACATATTTGCTGTCAATTTTGTTACCGTCAGTCACGTAAAAATTAGGTAGGTATTAATTCTTACAAAAAAGCGTGTTTGGTTTAAAAAGCGTTATATTCGTGGATATGGAATTTGTGAGAAATTGTGCAGTTCAAACTTTAGTTAAATAAAATACGAACATCAAGTGATGACGTTGAAGAAGGACTATGTAACCTTAAAAGTGCAAAAGTCATTAAATACAAACTTTATCGTATCATTGTTTGATTATTTTTATTATCACGAACAAGCAAATTGATATGTCACATTTTGGAGATTTCATGGACGGAGTTCCCGTTAAGATATCGGAGAAATACAAAAGACCTCCGGTTATAGAACTGCCCTATGGTGTCAGGGAATGTTCTTTACGTGCTCAGAAAGTTGTCGAAAATGTCAATTATTGCTCCACGTTCGAACAAAATGTACTTACAAAACTAAAAGAGCTTAAGAGTGCAAAAGAAACAAAGAAAAACGAAAGGCGACACCGTCTACAGCTGTTAGAAGAAGCTAAACAAAAAAAATTTGATGCTATTGCTGCTGCTGAAGCAGAAGAGAAGCTCAAGCAGTTGAGTGTCTCCGAGGTGTCATACCCAAGCACTGATGAGCTCAGTGCATTGTCACCAGATGAAAGAGCTGAACATACCTGTGATATTAGACCTATTCAAGATCATTCAGAAACTAGTGAAATTATAAACAATGAAATTTTATACCCTTCATGTAACGCACAAGAGTCTCAGCCAGATATTCTACAACCCATCCAAGTGCAGACAAACTATCCTCAAAGCAATCTGCTGGATGATCCAGATCCCCTGCAAGAGCTTAAAATGAATAATAAAATTGTTAAAATGTCGCAGTACAGTAAAGTGCCACAGTACAATAATATAGATACATTGACTTATAAAGACTTTGAAAATGATACATCCAGCCCGTTTGATAATGTGGAGCTTAAAACAATAAATGAAATGGAACTTCTTGCACAAGTGTTGCAGAGCCAGAGGGACTCGGCAGCCAGTTGCCACCCGCAAGCTTATGTTCCAGAGCAGGCTTACGTGCCCAACTGTGCTTCACAGGCTCAAGTTGAAGGGATGACATATTTGCCAAACACATTCATAGAGCAATCAATACAAGGTCCCAGTGTCATGTACTTACCTCAACATAACCCTGTCTCAAATGGATACTATCCAACACCTGACAACACTTGTGATAACTCTATTCCTATGGATAATATGAACATGTATATGCCAAACTACCAATACTATATTCCTAGCAACCCATATCCTACTGTTGAAACACCATACTATAACAATCCATTACCAACAATTTCTGGAGAAATTAACACAATACCAAACGGCTCAACTTACATACCACAACCATATTATTTCCATGTTCCTCAAATACCATATCCTTCTCTAAATACAACTTATAATACAGTACAGGATCAGAATACACAGAATATTGAAAATCAAAACCTATCATCGGCTTCTCAGAATACAATGAAGTCACGATCCAGGAGTGTCCCTGATATTGTCAGAGAATTAAATGAAGAGTTGGCTTCTGCTAAGCTCAGGGCCAATGAAAGGTCCTACAATGTTAGCCCTGCCCCAAAAAACATTCCTCGAAAATCTTCTAGCAGTGAAAAGAGAGAAGAGAAAAGGCATAGAAGGAAAGCAGAACACCTCCCAAATCCATATGAAAAGTTGCCGCCTCCCCTGCAGAGTATGTGCCAGAAAATCCGAGGGATGGGCTTTCCGCTCGACAGGGTTGCTAGAGTATGTGGCCTTTTAGGTGATAATGACAAGAAGGTAAAAATAGATTTTTTTTTTTTTTTTAATTATTTTCCTGTTTCACTTTTCATTGCACTATTTTTCAACCATTCAATCCAATATTGGAGAAGAAATGCTCTTAGATAATTTTCTACTTGTTAAATATTAATGTTAATGTTAATGTTTGTCTTGTTACATATTAATGTTGTTAAAGTTATAACAAGTAGTAAATAACTAGCTTTTGCTTGCGGCTTTGCTCACATGCAAAATATGACTTGTAATTGTTTTTATAAAAGCCAAACACCTTTAAGTATATAAATTTAAGGAATGGATGTATTTCATACAAACTTTCCACCCTTATTTCACCCCTCTAGGGGACGTTTTTCGAAAAATGCTACAAGTAATTCTTGGTTTTTTTTAGTTTTCCTTTTAATTTTTTTAGTTATTACTTTAATAATAACGATTAGGTACTCCAAAAAAACCTTTCCTTTTTTGCTGTTTTAAAGGAAAATAAACAAAATTCCTGAGACAAGTCATTCTATATTTCTTTTTAACAAGCCAAATACCAGTTTTCATGTATTTTACTTGAAAACTGACGGGACTTTCAAACAAACTTTCACCCCCTATTTCATTCTCTTAGGGTATGATTTCCGTAAATTCTTTCCTTAGTGGCTCGTTACGTCACTCAATTAGCCTACAGTCCAAATTTCATCTTGTTAGCTTCAGCGGTTTCAGCTTGGCAATGATGAATCCAGGGCATCGTAAACTACCATTCCGGTGCAGAACCAAATAGGAGCGATATTTCGAACCTAAATAAACCGGTTTATTCCTAGCGATCGCTGGTATAGTGAAATGCATTGACACGCTGCGACTAGTTGTAACTTGTTGAACTTGTTGAGCGCAGTCTCATTTTGATAGTGGCGCGCATCCTATTAATATGGGTCGAAAACGTAAATCAAGTACCTATTTATCATTACTTAGAACATAATTTTAACCTGTTAATAAAAAAACTCATTTTTTTGTAAACCGTTTCAAAAACCAATTCAATGGAACGTAACCTTTATAATAAAGTTCCATGCATGGTATAGTCAAACCGGTTCAAAAAATTAACCGGTTTCCAAGCCCTGGATGAATCAGTCAGACAGGACAAGTCATTATATGTATATAGAAGATTTACATACCATGAAATACAAAATCTAACAAGTTGTTGTATGTTTCAGGTTATTGAAGGTCTTCTGATATTAGGAGAGCTGATGGATCTTGGTTTCACGGAGGAAAGAGTATTGACATCACTTGCTAAACACAATTTCAACAGAGACAAGGCTTTGGACGAATTAGTGTCATAATGCTGGACAAAATAAGGTTCCTTCATTTGTATAACTTTAATTCAACCTTTGATGTTCCACATATTTTGAGAAAGATATGCTAAAATTCAATGTTTGCTGATAACGAAAATAATAATCTAAATGTGGACACTGGCAATATTACTTGAATAAAAGATATCTTGCCTCAGAAGGGACTCAACCTCGACTCACAAAGTCGTCTTGATTTAAATATTCCTTTGTGAATACAAAATAAAAATTTGATCTAAATGCGACTGAATGTAACAAAAAGACCCTTATAATGTTGACCCTTAATCACACTAATATTATAAGGAGAAAAGCTTTGTATTTTTGTATTTTTGTATGTTTGCAACGAATAAACTCAAAAACTACTGGACCGATTTAAAAAATCTTTCACCATTAGAATGCTACATTAGCACTGAGTAACATAGGCTATATTAAAAAGAAATGTCCACCCGTGCGAAGCCGGGGTGGCCCGCTAGTATTTTATGTTTCAATCTGAAAGTGTAAGCTGCCAAGTGTCCATATATGTTTATACCAATAAACCAAAACCATTTAAATTTAAAACTGGACTGGTCATTATTAGTGCATATGAAGACCCCATTCTGTACATAGTTTTGAACTCAGAAAAGCTTGCAGATTATGTGTCTGGATGTTGCCAGGGGGTTTGTTGGT
This sequence comes from Eudonia lacustrata, assembly GCA_947562085.1. Taxonomy (NCBI): domain Eukaryota; kingdom Metazoa; phylum Arthropoda; class Insecta; order Lepidoptera; family Crambidae; genus Eudonia; species Eudonia lacustrata. The sequence continues at coordinate 63,533,030 of OX387339.1, read as the reverse complement.
CAATTTATTTTTTTTACCTCATCCCCTTAAATATTAAGTAAATGTACTAAACAAATGCTTTGGAACCAATTTAATGATTGTTTTAGTGACAATATCCAATTGTTTCTTATGATTAAAAATACTTATAGCTAGTCAATTAAAAAAAAAACCAAATAAGTTAAAAAAAACAAGAATTGTTGATAAAAAAAATATTTAATCCGAAAAATTAACTTAAAACATAAGTCATCAAAAAATAATACAAATAATCAATCTTTTTTATTTTGACAGTCATTATTAATACATTTGCACAACGAGATACAATTTAGTTGTAATTTTTTGCAAGAACAAGCCTTTGTTTGACAATTTGATGTGTCTCTTAACAAATGTAAATGTAGAACATCTGATGTGCAAATTACTTTTAATAAATTTAAGCCAAAGCCGATATTTTAAGAAATAAATTTATACCGAAGTTCATCAGCAGCTTATTTTTTTATTGAGTACACATTTACACTTTTAAGTGCTTCAGCACAAACATATGTATGGATAAATGGTGACCAAACACTACTACAGCCTATTGATTACACATTATTAGGATATGAAAGAAAAGATGGTGAATTGTACCCACAGCAACTGACGATGCGACCATTGCCAGAATTGTTGATTCAGCCCTGTAAATGTCGTACCTACATCAAATTGTCAAACTTGTGAACATTGTTCTTGCAAAAAATTACAACAAAATTTTTTTTGAAGACATAAGTATGTTATAATTATCTTATTAAAAATATTTTTTATCAACAAATAATTCTTGTTTTTATTTTTAACTTTTTGTTTTTTTAATTTGACTAGCTTTAAGTATTTAATCATAAGAAACAATGGGACATTGTCACTAAAACAATCATTAAAATGGTTCCAAAGCATTTTTTTAGTCCATTTACTTGATATCTAAGGGGATGGGTATAAAAAATAAATGGATCAACAAACCCCCTGGCAACATCCAGAATCATAATCAAGCTTTTCTGAGTTCAAAACTATGCACAAGACGCGGACTTCATATTTGGTACACTCAACTCCATCCAGCGGCAGCGCCCGGCCTATATCCTAAATGTCATCAATTGGATTTATAATTATAAAAAGTGAAGGTTTTTCAGATTACATAATGTATAAATGATTATAATATGACATATTCTATCAGAAATAAATGATATATTTTACCAGAATATAGACCTATTGTTTTCAGACTAGAATAGAAATTGAATGTTAAGAGCGTTTACGCCGCACACTCAAATGAAATGAAAAAAAAAACATATCTAGTAATTAGAGATAGGAAATCAAATTATGATCAACAAACTATTTGAATTAAGTAATTTAGCATTTTTACGTCACCTAATAAACACCTGACATGTTATGGTTTAGTTAAATAAGACGTTACGGCCACTTTTAACTATAACGCCGTATTTATCTAAACCATAACATGTCAGATGTTCATTAGGTGACGTAAAAATGCTAAATTACTTCATTCAAATAGTTTGTTGAGCATAATTTGATTTTCTATCTCTAATTTCTAGATATGTTTTTTTTTCATTGGCGGCGCTAGTGAGCGGCGTAAACGCTCTTAACAATATCATCATCATCATCATCATCATCTCAGCCAAAAGACGTCCACTGCTGGACAAAGGCCTCCCCCAAGGATCTCCACAACGACCGGTTTTGGAGAAATAAAAAAAAAAATAACAATATACACAATATTATTTACAAACAGTTTTCATTAGCCATGCTAGTTGGGTGAGAGTGTGTAAATTAATTGTAAAGTTGGAGTTGAAGAATTAATAAATATAGAATGCTAATAGATTTAGTGTGATAAAAATGAGTTCTCATGAAAACTTCAGAATTGTAAGATGCTATATATTGTATATATATTTGATGTTCAGTGGAAAAAATATATTTATACAAATTTATAAAAAAATAATGTTCTATTCAGTTAGGACTATGTTAATTTATTATACAGAACTTTTAATTTCATATATTTTTGTCTTTCTCCAATGAGAGAAAATAACATTTAGTGTTAGTAAAGGATTTTTGAATGTTGGTCGTAGTGATCTTAACACTAACACACAAACATATTGTAACATAATCTATTTTGGTTGCTTCATATTGCCACCTACAGTTTTATAATTTTATTTCAGAAGAGTAAGTCTTCTATTTGAATATATTATTATTATTATATAACTGTAAATATTGAGAAAAGGCTTAATAGAGAAAGTGATTTTAAAGCAAATTATTGATTTAAGTATTTTATAAGTACTATTATTAAAAATGCTACTAAAGCGAGGTGAAAATCGTTGATAATAACCAAATTAAAAATAATTTGAAAGGAAGCTGTCATTTATTTCGTCCGTATTTTAGTGACGTATACAAGGTGTCTCATTTAAATCGGTCAGTATGGGAAAGTCTGAAACTATAAGACATAGAAGATCTGTTCTTAGGAACCATGTCATCGATTTGAATAAGAAGAAAAACTGCATTCATACATTTAAAAAAAAAACCTGTTCTCAGCATCAAACCCGGTTGTTTTGAAAAAATAAACTTTCACTATTTCTATTTAGATATCGATTGTGTAGGTCTTAAGCAGTAAATGGCTCTTCGAAACATGATGTCTAAAATGAATAAAATGCATTGTTTTCACATACTTTAATTTATTTTAGTAGGTGTTCGAAGTGACCACCGTTTTTTTCAATACAATATTCAACACGTTTAGGTAACGATCTTACAATTACAAAACTAGCAAAGAGGTACAAACAACCATAGAGACAATTTTACAAGCCTGAACTTGTTGAATCTAACGGTGGTCACTTCAAACACCTACTAAAATAAATTAAAGAATGTGAAAGCAATGCATTTAATTAATTTTAGACATCATGTTTCATAGAGCCATTTATTGCTTAAGATCTACACAATCGATATCTAAATAGAAATAGTGTAAGTTTATTTTTTCAAAACAACCGGGTTCGATTGCCGAGCTGAGTACAGGTTTTTTTTAATGTATGAATGCAGTTTTTCTTCTTATTAAAATCGATGACATGGTTCCTAAGAACAGATCTTCGTATGTCTTATAGTTTCAGACTTTCCCATACTGACCGATTTAAATGAGACACCCTGTATAATATTTAAGTACTATGTATTGATCTAAAATGTTGCTTGATTCCCATTTGGAACTGTATGAGGTAAATTTATCAAATCTGCCAAGTAGTATTTGTGTAATGGATGACCAATGCCATTTGGGATTAATTTGGTATGTTTGATAATATAAACGCGCTATGTTAACTGTTATTGCACTAAAATATATTATTTTTAAGAAATTCTGGTTAAACATAAATGTTTCACTGTTTACCATAGGCTCGGCGAAAAGAAATTGTAGAAAACAGAAATAAGTATATATAGTATACAGGATACATTTTTTAGCAGTGCGCAAATTTTCTGGAGCGTCTCAGAATCGGTAAGTGAACAACTTTCTCATAGTAACATGGGTTGAAATATGTCAAAAATTTTGAGACTCTGTATACAAATCAGGCTAATCAAGTGTTCGCTAAAGTATGGGAAGTCCAAAAACTTTGGACATATTCCACCCCATGTTACTATGAGAAAATTGTTGACTTACCTATTCTGAGTCGCTCCAGAAAATTTGCGCACTAATAAAATTTTTTTCCTGTATTTAATTTTTCATGGTTACAAATAAACGAAAGCATTTAAATTTCCATTGTATTTATAATTAATATTAACATTTACGTGTTACTATTTTTTAAAGTCTCGAACTTGATTATGGGATAAATAATTTTGGTTGTAATAATAAGTCAATGTAGACTGAAATACCTATGTGTAAAATTTACAGGAGTTTTAATATAAATTTGCGAGGTAAGAAAATTGAAGTTTGATACTTGGCGAAATAATATTATACCATACTGGCTAAAGGTAAAATATTAAATCGAACAGTAACTTTATTGTATAATTCTATACTAATATTAAAAAACTGAACAGTTTATTTGTTTGTATGGTTGAACGCGCTAATCTCAGGAACTACTGGTTCGAATTGAAAAAATATTTTCGTGTTGAATAGTCCATTTATTGAGGAAGGCTCTAGGCTATATTACATCACGCTATGACTAATATGGAGCAGCAATGAAAAATGTTGCAAAAACGGAAAAATATTTACGCGGGGCACAGCTAGTTAAATATAATCAATAAAATTGTACAACTAATTTCAAGAGGTTTTATACAGCATATAGTTTGTGTTATACATTTTACCACAAAGTTATGTTTAATAACCTTAGCCATGTTGTCTGGCGTTACAAATTACAAAATAAAATACTTGCAAACATAATGTAACAAACAAATATTTCTAAATACATATTTCTGTAAATACAACTTTTAAGGCGACGCACCGCTAAACAATAAATCTCATACGGAGCGTTTACGCCCCGTACCATAAGAAAAACTGTTTTTTTTCCTTCAAATTAAAACTACAGATTATTTAAAAAAATTGAATTACAATATTGAAGAGTGTGTATAGACTAATCTACTAAGAAAATTTAGATGCTTAAATTGGTCTGGTTAGCCTGTAAAATGCAAATCTATGTTTTAAAAGAGGTTCTTTGATATTTTTTCTCTGTTATAAAAGTTGACAAATCGTGTTTCTGCAACTAGCAAAATGAAGTCAATTAAATGAAAAATCATGTCATCAAATATCACTTTCATATGTTTTGTAATTGTTGGGAAAAATCAAGGTCCCCGCCACGTAAATTTCCAATGCGTCGCCTTAATTAGTTATTTTATTGTCTGATTTATATGAGTTCTTCCATTGGTTCATTTTGAAAAGGACTCAGCAAATGTAACTGCTACCTAAAGAAATATCAATAATATAATGCGTAACGAATGTCAAATGGCTTAACAAAATGAATGCTGCATATTTACTGTTTATTATTGTGAGACAACGTTACACCAAATAATAAATCTACATTTTCAAGTTGTTGAGAACAACTTATGGCGTTTCAAGATTAATAGAAAAGTCGTTTTAAAGTCCTGGAAAACGACCCAATGTAATTATTTCAAACTCATAATTATAATATAAATTCTCTGTCTAACATATATTTTACACGACGACACGTCATGATTTCAAAATGGTAATGGTAACCCTGGTGTTGTTTTATAATGTATATTTCACTGTCTCGCTGTTTTCGTCAGCAGTGTAGCAGTACCATTACTTATTCTGAGGCGGTGGTCACGATAGAGTTCATTGATCTACTTTACCGCGATATTTAGATAATTAACTAACTTGCCGCTCGCCCACCTATTAAGGTCTTGCAATGCCATTATTCATGCTATCTATTTAAACGTTTTATAATGGTATTTTCGCCTGATATCTGACCCTTTGTAGGGTTCATAATGATCACAGGCTAAATAGCTTTAGCAAAATAGAACAGAAAACTATAAGTACTTAATATAAATTATAATTGTTTAGTTTAAGATGTATAAAAAAATAGCAATTAAGCATGGAATAATCTAGAATCTATATACCCTCGCAAAATTACAGTCGCTTTAATTTTGTGTTTAAAGATTGGACAGTTAAATGTTCATTAAGAAATATCTTAATAATAGAATAAAAATATTTTCATTATAAACATTCTTACGCATAACGTTACATATATAATTATGAAAGATTTGCCAAAAAATAGGTTGAATTTTTCAGATTTTTTGTCTACAAAGCACTGCGGTATTTTGAAGTTGGGAGTTCGCGGTTGGAATTGTTTCTGGTATGTCATACTAACTGATAAACATGCTTGCATTATTCATGTCAAGGTAGCCATTTGATGTTCGTTATCTTTTATAATTGAGATTTTTTCTATGAATTGGATTGGACAATAAAGGTAGGGCTGTTTGGTATTTAAATTGTATTAAATGTGTATGTAAATAATTCTATTACATAAGTACTTAGAATTGTCGTTAAATGTGATTTCTTTTCTTCATTTTCTCCATTTTTCTATACTAACTGATATTTAGTAATCGTAAATAACGTATTCGTATATTTGCGTGCTGTGTGCAAAGTGGGTATTAAGATGGGGGGCGGTACGGTATATACCGTACCGCCCCCCTCTTAATAGCTTGCTTAGCTTGGTTGTACGTAACCAAGCTCGCCTTCTACAGTCCGAGTCTTCTTTATTTTCGATCAAGTCAAAGTTAACTACAATATGAAAAAAAAATACCTAACTTACTATTAAAATAAATTTGCTACTCTTGCCCATATCATCAGTTGGAAGCCTGGAGGGCGATTTTTGAATTTCACCGGTAATCTCGAAATCAAAAGTGACAAGCTATGAAATATCATACTTTTTGCATTATTTACAGTTTGATTATTAAGATACCTAACCTACACATACCGTTTGAAAATGTTCAATGTCAAAAATAAGGAACCAGTGACTGAATATGAGAAAAATTAGCGTCCTTAGGGCTTAGCCAATTGATATCATAGCGTGGGAATTAATCACGGGTTCTAAAATCGTCCCCCAAATTTTGTCAACTACGTAGGTATACAGCAGAATGATGTCTCCCTAAATAGGTATCAATATATGGACCCCATGTAAGCGTGACTTCAATGTCTAGAAACAATGAAAACTATTATTTGGAACATGCGAAACTAAGTTGCCGCTAGATGTCGCTGCTTAGATACATCCCATACAATTTGTAGTTAACTTTTACTCGATACACTTGTGAAAAATACTTTAACTCGATTTTCCGAAGCGATTTGTATTAAGTATATTTTTTATTGATTTAGTCTATTAATTTCATCGTATTTTAAAGCACGTAAATATAAACAAATGCAATACCATTATTATATACGATATTATGAATACTTTTAATTGTGATTCTTACTATTAATTAATTATTATAAGGGCTTACTGTCCACTGCTTACGATTAAATTAAATATTGAAGATTAACAAGCAGAAGGACGATAGGTAAGTTGAGTTTGTAATTTTAATGGTTTCTACCTAATAAATACCTACTGCTAATGTTAAAAACGAGTGAATAAATAATATATTCCATTATTAATAAGTACTTACGATTGTTGCAATGACTCTTTCTATTTATTTTAGATTGAAATAAGTCTTAGTGATAAATTTTAAGCGTTTTTTACAACACAGCTTTAGAAAGAAAATAAATGATGGTATTTTCAATTGTTGTGTTTTTTTAAAGTTAATTTAATTTAGAAAAAAAATATTTATAAAATTTTGCCGCCCGGATTGCGAGAGACCCAGGTTCGATTCCTGGCTGGGTCGGGTAGGCGTTTCATTTTTTCACTGTGTTTTATAAATTTTATAAATATTTAATTTAGCTTCAGTGCAGCAATTAGCACTTATAAAATTTAAAAAAAAATTATATAACTACTTACCTACTCAACTTAATTTTTTAATTTTTTTTGTTTAATTTTGTCGTCTTTTTTACTAGAAAATGTGATGTAAAGTTTTTGACAATTTAAAATATAAAACACGGGGTCTCAATCCAAAGTCAAAGTCAAATATTTTTTATTTAAATAAGTAAACTTTAGAAAAGTGCTTTTGAATCGTCCAAACGTTTTGTTACCTACTACCCATTCAGGACGTCTATTTCTTAGCTTTGGAGAAGAATGGTCGGAACTCAGAATAATAACTAATGAGTTATTGTTCTGAGGGTCGCAAGATACTCTACAGCTTTAATATAATATAAGTAACGACATTTACAAAATTATATGCCGTTACCAAGTTATATAAGTTTAAAAAACCTTGACAATATTTTAAACTAGAAATACTTGTTGGTGTGATTAGAGCATTTTAGACCCATGCTGTTTTGTCTTCAAAGTAATCAGACACTTTATAATAAGCTTTTTTTATAAAGCTTTTCTTTATTGGCGATTTTAAATTTATGAATATAAAGTTTTTGGGTATTACTTGGAACTTTATTGTAAAAAAGTACACAGGCCTCTAAATGAATTTTACATTGTGAATACTTTCAATCACTGTTTCACTCACTCACCACTCACTGTTTTTAGAAAAAGTTTCAATATTTTTATAAACACATTAGGTTCTCGTAAATATATTGTGATGTAACTGTCATTATATCAATATCTTTAAATCTCTCCCTGAGAGAATTACCAGCTTTTAGTTTATAAATTGCTCGAATAACCCGCTTCTGCAGCACAAAGATAGTTTGAATATCGGCAGCATTGCCCCACTGTAAAATGCCGTACGACATTACGCTATGAAAATAATTAAAGTAAACAAGTTTGCAAGTAGCTGTTTCAATGCCAGTGATCTAACGAATTTTCATTACTGCATAAGCCGCAGAGCTCAGTCTACTTGACAATTTATCTATATGTGGACCCCACTGTAGCTTTGCATCCAACGTAATGCCTAGAAACACTGTGGTGTCCACAAGGTCCAATTCTTATTTTTAATATACACTGGTTTTTACCTCCTTAACGTTGGGTAATACAAATCTTATACATTTGGTTTTTCGTTCATTTAATAGCAAATTGTTAACACTAAACCAGTGCACTATGTTTGAGACAGCATTGTTTACATCGTCATCAATCGGCTGTCGTCGTTTCACTTTGAATAAAAATGAGGTATCATCTGCAAACAATACTTTCTCATGGTTGTCCTTTACAAAGTAAGGCAAGTCGTTAACCTTTTTACCGCCAACAACTTCTATAGAAGTTCGAGATTTTCGTGCCGTCCACGCCAGCACTTCTATAGAAGTTCTTCTTTGTACCTACCTACTTTATTAAAATACATTTATACGTTGGCGTACAGCGGGACATCGCGTGCAGGATAGTTGGGCGGTAAAAAGGTTAATATAAATTAAAAATAAGAAAGGCCCAAGAATTGAGCACACCCATTGAAACCACTGATCCTGGAGATCTTTTATCGTTAACATCAACCCTCTGGACGCTATCACTCAAAAATGAGATAAGAAGATTCAGTGATGCATCCCTAATTCCATAGTGGTAGAGCTTCCTGACCAGGCCTTGGATAAATCACAAAAACCCCTAAGGCTAAGGCATCGTGGAAATCCTCCCAGGCATTAAATATTTGAAGTAAAAGCTCAACACCAGCGTCAGTAGTCGAGCGACCCCTAGTGAAACCATATTGTCTAGAATGTAAAAGCTTATTTCTATAAAAATTAACTTGAATTTGGTCTAGAATTATTTTATCAAATATTTTACTAAATGTGGGTAGCACAGAAATTGGTCTAAAGTTAGTGGGGTCAAATGTGCTACCTGATTTGAATAATGGAATTACTTTACTGTGCTTCATTAGATCAGGAAAAACACCACAGTCAGTGCATTCATTAAATATGCAAACTAAAACTGGAGCTATTTTTTCAATAACGGATTTAGTGACGCCGCGTCGACGGAATTACCCCACCGGATCAGCAGTCATCTTTCTAATATTTTATTTTTATTTTTTTTATTTTTATTGTGAGATGGGCTTGCTCTTGGCCTCATTCTAATCCCTAGGGCTAAGAAGAGGCCGACGATGGAACAAGCTTGCCCAGAAATAGCCTATTCACTCGGGCTTTAAAAACTTTAGGGTTATATGCACTCGGGAACACAGACGCCGGTAGGGAAGTCCACTCTTTGGCTGTACGCATTATAAATGTAGAAGCAAAACGCTTAGTGCGCAGAAGTGGAATATCAACCAGGTAAGGGTGGTAGCCAGCCGTACGTCTGGATTCTCGATGGTAAAATGGGGAAGGTGGAATGAGCTCATGCAGCTCAATAGCACACTCTCCGAAGTATAGCCTGTAAAAGACCGACAAGCAGGCAACTGTGCGGCGGTGAGCGAGACTGTGAAGCTTAGTTTTAACAAGCTTATCGTCACCTATAATTTTCCTTGCTCTGCATTCAAATTCAAATTCAAATTCAAATTCAAAAATCATTTATTCAGTTTAGGCTACAAGTAGCTCTTATGAATGTCGCTATGCCATCGGTTTGTAAGTCTACTCTGGGCGGGAGATCTTGCACTGAGAAGAACCGGCAAGAAACTCAGCAAGTGTCCAGCTCTTTTCTCCCTTACAGCGTCAAAAAAAATAAAAATTGAAAAATGCCCTATCATAGCAGGACACTTTCCATTACAAATAAACACAAAAAAATATAGAAGACAACCACAACATGTAAAAAAAAAAAATAAACAAATCTAATATATCAAATTTACATCTGGTATAAGTTTCAATTTCCACAATGTCATACAGTACCACTACAGTACTCTAATAAAAGTCAAAAATTGTTTAAGAAAAACAAAGTCAAACTATAGTAATTAATACTAACAATAAGATAAGTATGCAAGAGCAGACCAGCCTCCACAGGCGGCACCCGTTCACGAGTATGACATATGAATCAGCCATCGCTTCGCTCAACCATATTTTAGGGAACGTAACGACCCGACGCACACGCCACCACCGCAGAGACAATAAAGAGAGCATGACACACTCAAGATACTTTTAATAAAAACTTAATGATCTATTTAACGCAACGCTGTTTGTTATCTGTAGGACACTGTTCAAAACTATCATATCAGTATAAAAATTATATAAATTAATTTTATTATGTATATTGATACAAATAGAGTATAATGTGTTTTTTATTACAACCAGGCTGTTTTATCATCTAATTATTCTTTGACTTTAATAATAACCTTTTATAAAAAAGTGTAACTACTTACAATGTGAAATAACATGTGCAGGCGAGCAGACTAAGATGACCACACATTCTTATCATTAAAATAATCATCAATTTTATAGTAACCTTTTTTCATTAGACCTTGTTTTATTTCTGTCTTAAACTTGTGTAGTGGCAATTCTGTTAGAGTGAAAGGCACTTTATTGTATATTTTTATACATTTCCCAACAAATGAATTACCAACTTTATTGAGTCTAAGTTTTGGAAAAGCAAGTTTGTTTTTATTTCTTGTGTTAAAATTATGGGTATTACTTTTTTTCGAATTTATCTAAGTTTTTATAAACATAAATGATATTTTCATAAATATACTGTGAAGCTACAGTTAAAATATTAATCTGCTTAAATAACTCTCTCAGCGTATCACGGGGCTTAAGGCTATAAATAGCTCGAATGGCTCTTTTCTGTAAAACAAAAATGGTTTCAATGTCAGCCGCTGAGCCCCACAATAAAATACCATACGACATGACGCTGTGAAAGTAACTAAAGTAAACCAATCTTGCCGTTTCTACATCAGTAAGTGACCTCATTTTTCTAACCGCATAGGCAGCTGAGCTAAGTCTTCCTGCCAGGGCAGCAATATGAGAACCCCATTGTAATTTATGATCTAAGGTAATACCCAGAAAAACTGTCGAGTTAACTATTTCAACTATTTCATCGTACATAGTGATACTAACCTGCTTCACATTGGGCATCGTGAATTTCACACATTTAGTTTTTTTTGCATTAAGCAGCAGGTTATTAGTGGTAAACCAATGTAATATTTGAGAGAGAGTATTACTTACGTCGTCAAATATTGCTCTATGTCTATCAACTTTAAAAATCAATGAGGTGTCATCAGCAAATAATACTATCTCACAAAGATCTTCGGTGTAGTAAGGTAGATCATTTACATAAATGAGAAATAAAAGAGGTCCTAATATTGAACCCTGGGGCACCCCCATAAGTAATGGGGCGCCAGAAGAATCAGTACCGTTAATATTAACTTTTTGAACTCTGCCAGTGAGGTATGATTTCAATAAGGTAAGTGAGTTGTCTGAGACACCATAATGTTCCATTTTTAATAATAAAGTATCGTGATCGACACAGTCGAAAGCTTTCGATAAATCACAAAAGATACCTATCGCATCCTGTTTCTGCTCCCATGCATCGAAAATATGCTTAATGAGTGCAACTCCCCCGTCGGTTGTATTTCTACCTTTAGTGAAACCAAATTGTTTGTTATGAAGTAACTGGTTATCTGTAAAATGTGACAGCAATTGATTAAAAATAACTTTTTCAAAAATTTTACTAAGAGCCGGTAGTATGGATATAGGCCGAAAATTAGATGGGTCACTTTTATCGCCTGTTTTAAATAACGGTATAATTTTACTGTACTTCATTAAATCTGGAAATACACATTCATCAACGCATTTATTAAATATTATTGCTAAATTAGACGCGATAGAAGATATTATAGATTTTAAAATATCAGTGGAGATACCCCAAAGATCCACAGTCTTTTTTATATTAAGTTGTCTAAAAGCTTTTATTATTATATCAGAATCAATAAAGTGAAAATTGAATCGAATATTACATATTTTTACACTCGATACAAGAAGAGACTGGGCAAGATGTTTACAAGAATTTAATTTATTTGATGTAATGAGTGGAATTTTTGAGAAAAATGTTTCAAACGCGCCTGCCACTTCCGTATCACCATTGATGTAAGCATTATCGACTTTGAGTTCAAGTATACGATCACGAGACCTTACTTTACAAGTTTCTTTATTAATGACGTTCCAAGTGGCTTTTATTTTATTTTTTGAATTCACAATCTTTGCCCGAATGTAGTTGGCCTTTGCTATGGAACAAACTTTTTTGAACATTTTTGAATAATTTTTAACATATTCAATTACACTTGGATCCTTAGAGTTTGCCTTTATATCATATAATTGATACAATCTATTTCTACTCCTGTAGATGCCAGCTGTGGCCTAATCACTGAATTTAGTTTTAGACTTATCTACTTTGATTAATTTTTGAGTAAAATTGTTATTAAACTCTTTTTTGATTATTTCGAATAGATTGTCGTATAAGATGTTCGCTTTGTCATTGTTACATGGTATTTGTAACACTTTATCATTAACATTCTTCTTAAATCTGTCTAATCGATTAGTGGTCACTGGCCTGTATAAAATATTCATTGAAGGACGTTCATATTGGTGCTCAAATCTAACTATCTGACCACTGTGATCAGAATTTATAAAATTTATTATTGATTTCTCAATATCATTACAATTAGAAAAAATATTATCTAAACAGGTAGCTGATGTGGCTGTAACTCTTGTAGGTTCATCAAAAAGATTTTGCAAGTTAAACGATTTGAAAAGATTAAGAAACCTTACCGAGTTCTGTGAGTCATCTAAAATATTTATATTAAAGTCGCCACATACAACTATCCTCTTTTTACCTCTCTCTCTCTCTCTCTCTTTTATCCTCATTCCACCGAATCAAGCGCGGCGAGCTGGTATTTTGCTGAACCGTCCCAAAGGTGGCAGCAATACTCCATGCACGATCGGACTTGCGCTTTATATAAAGTTAGAAGCTGTCCCGGCGTGAAATATCGCTTAACCTTATTTAGGACACCCAGTTTTTTTGCCGCTGTTTGAGCCTTAATTTCGATGGTGTCGCCGAAGTTCAGACTGGAAGTCAACTTCATGCCTAGGAGATTAAGGTTGTCGGTAATCGGTACAGTCATACCTCGGAAAGTAGGAGTCAGGTTAAAAGGACTCCGTTTGGCAGTGAACAGGCATGCCTGCGTTTTGGTGGCGTTAAAACTTTAGAGGGTTCCCTTATAGTTCATCAAAAGGAAATAATAACAAAGACGATCAGTTCATTCACTAGTGTAATTCTAGTTTGCACATAGATATAACAGTATGTGTAATGACGATACAATATTTCAGTACACAATAGCTAATTAAAATGACCTAGCGAGGCGGTGCTCTGTAGACGACTCCCGGGCCCCATGCTACGCCGGCTGAGGTGCAGATTGCTGATCCGACATATTGCAACATTGTATGCCGCTACAAAACTAACTAAATTAATGTCACCCCATTGGGAGACACGACTTAGAGTCAAGTTTGTCCGCTCCACCATGGCCTCTCTCAAGGAACACAGTTCTTTCATGTTGACTCTAGCTCTGGACAAATATCTTTCTGTGACCGTGCTGTCATCTGCATACCCAATAATTCCGGGCATGAGCAGATCATTAATGTGCAGCAAAAAGAGGGTCGCAGAAAGGACGGATCCCTGAGGAACCCCGGCATCGATAGCCATGAGGTCAGAAGAGCAGCCATCAATGACCACTCTAATTGACCGTTCACTCAGGAAGTCTAATATCCAGGCACAAAAGTCAGCAGAGATGCCATACGCTGGAAGTTTCTTAAGCAAGCTAGCGTGCCAAACCCGGTCAAAGGTTTTCGAGATGTCAAGTGAAACGGCAAGCGCTTCACCATGCTTCTCGATTGCCTCGCCCCAACAATGTGTGACGTAAACTAGAAGGTCCCCCGTGGAACGGCCTCTACGAAAGCCATATTGACAGTTGCTAAGGAGGTCATGGGATTCTAGGTACGACAGCAGCTTGTTATTTAGTACCCTTTCCATAACTTTACAGAGTATGGAGGTGATGGCGATTGGTCTGTAGTTGGCAGGGTCGGCAGGCGGTTTTCACTAGGTTTGACATTTTCGTTTAGAACCGCTTCAGCTACAGTGGGGGAGGAGTCCAAAGCCTTTGTAGTTGAAACCGGAATATCAGTAAAAAACTTCTCAAATGCCGCAGCAACATCAGCATCAGAAGATAAGATTTGATTTTCGTAGCTCAATTTGTACTCATTATTACGACTTTTGACCTTTCCAGTTTCACTATTTATATATAATATTCCATGTTATTTTTATTTTGTTATCACTTAGCATCTTTGAACTCAGGAACTTTGCCTTTGCTAATCGATATATTGTTTTAAATAACTTAGAATATTTTTGACATATAATTTAAAATCTGTACTGGTGTTATGGTTGCATTCATCATATAGCTCATAAAGTCGCTATCTACTTTGTGGTCCATTAAGTAAAAGTAACAATACCACTAACCGAGATCATATTTGGAATAAAAGTTTTATTAAATTCTAAACAATATTTATGAAAGAAATCACTATAAAATTCATTTGGGTTATCATTATACTCTAAATAACATATATTATAATAAAGATTGTTTTTAAAGCGTTCCAGACGACCTGCAGTTCTTGGTACAACAGTGATATTCTGTTTCTTCACTTGCTTACACTGATGTGGAAGGCTGACCATTTGGCCACAATGATCAGTCTAGTTTATTAATAATGAGTTTAGACAGTGGTACTAGATCGGTATATATGTTATCGATACAAGTGGCCGAAGTGGCAGTTATTCAAAAATAAATTATTTAAATTATACGATTGAAATATTTTTTTATTTTGATAGAACCTGTAGACCTTTCTAAGAAATTAATATTAAAATCACCGCAAATAACTATCTTTTTACCTAGGTACATTGCGGAATTTATTTAATGCTTTATCCATTAGTTTTTCACTTAATACAACAAGTCGCTCCAGCTCTCACAACCTATTTTTATTGTTCGATCAACCGAGAGGCTCACTATGTCTTTTCGTTTCTTTAATTTTAACTTCTTATTTACTATAATTAAGGAGCCACCATGAATTGAATTTACTCGACTGAACGAACTACCTACCAAATGATTATTAAAATTGAACAGGAATTGATAATCTTTAAGCCAGTGTTCGTAATACATAAAATATTAACTTTATTATCGTTCATGAACAATTCAATCTCCAACACAAATAAGAAATAATCCTATTCCAATCCATCCTATTCCAATCTATTTCTCTTTTATTATACCGAAGTATGAACCTTTTTAGTACATACCTACCTACCTAATCGTAAATAAAAGCTATTTCAAGGGTTTTTTTCAACTTATACAAGGTAGAAAAAATAAGTAAATCAAAAACCAAATGTGCAGTGTTGATTGCGAACGGCCATATTTTATGTCTTGCAAAATGAAGAAGCCTGGGATGGGGCGCCGACAGGTGGTTTCAATTTAAAAAATCTGTTTCACGAAATTGGTCCTTCTCGACTACCAGATTTAGAGCCTCTTCCAAGATTGTATGTATTTACTGTCCTATATCTTACTCATTGTGATTTTTGCTGTAGCACTTTTGTATGCATGTAGTTTACATCTATAATTGAGGTGACACTTATCAAGTATCTGATTTATTCAATGTTCTTTTTTATTGTTATGGTGTTTACTTTGTTGGTGTTACAATAAAAATAAATAAATAACTTTTAAAGTTCTTAAATTAACTAATTGAAACAGGAATGTTCGCGAGACTGGTTCCGACAACTTCCAAGTAAATTTTCTAGTCATTATCTGTAGCTAGCATGACTAATTCAGTTTAGCATTCGAATGCGGTTAACTACGACGTTGCAAAGTCTAGCAGGTAAAGGAACTCTGCTTCCGACGCAAGTGGCGTAGTTCCCGGCATCCTCGAAATGGGTCATAAAATTCAGTTTCCGCGAGCTGCCGCGCGCCCCGCCAGACAATGCGCGACCGCCGGCATTGTCTATTCAGGTCTATTGTCATCGCCAGACATGCCGCGATGAATGGGACAAGTTCATTCGAATCCGGCCCACATTACTACTTTCGATGGAGACGGATATAGTGTTGTAAACGGGCAAGCAAGACAGAGATATGCGCGAACGGACTGTGTGTACCGCTGCTTGGGTTGTTTTGAGGCGACCAGTCGGTCGGCGGTCGGCGCACGAGTCAAGTCGTTTCGCCGCGCGGACCATGCGCGTCTCGCATTACGATACGTGTCGTGCTCGTGCCTCGCCGCGCTCGCTGCGATAACATCTGCAAATCCGATATTTAGGCCGGTGATAGCGCGATAGGGTTCGATTTCGTGTTACGCGATAGTCCGTCCGTGGCCGCCATGTGATCGTTCCCCGTCGATGGGAGCGAAATGTGAACAAAAAAGCCGCCCGCTCATGTCTACCCCTCCCGGCCGCTACAAAAAAGGGATAACAAGGCTATTCCTGGAATGCACACATGTGGACTGGGTAACGGTGGGTGCCTGTATTGACTGCGCAGTTCTGACACGATGGCCCGAAGGAGCAAGTGGATGCATCTGATGGCGGGCGTCGTCGCCGGCGTTACGTTCGGCATCTTCCTCAAGCTGTGCTTAAGATCTTCCTCCAGGACATCTATACAGTCTTGTCCGCAAGCAGCAAGGTCCTATTCAGCTCCTGACCCTTTGGCTGTGATAAATCTGCGATCAGACGAAACGGTGGAAAATTCAAATAGAACTTTGGTGTTCGTGGGTGTTATGACAGCTGAACAGTACCTGGATACACGAGCTAAAGCTGTTTATGAGACTTGGGGCCAGGATCTGCCTGGCCGTATTGCGTTCTTCAGCTCGGAGGTGTCGCGTGCGCCAGGATTGCCTCTGATTCCATTGCGGGGTGTGGACGACAGTTATCCTCCGCAAAAAAAGTCCTTCCTAATGTTGCTGTACATGTATGAGAAGTATGGCGATAGATTCGAGTGGTTCATGCGTGCTGACGATGACGTTTACGTGAGAGGTGATAAATTAGGTGAATTTTTGCGTTCAGTGGACAGTCGGAAGCCCCAGTTTATTGGGCAGGCGGGGCGCGGGACTACTGCGGAGAGGGATGCCCTAGCTTTGGACTATAACGAAAACTTTTGTATGGGTGGTCCTGGTGTGTTGTTTTCTCGTGAAACTTTAAGAAGAGTGGCTCCACACGTGAAATATTGCCTGAAGCACTTGTACACGACCCATGAAGACGTGGAGCTGGGAAGGTGCGTCGCCAAGTTCGCCGGCGTATCCTGCACATGGAGCTATGACGTGAGTACCTTAGTGCGTCGATGAAACTTGATAACTTTGGGAAAGTCGCTGACATCTGCGCTCTAAGTGGCTCAGCCATGCACATTAAAGGTACTTCCTCGTTCTTCAATTAGGCCTGTAATTAAGTCTGTATGTTTTGAAACCGAGACGTTGTATTGAAAACACCACGCTTTACTCGTATTCAAAGTTAATTAAGTAATTTGAGTACTTAATATTCTAATCTGTAACAACAAAGTACGAGTACCTATAGCCATTTATTCTGGTTAGTGAGAATGTTTTGTAGTAGGTATGTTTCTTAATTTTAATTATGCATGTAAGCATGCTGTGATCACAGTTATAAGATAGTTCAGCCGATTAAACTCTTAAAATGTTTATTTCATCGTGTGCTTATGCCGAAACCACCTGTTTGTTAACCAAATTCAAAGAAAATTTTAGTAGGTAGGTACCTACCTTACATGTTACTTTTGTACTGTCAGGCCAGACAGAATCCATTTTGTAAAAGTAGGCAGGTATTTCGGTCATCCGTCACCCGTCAAAAGTCAATATCGAAAAATGTCTGAGATTTGCTGATAGCGCCATGATAACAAGTCGACAAGTTTTTGAACATAGCCATCAGATAGATTCTAGTTTAAAGCCTCTTAGAAATGTCCCAGTTTCAACTAAAATAATAAGAGATAAGGCTCTTAAGATGTATACCCGCTTTATCTATTGTCGTAAGATGATGATATTAGGTTTTATCTTGGTAGAGTGTCCTTTGAACACTGCTTCTGCAACTGCATTAGAAGCAGAACTGAAATGCGCAAAAAATTTAACGTTCGGTATACTTATCTATAACGCTCTTATCAATGTAGTCTTTTTAATATGCGTTGCAAGTCTCGCCGCATGTAGTGACTTTATCAGACGTATTATTTTTCTATACCCATCTGCTTTAGATCTGTTGTCATTTAGGTATACTCGTATAGCTAGGTAATTATGATAAAACAATAAGCCATTTGTTTTGATGTTCAATAGCTACAGTCATGTACTGTCATTGCCTCTCGTAATAGATAGGAAATGTTGCAAAAAAAAATTTATCCATCAGATATGAATGAAACAGTCAATTGTTTTGCTAAAGTTCATTGTTCACACGTTAAATAGAATAAAATAGATGGATAATGTGGTCGTGTTACTGCTAATGCGTACCCTATGTTATGTGTAGGTTGCCGTTTTGGTCCTTCGAGACGGACATTATGGTATCGTCGGTTATTGTCTATTATAATGTATACGGCAAAAGTGTTTAGCTTCACTAATAATCGACTTATTGGCTTGAGCCTTGAACCTAGTAAAGCCAAGGCAAAATAAAGACGTACCTACTCGTAGTCTTCAACTAAAAAAAATATATTTGTATTCAAAGTAATCTTTAAACAAAGTATGTTTTGAGATCTTATAGGTACCAAGAAGAAGTCGCAGGATATTTGACTATATTGTTAAAGTATTGTAGTAACTATTATTAATCTTTAACGACCTCCATAATCGAGTGACTTGCATATTTACTTATGTACGTCGGTTTCTGGTGTTGTCATATCCGAAGTACCGGGTTCGGTTTTCGGTCGGGTCAATGTAAAAAAATGAACTTTTTCTATATTTTCTCGGGTCTGGGTGGTTGTGGTACCGTCGCTGTTTCTGATTTCTATAACACAAGTGCATAAGCTACTTTCTTTGGAGTAAGAGCAATGTATGGCGATGTTGTCTAACATTTTTAATCTGTGCTATTGCTTCCTCCAGTTCTATGTAACAATACAAGATATATTGATATTTTTTGACATGTACTAATCCTCATAAAAATGATTTATCATGATTCCCATTATAAGTAGATACCATGACTGGACTTACACGACTTTCGTTTTATTAAGGCAGCGGCTTGCACGTTCGAAATGCGATATTGCAAGTTAAGTAATTATCGCATTACCTGGTTATCAGACGGGTGATAAGCTTCGGAAAGCATATTAGCTAAGCCGTTGGTCCCAATTTTTTGTCGCTACACGGCAGTCGTTAAAACCCACCATCCCGCATTAGGTAGATACTACTTTTACGACAGCGTAGTAAAGGTAAGTCATAGATCAATCTCCACTTGTTCCACATGTTAATGAGAGATAGCTTTTTCCAGCAATAGGATTTTTATATGCTGATGATGACGATGGTGACTTCACACGATACACTCTGACGATAGTAGGCCGTTAAGTATCATCACCAGCTCATTTACGTCCCCACTGCTGGGACACGAGCCTTCCCTATGGATGGATAGGGAGAACGGGCCACAAACCACCATCGCGGGCCCAGTGCGGCGGGGCGGTTATTAACGACTGCTAATGCAGCCGGGACCAACGGCTTTAAGTGCCTTCCGAAGCACGGAGGAGCTCGAGATGACAAACTTTTGGTCACCCATCCGATGACCGGCCTTTGCGAAAGAGCACTCGCAGGCCGGGCGCGTTAACCACTACGCCATCGACCTCCTCCAAGTAAAGTATATTAGTATGTATGTATACCTAGCTCCTTGCTTATATTTGAAGCACTAAATAAATAGTATGTTAAATCTGCCTGCCTCAAGATGTAAGATCAAATATTAGTTTGGGTTTGTTGGCCGGCGGTTGATGAACTCCGCTATGCAGAATTAAAACGACCGTTGCGTAAAGGTTTTAATTTTTTTTATGCCATTGTTTGAACACTAGACTTTGGCACTTATTTCTTTCAAATAGACACCTATACTATTTATACCAGTTTATACCTACTTCATAAATCTAAGTTGTTACCTTATAGGTACATTGTCTTTAACCGTTCATTAGTAAGATCGTCACGTATCTAGGTACTGTTGGTACTTATTTATTACTATAACGTTTTGAATGATTTGCTTACCTATAATCATGTCAGAGCAGAAGAAGGCTGTAGTTTATTTATTTTTCCTTTTGCTTAATGGCTTCGTGCGGTTCGCACGTTTAGTCAGTGTCAAAGTAGGTAATTTTCTTACAAGTTATAGTTAATAAATAGATCACATTTCTTTTGTTATTATATCATGATGATGAATGATAATACTAATGAGAGGTGAGAAATGATACACCCCCAACCCCTTGGGTACCTCAGTAAAAATGTGGGGCTTTACTAAGACCTCACGCTAACCTCTTGAGAGAATTTGAAAAGTGACGTTGCACTGTTTAATATTATTTTCCAACACTCATGCGCACGTTCACAAACACTTAACGCTAATAATCTACCATTTTATCAGATTAATTCGACTTAACACAAATTTTAGAAAAAAACATAATCGCTATCTTGACTCTTCATTCTCCCGCCTAGAATTCCATTTATTTTTCCAACGTCTACAATCGTGTAACAGCACTCACAGCACAGTGGCCTGATTTTAATAATTTTTAAATTTGACATTTGACATTAAACCTTGACCTTAACCCACCATACTAAGGTTTGGTGGGTTTTAACGGCTGCCATCGTAATATTATCAAAACTTAGATCTAATTATCGTAACATTAGAAGCACAGATGAGGTCGAGCTATACAATTTTTGTCACCCATGCGATGACCCCACATTGCGAAAGTTGCTTAACTTGCAAGAATGCAAACTAAACGCGCAAGCCACGCCATCGCGCTGTTAGACCAGGGCTGAAGCCTTTGAAAGTAGTAAAAAGTGAAAAAAATAATAGTAGGGTGAAACCCATTGCAAAAAGAAGAGGATATAACAAAAATGAAAGGAAAAATAATTTACAGGCGATCTGAGATCGGGAAGTGGAAGGAGGTAGGTTTTTAAGGCTAAAAAACAGAATATCTTGATTTTCGGCAAAACTACATGTCGTATGGAAAAAAGTTAAATGGCAAAGTTGTAGGTAATAAAAAGCTCTACAACTTTTATTTTACCTTTTGTTCACATAACCTCAAATATTATGTGAAAAATTCAAATAACCAAGTTTATGGTTTTTTATTTTTATCTTTTACAAAAAACATTTTTTTTTTTTTACGAAATTTGGTTAAACTTCCTTTTTTTATGTTACAAACACACTGTATTTTTTTTGATTTAAAATATTTTTTTTCACCTTATTTAATCGAAAATTCTCACGTCAAAATATAGCTGCTTTTTTAAAAAAGATGGTGGGCTTTTTGTTCGTTGAAATCTCTACTTTCTGATGGTGTAAAAAATATATACATAACTATGGTAAATTTCCTCAGAAAATGCAAAGAAACGAAAAAAACTCAAATCCAATGTAAAAAAAATAATTATTATGTATTTTGAGCTATTAAAAAGAAAAACGTAAGATTCCATGTTACATTGATAAACAAAAAATTGCAAATCGAAATATACTACTATAATTAACAACCAAATAAGTTAATAAAGTTAATACTTAATAAAACAACTACAATATTTTAAGAAGTCTTCTTTAGAAGACTCTTAAACTAAATTTAAAAATTATATGCGTAGATGCCTATTTATTGCTATTTCATGATAATAACAGATCGCCCGTAAATTATTTTTCCTTTAATTTTTGTTATATTCTCTTCCTTTTGCAATGGGTTTCGTCCCACTATAATTTCTTTTGGTTTCAAAAATTATCGACCCTGTGGCGGTACCTAGCCTAGGTACCGCCACAGGGTCGCTTCGCTATCGTTTTCTTAATGTTACTTTGGCTAGCAAAGTAACATTAAGAAAACGATAGCGAAGTTCGAAAAGAATAAAATGTATGGGATTGACATAAGATTGACCACGTGATTTAACGCGGCTTATATCAATCCCATACATTTTATTCTTTTCGAGTTCGCTTTTTTTTGGCTAAGGTCTGTTGTTACTAACGATTTTAATTTTTGCTTTAAAACTAGCTTTAACTCAAATATATCTTATTACAACCAACGTTGGATGGATCATTCGAAATGTCAAGGCGAATCGGTAGGTATTTCTTAATATTCGTATTGGCGTGCGAAGACAATAAGCTATAAATACAACTACCTACCTACTTATAACAAATAGTAAATGTGATTATACTGTTTTGCCTTATAGTGCTACGCTGAAGTAGGTATAATATTCTTGAAAGTTTACCTTTAAGTTAATGTAAAAGGGGTAAGTAAAAATTAAAGTGATATAATATAAGTTTATTTAATTTTTTTGAATATATATCACTTTAATTTTTACTTCCCCCTTTTACATTAACTTTTAAGTAAAAGAAAGAGCAAAGTAAAACTAATAAAATAAAAAAAAAAGATAAACATACTCGGCAAATTGATGATAGAACGACTAGAAAAAGAAAAGCGAAACAAAACACAGTTGACAGATCAAAAAGAAGAAAAAACATAAAATAAGTATTTATTGCGTAACATCTTACCATACAGGGTAAAATAAACCAAAAAGAATAATTTAAAAAATACTTTAAAGAGTTTCAACGTTTTTGGTATCGCAAATGACACGGCCTCTGTCCGAATATTCGGCGCGCGCGCTGCAACAGTATCGCGCTTGCTCGGGCGATGCTAACCGGTTCCGAAGCGAGAGCAGTTTTTGCAAACATTTCATGTTGCCGTTGGCACACAGAGGCACTATGCATTCACCACTGCACAGATCACTCGGCAGACACAGCTGACAATTACACCTAAGTACCTACAGGTGAACCCGATGTTTTGGCAGAATTGCACGGGTCATGGTCAAAGGCGAGTCTTCTTTTGAAGTCATTCGGCTTGAATAACTATAAATACCAATAAGTTTGTAATTAAAGTTAAAGTTTGTTAAAGTGCTGTAGACTCCACGTTAATCAAGAAAAAATAAAAAAGAGAGACCGTTCAAAAATGTTCATTTTATTTCATTATCATCATCATCGCCTCAGTCAAGAGACGTCCACAGCTGGACAAAGGCATCCTCCAAGGATCTCCACCTTCAACGACCGGTTTTGTGCTGCTCGCATCCAAGCAGTTGCTAGGTACCTGAAAGCACATCGCTTTTTCTCCAATTATGAAAAGAGAAAATGGAAAAACATACCGTACCAAATAAACTTTTATTAATTAATTAATTTATGTAAAGTAAAGTTAAGTGAATAAGCCTATAACTATCCCACTGCTGGGCAAAGGTCTCCATCATTGATATCAAGTCATTACTACAATTCATGGATTTAATAATACTATTTATCTATATAATGACTTGTCCTGACTGACTGACTCATTATCGCTGAGCCTAAACCGCTGAAACTAATTAGATAAAATGTAGGTCACACCCTAAGGGGGTCAAATAGGGGGTGAAAGTTTGTATGAAAGCCCGTCAGTTTTGAAGTAAAATACATGAAAATTGGTATTTGGGTTATTGAAAAGAATTAAAGAATGATGTCTCAGGAATGTTGTTTATCTATATTATATCAATATTATAAAGCTGAAGAGTTTGTTTGTTTGAAAGCGCTAATATCAGGAACTACTGGTTCGAATTAAAAATTATTTTTGTGTTGGATAGTCCATTTATCGAGGAAGGCTTTAGGCTGTATAACATCACGCTGCGACCAAAAGGAGCGAAGCATCATTGAAAAATGTTGCAAAAACGGGAACAAGAGCCTAAAAAATTAAAAATGCTGCTGAAAGTCACTATTCCACGCGGACGAAGTCGCGAGCACAGCTAGTTTTTCTATAAAGGAGTAAAAAAGGTTTTGGGGATTTCGTTACTTTTAAAGTAATATAATAACTATCAAAATGAATATTTTATGCGATCTTTAGATTTGACGACCTCCTTGGTCGAGTGGTTTGTACACCGGTTTTCATGGTGTCGCCATCTCTGAGGTCCCGGGTTCGATCCCCGTTCGGGTCAATTTAGAAATTATTGTTTTTCTAATTTGTCTCGGGTCTGGGTGTTTTCTATGTATAATAAGTATGTATTTAAGTATTTTAAGTATGTTTATCCGTTGTCTAGTAACCATTTAACGAGTTTCATAACGAAGCTTCTCTTGGGCTAGATAATTTGTGTGAGTGTAGGAAAGTTTATTTATTTAAAAATAAAGAATGACGTGTTTTAGCAATTTTCGAAAAACCTCTTCTAGAGAGGTGAAGGGTGGAAAATTGTATGGAAATCTGTAATTTTTAAAATTTGCTGTTTGGCCTGGTAAGAAATTATAAGGTGTTTCAAGCTTTTTGGAAAATGATCCCCTAAGTAGGGCGTGACAATTTGTACAGGAAGTTCCAAAACGAACCGAAATTACTTTTATACGTTAGAAACTTTTCACTAATTCCAGCTCACATGGATGGGCTTTTTATTGATAAAAAATGAAAATGTTAATGTTAAAATAACGTGACATGTTACTCGTGTAGCCCACGTGAGCAAAGCCCCGAACAAAAGCTAGTTTACTTTATACGTATAGTTAATATTGCTTTTAATTTATCAGGTGTTTGAATTTTAAAATGAAACCTATTTTGATGAGTTGACGGGTAAACATCAATCAATCTTCTCCTAACGTTGCGGCACGGTTACGGTTGAAGTCGCATTGTGGATGAAAACGTTTTTTTGGCAACAAATTAAATAGAATAAGGCAAGTAGGTATCCCATCCCGCAAGGCAACAAAGATCCTTATATTAAAATTTAAAAAAAAACTCAAGTGTGTGAATGTGAATAGATAATTAAATAATCTTTTTCAATCTGGAGTATTTTACACATTATTATAGTTTTTTTTTCTAGCGAACAATAGGTACAGCCGGCTTTCCTTGAAGAAATGTTTAAAACACAATGTAAGCTTTTAAATTAGACTTTACGAAAAAATCTCTTAAATTTTACTAATTTAAATGCCTACGTTTTATTTAACATAATATTTTATCTATACGCTCTATTAAAAATAAATAGTTTTAATTAACCTTATAGTGTTTTCAAAATAATAAATGCCTACTTCCTAAAACGATTGGTTTATGTTATGTCACCTAACAGCGACATATCGCCTATACTTAATAATATTATACAGCTGAAGAGTTTGTTTGTTTGTTTAGTTGAACGCGCTAATCTCAGGAACTACTGGTTCGAATTAATAAATAGTT
Organism: Eudonia lacustrata; assembly: GCA_947562085.1. Lineage (NCBI taxonomy): Eukaryota > Metazoa > Arthropoda > Insecta > Lepidoptera > Crambidae > Eudonia > Eudonia lacustrata. Next base: position 63,507,314 of record OX387339.1, on the reverse strand, counting down.
TTGTGTTGAATAGTCCATTTATTGAGGAAGGCTATATTATATCACGCTATGACTAATAGAACACGGGTAAAACCGCGGGGCACAGCTAGTAATATATATTTTATTTAGCAGAGCGCGCCATCTGAATGAATATTGTCATCATTATCATCATCAGCTCATTTTATGTCCCCACTGCTGGGGCACGAGCCTCCCCATGGATGGCTAGGGAGAACAGGCCATAAACCACCACGCGGGCCCAGTGCGGTGCGGTGATTGTTAACGACTGCTAATACAGCCGGGACCAATGGCTTTACGTGCCTTCCGAAGCACGGAGGAGCTCGAGATGATAAAGTTTTGGTCACCCATCCGATGACCGGCCTTTGCGAAAGTTGCTTAACCTCAGCACTCGCGGATTGTTGTACCTATTCCTACCTATAGTGGTGAGTACCACACTTGAAAATTCACCACAGATTTTAACTCCATACATTTAGTGAAAACTCAGCACACACCAGAAAAAATATGTGTAAATTCATCACAGGTACCTAAAAATTGCTCTGTTTGTACAGATAGCAAAAATGAAATAGAGGATTACGATATAAATAAAACATTATAAAAGTTTAAAGTCACGTCTTATTTAAAAAATCATAGCAGGTTTATCTATTTTATAATTCACAGCCATGTTACAATCGAAATTTGGTTCAAATATAAATCAGAGACTTTTAGTTGTACTATTCAATTTACAACTTCCTAATCATGTACTTTCAATTATAGATTAAAGCTTTGCTTAAGTATATAGCTATAAAAAAATAAAATCCTAATACAAAGTCTTATAATTTTGCACAATCAAACTTAGAACAAAAAACATAAATAACATTTAAAAAAAAATCTAATATAAATTCTTATATTCTTGCACAATCAATATTAGAGCTACAAAAATATAAATAATATTTAAAAAAAATCTAATATAAAGTCTTATAATTTTGCACAATCAAACTTAGAACTACAAAAATATAAATAATGTTTAAAAAAGTTTGTTCAATCTAGTCTAATTATAAATCACAGTTTTTATTGCCCTTCAAACTTAGAAATATTAAACTGTAATGAAATAAAATTTGAAAAAAGTATATTCTAGTCTAATTATAAATTACAGTTTTCATTGCTCAATCAAACTTATATCTAAAAAAATATAAATACTTTTTTAAAATATTAAAAAAGATAAAAAATATGTGTTATATAATGCATATTTGATGCATGCATTATACATTTTTAAAACGTTGCTTGGCAGCAAATTTTTCAATTACTTCAGATAGAAGCATACTGTCATAATTTTCCTCAATGGCATTTAATTGTTTATCAAGTACAATTGATCTACGATTTCTCAAACTTTGTGGTATATTTAAAAAAATATTTTTTAATCTCCAATCTAGAAAAACAGCTTCTTTTCTTAAAACATCAAGGAACTAAAGTAACGAAGGTTTTATTGCCCATAATATTATTAAAGCGTTTATGCAATGCTTCAGCTAAACTGTTAGTCCTGTGGCGGAATCCATAGACATTCCATATATTTTCTATGATTTTGTTTTCTAGCCACTGCGCTACAAAATAATCGTTGAATTCAACAGTTGCTTTATCACATGTAGCTTCTTCCATAATAAATAACCAGGTATTACTAATGTCCTGTTTTCTTACATGGGACAATGCAGCACACAGCCAAATGACTTTTCTGTTCAGCGGTATTAAATTTTAAGGCGTTAGCTTTTTTTGCAAGGGCCTGTTTGAAATGAAAATTGCATCCTTGCACCTCAGTCGTCGCCCTGTTAGTACCTACTGTGACGTCAAAATCATAACAGTCGACGACGGCAACATCAAAGTTTAAACGGGTAATACAATGTTTGTTCTGTTCGTAACACGGCGCGGGCGCAGTAGATCCAAATGAATACGTCATCGCGCCGAGTGCCCAGCCAGATATATAAACCCTTTTTTATTATTGTTACTATCATTGAAGCATGGTTTCTAAATAAAATAGGTTTATCCTTTAAAAATAATATAAAATAGTAATGTCAAAGGATTCAAAATTTGTTTGCTGACGTTACTTTTTCATCATTTTAATGGTGTGGTGAATTTTCAAGTGTGGTAAGTATACAACAAGTTGCACTCGCAGACCAGGCGCGTTAACCACTGCGCCATCGAACTCGCCTGTAATTTTGTATTAAGTATAATTTTTATTACCTTTGGAAGAACGTTTTAATTACACGATGTTTATTACAATTTAAACTTTCATGTTGATTTACTTCTTAATTTTAATTTTACTAAGACAATGAATAAGACATGCTATTACTAGCTTCATATTATGGATTTAAAGCTAAGTGTTGTCTAAATAAAAAACTGTAGATCACAAAATATTATTACAGTGCTTCTATTTTCTATATATCTTTCGGCAATCATCGCATTTCCGAATTAGATTTAACATGTGTGATAATAATTTGAATTCAGAGCAATGTACTTTATTGCTGTTTTGTTTTTGATTTTCATGTGAACTTTATAGAGTTGAAAAACTATAAATCGTTAATCATTTACGTATGAGTATGACACAATAGTATTTCCCCTCATTGTATAATCAATTAATAATAGTAAAAGAAGTAGTAACAACCCTATAACTGATAGAAATCCGACGACAGCCGAAACACGAAATTTGCCGTGAGATATTAAAAAAAAAGATGCACTGTACCTACTTATATTACATTAACTAAATAAAAATACGTAATATAAAAACTACTTACTTTTATGTAGTACGTAGATATACTAACCTTAGGTATCACACTCACTATGCTATCCGACAGTTTTATCAGCACTTAGCAACCGTACAAAATGATTACCTACGGTAATTCAATTACTATTACATAAACGAGGCTTCAGGCATAAAACCAATTAAGAAGAACCAATTTATGTTATGGTGTGCTCGGTTTGATTGGTGGTAGGACTTGTTATAAGTCCGCCTAGCTAGCTACGATCCTCTTATCTATGTCGCCAAAAAGCATAGTTTGTATCATTGTTGAGTTCCTCAGCGACTAAGCATTCTCGGTAAACTGTTTTTCCATCTTCGACACCGCCAGCTGAGATAATGAACATTGTCACCAGGTGGCGCTGCGCTGCCTCAATGCCATAAGAATTCTCGTAAAATTTTAACACAAAAAAAACCGACTCCAAAAATTAGGCTGATAAAATTGCACTAAAAAGTAAAAAATAAGCGTTAGACTTATATAGACAATAATTTTATTAGGAAAATATATAGGTACAATTATTGTTATTTTTGGAGCCGGTGCCAGCCAACGAAGTTTTTGGAGCCGGTGCCAGTCCGCGTTTATAGTCAAAATTTCATGCTTATGATTGAATGTACTATTATGGTTATAATATTATTATATAGTAGGTACGTCGTTAACTGTTTATGTTAAAGTTACTTTGGCTGGCACCGCCTCCAAAAATAACAATAATTGTACCTATATATTTTCCTAATAAAATTATTGTCTATATTGTTCTCGTATATCGCAAGCAGGCGCTGCTTTTATGCCGTACTAGTTTTCGGCTAATTATCGTTTTCGTTAACGCGATCGAATGTCAAATGAAACACACTAGGCAAGGTACCTTGTGTAGTTTGCACGGACAGTAATCTCTGGCGCGGCCGTCTGCGCCAGCGCAGCGCGTCATATTCATCGCGATGACGTATTACACACGCCACTGCCAAGGTCGACCACGGATTATATTTGCAACAACGCTCGGGGTTTTATGCTCTGGTCAACTTTCGAGAACGTATCAGGAAATCTAGTAGGGTGCGGGGACAGCTCTAAAACTTTTCATCATCATCATCATCATCATCAACTCATTTTATGTCCCCACTGCTGGGGCCTTCCCTATGGATGGATAGGGAGAACGGGCCATAAACCGCGGGCCCAGTCAGTGCGGTTTGGTGGTTGTTAACAATTGTTAACGGCTTTACGTGTCTTCCGAAGCACGGAGGAGCTCGAGATGATACATTTTTGGTCACCCATCCGATGACCGGCCTTTGCGAAAGTTGCTTAACCTCAGCACTCGCAGACCGGGCGCGTTAACCACTGCGCCATCGAGCTCTTCAAACTAAAGCTTCTAAGAACTGTTTAATCACTACGGCTTGGAGAACCTTAAGTTTCTCGACACCCATAAAATCCAGGCCAAAGAATTAGTAGCCAACAGATTTTTCCATGAAAAACAACATAGGTATTTAAAACACGGCATTATTGAGTTGATAATTTACGTAGATAGCCAATAGCAACGTTTCCGCACATGCGTACGAGTAGATTAAACATATCAAACTGCTCCTCTGTTTCTTTACTTACTTTGGTAATTTCAATTTTTTTTAATTGTATTTGTTACGGAGTAAATACTTCTTTTAAGATTTTATACTTTTTCTTATTTTCTAAGTGTCATTCTTCTCTTGTTCTGTTTTTCTTTCAATTGTCATCGTTATTGCTGTCTTGGTATGTTTTATTTTATTATTTCTTCTTCTATTAATTATAATTGTACGTTTTACTTTGCCTCTTATTTCCTAATACAGTCCACCTTTTCCTCTTCGCCTCTTTCCGTTACATTTTGGTCCTTCGCACACGGGAATCTTGAAACTGTTGTCAACGAACTCAGGCAGCTGTTTTGGATCTTAAAGCTAAGGAGCGCCGTAAAAGCAGTTGCACATGCCTGTCAGTTTTGCAAAATAAGGAAAGCCATGCCATTAAATCCTCCAATGGGCGATCTCCCCGCAGTTCGTCTAGCCCATCATCGCCGCCCTTTTACTTTTGTCGGCCTTGACTACTTTGGCCCAGTGCAGATTACTCTCGGTAGGAGACATGAGAAACGTTATGTTGCATTGTACACCTGCCTCACAACTCGGGCTGTACATTTAGAGGTAGTCCATGACCTCTCAACTGACGCAACACTGATGGCTTTAAGAAGGTTTACAGCTCGTCGTGGAAGCCCGCAACAGATCTGGTCCGACAACGGAACTGCATTCGTCGGTGCTGCCAAATTTATGCGTCAACTCTATGGTCCAGCAGTGCAGGAAGAAACAGCCAACCAGAAAGAACATCGAATGGATGTTCATTCCACCGTCAGCGCCGTCAATGGGTGGTGCTTGGGAAAGGCTCGTGCGTTCGATAAAATCTGCACTTAATAATAATCACTTAATCTTCATTTTGAAGGAGAGAGCCCCAACAGAACCTGTTTTACAACACTCTTGGCTGAAGCTGAAGCGGTGGTCTATTCTAGGCCTTTGAATTATATTTCCGTTAGCACTGGTGACCTAGAAGCACTTACGCCATTTCATTTTCTGATAGGCTCGGCGTCCACAGCTAACCATTTTGGCAAGACCGAGCCACAAGATCTTTGTGGGCGAACTTGCTGGCGCAAAGCATTAAAACTCACAGATTTATTTTGGAACCGATGGGTGAGAGAGTATCTCCCGATTTTAACACCTAGACGAGGTAACAGGAGCGGTGACGGACAGACCTTAGATGTGGGAGACCTTGTATTTGTGGCAGACGGAAATTTACCGTGTGGAATGTGGCCACGCGGCCGCATTTTAAGAATATTTCCTGGTGCAGACGGCTTGATAAGAGTAGCCGAGGTCACCACCACTGGAGGAGTCCTTCGTCGCCCCTGTAAGAAGTTGATGCGACTTCCTGTATAGTTTTTCCTTTCTATTGTATATTATTTTCTCTCCCTCTCTTTCTCTCTTACTTTAATTTTCATTTTAGAAAGAGCGGGAGGATGTTACGGAGTAAATACTTCTTTTAAGATTTATACTTTTTCTTCTTTTATAAGTGTCATTCTTCTTTTGTTCTGTTTTTCTTTCAATTGTCATCGTTGTTGCTGTCTAGGTATGTTTTATTTTATTATTTCTTCTCCTATTAATTATAATTGTACGTTTTACTTTGCCTCTTATTTCCTAATACAGTCCACCTTTTCCTCTTCGCCTCTTTCCGTTACAGTATTAATAATTATTCTCTGTTTTATATAAAGGTTACCTATTAACAATTTCAAATCATTTAAACAATTTAGGAATAAAAATAAGAATAAGATTATTCGAAGCTCATTCTTTGTTCTTTTGTAAGACCCCTAATCTATAACTAGTAACTTCTATAAAAAAATCGTGTTAAATGTTCAAACTGTGTTATTATCACAGTTATGTGGTATCATTATCTTGACGCGAGGTTTAGGACACTATTTGCAGTTTTAGATAACACTCGATATTTTTGGAAGCCCCACGATCTTGAACCTTGCTTGTAGGCATCAGTCATATGACATAAGACCCACAGAGGATAAGCTGCATGCATACCGCAATCGAACAACACGAATATCGAAACAGCTCAGTCCAATCCGAGCGCAGCTGATGTCTTAAGGTTCCGTGTCCGTGAATGGTTGTCTATGTGTGCCTTGCTCAGCGCGTTTGTATGAAGGTTACCGTCTGTTCTCCTTATTTGTGATATCATGGCAGGTTCGGCGCACACGGGCCATTCGCCACAGCCACAAAACGCCGCTGCTCGCTTCTAGTGGCCGGCGCGCCACTTAACGCCGACACAAAACGCAGACACACGCCAGTCGCACGATACCCTACCCCTCTCTCCCTTCGCTTCAGTCAACCAGTTTGAATCGAAGGCATTGCACGCAAGTGGTAATTTCTAACGTTGGTTGAAGTAAATATGAATCTGGAATTATTTATAACAGAAATTCAATCCCAAAAAACCGACTTCAAAAAACAGGAATCTTAAAAAAGTATAAACTGCTCTAAGAAGCAAGAAATAATATTGAAATCATATTATTAATTACCTAGATACGCATATCGGTTTTAAAGAAGGTCTATTGAAGTCGGGTGGTTGGTGGTCGGCTAGGGGACAATTTTGTTTAATTTAAACTTTTATAGTTGTTCCATTAACTCCACTTTTTTATTGTAAAAGCCCCACCCGACAATAGTAGACATTTTTTTAAAACTGATATGCGTATCTAGGTAATTAATAATATGATTTAAATATGTATTATTTCTTGCTTTTTAGAGCTGCTTTTACTTTTCTAAGTTTCCTGTTTTTTGAAGTCGGTTTTTTTTGTTAAAAATTATTTTATTTTACGATTTTTAGTGATGGGTGATGGGTGGGATGGGGACGTAGACCTAACAAGGATGCTTCTCGGATGAGGAAACGACGGCCTAGTAGGTAGTGTCCTATGTAAAACTTCAATTTTAATTAGGTATAATTTTTGTATGAACTAAACATTTTGGCATATTGAACCGTATGAAGTAAGCCCAACAAAAGGTAACTGCTGTTAATCGTTAAGGAATTCCTTCGACTGTCTATGGTCTCCATCATTAGACCTGTAATGGCACTTATAACCAAAGTACAAAGTTCTTATCAATGGAAATGAATTAAGACCAAACACAAGGTAGCTACTGTAAAACGTTGAGGAGTTCCCTCGACTGTCTTTCGGTTCCATCATCAGATCGACTCCAGACCTTCATTAAATACCTAGTAGTGCTTTAAAATACTTAATGAAAACATTAACAAACGCACTAGTCGCCACTGCGATTTTCGAAGGTTCCCCTCAATTTCTCTGGGATGCCATAATCAGATCCTGGTTTCCTTATTATGGTACCACCCTTGGGATATCTCCTTTCCAACAAAAAAAGAATCATCCAAGTCGGTACATAAACGAAGAAGTTATCCGCGAACACACATAAAAAAAATATATATACGAGTCGAATTGAGTAACCTCCTCCTTTTTTGAAGTCGGTTAAAAAAGTAGCAGCCACCGACCGCAAGTGTCTGTCGCGCGCTTAAGCTACATTTATTAATAATGTAGCCGCTTCTAGCTTCAGGTGGCGGCTGTGTTTGTGGTTGTCGCGTGTGGCTCATGTGCGCCGAGGCTTAGAGCAGCTAAAACTAGTGTGTGGCCAATATTTTAGATTAGAAGCATCACGCACGGTATTGTCGGAAACTATAAATAAATATTATTATTTTTTCATTCTTACTTGTTTTACTTTGTTCTTTGTTCTTACTTTGTTTTTTTCCCTGTGTGGTGCCGGGGATAAAGAATTGCACCACCCCATCTCTTCCCGTGGGTGTCGTAAAAGCCGACTAAGGGACTATTCCAGAGGATGGGCAGCAGCATCTCTCTGGGGTTACCCTCAACCTACTGCGATCGCCAACCCGCCTGCCAAGCGTGGCGATTACGGCAAATACCCCTCATATCCTTGGGGGAGGCCTTTGTCCAGCAGTGGACGTCTTTTGGCTGAGATGAAGATGTTGAATGAATTGTTTTAAAATATAAAAACGAATACTAAATAGGTGCTAGAAAAAAATAAAACATGTGTCTCAACAAGGATTATCAGAGGACTTTCGGATGAAATGCGCGACCTTTGGCCTTATCACACCAAACAACCTGTCACCTGTGAAATAAAGTGATGTGAATGAAGGCCAAGTCACAGAATACTCCAAGTGCTTACCCGTATAGAATAAATAAATAATAATGTTCATCTCTTATTATAATCAATCAATCCTATTATTATAATTTTAAAGACGTACTTATTTGTAAACAAAAGACTATTATCTCTTCTGACTGATGCAATAGTAACAATATTTTAAAAGACAAATTCATATCGAAGTATGTATGTATTCTATCCTTTTTACATGCCCTATTTTTTTTCTACAAACGCATTCTTATGTTTATGCATAATTCTAGCAGTCTGGGCTTGTAAAGTGGTTTAATAACATAAAGCAAGTTACTTGACACTTATTTATTATAAAATTCAATCATAGATTAACACGAATAACAATAATTAATTGATACAAGGAACAACTTTTGTACCTACGAATGCAACTCGGCCTCCGTCTGAAAATCAGCGTCATGGCGATGGCTTTGCTAATGCTATGATGACACATGCTGAGCCGGAGACTTTTTTGCCACTGTTTCACTGCTCACCATAATATTCTTATGCTTCTTTTATTTTTGTAACCCTTCTCTGTGTAACAGTGTGCAAAATAAATTATTTGATTTGATTTGATTTTATTTCCAAAAGTTCTACTAGAAAAACATTCTCGAATGTAAAAAGATATTTCCTACTAGTACTGTATGAGTGCATGTGTGTAGATAGTTGAGGTAAATCAAATATAAGTACCTACTGACATCACACTAGTAGGTATTTAAAAAACAAGCGTGCCTTACAGTAGTCGCATAAGTGTAACATAAAATACGGAAACTTTCCATTAAGCAGTGACAGAAATTAACCTCAAATTAATTCAAAAAAGCTATATAAGTTCCTACTGAAATATTTTATTCGAATAATGATTAATTATTACTTACTTGGATTTTTTATCAATGATCTGCACTTTATTGAGACTTATTATCAACAGTAACCATTTATTAATATAGGTAGTTTAAAACTCTATTACACACGAAATGGTTGAAATCAATATTACAATAGAAAATAGAATACAGAATTAACAATTACGTATATTTTTTTACAAATCTTAAAGAGAATGCAGTAAATACTCATTAGAAGACATTTGACAAATGACACAATATGTCACATATTATAATTATTAAGTTTTGTTCCTATTGTCGATTTTAATTTTACAAAATGGCGCGCGCTTGCGTGCTTTCCCGACTTACTGTCACACTGTGTCTGTTACGACCAACTTCCGTCACATTTCACGAAATCACTCCCACGAATAGTATATATAGAAGGCGAGCGGAAAGATGTTACACATCAAAAAGTATCAAAGACTGATAGCTCTACGAACTACTAGCTCATTTTATATCCCACTGCTGGGCACGAGCCTTCCCTATGGATGGACAGGGAGAACGGGCCACAAACCACCACGCGGGCTCAGTGCGGTGCGATGGTTGTTAACGAGTGACGAAGAATTTAATTGTGTTAATTTATATTTTAATATTACTATGCATTTTACGCAAATTTTGTTGCGAACAATTTCCAATTCGTCGAATTTTTTCAAACACATTGTCTATTTTCAATTTGTAATCTGTCCGCAACGAAATTTTCGTAAAAAAATTCAAAATTCAAAATGCAAAATAATTTATTCAGTCTAGGCTTTCCAGTAGCTCTTGTGAATGTCACTATGCCATCGGTTCGTAGTCTGGGCGGGAGATCTTGTACTGAGAAGAACCGGCAAGAAACTCAGCAAGTGTCCACCTCTTTTCTCCCTTACAGCGTCAAAAATATTGGAAAATGCCCTATCATGCCCTGCAGGACACTTTCCATTACAAATAAACACAAAAAATATATAGAAGACAACCACAACATGTAAAAAATAAAAAATAAATCTAAGTTAACAAATTTACATCAGATAATTATGTACAAGTTTCAATTTCCACAATGTCATACAGTACCACTACAGTACTCTAGTAAAAGTCAAAAATTGTTTAAGTAAAACAAAGTCAAACTATAGTTAATAGTACTAAAAATAAGATAAGTATGCTAAAATTATACTATATAAACAGTCATAAAAATAGCTTGCCTAATTCTTAACTGATAATATTGGTAAAAATATAAGATCGGATGTTGATGACGTAGTTGGCGACATTGAATAGGGCTCATTTGGCTTATAAAGTAAGAGTGTTGATTAGTTTCGGCGAGTTGGATTGAGCCACGATAGCATAGTTGGTAGTGCACCTGACCCGACATGACATGGGGTACGGGGTCGAATCCGGTTCGTGGAATTTTTCCAACACTTTGTCTTCTTTCATTATCTATTACTTATCTGAACTTGAAGACAGAAAAATGAGTCTTGATAAAAAAATCATTTTAATATTAAAATTTATAATAGGTACTTTCAAGATTTGTACCCACTCTAAAACTAGAATAAAGAGTTGAGGATAATACCTATATGCGGTGAGCCGGTGAGTCATGTGCGGTCATGAAATAATTACGGAGTCACTGAACTTTCATTGTCTAATTGAATCGTTTAAACGGTCTACAAACTTTTTTAGACCAAGCAAAGTTTTTGGGCAAGCGCTCTCCACATCGTACCTAAGAAAACGGTGACCTGCGTGTCTGCGGAGACTACAGACGCCTTAATACAGTCACGAAACCCGATCACTACCAATACCACGTATAAAGAATTTCACACACCAACTCGCTGGGAAAACCACATTCAGCACAATAGATCTCAACCGGGCGTACTAACAGCTGGCAGTTCGTGAAGAAGACATTGAGATTTGAGAAAACAGCTATCATCACATCACGCCCATTGGACTGTTTGAACTTCCACGAATGTGCCCAGGTCTCAAGAATGCAGGATAAACTTTCTAACGGTACATCCACGAAGTTCTAAGGGGGCTACATTTTGTTTTTCCGTACATTGATGATCTGCTTCTGGCATCAGACAACCCTATTCAGCACAAAGAATGCTTACGGATCGTTTTAAGCAGACTCGAAGACAATGGCATTACTATAAATCCGGCCAAATGCAACTTCGGCAAAACGCAAGTACATTTTCTAGGATACACAGTATCGCAAGAAGGCATAAAACCACCGCAGCACAAAACGACACTGTTCCTAAATACATGTTTACAGCTATACAGGATACCTGGACAAATGCTGAGCGATAACAAATGTGATACTTAAATGCATAAATTATGTTCCTGTGTTTTAAATTTATTTGTTATGTATTTGTACTAAATGGAGATTTTTCTATTTTTATTTTTATCACCTTTTGCTTCGTGTCTATCTAAAGTGGCTTTGTAAACGCCATAAGTCTCGCCATTTGCCGCCACCCGCCAACAGATGGCGCCATATCGCACCGTCCTGAATCGCGCTATCGCTTCGTCTCGCCCGCCCTTGATAAGCGACCATACTGTGCGATACGATGATGTCATCTTCATCCATTTTCGTTACAATTTTTGAACAGCTCGCCAAGCCTATAAGTGGGACTTGGCGAGCGGTATTATTTAATCGCCTCTGTGCTCTGGTAATTAAGGCCACCGGTTTAGACCCAGAGGTCCCGGGTTCGATTCGAACGGGGAATGTTTGTGTACTCGATAAGGTTAGCGGTAGCTATAATAAATAAAAATAAAATTGTTTATTATTAACAAAAATCTTACATTTTAAGTAAACGAGAAACAACCCTAGGTAAGTTATTGTGAAATACTCGTGTTTGGGTTGCTTCGCTTCAACTCTTGTGACTTGTTAATAGATTCAAATTTATATAAAATAAAACAAATTAAAATCAAGCAAAACAAAATAAATACAACTTAAATTATTCAACTTGTTCCAAAAAAACCCGTTACGCCTGAAATGTCAGTAGCTATATAAAACTGAAGTGGTGGGTGCTGTTCTTTAAGTTGTAGGCACAGTAGTTTCGGAAAAAAACAATATCGAAGTTTAGCAAAAATATCGCTAAGATTTTTCAAAGATTCCCAACACTGCTGTAGAAGTCATTAGCTTCTAAATCAAAGATTATAATTTTTTTCAGACTGCGGTCATCTAGTAACAGTACAGTGACCCTTTATCTAGTTAAAGTCCCTTTTAAAAGTCGAAGCCATCACAAAGTACCCGAAGCCAACGAACGTGGAAGAACTCAGACGCTTTCTCGGAATGATAAACTTTTACCGTGAACACATTCCAAATGCCGCAGTCATACAAGCACCACTAAATTCGTACCTGCACAACACAAAAAAGTGCGACAAGACCACCATCGAATAAAACAACGAAGCGGAAAAAGCATTTATAGATTGCAAAAAAAGCATCATAAACGCTGCTTTGCTCGCCCACCCATCGCACGACGCTACACTCGCGTTATTCTGCGACGCCTCCGATAACGCAGCCGGCGCCGTACTACAACAACACTACAACAATCAATGGCAATCACTCGGATACTTCTCAAAGAAATTTACAACCGCACAGAAGATCTATTTGACATACGACAGAGAGCTACTATCTATACGGCAATCAAGCATTTCAGAAAAACCTTTGAAGGACGCTACCTTATTATTTTCACTGACCACAAGCCATTCACATTCGCTATGCACAGTGTTGAACCCCGAAAAAGTGACACGCATTTTTATCCCGAATTCCTATAGATAAGGTCATTGTAATAACTGAAATAACTGCCAATTTGCTGTACGATAGATAGTTTTTGAGAAAAAAAACTTTGAAATTGACCTTTTTTTAGTACCGAAAAATAGAAAAATATATATAATTCCCTTATTAATCATATTATTTTATTTCTGACTAGACATATATATAAAGCTTCATATTGCACATTATTGCACGAAATCTGAACCTTCTAAAGCATTCCGTAGAGAAGATAATTGAGCATTATTAAAATTTTCGTTTTTAATTTTTTTCTCGTGCATAATTGCGTATTCGGACGAGATTTATACACCAATACGTTAAGCTATATAGTCTCTTTATACAGTATTTTTTTTGCAACCGAATACCGCGTTATGTACAACTTATATGCAAAAACATTATTTTAACATAATTCCGGCAATAAGGTACTTAATATTTCACAAAATGGTCTTTGTGTGTAATTTGCCCATAATGCGTTTCTATGAGATAAATGAATAAACATTATTATGAACTTCATCTTACTTAAGGTAACTTGTTATTTTTATAGCACTGTCAAAAAAAACCACTCATCTTAAAGGAACAAATTAACGAATATAACGAACGAACTTTCTTTTTACCCAACTGCCAAGAAGGATTACGTTTTTTACACGTATGAATGTAAGAATGTATATATATATAACTCAAATGACCTCATGAATAAAACGAAATGGCAGATTTGTGGTAAAAACATTAATATAAATAATAAGTCCGCTGCACGCTGTTAGGTTTTTGGTTGCTTTATTCACTTTTTTATAAGCTTTTTAATTGAATCCTGAAAGCAAATGGGCTTACTGGTCGATATTGTGCGCCCAAATTCGGGAACGACGAACGACGCCAACACAGCACGAATGGCTTTGTCAGATAGGTACCGAAAGCAATTTGCCTAAATTTTGGGGATTAAACAGTGGCTTCTGGACGATTTGTACACATTATGTATTGTGTTATCAAGCAATCAATTAATACCGACCTGTATAGGGCATTTTGTAGAAATGTAGCACAAAAGTATGTCGCTACTTATTATTGGTATCCGATGACCGTCACCTTGCACAAGGTATTAATCCACGGTGCTGATATAATAAAATCGTCCACGATACCCATAGGAATGCTTTCTGAGCAGGCTGCCGAGTCCCGCAATAAGTATTGGAGGCATGATAGGGAGCACCATACCCGGAAAATGAGCCGCGAAAAAGCTATGGCCGATTTATTTAATAGGGCACTTAAAACATCGGACCCGGTTATTACAAGCATTAGAATGCAAGAAAGGAAAAGCAGTAAAAAAATGACACCATTACCACCTGCTGCTGTGGCCTTATTAAAAGCGACAGATGTTGGAGACATTGCATGTGATATTGAATTAGATGGCGATGATGTTATCCTTAATGCAGAAGCAGAGGATTAGTTTTTAATTTATTATAAGTACTAAAATATTTCTAATTTAATTTGAGAATTCCGGAAATTCCTAAAGAGAAATTTTTGGCAACCCTTAATAAAAATGTGTTTTGCTTATAAGATGCACATAACGCGGTATTCGGTTGCAAAAAAAATACTTTATAAAGAAACTATATAGCTTAACGTATTGGTGTATAAATCTCGTCCGAATACGCAATTATGCACGAAAAAATAAATAAAAACGACAATTTTAATAATGCTCAATTATCTTCTCTACGGAATGCTTTAGAAGGTTCAGATTTCGTGCAATAATGTGCAATATGAAGCTTTATATATATGTCTAGTCAGAAATAAAATAATATGATTAATAAGGGAATTATATATATTTTTCTATTTTTCGGTACTAAAAAAAGGTCAATTTCAAAGTTTTTTTTCTCAAAAACTATCTATCGTACAGCAAATTGGCAGTTATTTCAGTTATTACAATGACCTTATCTATAGGAATTCGGGATAAAAAGTGCGTGTCACTTTTTCGGGGTTCTTAAAACACTGTGCGCCGGACTCGCCAATTTCTATTCATCAGCGAATTCATTACAGACATACGACATATCCGTGGAAAAGCCATAGCCATAACCTACGCAGATATAGCCAACGCGCAAGAAAGAGACAGCAACATATCGCAACTAGCAACTTAGAATACGAGCAACATCTCAATTAAAAAAAATTACCATCCCCGACATTGAACTCGATTTATATTGCGAAACATCTACGCCCTACTTACGACCGTATATACCTACAGAACATAGAAGACAAGTTTTCAACATCATTCACAACGTGAGTCATCCCGGAACCCGTACTACACGCAAACTCATCGCAAAGAAATACTTTTGGCCATCAATGAACTCCGACATCGGCATATGGACAAAAGCGTGCATTCCATTCAAAAGAGCAAGATACAACGTCAT
This sequence comes from Eudonia lacustrata, assembly GCA_947562085.1. Classification (NCBI taxonomy): domain Eukaryota; kingdom Metazoa; phylum Arthropoda; class Insecta; order Lepidoptera; family Crambidae; genus Eudonia; species Eudonia lacustrata. The sequence continues at coordinate 63,491,837 of OX387339.1, read as the reverse complement.
ACTATTTCACCAAACTCATCATTCCCGCCAGTTGACCGATTTCAACACGTACATATTGACATCGTTGGACCGTTACTAGCCAGAGAGACCCGATGGCCCGAAGCAATACCTACGGACGACATCTCGAACACATGCGCTGGCAAAGAATTCCAAAGCCGAATAGTCTTACAGAGAAACGACTTGCCAAATTTTTTGGTACGAGTACTGATTGTCTGTACAGTATGATGGTGGTTCTTAAGACCAGCACGTGTAGTCCGGGAGAGGAAAGGAGAGGGCGGGATTAGATTAAAAAGCTGTTCAGAACACTCTCCATAGTGATTCCGGTAAAAGACACTGAGAGAAGCAATATCTCTACGCAGGTGCAGTCCTCAAGAGAGGCTGTAACCTCAGCATCTCCAATAATGCGTACCGCTCCCCTTTGCAGTCTATCAAGTGCATCGAGGAAGTATTTAGCGGAGCCGTCCCATAGATGGGAACAATACTCCATACTCGATCGCACCTGAGTCTTGTACAGCAAACAGCGCTGCTCGGGAGAGAAAAACCGCCTCACCTTATTGAGAATACCAAACTTACGGGAGGCAGTTAAAATAACACTCTCGATGTAACATTTTGGATTCAGTTCCTGGCCGATGTCCATGCCAAGAATGCTGAGGTCCATCGAAATGGGTAACGGAGAGTTCTGAAAAGAGGAAGGAGTAAGGAAGGGAGTTACTTTTGACGAGAATGCACAAACCTGGGTTTTGCTGGCGTTGAATTCGACCAGATTTTCAGATCCCCACTTAGAAACACGATCGAGAGTCAGGTTCAGTTTGGCTACCAGTTCTTGCCTTTTCACCACGATATCGGCTTGCTTTGCCGCAGGATGTCCCAAGTACCGCTCATGCACCTTACTGTCATCCGCATAACAATGAATATTGCCCAAGGACAACATGTCATTGATATGCAGAAGAAATAGAGTAGGTGAAAGCACAGAACCCTGCGGCACTCCGGCATTGACTTTGTAGAACGCGGAGGAACTACCCTCACAAAGGACACGAATCCTCCGCTCTTCTAGAAAGTCTGCATCCTAGGCGCACAAACGGGGTGGCACACCGAAGGCCGGCAACTTGGAAAGAAGGGAACGATGCCGCACTCTATCGAAAGCTTTGGCGATATCAAGGCTAACTGCCAGGGAATCGCCATGCTTGTCCATCGCTTCACCCCATGCGTGAGTAACGTACGCTAGAAGATCACTCGTTGATCGCTTGGGTCTGAACCCATACTGGCGATCATGGAGCAGCGAGTGATCCTCTAGGTAGTGAATGAGCTGAGAATTGATTATCCGCTTAAACACCTTGCACAGCACAAAAGTTACAGCGATGGGTCGATAGTTGGCTGGATCCGAGCGATCCCCTTTTTTGGGGATGGGTTGTATGTTCGCCTCCTTCCAAGACACAGGCACAATACCGGCATCGTAAGACTCCCTAAACAATTGTGTCATCACAGGAGACAACTCAGCCGCGCATCTGAGCAGCTTGTGCTGCTCGCTGGAACACCATCCGGCCCGCTACCCTTCCGCACGTCGAGCGACCGCAGCACGGCACGTACATCACACTGCCTGATACGAATATCAGGCACGGTGGCCCCACAATGTGCTATAATAGGTGGAGTGGCGCCACAATCGTCGTCGACGCTCGAATTAGCCGTGAAAAGGTCAACCAACAAGTTCGCCTTCTCAAGCGGCTGGTAGGCTAACGAGCCATCTGGATGTTTCAACGGGGGCAGCTAGGGAGAGCAGAAGTTGACCTGCACGGCCTTAGCGAGCCGCCAATAGCTACGGCTACCCGTAGGGTGCGAGATCAACTCCTGCCCTACCATTGCCACTCTTTGTGCATCCGCACCTGCGAGAGCCCTTTTATTAGACTTAAAGGCCTTGTTATAAGCCGCCTACAAGGAGCCGGTACTGGGGTCATTTAATGCGCAAGCCCTCGTCCAAGCACGATACGCCGCCTGCTTGCATTCAGCAGCTTTGGCGCATTCGCGATTGAACCAAGGTCGTTGTCTACCAACGTTGGCAAGATTTGTGAACGGTATATAATATTAAAACCCCATAACTTTTTTATTTTTCATTTTAACAATTTTTTTTAAATTTTTTAGCAATTCCTTTTTCCAATTGTATTCTGTAATGTATGCGTTTTCATAAAAACAACACTTTTTGTCCCAATTGTAGTCGTAGTATATAATATAAGAAATAGTTTGCCATGAACAATAAATAATTAATTAACTACACAATTATGAACACAAAAATGTATGAACTATCATTTGGGTGGTGTGAGTAGCGGTGTTTCATGTTTCATGTTTTATTTTTATTACCTTCTAAATTTGCAAAAGGATTCATTCTAGTAATTATCTAACAATTTAGCTGTGGAGGTTTTGATATTGATATTTATATTTATTGGTATTTGTATTTTTTTATTGTATGATTTATAAGTCGTAATATCTAATATTTTTTTTTTGCCATGAACAATAAATAATTAACTGCACAATTATGAACACAAATGTGTATGAACTATCATTTGGGTGGTGTGAGTAGCGGCGTTCCATGTTTTATTTTTATTACTCTTCTTAGTTTTAGTTAAGTTTAGTTCTAGTCTGGGCATCTTCGGAAGACCAGCGTCGTAGCATTACTACAGTGCTATGGACACATGCTGAGAAGATGCCTTTTCAGTATCATATACCATGTATCTAGCTTAAATTATGAATGCGTTACTTGTTGAGTGTTGTTTTATGATACTGAATAAATGCTTTTTCTTTCTTTCTTTCAATTTACATCAATAATTAGGAGAAAATACCTTTTTTTTTAAAACAATGGTGAACGTATGAATAAAATTCAACTTCAAAATTCATTTACAAAAACAGTAACTGATGGTATTGAGAATTTCGTTTTCTTTTAAAAAGTTCTGTAGTTTATGACCTTTCTAACGGTATACAACACTTTACTAAAAAATATTTTTTTTGCCTCAAAAACTATGATTTCGTTAGAGAGGTCAATTTCTCTTAAAGTTTTTTTTTATTCAAAGACTACACTTTATCAAAAGTCTCTGCTCCAAAATTAGGATTTCGATTTGTTTAGGTTCAGGTTTGTTGATGTTAGAAAAGTCAATTTGTTAACAGAATTAGAAACAAAAGATCTAGTGATAGTCTGCTCCTGTCTGAATGTGCTAACAATCTCTTTTTTCTTTGTGTCGTTGGGTTAAACTGTCAATAAAACAATCACTTTATTGTAATAATTTATTCTTATAATAATTTCTTTGTTTAATTATAAATCTTGTTCGAAATGTGACCCTCTGTTGCGAAGCCAAGCTCGACACCTTTTTCTTATTTCTGTTGTTGTTGTTTCCACCCGCAGTTCTTCTTTCATAGTTTCGAATGCGGAGTTAATTCCTTGTATCAATACGTCTCTTGAGGGCATTTCCGTGATATAATCTAGTTCTTTGACCCGTCCCCAGACTGGTTAGATCTGGTGATCATGCGGGCCAAGGTATCGAGCTGCTTCTGCCTATCCAGAAATTTGGGAATGAGTTATTGAGGAATTCTTGAATTTCTCTCTGAAAACGCGCTGACCAATCGTCGTGTTGAAATACAATGGGCACGTCTACTTCAAATATCGGAACCTCGACCAGCAATTCGGGCAAAGCAGTTTCCAAAAACTTTAAATAGGCAGGCCCGGTCAGACGATCTGGTAGATATGAGGTCCGATAAGGTTTCTTTCTATCAAACCAGCCCAAACATTTACACTTTTCCTGGAATCCCCTTTGTCTCTTTACGTAGGGAATTTGATCTTTGGATGCCCAGTGGTGCAAATTGTGTAAATTTATTATGCAATTTATTTTTATTGTATTTTATTTATTTATTTTGGAACAAAACTTGTTATTTTTTTTAGGACGCTTATGTTACAGAACGCAACTTATGAAAAATAATGCTGTTAATAAAAAAAAACTTAGAGACATTGACCACTATAACAAAATCATAGTTTTTGAAGCAAAATTTTATTTTTTTAGTAAAGTGCCGTATACTTAGAGCATTAAGGTTTAATGCTCTAAGGCCGTATACCATTCGAAAGGTCATCAACTACAGAACTTTTTAAAAGAAAACGAAATTCTCAATACCTGTTACTTTTTTAATGAATGAGTTTTGAAGTTGAATTTCATACGTTCACCATTGTTGTTTTTTAAAGTAATTTTTTCCTAATTATTGATGTAAATTGGGACAAAAAGTGTTGTTTTTATGAAAACGCGTACATTAGAGAATACAATTGGAAAAAAGAACTGCTGTTATAATGAAAAATAAAAAAGTTATGGGGTTGTAATTGCGGTAGTTAGGGATTTTTTAGAAAAAAAGGGCAAAAAATCATATCTCCATAACCGTAACTCCTTGGACCAGGGACTAAGGATGGAAAGGTAGAAAATGACCTAGCACCCCCAAAAATTCTGTCGGTCCATGCGCCAAACATCCTGTACGAGTCGAATTGAGAAACCTCCTCCTTTTTTGAAGTCGGTTAAGAAACGGTTACCACATCACCAGAAAAAACAGTAACAACACCATTACATGACGACACAAACGGCAGATAAGCGAACCACATCCGGCCGAGCCGTCAACCCACCTTACGCTTCGCTTGAGGAGGAGCACTGTAGCCGCACACACACAATAATAATTGACAGTCGAAGATCGCTCATGAAACGTAGCTCTGAAAAGAGCTGAGTATGAAACAGACAGTTGATCGCTGTGAAACATTTGAACGTAGTGAAAAAGTGTCTTTCTTCTTCGCCATCTTGTCAACGTGTCACCGTGCAGCCCGTTGACCGACGAAATGGAATGGACGAGCTCCGAGACCGACGCCAGTTTCACTGTCGCTCCCTACCCCACGCGCGCAGCGTTTTGTCTCACTCAGCTCAGCTTAGCACCAGATGTTTCCCGCGCGCCGTGCGCAGCACTTTGTCTTAGCTAGCACCAGATGTTCCCGCGCCGCGCGCCCGCAGCGCTTTCTCTTTACTTATTACCACGTGTTGCATTTTGTCTCAGCTGAACACCACATGTTTGTAATACCAACTATTGTTAATTATAAACGACGAGTAACTCAAATAAAATAGGTATTCTACAACTGACAATCCTGCGTTTCACTCCTCTCCGCACGACACACGCAACAACGCTAGTATCACCAAAGTGACATCGACAAATCAACGCTACAGTAACGCCATACGTCTTTGTTTGATAATTCATGTTAAGCATTTCATATTTTTTGTTCGTTAACGCCTCGGTGGCCGAGTGGCAGAGCGCACGGCCCGATATCCAAAGGTCCCGGGTTCAATTCCCAGGTCGGGCAAAATGTATTTGAATTTTTAGATGCATAGCCCGGGTTTGTGATCACAAATCCGCATTTGGCAGCCGTGGTGATTAAGCCATTACCCATCAATTGTAGCGATGACTAGAATTCAATTCAATGATGGAGGCCTTTGTCCAACAGTGGGACAATTATAGGCTGTTTACTTTACTTTTTAATTTCTAATGAAAAGTTGATTATTTATATAATTTATAATAACGAACCAACACCAAATATTAAAGCGAAGGATGATTATAATTAATATAATTACAATTTGCAAGACTATGTTTTGTAATACAAATTATAAAGGAATGCATATTTTATTTGTATCATTTTACCTAATATTATTAACATCTTATTATATTCGCAAAATATTCGCATACATTTTGCGAATGCGAATGCGAGTGCGAATGCGAATGAGAATGCGAATGCGAATGCGAATGCGAATGCGAATGCGAATGTCAAAACACATGCGAATATTCGCGAATGCGAATGCGAATGCTAATGCGGCGTAATTCAACTCAGGCGGCGATCTCTAGTATCCCAGATCGATAAAATTCTCCAAGTCTTTTTGACAGTGACAGCGCATGTTTGTTTGTCTCTCATAATGCGAATGCCAGTCACAAAGCACAAAGGGATATGTCACATACAGCCTTTACGAAGGGAAAAATATATGTACTTATACGTTGAAAAATTGGAACCTATCGACATCGCCCGCCGTTATCAATAGAACATCCTAACCGAAACATTAATTGTGTAAAACATACTAGAAAGCTCTACCTCAAAGTAATATATTTTAATAAAATTTATTGATTGCCGAAAAGTTAAACAAATTTACTATATAAATGAATCAAATTGAGCATCTGTATCCGTACAATGAAAACCACGCTTTTAGATTTTAGATATACAAGTTGAATCGGTAACGTCGGTTACCACCTCTATTGTTTTACGGTACTATCAATATACCCGTCTCTATTAATCAGAGATAACCGGCAACCACTGACACGTACCTGACACCGGTCACTTGTCACCATTTATTATTACTGATATCTCGTAAGAACAACATTACACCTTTGACTATATACATGTATATAATCAAAGCATAACACCGGTCATTTACTAATTTAAAGTAAAAAAAAGATACATAAATAAAATAATATTAAGACCACACAAACTCCCCTAAATTTCGCTGTGCCCGACAGAGTCCATAATATTTCTTCTTATACGAATTATTTTAAAATCTTTTTATTACTTAAGGGGAAAGCAATAAAGAAATTGAAATAAAAGTTGAACTTGCAATAGTGGCGTGTCAGGTCTAACGAATCATGATTAATCATTTCTCATTTATGGAATCACGCATCGTAAGGTAACGAGAGACCGGAAACACACATTTCTTTATATCTTTTTCATTGAAGCATACTGTTTTGGGTTTTTATAGTATTATGTATAATACTGGTAGCGACCCGTTCGCGATTTTTTCCGCTTGAGTGTAGGTACATAATTATCCCATGATGATTTTAAAAAAATCTTAGGACTCTATATATATTGTAGCGTCACCTACTGGGTCGCTTTTATATTCTCTATACATTTACCATCCGTCTTTATACTCAAAAACACACAATTTATATAATGACTCGTTCATTATATAAATTCTGTGAAATCTTCTGTAAAATATTAAGTATATTAAAATTTTCATGTGGACAGTAATGTACCAAAATGTACATACTGTAAACTATAAGGGTTAATTCATGTGGTTTATATAAGAATTAACCTTTATAATATACAGTAACTTTATTAAGTATAATGAAACATAATAATGAAAATATAGGTAATACAACAATATAAAATGTGTATAAATGACAAGAACAAATAACAACCGGTCGGTACATTTCTTAATTATGGTAATCGATGGCGGCGGCCGGCGGCTTGCGTCACCCACAATATATCATACCTATCAAATATCGGAACGGGTTGTGCAACTTATGTCACCGATTCACGACAGGCCATCACAGTGCCTGGCGCGAGTTTTATTTGCCATTCGAACACGTTAACGAATACCGGAATTTATATGCTGTCGAAGCAGCGCCTAGCGCCTCCTCGGTGCATACGAGGAAAGTTAACATTTTGATCAAAATACGATTCGTTATAGCAATCGAATGGTAATTAATACTCGCACCAGGCACCCAGAGCCTCGATTCTGCTACTTTATAGCGCCCACAATCGTGTCGCAGTTTCTTGATTCTGACATTTTCTTTATAGTCCAAATGTCAATTAAAAGCAACTAAGACATGATTTACCTCAGAACAATAACTAATAGCTTTAGTTATTATTCTGAGAGATATAATAATAAAAAAACGAAAGAACGAACTTATTTTCCCGAGTTCCTATGGCCATCTTCCAGCTCCATCATCAGACCCTGGTTACCATCTAGCACCAAAGTACTTACTCGTCAAGACGAATCATACGAGCCCAAACTCGATAAAGTTGTGTCGTTTAATTACCGAGTTTCTATGGCCATCTTCCAGCTCCATCATCAGACCCTGGTTACCATCTAGCGCCAAAGTGCTCGTCAAGACGAATCAAACGAGTCAAAACTCGATGGGGTTGTGTCGTTTAACTACCGAGTTTCTATAGCTACCTTCCTTTTCCATCATCAGGTCAGCTCCATCATACTAATATTATAAAGAGGAAAGGTTTGTATGTATGTTTGTAACGAATAAACTCAAAAACTACTAAACCGATTTAAAAAATTCTTTCACCATTAGAATGCTACATTAGCGTTGAGTAACATAGGCTATATCAAATAGAAATGTCCACCCGTGCGAAGCCGGGACGGGTCGCTAGTGTCATTATAATTTTGCATTGTCATCCGATTTACACATGCATGCAAAATTTCAACTCAATCGGTAACCGGGAAGTGGATCGAATTTAACTTGCAAGATTTGATTACAGTCTAACTAACAAACAAACAAACAAACCAGTACAGGTGAAACTAAATAAAAGCTTGTAAAAATGGGCAAATCGAAAGCAAGGAGCCTCAGCATGTGCTTTAAAAGCAGTATTATTGTAGTTTTGAAAACACGCGTGAACCTATTACTTAACCTGTGCCCTGATTCTTGATTCAGCTCCATCATCATGAATTTAGATCATTATCGCTGGCGCAGGAGCTACCGCCCCCGGTCTGTAATTGCTTGCTAAGGTTAAGCAACTTTCGCAAGGGCCGAAATCATCGGATGGATGAGCAGAAATTTATCACCACGAGCTCCTCCGTGCTTCGGAAGGCACGTCAAACCGTTGGTCCCGACTGCATTAGCAGTCGTTAACAACCACCGCACCGCACTGGGCCTGCCGCGTGGTGGTTTATGACCCGTCCTCCCTACTCCATCCATAGGGCAGGCTCGTGCCCCAGCAGTGGGAACAAAAAACGAGCTGGTGATGGTGTTGTAATGAAGAAACTTGAAAATTTTACATTAAATACTATTTCGAAACATGAAATATAAATACATTTATCCAACACATGTATCATGTTACTTCCCCTGCTATTTCCGTTTTATCTACAAATTATTTTAACAAAACAATTGATCGTATTCTTTAATTAGGGTTGCCAACTATTTTTCAGGAAATTAAAGTAAATCCATCAGTAACTAGTATAAAAAAAATGATTTAAAGAAAAAATAAAGTATTTTCCAAATTTATTTATTTAATCGTTGCGTTTCGTTTCACTTCACCTGAGTCTGAGTATCATTCAGTAGTTCATTAATTATGTCAACATGAGTATTCCGTTCAAACGCACGCATTAGTCGGAAATAAAGTATTTTCCATACTTTATTTTTATTAGAAAGAATAAAGTATGGGGATGGAAAATTACGTAGGATACGTTATTTTAAAGTATGGTTGGCAACCCTGTCTACAATAGAAGGCTTGAGAACTGAATTTAATATACAATTATATTACAATGTACGAGTATTGGCGAAACGTGTTATAATTATAGCATTTGAAATAGTCTTTAATGTAGCTGAAATAAACACGACTGAGGAGGTAATTTACAACGGATTGCAAACTATTTAACACGTGGAACTAAATATGTTATTGTTATTTCAAAGGCATGCATAACAGAATTTCGGTATTTAAACTTATAAATCTTATTGATATTCTACAAAAAGGTCGTAACTCGTAACGGTATTTATTATTTTGTATAACAAATGTTGAAAAAAGTGTTCGCATCCCAAAAAAATTTTCGAAAATGTTATATGACATAGGTGTTATTTATATATATCAAATGTTTTCTTTATATTATTTTTAACGAAAATTTTGTTGTGAACAAATTACAAAAACTGTTGAATTTAAAAAAATAATAATAATATATTGAAATATTATGATCGGATGTTAATGACGGTAGTTGTTGACATTGAATGGGCACCTTTGGCTTTCAAAGTAAAAAAGTAAATAGTGTTGAATAATTTCGACGGGCTGTTAAGAACCACGATAGCTCAATTAGGAGAGCACCTGACCCGGTATGTCAGAAGGGTGCAGGTTCAAATCCTGCTCGTAATTTTTTTTCAACATTTGTGTTTTTTTATTTTTTATTTAATTTATATATCTTCAAATAAGCCGTGCAATGCAAAGCTATCTACTGGTGCCCACTGACTGAGTGGGCACCAGTATTTGCAGCTTATGTTCCATTTAAATGTTCGTATATAATTAATAGTAAAGCACTCGTCGCTCTTATCTCATAAATTTTTGATTACAACAATGCTAATAACATTGTTGCTATAGTGACAGACTAAGATAAGATCAATAAATTAAATTAAAAGAAAGAATTTGGATTAATAACAGTGGTCTCAGTACTATACCTTTTGGTGGTAACCTTTAAAGTCTTGGCACTTAACCCAGAATCGAGAATAGTATCGACATGAAACCATTCAGATCTACAAGCGAGCTGCTTATAAACAATTGCGGGTACAACTAACAGCCAATTAGTCAGTAGTTAAACTCTGTTAATTTTAACTGTTTAAAATGACCGGACAAACTAAAATAAATATAGTTGCATATAAATTAATTGCACTACTGAGCAAAAGCCTGCATCACCGAAATCTTTCAGTGACGGGTGAGGTGACACTTTTTCAATTTGTAGAAGTTTCTCCCACTAAGTCGCGGGGGGACACCCTGCTATATACTACTTTAAAGATTATACTGACACCCCCTACCAACCTTCCGGTTACAAAGTAGGTGTGTCTCGAGCTAGTTGCCCCGTGGACACGTATAGTCCACTACCTAATATCCAGATAGGTATCCGGAGCTGTAAGCTCGCTCACTTCTCGTTGCACTAAAAGCACAACACGCAGTGTACCACTGCTTGGGCCGTCAACTCTAAAGTCGACTATCAAATGTCCTCTTTGGTGGCGGAGTTGTAAGCTCACTCACTTCTCGGTACCCATCCCGGCACCTGACCAATTGAAATTCCTACGCGGCTGATTAAACCGGAGGCCTTTGCATCTAGCGGGCACCTCTACTAGTTATCCAGACTAGTGCCGGAGATGTTGGAGTAACTACTCAATGAAAACCACCGAGCAGCACACCAACTAAGGGTAACTCACGTACCCCGCAGATCTTTTCGCTTCAGGCCCCCACCGGACCGCTACTAAGACCCGCTCGCTATGCACAAAATGGAAGCCTGGCCAGACCAACCAGGCAGACGAACATTCCAACTTCTATAGCTAACCACATGCCACCACGAGTCCAACCCGGAGGCCCCGGGGCCTGCCGGAGATGCCCGCGAAGGCATAACCGGCAGGGGGCCTAGGATCCGGAACTCCCGTGGTACCCTTGAAAAGACAGCCGGACCCGTAGTTCCAGCTGCCATACCCTACCTATCAGGGTCAGTAGATAGGGATAGCCGCAAGGGGACAGATGAAACTTTTTCTTCTCATCTGTCACCCTTGGGGGCATAACCGGGTGACACATGCAAATATTCCTGTATGTCAGCTTTATTAGGTACCGCCAAAACTATTATTTGCCAAATCTAACCGCCTCTGTGGTTAAGACCACCGGTTTAGACCCAGGGGTCCCGGGTTCGATTCCCAGCGGGGGGTACATGTTTGTGTACTCGGTTTGGTTGGTGGTAGTGTTTGTTAGTCCGCCTGGCTTGCTACCACCATCTTATCTAAATATGTCGCCATAACATCAATGTTTGTAGCATTGTTGTGTTCCGGCAGCTAGAGATAAGATAGCCAGTGCCTCACTAGTTGAGATTTCCAGGTAAGGTGCGCTTCCATCATTGGCCTTAGCATCACTTTACATCAGGTGAGACCAAGGCACTGTGCTTACCCGTTTAATTATTAGTTAGTGATCACAAACTTGGGACATGCACGTTTCATTTTGGTATTGTGATCGATGTTCGATGCTATAGGTGGCAAAATTTCATTATAATTTAACTCGAAACGATACGATACGATAAGATATAGCACACACTCAATGCCAAATTAAAAAGTTGGGATTAAGTACTGATACTGTACTGACTAAACTAGTATAGATAACTTAAATACATGGGTTTCTAATTTATATATTTACTAGCTGACCGGCGGACCTCGTACCGCTTTGAAAGTTTCCATGACAACAAAACAAACAAATCATTCGTCCGCTTAAGAACACCCGTATCACATGATGTACCATATAGCAGCGCCACCTACCGGGTCCAGTTGTAAATCTAAAACATTCTCGTATCCATTTGAACACACACAGAAAATTTCATCCAAATCGGTCTAGCAATTTAGAAGGAGTTCAGTAACATACACACACACTCACAGAAAATTTATATCTTCGTCTTCTATATAGATAAAACTAACGGCCGCTCGCGGTTTCACCCGCGTGGTTCCCGTTCCCGTGGGAATATCTGGATAAAAAGTATCCTATGTGTTAGGTTATAAACTATCTGTATGTCGAGTTTCATCCAAATCCATCCATCCGTTGCAGCGTGAAGAAGCAACAAATATACGGACATACATACACATAAACTTTCGTATTTATAATATTAGTAGGATTAGTGTGATTCTCGTGTCACGTGTTAGTTGCGATACTCCTCCGAAACTCGATCGATTTTATTTGTATATTCGGTAGGTCTGACAATCGGTCGTAATCTATTTTTTATACCCACTCCAAATTTTTTTTTTTTTTTTTTTTTGGTTTTTTGTTGTCATGGAAACTGTCAAAGTGGTACGAAGTCCGCCGGGTCAGCTAGTATAGGTATAAAGATTTAGGAAATTTTAAAATGTCTGTATGTCTCCTTCTCAGCTTGTGTCAGCGTAACATTTTCCATTCACCTTTATTCCAAGCTCATTATTTTTTTCTGTATAAGACACATGTTCGCCTTCTTTCTGTCATTTGTTCCATATTAGCTCTTCTTCTTCTACTCTCTAAGACTAGGGGTGGAGCGACGACCTTCGCAAGAGCTGGATGAGAGTAGCCGCGGATCGTGCTCGGTGGCGTGCACTTGGAGAGGCCTATGTCCAGCAGTGGACTAGTATAGGCTGAAGATGATGATGATGATCAAGCTTTTCTTGGTCCTTCTCTTTCCTTCTATTTATCTTTCAATGGTGTTTTTATTGAAGTCGCGTTTTAAGTGGTCAATCATCTTTCCTCATCTGTTTTTTGTCTGTATGTGGCGTGCAAAAATTTACAATAACAAATTAGCAGTTTACGCTGACGGAACTCCCGCATTCAGACCAGGATGCTGTGAGTAGATGTTATTGTAGAATTCTAAATTGAGTGATCCTCCGACTACTTCGGCTTCATTAGGTTGTTGTGATTCCCTAAAAATAGGACTCTCGAGGTTATTCGACTCGCTAATAAACTTGACGGACGTTTCATTGTATGGAACAGGTTTGTTCGAACTTCGAAACCTTGAATTCGAAAACAAAAAGCATTTTCTTGTTAGAGATACCCTGAGATACCCAAGTACCTTTGACTAAATCAAAATGGTAGACTTTCATAAACTCAGAGTTAATATGGCTATCAAATAACGTAAGTACACACGGCAGCAGATCAACCTACCCAAAACTGTCAAATTTCTACAATCAATTTTGAACTTTATCGTTTGGTTATAAGGATCAATATTCATTGGAGAAATTTGACAGATTTGGGTAGGTTGATCTGCCGCCGACTGTACATATAGTCAGATGCAAATGTTACTCGGGAGTAATGACACGAAATCACAGTTTGTTTTCAAAAATGCACATTATTAGTAAAATTTTCGAAGCGCATCTAATTTAATTTTCTAACTTTATGTTATAAAAAAAACTTACTACAATGTAAGTATTATACACACAAAATAACACTTAAATCAGTCAAGTTTCCACAATTACATTAAACAAACATACAACTGTATGTACTGTACTGTACTGTGTACTGTTGGTGTACCTATTACCAAATAAATAAATAAACAAATAAACAATTACGCAATCTCACACACACACACACTCACACACTTTTTATACAAATCAACAAGAATTAATTAGTATATAACAACAATTTTTAATACATTCATACCGATAACAAAATTAAAATATATATAACTAGTATCAACAGTGTAATTGTGAAAAATATTTTTGGCCCAGGATAAAAAAGGTGCGCTAACGCGTAGGGCAGGCCGGCTGTCAATACCTGCGCAACGGAGCGTATAGCAAGCCACGGTTCATTAACTATATGATATCGCTTAGAATATTAATTCTCTCGTAGGTGCAACTGCACAGTTCATTAAAAATATGTTTATTTTAAACAAAACCAGAGAAAAGTATCCCTATCGGTCGAAGTGCTACTGGGAAAGGAAATACTCAGCAGGCTTCACGAATACGTGTAAACATTCTTAGCTCTTTAAAAAAAATATATAAATAACGTTAAAACTTATTAGATCTTCCAGAAACTAAAATATAAAAAACAGGCAGTTTAAAAAAAACGTATTCAGCAATAAACTTTTCTTATAATGCAAAAAGCTATGATACAAGACCAGAGGCTATTGTTTGTTCTTTAATCAATCACTGAGTCAGTCGTTTTTGTCTCTATGCTAATGTTGTCATGTAAGCGCATATATACTCGTAATAATATTGCTGCGTTATATGAGG